>CM065169.1:14301961-15708627 GCA_033026295.1 Channa striata
GTCCTGTCCTTGCATGGTGTATTCCAGCAACTTTGTTTTCCATGAAGTTGGGGGCGTGTAAAAAAACCATCAAACCCGTAAAGGAAGAAAAATCCTGACTTTACTAGTTTTGGTTTAAGACAGAGAAACATTGGTTCCTTAATTTCCCAACATGCAACTCTGAGATTTCTTTTCCACTGGACTTTTCCTTCCTTATTTGCTTTAAACTTGATGACCCCAAAGTGTCACACAGACTAAGCTCTTGATTTTATGCTGTCCAGGCTGAGACAACCTTCATGACATCAGTCTGGATGTTCTGGCAGATTAAAGCTGCCTTTTGAGTACGTAACAAGTAAAGTGAGTCTAATGTGGGTAATTGGTGGCATGCACCTTTAATACCGTACCCTGCTAAATCTACGTCATCCATTGATGCACAGGGAAGCTCTCTCGCTCATCCCCCATCTCTGTGCTGTCTGTTAATAATGGCAAGAAATGTACAAAACATAAAACAAATACAGTCCAAAGAGTCTAAAAGTCCATCTTTACATTTCCATATTAAAATAAATGAATACTACAACTGGCTCTGGAGGTCAGGTTGGAAAATGCACACACATTTACTACCAAAAACTATTTATTTTGTGTTACTCTGGACTGCCAAGACCTCAAATAAAGTATTACATTTTGCATTAACATAGCACATGTGCAGAGTCTTCTTACTGTGTTGCAGATGGATATCTGATGGACAAAATGAAGTGTTTCCGCTGTAAATCTATGTTAAAAGTTTTTAGAGACTATGAGGACGTGCACAGTAAACGTGTACTAACGAGGGCGAGTGTGGAACCACCTTTTACTGTAACAGAGGCTCAGACGTCCTCTGGTGAAATGAGAGAAGCTGCTGGAAGAAGGACCATTTCAGCAGGATGCTCGAGCTGCAGATTTAAGTTCCTATGTGGGTGGGTGGGTGCCGTCTGCACCAATCAGTGCGTATGAATGTGTTCATACTTGTGTGAGGATGCAGCAGCATACAGGAGGCTGCTGGACTGTAGGAGGAGAAATCAGTCTTTACACATTCTGTATGTTGGCTCCTATTGTTGGTGCATGCTGGAAGGAGGGAGGTGGTTGTCTTGAGGTTCCCTGACCTGAAGCCAGTTCTCAGACTCTTTCCATCGTTACCTGATGGATCATGACAGGAGTGACGTTCCCCAAAAATTACTTTTAATTGCTGTCAAAGGACTTCAATGAGGTGTGAGGTGAGATTTCAGCTTTTAGTTGCACTTGTCTCTAAAATCTCCTTGGAATTGTGGATTACTGAGTGTAGACTGATGAGGCAAAATGGGAAAATGATGCAACTGAATGTACAACAAAAAAATTGCACAAAAAGTGAAAGGGTTGAATAGTTTCTGAGGTCACTGTACCGTATGACAGCAACTGCTACAAAGATGCTTGATGGAAAACAAACAGCCGCAGACTAAAAGAGCATCTTTCCACTCTTCTCTGCTCCGTGACGGTCGCAGGAATCATCCGAACTCTTGAACGCACTCTTGTTGGATGTTGTTCGCTCTGCACTGTTGCTGATCTGGGAATTGAAGCTCATTTGCACTCTGTGTACGTCGTTCTGCATAACAACATCAGCTAAATATCCAAAAATGTAAATGTAATTGTCAGGGTAATGTTATCGTCCCATTGAGACTCACACAACGATGCAATACGTGAGCTAAGTCTGTTTGCTGCTGAACCAACTCCCAGAGGCTTTTAAACTTTCTGTCTCTGCCTCTTTTTCAGGCAAGTGGAAGCTCACAGGTTGCTGCTATTCGCACTATTCCGAGCTGCAGTTTCCTTTTTGCAAAGTGCAAATAGGCAACTTCACCACACTCCCACAATCCCAATCTTTCTTTTTCTGACCTTTCTATGTCTTTTCCCCTTTTCCTCTTTGTTTGGCCTTTCTCCGTGACTCCTTTTCCCCTTTAACTCTGCCATTCCTTGTCTTTCAGCATCCACCACATCTCTTTCTTGTTCTCCTTATTTCTCCTTTCCAAACTCGTTTCAGTCGTTCCCTCCATGTTGTGTTTTTCTCCCTCACTCACACACACACACACACTCTCTCTCTAGCACTAGTCATTCTACTTATAGTCTCGCCATAAATCAACCTGTCATTCTCCGTCATGCTCTCTGGATCTCACTGGGGCTTGTGGCAGACACACACACACGCAGCACAAGGCATAGCAGTATAGCAGCCCACACATACACAAGCTCAAATACAGACACACAAAGCCAAAAAGAGATCAGACATGCCCAAACAGATGCAAGTGTGCGCGCACACACACGCACACGGAGCATCAAATCAAATGTACCCTGTGGAAAGATGCGCACACAAACACACATGCAAACACAAGCTCAACAGCCCAAAAATTCCAGCGCACTCAAGAGACATTTAGATCTTCAATTTATCAATAATCCTACACAAACAAATCTGCAAGCAATGCGTTTCGCAACACACAAACACATTTTGTTGTTTTGACAAATACAGTCAGACTCAAATGTGCAAACGTCACTGACCTACAGGCACGCAAGACTGATAGAGATGGAGGAGGAGGTAAGGGAACCTGAGCTGCAGGCAGAGGTAACGGAAAGATGTCCACCTGTCCCTATACCATACACACACCAAGACGCACGCAGCAGCTGAAATAATGGCCCAAGGCCTCAGGGCCTTAGCTTTTTTCTGTCATCTGCTAAAATTTGCCTCCTGCTGCTCCGTTTTTAGATTTCCATTATATTCTGCATTTGCATCTGCTTTTAGACGTCTGTGGTCCAACTGTTGAAGGTATCAGTGACGTATGTGAGCATTTATAGGAAACATGAGGCAAGTTGGAAGTATCTGTGAAATGTTGGGTTTCTTTTCACAGTATTGATATTTAAGGTTAAACAGTTCTTGAGACCCCACGAGGATTGTGGTCTAAACTGAAACAGTCCACATCGATTTAAAGCACACAATGAGACACTGACTTTATAATATCTAAAAAGACTAAACCTTTGGGTAGTCATTTTAGCAACGTTTCAGTAGCCTACACTCAGCAACACCCAGGTCACGCCTCTCGACCTCCTCTTTATGATGTTTAAATATAATAAATATGTTCCCACTTCCTGCGTTGCTCAACACGTTTTCCAGTGATTGTAACTGATTCACCAATTCCAGTTCGTCCACATCATTTTTGGCAGAGAAAATTAGCAGCATATAAATGTGCCTTGGAGGAGATGGGGTTTGCCTTTTATGACCATGCAGTTCCTCTTGTCTCTGCCTTCTTCTTCATCTTTTCTGTCTCGGTCCTCATAATTTTTTTTCGACCCAGCTCAACATCTCTTCTCCTCCTCTTTCTCTTCCCCAGCTCTCCATGACCAATGCAAGAGCCTCGTAAAGACGATCAGGAGTCAGAGGATTTCACGGGGCTTTGTGTTTGAGTGTGTGTGTCTATGAGTATGCATTTGTGTGTGTGTGACTGGAAGATAGCACATGTGGCATCCAAGGTCACCTAATCCTGTGGCCTCCAGATACTGTTATTGAGACGCACACAGCGCTCCACGACCTGCACTGCCCTTGCACTCACACAATGTGCATGAACACACACTCACACTCAGATGTCCTAGTATGTCACACTATGCCACAGTGTTATTAAGAATACAAACAATAACACTAATATTTTTCTCATGAACTCTTGACTGAAGTGTTGAAATTCTTTGTCTGCTTGTCTGTGTTTTTTTCCTCTTATTGTTGGCAAATTTTACAACAATGAACTGATCCAAGCTTATTTGTCAGTGTCATGAAGCTCCATTGTTGCCCAGAAACCATTAAAATCACATCAGTGAGCCACACGGTTGTTTCTTCGCTATCATAAACATTGGCACTGCAGTTGATTTGAAGTCGATCCCTCTTACATGTGATTTGAAGCCACCATGTCTGATTTGGGCAGCAATAAGTACGTGTGTTGTTAAAAATTACAGTGGATCCTACTACACAGACAGAAAGCTACATAATAACGGTGCATTTGGGTGTTAAATTATGTCTGATCAATGTGAAAAATCGCAGTCACTACCACAGCTGGTGAAAACATCTCACGTTGTGCAACATGATATCAGATAATGGCAACACAATGTGACTCTGAATGAATGGAATGAAACCAAATGTCAATTCAGTCTTATTACTGGGCTAACACACACCCCCTGCAGCCGTAAACACACACAAATGTGTGTTACTGTAATTCTGTGGCAGAAAACAGTCCCATGCGCCTGTATTAATTTACTTTAATTTTGATAAAACCTACATGCCCAGCTGTTTGACGACGTCACTCAGCATTTTTCACCCTGAAACAATAAGTCAGAAAGTACTGCGGGATGTTTTGTCACATTGTTGGCTTGATGTTTAAGTTTTTTAAATTGTATATATATATAAAAAAAACCCTGCCCCTCTCCTTTAAATGTACAAAAGAGAAGAAAGCATTCACACACACACAGAGGGACACAAATACACTGATATAAATTTCCAAGGTTGCATTTCAGGGATTCAGTATGTAAGTCCTTTTCTCTTTTTCTGCGCTCCACTGCTCTCCTCTTCCTCCTCCTCTGCATTCTTTTCTCCTCCTCCTTCCATCCACACACACACACACACACACACACTCACTCTCTCCAGAGATCTGTCCGTTGCTCTGACCTCCCTCTCTCATGGGAGGGCTGGCTGTCTGCCCAGCTCTCTCGTTTTCTCCCTGCCTCACACTTTCTCCCTTCGCTCTGAATCTTTCTTCTTCTGCTCTGTATCTCTCAATCTATCGATCCAGCTGTTTTTCTAATCTTCTTTTGTCCCCCCATCTTTATCCTCTCCTCTGTTGCATGTCTCCCCTGCTCTTGCATCCTCTTATCTCGTCATCCTCTCTCCACTCGATTCTTCGCTCCTCATCCTTTCGTCGCCTCTTCTCAAATCTCTTCAATTTTGAACTCTTCTTCTTCTCCTCCCTCCCCCCCCCCTCCCTCCCACCCACCCACCCACTCTCATCCTCCCCTCCTCTGCTTCACTCCTTTCCTCTTCCGTGGCTCTGCCTGGGGCTCCTCGCCCAGCTCATACTGCCTTCTCTGGGCACACTGCCCGCAGAGGGTGGGCAAGTCTGAAGGAGAGCTAGAGGGGTCTGTGTGTCTGTGTGTGTTTGTCCAGTGAAGGGGAAAAAGGGGTACGAAGAAGAAAGGGGAGAGATAAAATAAAAGCGGGGGCATGTTGACGGAGGGAGAGAAAGAAACAATGGAGAGCAGATTTCTGTTGAGTCACTCTTTTCTTGGCTAGAGTGTTACTGTAACTACAACATCACTAGCTTGTGAATGTGTGTGTGTGCAGCTTAGGCCTTAAATTTGTACCTTTGACCATCATTTCTCTTGACTATGGAGGACTAAAAATAATGACATTTTCAATTACTAATTAATTTGTGCAAAATTTTCTCCAAGACTCTCGTTATCATTTGGTCAGCAAATAATAAAAAGGAACATCCCAACTGTTCCTCCCCTGTCAGACCTGTTTCAGGGATTCAAATGCATCCCCAGCTCTCAGTAATTATTTTGCTGCTAAAAAAACTGAAGTTGTAATAAACCACAACTATCACATATTTACAATTATTAACATAATGAGAGGATCTGTATGTGTTTGTGTATGTGGGTTTTCACTACAGTGAGACAGATGCTGATAGCTGGAAACAACACCACCACCACCACCACACACACACACACACAGACACACACAGAGCATCAGGACACCTGCACTCAGCTGCATGCAGAGATCAACAATTCCCCTGCTGGTCACTAATGGTAGAGCCCTGCTGGAGTAGAAGCAAATGGCCTGGACCAACCATGCATGATGGGAGAGGGGAGAGGGGAGGGTGGTGGGTGGGGGGTTAGTGGTCAGATGGACAGGAGGGGGGAGAAAGGGAAGGAAAGTGAGATAAAGTAGGGGTGGGGGAAAGATGGCTGTGCCTTCCGAAATGAATTTGGCGAAATGTATGCAACACAAAAGGCCTTCACAGGAGAAAGGAAGAGAGGGAAGGGCAGAAGTCACAGCAGTGTTCAGAATGTCGCCATCACATGCTACCTCCTGATTTATCTCCTCCAAACCTGCCTCTGTCTCTTCGCTGCACCTCCCACAACTATCGCTCCACTTCCCCATCTAAGCTCTCACCTCCGTCCTTCTTTTACTTTCATCCTTTCGTGTGTCCACTGTCAGTAGTGAGCTTCAGTGACGCAGTGCCCCCTGTCTGTGTCCAACGTTACTGCAACATCACATTGAAAACTTCAGCACTTCTCAAGCAGACAGTGAAGTTAGACAAAAAAAGCCCAGAACGCAAGAAAAATCCATTAACAACAACAACTACAACAAAAAGTCTTATAAACCCACATAGACATGCAAACAAATATTAAGAAAAAACAGAGGCAAATGATCCAGATTATAAGTTTAGGTGGCGTAAATTGAATTCTCCTCCACATTTACATCAAAATGGAAACAATTTGTCACGGTAATGTGTCCTTGTACAACATCAACGTTCTCAAAGTTGGAGAAATAATCTTAACTCCAGGTCCACACATTTTCATAATAGTAATAAATGCATATTTTCGCCTGACGTCCATCACGTCCGACTGCTGCTGTCTCCCAGTACTAGGTGTCTACAGAATGTCCTTGTACCAAGTCCAACAAGACAGATTTGTACATTTATAGGATATATAACTCAATTCTGATCTGGATTCAGATGGTGTGCACATTTGACAGACACTGCAGCTGCAGCAGCATGGCAGTGGCAGATGCTGATGTGAAATATATTCTGCTGCATGTGTTAAAATATGCAGGGTGAAATTTACAAGATATGGTGCCACAAAAATGTTTTTAACTCCTTCGTATCCAAATGCTCGCGGAGTGTGGAAGCTGCCCGTAACAACGACAGGCTGATGGTTTCAGAGATTGGACGGTGCTGTTGATTTGCTGTTCACATTGATCCAAGCACAAAGATTCAGCAGCTTTAGGGAGCGGATGCTTGTTTGTGGTTCACACCGCTGCCGAGCGCTCCTGTAGCTGAGACCAAAGATTCTTGTATTTTTAAAAGGCAAGGGCGGAAAGTGCACGACAACATCCTCCTCAGGTGGAAGTATTGCTCATCAATTCAGCGTGGCTTTCGAAAGCAGCAACACTACTTTTCCTCCTACATGATTGAAGTGAGATTAACACAAAGTCAAACCTGTCACACAACAGTGAACCACTGACAGGAAGGAAACATCAGTTCCGGACCTTTCTGCAAAACCAGGCTTTTGTCCAGTGCCAAGAGTTTTGTAGTGAGTTGTTCCAGCACTGCAGTACTATTACTAAACGTAATAAAGTGTTTAGTTATATGTTGTGGAATACGAAGAAGACATACCCCAACAATGTGTAATGGTTTCTGAATTTATGAAGCTGCAGTTCAGACTCTGTGGATGTTCAGTGACAGTAAAAAGCATCATGGACAAATCGAGGTGAAACTGCATCTGTTTGCTCGTTATCCAAAAAGCTCAACTGGTGTCAGAGAGTCAGTGTGTTATTTTAACACAACTCCTGTCAGTCCAGTCCACAAGCAGCCGCAGCTAAAACCATGCTGCTTCCTAATAAATCATTTTATCAGTGATGAAGGACAGAAGAATGTGAGTGTGGCTGTTTGTGTGTAAATCAGCGTTATCTGCTATTTCTGCGATTTTGTATTCCAGACAGCTGACTAATGTTTTGTCGATCCTTCCTCTGCGGACAAACACACACAGTGGGTAAGATGTGGGGCAGATAAACGAGAGGACGGTCAGGGGAGAGCAAATGGAAAAATAAAAAGTAGAGATTAGAGGAACACAAAGTGATAGTGAAACAGAAGAGTGAAGTGTTGCAGAGAACGACAGACAAAAGCAGGATTGACAACAGAATAACCAAAAAAGTGAGAGTGAGAGGATAGAAGAGTGGTGAGCTTCCCATCACAAAGAAGATAGTAGGAATACGTTTAATTTGATCCTCGTTCTCCCTCTCCCTGTGTGTTTGTGTGCGTGTCTGTCTATGTTGGCATGACTTTATAGCTTTCTGTGGACAAATTTTCTATTAACATCATTGTTATGAGGAAATTTTAGCTGGTCCACAGCTTCAAATGGCTTTTTCAGGTTCAAGACTGGGTTTTAGGGTCAGGTTTAGAATTAGGTTTTGGTTAGGGTTAGGGTAAGGGACTAGGGACTGTATTATGTCGGTGAGTGTCCTCACAAGTATAGAAAGACAAACATGTGCGTGTGTGTGGGTGTGTGCGTGAGCACTGACAGATTTGGAATTGCTTCAGTTCGGAGATTGGCTACAGAAAAACATACCCAGTAATTATCTAGAAAGAGCACCTGGGCACTGGGAATCTCATTATATTTTAACCAACTCTTCCACACACACACACACACACACACACACACACACACACACACACACACACACACAGCGGAGGAATAAAACTGAAAAGACAAGAGAGAAATTTGACAAAAGATCACAAGAATTGAAAAACACAAGCAGAGTGAGGAGCCTTTTTGAGTTTGTTTAAAACCCACAGCTTTGATTATCATAAAAGAGACACTGTTTTATGAGGTGACTCACAAACAAGTAAAACTCAGGGACTGTAAGGGAATAATTTAGATTCCTCTGTTGCATTTTGTTTATTTCATGCAGTTCATGTCAAAATATTAAGTAGAACTGAATTTACTCATTATTTGCTTCCTCCCGTCTCCATCTCGTTGCTTTGATCTATTGTAGTAGCAGACAATGACCAGTTAGAGGCAGTGTTTCCTCTCAGCTGATTCATTACCTTCCACCTTTCTCCTCCTCTCTCCTGCACTATGGTCACTAACACACACACACACACACACAGACACACAGACACACACACACACACACACTCTGTTCAGTGAAGCAGCAGGTGTACAGATTTCTGTGTGTGTACGGAGGAATACACTGCACATTTGATGCACCTCATTCATTGGCACGTTTAGCATGGCTGACACTGTCAGAGTGAAATGGTTTACGTTGGGTCGCCACTGCAGGAGGACGGAGGAAAGACAGAAGCTGGACAAACCCTGTCAGGACCGTGAGGATGTTCCGATGTTGAAAGTAGTTTGAACCACACTTACTGCTGCATAACACGCTGACTATCACACTACATGAGAAGTCATTTTTCTGCGCTGACACAGCTCACTGGGACGTGAGGATGACCACAGACATACCATGGCTGCAGTAACTGGGATGGTAAAACCCACAAAGCTCTGCTCATACAGCAAGAGACTCCTTCTCCACAATGACAGTTCACATCCACACACAGTGATGCTGACATCTGCCATGCAAGGTGCTCAGCTGACCCCCAAGGACAACGGTGGGGGTGCCGTGACTTCCCAAAGAGCACTTAAACTGAACCACTGACCCTGTGGGCCATGGAAAGCCTCATAAACTGAGCTACAGCCCCCCATAAACCAATTTGTCGTGACAGAGCAGAGTCAAGATTAAAAGTCAAGCATCTTCCTAAATTTTCTACTGTGGCTCAGTCAGTTGAGTATTGGAGCTTCAATCTCAGGGCTGTGAGTTGAAGTCCCATCTAATTAACACATGGACCCCAGTTTTCGAATGTTTGCAAAGTGTCTAACAGCTGTTGACAGAGCAGAGTCAGGTGTGAAAACTGCCACAAATGGAAAGGAAGGGGAGCACAAACAAATCTTTTAATGTTGAGGGTTGTAGATATTCAGGCTTGGAGATTGCTTGTGATTCGGCGGTGTGGGAATGGACGACGGCACTTCAGCATCACTGACGATGTATCAGCAGGTAAATATAACCTTTCACTGTCCAACAATTTCTAAGAGAAACTGCAGCTATTTATGACAAAAACAACAAGGTAGATCCAAATCTCTCAACAAAAAAGCAAGATGGTAATTTAAAAATGCCAAAACAAACTGAGTAGTATTTGATAATTCTGACTGAATGCGAGACTCACATTGAGTGTGGAGACTTAAATGTGGGGCAGCAGATACAGTATCAGGGGTGTGCGGTCTACTTCCTGTCAGCTTGTCTGGTGCTGCCATTGTAGCACTTAAATTATCTACAAAGTCCGAGTGTGCCATTATGAGCACAACCTGGACATGTCGTGTAACTTTGGCAGTAAAGCATGAGACTCTTAACATCACAGTTGAGGGTTTGACTCCAATCGAGTCTGTCTAACAACTTTGAATGTATCTGTACAGTAAAAATGAGAGACAGAAAGAGAGAAGTAGGAGCATTGGAAGCTGAGAAAGTCAGAAGTAAAAATAAAACGGAGGAGAAAAGGCTGAGTGTATTGCAGACTTGTGTGTGTGTGTGTGTGTGTGTGTCCAACGCGGTGCAGGTGTGCTGTTGATAGTTTTATCAGCGCTGGATCAGGACTGCTGAGAAGGAGACGAGAGAGGAGAGGAAAGTAAAGGGGGTGCACGAGAGGAGAAGGAGGCAAGAGAAACGAGAGGGAAAGAGAGAAGTCACAGTCACACAAACAGACACGTCTTCTCCGCACTGCTACAGCAACCATGTGAGGGATGAAGGGTTGATGAGAACACAAACGCAGGGCTGGAAAATGCGTCCAACAGTCAGACACTGATAGAAACAGTAGGACGGTAGTAACTAATGTGCATGTACATGGGAGAGAAACCAGCTCACTGTGAAAAAATGTGAAATAAATCCTCGCTCTTTGGTCCCACTATAGCAACCGAGCAGCATAAATATAAAATCAAAGGCTTGTATGTGTCCCTAAGGGTGCGTTTGACCATGAAAATATGGATTCAGCTGCCAGTGAGTTCATATTTTCCTAAATGATCATAAAGTTGAATCAATATCCGGGGTTTCGTGTAAATGTAGTCAGTGGTCAGAGGAGGCGTGTGGTTCTCCGTGTTCATTAAACGCAGCACCTCTGCTCTGATGCTTGGCGGCTTGTGGCCGGTTGCTCTGTCACTGTCCCCTTGTACCAGCCCGCGGAGTTTATAAAACAGTTTCAGGCTCTATAAAGTCTCCAATAAACCACTTTTATTATTAGTGTAGGACACTGCTCGCACACAGCTTCAGACCGCTACCACTGACCATACAAGCAGACGCACACATGGCGAGCACGGACGGTCACATACTTACTGGTCAGAGCTGCTGGAGTCAGGACCTCTGCCAAACTCTAACCCCATGTCACCCCACCCTGCCGCCCCAATGACATCACTCCATAGCCCTGAACCGCTGGCCCAGAAAGGTCTAAAACACACACACACACGTGCAGAAAGCGCAGACACTGTAACAAATACCACAGGGTCACATTCTGAGTGCACACAGACATGCAGAAATGCATGCACACAGACACACAGCACTTGACCCCAATGACTGCTGCATGGCCACCCTGCATTGTCAACACACACACACACACTCCATCTCTTTTTTTTTTTTAATGTTCAGGTGAAATGAATTTCATCATCTTTGTACATCAGAACGCTGTCTGAGGTTCCCAGGGCCGTGGGTGGATTCTTAAAATATTGTTTTGTCCGGGCCGCACTTCAAATCTCACACAGTTTTTACCGAAGTTAATCACCATCATTCATTGTCTTGAGAAGTGTTTAAAACGCTATTCTTCACATGGACCGCCGTCTGTGTGGGAGCCCAAGTGAGCCATTAGTGCTCCCAGTGGGCCCAAAGACACACACGCAACACATCCAGACCCTTCCTCTAAACACACACAAACACACAATGTTGTGTTTCAGTGCTTAAAAATCCTTTTTTCATCGTTATTTCCAAACCAATAGTGTCTTAACACACACACACACACACACACACACACACACACACACACACACACACAGAGAAAGAGAGAGACTTTACTGACCTTCAGGATCCATTGATGCTTGCAGACATCCCATCTTCTCAAATGTCTAGTGTGGACACTCATACGCACTTACTCTCCTTCCCTAATTACCGCGTCCCGAGGGGCGAGACACTCAAGCGGCACTTCGGAGTTCGGTTAAAGAAAAGGTCTTTCTTACCGGTTAAGAGGACAGACAGACGGACAGGGGCAAAGAAAAAGCTAAACAATGACACCATATTCAGATGCCATGACCATAGCAACACAAAGCAACTTAAATAATTATATATAATCTATATTTATCTATATATCCATCCATATATAACAAAGCGAGGCAGCTGTGGATTAAGGGAATTCCTGAGTTTTTAATGGGTTTTGACAGAACATCAACCAGAAACTATTTAAACTATGAGCTGAAACTAAATGTTTTTATCCATTAGTGAGCTGACAAATCCAAAACAATACAGGTGTGACAGTGACTTACAAAAGTTAGAAAATTGACCAAAAAGGCCAAGAAAAAAAGACAAAAGCGAACATGGCAGAAAGAGGAATAAAAGCAGGAGAGGGAGGGAACAGAGGAGCGTTTGGCAGACGGGGAGGGAGGAGGAAGAGAGATTATCTCTCTCTAATGGCTAACCTGTTGACAGCAACACTTTTCACCACCTCTATCTACACATCTAACATTACTATCTAGCTTCCACACACACACACACACACACACACACACACACACACACACACGGGTTTATCAGTAGGGCCTGTCAGTCTGCTCCATGGCTCATGTGGATATCAGACTTTCAAAAGTGCAAATGCGAACCGGGGATGTCACGGCGCACAGAGGCCACCTCAGCTTTCACTCAGTTACATGTTGAAAATGAATCTGATGCTCGGCTTTCATGCGCACTGCCGCTGACACACTGAGATTTCTCGGCTAATGTCTGCTCCTTGCAAATGGGAAAATGTGGAAAATTGAAACAAGCCAAATTGGAACAAGTGTTATTGGCGCCATTGAACAAGAAAGTCTCACTAAGATTTTTTGATTAAATGAGGGGAAACATTTAAAATATGACTATAACATATGTCCAGTGCTCTCAAACCTTATACAGCTCTGTTGCACTTTGCTTATATTTAATAAGCTGATGAGATCTTAACATTGTGTCTGTGTGTGTGTGTATGAAAAAGAGCCTGGGCTCGAAAAGCCTACAGGTGCAGTGATCTGTGGACACTTCACTACTAGAAAAGGGGAAACATGGACAGATGTCCAAAGGAAACCGCTCATCCCTAGTCACACAACTACAATATGGATAAAACAAGACAATACGCTGAAGCTGATGTGTCCACACTCTGCAGAAGTTTATTTATTCCAATTACTGCACATCTGACCTCTTAAAGCATCCCACTACACCACTGTGGATCTCTCCCCTGTGTCCGCCTGCAGCCTGTGGCCCAGATGAAGGCAGAACAACTTCTTTCTACTGAGAGAAACATTTGTGCAACATTTCGACCAGAATAGTCTGGTCTCCACCGCAAAAGCTGCCTTCATTTAGGCCGAAGGAGTTGGCTGGCAGATCTCTCATACACACACACACACACACACACGGAATAAACCCAACGGAAACACTGTGGGGACAAAAACGACTACAAGTTCAAATGGAGCAGCGTCCAAACCAAAGTGCACCAAGTTTAAAGCAACGTCTCCGCACATGTGGACGAGCGCGCAGACGTCACGTCTTCTCCGAACGGTCACGACGAGGTTCAAAACCAAACTTTAATGCGACAGCTGGATTTAACAGTTTCCACGATGATGGATGAAACACGCACAAACCACCGAGATGAATGTGAATGACACGTAAATAAATCCCACCTGTGTGTGTGTGTGTGTGTGTGTGTTCAGTGAAAAACATCGAATTCTTACCTGTCCTGCTGGGATTGAGTCTAACTTTCCTCTCCAGGAAAACTTTCCTCTCCCAACATCCGAAGCGCTCGAGTCCCAGAAGTGTGAGTCGGAGTCCGCCGGGGCTCGTGTGTGTGAGGGGAAAACCCTCCGTGTGCCCCGGGGACGCGTCACTTGTTGGACCGCTCCATTCACAGACGAAAACCTACGCAAAGTCCACAACGTGTGCGGGTTTTGTGAGTGGACACAAGCGTCTCACCGCAGCTTCCGGGGACCAGTGGACCTGTCAGTCCCCACACGTTCCCGACTTGGCTTTTTTTTTTTTTTTTTTTTTTTTCTTAAAGTGAAGAAACCAAGTCGGGTGGCAGCGGCGCGCGCTCCTCGCCCGGGGCCGTGTGCACCGTGTCCTCAGCAACAGGTGTCAGGAAGACAGTGAAATTCTGTTGACGGACATCCCACGTTTCCAAGCGCTAATTACGCACGAAGGGAAACGAAGAAGAGGGAGGTCGGAGGGAGGAAGGAGGGAGGAGGGGGTGATCTCCAAAAGGGGAGCGTCGAGAAACACGAGAGAAGTTTGGAGACGGAGAGAGGAGGGGACCGGAGTGAGACAAAGGAGCCCGGGAGTCCTCCCCGTCCACGGCGGTGCCACTGTCCTCTGCCGCCTCCTGGAAGGTGTCCAGCGGCGGGGAGGGAGGGAGGGAGGGACGGGGTGTCCTCGGAAAGAGAAGGTGTGTATGTCCCACCAGCACCACCCGGCAACAAACTCCGTGAACCCACGGAGTCTCTTTAATTTGGAACGAACCGAGTCTGCAGGGTCCTGACAGCTGATCGGTCCAACACTTGCCAAAGTCGGTTCGGGCTTTGTAAAACATTTAAATAAAAAGCTGGTGTCACAGAGCAACCAAGTTAACACTGTTTATTTGGACACAAACAGAGCAACGATGAATCTGTTGTCCATCTGTCTCTCTCATTTGGCGGGACCGTCCCGACGATCAGTTCCTCAGTGGTTCGAGTCTTTACATGAGACTTTTTGAATAGATTGTGTGTGTGTGTGGCTGTTGTGAGAGATTATAAAAACTGTCTGTCAGGAGTGGGATTTGAACCCACGCCTCCATTCGGAGACCAGAAGTCCCTTTAGTCGAGGAAGGAATGAATCCTTGAGTCTGGCGCCTTAGACCGCTCGGCCATCCTGACTGAAAGATCTAAAGACTGTGATCCGTGTTTGAGGACAAGAGACCAAAGTCACGAGCGCGTCCCTTCTCATCTGAGTTCAGGTCTTTGCAGCCATGATGCTTTTATTTAAAGGACATCGCAGCTTTGGGGGAATTTGACTAACAGTCACATGAATGGACAGACTGAGGAGGAAAAAGGGGGAAATGTCATCAGTGTGGGGGATGTTTGGACTGTTAGTGGCTAACAGCTTATTTTAGGAGCTCCACTCCTCTCACATTGTTTTTATTTCCTCTCCAACGTTTTTCCTACTGCTCACTGCCTCCTTCTGTCCCTTCCATCTCACCGCTTCTATGCCCCCTCATTCATCACACCTACAGCTTAATAATTTTATTGACTGCACAAACTATTTATTAGAGCAAATAGTTCCACATCTGTATGCAAAAAAAAAAAAAAAAAAAGGGAACCTAACAAGAAACAATCAGGCCTCAAACCACAGTGAGATCGTTAAGCTTCAAAACATCCAACACACCCTGACTGTGTGTTTTAGGTTGAACTGCTGTTTCTCTCCCCTCCCTGTTTTCTCCTTCCCTCCATCACTCTCTCCTTCTTTTTCTCCTCAGTCATGTGCGATGTGATGTGTGATGATTGAAACCACATCGTCCCAAAGCCAACCCAAGCCTTCCCCACTTCCTCTGCAGTCACTCAATTTTTATTTCTCCTCCCAGCTTCTCGTGTGCCTCACTCCACTGGATATGCTGTTAATATGGAAAAGACTGGCCCAGTATGTGGATGGTTCAAGTTTAACTACACACATGGGCACAAATTACGTGTGTGTGTGTTGTGAAGCGTCACTATCAATCTGTGCAAAGAAAAGTGTGAAGTTTGTGTGTGATGTGCCAGAGAGACAAATCCAAAAGGTGAATCTTAATCTTTAGGAGCCTGGAATCTTTATGTGTAAATAAGAGTAAAAATTAACCATATAAAGTAACGACAACATTAAATGATCTGCACACAATACTGTGTGTCATTCTCACACACAGAGTGTCAGCCTGTACCAACAGGATGATCTCTGGGTTCAGCATCTTGCCTAAAGGAACTTTGGTGTAGCTGACAAAGCTGGGGACAAAACCACTGACCCCGTAATTGGTGGACAACTGCTCGAGCACCTGAGTTAAACTGTTAATGTAAGAGAAGTTCCAGGGCAGGAGCTTACTGCTGTTTTAAACATATATGTTTAATTTGATATAAAATTTTAGAAACTAGAGAAAAAACTCGTCATAAATTCTCACAAATCAGACTCGAGTTTTCAAAGCGTTTAGTCTAAAGCGTCGACCAAACCCAAATCAGTTATAATGATTCAAAGCAAATCCCCACATTTGTTTGACTCGGGGCGTCACATAGCTTTATTTAATTTGTGCTCAAAGATGTAAATTAACTTTGTGTCTTTGGATTAACTGAGTTTTTGGCAAATTGTGTAGAGCTCACCACTTTTCTTTGTATGTATTCCGTCATCTTTAGGTCACTTTATGAACCCAGTCCAGGTTTTGCATGTGGTGCAGAATTAGATCATTGTCATCACCTTCTACTTGAATCCATTGTACATCATGGACCTTTTATTATGCAGCTCGTTTTCATCCTTTTTGTTCTGAAATTGTTCAATACCCTGCAGCAGATTGACAGCAGAGACGCTGATAAAATGACATCTGCTGCGTCCTCGTCCTCTCTCTCTCTCTCTCTGCCATCACATAAATCAGGGAGTCATACATGTGTTTCCCTTCTTCCTCCTCCTCCTACTTCCCGCTCCGTCCGTCCCTTCTGTCTCCCTCCACTGGGTTTTATTAGGACACTCAATGGGGAAAGCAGAACCGATCGTCAACGCACCGACACATGTACAAAGCGTTGCCATATGTGAAGGTAAACATCAGCACATATGCTCCATTTACTGACTGTCAGGAGTTGCTTCTCAGCATGTTTAGTAAGTTTTATGAAAAAACAATTACCCTTTTGAATTTCGCTAGAAAAATCTTCACAAAACATTTGGATCGGGTTCAAGGTCCGTCAAGCTGGGTGGATTTTCTAGTTAAATGTGTGTAACAATGTGCAAGATTAAAAACACTAAACAAACTTGATTCTTTCTAAAATCGCTTTTCTGTGTTAATGTCCTGCAGATGAGTAAGAACCAGCTACGTTCACTCGTGAATCACAAAAACATGACCAAGCTGCCACCAAAGGTTCACAGTAAATAAGTGAAACAGGATGAGGCCTCTCCAAAGGATACTGGTCTAGATAATAAAGAGTGAGATGTGGAATAATGTAATTATTCTGGGTGGGGAGGAAAATCCACCACTGGTGACAAGATAAGAGACAGAGTGAAGGAGGCAAAAGGAAAGAGAAACAAGGAGAGGTCAGAAAAAGTACGGAAAGGAAACAAAGGGAAAGAGGTTAGAGACAAAATAATCACACATTTAAGAAAGACACACAAACAACACAATCTCTCCAAAGCAAAATAAAGATAAATCCATATTTTATTCCATTCTCTCTTTCCATTTTTTTCTTTTTACACACAACAAGAGTCCCAGTCATCACCGTTCCCAAAGACAAAACATTATCAGTATAAAACAGACAACAAAATACTGGATTTACAACACAAGCTCATATCAGACAGTTCTAAAATAAGAACCACTTGTTAAATGTTACACAAACTCGGCAAAAGGGGAAAAAGAAAGAAAGAAAGAAAAGAAACTAGATCAAACATCAGGGTGATGTTTTGAAATGTAGTTCCTCATTTACCAAATCAGGCTTTGGCCTAAAATCAGAGTGTGTGCAACGCATGTCGATCCTCATCTTTCAGCTCCGTGTCCTCCAGGTAAGTTTGTAGGGAGCAGCGCTAAGCGGCTGCATGTGTGTGGCCCACAAGTCGCATCTTCAGCACTCGCTACAGTAGATAAAAACCTCAGTTTGAGAAGCTTTTTCTTGAATTTAAAAACAACTACAACTTCGAGTGACTGGTGCTGCGAGCGTTGAAATCATGCTAAAGCTGAAACATGCATCAGAATAAGAAACTGATTCTGAAAACAAACGTCCCCCGGTGGACACAGAGCTTTGTGTAGGTGCAATTTATGTTTCCAGTAACAGTCTCCTGTGTGTGGAATATATCGGTGATTACTTTCAAATCTCTCACACACATGCACACACACAGACACACAAAGATATTGACACATTATGTAACATAAATGACATGTTCAATTAAACATGATTAGGGTTTTATATATATATATATATTTCCAAAAGAAAATATGTAACATTTATTTTATATCCCCTCCCTCCCAAGAAAAAAAATTTCTCGTCAAGTTAATTCTAAAGGGATTGTCACAAAAATGTGAGTGGATTATTTGAACTCACTGCAGTCTCAGAATGAACACCATGACTCAACTAAACATGTTTCTTTAAAACGAAACACAGACCATCTAAACACAGTTTTAATAAAGGGATTATTGCGATTTATTTTAGTTTGTGCCTTTCGCCAGTAATGGAAAACGAGATGAAAACATCATGTTTCCCGGATAAAAACTGTGTTTCTGGTAATTAACTACACTCCTTCTTTTTTTTAATACAATCTACACATCTATCTAGAGATTAGTGCTGAAAAGAAACTGCAAGTTGGGACGTTTCATTAGATACCTGAAAAAAAATCATACAGCGAGAAAAACAAACAAAATGAAAGATAAAGTTAAAAAGAGAGCAGCAAATGATGTAAAGAATCAAAGGCAGCTGAAATAAACACACTGTATTTGAACCAATCAAATAACAAATGTGTCAACAGCTATGTAGAACCAGCTAAGTCTAGAACCAGAAGCACAACTCACGTTCACCCTTTTTATACACTTTTAAAATATTTGTCTTTCCTAAAATACACCAAGTCACAATAACAACTGCTGATTGCCTGGAAGGACACAAGATGAGCACTGTGAAGTGTCACAGAAGGGAAGTGCAGTGAAAGCTCCTTCTGTGGTGCAGTAGTAAGGAAAACACACATTTAAGGTCTCAGAACAGCAAATATTTCCGATCACCCTCCATGCCAGCGAAGCACTTTGAACTGACAAATTACGTTTCCCTCAGTTGGCACCGTGTGTTCAAAAGTAAAACAACAAAGACGAAGTGCAATAATACTTTTTAGAAATCACTTGATTTTTTTTTACCTGTGAAAATGAAATGATTAGCAGGAAACAGAAGAGAGAAAATCTTCATATTCATATCCAACAGTGATTTCGTGTGTGTGTCAGGGGCTGTGGGAGATTAGACACTTCAGATGGTTAAATGTTTGGTGCACGTTTGCTTCTTTTATTCAGACTTAGTGTTCCAATGAATGTGTGTGTGCAGTTGTGGGTCAGCAGCTGTCCTCCAAGGCGTTGACCACTTGTTCCAAAATGTCGGGGCATCGGTCGGCGATCTGCTGCAGGACCTGATTGGCGTACTCCTGGAGCTCTGCCCCCTCCCTCTCACACAGCGCTAACTCCGCCTCCAGCTGTGAGAGACACACAATAAAGAAAAAGGACATTTTAGACAATTTCGGAAACCTGGTTGAGCTTAGATTAGCTTAGCATAAACACTGCAAAAAGACAGAAACAGCTGAAATAAAATGTTCAGAGGATTATTTCTTTGCAACCGTAAAACATTAGCGATTGTACATTTGTTCAGAGAGATAAACACAAAGCTAAGTTAACTTTACCCTCATAGCTAACAGACAGACAGATGAGCTTCATTGCCACTTGTCCACTTATGTGTAACTGTACATGCACATTGGAAACCTTGAGCAGCATCTTAACTGTACTTGAGTTTAAAAAAAGGATAACAAAGGTGTACAATGTATCCAGGATCAAAAAAGTTTATAGTAATATACTACAATGTGTGAGGTATTTCCCTGTGTACATTGTTGCACAAGAGTAACTTATAGCATGGCGTTTACAATTTAAATAAAAAGCCCATTTCAGTGGACGACCCCATGTCGTACTAGACATTACTCAGTGGCAGATGAAGTCCTCAAAAACTGCACTAAAGTAAAAGTACAAATACACTAACAAGAATGTACTTAAGTAAAAGTATAAGTACACAGTGACAATTGTACTGGAGTGAAAGTAAGTACATGATTTACATTTTACTTAAAGTACTAAGAGTAAAAGTACTTGACTTTTTTTGGAGAGGGGGAGGATCAACTTATTAATGGTAATACACATAAATGTTGCATTGTAGCTGTTTTATGATCTGGTGCTTATTTCTGTTTTGTTTCTAAACTACATATGTTGCACCCTCACACAGTGACAGTAACACACTAAGAATAAAACGGTTTCAAGAACTTTGGAGAGTAAACGTATGTGCTTCTCTTGTAGTATTATTTTGTTACTCGCAGCTGATTTAATCCACATAAACTGATGGACGGTCGTGCGTAACCACACTGCACACGAGCGCATGTGGCCGCTTCCTTCATAAAGAAAGGAGAACAAATAAAAAAATTAGCTTCAGTCAATCATTCATATTCCTGTGTGAATATGTGTATGGCGCAGAGAGAAGGAGGAAACATTTGCGCAGTGAATGCAGATACAGGCCAAACTTAGCACAAACCGCCAAAGAGAGACTGACACTGAACCTGCCTGTGCCTGGTTAAATGAAGTGATTGCGACTGTGACGCGTTTTGAAAAAAAAAAAAAAAAGGTGGATAATTATGAAGTGTGAAAATAAGGTGATTGTAACGTGTATCGATACTTTGATTAGAATTGTAGTGGAGTAAATGTAGATTATTGTAGATTGTTGTAAACTTGGTTCAACTACTGAAACACTAGCAAGCAGATAATTAGTACATATTGTTATAGGAAAGCACAAGTGTAGAAGATATTTCATAGTTTGAGTTGTTGCCCATTATCGTCTGTAGATTGTATGAGCCAGGTATGGTATGGAATTATTATCAGATATTAGACATCTGTCTCTGTGACCATAGAATGGGGCTGGGAGTACGTCACACCACATTTTTTGTCCTCTGTAACTAGTCTAACTAAAGTCTGGGTAGAAGCTGTGAGTAAATCTGGTTTGGCGTGTGACATGTTTAACTCCATGGAAGAAAGCCAATGAGCACATTTACCAACATTATGAACTATTCCTTAGTGCAGCTGAAGTTATGATGAAGATATAATAAAATAACAGTGAAATAATGTAAGGATAAATTTGAAAGCAAACTAATGAAAAGAGGGGGACGAAACACAAATATGAGTTAAGCACACCACAAAAGGCAGAAACATAAACTCTCCCCACAACCACATGGATGATCAAAGAGAATGCTTAAGGTGACACACACACACACACACACACACACACACCCCTGTAATGTGAAAACACCACAACGTGGTTCTTTCTGCTCACACAGAGTGGAACATTTCTGTGAGAGAGCGCTGTCGTTTTCTTTGGCTGCAGCCGGGCCGAGACGTCAAACCTAACTGACTTAATGACCAATACATCTGTATCAATAAGAGCGCTGCTCGAATGGTTGTGTACCACAAGCCCACATTTATGTTGATGTGAGCGTATGTGAGTTCGGGGCCTGGGTCAGATATTGGCAAAATCTTTCCTTGTTAAGTCTTAACCTCTTCCCTGTGCTCCGTCTCTTAACCAGCGATTCTCAGCGTATGTCACAGTTGTTTGGTTCACGTCTAAAACCTCTGCCGTAATAAATCGAAAACAAATTATTTCCTATGCAATGTGCTTACATCATGGTCAGTATTTTTACATTGCTTCTGGATAAGATGTCAACTGTGTCAGTAAAGTGCCCAGAAATCTAACCTGGAATTGGATAATATGGAAAGAGTCATATTTGGAGAGCACCTGCACTACAGCTGTGCAGGTAGAATAAATAAAAACTGACCATTGTGGGAAGTGTAATATCTAGGTTTTTGCATTCTTGGAATTCAATACAGCTCAGTCTCATGCATAAGAGATCTAACCTTATGGAAGCACTTAATAATGAATCATGTTTAGTATTTAGAGTACTAAAACAATATATTAAAGAATCTTTTGTGTGCGGGCAGTTTTACAGTAATAAATATTAACTATTTTGGGAAAGATTGATAGGTAAAGAGTAGGAGAAAGTGGAAAATAAACCGTATTAGATGATGGTGCAGACAAGAAAATTAGTGGAAAAGAGGAATGGTGGGAAAAGTGGAGAGAGCGAGTGAGTAAAGAGGAGGAGGAGAGTTTGAAGCCACGTGTAGGAACCTTCTAATGCCCTCCAGTGTTTGTGTGTTTATGTTGCTGTCTGCATGGTTTGGCACAATTTGGCCCCTTCCAAAAGCCTCATTAACGTCAGACACTTTCTTTTTTTTTTTTTTTTTGCAAAAACACAAAGTTATCAGAGCACCGACTTTAATTTACCATGAAAACAAGACAAGAGAAACAAGATTTAGAGCAGACTTATGAGTTTCGAGCACATAGTCCAACTTTTATCTCCCGTTGTGGCTTTATCTGCTGATCTCTACACCTTGACGTTTATCATTTCCAATCTTTTGCATTCCCATCCCTAACAGAGAAACACGCTCCGGCCAACACGCACAGAGATGTGATAAAGAGTAAGAAGGCCCCCTTTTATTGTGAAACATATCTGCACATGTTAGTTTATGTGTGTTTGCAGGTAATTCAATTTAATGGCTTTGCATTTCAGTTGCAATTGCACAGAAAAACACGACAGTAAAGATAAGGCTATAAGATGACTGAGTAGAGATAAACGGCGTCTGTCATCCATCTTACGCTCCGTGACTCACATCGCCTTGACCTGCACCACAGAAAGACACAATTAAGTGGGTCGATCGTTCTGTAGTGCTGCCATAGAACTGAAACTGGATCATACACACACTCGATAATCAATAATTCAAGTGTTCCACAATTTGAACTTTCTGATTGGCTCATATTTAACAAGGAAACCAAACACAGACACCAGTTTTACACTCCAATGTATCTACGTTATGAGCAGCTGAATAAATGAAGAATAAAATATGTGCCATTGTTAACATCAGCATTTATTGGCCACACGCTGCTGTGTTTTGGTTGGGATACGTTACTCACTAAGTTCTGCAGTAAAATCTTGATGCGCAGCAACACTATGAAAGCTTTCAAATAAAAATTCTCTGGAACAAACAACATGAGCAGAAAAAGAGGTTTTAGACATAATCCCAGACCATTATCAGTGCTTTTGGCGTGTGACCTTCTGATACCTTCTCACAGAATGAACAGATCTTTGAGTGAAAAACTAATTTTTATGCAAAACACACACGATTTACTGTTTAATTTGAATATTTTTTTTCATCTCAAAAAATTAAACAATTCTTTTACAAAAAACATTACCAAAAAAGTTGTTTCGCATTTTTCTATTAATCGCCCTGTGGTGCATCACATTTATGATCTAACCTTTCTAAAGCATTGAGCAGGCAGCGAGAAGGTGTGTAAATCAAAGAGCTGCGTACATGCACAATCATGGCGCAGTCAATGCTGGATCTCAACATATTACAGCAAAGGTTTTTAGACTGCACAAAAAACACATGGAAACTGTCCAATTGCTTTCTATAACAGATTTTACTGTAAAGCTGTGTATAACATAGCTGACACAGCCCTAAATCACTACCATTAAACTAGTGAGTAACATGTTGTCATATCTAATATGAATGATGGCCAAAATTAGAAAAAACAAGTCCTGTTTTTTTCTTTGAAAGCAATCATAATTAAATCCTGTGCAAAGAAAAATGTCCTAGTGTTGCTAAGCAATAATCTTCCTCTCTTGGTACATTCAATCCAAAACTCATTTATGCTCTAAAGAAATTAAACATAAACAAGGTTGCACGATACAATTTCCAGTTATGAGGAATAACTTTGGATGATGTGGTTATAAGCTCCCATGGATCACATCTCATGCAATCACAGTGTGTGGTCAGAGAGAAATGTAGATGAAATAATGCAAGTGGGCAGAGTGTCAGTGTTGCCAGATTCATGACTCTTGTAAGAGTGTGTGTGTTTATGAGACGCATTAGTTTAGGTGTTAGTGAATGTGTGTGTGTGATACAGTGGTTTGCGCGTTTGACATGACAGGTGTGCGTGAGTCCACAGCATGAGGCTAAATTGTACGTTGCAAGCTCAATTTCTGATTTAGTGAGTGAAAGAGAGGATTGTGGGAAGGAGAGAGTTAGACAGAGGTATAAAGAAAGATGTGCGAGTGAAGTAAGTGTGTGTGTGAGTGTGAGAGAGAGAAAGGCAGAGATAACTTTGTTGATAATTTTTACTGCAGACATTAAAGCTCCATTATCATGATGGATCATTATCTGCTTTATTGCAGACCTGGAGACGGAGACACACACACACACAAATAAACACAGCCTTACAATTGTGCACACACATGTACACGCACACACACAGGTTACCGTTTTAAGAATGAAGGTGTGTGTATGTATGTGTTTGCAGGACTTGAACCTCTTTGCAAAGGAATGCTAATGTTTTCTAAAGAAGCCATAACTCATCAGAGAGAGATTAACAGAGACAGGGCAATGAACGACAAATGGGTAGAGGCAGAGGAAGAGAACAAATGTATTATCTAACTGAAGTGCATTAGCCCATCCTTGAGCAGGTCACCTGCCTGCTGCAGTCACACATCTCTCACATTGCTTGACTACATGCAGCTTTTACTTTACACATGATCCTGAGGCCGGATGTGGATTTTTGATCAAAAAACTGTCCCAGTCCAGTCACACCAGTGCATTTTAAACATTTACCTTTACCTTGTTTTGACTGGTTTGTGTAATTTAAGTCCAGCACTATGTCTCTATAGATCAGGGCTGCTTCAAATAACGCTCACTGACTTAGACCACTCAAAAAACTTATGAAGTGCTAAACAGGTAATGTAGTTAGTCTGATACCGGTCCTACCACTGCTACAGTTTCAGTTTAACTTAGAAACACCAAGGTTATTTTGAGAGTGAATATTGATTATTGAGCTAGGTCTGAATGTAAAGAACATGAGTTTTACACTTGGACTATATAAAAGTGAAGAATTTATTTTATCTACAAAACACTAAATACATCTTTGTGAAAAAAGGAAGGAGGTTCTTTTAAATACTGGTGACCTGGACATTAGCATGTTAAAAAACTAAAAGTAAGAAAGGAAATGGGAAAAAATAGGCTAAGAGGTGAAAAGGTTCACTGTTTAAATAACTAAACTTCATGGCAGACTCTATTTTAAAGAGAAAGGCAAAATGAAATCAAAGCGTGAGGGTTGGGACAAAAACAAAGTCTGGATGGCAGACACTGACCTAATATTCCTCAGCAATAGCATCAATCAGGAAGTAAAGATACAATCGCTGGAGGTTTAAACAGGCTCCAGACTCAACAGCAGCCCTGAGTGGTGCTATAGAAACACCGTTATGAGTAAGACCAAAGGGATAAAGTGTAATGGGCCCATATAGAGTAATATAATCCCTGTCTCACTGCTTGTCTCTATTTAAACCATTAAGTTCTAACAGGCTTACACAGTATGCAGACTGCTTTATAGGTTGGCCGCCTGTACTGCACCAAGCCCAAAAGCCTCTGAGCCTTGTGACCAAATTTGTGTGTGTGCTCTGTCAAAGTCCAGTACGGTTGCAGTCCAGGCAGCTCGACTAACGACACAGGATAACGAGCTGCATTGGGAATACAGCTCGAGGACTTGTACCTAAAACGGCTCCTGGAGGACGTAAAATACTGGACTCCTTTAGCCGCAAGAGAAATACAAGGGAAGAGTGTTTTGTGGGCAATTCAACATCACTTGGCAATTTTATTGTGACTGGTTATTTAATCAGCCAAAGTGACTAAAAGAACATATTCATATTTACAGGCTCGGCCTCTGGGAGAATTTAGAGAGAGAGGATTAAACACACCCTTCAAATCTAGGGGGTTTCTACTGTGCAGTGCCTTGCTCGTGAGCACTTGAAGTTAGTCTCCACCCAAGTCTGGGAACTTGAAATTATTTTATTCTATCCACATTTACTCTAGTAGCTACTAATGTGAGTTTACCTACAGAGATAGCTCGGCTTATAAGGTATAGTATATAAAAACAGACCAAGATCTTAAATTTCCCCCTAGGAGTAACTATGCAAGGCTGCAGCACTAATGGCTCTTATCCCACATATCCTCAAATAGAAGTACTTATAAACCATATGTGGTAAGTGAGAGCGGTGTGAAAATTGTAAGCTAACTCTCCTTTGTTCGGTTTGTATAGCTGTAGTCTGAGGATTTCTGTTTTCGGTTCTTCTCACGCAGTCGCACAGTGTGCAGCGCTACATGCTCATCACCTCGTCTTTGTGGTGTGTTATAACACCACTTGTTGACGTGCCAAGACAGTCGTTGGTTTTCGTTACATCTTTGATGTAAAGAAAAAAAGAAGTTAAAAAGTAAAAAGAAAATGGAATCATGTGGTTTGACAGAAGGAAGCCTTTCCAGTGGTAAAAACTTGGAACATAGGTGGATGAAAGGTGAGCCTAAGTATGGAGTGTGCAAAATAGTAAACATTTTAAGTTCACAAAAAAAAAAAGATTTTAGGTTTACTTGTAGACAAATAGGAAAAATATGAATTGTGCAGTTTAGATGATTAATATATATTGTTTCATTATTCCATAAATCTCTGTACTCCATTTTACGATAAGGTAATAGCAGTGAAATAAAAGGTTCATTAAAAAAGGACATCGAGCAATTACAGTACATGCTCAGATACCCCAACTGGCAGCTCACTGACATTTCACAATTTTTATTAAATTCCACAGTTTAATACATCTACTGCTTATGTGCTTTGCCTCAACTATGACCACAACCTTAAAAAAAACCCGCACATTTTATGTGCAATTCTAAATATTTGGTTACATAACACAGTGTGTGCATGGCTTTTGTACAATTCATGTTGTCCCCAATTAGTTCTTTCATTGAAATTTGTCAGGTGTTTGCAAAAGTCAAAATGATTTTATGGGTGTTGTGAAACACATTCCTCCTGCATGGCCACAAGGCAGTAAAAGGTAGTGGAACTAAAGTCTGCAGCGAGAAATGCATGAGGCTGGACTTCCACAACGGCTGCCATTGTGAACTGAAACGGCTTCAGATAGAGACGAGGAAAGTGTGCCAACACAGAGCATGTTTCTGTGTGTTTTTCTCTGTGTATGCTAATTTAGGTCTTTGACCTTCACCTGTCATCGTCACAGCTTGTGTTGTCATTAAAGACAACAAAGGTAAGATGGGGAAAATACATTTAAAGCAAGAGAACCTGAAACAGGGATAGAAAGAGAAGGACTGAGGGAGACAAAAATGGGGACAAAAGAACAAAGAAGAAAAGTAAGAGAAGAAGATAGATAAGAGAATGGACAGAATGAAAACTAGGGACAGGGGGAAACATCAAGGGAGAACGAAGTGAAAGACAGAAATGCATGTAAAAAGAGGCAGACTGGTAAAGCCATTAGGGCTGGATTCAATAAATCTGCATAAAACCCAGCAGTTAGTCTGTAATGACCAGTGAAGGCCAGTGTGTGTGCATGGCTGTGAAACGGGTGGTGAGAGTCCGACTGTCTCCCTTTGTCTGCATTGCTGTGCTCCGAGTGCCTGTGCGTCTGTCTAACGGTCATTGAGGACCTCTGTGCCGTATTTAGAGAGAAAACAATCATCCTTGGAGCAGGAAGCAGCTCTGCCTAATGAGAGCCTAGCGAGACCCCAGACCACAGCGCAGCATAAATGGATGAATCCGAATGTCAGCTCCAAGAAACCCCCCGAACCTTCCCCTCCCTCTGCCATCCTCTTATGAGGCAAATCTGAGTGAAGATGCCAAATATCTGCAGCTCCCAACTGTCAGTAAAAACACGACAGCATTTCCACTGTCAGCAAAGCAGGTGCTAACCCCACCCCCCTCCAAACCTCGGGCGTCTTAGTCTCAGCACTAGTCCCAAGGCAGTCAAGCAGTGGTTTAAGGTGAATCTCTTAAGTATACATTTTTCCACTTTAATTATTAAAATTTTCTGCAAATTCATACAAAACTTTATTTTATTTTAAAGACAAATTAAATTTTACTTTTACTCCACTACATTTTTTATGATACTGTGTGGTTACTTCTGTGATTCAGATTAAAACTAGGACCTTAATAAATCCCTTGTGCGAATTTTTAAAGCTACCCAGTAGTATGTGAAGTAATTTAAAGAAAAAAAATTACATTTAGTCAATGACTCAACATCGTGTTTTTTAATCATCATGTTTATAATCAGTGATGTGAGATGAGCCATTCTGCAGATTGTACATTTACTTATGCTACTTTGGGTATTTTATGAACCTCTGATTTTGTACTTTGGACACAATTAAAATAAAATTTTGATTCGTGAAACAAGTATTTCTACTTTCTTAAGCCAATGTTCTGAGTACTTCTTAAATCACCGCAATCAATTATGACTCTCAAGTCTAAGTATCCTGAACATGCTATCAATCCTTCGCTGGTTTCAATCTCAGCTGATGTATTAATTAATGCTGACAAGAAAGGGCTCGTGTACAGTTTGAAAACCTACGTCTTTTTTTTCTCCTCACTCTTCGTCTGTGCTTTCTACAGGATTTGACGATGGAGAGGAGGCTGCGTGTTCCAGGTGATCTCTGCTGTTGGTACCTGCTAGTTGCTCGTCTTTTCTTTTCTCTCTGGCTGAGGCAGCAGGCCACCCACCCGGGGCCCAGCTCTGGTTTTCCCCTCTGCCCGTGACTACTGCTTAATGAAGGGGGATTTTTGGGGGTTCTCTCTCTAGTTCAGTAAGTCTTGACCTTACTACGTAAAGTGCCTTACCATGATTTTGTGATTTTATACTATATCAACAAAACACAACTGAAATGGCCGTTTATAGGTAAATTGTTAAATAAACAAAAAAATTATTTTTACAGGGAAAAATAACTTTCTGTGCTATTAAAAATCTCCTTCTCATAATTCAATAGCAGCCTAAAATTACTGCTTTACAATTTCAACATTTCCGTTTAATTTGCAGCCATCACCAAGGACACTAGGAGATTACAGAAACTGTAATACCTACACAGACTATCAAAATAACAATAATGACACTTTTCTATCATGAGGGATGTTTGAATTCCACATACCCAGACACACGCTCACCTTATCAGTACTATTGTAATACCGTAGTTTTAGTCCATATTATCAGCTGTGATGTTTAAGTTTCAGCTCCACCTCATCCTGTTTTTGTATTTCCTGTCAATCAAATTGAACCCACTCAGTGACCTTGAAATCTTGAGGGTTTTTACCTAGACACACTGTGTAGGCTGCCAGTCTGTGAAGGCGGCACAAGTTTACCATGACTGTGGGAACTTAACCCTCAAGGAGCTTTATTATTGTTTATTTTGTTTAATTCAAATGTAACTATCCACCTAATGAACTGCAAATTTGACAATTTGTATCACACAATACCTTTGCATTTTCCTCTAGTTTTATGAACGTTTACCGTCTGTTGGCATATGATAGCCTACTGATGTTTTTCTCCACTCTAAGTTGTCACTTCAGTCGACTTAAAAGCTGTCAGGCCCTGGAAAGCTGCAATACCCTATTGTGTAACTCTAAAATGCAACAAATGCCAAAGAGAAAGCACATATTCCTCGCTTCCTCCCTTAGAAACCTTTTATTTGGTGATTACACTATAAAAACAATGGCATCTGAAGTCTGTAATTGTGTGGTATTTTCCTTCATTACAATAACTTGTAGAGTTGTAAATATGTGGACTTAGTTTTCACTGAGGTTTCTCCAGTTTGAGTTGGCCCCGACACACTTGCAGTCACTAACTGGGAGCTGTTTTAGTATTCGCAGATAGATAGTCATGGCCTGACAATTCATACTGCATTCATAAGAGCAGTGATATAATGTCTGAATCTGCCAGTAACACTTAATACATTTTTTGCAAAACTAAATACACGCACATATCCACATGTATAGACTAAAACGACCTACAGATATACACACACTCTTGTCTTAAACTTCAAAAGCTTGTTCACGTAGTGAATGTGTAGATAGACGAGCACACGCACATGTGCACACGTGTGCACACACACAAACACACACGCAGATACCTTTACATTTCAGGTCAGAGAAAGAAACAGAGGCCAAAGAGAGAGAGAGAAAGTGAGACTTCCTGTGTGTGTGTGTGGAAGATTGTGATGCCAGTTCTCTTTAGTGCTCATTAGAGACGTCATTGAGCCATAAAGGTTATTATTATGACTATGGCGCAGAAAACAGCTCTTTTAGTAAAACCTCACTATTGGACTCAGCATTACTTTTGTAGTTCAGCTGAGGTTAAAGACAGACATGGAAACAAACACATGGACATGAAACAGACACCTAAAAAAAAAACCTTCATCAAATCCATCTTTAAAAAACTGGCTTTGTGCTAACAGCTCACTGCTGGGCTCCTTGCCGCTTCACCCATCGAACTAAGACAGCATGTAAAAACTGATCGAAGTCTATCGCCTTTAGAAATGTAAATAATCCCAAAGGGATTGGCTTTTTTTCTTCTTCTAATTACTCAACTGGACGATGAAATGCTATAAACGTCACTTTCAATTGATAGTAAGAAATTAACAAAGGGTTTAAAAGTACATTTCGATGTTGGGTGATTCAATAAAAAACTCTTAATTTAGTTTACAGGCTGAATTAAAACAAAGTCAACACGCAAGTTCAAAATCTGCTGACTGGTGTGGCACTGTAATCATGAGATAATATATTGCATTTTGATCATGAATACAGGGATTATATTCGTGTTGGGGTCAGCAAATCTTTTGTTCTGTTATATCTGCTGTTGAAAGTGTTACATTTAATTTTAAAATTAAACTTTTTCTAAGAAAGGCACCCTTAAAAAAATGCTTAAAGGGCAAAGTCGCCAATTTTCAACTTTCTTTCGATGGCTTAAATTCAGGGTGTAAATGTACATTAATGCTTTTAAACTTCCCTTTGACTTCGCTATGTTAAAATATTTCTCTGCTTCTAGCTAAAAAAAAACTCCTGATGACGTCGCCCAGAGGAAGTTATCATCATCAGGAGTTTAGATGATGTCATCTCTGGAAAAGCATGTTTACCATGATTAACAATACAACATAATCTGAACTGGAGGATTTTTTTTAGCTATATATTTTAATGTAGGCAAGTCAGAGGAAAGTTTATTGGCATTCATTTACATGTATTACTCAACTAGAATCAAACGAAGCAAGTGCAGTATTAGTAAAGGCGTCCTTTCAAAGGCTGTAGAACAATATGAGCAGTCTTATTTACTACCAAAGCTCTTAGAGGATTTCTTGATTTATCCGTATTCACTGCTGTACCCAGTTGATAAACCTTAAAGTCTAACGTGTTCTCACCCTCCAGCTTCCCCTGTAACATGTGAGCCAGGCCCCTCAGAAAATGTTTCAGCTGGTGAAACATTACAGGAGCACACTGTCAGGTACACAAGCCTCCAGAGGTCATTCAGTATTCATGTGGACTCATGTTAATGCATGTGTTGGGTGTGTAGTTTTCCATGTGTGTGTTTGTGCCTGCGTCTACGTGTGTTTTACATGCTATTTTAGTATGATCCTAATGGCTTTACAGAGTGCCAGGCATTTTAACAGAGCCAAAGAGAGGCTTGTAAAACACACACACACTCACCACAAGACAGAGACGAGAAGCTGGCACACTGGAACATGGTGGTCTGGCGGGAGTTTGTGTGTGAGTGTGTGTGTGCAGTAAGAGGGTCAGCCAGGGTGATGGTGACACATGATGAAGGAAAACGAGAAACACGGGCCTGAATGAAAGACTGGCAGTGTGTGTCTGTGATTGTGTGTAGGCAGGGTCAGGGTCTAAAGCAGACGCATGGCGCCAAGTGGCACTGCCTTAGTATTGGTGGATTTGGACGGGGAGAATGAAGGAGAGGCAAAAGGATTCACACTGGGATGTTGTTAGGGAAAACATCGAAGAAACGACCAATGAGTATTTTTAAATCTCATCAGCACTCACACCTAAGGGCAATGGTGATGGAGGTTCTTCAGAGGGAAAAATAAATGTTCTCCTTGGGGGAAAGAAAAAAAGTCCTGGAGAGTAAAGAAAGTTGAGAAAGTGATGGAGGAGAAAGTGATGAGAAGTCAAAACTTACAGTAAAAAAAATAAAGTTTCCTTGTTGCTTAATGATGTTAGTGATATTTTTTCCATTCAATGTTGGTCAAACAATTCAATGGGAATTCTGCAAAACAGTAGTTTTATCTGCAATTTTGCAGTCACAAATGCTAAAATAAAGATTGACAATAACTATGATTGAACAGACTAACCAAACTTGACATTTCAAGGGTTTAAACTGTTACTCAAACTATTTACTAACAATCATCTGCATTTTTATGACTGAGGATTTTAAATCATTTAAAGTGTGCGTGTGTGCAGTAAGAATTTTTGCTGAGTTTTTAATACATTTTCCAACCATTCATGCATTCGCCCTGAGCACAAAATCAAGCTTGAAAAGTTAACTGATAGTGTAACAGCTGTGAAATTGCCATCATGCGGTTTTAAACTTTTTGTTTTTGTGTTGCATCTTGTGAGAAGTCCCTGCCTTTCTGCTCGTAACTTGTGACTTTAGACTTTTTCTCATGACTCTGTAAAGTGTCGACACAGTAGGTCAGTAGAAGAACGTCGCCTTATCTTATCTTATCTAGGTTTTCATCAAATTTATACAACCTGAAACAACCTTTCAGCCAAACAAGAGATGCAGGTAACCCACTCTATGAATATGAATTCCACCGTCCCACATCATTTAACGTGGGGTTTTGTAACTTCAAATTCTTCGTAAACAGCCTGTCACAGCTAATGTGTTATGCTACATGTGTGAAGATACATTACAATGTGCTTCCAGGAAAAGTCGAGCATTACTAAACAAACTCAATCTGAATATTCTCGTCAGGAAAAAAAGTTATGTCTTGAAGTTTAATGTCAACAAAAGAACACAACGTGTGGGCCTTGACATGGCTTTATCAGAATTGTTTTCATTAGTAATTTTGATTTTACAAGTGGAAAAAAGATCCTTATACGTTGTCAGGAAGACGTCCTTTTCAGAAACAGTAAAGGCATATAAAATGTTTGTCGGATAGACAACCAACTGTAACGCAAACACTTTCGAGTTTATTTAAACCTATTAATGAAACAAATGTGCGGAAAGCATAAAAAAAAAACAACCAAACAATTCAAACCACAGTGGCACGCCAGGAAAGTGGTTAACAACGACGTGACTTTAACATGGACGGGGCTGCAAACACAGTTTGGTTTAAAGGTTGTTTTCAATAATTTTCAATTTTTTTTTAAAAACAGTTAAGGTAGGAACAAAACACTGCAGGCTACTCAGGACATCTAAAAGCATTCAATCTTGTTAGATAAGCTTTCACAGCTGCCCACATAATCACTTTTAATTCAGGGTATGCTTTTCTTTTAAAAATGTGGAGCCCCTGGCCAGTGAACCACAGTATACTGTCGACATTTTCTTGTGAAAACAGGCTGATTATGAAGAATATGTATATTAATTGTCTGTCCACGAAAGTCACCTTGAACATTTCTCTGTAGCTTTAATGTAAAAAATAATTCAATGACATCTTAATATATATATTCAACATTTATTTAAAATGACACCATGCTACAGCTGAAGCACTTATGCTAAACAGAGACATTTTGCCGCATTGAAATATACAATAGTGCTTTCATGAGGACTGTAGGAAACTAGTCCTGCTGTACACTAACCACACACTCTGTCACACAGCCTATAGTGTGTGTGTCTAGAGTTACTGATTTTCAATGTATACCACATGTAGCGACCATGTATTGCCTGATATGTTTTCAATATGGAGAAAAGAAAAGGACAGAGTGAGACAGGCCAAAGAATTTTCAAATTTAATAAAGCACTGTTTATATTCAATATCTGAAAACAAAACTTGTTACCATGACAATGCAACTAAATCAAGGAAACAGGTTAGCCAACAGTTCGTCAACTCTCCCTAAGCTTCACCTTCTTTCTCTATCCTCATTTCCCTTTTTTTCTGTTCTTTCAGCAATAAAATAAAATAAATACGCTTTTCTCGCCCTCTGAGCTCTCTATGAACCAACATTTCTCCTGCAGCCAAAACCTTGAAGCAGAGTTTACCCCCTCTGAAAGAAAACGTCTGAAACAGTATTTGTTCAGCGGCCAGGCGCTTGTCGTCAGGTGACCCGCTGGAGTAAATCTTTTCAATAATGTCAAAGGCAACACCAAAAACCTGCCAGGCTGACCAGTGTGTGCCTCACTACTAGACACACACCCACACAATTACAGAGACGCACACAGAGTGAGCACAAGCTCACACACGTCATCACATACAGTGATGTACAAGCAAGAACACAGCAACACACATGTTCAGGGGTTAGTTTTAGAAATTGATAAATGAAGAGTGACAAAATGTGCTCATTTTCCACATTTATATAGAATACCATATTCAATCTCTGTCTCACACACACGCACGCGCACACAAACACACAGGCTTTCATAACAAATCGCTGACAAATGTCTTCATTTTACATAATTGTTTCTTTACTCAACTTTTAGACATACACACCGCGTTAGTCTTATTACTGAACAAAGTTGTGAGGACACTTAACTGACATAATGCTCTGCCTCGCCCCTTATTCTAAACGCCACTTCACATTTTCTGTGACTGCTAGGGATTCTGCAACAAAATTTTCGCCTCTCAAGTCTGTCTGGACATCTGTGTGCAAACCTTCTGTCCATGTGAACCATCCACAGAGCTAGTGCCCTGAAACAAGATGTTGGTTTCATGCATCAAAGGCATGTACTGTTTATTTCAATGTCCCTGACACTGTTCTTGTGAAGTGGCTGCACACGCGGTTTTAATTTTCTCACTTTTTATTTGTTGTTTAGTCAAACATAGCGAAAAAACTCTTTTAGTTGTTGCTTATTGTCCAAAGTTGCCATCATGTTTTGTGGTGCACATGTGTGGAGCATGTCTGCATACACATTTGTAATAGAATTGTTTGAATGTCTGTAGGAAGAGACCCTGCCCATAGAAGGGCAACTTTGAATTTAAGTCTTAACACTCAAAATACCCCATGATGCTAAACTGTCCTCACAATGATATTACGCTGAAATGTGTCTGCACAACATCATGTAGACAAACATTCATGAAGGGTCCTACCTGTTCATGCGTCATGCTGTGCAGCTGCGTATGGCAAGAGGCGGAGTCAGTGCGGTGATAGGCTGGGGGCGGGGCGAAGTCTTGCAATATGATTGGGTCTCGCTCCTGACACAGTGACGTCAGGTGACTGATGTACAACTTCAGTTTACTGCGATTCTGATGGAGATCCAGGAGTGAAGAGAGAATCTAATGACACAAACGAAGTACAGAAAAAAAATATGATTTTGTATTTTACAAAGAAAAGGTCAGTACTTCCCATGATAAATGTTTGCAAAGGATGCTTGAGGGATAGAACACAGAATCAAATAGATACTGACACACATCCAAACACATTTGACCAGAGGGAATGGAAAATAAGGCAGACTGAGAAACTGATTCCTGTTAGCTGCTGATTGAATGTAGATGTAGAAAGAAATCCTTTATAAAATCAAATCTCTGTACTATAGTTAGTTTGTACAAACTTTCAATCATGCAGCGTCTTCAGGCATAAGAGGAAGACGTTGAATGAACACTCAAGTGCACAAATAAACAAATTAACTTCATTGCAAAACACCTGTGTCTTTGCATTCTAAAAGTATGTGACTGGCTGTGTCTAAAATCATTCCTCCCTCAGAAGTCAGGCTTTACTGTAGTTTACTCTATAGTGAGCAGTAAATGAAAACATCGTCATCATGTTGTGGTGCAGAATCACATCTATAAAATATATGAAAAATATTGCACACATATAAAATGTAACACATTGCACTGGGGGCTTGGTTAGCAGAATGCAGTGTACTGGATGTACGTATATGAAACCTTTTTATTCCATTGTGGGGATTAGTGACAGCACCATACAGGTAGCATTTACATTTCAAAGCAAGAAAAACATCTAAATCAAGGAGAAAACATGCACACCCACGTAGAAAACAGAGAGAATGCCTCTGTTTGAGTTTAACTTAAAAAAAGACCATAACTTCACCACATCAGTTACAGATGTGCACAGGTAACAGCTTTGATGAAAATGCGGAACTTTACAAACTAAATGACCTTCTTTAGTAGAAACATTTGTGTCAAAGAAGCCACCACTAATGTGAGGCACAGACACACAGTCTGTGTAAGTGTGGGAGAGCTAAAGAGATGTACACACAATTTGATGGTACAAGAAAAGACCCCCCAAGAGACACTCACACACAAACTGAGAAACACCCACTGATAACACAGACACAGTAAGAGGACAGAGACTTAAGTGCAAAGGAACCAGGTTAGGAGAGCTGTTAGTGGGTGTGTGTGTGCAAAGTATATTTAATCCCACCGGTGTCTCTCTACACCCTCTGATCCCTGCTCATTGTCACTCAGCACACACACACACACACACACACACGTTTAACCGGCAGGATCTTTTCACTCACCACAGTAACATCATTCTCTCTCTCTATCTACACTTCACCCCATCTCTTTAAGTTTCTTATCTCTCCACCATTTAGACAGAAGAATTTGCAAATATCCATGTGATGTCTTGTATTCTAAATGCATTTCTTAACATATTCTTAAGCTGACTCGCCACTGTGGATATTTTTAGTGTCCATATAAATAAGACATAGGTTTTTACGTAAAATATATATCTGGACATTAAAAGTAAAGTTTGGGTCAACATTTTAGGCAAAAAGCTTAACAAAGTACAAAACAAAGCTGAAAACAGCTTCTCTTTTTGCTTTGGTGACTATTCAAAATGGTTGACATAATCAAACAGAATGATGTTAGAAATACACAAATATATAAAATAAAAAAACCTTTACACAGTAAAGCTCCTTCTTCTGCATTTTTTTAGTTTATAAAAACAAGTGATGTTGCTTGCATTCTGTGTTTACTGCTCCAAATAAAGCCACACTGATGCGTTCTCTGTGCTTACCTGTTATAAACCTGCGTTTACAATGAGTAATAGCAAAAACAGGAAATGCACTGATGCAAGACACAAAGCTATAATATATTTTCTAAATCTAAATACCAGCCTCAGATGTCATAAAAAAAAAGTAAGCTGAAGATTGATTAATATTTAGAAAAAAACTAAAATGCATGCATCCAACATTCATTATTCAATAAACTTAAATGTGTTTAACCATTGTGAAGAAAATCTTAAAAAAAACTAAGTATAGGTGGTTCTGTGAAACCTAGGAAAGTATCTTGTTGCACGCATGCCTCTATAAGAATTGAATCACACCTGAATGCTGGAAATAAATCAAAGTAACTGTCACTTCTGATTCTGAGTCCTTACCTCATTTACTGTGAACCTCCACTGGTGTGTTCATGAATGGCTACCCCAACTTGCTGCCTTGCAAATGCCCATTTCTCACTCAAACACACAGACCCAGAATACACACTGTACATACAGGTACACTGTTATATATACAGTCGTACACTGTGTGCGTAAACCCATGCATACACACAAATGCATTACGAAACAGAACAAGATGCACACACGTAGGGTCAGTATCAGAGTTCCAAACAGCTCTAGTTGTAGTATTTTCCAGTGAGGACCTGCCAGTAGGTTCCAGTCCATTACGAAATACATTAGTGAACATTTCCCTTCTGAGAGCAGAGGAAGGTAATACGATGGAGGTAAAGTCTGCACAGATTCTACTCATTCTACATTTCAAAACATCGGGTCGATGTATGTTGGTTGTGGCAACGCAACAAGAACATTATCTTCAAGACAGTTGTGAAAGACGACAATATGTGAACATGTCTCTCAGTATCTGGCGTTGGTGTTCTGAAACCACTCAACATATGTGCAACATCTGTTCTCTCACACTTTCAAATCCACGCTGTTCCGCCAAAAAGTCTTAAAAAAAAATCACTGTCCGCACTTTCCAGACCTGCAGCAAAGCTTTGTGCATCAAATATACAACAAATGAGAAACAGACAGAAAGAATGAAAGTAAAGACGGTGATATAAGGAAGACATATAGAGAGAAGCAACAACTCTTTTCTTTTCTATTAACTGTTCAGGACTAAATGAGAAAACATTTAAATTTAAGATAATATTAATATCAATAATGTGAAGAAGAAGAATTGTGGGACTGAAAGCAAAATGTTCTTATTGTGTACCTCCATGTTTTTTATTGTATTACACAACCTACAATGGTCAAAGTATGCAGTGTGTGTTTAATGAGTCCGCTGTGCTTAAAAATGTCTACAAAACAATCCCAGAGGAGACATAAATTTGTACGGTACTGTGTGTGTGTCACAGTGTGTGTGTTTCTGCCTCTTTATTGGCCTCGCATGTCCGCCTACCAGACTCGAACTATACTATGAAACTACTCCAAAGAGAGACATTCAGCTGGCTTCACTGACTGACTGCAGTTTTAAAAAAAATCTATGGCCACATGATATTTTGAAATTGGGGATTTTCTTCCTCTGCAGATCTCAATGTGACACATACGCATGTGCACACAAATACATTTAGTTGGCTGTGGACAGCATCTATAGAGGAGGTACGATTTATATGCAGAACACTAACAGTCCTGGAATGAAGGATGCTGATGTGACATGACCAATTAACACTTAGCTAGCAGATAAAATAAATAACACCTTTAATATAAAACACACACCTGCAAATTGGGCCGTCCTCCATCACCACTTCTGATATGCGTAAGCAAGGCACTCAACCTCTAAGTGCTACACTATACAGAAAAGAACAAAGGCCCACCTGTTCAGATGCATTTGCACTGGGCCGAACTGTTCTTCAGTTCAGAATCAAAAACATTTAGTCAACAAATCAATTAAAAGATCAAGAGAAAAACTATCTACAATTATTCTGACAGTCAATTAATGGCTCAATTAATGGCTGAGTCACTTCCTAAGCAAGAGCTGGAAAACCCTCGAAACATAAGTGTTTAAACTATTTCTTAATTGTAACTGATAATCAAACAATTTGAAGGCTTTGGTACATCCTAAGCCTATAGGAAACTGAATTGGGAAATCTTTCATTAATTGTCTGACATATTTTAGTTTGTATATATAATAAAATTCTAGCCAGATTATGAATTGTAATTGTTTTTTTTTTGTTGCAGCCCCAGTCCACTGCAGAACTACTGATATGAAGGTAAAAATTAGAATCCAAACCTTAGTGAATATAGAAGTAATCTAGTAATTTTGGAACCAGTGTTACCTCATACATTTATTTACTTGACTGATACCATCAACTAGTACTTGAATTCCTGAGCAGAATCTTTTCTTCAAAGATCTGGTATTGCACTAAATATTTATTAATAAGTATTTGCAGTATTTCATTCTAGTTAGGCAATGTATCTGACTATATAACCATACATCTAATAAAAAATTATAATCTAAGCAACAGAAAGTTTAAATATAACAAGAGGCACTGTGTTTACTCTTATTACAAGTCACTTTGCATTGAAAAACCTGACTAAAACAAATTGTACATTTTCCCTGTATTTTGTAACTGATGCATCTAATACCACTGCAGATCGTTAAAAATACCATAAAAATCTTTTCAACACTGCTGTGTGTGTATGTGTGTGCGTGTGTGACTACTCTCATGTGTTTCTGTGCATTTCATTCATCCACTGTAGTACAAAATCCCCTTACAGAGCGAGAGAATCATTCTCTGTTTGGATGTAATGTGCTATGGCGAATTAACCAACGTATACAGTGAAGACAAAGTGAGCCTATACAGTACGTGTGTGTCTGTCCGCAGCACTCGGGAGGACACAAAGTAAAACAGATGCCGTGCAAGTCGTGTTCGTGCTGGCAGGCCTGCCTCTCTCAGCAGGGAGGTGCAGCTGCTAATTAATAACCAGGGTCAAACTTAGATCCACTGGTGAACCTTTGGGCTTTTAGCATCCCAATGGGAAATCCCAGTGGAGGAGCTGAGCTGTGCTAAAATCAGCATGTGCTACTCATATGTGGTGCAGCCTCCATTGCCAAACGACAAGATCAAACAAAAAAACTATTTAATATTCTTATTGCAAACTTACGTTACATACTATTATTGCATGACTCAATCAGCTTTTCAGAACAATCCCTTATAACATATATAGTTTAAGGAAATGGATAAATTGTAGAACAAACACATAAGAGTGTCTTAAGACAGGCTGGATTGTGCACTATGTGCACAATGTGGGTTGAGGTTTCTTGACTGGAAGGTTGTCACACATGTGATTAATGACCCTCAGGCTTTAAAAACACTGGAATTCTACTTTTGTGTAATTTAAAAACAGTACAAGGGAAGGGTCAAAGACTAAAAATCGCATTCCTAAAAATATTTTCTTGACAATTTGGCAAAGAAGCACCTTTTCTCAAAACAAATCCTACAGTGGCAGCCATGAGAGGTGATAAAACATGTTGTCTGACACAGGAAGCATCAAGGAAGGAAAAGATACATCTAAATGGGCAAACAGGGGGATCAATATAAAAAAATACACAAGACAAATTGTTCAAATGAAGAATGGTGAGAAAATTTCAAAAGCGCAGAAAAAAATTTTTTGTAGAACATGAAAATGAACGGAAAGGAATGACCAACATGCAAGAATAATAAATTTTGCTCTTGGCAAATAAGAAATCCAAAATACTCTGAGGAAGAAGAGTTTGAAGACTGAATGAGGACAAGAGGAAGAATTGAACAAAATTGAAGAAATGAATGAAAAAGAAACAAATGACAGATCACATTCATGAGTGGAACAAATGAGAGAACGGCCGAAGACGAATGACACGATGGAAACATCGAAACGTGATCGGATCCACACAAAGAGAGCGCTCACCCTTCTGTACAAAATGGTGGACCAAGGGCGAGAAAGAAGGTATGTGATTGGCTAGGCCCAAATGCCCTCCTCGTCGTCCTATGGTTTGTTAGGTCCGATGGCAGCGTGATTTCGAAGAAAGCAGCAGGTTAGTATTGTGACACAAGCAACTATTTACTGTAAGTAAATTACACACAAAGAGAGGAAAAAATAACTTTTAAAAATATTAGTTAGCAATAGTTAAAATAAACAAGTGGAAATTACAATCAGATAGAAAGGATTGGAAGGAAAGTTGCTTGGTTTTGGTTGCACATAGAGAGTCATTCAAATTGTCGAAAGGTTTCGAAATTTGATTTTGTAGAAGCTTTCATCCACATTAAAGGAACAGAATCAATGCAGCAGCATGTGGGATCTGGGGCTGCGTTTGTCTCAGGTGAAGACTCACTATCCCAGGCAGAGGTTTTACCTGGTCCGGGGAGGGCTTGTGATTGTTGGGTTGCTCTGAGTTTGGAGATGAGGCCTTTAGGTGGTCGTCGTCATAGTTATCTGCCATAAGCTTCATCCGGTTTTGAGTCTAGAGAGCAAGAAAGAAAGTCATCTTTAGTCTCTACTATATTTTACACAAAAAAAATATTTTACATGTGATTCATCCACAACAAATGTTTGAGACAACAAAAAATTCAGGGAATGTGTGTGTATAACAGCATGAAAGCTCTAGCCTTGAATTCCTCCAGGAGTTAATTTGCAGAGAGGAAGAAGAGAAGAGAGTTTTGGATGACTGCCATGAACTATGCCTTCACTAACACACATTTCCTGAGCCTGTGTGTATACAACAGACAGAGCAAGACCAAAATTCAGGAACGAACAATAATGAAAAGACAATGCTGTAAACATATTATTTCTGATTGCCCATGTGTGTTCAAATTGTAAATGCTAATTCTTTTTCATTTGTATTTATGCATTCATCTATCCATTTTCTTTCAGAGTAGGGGTTCTGATGGCAGCAGGTTGTGCAAGGTAGTCTAGATATCTCGTTAGCAACCTAGATTCTCCAGCAAGATCCCAAGACATTCCAAAGCTAGAATAGATTAGATTATCTGGGTCTACCTCTGGACCTTTCTTCTGGATGGATATGGCCAAAAAACTTTCAATGGAAAACACCAATTAGGCATCCTGATGAGATGCCTAAAGAACCTCAGATGGCTCCTTTTGATGCAAAAGAACAGTGCTCCATTTTAATTTCACTTCTGAACAAGACCCTGAGATAATCTAACTTTTTTACTTTGGGCAGTAAATTCCCCATCCTGAAGGGAGCAATCTACCATTTTCCAGCTAAGAACTATGGCTCCAGAATCAGAGGTTCTGACTCTCATCCCAATCACTTCACACTCGGCTGCAAACTGCCACGGTCTGATGGAGCCAACAGAACCACATCATCTGCAAAAACCAAAGAAGCTATTCTGAGACCCCCTTGGCTGCACCTTGAGACCCTGTCTCTACGAAAATCATGAACAGGATCGGTGGAAAGAGACAAACCTTCTTGCCGACTTCGTGCTGAGAATATGAACACACCTCTAACTACAGCTCCACAAGGACCAGATGGCTGGTAACAGTGGCCCCAGCAACCCACACTTGCTCATTACCCCCCACAAAACCCTGAGGATACAGTTATATGCATTCTCTATATTCACAAAAAACATATAAGCTGGGTGGGCAAACTCCTGTGAGCAGCCCTGGAAAGCTAAAAAGCCATCCATAGATCCATGGGCAGTATAGAATTCACACTGCTCCAATAACCCTAACATTGAATAGAGCTTCCTTTTCCAGCTCTTTGGTACAAGCATGCTGAGAGAGGCAGTGAGATATATCATCAACTGGAGGAACCAACAGCCCATAGTTCCACTTTACACACAACGTCCCCATCGTCGACGTGAAACTGAAGCCTTCAGCATCCCAGGGTGAATCACATCCACACCTTTTGCCAGAGGCTCCTAACTACCTTGAAGACCTTTGCCAGTGTTACAAGTGAGGCCTCCCGCTAAGTCTTTAGATTTTACCACCTCCTTAGATGAAATATTAACTGGGTTTAGTTCCTCCTTTCACCATCTCACGATATCTCCAGTTCAAGTCAGCAGTTTTACTCCCATACTGAGCCTAGGCTAAACCCTGCTTTCCTTAGCATCTGAGTCATTTAAGGGTTTTCCAGACTGCCTTGAGGCCAAATAAAAAACCTCTCCACGGCCCCTTAGAACTCATCCAATGCCTGGGATTTTACATAGTTTCCTTGCTTGTATTTAAAAATAAAGGAAAAATGTATTTTGTATGCATACGTGTGAGCAAAAACACACACTCACACCTCATGACAGACCACCTGGTTGCTTAACTGGTGCTGAAAAATAACAAGCTTGTTAACTCACCGTTGACTGTGCACACATGTGCACACACAAAGACCTGTAAATCACTTCCTGTGTTATAAACAAAGCACATACACACACTCATTTTTCACACATAAACATAGATTGCACATATAATATTAAGTTTGTAGACTTTATTTTTTTAGTCTCTCACTTTCGTTCCTCCATCGTTAATTTGGATTTCTCTCAACTGTCCTGTAGTCTTTTATTCTTTCCTCTTTTCTCTTCATCTCTTCCTGCTATATCTGCTTTACAGTTATATGTCAGGCTTTACAGTAGGCCTGAAAAGATTGAGGGAGTGGAACGGAGAGGGAGAAGGCGAGTGAGGGAGTCAGCCCAAATCTGTCAGTCTTGTACGATCTAAATCCCCTTAGTCTCTCACTGAGCTCTGCGAGGAGCAGGGGCTTAAGCAGGCCAGACTGAGGTTTGGTGTGCACGTGTGTGTGTGTTTGACAGAAACAGAAATAAAAAACTTGAATGACAACATTTATATGTGTTTGAGTGTGTAAGCGGGAGAAAGTAAATGCAGGAAAGAAGTCTATGTTTCAGTGTGTATGTGGAACCATATGTCTATATACACAGGTCAAGTTGAAGAGAGCCTCCCGTGGCATATGCACACATTATACATTTATTTTTTTAAAAACATGCATATACATTTAAAACAAACATGGAAGGTAAACAGGTCATCTTGAAACCACATGAGTACAGAATGTGGAGTCCTCATTGCGTCTGTGGACACTTACATCCACACAAACAGACAAACACACACACACCTGTACATTTATATCTGTATTACAAGGTCTCACAACCTTGAGGTTTTTTTTTTCCAGCGTGAGAATGAAATGCCAGAAAACAAACTTCTCAATGGTGCTGTTTCTTCTTTACTAACATTAAAGTGACTAGCTGTCATATTTATAATGTTAGCTATTGATTATTTTTGTAATCCAGTGTTCTATTAATTATTTTTTAATAGACTACTTTTTACTGTATTTTTCATATTACTTTATTTTCTTTTAGACCTGTCTCTTCCCTATTTCTATTTTCCCTCTCTCGCTATAATGTAATCTGCACCATCACTCAAACACATGGCCAAGTATTTATCGCTTGTACAAAACACTGTTAATTGCATATAGTTGTATGAATTAAACAGACTCAGTGCAAAAATGTGCTTTTTATAATTTGACTAATTGTGCTTTTTAAGCAGTTCTACTTCACACAATGCCTGAAGCATCATGTTGTTTACTGTGGACAGAATACAATTTTATACTCTGACAGATAGTGGTGATTTAAACTCCGCCAAGATTATGGAAGGGGGATTGTTTTCTGACCCGAGAAAGCAAGCTCACACATCGAGATTTGCCGGTCAGTGTTTACTTTCAATTTCACAAAATTCTAGAGATCAAAACATTTGTCCTTACAATGTAGAGTAAGGCCATGCCCGAGAGCACCTATATTTAGGCTGCATGCTTGATTGCTGCTTGATGCATTGTCGGATTAAAAATTGGGGAATTTATGTTTCGTAGTAAATGGAGGGAGAAGTAGACAAAAGAGAGGGGAGAAAGAATGCAACAGACACACTGAGTGCATGTCTATACAGATGCACTTACTTACAAAGTCATTTTTTTCAAATAGTTATTTAATCATCTGGTAAAAATTTTGCATCTTTTTAAATCCCACCATAGCATCTACTCCCTTTCCTTTTTGTTTTTCTTCATTAGCAAACTTTTGGCTTTGATTTTAAATAATAGATGCTTGGAAAAAATATGAATGAGGAATTGGACAAATGCCTCTGCTCCTCCAAAAAAGACAATTTGATGTCGAGAGATTGAAAAAACAATGGACAAGAGAATTGGAAGAAGAGCTGTGTAGAGAGGCTGTGTGGTCTCAAATATGGCTTTTTTCTATGTCAAAATCCCCTCACAGCTTTCAGACACAGGATTTTATTTCCTCCCTATTTCTTTCCCTCTCGACTTTTGGCCTCTTTAATTTGACTTTGTATCCATGACAAATTTTCTTACATGCACTTTTCATCCCTGCTCTGTGCAACATGTCCCTGCTTTCAAGTTTTATTTTTGTATTCTCTTTTCAGTGTTTAGCAGTTTATTTTCTTTAAGGCGTTCGTTGTTTAGGTTTTTCAAGCATGATTTTTTCTTTTTTTTGCTCAAACATCAAATCTATGAAATCAGATATAAAATGAGAAATATAAATATTAAAATATCTCTCTTCATGTGGTATATAACAATTTCTCATACTTCAATGTAAAATGTGGTCAGCAGAATCCGAATGGTGAGATTTCTCAGCAAAATGAATTGATTCTAATTTAATTTCCCTAAATAGTAAATCTGGTTAGAAGGAAATCCATGCAAACTTCACTAAAGTTTGCATGCTTTATTGAGGTATGAATTGCTCCACAAAATGGATAATTATTAGAAAGGAGTTTGCGGTACCTAACTGTATTATTGAGGACCAAGCTATTAATCTCGCTAACTTCCTTAGTAAACTTAATAGCAATTACAGTAGTCAGCCAAATAGTGAGAAAAACTCATACTAGCATGCTCCATATTAGTGGTTAGCTCAGTCCATGTACTTTCTCGAACACATGATTTTGCACAGATTAATTTCATGTCTCATCTTTCCTTACTCCATATTGTTCAATCGACAACATTAACCTAATATTCATAAATTACAGGAGGAGAGAGGAGACAAAAAAAGGGGGAGATGAGGGGAAATAGCAGGAGAAAGAAAAGACACAAGACAGAAAAGTGGAGCAAGGAGGGAGCAGGGCGAAGGTGAGAGGTAAAGAAAGAGATAAAGAGGAAAGAGGAAAAGATAAATGAAAGTCAGAAATAAGACCACCACCCCCTACTGTAATTTTCCTATCTGGACTTTCTTTACGTTTTCCCCGTTTCTCTAATTGTCAGGAATGCTGACCTAAGCTCACTTGTTTTTGTGCCAGTTCTTTCTCACTTAATCTAATCATTACACCATTAGTTCACTCCTCCACCTCCCTCATTGTTCTCTTCCTCTTCTCCCCTGTCCTCATCCTTGCTGCAGCTCTGCAGTGTAATGTGCTGACAATGGTCAGAATGGAGACGAATGAACACGTAGTGAAGTGAAATAAAAATGCTGAGTCATGCTTTGAGGAAAATGATTTCATCGTGATAAGACTCTGGGGAATATTAGATTCAATTACTGTTTCGTCTGTTCCTCCAATGGTGAAAGAAGATATCTGTGCAATTATCAGAAATGAAAAGTTGCTGAGTCATAAACTGACAAACTATTTCATCATGATAAAAAAGATTAAATCAGATTCCCAATTTTCTTTCAAGAAGAAAAAGTTGTTGATAATTTGAAACATGCAAATGACCATGAAAAGTGTCTCTGTTATGTTCTGAAGGGAGTTATTTCATTGGGAGTCTGTGTATAACTAAATTAGATTAAACCAACATTTTTCAACATTTCATTTCTATCAGCAGCAGGAGAGGTCAATGATAGCCTCAAATAAAAAATGGTAGTTACATATGTAGAGACCAACAAAATGGAATGGGAGTTTAGCTCAGCCCACGAACCACAGGATCAGTGGTTTGAGGACTCCTCATCCTAGTTGTAAGTATGATATTAAGATCATTGTGTCCTTTAATGCTGCCGTCTTTCAACCGTACGTACGATGCAATGTAAATAAGACCACGACTAAACATACCACCATGTTTTACAGAGATCTCTACAGCCACAGAGACGAACTCAAATGCCCATATTGCAGCCAAACAGGTGGGGAACAATGGCCAAGGCACCAGCCACACGTACACACACCACCTGTAAATGCTAACCATATGTGTCTCCTGGGGTTGTGGTGGTAGAATATTTTCACCTATACCCTTTTCTTTCTTCTATTCACTTCATAAAATCTTATAACCACTCTCTCCTCTTTTTGCATTCTCACACTTTTGTTGCTACAGTCCTCTTGTCTTGGTTTCTCTTTGTCTCTTCACTAAGCAGCTAAAAAAAATAAATAAAGTGAAGACAGAGAGCAAAAAGTGAAGAGGAAGGAGACTGTGAGAAAGACAGGAGGGTAGGGGAGTGAGGAAAGCCGAGGTCACCTTAATTTACGGCCCCCTGCCTAAAATGCAGTTCAGGGTCAAAGGCCGACATGCAGGAAACACATTCAGACGACACAAAAAATGTCTTTAACACACACAGGTGTGTTTTTATATTTGCAGTTTAAATATTACAAATACACGTTCTAAAAAAAACCTAGAAAAACCTGATACTGCATAACATTCATGATACTGCAAAGCTAAAGATCAGGATGAATTTAGCTTTATAGCCTATAAAGCAAACACTTTACTTCTTTAGAGATTTAGCTTTTTTCTGTTTACAACTGGTCTTATAGCAACCAGTGAAGTCCTCAACAAATCGTGTATTCATCATTCATTCATCACTGATTTATACTCACGTTAATTACATGCTGCAACTCAGTGTGTGTCCATCTGTCAGACAGGTTCAATGTGGTAAAGTGTGTGTATATGTCAGTCAAACAGCCCAAGCTAAAAATACTACACTAGCCACAGCTCACAGCAAACACACACACATGCACGGGGATACTGAGGAAGTCTCGGCTGTGATCCATCATTGAGGGACTGAAAATTACGATACCACAGAGAGAAAGTGAGACAGAGAAAGAGATCAACCAAGAATGGAAGCAAAGCCACACACACACACACACACAGACACACACAGCGGCAGACAGTAGAGTCTCTGTGTTGTCAGTAACCACCTTTGAGACCCTAAGGTGTCATAAATGACTTCAAAACGGGGAGAGAGAGAGAGAGAGAGAAATGACGGAGTGAGGGAGGAAGACGGCGCAGAGTGATGCATGTTATAATGACTTCGTATGACACAGCTCCTCTCCAACACCCCTGGCTTCTCCCTTAAACACCCATTCAAATGCTCTTTGGCACAGACACACACACACACAGAGACACACATTTTCCCTCTTTTACATGTGCCCCATTTATCTTACTGGATCCTTTGAGCCTATTCTATCCAATAAGTGCCTTTTTGGCAATATTCAATAACTGTAAATCTTTTTGCAACAAAAGAGTTGATACATCTTATCTCTTAAAGTGGTTTTGGGGATGAATGTGCCATTAATATTATTACTGAACAGCAGTCCATTTTCACAGTTTGAATAAAAGGAAATGCAAGTGAATATAAAGCTCTCCAAACGCTCCTTGGATGTGATTTACTGTATATCATTATTGTGTGCTTTGAGTGTGGTGTGATGTATCTCTACTTCTAAATGCGTGCGTTCAATATCAACCGGCTTGTGTACATGTTATGTGTGCAGGCCCTTTGGGTCCTTTGTCCCTGGTGCTAGTGACAACAAACACTATCTGAATAGTAGGGTGGCACAGTACTGGAGCGGCTTTCTGAGATAGGGAAAGATAGTATTGGGAGTGATAAAGAAACAACTGAGAGGGGAATCAAAAAGGTGCAGTAAAGATGGAGAGACAGGTCAAACATAGAAAGAGACAGCTGTACTGTACAGTTCTTTCTTTAAGTTGTTGTTATCTTCTTGCATAATGCAACAGCTCCGCATCATATTTCAGGCACTATGGAATTATAAACATGCAAGTACCAAGTGGATAACAGTGAAAAAGAACTTCAATTCAAGCAGGCTCCTCCACTAAGGGCTTGGTTGGTTCACTGGATTCACGAGAACCTTTACTATGTGTGAGTGTGTGTTTATGAGTGTGTGTGTGAATAGACCTCTGTGTGGAACCACAGAGGCATTTGGTCATGTTTATATCCTTGTTTTTGGCCTAGGCAAGTGTATACTGGTGTGTGTGTGCTTATGCATTTGTGTGTTGGAACTCTGTAAACATGTAACCATGCTGGTGAAGTGACATCTAAGGTTGTGTGGACAGAACATTTAAATAAATACAAATTCATGTGTAAGTGTTGTCATCAGAGATTTGTAGGAGGTTTGAACTCTGTGTGTGTGGGTGTGTGTGTGTGTGTAGGTGGGCTAGGTAAATCCTAAATTTATGCTTGGTGGTCGGAGGGCTGCGGTCACATCTGGTCTCAGTGTCTTTCCGCTTCTCTTGTTTTCTTTTACTCCCCTCGTCACTGCCACCTCACCTGTGCTCTCGCCTGTTTTTTTACACAAACTTATTTTTTACTTTTTTTCTTCTCCGTTTTTTCACCCTCGCATTTAAATAAGTTACCAAAAAACATTCCCAGTGTCTACTTCGATGTCACGCTGTGTGGCTTTGTGTGTCTGTCCGCCTGCACGGTAACCCTACCTGCTGTTTGAGCTGCTGAACCAAACTATCTTTCTCCCTCTTTAGAGCTGCCACCTCTTCCTGGGTTTTCTTCTTTTTGGACGAGGAGAGCTCCAGCAGGGCAATGTTGGCATCTTTCTCACTTATTGCTGCCAAAAGCGCCTCTTGCCTGCACAAAGAACAATCACACGTTAAATTAAGTCAACTTTGTGAGCACTGCTTTCAAAAATTAACAGAAAGTAATTTGATTGACTTGAAGCTGGACTTTTCCACACAGATTCATAGATACAGTGAGAAGAATTTCAGAACATTCAGAACTTATTCACATATGTCTAGTAAAATTTTGCGTTACATATGGATTTTTGCCTTGGTTTTATCTCTGATATTTCTGCCTCTAGCCCGGCACAGCTAAAACAAACTGAATTTTGTTTGCGGTTTCTAGAAAGTGGCTGAAAATGGGAGTAACAGGGACACAATTTTTGGAAACACATTGTCAATGATACGAGCACCACAACTGCAATTTTAGCCATCTCTCTTTTATTGGGGTGGACAGACGTCCCACAGAAGGCTATCTCAGAATCTCAGATAGGAAACCAAAACTATCTGCATAGCTAGATACTAATTTGGGTGTATGTTAATGTTATAGTAAACCCAGGGCATGTCAACAAGTGGAGGGAAGTCCTCTTAATTGGAGTGGTCTGTGATTTAGGAGGACAAAATTGGTGTATTTTTGCAAAATATGGAGCTTCCTGGTGGTCAAGTATGACGCATATCATGCAATCAAGATGTTCCCAGATCATTTATGGCTGGGATCTTTATATATTCAATCCTCCCTTGTTATTCTCTGCACCATCAACAATCCAATAAAGCAAAAGAGGCAGAAACACACACACACACACATATATATATAAATTCCTCTCACTCACTGTTACAATACTACTCTCTAGTCTCTGTCTCCAGCCCTCTTGTCTCTCCCTATCTCTTCTCCCTGTCTGGATCGTTGAGCTGAAAGATAGATAGCATTCCATGTGGTTGAGAAGCAACAAGCCGCATCCCATCCTTCCCATCAGCCACGGATTTGGCTGAGCCACCTCTGAGGACACCCAAGGCTCTGAATTCTCGGAATTCTGTTCGCTTCCAGAGAAAATCTAAATCACAATAGTTTTCCACAGTGTCACAGAGCTCAAAGATTGGCCACACACTTGCATATGAAAGAATTCTATCTCTCTGAATCTCAGTTCTTACTATATATTTTACATGGGTTAATAGATCTGAAGAACTTCGAAAAAGATGAAAACTTTAAAAATTAAAATGATACTTACATAGAAATAAAAAAAATGGGGGCAAAAAAGGCCATATCTCCCACTTACTCCTCCATCTCCTGTACCATGACGTTAGATACACATAAGTATGTATGAGGATATACTATACACACAAGACGACATACAATTATCCAGATACACTTAAAAATCCACACTGATGCAAACAAAGACATACACCCCCCCTCTTCTAACACACAAGGCTTTCTATAGTTGTACACGCGTTGACATAATTCTTTATTCTTGAGGTAAGGGGCATTCTTTAGCCCCTGACCTCAACCTTAACCATAACAACTAAACACCTTTATCCTAACCCTAACCCAAACCTAATTGTAGGTCTGAGAAGGACCATCACACCCACATACACACTCACTCAAACATGAACAGATACAGTGGTGCAGTTAGGAATGCAGAGATGAGGGCATCTAAATGAAGACAGATTACATGTTTGGGCTGTATGAAGACCTACAGATTCTTTGGTCAACCTCACCGACCACACTGTCAGTGTGCAAGTGTCCAATCGTGGATGTGTTCTGCTGCAGTCTTGTCAGGGGGGAAGTGAGGGAGTTAGGACTTGAGTTGGTACAGTACAATATTGGTCCCCTGGGAAAGTTCAGTCACTCACTGATACTTCTCTGTATCAAACCATGGGTGACTAACTTCTCAAATGCACCAGTGTTTTATTTTAATGTGATTAATCCCATTTTATTTAGGATTCAATTTAATTAACGTAATGTATCTAAGCATTTGTCTTCTACATTGACATCACCTGAAGACATTATAATCATTAGGAGTTCAGATAATGTCATTTGGAGGAGCTCTGGAAAAGCTTCTGGACCATGATTACAACCTCTATAGTGATGTCATCCGGAGGAGTTTTTCAGCTAGAAGTAGAGAGATATTTTGATAGGGAAGTCAAACGGAAGCTTAATGGCATTTCTGTACATGTACTAACCAAACTAGAACCATGGCCACACACGCACACACGTGGCGTACACACACGCGCCACACACACACACACACACACACACACAAAGCAAGGCTAATGGAACGTTAGTCTTGTTAAACCTAACAGTGCATCTAGTTTTATACCATATCTGAGAGTTACCTGCCAGCTCATGGCGCTTATAAACCCTGGTGATAAAACGATATTTATTCCAGATGCACTCGTTTCTTTCTGAGCTTCTCTATGGAGCTGCCTGTATTCCTTGCACACATTTAAAACACCCTCCGCCTGGTCTCAGCTTGCAGAGCTAAACACATGCTTAGGACAAGTGCTGGTTGTGGCTACTGCTGTTGCTATGTGATCATTAAAAAAGTCTTGACCGCAGCCTCTTTTGCTAAATCTTTAGATAATTCTACTGTCAGAGGGCACTTAAAACATAGTATGCTCTCCGCACTGCTGGTGCTGCTGGCCTTACCACTAAAAATAACAGAAGACAACAAACCAGCACTGTGGGGAAGAAAGGTTCCCAGTGGATGCTCAGCCTTAGATCTGTAACTCTCTTTTTAAGTCTGTCCTTCCTGTAGCAATCTGAAGGGCAGGGTAGGATAAAGGAAGGTCTAACAGTAAAGAAAGATAAAAAGCCTACACTCCCTTGTTATGGCAATATTTTTATCTTTTTTGGTAATTGGTCCTGGAGATTACTAATCAATCGTCCATCCATGTGACCCAAAATATTTGGTTGGTCAAAAACTTTCTACATAGGTTTATATTCTCTTCCATCTCCCACACATGTTCAGGCTCTCTGTCACCAACTTTCTGTAAGTATCTCTCGCCCACGTCTGCATGTCTCATGTGTGTCTCTTCACTGTCCGCTCATCCTTTGTCACTCGTTCTATCTCTCCACCTCGTCTCTCTCTCTCTCTAACTGTAAAGAAGACACAGGGAATTCTTTCCGTTGTTTCACTAGTCGTGTGCCATGATGTCATCGCCATGGCGACAAGGCTGACAATAAGCAGAAACGCACAAATGCACCAGGCACCTGACCCCAACCCCAACACACACACGCAGGGGCTCTGTCCTTCCTAAAACCACTTAAGGCCCCTCACTTTATCAGAAACACTAATGCCTGGTCTTAGATCACTTGCATATTTCTACACACACACACGCACACACACCAAAGCAGCTTCCAGTGTGCTGGGTTATCTCTTTCATGCTGTCACCCGTTACCGCAATCTACAGTGTGTCTCTGTGTGCAAGTGATAGCTGTATGTCTGTGTTATGACAGCATGTGCTTCTGTAGATGTCTATGCGCTTATAAGGATGTACTTTGTGTGTTTGCATGTTCACAAGTTGTGTTTCTGTGCATTTGTATCTGGAAAAGTGAAGTGTGTAAATGTGTGTTTCTGTCTTTCTCCCTCTCTACGTGTGTGTGTGTGTGTAGTAGATTCAGACCACTGTGATTCTGGCCAGTCGCTGTATAAGACAAACACAGAGCTATTTTAGAAATAATCCCCTCTCTCTCCTCTCTCTCTGACTGAAGAAAGCAGCTCTCAGCTATTTCCTGTGACACTGTCTGGTTACACAGGAGGATGTTTGACATGAGATTTTCTAATGTTACCAAGAAGTTTGTTCTAGAAATAAATCAACCCTAACTCAACCTAACTCCAGCCAGCTTGTTGAGGGGATCCTCAACAGACATGATACTATCGTTGGGCTTAGAAAGACACCTTGAAAAATCTGACAACAAATTCACCTGAAAACCAGAATCTTTAACACCCCGCCAGTTCCAGGCCTGGTTTGAGCCAGTGCCTAGTGTCAATCCAGTTGTGGGCATTTGAACAGCCAAAGAATGAGCTGTTGGCCAGGAAAACTGCTTCCAGAGCAGCACCAACTCTCGCCACAAGAACCACTGTTATCTGAGGTGTGGAGTGGGATAATTGACTGATTGTTGTGGTTTGCATTAGCATTGCTGGGAAAGTGGCAATGCATACAGTGATGTGGCTCTGCAGCCAATGGGAAAGAAAAGCAGATTCTTAGGTTTGCAAATTAAACCACCACTAAATTGGTTCTAGCAGCAGCCCAGCACTAGCACCTAGTTTGTGTTGGTCGAAAAGGGGTATCTGCCATACTGTGTAGACGTGTCTTAAAAGATGAGGTGAGATCAGATCACTCTCTGCTGGATCGCTTAAGGCAATGACATTTAAAACACAAGGATAAGCTGATGAGGTGATAAGTACAATACTGAAGATATTCGCAGAAGATCCAAAGAAACACAGCTATAGAAAGCAGTGTGTGAGCTTTATCACCATAACAATAATCGCTGTCCATACTCCAAGATCATGAAACGTGTACTTTTAAAATCTTGACAAAGAAAAGCAGAAGGATGAAAAGAGAAATTGATCATGGGGAATAATCTGCTTAAAGTGAATTGGAATAACAGTGTGAGAACAGTGCAGAGAATAGATGAGAGCAATGCGAATCAGGAGGACACAGCTGGCTCTCTGTGGTAGCTATTGCTACCTAAAGGCATACACAAACACATTCTTTTGTGACCCGATCTGTTGTTCATGACTCTGCATAATCTACTTTATGCACAGATGACAGACAATTTCTAAAAGACTGTCCACATATGTGTGCAGTGTGTTTCCAGCCAGTTATATCGACTACACAGCACAAAATTAAGAGTACCTTGTGAAAACAAGTTGCGGCCATTGTGGGTGTGTCTGGCGTTAGAAGATACATCAGAAAACACGTTTAATATAAGAGCACAGGATGTAAACTCAACATGCGCTCAACACAACACAGACCTGCTGACAGCAGAGACCAGATACTGAAAACTGCTTTATACCTGTGTATGTGAACACACTAAAATCCTAAATTCTGTCTTTTCCTCTCTTTCTCTTTCTCTCGCTCTCTCTCTCTCTCAGACACACAAAGCTACAAGGTTAATTTCTAGATCTCTAGAGTGGGGCCCTGCAGTATACTATTTCTCTCCCAGTTGACAGTTTCTATCCTGGGGCAGACAACCAGCAAGCAGTGGGCCCCCGTTTCTCATCCGCTCTGAGCTGACTCTCTCTCGTTCTTACATTAAATATATTCAACATATATATCTGACATGCAGTCAATAGTAATTACGGCTTAGCTCCACTTTACCCTCTGTTTTTAGATTCTGCTGCCTCTTGCGGTATTACACACAAATGCACAAACACACACACACACACACACACTTTGCTTTACAACCCTACAGAGAAAACACAGTACACTGAATACATACATCAGAGCAGGTTTTATGAAGCATTTGTTAGTGCTGGCCTGCCATGTGTGCTGCATCAAAGCAAAGACAGCCAATAACAGCTTTGGTTTATAGTGAACAATTTACTGCTGTTCTCTCTCCCACAAAAGAACCAAGACCAAGTTTTACTACACTAGGTTATACCAGAAGTTATTAGAGAAAACGAACCAAACCTACTGCTATTGTTTTGCACATTTTCACAACTTTAATTGTTTGAGGGCTACATCAAACACATCAAAGGCATACTGGAATATTTAATATACAAGATAACAATAAAATAATTATCACTAATTACAGTAAGAAATGCCTTCAGGCTTTAATTCAACAGTAAAATCCAAATTGGTCTCACTGATCTAAAAACATTGTTCAACTGTAGAACTGTGGCTAGAAAAACGTGTTGGACAGCAGTCAGGTGATAATTTGTTAGAAAGTGTTTTATGTTTGACTGATGCAGCTTAGCTAAAAGTAGCCTATTGTATATTGTACAGCATCACACTGAGAAGACATTTGGTGAGATATTTTTAAAAGCTGTCTGTGTCTGTGTTAAACTATAATGAAAGTGGGTCAGAGACACTGGACATGAATGATTTAGAACGGAGAGACGAAGAGTAAGAGACCATCAGAAAAAAACTGATAAAAAATGAGAGAAAGGGAGTGTTAGGGAAACCGATATAAGCATATACGTGTGTGTGTGTGTGTGTGTGTGTGTGTATGTGTGTGTTTGAAAGGGAGAGAAAAGCTCCCCTCAAGGAGCTGTTGTACATCAGAGAGGCTTAAAGAAAGACAGCAAGAAGGCTTACACACTCTCTCCCTCTCTCTCTCTCTCTCTCTCACACACACACACACACACACACACGCACACGCACACACACACACACACAGAAAGTAACAGCATTCAGCATTGACAGGGAAGGGAATAAAATAACTGAAGGATTTGGAGGGAAAACAAATCAAACAGACGTGAAAGGGGTGAGGAATGGAGCGAGGCAGGGAAGGAGTAGCGAGAAAGTGAGGTAGAGAGACAAAGGCACTGAGAGGGGGAGAGAGAGCGTGCAAGAGAGAGGAGGGCAAGTGGGACTACTGCATGACAGAATGAGCATTTGTTCTTGACACATTTCCCCTTTTCCTCGCTCCCTTTTTTCTCCTAAAAAACGCTCTTCTCTTGCTCCCTCACCTCTTTTTCTCTCTATGTCACACACACACACGCGCGCACACACACACACACACACTTAAACACACTCTAAGAAAGGTGTAAAAATGCATTATCTATGGTCTGCAGGAGTCTGCTCTTTCCATAAGACCACACACACACACACACACACACAGACGCACACACACGTCTGATTAAAGATGCAGCTTTGTCTTTACTGTCTTCTTTACGTGAGTAAATCTATTTCTCTGCTGTGCTACATACACCAAGCCATCTGCTTACAATCTGTCAGCACAAACTCAGCTTTTTAACACTAACCAGTCACAGTACTGGACACCTGCGAATCCCAAATGTTTATTAAAGCATACTGTATTTTCTATAAGATATTTGTCTCAAACTGACAACATAAGAGTTACAAATAGGTTTCTGTGGATGTACTTGCTACAGTATATTTACAGATCTAATGCAGGTTGGCCAAACTACTATCAAAATGCTTGGATGCAACTGTACAGCTTCTGAGGACACAATAAGCTTTTGTCACAGATGTTACAATGCTAATTGTGGTGAGTTTCCCTGAGCTCCAATAGATAAAAGGGACATGGAAGATGTTAATTTGTACAGTGGGAGCTTCAGGCATTTGGTAAAGTTATAATAGTTTTATAAGGCCATATATGTATTTTGATCATGCATGGTGGACATAATGTTGGAAAAGTTATTGAATAGAGAGGACTTCTTGTCATAACAACAAGAAAAAGGTTTTCTGAATGGAGGAAATGTCTAAAGAATAAACTGAAAATTTCTCTCTCTAAACTTAACACAAACTGCTAATTCTTTTCTCTCTTGTTGAAATTAAGTGTTTTTATATATTGCATTTTTTTGGGTTATGAATTTCACATCATGCCACAGTTCTAATAACAACCACATTAATTGCAAAAATTACAAATATTTGAACTTTAATCCATGTTTTTAGAGGCGAATGAACGTAACTGATTTAGTGATAACCTGGATGTATCATAATCCACAGTTGCATTCCCTTCTTTCACTGTGTATCCACTGACGATAAAGTTTCACAGTACGCCAACTTTCCCATTAAAGATGATAAAGTCTTAAAAAGAAAACATAATCTTTACATTGTGTTAGTCTAATAATTCATACCTTTGATTTTACTGCTAATGTCAAAGGTATAAGGCTAGAAATGTGTATTTGTCTGTCCTTGTGTGATATCTTTCTATATGGTTCTTTTCCTGAACAAGCCAATTATGACTCTATCACTAATCTGTCCAGTTCTTCTCTGTCTGTACATCTACTATAGTTTTATTATTCCCAATATAGAAATGTAATTGTCTGGCACTTGTAACATACAATCACAAGACTATGAAAAAAAAGCATGTTTTGTTTTGTACGTTTTGATATGTTTTCCCTCTTCATTGCTCCCCCTCCCTCTTTAATTGCTGTTTAATGATCTGTTTGATGGCCTGGCATGCACAACCTGTAATCAGCTGAGGAAAACAGCCGAGTTTGGGTTTTGCCGCATCCTTTTTTCCTTTATCTGCTCTTTCTCTCCACTTGTTTTTTTGGGGGGGGGTTGATTTGTTTTGGTTGCTTTCCATGTTTCTGAACATTTTGCTCTTGTTCTCAGCTCCTTGGACTTGTTTTTAATTGCCATTTTTTTTACTTTGTAATTGAGCTCAATTCACAATTGGCATAGAAGAAGCAATAGTATTGAAAATTTTAATACAAAAATAGGCAGCAATATAAAAGGAGACTTTCTGTCTTTCTCAGCTGTATACTCAGCTAAAAGTCACTGGTTTGCAAGGCTTCAGAGACTTTCAAAAAACCCTGTTATTTAAGTACAACTTCTAACTACAGCACATCTTTTATTGCTTCTATTTTCCCAATTCCAATCTCTCCCTCAGTTGCTCACAAGGGAGAAAAAAAAATCAAAGAGGGCAGAAGACAGCCAGATTCAGAGAGAAGAGGGCAAGAAAGGCAAATGCAGAGCGAGCAGGAAAAATGAAGAGAAAAGAATGAAGCAGAGAGCGATGCACCCTGAGTTGAGCTAGCAAGACTAAGTGTCAAAACCTTGTGCCCCTTTTTGTCACACTAAGCTCTCAATATGTCTGTCACACGACTCACAACAAATATAGGCATGCACACAGCATTGCTTTGGCACACTGTGGATTATTCTCATTCTCTGTCTAAGGGGATTAAAGTGCTTCTTTCTGCCATAAGCATGTGCATATGCATTTGTGCGGATGTAATTTTATGTACATATGTGTGTGTGCTCACACATCTCTGAGCAATCCTGTGGGAGTGAAAGTTTCTAATCAGTTATGCCGTCTCGTCTGGGTTTTTATATGTCTCTGCGCTATTGTGTGTCTGTGTGAAGTTTTTTTTCTGAAGGCAACATGTATTTCCTTTGTTAGTGACGGTAAAGGTGCTGTTTGAAATTACAGTACACATGCAGTCATTGTGAGTGATGACTTTCTGGATGTAAAGGGTAAAGCTGTTGATGCATTGACAGAGTTGTTGAAGCTAGGAGCTCTGACTACATGCATACACACACGCAACTTATTAGTTGTAGTATGACATGACAACAGTGAAGACACAGTGAGTAAACGGCCTGCCAGACAGAAATCAGGCAGTAATATTCTTTCCAGAGAGATCAGAATAGAGAGGATGGATGGAAAAAGGCAAGAAGACACGGAGGAAAGGGAAGATGCAAGTAATGAGAAATAAAAATGACTGAAAGAGATGAAGGGATGGAATGGCGAAACAGGAGGATGTAGTGAAGGCGGGGCGGAAGGAATGAAGGGAGGGATGGTGGAAGGGGTGCAGAGAGAGGTTTGAGGGTTAGATGCTAGGAGGGAGATAAAATGCAGAACAGAGCAGCAAAAGAGAAATAAAGTGAATTTATGGTGTTCACCTTGAGGCACCAGCCAAGTGTCTCACTGTGGGAGGCTGAAGACAGAGCAGCAACTTTTTGTTTCTGCAGGCTTTCTTTATGGTCTAATTGTACATATGATGCAAAACACAGTTTGTTGGGAGTAAACAGACTTCCTGTAGTAAAGCCTGTCAGAATTCTGACTGTGTTTGTCAGTGATACAAATGTACTTCTATGTTCATGTTATTCCTGAATAATAACCTCTTTTTGGATGATTTTAGTATACTGAAAATTATTTTTATAGGCATATACAGTGAATAATCCTGTTCCAGTATGCTCAAAAAAATGTTTTTGGCCACTGCTGAGAGTTTTATCCCCCAAAAATGTGAAAATCCTCAAAGAATCACCCCACCAATACAGGATTATCACTTGGTTCTTACAGCCTGAGGCTCCCTCCCACACACAGAGAAAACAACTAAAATATGGTGTTATATTTCCCTATTAAAAAAATAACACAAAAGTGATGGGACTCATTTAGTTGCTTGTTGCTGGAAGCCTTGGCCATTTGCATTGCCAAAGCAATTGTCAAGTGTATCGCTACTTGTTTCTGTGCAGCAGGGTCTTTTTTATTGTAGTGCTTTAGTGTTCTAAAGCTGTTCTTTGTAACAAATTGACATTTTAAGCAATAGAAATTGAATTTAATCTTCATAACAACCTCACAAATAATCCAAATAACAGTGTTTCACTGTTTTACGTATCAAAACAATTGCTCTAACATATTGCGATTTAAAAATTATAATTGATGCCTGGTTAACAAATTAGTTGCCAATGTTGTGCATTAAGGGGCAGACAGACACAAACATAAGGGGGAAGCATATCACATATTTACATGGTTATACATTCAATGTATACTGTAGTCTGAAAGATGGATGAACGGAAGGAGTGAGCTAGGCAAAGATGGAGGTAATATAATTTCTTCAGGATATCATGCAGTTTTGTTGGCTCGAGTAAGTTGTTGTTGGACAGCTGTCTTTCTCCTCTTCTCATTTGCGTTCCCTCCTTTCTCTCTGCCAAAATAACATTTCTGCTTCTTTTCTTTCACTATATTACCCTCCTACTGTCTCTCCCAAAAAAGATTTATAACATTTGCTCTGACTTCTTTTTTCTCCTGTGTCCTTATTTGTCCACTCTGCACCCTTTTCCTCCACTTATTTTGTATCCTTCCCTTCCTGTTCATCTTTAATACTTTTTGCCACTTCTAAAGTCCTCCTTTCTGTCCTCTGCTGACAGCCTTTTCTGATATGAACCTCTTAGCAATAAAAAACAAATTCAACTGACAGTAAAAAGTTGACTCAAAATGTATTTGCCGTACCTCATTTTATGACAATTTAGTAGTTTTAGGTGTCAGTCTTCTAATGAGTAAAACACAAGCATTCATGCACTAGTCCTTCTATAAACATGTGATTTTCCATGAAAATCTGATTTCAATAAAGTTAAACCACTTCCTAAAATAAATAAAACCCCATTTCATTTTTCTTGTTAACATAGCAAACCAGGCCCAAAATATGGTGGCTGTCTTCTGGATCTTCTTGCCCAGAGACACCATCATGATTAAGAAATCACGATGTAAATCACAAAGATATAAAAACTGGAAATAATTGAAATAGAGATTTTTCTTAACCCAAAGAGAATGTGTAGTGATAAATGGTGTTGTTGTTGTACATTGTAACACCATGTAAGGTGAAGTTGTGATTTTGGGCTATATAAATAAAGTGGCTTGACCTGACTACAACCTACTTGTTCCTTTTCATCTCAAAATACTTCAAAGACCAAATGTCTTACATTAATCAAGCATGGCTAGACATGTACCCTTCTGGATGCTACAAATTGTCGAAAAAGTGCCCACATCAGTGGCGCGCGTGTGTGTGTGTGTGCAGAACCCTGACAGACAAAAAGAACGACCTCACGTCTGTCTGACATGTGTTGAAATGTCAGTTAAAAAGGCTTTAATTCATCGAAATTGGGAGTTCAGACCTGACTCCCTGCTGCTACACACACACAGACACACACACAGTTAGTACATTCCTCCAGCACATGGAAACACACCTACATACCGCAAACTGTACAAAAAATAACAATACAAATGAGGCTAGGAAGAAAATAAGCATGTGAAAAGTGTGTCTGTGTGTGTGTTTTGAGAGTGTGTGTACATGTGAAGGTCACTGCAGATGATTTATCAGTAGGAAAGTTGCATGTTGGAACCATGCGGGGCAGATGTGTTTATCCGTGTGTAGTTCTATGTGTGTATTTTGAGCCTCTGGCTTATTCTGTAATCGTGAGTGAGCCCATGCATGTACAGTATTCATGTGTTGTAAGTCAATTTATATGTTTGTAAATTTGTGCATGTAATTTTGCATAATAATATATATACATTTTTAGTCTTTATTTCTTCTCAAGACTAAAAAGTATACACAAACATAGTGTATTTGTGTACGTGAGAGAGACAAAGAGAGGGAGAGAGACAGAGAGAGACAGTAAGAGAGGAAAAGACAAGGAAAGGGAGGAAACAGGAAAAAGCAAGAAAATGAGACAGAATGTTAGAATGCATATTCCTCCAGCTGTATTTGGAATATAATTCTGCATGGGAGTAAGAGTGTGTGCATGTACATTAATATATTCTATGACTGAGCCTTCTGAAACATATCATATCATATATCATGTCTTACAGTAACATTAAACCTCACACCGACGTAAAACTGGTCAGCAAATCAGACATCAAACACCAAAGAAATACGGCAGCCCATGTGTGTAGAGACAGCTTCATGTGCATTACACTGAGATATATGGAGAGGCAGGTCGCAGCCCACTTAAACATCTTGTGTTTTATATGTGGGAGAAAGCCAGAAACAAATGATGTATCTGCTGACCAAACTCCAACGTTTTGTGAAAAATATGAGCAACAGTCTCTTGTACATAACTCACAGCAACACAAGAAGCAGCTACCTGAAAAATCTAAACTTTTCAGTTCCCAAATACTGTACATGAAAAGAATATCCTGCAGCAAAAGTATCACATATTAGGTGGTAGGCAAAGCTTGAAAGTGGTGTATGTTTGCAGTACCTTGTCAAATAATAACATTTGAATGTCACAATAATCCCCTTCATTTCAAAGGAGCTTAAAGAATTCCCTGTGTGTGAGTGAGCTGACTTTAATGAGAAAACAACCAGCACAGATCTAGAAATAATAGAAGCTGGCAAAACACTTAATTAACAGCAAAAAGTGTTCAATTCAGGCCAGTGCAGCAGCAATAAATAAGTAGAATCTAAAACAATCAATATTTGAGGGGGAGAAACAGACTACACCAAACTGCTACTGGAGGCTTTATTTCATAAGTCAATAAAATTGTAACTAACAAACCAAACAAAATAATTTATTATGTTCTAGACACAAGTAAAAACCTGTAATTACCTATAGTTTTTTATTTCAATGTTTATATGTTAATTGTTTCTATTAAAAAATAAGAGAAGACACCAGACTTCATTTTTCCCCCTTTCTAAAAATGAATATATTAAGAGCCTTACAGGTGAAAGTGAAAAGTAAAAAAGGGTTGCATGGTATTTTGATACTAGAAAGGTACTGCAATATCCTGAATTACAAAACCACATTTTATTAGGATCTTGATTTATTTTAATCTGAGTCGTTTTCTCTGAGTTGCATCCAATTATGACAGCGGAGCAGCGTGTGTGTGTGTGTGTGTGTGTGTGTGTGAGCAGCGCTCTGTTTCCACTGCCTCTCAGCAGGGATAGTGGGCGTGACTGTCATCTGCACACTAACTGCAGGCAGGCGTAGTGAATAAGAGAATTGGCTGCAAGTAAAAAAGCTCTTCCTGATCATACACTGCTTACAGAAGAAGCAGACGCACAAAGCAAATGCAGCATTATTTTGCTTATAGAGCTGTCAGTCAAGGCGAGCTGGCGGACACCACCGCATGTTTTACACCAACAGAAATGTAGATCCACGATACAAGTTTAAAAGTGTTCTGTCATCTTTAATTCCTTTACTTTACACCATCGGTTCAGTAGCAATATTGAGATATTTAGGCAGATACTGGTATCAAAGTCATAATTTTATTAATACAGGCTTGATGTAATATCACTGGGCTGGGCTTTTTGCCAAAAAAAATTTATGTTAATTTCTTTCAGTGTTCCGGATAATTCACAATATAATAGATTTTTTCCGTCGACGTGAACTCAAGACAAAACATGATTATAAAATAGACTTATTATTATTAAACTACATGCTGTTCCCCAGTAAGAAGTGCCATATGTGCATTACTGATAAAGAAAGACATCACTAGAACTAACAGGTGGCCTAATGCTAAAGTTTCTATGGAGACACAGTGTTTTACTTTCTTTTGATTTGAAGACTGAGGCAGGCGAAACCGAGAGATGCTAGGGTGTCTCTGATTTCTCTACCACTGAGGTAACGTGACCTTTTTTATGTTTTATTTCAGACTCTTCACCTACTGTTGCTGCCATTACTTCAGCTTGTTGACTAGCAAAGTCATCTCCAAGGAAACAGAGACACCTGAAAGTACTGCTACATCTCCAGAAAGCTGCAGGCACTGTAGTTTGAGTGACAGCAGAGCAAGTCATAACGTTGATTTTTCAGATCAAAATTCAGATCTATTTTTAAAATAGCTGTACCATGCTATGACGTAATCCACTTGGCCTGACAGTAGGCTATGATCTTTTTGGAAACATGGATATTGTTCTGATATACTCCAATACAAAGCTTAGCTCATTCATATTGACTGACAATGGGAATTCCGCTCCAACTTTTACTATTTTGCAGTGTTTCTGCAGACTCTGACTCTGTGCATATAACTTGCAAGTGGACCAGAAAAGGGACAAGACTAATTCTGTTCTGAAAACAATGACTACCTTTAGATATATGTTAAAAACCATCACAACATGGTTTGTGAATTTGTTAAATTGTGACTGATCAAAGTAACTAGTCATAATAGATATAATAGGAGAGGGAGAACCGGATGATGATATCATCTCATGCTACTGCCAGCTGAGGTTGATTATTGTACCTTTAAATAAGTCTATTAACATTTGTTTCTACTAAGTAATTATCAGATTGTTATCATAGAATATTTCTCCATAAAAGGTAAACTAAAGAAGTCTTGATGCAATAAATTGTGTGCATGCGCAAAAACACACTCTCTCTTACACATGCAGACACAAGGCCATGCATTCGGAAGCATTGATGCCTGCAATTATCACACACGTCATTACTAGGCCAATGACATGGTCAGTTTCTTACGCACGCCGACTGTTGATGGTCATTGTGTCAGACACACACACACACACACACACACACACAGACACATACACACAAACCCACCAAACACAAAATGCAACATCGGCAGGACACAGAGCATGAAAACTAAAATCGCACACATGCCCCCATTTGCCAGTGATGCCACAGTAAAAGATGCCCACAGTGATTTTAAAAAGTAGTTCATCCTAACACATTCTACTTGGCTTCTAATGCGTCATCGTTCCACTAAATTAGACCTCATTGTAAGGTCTGAGAGAGGACATAAAAAAGCAGAAAATACATGGAATCATCGGACTGCTAAACTCCTCTTAGGCTGCATATAAAATACAAACCCATTGATTAAAATGACATCAAAATATACAGTGAGATACAGTGTGTGCATGAATGTGTGCGGGTGTCTGTGCAAGCCATCCATCATATGAAGAGCTGGATGGTGGAACATGGTTATTGCATTAGCACACTACTTACGTCTATGGCTTTAAAGTGCAGGGAGAAAGAGAGAGATGATAAAAGAAGAAAGAGAGAGTTGATGAGGTGTCGTGTGAAGATTGTGTCAATGTGACTACCTTCCTGGAACACTGAAACGACATTGGAAACTACAGCCGATATCATGAGATGCTCATCAGAGGTAAAGTGCTGAAACTCATTTGTGAGGGTAGCTAGTTGTCTGGTTAGGATATTTGTAAAAATTTGGAAACACAAATGACATGACAGTTTGCTGCAGTCGATGGCAATGGCAATGTTAAGCTGTTTTCCATTTTAACATAAATTAAAGCACTAAGATTTGTGTATTGTGTAATTCTTACTTCATCTCCAGGACCTCCTCCAGGTGTTTCCGCCTCTCAGCCCTGAGGGCCGTTAGGTGACCTTCCTTCTCAGCCAGTGAGAGCTGAGTTGATGACAGCTTGGCTTTCATCACCTCCAGCTCCTGCTTCACCTTCTCCATGGCAACCAGCAGGTCTTCCACCTGACACACGCACAAAATGATTTTTTAAACTGGACTGTTTTAATTTCCCTGCCTCAACCTTTTTAATTTACATCTGCTTTCCACAGATAGGATTTGCAATTATGTTTATGAGTATGTGTGTTGAGGTGTTTTCCTCTCTCTGTGCTGTCCATCTGACAGCTGCTGTGCTATGAAATCTTTAAAAAACTTGTTATTGTATAAAATACTCCATTGTAAACCATCACAGTATCACTTTTTTAGTTTTGTTTTCTTCTTTCGCTGTATGATATACTGTATATTTTATCTATGTCCCTCTTTCTTCGTAAATCAGTGTGGCAGTTTTATGTGTGTGAGGCTGGAGTGCCAAGGTCACTAAATGCATGTATTATGCACAAGCACATGTGTAGACCATCAAACAGATGTACCCACCATACATATACAGAAGCATGCACGCACAAACAAATAAAATAAAAACAGTACAGATCAGTTACATTTAAAAGCGGCTCCTGTTCAAAGAAAAGTGCAAGAGTCCTAAACTTAGAACAGTAATGACTGAAGACAGGGCCCTGGCAAAGCATTAAGAAGGAAGACATTTCTCTCACTTTTTGACAAACTGTTGTTCTTCCTTTGCCCTTTGGAAAGACTCGTCACTGTTCCACTTTATAACAAAATCTTACTATACTGTTCATCATCATCTGTATATCCAAGCCAATTAGTTGTTGGATGTGGCACCTTAAATCCAATTCTCTGCATCCTGTCTTTCGACCATCAGCCTAATTTCAGGTAGTTTTTAACATCTTCCATCCTAATGCAACTTTATTGAAGAAACTATACGTGGAATCTAGCCAATACATTTTACTACCTCACTGAAATCATTAAACATTTAAATCTTATTTCTTCTTGTTAAAATGTTGGTTTGTTTTAAACCAAGGGCAGGACTGTCACTTCTTTAGAAGAACAAAAATGGCACATGGCTGCACAGAGAAAAGATGGAATTTTAAAATAATAATACAATGGACCTCTAATTTTTTTTTCAGCATGGACGACAGAAGAGATGCATCAGTGAATAGAGGATGATTTCCAACAAATCAAGTTCTGATTCAATAGATGAAACTATTTAAACAGCTGCAGCAATGTCTTTCACTAATTTACTGAATGATTTATTCAACATAATAAGAATGCTAAATAACTTCTACCTTAAAAGCTGCAGTTAACCATGATAAAAATGTGAGTGGATGAAAAAATTATGAAGACATAATGATTGATGAAATGTACAGCAAACGGCAGCAGATCTGTGATGTTTGTTACCTTGGACCACCTAAAGCCGGCTGAGGTGAACTCATGAATTGGAATGTGAGAGAGCTGTATACAAAAAGAGTAGAGAGACAGAGAGATAGAATTGGGGGACACACAAAAAAGGCGAAGAGGAAGGCGCCATGATGGAGAGATAATGAATGTAAAATGGAGGAAAGGGGAGAAAACAAGACAGAAATTAATGCCAGGGAAGGAACAAAAAGAAGTACAACAGAGTGGAAAGATCATGATGAATATAGGCAGGGAAATGAAGAGGAGGCAGAGTATGAAAATAGTAGACATGTAAAAAAAAAATATATATATATATAGAGAGAGCGAGATACATACATATATATATATATATACACGTGTGTGTATGTGTGTGTGTGTATATATATATATATATATATATATATATATATATAGTTGTTAGAAGGAGAAAAGAATGGAGAAGATGAAATTTTAATAACGAACATGCAAAGGGAAAGAGCAGAGAAAGGGACAGGAGACAGGAGAGAGAGAGAGAGAAACTTTAAAAATTCTCAAGTGAAAAGAGAAGAAAGCAAGTAAGAGATAGAAGTCAATGCTAAAAAAACAGATATAAAGAAAACTGCAAAGTCTTAAATAGTCAGAAACACAGGCAGTATTAACAATGCAATTCAAAGAAGACAAAAAGTGAGAAAAACAGAGGTCTTATATGGAAAAAGGACAAGGAGGAGGAAAAAGAAGAAAAGGAATAGGGGGAGAAGAAGAGGAGGAGGATAGAAAGGCCTCTGGCCGACATCAGAGATGTGGAGATTGAAGGATGGAGGGATGCAGGGAGGGGTGAGGAGTGATGAGGCCCGGCTGGAAAAGAAGGAGCTGGAGGACAGAACAGGAACCCCTTCAGTCATCTGAATGTGTGTATATGTGCATTCAGGGAATTCAATTTTATTTTAAGAGTAACGGTGAAGAGAGGGAAAAGAAGGAAGAAAGAGGGTGCACTGAGTTCAAGAATTAAAATTGTTTGGTTAATTAAAGATGGAAAGTTGGAGAAGAGAACGTCTGCAGTTTAGTGACAGAGTGTGTCATACTGTTGACTCACTTCTGTGTCACACACAGAAACACACACCTTTCTATAGCAATCACACACGCTCCAGTGACTCATGTCTAGCAGAGAAGGTTTAGTATATTTTCATGTGGTCAACCATTTTTGCTGGACAAACCCTATTTATGGGACAGTCTCTTTCACACACAAACACACACACACAATGTCAATCTATGGCCGCATAATAAAGATGTGCGTCTTCCAATACTTAGTCATGGTGTGTGTGTCTAAGTTCCTGGTTTGGCTGCCTTTGCACGTGTGTGTGTGTGTGTGCCAGTGCTATAATAAGCAATGTGTGCCTTTGAACACACCATCCTCATTAAGGGAGGAAATTGTCTCTCCCTCTGTCATCGTTTTATAAATCATTATGTGAAAGGTTAATTGCAGTGACGCAGTTGTAAAACGGGAACACAAAAATATTTATTTACAATTTGCCCGCGTATATAAAGACATGTTTCCCGTTAGAAAACCAAAGTCGCGTCCATCTGGCTCCTGCTGAATGCTATGTTGTGCTGTGTTGGTGCGCTGTTTAAATAGCAGTTAGCACTTCTTCGCACCATGTTTGTATATGCATGTATGCGAGATGCTTTTTTTTGTGTATTTCTATCCTGTCTGTGAGCATCAAGTGATCACATGTGTATGTGTGTAAGCTGTGAGGCCAAGTTAGCGTTGTTGATGTTGGGTGAGGACTGCACCGAGTGTTTGGCTGCCATCTTAGTTCACCACACGTTCCTGCTCCTTCCTCCTTCACTGAGGCATTTTAGCATGAGGACGCTCTCCAGCACCCTGTCCTGGCTTGAATAGCCTCAGTTATGTCTAATTAAAGCTGTCACATGCAGTGTTTTGAAGTATTTCAATATTATTAAATGTGATAGCTTGGCACCATTACTGTAAACAAAATTAAACCACAGTCAACTTCGGGAAGATAAACATGCTGGATGCGATTTTTCCATTTTCATTCACATGTTCCAATCTTGCCTATTGTGACAACTTGACACCTCAAGCCTGGTTATATTAATAGAAGGACCAAATATGCAACTCTCTTCTGTCTTTGCTTTAGAGAACTGTATTAAGGACACAGGTTACTACTCGTTTACCATTAGCTCTATTGGAAAAAATATTCTTGGGCCATTGAAAACAACGACCCCAGAACAAGGAGTAAAGACACCTTCAGACTGGGCAATTTCAGAAATCTTAGAAGTTTGCTGAAAGCTAGACTGTCCAAGATGAATCTAATCAATCTGGGTAAGACATCAACTTTGATGTATGTAGTGTGTTCGATGACACCTGATGAATTGTAGACTGCGCGTCAGCGATTGTGTGTGGGAAACATGCTCCCAAATAATGGTTTATTGATGTTCAAATGCTAGAAAAGGCTGATGTAAAAGCAAGAAATCTTCAAACACCTAAACCCTCATACACTTGCTATTATTCTTAACTAAATTATACGCAAAATAAGGCCTTTTTCATTACTTTTCAACATCACATGCCTACTTTATTAAACTTTTTATTGAACCTGTGTGAAATTTCCAGTGGGTCAGATCCAAAATCGTATTTCTTTTTGATTGAATCATTAAATAAAAAAGAAAAATCCGAGCTGTTTTTGCATCAATAAAGCTTTTCCTGTTCTGACAAGCTGTGTGAGTTTGAACAGTTTTTGCCTATAGAGTTAATCTGCATTTATTTTATGAGCTTTTGGCCAATAACCAATCAACCGTGTCTATCATGTTCTTTTCTTAGCCTTAATCTGTCTTTCCTCTACTGCATTCCTCTATCTAGACTTCTACGGTTGCACTCGTTTTGCATTTACCACAGATAAATGTGTCAGCAAAATACCTCAAAAGTAAAACATCTGTTCGCATGCCTGCCTTTTCTGTATGCGTCTGTCCAGAAGTAGTCTGGTACATAAAGACCAGAGAAGCTGGCCAACATTTAGAGACCACAATAACAATGGAGTCCAGCTGTTTTGCCAACAGCTACAGCAGCCCATGTTTTCTCAGGGCAGTTTTCATCCTTACATCCCACGCTGTTTTCACCCACTTGTCAAAACCCATCCAGACGCTGAGGAACATTTCCATCTCTATGGCCTTGTTAAGTCACTGGCACCCAGGGGGATGACCAACAAGCACACACAAACATGAACACACACTGGTTTGAGGTTGAATCCACTAAACCCTCTGAGGCTCCTGTTATGAACTTTCTCACTGTTTTAATGTAGATAAAACAGGTTACAAATTGAAGTGGTCGGCCTGCGCTCCATTTGAGAAAAAAGTTGTTTGTGTGTTGCTGGCCAGAGCGGACAAAATTCATGCTGTTCTTTAAATAGGGATGTGTTTACCTCTCCTCCAAATGAGGAGTGACTAGGCAAACACACACACTCAGACACACACACAGCCACACCTGAATGAGCTCAGTTGGCATGAGGAATGTGTGTCGCCACAGCCATTAGCCACTTTTGGCAAGCCAATGTTTGGCTATGTCAGAAAGACTTTTTAGGTTGCCATAAAGAAGTATGTCTGTTTGTGTTTCTTTCAACGTTTCTCTACATGTCTAGAATATAAAGAAAAACGAAAGAAATCCTAGAAAGTGAGGACATTTGCATCTATGTGAATGAAAAATAACTGATAAGGGTTCATTTTTAGGAATAGTTCGGGTCACACATTTAATGTCTTGGGGTAACCATAAACATACAGTAGCACAATTGATTATATGTGTATTAGCTACAGTTGTACCTGTCTTTCCGAGCGGGTGCGGGCCTGCTCTTCCTGGGCGAGCACCACCTCCCTCTCTGCTGTAATCTGTACGCTCTCTCTCAGCGCCTCCTCCAGCTCCTCGATGCGCTCCTCCTTCTGACGGAGGGAGTCCTACAGACAGAAAGATTAGTCCGTTAGTACAACACTTAATAGTTATCGCCTCATCAATATAATACTTAATCAGCTACTTCATGTGCAAACATTTCTACTTCAGGATTTTTGCCACTTTTGATGATGGATACTTGCCAGCTGAACATTTCTGCCATGAGGTTTTTAATTTATGCAAGTACTAGCCGAAAATGACTCCCTCATATGCAGTACATAAATTTCCTTGATCTGACATTCACCATATCTGACAAAATGTGCTCCAAGTTTCACCTAACAGAAGCTCTCTCCCCCTGTCACATCATGCTTAAAATATCCCCAGAGAGAAAACTTGGACTCTCCTCATTCCAGTTTGCTGCTCCCTCAACTGAAATAAGCTGCAAAGAGACTTACAAACTAGACAATCTGATCTCCATCTGCCTTCAAGGACTCATGGGAATTCTCGATTACATCTGAAACTGTTTCTAAGCAAGATGACTAACAAACTTCCCACAAGTTCTCCCAAAAGAGCTTTTTCCCCCTCTTGCCAGGCACTCGACTTTCCTGGTTAAATTAGATTTGAATATATAAACCGATAGAGACGGGGTGGGACACAGAGGATGACACATTACAGTGGCCCGGAACAAACCTCCTGGACATCTCCAACACATGTGCTGTGAATCTGTATCCTGCCCCAGATCCAACATTACTTGGTGTCTAACTATGCAGACTGAAAAGGACCTTAATTGGATTAAATCTTTGTATTGTACTGAATTAAATTTATGGTCTGAATTAAATTCACATTTACAGTCTTCTGTGCTGGTTAAACTATGCAGAATGACTTACAATTGACACACAGACACACAGACACACACACTAGTGTAAGGGTTGTAACCGCAGCGGTCTCATAAGTCTGACTGACTCACATACTGTAGCTATCAGCTCATCTCCTAACCACACACATACACACAAATGACAACTTCCAACCTCCTTAAACCAAAGACTAATCATAGCTAGAGGGAGCATAGGCAAACACACAAACATACACAGAATGAGAGTTATCATCTGCCTCCAATAAGAGAGGCCACGGAGGTCAACCATAACTGGAAGGTGGGGGGGTTGAGAGAATTAGGACTTCAGGGTGAAAAGGGTGACATAAAGGGTAGAGAGGTAAGAAAAAAAGCATATATGAAGAAAACCACAGCCACTCTACAGGACTGTTCATCTTGTGGTCATTTGACACCTCAGCAGACAATTAGGAGATAGTCTCGCACCACAGGAAGCATTTAAAACCCACAGCATTCACTCCATGATTCAGTGTGTGGCTCACTCCTTTGTCCACTAATCGCCCCTCGTCTCATTTTATCAACTTTCTCTCCCCTTTACCTCTCCCACCATTTTCTTCTCTTGTCTCCATCTTCCATCTGCTCTCCCTGTCAATCATTCTCTATTGTGTCCCCCCTTTACACACTCACACAGTGAGATCTACATTGCGTGTGTGTGTGAGAGAGAAAGAAAAAGAGAGAGAGAGGGTGTGTGTTTGACATTGCCTCAGGCTGCTCCCTGTCATAATTGTCACGTTACGATGAAGCATTGTTGTGATAGAAGACAATATTCAAGGTAGGACACAGAAAAGTGGCGAGAAACTTTTTTTCACTCTCTCATTTCACCCCTCCCTGCCCTTCACCTTTATCTGTTGGGAGCTTTCATTCAGATTGTCCTCTCTCTTTTTGGCCTCCTCCATCAGCTGGGCATTCCTGCTCTTCTCCAGCTGCTCCTTGTGTTTCAGGTTGGCCACTTTCTTTGACTGGTCCTTCATCTGCCTGCACACACACAAAACACATAGAAAAACTCAATCAAATAATGCTGACAAATAAAGCAGAATAATAGATATTTTGTCACAAATTACACTCCTGTCACAGAGTTTCCAAGGCTCCTCACTAACCGTCTGACTAACATACAGTCGGCTTACCTATACTGCACATTACTTACACCTTTATATTTAAAAAGTCCCAACAGCCCAACACCAATGAATTAATTCAAGTCAACTGGATGACTAAACCATAACAATCAAATTGTACACATATTTTCTGTAGCACTTCTCTGCCATATTGCTATCCAAATTTCTATACACTGCTTTTTATTTATCTATTCACTCACAATCACACAATGATAGAGGTGCTGCATTGTATTGACACTTCAGTACATGACAGTAGTGGCTGGGAACCTGCCCTGCGATTGGTGGACAACTACTCTACCTCTTTAGCCTTAGCCCCAAATATGTGTGCAGCATACAAATTAAATCCTCGGCCCTGTGACTTTTTCTTGGTTTGGCAAAGAAATAGAAACCCGTACAATAATTAGAAAACACATTTCATTAAACACCAAATATTATTATCTTCCTGACATCGCATTTAAACGCTGTTAGAAACCAGGACCAACTTTAATAGTTCTAATCGCATTTTATTACCATCTCCGAGAAAGTTTTCCACATTGACCCTTAGTGTACAACCATAAATACATGCAGCAACATAAAAAATTAATACGTATTGACAGACCATACGAGTGACACAATATCATGAATGTCACATTCAATTGTTATTGCTATTAATATGATACTTCTAGACACTGTGATTAACAGTTCAGTGCAAGACAACGCCGTAATAAAACCCAATAGTTCCAATATAGCCTATAAGCGTATTTAATACAATGATCGGAAAAGTAATTAACTATGAATGAAACTATGAATAAATGGCACATGAGATTTCTCCACAGAAAGAAGTACGAAGGTCTTCTCACAGAGGGATTACTGAGTGTCGGGAAACAGCCTAAATCAGCATCAGGGGAATGAAGGAGTGAGGGAGCGCCTAACCCTGCCTCTCCCACAAGGGAGATTCAACGTGGGAGAGGTTAGGAGATGGAGAAAGTGTTTAATCCCTGTCTAAATTGCCTGCAAGCCACTGTGGCTCTGTCACAGACCTATCGGCTATCACACCAGCTTGACTTGATCAGGACCTTTCATACCTTGTACACACACATGCGTGTGGACTAACCCAAACTAATGCCAGTAAGGTTTAACAATGTCTGCTGAATCATGACACAGATGAAAGACAGGTCAAACACAAAGAATGAGAGTGTACACAATGGCACTTGCCCAACAAAGACAAATACAATAGAACTACACTACACGTGACTAATACGTGGGAAAGTGCCTCTGTAAAAGTCAATCTTTTTGTTCCACACACGCCTTCTGAGTCTTTTAAACAGTATGTATGCATTTTTTAAAATATATATACATCTGCCCGCACTGTGTAAATGTTTATTCTTGTGTGTGTGTTTCTGGTATAAATATCGTTTTATAGGCTTGAAGATAAATCCATTTCCACCACGTCCTCTGCTGCAGCTACCAGTTAAAAAGCTCACCTCCAAAATCTGTCTCACATCAGCAGCAAAGCACCCATGAGAAATCAGTTTTACAAGCCATACACTGTATATTTTGTTCCTTAAGGTTTAAACAGGTTTTAGTTGTCAGATGACCTTTGACCTTCATCTGGTTTTCACAAAGCTTAATGCTAAATTCCACTTTGTACATTGCAATCCTAAACTATCACAGTGTGCTTATGTTCTTATTTTATATTCGGCAACTTACTCCTTTGAGTGCAAGTGTTTTAATGCATAAAAGCAGAAAGTTTAACATCTACAGTATACTACTTTTATATTATACATACTTTAAAGTTTATATATTATGAAACCCACTCTGTTTATACCTTTCCTGTCCCTTTATGTTGAATCACCTGCTAACGTAACCCAAAATAATGGTAGTTATCCATTGGGAGGGTTTTTGCATCTGTCTCACCTCCAGAAAAGTTGAGAAATAATACTGGCAGAGGTTGGTGAGATAAATAATCCTCTGTGTTTTACTAAAAGGTCCAGGGGGCCAAATCGCAAACTATCCAGAGAAACTGGGAAAGCTGGAGGAACGAGACACTCAAGCCAAAATCATTCTGCAGCACCTGGCTGCTGAAAGCTTGCTGAAAGCTCGCACAATGGTAATCAGTGTGTCTGGGCTTTATGTCCATTGCTTTTGTATGCATTTTAAATGCCTACATATGCAGTTTATTACATCTGTATTACATCCGCATTGTGTTCAAATGTTAAACAGGAAAGAAGTTGAAATAAGCATGAAGTCAGATGTGCTATGGTGATTTTTTTTTTGTTTTCTTTGTCGGGTTTCTGATATCAATTTGCACCCTGGACGTGGAATAAAGTTATTTGAATATTTGGGATCAATTTTGTGCTATACGCCCTGTGTGAGTGTGTAACAGGTCATAAACAGCCAGGAATGTTCCTATTGGAGGATTTCCAGGAAGGCCCAACCATCTGGTTAGCTCTATGAGGTTTCCCCCTTCATGCTACATTTAGCATATGTATGTGACTATATGTGCATTTGGAATAGCCTTTAAGTTTGCAATGTTTCCTATTAGCACAATGTTCCCACTTATACACTCCCACGTTCCTCTGTCCTTTTTTCTAATGCTAAACACTTTCTTTTCTTAAACCTCATTAGTTTGCCTGTATCCGTTTTCCACATACAGATCATTTGCATGGGTAACTATTATGCATTTCGATTAGGTCACAGTGAGTTTCTTTTTGACCTCTCTGTGCTCAAAGAAATATCCAAACCAAGCATATTTTACCATTTCTGAAAGTTGCTTTATAGCTATTTGCATGTAAGCAACAATTTATTTGTACCAAGCAAACACATGAGGACAAATGTACTTTCTTGACTGTTCATTTTTCCTTTCAATTTCCTCTAAGCTCACACCCTATCCAAATCCAAAATTATACTTTATTTTGGATTTAATATTTCCATTAGACCATGGACCATTTCTTTCCTCTCTTCCTCCTACTGAATATTGTCTCTACAATTTTTGTGACTTCTATCTCTTGTGCTTCACCATACTCCTTTGATTCTTCTCCTCTTCTCTGAAAAATATCTCCTGAATCGCATGATACTGCAACAGCATTCGAACAAATACATTATTTCTATTATTTTAGCCTGGTTAATCATGGCACTGATCACCTGTATGTGCTAAGATATATATATAACAAGTCGTACACTCTGAATGTGGGTTTAAAGGGCACAAACCCGTAAAGTACAACTACAATTTGTGTATATGAATAGTACTAAAACCCTCTCTGCCTGCAGATAAAAAACTTCTTACAAAACATAATCTGGAGGAATGTTTTTATTCAGTAGATTAGCTTCCTCTTACTCCAGAGGTTTTAGTCTTGGTCAATGTACTTCTCCAGACCTCCCCTGTATCACTAAATCTATGCTTAAAATCTTTTCCAAATGATGTCATCCAAACTAAAATCCTCCTCCAGATGATGTCATCCTGAGGATTTATTTTGCTATAATTAGAGAGATATTTTACAGTTTTTCTGAATTGCTTACACACTAACCCCAACTGCCAAAACATTTTTTTAAAGGAATCACTCTTTTTGCAAAACCTCCTTCTAGTTTCTAATCCGATTTAATTTATTTTTTATTAAAAACCCATTTTCGCTGACAAAACACATTGTGCACAGTGGTGAACTTTGATGGAAAATAGCAACACAACTAGAACATTGTTGTTATTTTTAACACACTACAGGGACACACTTAAAACTGAACACACTTCTCTAATCACTAATTGGGGATAGACCCAATAGCTAAAGAGGCTAAAACACAATTAAAATGCAAGTGACTTCAGCGATGGAGGGAAGCAAAAGAGGAGGATGAGCACATAACAACAGATCAGCTGAAGTTAGAACAGCGATCATAAATCATGTTTTGTCTCATTCTCAGTGGCCTCCATAATCTTCAGAAATTTAAACCTAAAGGTTAAAATACGATAGAAGTACACAGTAGTATGTCCCAGTGCACTACTTATCTGTATTCTAGATAAGAAACATGATAAAAAAAATTTAGAGGAAACTAAATGTAGTATTAGTATATCATGTGGTACACCAAGAATAACATTTCTTTTTGAAAATTGATCTTTGCACTTCACACAAGTTTTGAAACCTGTCACTCTCATGTCTAACTAATGAATCCACTTATCATTTCAGATTTATTTGATTTAATTGAACAATTATTAGGTACCATTAACACTGAGATAATAATTTTATAACATATACTTTAATGTGCCATGCTATAATTATGTTACTATATTTTTATAATTTTGGGAGTCATTAAACAAAGCTAGAGTTAGTAAAAATACTTTCTTTTTCTAACCAGTGTTATGTGTTATTGTATCTTTTTTTGTATATTTTGATCTAATGTTTTACTGAACATTTAAAATACTGAGTAAAATATTTATGAACATTTAATGAAAATTTACCCCGACATGTCGTGTTTGTACCTTTAAATTTGCAAAGACACTGGGACATTGACTTCCTCTCTGTCCTGACTAACAAACCAAATGTTCCATGAATGCAGTCTTTGACATGTTTAATTAACCACAAAAACGCTTTAATTACACTTGTTGCTTTAGGAGCACAAGTTGCCTGGTGAACTCAGTGGCCCTGCTCAGTGGAAGCTGAACACCATTTGAATTTGTTTTAATATGTAAAATACTTCCTTTACTGTGCCTCTGAAATCAACTTTCAACAACAGCTGCAAACCACTGGAGGAGGTGAAGTCACAGGAGAGACCACTTTACCCACATCGCTCCAAACATGACAAAACCAACATTTGGTAGATAAAGGGAGAAATTTACCAAAACTGCATGACATGGAACACAGACACACACGGACACACCCACACACATGGGTAGTGCTGTGTACAGTTCCAAGCACAACCTGCTTTGCACTAGATCAAATTTCTAAGTTGGACCACACAAGAATTTCAAGCACACACACAGTTGTGAACATAAGCTGCAAGTGCATAAAATAACAACAAACATTCATTTGCCAACTTTCACACACAAATACACACATGCAGATATCGAAGCAAATACTGAAAACATATTAAGGAAACATATATGTGGTAAGGGCACACACAATAGGATTCACGTTGCACTGTGAACCTTTCAAAAGATTTTCAAAACCTTTACATGGCCAAACACACACAGACACACAGACACACATATTGTATGTAAAAACAAATGAATATACAGAAATACACAAACAAAAATTAGTTTTATTCTAAATATAGTGAATACTGTAAAGATGGAGATACACACACATAATCTCATAAACTTCAGTAAACCTCAAAGGCTCTCACATAAAAAAAAACATTTTAACCTCCCTCATTAGCATGGCGCTGATATTCAGGAACCCACATTAAGGTAATATTAATTTTACATTTGGAGTCCTGTATAAATATTTGAACAGAAATGCTCGGGGGTCTTATGTATGTTTACGACACATAGCTCACCCAACATTAACATCAAGGATTTCCTTTTAACTATTTGGAATTCAGTATTTCCTTTGAAAATACAGGAAGTATTGGTTTGGTTTACTAAGCCTTTAAAAACATATCAAAAAACATGATATAATATATACACTAACAAAAATAGTTTGGTCTTGCAGACTGTAGAAGAAAAATTAACAACTCAAGAAGGAAATCTTTAAGAAATTACGAAAGACCTACTCAGGCAGAGTAAAGTAAATTTGCAATGTAAATAAGGAGGTAAGGAAGTTAAGTCCACACAAACTACCACACTGTGGCTTACTGGAAACTAGTGTAATATAACAGTAGAAGGATTTATGGGATATATCCACACTTCAGGAACAAACAATACACTAAACGCAGAGCATTTAGAGAATAGTGATGCTGCAAGCATGGGACAGAGAGCTGGAGATTGTTTTGGACTGTGACTGTGTTTGACATGGAGCACAAAAAAGCCCCGATATTAAACAATGAGATGCTGTTCTTCAGCCTCATATTCATTTATTTATCTGAACTCTAGAGTATATTGCAGACAAGTCAACAGCACAAGAGTCAGCTTAGCTCAGTGTTTTAACAAGGCTTTTACAAGCAACTGTATGCATAAAATAAATGCATGGAGGGACATCCAGCCAATGTAAACCCTAATCTGTATTTCTGAATATTCTGAAACATAAGTTGGAGTTTTATCTCATTTTCTTTTTTGTGTGAGTGTGTGTATGTGTTTGTGTGCATGCACATGTCTTTTAATTAGTTGATTCTCAGTAGTGATCCCTGCTGTACTGTTGTCACCTATTAGCTTGCAAATTCCTCCTTTCATGTGTTGGTGTGTGTGAAAAACAGACAAAAAATAATGTGCATAGTGTGTAACTGTATGTGAGTGTGTGTGTGTGTATCTGCTTGTTGTCACCCATTAGCTGACAAATCCCTGCACCACCTCAGTGCTCACAGTCATACGGGACCTCAAAGGGATCACACACACACATACACATGCAAACACGCACACATAAAGGAATAATGCAATTCCTTTTTAAGCTACAGAAAGGTTGATGTCAGACAACTGGCAGTGGATGAGGAGTTCCTTAGCTCAAGATCAAAACAAGTGGAAAAAAGACAGGACACGCAGAAAAACAACAAAAAAGGACAGAAGAAGAAAAGGGAGCCTTCTGTCGTCTACCAAACACCAAGGCAAGGCTAACTTTTTCTTTTGTTCATTTCCCCCTCTAGAGTTGAATCACAAAACACCAGAACAGCAGCTATGAAAAGGCTGACAAGACGGCAGGGGGAACTGTGGCTGTAGAGGCTGAGAAAGAAAGACAGAGCAAAGAAAGAGCCAACACTGGGGAAATCTTTACTGCTGAGCAGAATACACAAAGCACTCAGACCACCAGATTTATGCAGGAAACAGAAGGAATAAGTGGTTATTATGTGGTCGATCACAATGTGTAGGTCAGAGAAATTTCAATATGACTTTGATATGCCTGTTTGAAAAGACCAAATTCAGACTTTGGGTTTTGCATCCTGAAATCTCATTAGTCACCTCCTGAATGTGGATAGGAATATTAAAAAGTCTAACTCTACGAAAAAGAGAATTTTTATTTTCAAACTCAAGATATATGAAACACATTCTGTGCATTAAATAAAAGGCTAGCTTAGCTTAGCATAAAGACTGGAAACAGATAATGTGTCTTCTTGTTATTAGTAATTTACAGTTTTCCTTTATACCTACACATGTTTGGGTATTTAACTGTCTAAGTGCTGAGTTCACAGCAATTTAAAGAGCCAAACACAGAGAAATGGCTAAGAAATATTTAAAATAATAAGCTGAAACTGTGTGAGAAAAAAAAAATCACACAACTTGAGCTGAACTCCAGGCCATTTTAACTGCTTAACAAATGAAGTGATTTCTCTACAAGAACCACAAAGAAAGAAACCCAACTTAAGTAAGAGGACCTCAGAGCAATAGTTCACAGCTGTCCAAGTCAATAACGGCAACATATAACTTGAACATTTTTCTTGTTTGCTCTGGTAGTCTTAACTTTGAAGTTATTAAACTTGGTGCTTGTATCAAAGTTCAAATGCCGGTATCGTGATGAGACTAGCAGAGGGTGAAACAAAGAAACAATAATGTTTCCTCTTCAAAGAGGTGGTGATGTGACAGAAAGAGAGAGCGGAGTAAAAGTTGCGATGTGACAGAATAAAAGAGCAGCGGGAAAGTCAAGGTGTCTCCTTCAAAGACAGATTGACATGAGGAAAATGATTAAAAGCAGAGTTTACGACAGTGTGAAAGAGATGAGAGAGTGTCTTGATGAATGACAAGAAGTATGACAAGGAAGGAGAGAGGTGAGAGAGACAGACAGTGATGGAGGAAAAATAGGCATGCACTACTAACCTTGAGGCAAGACTGCGTAGAGCAGGAAACGGCATTGCATTGTAAAGATAAAAGAAAGGGAAAGAGAGACAGAGAAGGAGAGTGAAAGGTAAGAGGGGAGACAGGAGTTGAGCATTAGGTTGGCCAGCTTGATCATTCTTCAAAGAGGAACGAGAGGAGACACAGAAGAAGTGACAGAGAGACAGACAGAAAGACAGACAGAGACAGTAATTGACCTGCAGGCAGACAGAAAGACAGGAATGACCAAGCAAACAGCTACAGGCAGGCAGATGGTCTCATAGACAGAGTAAATGCAAGCAAATCAGGACAACAGTGAAGGTTATACGATACCTGCTCAACTTACATGACCTCTAAACACATTTATGATATCATAACCATAGACACCATAGACCATAGAACAGGAGCAATTAATTAATAAAAGTACAAGCTGAGCGCACGCTCACATTGAATGGTTTCTTCGATGCTTTGGATTTTGCAGATGACTTCGTTAGCTTTCCACCGAGACCAATTCAGATGTGTGGATTTGCGATGGAGGAATGCAAATACTAAGACTGATATTGGAATATAATCTGCTTCATACACTGACTGACCCCCAAAGTATCCCACACAATTGCTCTTCATGTGTTTGGTCAAACTGGCAAAGCCCAAGCTTCAGGTTGAAAGCAGGCTCTATTCAGCATGCCAGAGACAAATTGTCCATTACAGAACAATATAACACACAATAAAATTATGTAATTTCCCATTACTCCAGTTTATATTTTACATCTTTCCAACACTCTTTAAATTTTCTCTCTTATATTCTGTACCCTCACCATTTTCTCTGTTCTCCTTTTCTTTTTCTCTTCATATGTCTGTAACTGTAACCACCTTTCTTCCCCTTTTCCTTTCTTTCCCTTGTTGTTTTCCATTTGAACATCCAAATCCTTTATTTTGGCCATCAGGGCAGATTTTCAGCTCCATTTCCCCTCAGTGTGAAGTCACTCAGTCTGGTCCAATTACCATCCTAGTTACTGAAATAAATAACCTGGTACCATTACAGCTGGATTTACACTAGAGGGGGAAGAAAAAGACTTGATTTTTACCCTTGTTTAACCCACATCTGATCTTTTCATTAGTAAAGTTCCTGCTGCTCACTCCGAGCCCAGGGTTACTCTTGGTGCCAAGTTAAGAGCTGCCCACAGGCAACTGTATCCTCCTGTGACATACCTGTTAGCTTATGGCAAAGTCTTTTTTTAACAGCAGGTTTAGGTAGTCCTACGTTAAAATCAACATCATTACTACACTCGATTGTGCTAGGTTAGTGGTTGCGAGGTAAAAGGACCATTTGCTGACTATATTACAGTTTTTTTTCATTTGCTAAAAAACTAAACCCTATTCTCTAGACTTATTTTTCGAACCAAACATTCTTTTGGCCAAACCTTAAACTCTCTTAATGTACTCAGACAGAGTTTGCAAAACTTATCAGCTCTTTTTTTGCTAAACTTTAAACACATTGTCAGTCACTAAACACATTTCACACTTTGCAAAACTGTAAACACTGGCTGCAAAATGTGAACACAACTCTAATTGAACACACATGTTTCTAATGACCAATGAGGCAAGACAAAAGTCAGCTGAGCGTGAACTGGTGGCACATGTGCGTCCATCTACAATGGAGAGAAACATACAGAGAGGCAGTGGGGAAGCGTTTGTGTAAGAGGTGATGGACAAGGAAAACCAAGATCAATCATTACTGATGACGTTTGGGAAACTATTGTAGACCGTGTCCTTGTTCATGGGATGACAATGAGTGAAACATTTGCCTGGCAAGAGGAAATATTATCTGTGTTGTGGATGAAGCCCTCTGGTCAAACCCGGCACAAAGACATGAAGCTGCAGAAGGAATCTTAATTACAATTACTCTGACTATGATTTTTTTCCCCTATTTGCATTTACAATAAACATTTTCGTTGACTGTAACTAAATGCGCTGGATGTTGTGTCTTAGGTTATTTTATGTAGTGTCTAACGAATGTTCGGTGGTGAATATATTTTTATTTGCTGTGTATATGATCTGAACATGTTTTTTGGTTTGAACAAATGATTCAATGGGTTTTGTAAATGTAATTTAAAATTTGAATTTGTGTTTAAGGTTTTGAGAAAATGGGTGGATATTTTGAGAAATGTGTTTTGCACAATTGAAACAGTAAAAAAAAACAAAAAACTCTATAATATTAAAAAAATTCAGTGGAAGATTTCCTAACAAACATGCACACCATTTTTTGTTGAAAAATACTAACATCTCTCATCGCCTGGTTTCACAGCAGTTGGCTTAAATGTGCCTTAGTCTCTGAAGAAGGAGCATAAATTAATACTAGCTTACATTAACTGTCTTTAAAAAAGTGATTCAAATCAATTTATTTCATTTCAACATTATTTATATAGCACCAATTCACTACATAGCCATCTCAAGGCTTTTCACATAATTAAGTGTTTTAATGCGAAGTGACGTGTCCAGTCATAACTTGGCAAAGGCTACTTTGCACAGCAGAGCTGTGAAGCTTTGTATTTCTCTTAATAATGCAACTAAAGTCTGGATAATTTTTAACCTTTTCAAGACAAAAACAAATAAGGTAAGAAATTAATTTAAAGTATTTTTATGTTCTTTAGCATAAGCTAAAATAAATAATACCCAAATAATTATGAGAGGGATCACAAGTGCTTCATCAAAATCCTTGTATGTGTTAGCATACTTGGACAATATTGCAGATTCAGATTCTTGTTAAGTTAGCCAGGGATAGCTACCCTTGTCATGCACAAATGCGAGCTCTAAACGTGAAGATGTAAAAAGTATAAAATATCCTTGTAAGTTTAAGTCACAGTAAAGTTAAGTTCTGTTCTAAAAGATGTACTCAAACATTATATTACTGCTGTAGGATACTGTTCTCAGACACACAACACTAACTCTAAATTCAAGTACCTTTCCAGTTTGCTAAGACCAACCTGCGAATTGCAAATACTAAGTATCAATTTTTTACAAGCCTTTTTTTAATTGCAATGCACTGGACGAGATAATATAAATCTTTCAAATACACATTATGTAAAACGTAAAATGTCCCACATTAACACCATCTGCATTTTATAAAGTTACATTGCAATGTTACCCACAAACTTAGCTGCATAGCTGTAAATCTGCATCTGTGACAACGCACCAGTTTAAAGTGAGCAGGTGCTAAATTATTAACAGTCCAGTTTTTCAACGGCCAGAAGGGGACACAGACTGTCTCTACAACAACTGGTCTTATAGTGAAACTATTGTAATGAACACATAGTCGTAACACACACAAACATAGAAAGAAAGGAAGAAAGAGCAGAGTGGGAGTAGGTAGAGTTCCTGTCCGAGGAAGAAATGGGAGGAAAAGATTAAAGAGACAGAGAGAGAGAAGGTGCAGACATCACACTATAGTTCAAATATCCACGGCCTTGAGAGGCTTACGACAGATGGCTCTGACTCATCTGACCCTCAGAGACAAACCTACCCTCACTTCTAAAATACAACCAATTCAATCTCTTTATATATGTGGTTATGACACCCTTGTTCCTCTTTATGAACTTTTTTATTTTTTGTGAACAGATTGCATTGATTTCCTAAGGCTACAGTTTTCTACATTCATCTTCGTAGAGGAACAATCAAAAACACACATAAATGTAAGCACATCAGCAGGTAGGCATGCAGGCGGACAGATAATCAGACGTACATAGACAGTGAAAGACATTAAGACTTAGCTAATGAGGTAGATATAGTTAATATAGACAGACATAAAGAGAAAGAGACAGACAGGTAGAAAAGTAGTTAGAAAAACATTCCATTCTTGTTAATATAAAGAAATAATATGTAAAAACTTAGTGAACTGCCCAGAATCCTACTAAAAGAATGTGTTAAACTGTACAAGTCAAGCATCCTATGCTGAAAGTAAAACAAAAGTGAAGTCTGAAAACAGAGCCACTAAATGAAAGAGTTGCATCATTGACAGGAACAGAAGCTCAAAGACTTTCAGGCTGTACAGCAAAGACTCTGGAGCCAAACTATGCCCTCATTTTACAAACTTTTGCGAGCAGTTTGGCTTGTCACAATGCAGTATAACAGATGACAAAACCACATGCTGATGGCAAATATGCGAGTACAACAAGTGGAGATTACGGAGCAATTTTTTATGTTTTTTTCTTTTTTTTATTATCTGCAAACAGTCCCAAAACGTCTTAACAGAGAAGCCTGGTCAACACGGAGCTAATGCTGCAACTCTTTGATGGTTGTTATTCGTGAACATACTCTAAGTCCTACGTGGAAAAGGCTGGGGAACATGGGAAATGTCTTTGTTTGTTATTTTCTTTTATTGCGCTATGAAAAGAAGAGCTGTACATAAACTAAACTTAAGCTACAATTTCTTGGAGAAAAAGATTAGGTATGCAAATGTTTTATCTTAGTGACAAATGTAAATTCTAAGGTGTTATGTTTATTTGGCACATTGGCTAGATACTAAAAAATCAACTATTCATTAATTGTTTCATCTGCTACAGTATGTAGTGTTCTATCTATTTTCTAACTTGAATTAATCATTCAGTCAATGATCTATTTAAGAGCATGCTTGTAAGAAAACCCACTGATCATTGTCATTTTTAAAGATCAAGATGAATTTCTATTTGAAATAAGTAAAAATCTTGTGACAGTTATTTTAATTTTGATGAAGGATCCCTTCATCAATCTACATTTCCTACATGCATTTTATGCAGCATCACAGCGTGTAGCCCTGTGATGGTTGACATTTGAGAATCACTGAGTTCAATTTTTAAGGAAATAAAGTGCTTCATTCCACAGACTTTTCCACATGGGAGCGGTCTCTATCATAGTGCTTTCATATCCCATCTTTCTGACGAGCAAAGTGAGTTTTGTCGTGCATCGGCCTATCTGACTGACAGCCACCGCCACTCACGTGCCCAGGTAGTCCCACACCAGCCCCCCCACTGGCTGCTGAGAGGCAGCTGGGAAAGGGGCCTGCTTTCGCGACTGCTGAGAATGCCGAAGATGAGAAGCGGAGGGATTTCTGGGGTTTGATGGATGCAAACACACAAGCAAAACAACGCAAACACACTCACACAAATCCAGAATCGCATGACGCACATACAGTACATACATGTGAATAAGGTAGAATGACAAAAGTAAGACGAGATAATTAATGGCAAATGAAAGGAAAAATGGCAGAGAGAAAGGGAGGGGAAGGGGTGAAAAAACGGAAAAGCTAATGGATTAGGAGTGTAAAGAAGGTTACCACATATTCAAACAGTGTATACAATAGCTTGGCGCAATGGAAAATGGACAACAAAGTGGAGTCTACAGCAGACTTTAACTGATCATTTCAACTATTTAACACATTCTTAACTGTTTTCTGTTGACTTAGGTTAGGACAAGCTAACAGGAAGAAGTTCTCATTCTTGTCATGCTCGCTAATAATTCTATTTAGTGTATCTTATCTTACTCTCTCACCTCTCCAGTTCGTGGATCTTTTTCTCCTTGTCGTTCTTTTCATTCTCCATCTCCCTCAGGATCTCCAGAAGTCGTTCCACCTCAGACTGGGCCTTGACAGCATCCTCTTTGTGCTGGGTCACTTCCTGCTCCAGGCAGGAGATGCGTTCAGAGAGTTCAGTGCTGGCCTGGGATTCTGCCGCTGCACTCTGAGCCTGAAGCAGAAATTAATTTTTAAAAATAAACCCAGCAACAGCTTTAGAAATGGGGTGACCACTATTTGATCAATATGATATGGTCTAATTGAAAGGACAAGCCAATAAAAACACAGGTGTTGAGTATTGGGGAACATGACAGAGCCTTTGTAGGAGTATAATTGCTCCTTGGCTTTTAAAAGTATATTCATAGACAAGTCTCTAAGGGACCAGAGACAAACTGCTTAGAGTCTTATTTAGAGATCAGACTTGAGAAATATTTCACAGCAGCTGAAATTTGTAAATGGAGAAGCTTTAACATAATGAGGCATTATTATTTGTAATGGTATCAAAATTAATTTAGGGGAGATGTGGCAAGTCTGGCTAATCTAGAGAGCAAAGATTTGTATTGAATGTTTCTAATAAAAAGAGTTGGTGTTAGCTGGGTTTTATTTTAGTTAGGGGGTAAGGAGTAACATTGGATTTCTTGGTTCTGCTGATAAAAAGAAACAAGCGAAATAAAACAAAGAAAAAAAACTGGTTATAACCATCTTAGAGGTTAGAACAGCTGTGTGTGTTTCCCAGAAGCAAATGTTGCTCTTGGGACGGATTGAATTTGTGTGTATGTGTGTGTGCACATGCCTTGGTCTCACAACACACAAACCCTATTAGTTTTGGAAGTGTACAACAGTTTTTACAGGTCTTTATGTGGAGAGGAAATGTTTGGGTGTCTGACGATATTATAAGAAGACCTGGGGGAAAGGGAGGGAGGGAAAAATGGAGAAACATAAATAAGAAAAAAAAAGCAACATCACACTCAAAGTCACATGCACAATGCCAATCAATTCACACACAGACACAAGTTTTCAGTCTCTTTTCCAACCATGGTAACAGACAGAGACTAAGAAATAAACTCTGATGAGAGAAACACCAGAGATTCACTGACACCTTCACACACATTCTCCCTCCTTCTCTCTCCTGTCACACACACGCACACACACGTACACACACACAGGGTGTGGTGGTGGTGCTGTCTTCTCCACTCTGTGAAAAAGACTGTAACACTGTCAGCAAGCTGTCTCTCTCTCTGTCACACACACACACACACAGATAATGTTTTATGGGCTGCTGCATAGGAGAGAATATGTGATGTGCAAAAAAAAAAAACCACACATATGAGCACAAACCTACACGCACACATCCACAGTAGAGTCATCTCTACTGGAAACAGTTAAGAGAAAGAAGGAAGGGGTAGACGAGAGACAGGTTCTACTAGTTTAAAATCCACAATTTCTGTTACGCTGAGAAATGGGGGATAATATAACGGATGCGCTTCGTCATCAGCGGGAAACAACAGTTGCTGCATTTGGCAGTTTTTACAGTTCCCACTGTGAAAGCATCTAATTTTCATAATGTCATAATTGCATTATTAGTTCCCTACTCCATATATTTCTGAGTTTACAGTGTGTTCATAGCTAACCTTTTTAAGCTGGTTCTCCAGTTTGACACACTCCTCTCTCTTCTGCTCCAGGCTGATTTCCAGACTCTTTAGCCTGTTGTCCTTCTTCAGAGTGGAGGAGGCCAGAGAGGAAGCCTTCTCCTTCAAATCTAACACGGATGCCTGAAGAAAAAAGGAAGGATAACACTTGGGGCTGTTGTATCAATGTCAAAAGAGTTGTGAGGAACTCGAATTGGGGCGTATTTCTTCTTTACCTCTACTTGGTTCTTATTTTTTCTTACTGACCGGTGGCTACAACCGTTTAGATTATCTTTATACTATTTTCCCTATCCCCCCCCCGTTTTTTTTAAAAGAACTTGACCAACCTCTGACTGACACAAAGCTCTAGATCACAGAACTTAACTTGCTGAATAATAATTAACAATAGTAATATTGTCTTTGAAGAACAGAATTAAGGCTAATAGATAAATCCAAGTCATGATGAACTGGATTTATCATTTTAGATCTTCCTACACAGTTGGCAGAATGATTGTTTCTTGTTCTTCAACATTTTTCCCATGACGTGTCTCTTTTCTCACTCTTCCACCTCAAATCCTACCATCCGTGAAGTCTCTCACTCCCTTTCTTTTCTGGTCTTTTCCTCTTTTGGTAGAGGCAGTGAAACAGAAACCAGAGAGACCAGAAGGAGAGACGCTCAGACATGTAATTTTACCCTTGACTGACAATACCAACTTCAGACTACGGACCAACATGTTTGACCGGGCCTTGGTCAGAGAAACTGTGTTGCTTCCTCTGATTCTACTTAAGTATATGTATAAATATATATTGGGGTTGTCAGAAAAACCCCACATCTGCATTTAGGCAGGAATGCTTGTTTATTGTTGGAGTATTTTTAAATGTTATTATGGGACTGCAACAGGTTTTACGACCCCACAATCCCAAAAAGTACAGCAGAACAATCAGAAAAGGTGAAAACTTGTATAACATCAGTTCTTCTGTTAACTCCCTTTTAAAACAACAGTTTTACTTTTATGGATACTTGAATGCCTACTCTCATATCAGAACTCACCTGAAAAGGCTGATCCAAGTGTCACATCTGTATGTTAAAATATAAAGTCAGCCAGTTGGAAGCTTTGCCTAGCAGCGAAATTGACAAGAGAGGGAAACACCTGCCTGGCTGTGCCTAAAAGCAACAGCATTTTTAAACCTCACTTATTAACATTCTGTATTCTACAGTATGTTTTCTGTTTAAAACATACAAAACTAAAATGTAGAAACATTAATTTGTGATTTTATAGAGACCATCTTCACAGTGACTTCTTATTTGCTAGGACAAAATTACCCTCTCATTAAACTCACAACAAAATAGCAAATAATCATGTGTTATCTTCACCCAGAAAAGTTTTTTTCTGGTTGACAATAAATAAAATAGAAACGTGATTCTGAACCAATATGATCCTAATTTATGCCATATGAGAACAAAGCAGTGTAATAGGGGCTCAGTGTTTAGTTAGATGCCACTGAATGAGTCAGTTAATAGATGTGGTGAAAACTGCGCTAAGAGATTCAAAATGTCAGTATTTTGATAAATGGGATTTATACACCCCATCTGTCGGCTGCTCCATCTTGAGCATTTTTTCTGGTTCTTTCAGTTCAGGTTTGACATCAGCTCCTTTTCGCCAACATTTTGGTATTAGATGTTAAGGACAATATTATAGCAAAACACAAAGACAAAATGTTGTTGGATGTTGGAGTTACACCTGCCTATGATACTAGAAGAGAACAAGTTTTCCAGATGTGTTTAATTAAACTTTCCCACTATGATATTCAAGACAACACCGGAAAATTGTCATTCTCTGTCTCTCCCCCTCTCCCCCGCTGTGTTGTTTGAGTCTCGCATATTGTTGTCAAGGAAACGTGACTGTTTTATCATTGTTGTCCTTCAGCTTTAGCACTTCGGGCGAATCTGAAGTTTGTTCTTCAGTGATAGATCAATCATGTTTCCTTGACAGGGACACAGAGGGAAAGGAGAGAGTGTGAAGCACAGATATGGATGTGTGTGTGTGTGTGTGTGTTTGTGTGTCTTCTACCTCACGGTCAGCCAGGTCAGCTTGCAGCTGGGAGACTTTCTCCCTCAACTCCTTCAGCTCTTTCTTGCTGGTCTCCACCTCCTCGCCCTTTTCTCTTTCTTCCCTCTCTCGTTGCTCCTTCAACCGCTCAATGATTCGCTCCTGAACACAGAGAAAGAAGAGCAGAGAAAGCAGTAGGGATGGAGGTTAGAAGGATAGAAAAAGAAAGAGACAAAGGGGAAAAGGAAAAGAGGGAAAAGGGTGGGGAGAGAAAGGTAGTCAAGGTGAGTGAGTGAGACAGAGTCTAAAATCAGCACTTACACTCCTGCAGTCAGTCACAGTCACTCAATATCAAATTTCTATACTAATAACATTCACATTAAACTTTATGTACATGGCAGCTTTGACAGGATCTAACAGCCAAATGTGATTTTAGACACGTAATATGTTCTGGCCCGAGATGTAAAATTCACAACCACTAAAACACTATAGGCACTGCAGCTATAGAACAACACAGCGACCAGTTCAAGCTAAAGTACAAAAGTTCACACACACAAAGCCAGCACGAAAAGCCTTAAGAGTTTATTCTGGCTTTTCTCGGTTATTCTTGTATTGCTAAGGCTCGAGAAGCAGATATTTTTGGAACGTGAGGACATTAAATTATATTGACATTTTAAAATTTTGGACTTGTAGATGTGATGATTTTGTAAGCATTGCATCAATGAGATTTGTCACAAGTATAAATGCAATGGTGTGAATGAGTATAAGGTCTGCTTAAATAATAGCAAATTTGGATTTTAATTAGTTTTTGTCTGTTATGAAATGATATGCAAACATACTTGGAAAATTGTAAAGACAAACAAGAGTGAATAGTTTCAAAAGACAAAACATGAAATAAAGCAATAAACTAACTTCAAGTAGTATGAAACACAAACAGGGTGCATGCCATTAAACATGGAAAAACAACAAAAAGTTAATATATCTATATTCAGTTTCAAGTCAACACATCAAAACTTTTTGGCCTAAAAAGACGTTAGAAGAAGTTTCGAGGAAAAAAATATAAATAGCCATTAAAACAATGAAAGCAAAGGGAAAAGAAAACTTAGAGAAGTTGTTTTGAATGAAGTCTGAGTCCTCAGCTACATAATCCTTCCAACACTCACACATCTTACTTACACCCTGAGTATTAGTCACCACACAATTAATAGTCCTGTTTCCTGTGTGCGTGTGCAAGTGTGAAGGAGATTGGATCTGTAACCTAAATGCACAGAGCAGCACAATATATATATATTCTCATCAAACACTTTAAAGTGGTTTGCTGGTGTAAGTGTCACTGGTGGGTTTCCCAGAACCAGGTTCATGTCCTCAAAGAGAACAGCCTGAAGAATCATAAAACAGCCACTTGCGGGTTCAACTGTTTCAGAACTGCTTCAGGACTATGTTACCTGAAAGGTCAGGCTGAAATAGAGACAGATGGTGAGGTTGTTACTTCAAACCACGTGAATGCGCGTTGGATGGTTTATGAACCCAGGCTTTCAATAGTTTAACAATTACGCAGTCAGTGTGATTATTGGTTCATTTCCATTTATCCAGAGTGATTTGGTCATTGCCTGGGTGGTCGGTGGATTTGCTCACAGTGGTTTTACAAACGTAACCTTGCACAGGAGTTGACCTTGTGTTGACAAGCCGTGTGTGTATGTGTGCGTCTAAGTGTACCTTCTCAGCCAGGGCCTCCTCCAGTGTTCCCAGTGCTGTGTCGGTGTTGGAAGTGTCGGTCTGTAACGATTTGACTCTGTCTTTCAGACCACTCAGTTGTTTTTCTTTGTCCCTCAGCTGATCCTGGAGGTTCTCAATCTGCAGAGAGAAATAAAAAAGAAAAACAGTCATGGGTCGTGCTTTTTATGGATTGTTCACATTTACCCCCCCAACAAAAGAAAGGTTTCATTTTTGACCAAACCGCACATAGACTAATACATTTTAAAATATTATTTATCAATCACAAACACAACTACATACTTGAAATATAAAGCTCACATTGTTTATATATAAAACTGTAGCCTCAGAACAAGAGTCAACTAGACTAAACTATACTAATCAAAAAATTAAATAGTATGTTATACGAGTACAACTCTATTATGAATTTTAAATAAACTTGTTTTTTTTACACATGTTGCAACTGCTACGTCTTGTTACCCTTTAGCTGATACATCTATATCTGAAATAAGTTAATGCATCAGCCAAACTCTGTTTGTAACCTAAAGACAAAATGATGATTTTTATTTCATATTCTATGTCATCAGAAATTATTTATATTTAGCATAAAACAAACAAATCTTTTGCCACTAAAGGCAATGATCCTTGAGGACTTTTTGTTTGCTCTATCTGCAATGTTGCTGCTTACTAATGACTTAACAGTGTGAGATCATTGACAGCTCAAAGGCTTCATCTACATCGTCTGATATTTCCTCTGAATCTGCTGTTCCTAAAAAAAAGGCATAAGTCTCTACTACCACACCGTGTTGAAAACAAGAGACAAATTCTGGGAAATCGGTTCTAATGTGATTCTATCTGGAGATTTTCAAGAAGAAAAAAGCCTGAGAGGTGCTGTACTGTCAAGTATAAACTTTCTCCCTAAGCTTTGGTACCTTTAACCCATGCTCTGTATACACAGCCCCTTCCTCTACTTATTTCTCCCCTTCTCCCTCCTTCCCCGTTTCCTCTCACAGTGATTTGGTAGCAGATTAATTTTCTGTTAAAACACAAAATCAGCAGATATTACTCAAGGACTCACTCTTTCCATGAACCCACAATGAGTGTGTGTACATGTGTGTGTGAAAGAAAGAGAGAGATCATAGACAAAGATTAGGCATTATGTCAACTTTGTGGTCTTGATTAAAATATGGATGGAACAAAAGGTTAAACAGTACAGAAACAACAAATTCAGGAATAAAAAGAGATGGAAATCTTATGTAATGTCTTATTATGAGCAAACTTGGGTGGTAAAATTGCAAACTTTAAATCTCCCTATTTTTCTGTCTCTCTATCCTTTCTTTTGCCAAAGAGAAAGGAAACCAAGCGATTGACAACCTGTCATCAAAAAAAGGAGAACGTTAGGCTGGTATGTAACCTCTGACTCCACTGCAGGTGAGGCATACACATTTACAGTACCACAGAGATTGTGGGTGTGTGCTCAAAGAGTAAAACATTCCCAGCACCTCATTAATCAACTATTCACCTGACAGTTTGACTGACACCCCCTCCTTACTCTCTCTCACACATGCACAAAAACACACACATTTGAACACACACACTTGACATTAAGGCAGTGAGAGTCTTTGATCTGACAACAGCCGGATGGCTGGCACGCATGCCCACAAACACACACACAAACACACACACACACACACACACACACACAAACACACATACAAACCAGACACTCATCACTTCTGCCTTGTCCCATTTTAGTCCCCAAATCATCTGTAAAAATCAACTGAAATACATTACCAAAACAATTACTGGCTCACACAATGTCCCTCTTGCAAAAAAAATTACGTTTACAACAAAAAGAAGAGGATAATGGAGGATCCAAAATGATCTTGATCATTAATCGTCTAGGTTCTCAAACTAATTTCCGTTACTGCTAACAAAGAGTGACAGTAAAAACCACGAGGGGGCAAAGAGAAGAGAAAGAGAAGCTAGACAAACTGGAAATAAAAATTAACAATTTTTGGTTCATTCGCATGCAAAAAGAGGAGAAATGGAGAAATCAGAAGTGCAAATTAGACAGTAGAGTCAGCAGCATCTCTGTCTCCCACTCAGACAGTGGACTGTATTCTATTTGAAGACGGCAGAGGTCATCATTTATTGAACAGGAGGAAGTCATTAGTATGCATCTGATTTCAAACACACTCTGCTACCACCCCCACCCCTCCGCTTTATGTCTGTCTGCTTGATTGTCTCAATCAATTATCTGCTCACACTCTCCGTTTTTCAACAAGTCACAAATGGAGGGGCGAAGGAGAGATAGAGGCATACAAAGAAAAAGAAGGAGGAGGCAGTTTTTTTTATAACAGGAGATGGTGACAGGACTGGCTGCTGATGGGAAACTGAACTGTGTGGTGCTTTGTTTTATTTCATTTTATCTTACTGTCTAAACAAACCGCCTGAAGCTTCCCTTACAATCTATCAATCTGAAACTGCTGTATCACCACAGTTTCTTTCCTCTCTGTCTCTTTACCGTCATGTCTGGCCAGCATATCTCTTGTCAAGATGACAATGTGTGCACCAGACAGCAAAGTAGGGGGTCAATCCTGCCTACCCATCTGTCTGACAGCATTACTGAGAACATATATACACATAATGGAAAGCAGAAAGAATTTACAGGAAAATACCTGCACCTCACGTTTCTTGTGCACCCCTCTGAAACTACACGTATATGCTCCTATCTCTTTACTTACCTGTATGTAGTTCTCTGAGTCTGGCATCTTCACCTTTCTACTAATAGTCTTATAGCCCCATCTAGTGGAGCTAGTGTATCACGACAAGACTAGCTCATTTTGAATCTGACTAAACATTTGGTCTTTTTTACTGTCTTTACAGGAAAAATGTGCTCATGAACAAGAAGAAATGTGTTTCACATTTTCAGGTGTAGTGATACAGTTGTTTAGAAAATACACAAAAACATCTAAGATCGGTTACATGTGCAATAAAACACAAACAGAGCACACTCTTACCAAAGAACACGTAAGAGTAAATGATCTTTGTATTGACTAATAATAACTTTTTCCCCCCAAATCACAAATGTACCTTCTTCTGCAGCACATTAACTTTGCGTTCCTTGACATCCAGCATGTCTTTGAGGTCGGTGATTTCACCTTGTTGAGTACTTTTCTCCTCCATTATCTCTGATATTTGCTGACTCTTTTTAGACAGCAGCGATTCCTTCTCTTCCAGGCGGAGGCGCAAAGCATCCACCTGTGTACATACACATATAAAAGCCAACGTAAAGTTATAATCACTAACTAAATATCAATTTCACATATCAACAAGTGACACAGTAGCTGACCTCAGTCTGCAGTATGGCAGCTCTCTGTTCTTTGGCAGTGAGTGACTCCTTGAGTACATCCACATGTTGCTTACTGTCAGAAAACTGATTGTTCAGTGTGTCCAGTTTGGTCCTGAGAGCCAACATTTCACTGTCCTTACGACTCAGGTCCTGCTTTGCTTGATCCATCTACGTGATGCACCCACGTGACATTGAGAGAGATAGGTGGAGATGGAAATACACGTTAAGAGTGTGTACAAGATACACGTTTCAAACTTTCATTTTAAATGTTTATTATATACATTTCAAAATATATATAATATATTGAAATCTTCACAGCCTGTTTCAGACATGAACTCTAGAGGATGTCAGCAGGATCAGGTCCAGACAGTTTCCCTTTCAGACATGCAGCCAACATCAAGAGATAGTCCGGGGGAAATGCATTTCCACTTGTGAAGAAATACTCCGAATAATTGGGCAAGGGGTGGTGCTTAAGCCCTTTGAACAAAAAAAAAATCTGCGAAAGTGGCACTGTTCTTCTTGATTGCAATGGGGGACAACACTAACAATTTACTAAATCTAAACGTAATACAATAGTAAATGTATTAAGACGTAGCCGCAGTATTAGCATGAATTCTTCACTATCGGGTGTTTGTTTTTGCCTAGTTTTGCAGCAGTCGCAGGAAAATGACTGCATCAACACTCCCACTCACTCATGGTGAATCCTCTGCATTATTACTTCCTCTATTCACACATGAGCTCAGTTGGAGGTAATCTGGACTTTGACTTGATTTAGGGAGCTGAATGGAGAAGAACCAGCTAATGTCTGGGCCAAAAGATTTGGGTGTTTGCATTCACACATACATCCCCTTAGGATAAAGTCTAGATTATGTCTGAATTCCAGTGCATATCTGAAAGGGGCTTAAGTGAACACTTGTTCTACTGTGCATGTTAAGGTTTTAGCTATTAGGCAGAATTACATTGCAGGAAACCAACTATAAAAATGGAAAAATGTTTAAGCAGAACACAGGTCTGTTCATCACAGTAATAATTTTAATAGACATATACTAAATTACTTAACTTCTACTTTACAACTTTGTGATATTGCTTCAGGACAGAAAATACTTCATCGAAAAACAGATTCACGTCTGCAAAGTATTACACATTTGCAACCAGAGCATGTTACTGTTAGTGCAGAGTGCCCCTGGACCAGCTGGTTGTTAACGTCCTTGCTCAATGACTGTGTGTGTTCCTCTAAAAAAGGAACTTTGTTTATAATGAACACACAATGAAGACTTTGTTTTAGAGAAGTAGATTTGTTGTCTAATGTTGTCTCCTTTCCCCTGAAAAACAATGACAGTTAAGATGCACATGGACGTCAGAGCAGTATTGTACTGTTTTTCTCCACGGTTTTCAGTAATGTAACTATATCAGATGGGAAGGGACAATTCTTTTAGTAAGCCCATGAGGACTAAAATTAAAATAAACAAACATGAAAACTACTAGAATTAAAAAATAGGTTACCATATTGAATCCTTGGCCACTTCAATATGGTAACAAGGGATGAACTTAACATGATATAAAAAGGACTGAACCACAAAGAAAAAACCATCCTGTAAAAATTGCAGTCAGCAAACTGATCCGAGTCACTAGCTGAGAGAAACCTCATGCATTGAAAGAGAGAAGCAGGTTAGATCTGTGCATACTGAAGCACAGCACAGCTGGAATCTGAGTCTATAGTCTATTGAACAGTTCAGACTGCTAGAAACAACTATTACTGTCACAGACACTGATCATCAACATTATTAAAACCTCAACACAAATGTCAAATGTGATATTATATGTCAGATTTTCAGTTTAAGTTGCTAAAGTTGAGAGGATATAATGTGAACTTAGTTGTAGAGTTCTGGCACAGAAACATAAACCAAAAGAGAGGAAGATAGGGCAGTGATATCTGGGCCCATTATAACAATATAACTTAATTATTTTATTTTGCTCTCTAAATGTAGTTTCATCTCTTTGACAGTTGTAGTTGTTTACTACTGTCCAAACAGACAGTCACACTACTGGGATTCTATTGAAGCAGCACCTACAGAGTCAACCTGGGACACTCAAAGACAAGCAAGCAAGAAAGAAAGCACATAGACACAGAGGTGTGTGTCTTACTGCAGACACCTCCCGCTGAAGCTCATTGGCTCGTTGCCTTAGCTCCTCCTTCTCTGATTGGCTGTGACTTAGCTCTTCCTTTAGCTGCTCAACCTGACAGGAGAGGAAGGCGTCACGATGACCACGACAAATCAGCTGCCACAGTTACTGACCGCTGCCACACACAGCATATCCAGGCACCTCACATGCTGCTGCACAAAAACTTGCTGTACATCCTACAACTACTATCATGTACTGGTGTGAGTGTGTGCCAATGAGTGGTACAGTTTTAATGCCCAGCACCCCAATATTTAACATGGAACACCTGGGTCTCACATAAAAACGGGTTCACAGGGGAATTTGTTGGAAACGCTGTGATTAAGGAAAGCAACAGAATTTCCCTTGATCTTAAATGCATTTTGGATGATACTAATGATGTCTGTATTTCTGGAGTAACGATGTGAAGTTCATAAAAAGTAATACTGAAAACTATGAGGTCAAATAGATAAAGAAAATGTTTACCTACATGTATCATTCTGCACTTGATTTCAAATTGAAGCAGCAAGATAAACTAGCAGAGAAAGTTATCTAGTGCATTTCTAGACTGGCTCCTCTCCCAACATGACCAAGGTATTAATTTTTTTTTTCTTTACTTTGAAGTTGTATATCTTTGTGTTATGGTAAATTTCTTTTACAGCAAGCTAGAAATTCCAGCAATCTTTCAAGACACAAAGAGGAAAAGTTATGAGACAAGCAAAAATGGCTATAGGTGTGTGTGTACCCATCACCTTGTTCTTCATGAACTTGGAGTGGGACCTGTAGACTTCCATTTGTTTGATTTCCTCCTCCCTCTCCTCGCTGCTCAGAGCTCCATTGGACTTTAGCATGTTCACCTCCTCCTCTAGCTCTCTCATGCCGCGCTCTAGTGAGCTGATCTTTGCATCCTGCAGTGGGCATTGACACACTCATGTTAAAAGACAAGCATGATTCCCTATACCTGAACCATATACAGTATATAATATTTATGAATGATGCGCAGCCTATACACAAGCCTATGGAAGGTAATATCAACCTGACCATAATACAGATCTTACGGATACTGATCTAGTGTCACTATTATCTAAAGTGGCTGGTTTTCAGCCACTGCTATTAAATGATACTAAATATGTGCAGGATACAGAAAACAATAAGGGAAGGGCTACAATTTCCAAAAGCGTTTCTGTTCCAAATTTAGGTGTTTCCTGCAACTGGACAATAAGGGCAATTCATCTGTGCAAAAACTAAAGAATGGTAGTAAATATCCATAAGAAAATGTAGATAGCTACTAAATGTGTTACAAAGTTTTAGTAACAAAGACACCACAGCCAGTTTGCTGAGTTATATGTGTTCAGTAATACAATAAAACGTAATTTATTGCAAACTGGTGCCTATAAAAAGTAGTTAACTAACAGACATTTTAATATTACTTTCTTTACAAAAAATATTGTTTTATGTTAAAGTAAAAACCAGGCTCTAATAATTAATAATAAATGTATTTATTAATAATTTGATAATTTCCCATCAAACTGGGTGGTGACGAACCCAGTTGTTATGCAAACGTTTGCCTATTTTAACTGCAGGAGCTTGTAACTCTTTCAGAGCCTCCGTCATTAGTCTGCTTCTGGCACAGTCAGTCAGTTTTTAAGGACTGCCTGTAGTAGACAGATTTAGAGTGTTCTTTTGTCTTCATTGTGTAGATTTTTGGCAGGATACTGGTTCACCAGTAACGAGACCATCCAAGTGCAGGTATTTATACTGCAATCCTTTAGACACATTCACTGTACTTGGGTGATCTCCATTTAAATCAAAGAAAGAAAAAACTGCCTGTTCCAATCACGATTTGGGTGAGTCACAGTTCGGAGTTCTGCTTGTCAGTTTATTGTCCTATCACTTCAATAAGGTTGAACACTAGAGCAGTCGTTTGACTTTTGTTTTATTATAATTAATATTTTTTTTAATATTTTGACTATGGCATGAAACTTAAATACACTGAAAACTTCTAGTAGGAGTCTATACTTTTACATAATGGATGTCATTTATATTGTGTATTGTGGAAAGGCACCTGGTATGTTAATCAGATAATGGTTAAAGCTAATAATGTAATTTTCAGTGTTTCATATCACAACACAGTAATTTCTTCATAGGGTTAAATTATGTATCGTAATTCGTAATGATTCTAACCTTAAGTCACAGGTAAATGCCAAGTCCCAATAACCTAAATTAAGAGGTAAACCAAACCAAGTCTTCACCATCAAATAAACCTTTGAAGCTGTGGCATGTCCACACAACTGCAAAAGGCATGTACACGCACATTTATTTAAATCAACAAGGCATTTACCTTCATTTCAATGACTGTCTGCAGGGCCTTGGTCTTTGTTGACTCTGGCGCTGCTTCGTATCTCCTGTGTAGCTCCTGAGAGACACACATACCACGAAGATCAGCAGACAATGATGAGAGAGACACAGGGGGACGGAGAGAGGGGGGAAGTGGTGGATGAAGAGAGGAAGGAGAAGATCTTGAACCAGGAGAGGAAGTAAGGTCAGCTGGTGGAAAGGAATGGAGAGAGGGCTGGATGGTGGGTGAAGGCCGTGGAGATGGGGCAGGAAAAGATGGCGAGTGCTGGAGGGAAGGATGGACAGAAGAGGTGACAACAAAAGATGGATAGTGAGGAGGACAAGAAGAGGGTAGAATGACTGGATGGGTGGACAGCCGATGGGAAGGAGAGAAAGGTATGGGAAAGGAGGGAGAGGAATGCAGTGGGTGATGGCGTGTAGGGGAGAAAGGAGGAGATGCTTGGAAGGGGGGAGACACATGAAAAGGAGGAGGGACAGGGATGGAAGGAGGAATAGGAAAAGAGGGAGACGCAGGGATGGAAGGGGGGGTGGAAATAAGATGTTTCCCTCTCGCAGAGACACTAGCTTTTAGCATCCTTGGGTCGATCTGTCCATCCCACATCCTTCACCCTTTGCAGTTTCAACCTCAAACGTCAACAAATTATCTAAAATGATGCTAAGTCAGTGAATTTGTTCCTGGATCAAATAAAAGTAAACATCCAAATTAAACCAAACAAGAAAATAAAAATAAAGCAATGTCGTCCTATGTCTTCAAAAGCTTGGAATGGAAACTATTGGATAATCCCGAAGTATTTTACATCACTACCAAAAAACATTTTTATAATCTATACTAGAATTCTTTTACTAAGATTTATAAAAAGTATTCCAAAACACAAAGATTCTCCAAATTCAAAATGTAACGTCCCTATTTTACTGAGCTAAGCAAATCAGAATCCTAGCGGGTTGTTCTTATCACAATTCACTTCTGACACGAAGTGTGAGCACTGAGCAGGAAGCGCAGAGGTAGATCTAAAGCCACAAAAACAGATAGAAATGAAAGCTGAAAAGAGTCAAAGAAGAGAGGGAGGGGATGAAAACAGAGCGGAGGACATAGCAGAGTATGCATCACTGCTTCCCTTTAGAGGAAACAAACTTAGGGGCCAACAAAGACAGCTAATGCATGAGCCAGGAAGCATAGAAACACATATGTGAAAGGGACAGCAGGGCGCCACAGCTTAAGGCACTAGTATGAGTGCTATGAATGCTCATCAACGCACGCAAGCATCCCCCCTATACACACACACACAAACACAATCTCAAGAGATCGAGATTACCATCTCCACTCGACATGGAGCTGTTTCAAATATTTATTTCAAATCATTTCTTTATAGCAGTAGGAAGCTGCAAGAACTGGTTCGGGTTATTTAGTGAAAGGTCCTAAATAAGTGTCACCAGTGCAGCAGGAAATCTGTTTTAAAAATGCTCGTGACACACATATTTTATTTAGTAGTGTAATTTTTCTTCACTCAATTGTAATAAAACAATTTTGAGATATTTTTATTAAAAGGTATTTAAATGTTCCTGAGACATTTCTGTGCAATTAACAATGTCTGTTGTCAAATACTTGAAAAACAGAAACTCTGTCCAGCAGACTGATGCAATGCGAAGCAATATGGGCCAGAAAACACAGAGATAGTCACAGTTTGTGTTTAGCCTTGCTGTCTACAATGTAATAAATGATGCATCACGGCTTATGTGTATATGTGTGTTTATGCATATTCCTCACAGCTGTGGGCCATAGAACATTTGGAGTCAGTGCCAACAGGCTGGTTCCAGATCTGCTGTTTTGTATATTTATCGGCGTAAAACAGTTGTCAATCTTGGTGCATGGAATGAATTTTAAAAAAATAATTAATGTTACATAATATTGTAATCTATTATTGAGTTTGAGAAGGTGGCTGTTGGGTGGCAGCCAGTTACAGTAGCTCCTGAAATTCAACAGGAGCTGAAGAGGTAGAAGTTCAGAGCTGGGTGAATCACTGACAAAATTGGAGACAACCTCGCTCCAATAAGATGGTGGATCAATCCAGCATATGGCTGAACGAATTCATTTCTGACTCACTGTAACTGGATGGTTTTTAGTTGGTGAGTGTGGACATCCTTTAAACCCTATGTGGCAGTACAAATGCTATAAAAATCTGTTAATGCTATTAAGACACGCTCCAAATGTATTTTGTCCAAGTATTCTTTGTTTGGCCATATGTCTGTGAAGGCAAGACACACCTCCCGGCACCCTATTAACCGTTAACACTTTATCTACTGTATCGCGCCACACAAATTGTATACCCTTATTATTAGTGTTTATTATTGTTTATTATTATTATGGTTGTTGTTATTCTATAGTCTAGATTTATTCTGCTCTGGGTTTTTTAATGTAAACCTATTTGTTACACAGTTTGAAAGGTGAAAAAAATATGTATTTCAGTCCACTCTACTTAAAAAACACATTAGTAATTAAGGATCAAAAAATGTTTTCCTACCACATTAGAAATGGATGGCATATTTGTAAATTCTTTGTTGAGAAAAAATCCCTTTCCCCCCATCAAAGATTAACTACTGTATCTATTTACTGATAAGTAAAACATTCAGGTTGAAAAATGTAGAAACTTTTTTATCTGTAACACTTATTTGCATATTGAATCTATAAGTCTAAACAGTTTCTTTCACCACCTTAGATCATTTACTTGTCTACTTCATTAGTCATTGAATTCAATGCATCAAAAGCACTTTAACAATGTTGGAATAAACATGTTGTTTACTGCTTAGTGTCCTACTCTGACATAATACATTGATCACTAACATCATCTTACCACTAGATGAAGCTGTTGTATAAAGAAATAATGAGTGACACAGAGTTAACAGCTAAAAGAGATGTTACAACAGAGAAAAATTAAGGATAAAGTGTCCATTCCTGTGTGCATGTTTGTCTGTGTGCATGTGTGTTGTGTGTTATATTAACCTGAGCCAAGTGTGGAAGCTGGCTGGGTGCCTGCTTGTGAAACAGTTTGATTTACATTCGGCTGTACACATAGACACACCCTTACACACAGCGCGTTTTGTTTCGTCTTTACCAATCACACGCACAAACCTCTCTGAGTTGCAGCATCTCCTTGTCTTTTTGCTCCAGCAGGCCCTCCAGCTGGTGGATGGTCATTTCAGCATCCGCCAGTCGTCTTGTTCGTTCATGGTCCTCCTCAGTTGCCCGTGACGACAGGCCTTTACTCTGCAACATTTCTAGTAACTTCTTTATTGATTCATCCCTGTTTCAAAATAATCATAGAGATTAAGTGGTACGATAATGGGACCCTAAAATGGAAAAAAGACATTTTACATTTTAAAAACCTTGCCTGACTCTGCCTTCTTTCTTTACCTGGCAGTTAGTGTGTGTTTCTGTGTGTCTATCCTCAGCTCCATTTCTTCCACAGTCTTCCTCAGGAGGAAGAGCTCTTTGACCTGTCGATCATACTCGCTGTGGAGACGCAGGAAGTTCTCCTCTGTCATTTCCTGAGGGGGGATAGGCTGGTTTCCAAGGTCACCTGACTCTGAGTAATCGGACTGGAAGAGCTGGTTGAGATCTCGTTGAATTCGCAGCTCATCTTGCAAAGCCTGGATAGTGCACTGAAGATGCTGGAACAAAAGAAATACATTCAAATTAGGGTAAAGTTTAAGAAATGTAAACATTTACAGGAGTTTGCAGATGCTTGACAAGGTGACGCTTCTGAAGACATTTGGTTTTACAACAGGACTATGAAACATTTGCTGAGGTGTGGTATCGCTTCTCTTCAGAGCAAACTATACACAGAAAGGCACACAAAATGCATGCACACAGAAAGGAAGGGCTGGATATGTAAGCATGTAATTCTATAAAGCTCAATTAGAAACTTCATGTTACTGAGCTTTCCAAGTAAATGCCACTATATTGTATCAAACAGTTTGTTTAAATTTGGTAAAGTTCATAGATTTCTATTTGATGTATCTACAGCACTGTGTGAATGACTGACTGGCTGATTGAGACAACATACAGTCACTGAGTTAAAAAAGTGTGTTGGCAAGTTAGTATCAGTACCGTCAAGGCTAAGGACAACGTGACACGACTACCCCTGAGTCAGACAAAAGAGATGTTAAAACTTGTGTTTGATGTCACTATGATGTCCCCGGGCTTTCTGTAAAATGCGTCACACATAACCTGTACAGCCGCTAGGTCTTCACCAGTCATAGAGAACTTGCAGAGATAAAAACAATACAGGTAAAAAACGGGAGAGAAGGGCATATTGTACGTGAGAGTGCAAGAAAAAAATGTCTGATTAAAAAGGAAAAGAGAAAAGAAAAGTTAAGAGGTTAGAATAAGCAGAGATGGTATCACTGCCCTACAGCAATCGCTAATCAACAGTGACGAGGAAAAGAACAAGATTAAAGCAGAAAGGAAAAAGAGAGAGGAGTGAGGCAAAGAAAAGCAATTCTCAGATATAAAGGAAGACAGAACACAAGGCAAAAGTAGCAGATAGTAATCACTGTTACATTTAATCTGGGTGCATGACTGTAGGTTGGTTAGTTGAATCACTGAAAACTTTTGCACTCTTATATATTCCTTTTCTGGTGTATTCAATCTGTCTCCATGACAACTGAGATTCCTCCCTCTAACATGTAAACACTGACCCACCCATGTGGGTCTTTCAAAATTTTTACACTGTTTGGAAAAAAATTTAAAAACATTTCAGCATATTATATCTTTCCATGTTTAATCTAACTGCTAATGAATTTTTAATTTCTGCAAACCATTAGAAACTGAACTTTGTTTGAAATATTATATGAAAATAAGTTTTTGCCTTTATCTAGTGCAAGTAATCAGTGTGATTAACTTAAATTTAAATTAATAATTAGTTGTATTCATTACAGTGGAAAGTACAATAAACAGCATATTTCATATGATATTGGGGCAGACAATGTACATATATGGATCGATATTTACTGCAATAAACCCGGCAAACACACAGTCACACACTCACCTCAAGTATCTAAAAGTGTATAAGTTGCAAGAAAACACACAGAAACAGACAAACCTTCAATCATCTTGCTCACAAAAATGTGAAATGCAAATATGAGGTCAAGCCTAACTGTCTAAACATAACTGTAAAGGGTAAATATAAAGTATTCAGAAACACACACAGACATGTTGCCAGAACTCGTCCCTCCACGTACGCTCAGCTGGAATGTGGAGCTGAGAAAGGCCAGACCACAAGAGAGAGGAGCATACAGGGGAATAAATTATGAAAGGAAGCAATCTGAAAGAAACAGAAAACAGAGGAAGATAACAAGACAGCAGCAAGAAACGTTAGAGGAAACACAACCTCAATTGTCTCTGGAAGAAATAAACAGGAGGATGAAAAGAGGAGGAGAGTCAGATAGAGCAAGGCCGAGAATACAAGTTGTTATTCTATTCAGTTTCTGCTGAGTCCTCTTTATCTGCTTAACCTTTGACCTTTCAAACACTTTTTGATTCCACAGAGGACAGAAAGTGACCACTGAAAGCAGACATAGAAATGCACAAAAACATGTATTGTACTGTATACATGTGCACACTCTGAACATTTTCATGTTACACTGTAAGTACAAACATAAATAATCATATACAAGTCATGCAACACAAAACAAAACAAAGAAAATCAAAATTTACTATAACTGATTCTCAGTGCATCTTAACGTGGATTTGTTGTTTCATTGAATTGATATAACCACAAGAAAGATGCACAAATGTAAGAAGGAAAGGGGAAAACATAAAAATATTAATACAACTCCAGATAACGAAGCTTAACTTAGCTGTTAGATCAATTAATCAAGCTGATGTGCAGTAAACTAGCACGATTAGAGAAATGATCTCAATCAAAGTTTACCACGTTGTTCACATTTTTTTTTTTTGGTTAAACAGCCTTTATATTTACTCGGGTAAATTCTAAATTCTTTTTATTACTATTTTCTACTCCTATTTGACAAGTTCCAGCAAAAAGATGTTAACCTGAATCTTCATCTAAAATCTATTTGTCTTTGTGTCAGACTTTGAAAAAGTAATTTATACTTACATAGAACATCACTGTCAGTTGTGTTTATGGATGTTCCATACCTGAAGTAAATGTGCATGATCCAAATACTGGTTGTATTTTATCAAGTCAAAAATATAAAGTAATACTGATATGCTATGAATAAAAAAAAAAACATGGGAGAATACGACTTTTGAAACTGACAAGACAGGATCCTCTATAATGAACATTTATTACATTGACTGCATACAGACCCCCAGCTTCAAAGAGCACTTAAACAGGCAAGTTACTTAGAGAATTATGTGAGTTCATGACATCTGTAACGATTTGCTGTTCTCACTGAGTGCAACGTCAGCAGTGGTTGAAGAAGATCGCTGCTTACTGTTTTATAAACAGTCATTTGCTAATGACAAAGCGGGTCAGAGTTCAATGTCGGCCTGTTAAGGATAGCAACTATTCTTTTATCCTATTTCACTTACATTTGTAAACCACTTCAACTATACAGGAAAGAACAAGCTAAACATAACATAAGAAGAAAATGTGTGCGTCTTACAAAGAATGGTCACTATTTTAGACATCAGTACCAAGACAAAAGGATGGTTGGCCTGGTCTTGTAGCCAAACACATGTTGTCATACGAATCAAATATAATGCTGTTAATATCAGGATGTTTACACAGGAATGTAATGTCCTTAAGTTCATGTGAACTGTCCAGTTTGTTAGTATGAAAAACAGCATCTCTTTCAGCCTCGCTTGGTAGGTTTCCAAGTAAGAAGAATAAGGTTCTTGTTTGCATATATGAAAAGGTCTGCAATGTACCCGAAGATATTGAGATTATGATTAAGTTGAATGTGAGTAAGTTTTTGAGAGTCAATTAAAGAGGGCTGACCAAAGCTGCACAATCCAGGGCAAAACCAAAGGTGTTCGAGCATAGCATCCACAGAGCTACATGTGTAAGAGTGGGGACACTGAGGGGAAAAGGCAAATATGATTAGTCTTCAAATAACGCAGTTTGTGCATTACCTTAAATTGAGTGAATCCATAATAAGTATTTGTGAATCAATGAAAACGAGACACCGCCTCTTCGCAAAGCCCCACTGAAATCTCTGTATTAAAATTGTCCAATCACCAACTGACAAGGAAAGTCTTTAGAATTTTCCAAATAAGCAGAAATATTGCTCTTATGTGATTGGTCAGCAGGGTGCGCCTTACACAAAGTGAATATCTCTGCACTGCTGCTAGTGGCCTTCAGTGAGTTTCCACAACAGGGGGCTTCCACTGCATCTCTGCACATTTGGGTAAGTGTTGCAGCATATTTCTATTTTAAAAATATGTGAACACTGTAACTTTAGCACTGCGTCTATAAACTTCATATCCTTTACTGAGCCATTAACCATGCAACAACCTCGTGGATGACACATTTTAATCCACACTCCTGAGATACAGCTGCCTTACATGTGAGTGGTTTAATGAAAATATGAAAAATGTCTCCTCTTATATTTCATTTGAATTATTTGTAAAGTCTGAAGTAAAACCACACAATTTTACAAGAAATAAATAGAGACTAGGGATGGTTTGGAAAAAGGATAAGGAATTATCTTAGCTCACCAAAACCTGGGAAGAAACCAGCACATTAACACATTGCCTTAAGCAACATTTGACACCTGAGGTGAGATATATTCTACATAAATTTGATGGTAATGCAAACCAAAGTATGGGCATAACCTGGCCAAAGGTTTTTTTCTTATCAGGTCAAGACTCAAATTCATATAAATAGAAGGATTGAAAATGGCCTCTGACATTACTGCTGGCTAAAAACATGACTTGAAAGCTGAATCTATAGGAAAAACAAAGGAACGATTCCATTAGTACCCTAATGAGCAGTTACAATAATGCCCATTTTTATTTATAGGACAGGAGAAGAAAACAAAATTGTTTGTAAGTACAATGACAATATTTTAATCTGTTTGTCATCTCTACCTCAGGCCACTGCTCATCTGTCGTTCAATATTAACCATCTCTCTGTTATTACTCCTCCATCTCATGCCTCGCTGAGTGAGTCACCCCTTTTACAAACAGATACACACTGTGAAAGAAACACATATACACATACTCGCGTGGACAAACACACACACGACAAGTGCACAGTAATGCCCACATGCAGCGTTACACACATAAGAAGCAGACAACATTATGTTGGAGGCAGTGGTCATGCTGTGTGTATGTGTGTGTGCGTGTGTGTGTGCGTGCGTGCGTGTGTAATGACCGTGAACAGTTTGAAATCACCGCCCACTCAGCACCATACAACAGGCAGATTACCACTCTCTCTCTGCTTCCTCTGAGGAGAAAGGTGGAGGATGAGGAACATGAAATAAACGAGATGACTAAATGAAACACACGAAGATCCCTCATTTTCAAAAAGAGTCCAACATGGAAAGGAAATAGCATCAAGAGAGCATAAAGAAAAACAAATGAGGAACAAGAGAACACATATGGGTGAAAGAGAAAGGCATGAGATTAAATGAAGGAAGACGCAAATAAAAAAGCAAAAGAAGCAAAAGTGAAACGTTGACCCTGATCAGTCACTTTGTGTTGCAACATCAGGGGCATCTGTGAAACAGACAGACAGACAGACAGACAGACAGACTGATAGACAGATAGATCAATAGATAGACAGAGAATGTAGAAAAAAGAAAAAGCAGCAGAAGAAATGGGGAGTGACTGTGCTATAATTCTGTTCATTCCTCTCCAACTCTTCCCAAACCCACTCCTTATAAGGAAAGACATGGCTACCACAGGCCTTCTCACACACACACACACACATGCAGAGAGAGGAAGTAGAAGAAGTGAGAGACAAAGTAGAGGGAGAGAAAAACTCACAAAAAGACAAAAAGACAGCCTTCTAGGCAGAATGAATGGGAAAAAACTCTCCTTCTTTTCACTCTTCAATATTTCCACTGTAAAACAAACACTGTGCCTTTGTAAATAAAATAAATTAAAACAAAAATCAGACAGAATGCTATTTCTCCCTTTTTTAATTGAAAGTAAAGTTTTGTAAGGCCCTCCAGTGCATAAGTCTCCATCTTTCATCTCTGATAATCTATTCCTTGTTACTTCTCTCTCATCCCTCTTTGTCCATCTGCATTTTTCCTCCCTTGCTATTATTTCCTATATTTACCTTCTTTACTCTTTCTCTCCATCCTCCTTTCTTTTCCCTCTCACCTATCTCTCTATCCTGACTAAATAAACAAACACAGGTTTGAGGACCATCTGTTACTGATGAGCATTCATGTGTGAAACACACACACACACTCACACAAAATAGACCCAGAATACAAACGCAAATACACTGGCGCATGCAAAGACAACAGTCAGGGTAAATTAACAATTTTTGACAGATTTTTTTCCTATCTAGTTGGGACATTTAAACTCCAATCTGGTAGAAAGGGTGAATGTCTCACAAATGCACATAAAGTTGGATGAATACATGAGTACAGTATGCCGACATGAGCACAAACACGGAAACACACACAGGAATAATGAGTCATTGGATGGAAAGAGGAGAAGACTGCAGGCAACAGAAAGATGGAGCGAGGTAGGCAGAGTCAGACAGTGAGATGATTGTCATTGTGTTTTAAAGAGCATTATATCTGTATCAAAGATGGGCTTTATAAACATTGATAACCTCTTTCCCATGACTGCTCTTCAACGAATTCACACAGGCAAATATATTCACACAAACAATCAGATGATCACACAGGTTTTAGGCGCACCCTCAAACTGTCTGTAATTGTGCGCTCTCACTGCTGTTATTACCAACATTTACGTGTACGTGCTGCTGGTGTCATGTTCAAATGAAGTGGTTTGAAAATTCTGGCTACGCTGGTTGTTTACCAGCTACATGGTCATTTGAACATTTGTGGTTTTCCCCATTTAACTTTGTTTTAGCAGTGTTACCAGGCTTCCAGGTCACAATGTTTTTGTGATGTTTATAGAGTCATCATCCAATAGAATTTCATGCCCAAACAACAAAAATGAACTTTAACTATTCTGAGTTAAAAGCTTGTGTACCTTTCACAAAATGTATGTTTTTGTTTACCAGTTGGTACGACTGAAGAAATTTTTATCAAATAACCACAAAATAGGAGATCACAGATCTGTTCAAATACAAAGACATATTTTGGCTGAATCTTTAATTGTGTGTACGTGTGTGTGATTAGATTTATCCCTGTCTCCACTTCTATAAACCCCTCCTCTGCCTCACCTGAACTTCCCACCTAAGGGCTTTACATCCAAGTCTCACTTGTTAAGAAGAAAATCCTGCAGTCCTCCTGTCATCAATTGACACATTCATTCATTGATTCAGTCAATATCTTAACCAGTTATTCTGTTAAGGGTCTGGGGGGGAGCCTATCCCATTTGTCAGTTCACTACATTTCGGGTTAAATGCTCAACTTGTTTCTGATCCTGTACTACCTGCTCACCTCCTATCATATTGCTGGCAGAAAACAGACTTTACCCAATGACCAGACAGTAGGCTGTTTGTTGGAACTACATAAAAATTATAATAATGCTGCCATTTCAGCTCATAGGCTATTCTTTCATTTATCCCCTATTTACTGTATTTCCCAGTTTCCTCTCCAAGTTGATCTGACAATTCTACTTTCATCCACCCTTCTTCTGCTTGCCCATTCCTCTTGTCACATCAACAACAATCAGTCTTTCCATTTCTCTACATTTCATCTACTTTTTTCTGCTCAGTTTGTCTGTGCCACCCATTCATCTCTTCTCCTTCCCTTCCCCTGCCTGGCACAGATCGCCAGCTTTCCAGTTTGATCTATTCTCCAGTCTACTGATTTCCTGCTCTCTTCCTCTCTAAGTTTTACACATCTTTACATCTCAATTCATCTTTCCGATCCACCCACTCTCTCTCAGGTTCTTTGCTGGAAAATGGATTGCCAGGCGAAGCAATTTTGGAGCCAGCTGGCACAAAAGTTCTAGTTGGTAACATTTTTTTTGTATAGTAAATGGAAATCTCACACAGGAAACATTTGGAAGCATCTATTTCTATTGGATTGAAAGTAATCTGACCCCTTGAGGACAAGCTCAATGCCAGCTAGAAGTAATGAAATTAGAAATGCAAGATGCTCAACTTAAATCCATGTGTAATAATGTTAAGTGCTGAGGAGTGACTGTAAATCTTTACTCAGTCAGAACACAAGCTGGTCCAAAGTGCTTTTACAATATATTTACATTATAATATCTGATATGCTTGTATATTACTTTGGTCCAATTTTTTATCTCAAATTAAAGGGTGTAACAAAATTTATGTCTGCAAGAGATAATTTAACTTGTTTCACATTATTTAAGAACTTCATCTGCAGAGAGGGAACAGATCGGGGCTGTGGCATCCATTTACACATTAACCTGAGGGCTAAATTTACTGCCATGTTCAAAGACTGGAAAATAAGCTCAAGTGCCAGTCTTTGTTTCTATCCCAGTGTCTCACTAAGTTTCTGGCTTTGAGCAAAAGACAAAGAAGCAGAATAAATACAGTTGACAGAATAAAAAAGGAGAAGTGAGGAAAGATAGGCTCCTTTTCTGCCTCATCTCTGTATCCCTCTTATCCCGTTCTCAACCTGAAGGCAAAGTACTGCCCAGGTGTAACAGGCACTGTGTTCACCTGTCTGTTTGAATTAACCTCCTCACTTACCCACACAGTCACACTCACACACGCACACAAACACACACACACACAGCTGACAAACCGCTGGACATTTTGTCCACTGGTTTCAGCACAGGGTAGCTTTGATTACTTTAATTCTACAAAAAAACTAATTTAACCTCCTGGTTAAAATTTGACAGGGTTAATATAAAATCAAATAGAAAATATGATAAATAACGTTACAAAATCTAAATAAATATGACCTGCTAGAAAACTTAAAACAAATATAAGAAATAAGATGTGTGTATTATCAACGAGTGAAAACATTTTCTCCTTTTGCGGCAGACACACAAACTCACTTCTGTTTCAAACCAACACCTTACGTATAAGGTAAATAATTGAAGAGATTAAAAAACAGTGCAGCAGTAACAAAAAAAGAACAAGCTGAAAAGGCCACTGCTGCACTTTCTCCCCCTCTCCACATGCAAACATGTCTTCTGCCATCATACCACTCCCAACACAAATCGTCGCACGCAAACATACAAATTTGATATAAAATAGAAGATGCAGTACAGAGAAGCTGAATTACACGCAGAAAAATGTTTGCCTTTGTGCAGATGCTACATACACAGTAAAACATATAGTTTTAGATATTAATGTATATAATCATCAACATGCATGTAGCCATTTATGTTGTTCTGATACACAGCTGAGCCTGACAAAAAACATGCAACTTGTTACTGTCTTATTTCACATATCCAACATCATCTGAATACACAAATGAAAAAAAAGCAGAAATGCACATGGACACACATTCAAACACACTTAAGACTCTTTTTCAAGCATAAACGCAGTCTCAACCTCTCTCTGTCACTTACACAAACATTTAAACACACTAGTTCTGACAACATATGGCTCATCTGGAGTACAGTAGATAGATCGCATCTAGCAGCCCCAAAAACAGACAGAGTTGTTACTATTCAGGTGGTGTGATTCACTGCCGTGTAGTACAGAAACGAAGAACACTTTTAGACAGAAACCAGCATTGGCACTCACCTTCTTTATTAGAATGGATTAACGTGTATGCATGACATCAAAAGGAAAAATTGAGCCAGTCATGAATGCTACATATAACTGTTGCATGCCGTTTGCGTGACCTTTTTTATTTGTTGAGTGAGCAAAGTTTGGAGTTCAGAGAGTAGAAGATACAAAGAAATGTTTGTTAAAGGTTTATATGTAAGAAAGAAAGTAATAAAGATTGGGGAAGATCAGAAAGAGACACTTTCCTTCAGTATGCCAGAGCTTCCTTTAGCCTTTGCTTTTTTCTATACTTAGCTTTTCTTCTGCAAGAAAGGCATTACCAAACTGCTAAAACAAAACAGGTTAACACAAGCACACACTCACTTATATACAACACAAATGAAACCAAAGTAGTGTGCTCAAAGCGAACAAAGGCGACAGACAACTATGAGCGAGGAACTGGGCTGAATCAAGTGGGAATTTGTATTCAGATCAATGATTTTGTTAGACCAGGGGGTGTCCATTGTATCGAACTGAGTTCTGTTGCAACACTGCTCCACAGGCCCAGATGGAGAGTGAAGAGAAGGAGAGGGGGCACCATGACAGAGAAGGAATCTGACAGCAGGAGTGAAATGGTGAAAAAGAAAAGAGTAGAAAAGAGTGACTAGTGAGAAAGAAATGAAGACTGTGATGACAATGAGTAGAATTTGTGGCAAAAGAAAATTATGAAGAAAAAATAATTATGTGGGAGGCCAAAAAAGACAACAAATGCAGTATAGGCAGAGAAAATAATAATATATGGCTCAGTGGTGATGCAAGAAAAAATTAATTCTCATCTACTGTTATCTGTCTGGGAAATAGCAGGCATGGTCTATTTGCCAAAAGGAAAACTTTTTTTCCTCTTTCTGCAGACAGAAAAAAACAACAACATGCAAAATATATTCCAAAAATCCTGGCGCAAGCTGGGTCACGTGTGATTTTTATGACTTTGGTGTCATTAGATAAGAAGCATTCACACTGGTTTAATTTTGTTAAGAATATATGACTAAAAGAAATAAAAAAGGCAAATAAAAACAAAGGCATCTGTTAAAATTTCCCCAAATCACATCACAAAGCTGGTTGCAGCCTTAAGACAATCATAACAGAATTAGCAAATAATGAATTTGGTCTGCTGATTGTGAGACAATGGCAAAAACACAAAATTTCAAGATGATTTTCTAACACCTAGGTGATATCTTCAAATTGTTAGTTTTGTCCCAAACAAAAGGCAACAAATGCTCATACTTTTATCACCAAAACCTGAAAATCTAATAATATGGTAGTCAGTGATTTAAACTAACAATATACAGCACGAAATTGCTGTATTATTATTATTATTACAATGGTGATCTATATGCAAGTATGCAAATTTGTAGATTATTCCACCATAATTGAGCATATTTTGTTGATAAAAAATGTCTCTACAAACATGAGATCAGGAATTTGTGTTATTCTGGTTTTGAATCTATAATGACACACTCTGTACTCATACCAGAGGAAAGGAATCATGCGCAGGGAGATAAAGACAGAGGCTGAACAGAGGCTAAGTGTGTGTGCCAAGCATTAAGGAGGAGGTGTGTACGTAAGGAAGTGAGGAGGAAAAAAGCGAGGACACAGGGTGGAGATGAGTTGTGCATTCATTCCTCAGCAGTGGCGTGACCGGGCGTGTGTGTGTGTGAATAAGTGTTTAAGTATAAATATCCCAAAATCACTAGGAGGCAATTTAATTCAATTTCTAACACAAAGATAATGGCAAAGACCGAAAGGATGGAAGGTAGGAGGGAGGGAGGAGAGAGAAAACAAGAGCTGACTCACCATGTGGTAACAAACAGAGAAAAGAGAGAATGAGTAAGAAGAGTCAAAAACAAGTGCAGAAATGGAGTTAGCAATGAACAGAAAAAAAAGAGGGGAAGCGACAGGATAACGAACGCAGGAAATGAAAGGGATGCCCTGGGTTAAAAGAGTGTGATGTTTCTGGAGGAAACAGAAAGGGAATGAGCAAGTATAGCACCAATTTCTCAACATTAGAGATCAGAATTTATTGTTACATGTCTTAACATGTGTTTTCACTCACTGTAACCGCACATACACACACACACACACACACACACATGGAAGAGCATGTGTGCAAGTGTGAAGCCAACTGAGGATTTTTCTAGGGCTGTTGGCAAAGACTGATCATCGATCAACTAATAATCTGCTCTCTCACGCACAGCATTGCTTTGAAATGTAGGTACACACATATGCTGCAAATTCTCATCAAACTGGATGCAAATCTCCTTAGAGAATGATTTGATCTGGTTATGTAATTTCACAACCTGAAGTAATTTGCTACATTGTTTTTTCTCATATATCCTCCTACTTAAGAAGAGATAAGAACATGTGTTTTTGACTAAAATGAAAATCTCATGTTTTTTAAATGAAAAATAAAGGGTGTGAGTACTGAGCACTCACTATGGTTTCACACTGACAGAACATGAAATGAGACACTGTGCAGCAGCAAGTGACAGCAAGTGTGCATGTGTGCAACTCTTGTATAATATTCCAGCCTCCTGCCAGACTAGCTGTGTCTCCATCTCATCCAGATGGCTTCTGAACCAACAGACAGCTGGGAGTCCCCAACCAGGCAGCCCGCTTCATCTGTTTACCCATCTTCAAGGCCGCCTTACAGCAGCGAGACAAATCCACAAGAACAATCCATAAAATTATCAGGATGTGCTCCTCTTTGTACCACCCTATCTATTGCACAACAGAGCACAACAGCAATTTTCTCTATTCATCAGTTTCAAAGAAGATCCAGGTTTTGGCTCAGCTGCAATGATTTAATTTTTTTTTTTTAACCTAATCCCAAACAGGATATTGCAGTTGACATACTGCTCGCTCCATCTCTGCTCATCTGTAACTCATCATCAGCTGGGGGCAACATATTAAGACCAGTCTAGTGATATAAAAAGAAATGCCCTGCACAAAGATGTCATTTTCCTACCTGTGCCTCGTCCTGCACTACTCTGTACTGCTCCTTCCACACAGCAATCTTTGCGGCTTCGTCCTTCCTGAGGGCTCTTTCTTTCTTCAGTTCTGGACTCCAAAACGTCTTGATGGAGTTCATCGAAGAGCTCAACTTGGACTCCTTTGCCTCTAGCTACAAGAAATCAACACAATAAAATGTTATAGTCATTGACTGTAAAATCCTTAATCAAGTTTAAGGGCTAACTTTGTGTTTTCTTATAAGATCCCTTTGTTTTTACTATTTTCCTTACAGCTATTGTTCTTTTTTTTATTTAAGAGAGCAAAATTCCCAGTGGAACTCAAAAGTAAACAACCCACAATAAAATATCAAAGGCCAAGTACAGTTAACGGTAAATTAAATGGGTCTATCAAGTGTGTATATGTGCGAGTATCCTTACTTCTCTGCGCATGAGTTCGTTCTCTCTCAGCACTTCCCTTAGTTGTGTCTGTAGGTCTGACATGGCACCATCTCTGACCTGGTAAAACACACACAAAGCAAATATTAAATATCTGGCCCCATAATATGCAAAATATGGATAAGCTTATGAAGGGAACGAGGTTCAGAAGATATTCACCTGATTTTTTTTGTTTGTCAGAAAGAGAAAGATATGAAGCAGAGAGGAATGGAAGAAGAAGAGAGATAGATCTTGTAGAGATGAGCTTTCAGGTTATGACTAATGGTGCAGAGGGAGTTGGGGGGGGCAGACCTTAGTCTATTTAAACATGCTGTACTGAATAAATAACCCACACAGCACTTATTTTATTTAGTTGAAGAATGATTTTGGAAGAAAATATTAACTCTAAATACCAACATGACTTTCTACGCAGAACTGTTAAACTATACAAAATATTTATGTCTTCTTTTCTTTTATATTTCTTGGACACTACGCATCAGTTTTCTCTACACATTCCTTATCGGTTTATTGGCTTAATTTCATTCCAGCTCCACCATTATTTTATATTTCTTGTTCTGGAAACAAATGATACAAACTTATCTTGTCTTTTTGAAGGAATATATAAGCATCTTGACAAATAGGCTTATTTGCTTTCACACCTACAGATAAGGTTGATACCACTGTCAAACCTGGCTGTATAATATATAGCTGGAATCAGTAAATGGCTGCCTTGTCATAATAACTGAGAACAACTAGTCTGACACTTTCAAAAAATAAAAAAAACTGTAACTGTAAAGCCAAGACAAGCTGTGACTTTTAGAAGAGATATTTGCTGAACTATTTCATGATTAGGAGCAGTTTTTGTACAGATTAAATAAATAAGTTGGGGTTTTTTTGTGAGTTTTCTGAGAACTAGTAGGTGGATTTTTACCTTTGGACCTAGCCAGACTTGCTGTTTCTTCTTGTTTGCAAGCTTCATATTTTATTGGATATAAGATTGGTACTTTTAATTTATCTCTTGACAACAGAGCATATATACATATTGTCCTAAATGCCTTTTGTCTTTAAAATATTGTGTCCTGCCTTAGCTTATACAACACCTTACTTACAGAGAAAGCACTGCAGCGTCTCACCTGTCTCATGGAGTGGGGGACAGTAGCCACCTGTTGAGACTGGTTTTGCAGCTCCCCACCAAATGCTATTGCATCACTGGGCAGGGCCACTCCACCACTACCACCTCCTCCTCCTCCTCCTCCAGTGTTTATATTAGGACTGCTCCCCATAACAGCCGCCCTGACTCCATAGGGGACCCTGGCTCCAGCCCTGCCCAGGGTCATGGTGCTTTTGGGCACTGAAGGATTCAGCCCACTGCCCAGACTTCCAATGCCAACTGGGTCTTCAGCTGTGTCAGTAAAATACATAGGACCACCTGTGGCATATGCAGCATTGAGAGACTGAATGTTTTCCATGGACAGGGTTTTACCAGAGCCAGTGAGTCCACCAGTGGAGCTGCTACTGCTGTTTCTCCTGTGTCCAAGGTGTGGGGAGCGAGGTAGACGTGGAGATCGACCAGGACTCCCAGATACTGAACCGTTACCATTGGATCCAACTACATCTAGCTTTGAGACAGAACGTGAGCTGCCGTACATGGTGCTGTAAGGATGTTTGGGTCAAATGAAAGGAAAACAATAAAAACAACAAGTGATTAAGCAATGCGGTATGGTGTAATAGTCCAGTTATTTATGTCCTGAGTTAGAGCCTCATGCACAACTACACAAAAAGTTGAAAAAAATGTAAGATGGATGTTCAGAAAAATGTGAAAAACTGAAACTAACTAAACAGCAACAGTCCCAACAGTCTTCTACTGTTCAGTGCTGTCCTTGACTTGAAAAATCCTGGTGTGGTTTTGACAAAGCAGTGATCAAAGCCTTTTCAGCACCCTTGCTATAATCCATGGGCTTTGTTAGAAAGTAGTAATCAATAGGGCATTCCTTTAAATAAAAGCATCTAGTTAATCCACAAGGCCTGAGATGATGGGATCACCTAGACAGAAGAGGAGAAAGAGACAGATTTAGTGATAAGTGCAAAAAAGATATACTGCATTAAAGGAACAAACTGGACTTTTACTGTTATTAACATAATTTTAAGCAATAGACTAGTTTCATCTGCGTCTTCTGAATCTACTTTGTTCACTCCTGTTTAATGAAAGGACTTAATGTCCACAAAAATATTTTGGTGTGACTGGTTAAACAATTAAAGTCTCAGCAAAGAGACAGCAAAATTACCAAACATTATTGGTTCATTTCTTGCCAAAACTTAACTGTCAAAGAGTTGTATACTCATCTCCTTTCTTTAATAACACTAACTCTAAATTGAACCATTTTGGGAGTTCTGACTGTCTTTTTTATAAAATACAAATTAAAAGAGCCACATTGGGTTCTAGTAACTTGCAATGCTTGTACTTGACATTCAGTTTCACATTTAATGGGCTATGTGGTCATTTCCAATCATTAACAATGAAAATGATTGATGCATCCTCTAGGCCTCAGACAATCACACATCAGAAAGAAGTAAAATTGCCACAAATCCCACCATAGCAGCAGGTTAAAAAACTGATTATTGGTAAAAGGTTAATATGTTTAGTGTAACTGATACATGTGCTGGCGTGTGTCATTTGATGTCTTATCCAGAGTATAACATGTTATTGTGCCACCATACTGATCCGTGCATAAAAATGTAGTGAAAGATACATAAGGCTGTTGTCGTTTTTCCACAGACTACAGTCACAAATCTTTGGCTTCATCCACAACCTCTGCCACAGTCACAAACATCACCCAATGTGTGGCGTCTTATGACCAAACAGATGGACTTGGTCTCTGAACCGCACTTATGCCTTCTTCTTCAGATCACACAATGTCCTAACACCTCTGGCAACAAAATCAAAGTCACAGCTGTCACAGCTGTAATAAACAAGGTTAGAGCATGTAACATTAAAACAGGTGACCTATTATTCATACAATGTAATAATCACTCAATTAGCAAATATCCTCTGGCTGGAAATTTACACTTAGTAAACATAGAATAATCCATTAAATTTTAATTAAGTGACATAAAATATTATAACATTTGTTTTATTCTGAAGTGATATGTGAATAAAGCATTAAATAAATAAATAAATGCCCATGTGTTCTACTCTTGGTTTATCATAATTTGTGTAGTATGACTCATATTAGAAAGAGTAAACGTATGCAACGACTCTACATGTCAAACAAAACAGAAAGACTATGAAATAATGTTTTGCCATTATTTTACAGCTTGATCTGTGTGTCTGTTGAGTGTCATAAATAAATAATTACAACAGATTAAGTCAGGGGTGTCCAACTCCAGGCCTGGGGGCCCACAGTCCTGCTCGTTTTCTAACTACCACTGCACAACCTTCGTTCTCCAGCGTCTGATTGATTGAACACACCTGATCCCAGAAATCAGCAGTGGGTTGTGCAGAGGTAAGTGGAAAACAAGTAGGACTGTGGTCCTCGAGGCCCGGAGTTGAACAAAAATGTGGTTTGTTTTTTTTTCTAGAAAAACCCTATCCCATATGTATACTCAACTTAAAAGGTACATTCAGTGATATTTCTCTGTTATTTGTGCAGACACACACACATAATTCATAAGCACAGGCGCATACATATTGATTCAGAGGCTGCTATAATCTTTGGGTAACATACTATCTACACGGTGATCAGGTTAAATTTGGTGTGAATATTTTTTAAATACAGTAAAAGACAGATCAAAATACAGTAAAATCAGATGAGTAACAGTCATCATCAGGTCATGTGGGTATCCATGGAAACAGTGATGTCATCCTCAGGTTAATGGACACATGACCTACTGGACACACACACTTGCTATCTGAGCCGCATTCTCCTCAAGTGAACTAAGCAGCACTAGAATGAACTCTGAAATGTAATCTTTCTTTTGATAATTTCCTCGCTAAAACACATGATAATTCTGAGGGCAGTATTATATTGTAAGTAAGTATTGTAATTACTGTAAATGCTAGGGCTACACTTAAGAAATGCTTACCACATAAAAAGGCTGAATGGGAAAAGATGAATTAGACATAAAGATACAATTGTACTTTTACTACTTTGCTTGTACGGTTTAGCAGAGATTCTGCACACCTAGTGTTGAGTAGCTCAGATCTAAAATATCTGCCTAACATTCTGCATCATCTTGTCAAAACTTCAGTAGTTGAACTCTTTAATCTAGCTGGCCTCCTGGTATGGGTCCTGACCCAGACCTTTAACAGCCCTGCAGTAATGTATCTTCCCAACTGATGTTCTGCTAAGCACAGATCTTTGGCAGGGAGAAGTTACTGACAGCCAGTCACACCCGTACACACACAAGCAAACAGAGGCCATCTGCTCTATCTCCCTCCAGGCCAAAAACACACCTGGACAGAAAAGCACAGGCACAAAGCCACACACACACACAACCATTAACAACACATGTCTAATGCTTCATTTCAGGCCAGCATGAGACAGTGAAACACTATGTGGTGGGGCCTTTTCTCATCCCTCTGGACTTGCTGACCTGTATTTAATGTACATGCTCATGCACCAATTCTCACTGTTATGAAAAAAGCACAGAGTTTGTCTAGCTTATCTTTGTGGCCTTTACTGAATACACACATACACAGCTTTACTTGCCCATGACCTGTCTACACTCACATATGGCAGTGAGTGCATGGTCGTAGGGTTAAGAGTGTTAATCACATCAATCTCTGCTTGCTTACTTGTGTCTTTGTAGAAAAGAATGATCCCTTCCATGGCTCACACTTTCCCAGTGGACAAGCATGCCATTGTCCAATTAGTGACATTTAAAATAATGCAGTTTTGAAAAACATTATTTTTCCTGGGTTATTTCTTTTGTCCCAGTAAGGTACAGACTGGACAGCAAATTCACACATATATCGACTTGTGAGTAGGTTTGTTCAGACGGAGCTGGAGCCTACAACAGCAGGCACTGGGCAAGAGACAGGTCAACTGTCTGTGTGGTCGTTTCAGATTCTGAGCGAGCTGAGGGTAAGGGACAACAAACCCTGCGAATCATACTAACCTCAACCCTAATCACGTGAAAATACCACAAACCTTTTCATGTATCTGCACTTCCAGCTAAATTCCTGTAGTGTAACACTACGCAATATAAAATACAGAGAACACACAAGCACATGACAAATTTGGCAACATGAGATCCAGCAAACACTAGCATATGACAGTCCAAGAACCATCTGTCAACAGATCCCTCACAACCTTTCACACAAATGTGAAAAAACAATATGGTGCAGGCATTTTTGCACTGCTACTCTAAAGATGCATTCAAATGTTTTGTTTTGTTCATTAAAAAATGAATTATAATAACTTTTTAAACAGGTTAATCATTTACTAAGATTCTGACAATAATCAGCTAATCACTTTACCAGATCAATAATCAGACTAATTTAAAATTTGAGAGAACTGTCAGAAAATACAGTCAGAAATACAATACAAAATACTCTAGTGTAACCACAATTTCTACTCGAACTAATCCTGAACACTCCAGGCATGAACCTGAGAACAAAAATAATCTAATTCTCTTTATGTCTACAAAACACTGCAGGAAACACCAGTAAACACAACGCCCTGTGTTTCATCCTAGGGAGGGGAGGTATGTCTCATCTTTCCTCCATGTACTCCTTTCTCACACACACATTGTTGTCTCAGGTCTTGTAAAATCCTAGAATATCACACTTCGCTACCAAGAAACTTTCCACGGTTGAATACCAAGTATTGGCACTAGTGTAGATATCCAGAACATAGCAAAGGACAGAGTTCAAATTTTGTAATTTTCCCATCATGGCAACAAATAGAAATGCAACTTCAATTAACAGTAACTTGACAAAGAGATAACTACAGTTGTGAAGTAGAGCTAAGTGATGGTGGGAAAATTAACTCTTCTTTAGTATTAAATAGAAGGCAGAGAGCATGACAGAAAGGTTAGTTGCATTACTCCTTCACAAATACACTCGATTATTCCTCATTTTCTCCTACTACTAATCCCTCCTTTCCCTGTCAGATTCCCCCTGGTCTCCCTGATGCTTGCTTTCATTTCTCTCTGCCTCTCCCTTTCTCCATCAGCATTCCTGAAGGTGTTCCGTATGTTCTATTTATGTGACAACCACATATCTGTCTATCACGCTGCACAATGCAAAAGCAGCACTCAACCTATACTTAGCAGGCTGGTGCTTCAGCGTGGGAGCCGAATTTGACAACATTTTTTTCTTGCCTGGGGATCTGTGCTCATAAATTCACATTACACTGATGTTGAATATTATTATTCTCTATTACTCTCTGTTCCTGTTAGGCTCATTGTGATTTGATGTGGCTGGAAAGGACTCACTGGTGCTGTCTGGGGTTACACATCGCAGTTAAAGTCAACTCAACAGACCCAAACTCGTTCTTTACACTGTCTGTCGGAAGATTTAAAGTTATGACTTGCTGGTTACCAAATGTGGATTTTTAACATTTACAGCTGCCTTATCAGGTCAATGATAACAGCATCTCTCTAAAAATCTGATTGCTTTTTCTCTAGTGAGTGCAAAGGAGAGGTAAATTATCTGAACCTCAGTGATGTTAGAATTACTTCATAGTAAATACAAGACAAAAGCAAGATCATGTATCACTTATGTTTCACCTAGGGTCCGGATTTATCAAACAACAAGGACATTTAAGAAAGCTCCAAAGAGCCAACATGTTCTTGGCTAAATGTTTTTCCTTTAATAATGCAATTGTAAGGATGTGTATCTGTGTGCAATGCTTTATATCTACAGGACTAAATGTAAAATCAACAAGATTTCAAAACAAAACCAAACTCAAGCAGAACCTTTTTTTCTAATAGAGCTACGTGAAATAAATGCCTCCACTGATGCATGGAGACAATTAAGATACATGGAAAGTATTTACATTTCGTATTTATGTTTGCTGTTTTAATCAATGTTAAAACAAGCAGGACTTGAATTATGCATACTGCAACAGCTAACAACTCAATTTCCAAAACATGCATCAGAAGTTGCATGCTTTCCTGTTTTGTGTGCTTAGGTCATGTGGAACTTAATTAACTTGTCTGACCATATGAGAATCGAAAAATAAGTTAATCAATAGATTTTATTCTTTAGAACAAAAGTGCAAAGGATTTTTAGTTTGATAAATACTGGACCTATAGGTCGATCCCAGTGTAGTTTAACATTCATGTAACATTATTTTGCAATATACAGCTCATGCAGTGCCGCTGTTTGGTTTCTAGTACTGTATTATTAGTGGTTTGGCTTGAATCCACACATATATATCGTCTCCACTGATAGGGCATAATGCTGATGACAGATCGTTATGACTGTTTTGCACTGATTTATGTACTTTTAAATGACTCGCAGGATTTGTATAAGCATCTATAATAAAGACATTTTTTAAATATTTTTTCAATCAGTAAAAGATATTTCTCACTTTATCAGGACAATAATTGAAAAATCAACTATACAATAACAGGAATACTGAAGTAGCCAAAGCTGCATTTTTTTTTTATTAACTTAGCCACTCTGGTACACTTGTGCGAAAAAATTAGCAGTCTGTGACTGTGAATATTGTGTTATGCAGAAGATGTCTATGCAAGATAAACATTTTAGCTCACCAGAGTGACTGTGCTACTTGTAACTTTGCTCTGTACCATTGGCCCTATCTGCGATAAGACTTATAATATGGTTCAGACACTGGAAAGCACAACGCTGATAAGCGACAGATAGAATCAGCTCCAGTCTATTGTGTACCACAGGAAATTAATCTGAGATGCAGGCTGGGTAAACAATATGTGCATACAATCAGGAGTTCACACACACTCCATAACTCACACTTGTCCATGTTCTCTAACACACTAATGCACATTGTGAACTTATGTCATGCATATGCAGATATACAAATCACACTTATATAATCTGCTACTGCTGCTTCTGCCTGCATAACAAATATGGAAAACGTACCATTGAGATTTGACAATTAACATAGAGGCAGGCAGGCACAAAGCTAATTCAGAAGTGTGTAGTAGTTAATGGAAAAGAATGTGAGAGTGTAACTCCCACAGGCTCATCCTTTAAAGAGGAATGTAGTGGAATGGTTGTATAAGGATGAAGTGAGTTGAGAAGGTGACCCAAACGTCCCCTGACACATCGATCTATCTTTCTATCTCAGGTGAATGTAACAAACCCTACAACTGGTAAAATACCATGACAAAATAAATGAATAAAAAGGATACAAAAAACAGATTGTCATTTAATAAAAAAATATGTTCCAAAAGACTTAAAAAAGCGGAAGATTCCAATGTTGGTTTAAAGTCCTGAGCTTACTGTGCACAAAGGTTGTTTTAGGGTTCAGTGTTCAGAAAAATACAGCTATGGATCAGGTCGTGATATGCTTTCTATAATTCCCCCAGCTAAATCTAGCAATCTATTAAAATATAGTTTCCCTAGGTCCACAGCTTGGACATTTAAAAATGTCCAGCATTTACAATAATCTTAGTGGAAGGAAGCAGCTCAGTTCCCCAACTGTGTGTCCCAGAGGGGCGGTGCAAAGCAATGGAGCTGAGGGCGGAACACGTAGAAAATCACGGCGCCCCCCCTCCACCCTTTCCTTCTCGCCTCCCTTGGAGCGTTGCAAAACACACGCAGCAGATTTCGCCTCCCCGCCTTCATCAACATGATCATATCGGATCCACGTTTTGCTCCATCGGATTTTTGTTTGTAACGGTGTTTCTGTTGGTCCGCTGTGCGTTGTCTGATCTCGTCTCGACTGAGTGGCTACAGGACGGAGCTGCGGACAGTCCTGTGCACCTTTATCGTGACAATTTCAGCATCATTTTAGCGTATTGCAAAAGTTCACTACACAAACAAGCGGGGTGTAGAACTTGGGCGAGCTCGTTAGATAACTCAAACGCGAGAGATGAAACATAAAGTTCACATTCAAGTTCCTAAGTGCCGTAGAGAAATGTCCTGTACATTACAAGATCACCAAACTGGCGCTGCAAAATAATATTAGAATACAATTGCAATGATGTGGCTCTGGGAATAAAGGGCTGTGTGTAACACAGTGAACAGACTGATAATCGCATTTAGAGGTGGACAGAGAAGACACGGTGTTATTAGCCTGTTATTCTGAGGGGAATTAAGCCTCTGGTTGTCCGGCCACTGGGCTCGAATTGTCGTTTGTCGCCTGCAAACATACAAACTGTCACGGCGACAGACATTGCTGCCCTCCGGTCTCGCCGCTGACCTGAGGCTGCTGCACCTCAAAGCGGCCATTACATTTGAATTGTGGTAACGTTACTGTTCGTGTCCCTGTCATTCCTCAGACGTGACAGCACACACACACACACACACACAAACGTGGGCCTGTGTGCCACCGTAACGAATGCCCGTGCACACGCACGCGCTCATGCTGCCAGCTAAGTTCCGATACTCACTGCGGCGGTGTCAACGCTCGTGCCCTCGGTTGTGAAATAATCTGTGTAACAAGAAAAAAAGGCCGGTCACATATTGTCTTCAGGTATCCTGCTGCTGTCCAACCTCAGAGTGACGCTTCGTAACGTAACTGACGCCCAGGCGGGGAGATACGCTCTCTTCTCGGCCTGTCTCCCTCCTGTCTGTCCCTGCTGTCTTTCCCTCTTTTCCGTCTTTCCCAGCTCTGCCACTGGTGGCTTCCCCACTCGGGCGCTTCCGTGACGTCACGACGGCGGAGCGCGCGCCGCCGATACACGCCCCCCCCCGCTTTCCCAGACACGGCGCGTGCATGACGGTCACAGTTAAAGTCCCATTAAAAAGTAGATAACTAAATGTTTCAACAATATTTACATTTTTTGTCAAGATAAAAATAAATATGCTACTAAGTAAATACGTCAAAATTATAAATTAAAAGTCAAACTTTTGATTTCGTTATATAATCATTTTAAGTTAGTAAGTCAGACTTTTGTCTTTTTATTACATGATTATGTCATGCTCATTTTGAAAATTTAAAAATAATCACTTTCTTCAATGTCGTTTGCCAAACATCAATTTTGTTTTTGTTTTTTAACTGGCAGAAAATGCCATCCACAATAAATAAATAGTTTTATTGTCTTGTAAAGTAAACGTTCTACTCTGGAAAGCTCCGCCTCCACCTATGCAAATATATATTAAACATATATATGTTAGACACTAGCCAAGTCTGTGTTTTATACTAACAGTCACGGCTGAATTATACAGCTTAAAATGCCAAATTACACCGTGTTAACCGGAGAACGGTCAGTGGCTAGCTGAAATGTACACCATACATGTAGCTGTTACGCTAACGTTAACTCATTTTAATAAAAATATAACCTAAACAGTGTCTACCAGAGGTAACACTATCATTGTGAGACTATGTTAGGACTTTGCTAGCATGTGAACGGTACGTTAGCAGCTACCTTTTACTAACCAATTACAAGCAGCTAACATTAACCTTGGCAGTGCAATTGTTGTCCCAGATTAATTAACATTAATAACAGTGTTTTTTTCTGCAGTTTCTAATAAGGGTGCTGCATAAAAAACATGTTAAAAAGGCTCAGTGATAGTGTTGAGTCTGAGTTGTAGGCACGCACACACCCATAATGTTCTATGAGAGCTCATTTTGAATAACACGGATATTGTTGTTTCAAAAAGAAATTACACTGTAAGTTTACTCAGTGTAAATCTTGTGCAACACTTACTCTCAGTAACTCTTATCTTTTGTGTCTTGAAGATCAGCCCTGTTTAAGTCCTCCAGAGTCTCTCACTGTGCAGATCGACAGTGTTGCTTTGACACAGTCAGAAAACTATTAGTTTATTACAGGAAACAGAGGAGTCTACAGCACACACCCATCAGTGTGTGGGGAAAATGTTTTATTATCCTGAAACAATTACCAGATGTTGGTAAATTTCTAAAAACGAAACTTATTTCCTTTACGGGTGTTGTTTGACACCTGCATTTATGAAGTTCTGCAGATCTGCTGGTGCATGCTCTCGTACACGTCTCAGGTAAGACCTGCTTTAGTTTTTTATGTCTAAGCCCATCTGAAACAGCAGACAAAGTCTTCTGACTGTGATCTATTGGATGTTGTTTAGATTTCACTGGTGGTTGAATTTCTGAGGCTACAGCAAAATCAGCAGCTTCTATCTGAGGTGACTGCTGAGGATATGACTGAGCTCCTGGTGGAAGAAAGTCAACACACACTGAGAGTGAACTGAGTTACTGAGACACACAGTCCAACACTACCCAGGACATTAATTCTGCTCATGTCAAACCATCAAGTGTCTGAATGAAGAGAGGAAGAGTGGAGATGAAGCTTGTGTTTTCATTGTGTTGGCTCTGAGAGTTGGAACTGGAGGACTTTGAGGAGGATGAGGCCAAGCTTCTTCTGTCAGTGTGTAAGTTCATGGTGTCTCATTCATTGTTGAGGTGTGGGTGGTGAGCACCAGAATGAAGACGAGGGACATCTCACCAGAGATCATTCCTTCGTAGCTTAGGTGAGTCACATTTTGCACATTTATCATCAGTTCATGTGCAGAGGTTATAATATTTCTGCGCTCTTCTCCTCTTTCATGCTCTTTGAAAACCAACTTTCATTGATTGTAAAATGCAGATGTTCCAAGATCATCACACTTCTGCAGGTTCCCTTCTCCCGCTCCATCAGAGACAAGATGGTCCTGTCTTTCCAGGTAAAGGTTGGATAGGGTTATGCTCAAGACATCCTGATGAAGAGGCTCATCACTATCAGTGATGTCGCAGCAAAAGACATCTGTGTGCTGTTGCAGGAGAGTGGAACAAGAAATCACTTTATTCATGAAGACCTGGTACTTTTTGTACATAAAGTATTGTATGTCAGCATATATAGAGTCATAAGTTAAAAAAGTGTCACAGAAATCATCCCAAAAATGAAAAGAAAAACAAAATTCATATGAAAATGTGGGATGTCAGTTTTGGTTCAGTTTACAATGTTCATCAGTCTCGTACCTTTGGAACATAGAGTCCAGGTTTGGATATTGCTCCGCGTCTTGACTCAAACGCGTATCTGGTGTTTAATTTCAAACAAAACACACGCTGGTTCTGTTGCTCTTAAGCCGCATCATTTATTCATTCTTTTACAAACAAAAGAAATCACGCCAGCATAAGAAGAAGATCTAAATTAAGGGTAACGTGAGGTTCAAGATTGTGTCGGTGCCCCGATCTACTGCTCACCTTTTCCCCTCCTGCTACCTGTAAAAAGTCCCTCCTCCATCACCTACTCCAGGTGCTCGACATCTTCTAATTACTAATAAAGGATCAATACATTTCTTAGTAATTTCTGTTAAAGCAAATATTTGTATTCTCTCAGTAACTATAATAATATTTCAAAAAAGACAAGAACTGGCTCTAACACTCCAGCCTCTAGTTGCTCATTATATGGCAATTACAACTAATAAACAGTGCCAGTCCTATAATATACAAACAAAGATCTGCCATTTTTTGCCCTCCAACATTAAATTGCATTTGTCTACAGAAAACATAAGTTTTGATGATCCGTGCCAAAGAGTTTGCAGACGGCATCCAGTGTTTTTGTCCACATTTGAGTGTGAATTTGTCTTAGGATAATTTGGGAGATGCGGTATCTCTTAGGTATGGGATTTTAACACTGATTGGCACAATCAAGTTTGTCCTGAATACTATCTTCAGCGTAGTGGAAGGTCCGTTTAGAGTTTTGTCATTATCCAATACCACTCCGTTTAACTTCAGTATCCAAGCTACAACCCTTTTTGGGCTCTTCCAATCTGAGTAGTGTTTGATCAGCTTACTAGTAGGATTTTTTTCTTCAAGATGTTAACAATCAAATCCCTCTTAATTTTAGGATCATGTAGAGATAAAGAATTCTGTAGAATTTGGGGTTTACACCTTGGGTCACTGGGATTCTTCCCATTTCAGAAATTTTGGCCCATTTAACCATTGTTTAGTGTTTAGAAAGGATTCTATGTTCAATCCTCGTGAGGCATCATCTGTAGGATTTTGCAGAGTGTCTACATATCTCCATTGAGTCTCTTGTGATAAAACATGGCCTACAGTTATTCGACCGGCTGCAAAGGCCTGGATTTTTGTGGTCTTATTGTTACTGTACTTGAGTACATAGGATTCATAGGGTTTGGCAAATCACTTGGTATCGGGTCAGAATCTGAGCAAAACACCAAGCAGTGGACTGGCTTGGTCAGGTCCTTGCAGAAGTTCATGGTTAAGAGAGGTTCCTTTATAAGGTGATGTACACTTGAACGCTACTCTGAGAGTCTTTCTGCATTTGTGGAATGCTCCATGGTGCGGTATGTACCACACCTTGCCATCATCTTGATGGAGATCTTTTGCTGGCAACTTCTCTGGAGTCTCATTTGTATGGTTAGGATTAGTAACATGGTGATGGCTTATCTTCCACGCTGCTTTGTATCAAGCTGCAAATGCAGTGTAATGGTTAATGAAATATAAAATATATCTGCAGAACCTCAGCATGTTCACATGTCTTTTTAGCTTTGGAATTTTTGGAACATTCTAACAGGATTTACTGTGATCTTTTGAGGATAGATTTTGGGCATACTATGAGTTGTATGATATGTACTGTATATAATAAGTGTAAATGTCATAAAGACTTTGATCCAATTATTAGTCAAAATTTGTTTCGTATTAATGCAAAAACTATTAATAAGTTAGTACTAGTATTGTTAATGTTTACTGAAAAGGCATCATAACAGTTTTTGCATTGTTTCATTATATCAGGACCTACAGTTTACTGTACTTTTATGTTTAATGAGTGAATATTGAATGTTTTGCTCTAGCGGCTGTTTTATTGGTGCACAAAATGCTTCTCATTCAACTATTCGCACTCACAATCGCACACACACTCATGCACCAATGGGGGGACTGATATGCAGCTAGGAGCAACAAAGTTGAAGTTTTCTTGAGGACACTTAAATATGTGATGAGAGGAGCTGGGAATCAAGCCAACAACCCTAGAATTGGTGGATGACAGAGGTAAAGATACATATGGGAAGATACCAGTGTATTTTGCATATTTCTTTCATCATCTGACTGTGCGATTCTCCTTTGGTCTCTCACACACACTCAATTATATTTAATAATAAAAACATATTTCCAGCTAGACACTGACCAAACTCACACACACACACATACAGTGTCCCAGTTCCCTGGGCGCCAGTCAGCCAGACAGCTGAGGTATAAATAGTTTGCTGGCTGAAGTTCCCCTTGAGAGGAAAACATCATGAGCATTATGAAATATCTCTACTTGGTCAGTGAGAACAGTAAATGGCATTTTAGTTCAGTTACAGGCTTTGATAACATCTGTTTGCTGTTGTACATGGCTGTAGCTCAGTTGGTAAGGCAGATGTCCATGGACTACAGGGTCAGTGGTTCAGTCCCTCCTTGCTATGTGTCTTTGTCAAATCATGTAACCTGAGGGCAGAAAAAAAAGCTGACAATCATCTTTTTCAGAAATTTTATTTCTGAAAAAGATGCTTTTATTTACATGTACAATACATATGAAAGGTGTAAAACATAACACCTTACATGTCACCTTAGTTATGATGCCAGATGAAATGATCACAAGTGATCGCAAGTTATCAACACATAAATGCATGTCTATTGAAGGACCATGTCCCAACACTTTAGCGTGCATGTTATAAGCTCAATATTAAGAGAATTAAAAAAAAAATACTATTTAACTACATTACGGATGCAAAACATTAAATTTAGTGCACAGATATGAGGCACATGTAAATCATGACACTAATGTAAAGTTCTGCTGCAATTATATCACCATCCATGAAGCTCCTCTTACAAACAGGACATTGGTTGCAAAATGCTGCCACCTCCTGGTCAGATATATTTATTGCAACGTGTCTTACCATCTTTCTTTCCAATTGGAAATGCACGTCATCTTTGCACATCAGATAAATTATCTTACTTGCTTTGTTTATTTAAAAATCTTTAGCCTATTTCCCATTTATTGAAAAAAACAATGTGTCCAACAAACATTGCTGAAAACCTGTGACAGGAGGGATCACAAGTACATCAATACCATCCCCCAAAATACAAAAAATAGTGAAGAGCTTCGGTCTGTGAACTGAGGAAGTGCCGGTCAAAGAATAGAGATAGGCTTGCATTGCTGGTGTGGTCTCAGAGAAGGTACATCCTGTAAAGGAGTACATCAGTTCTGGCATGCATGTCATAAAAGGAGACTCATTTTCATAATCAACAAACACACCGACTGTTTGGGGTCTTTGGCTCAGGTGGATGGGAGAAATACGTTGTAAAATTATCCCCAGAGTGTCCAGCATTGGTTTTTAAAGGGGGTTTTGGCCACTCGCACAACCCAACCGCTACTTCTGCTGACCTGGACCTCAAAGTAGAACCTGCCTGAATTATTTTTTCAATTTAAAATAAGAGGGTGCAAACCTAACAGTGTACAGTGTTTTCATTGGGTAGTTGGCAAAAAATGATAATGGATGACATTAAGGAATGACAACCAAGACCAGTGGCCACAACCACAAGCCCCTAGAGTACAGACAACTAATTACTAATGAGCTGTAATCAGTAAAACTAATGACTGTATGTTGTGTCATATAATTTCTACAGTATTGTTTCAAACATGCACATCTCCGCTGTGTGCAACAACAAACTGTGTCCTGAAAAAACTGTTTAACCTAGAAAAACATTATGGTGTGAGAGTTAAACAGTACAGTCATACAGAGAGAATTTCCTTTGGAAAACTACCAACCCAACTTCTGTAGTCAATAAGACTTGACCGGCAGTTTGTGAAAATGCAGGAAGTCAGGGTGGTGATCCGTGGAAAGTAGCTACTTGCAGGGATTATTCCTCTATAAAGACAACATGACATAGGTCCTCAGTGTATATGATGTACTTATGGTAACAACATCCCCAGATTGCGTCGGTAAAACGTCTGGGAATGGTAATGCTTGCAGCCACGCACAGTGATACGGCTGAGAAAGCAAAATGTCAGCTCAACACCCTACATGTTATTTGCTTGTATTAAACATATTAAAAATAGTATGAACTTGTGGTTTCTCTGCCTTAAATGTGTGATTAAATACTGGAGGCTGATGATAGTTTAGCACTGGAATTGGTGGCAGCAGCAGTGACCTTTTCATTGTTATACTATGTTCACACAGTCTGCTGAATTATTTAAACCAATGTTTAAGCCCAAAAAAAAGAAGAGTGGAGATCAAGGAACAATTTGGAGATTTACTAGCAGGAATGACTGTGTTATCTGTAAATACAAAAATATAAAGTTTCCTTTAGCTGTTTAGTTTTAGTTTCATGTCTCAAGAATGACATGTGATCGCTTCCTTTTTTTTCACCGCCTCTTTCTGAAAAAAGTTAGTGTAACCTCTGTAGCACTACACTTTATGCAGTAGAGATAGGCCTACATTTTTTAATTATGTTTTTCACATCACGTTTTTAGTTATCATAAAATGCCAAAATCATGTTTATCTGATTTGCTACAAAAAGATGAAAAATCTAAGATGAAAAAAACAACAAGGAACCAACAAAGCAACAGTACAACTGCCAGGCTTCATTCCCACATGAGGACACAGCTTAATAAGGCATAATTCTATCACTTAAAAATGTTTAAACAGAGATATTATTGGTAATTTGAGGACAGGAAATTATCAACAATTTATGCACAAGTGGGAGGTTTTTATCCTACAACACTCACACAGTTTTAGGCCTTTCTGCAAAAATAAGGACCATTAAAACAAAACTGATTCTTGCCTGTTTCTAGTCGTTCGGGCAGGTTTTATCAACCAATATCATCCAGTGTTGCACTTTTTTTACTGTTACGCCTTTTTTTGATGCTACTCAAATGTGTTATAAAGATTTTTTTGACATTTGTGTACAACACAGAGAAAAATATTTTACCATTTTTATTTCAGTGCTCCAACACAGTAGATACATTGACAGGATGTGGAATTTATTTCATATATTCATGCAAACATGTTAAATATGTGTAACAGCTTTTTCATGAAATGGTCAAAAATTAGTACAAATATTCCTGTTGTCACTGTCTGCTGTGGCAGAGCAAGTCAGTCTCAAATTATATTGTATAAGACAGCAGGCGTGTGTGTGTGTTTGCATTAGTGAATACGCATCATAAGCCATGGGAAATACCCAGTGCTCTTCATGCCAAAGGTGCTGATGAAGAAGTTGAGAACTGTGGTGATGAAGACAATGATGGTGGTTACGTTGTTCAGGTAGTCCAGACGCTTCTGCAGAGTGGAGTTATTCAAGTCCCGACGGCCTGTGACATACACGCAAACACACACAAACACACACACACACACACACAGTAGAGAAAGAGAGGTGCTGACATACAGACATCATGGTACATTTGTCTTTTACTTAATGGACTAAGTAACTTCCACTTTACTTCTCACATGCACATGCATATACTAACACAGGAATCCACAGTGTGTGATATTATTTTACTTCGAGTGTATTCTCTTAGTTTAAAGCTGACAGGTATTAGTCACCAATCCCCAGAAAAAACACAATATGCGCAGCCTTAAAAAAACGACTATTTATTCAGATTTCTTGAGGAATACGTGTTCATGAATCATTAATCTTAAAAAACTTGCTTGCACTTGTAAAAATGATTAATACATGACATCATTGTTTACATTAGGTTTTCCATTACTCACTAGCAAAAACAGTGGAAACACAAATGCAGAACCAATCATAACTGAACAAATTGTTTCAGAGATGTAAATTCAAACATTATTAGCTTACTACTAAACATTATTGCACCATATATACTAATCCAGATTTACACAGATGTTTGGTGGGTTACATTTATTTTAATTGGGTTATATGCTGAAATCAGCATTGAAACAGCACAATTCAAAACATAATAAGAAATAACACAACACATTTTCTACTTAACTCTATTTAACTTCCATTATTGAGTTTGAATGTGAATACAGAGCTTGTGCAAGTGCTGACGAATGTGAGTGTGCATGTTGCAGTGTGTGGGCTAAACGTGTGCAACACCAGTGTGAGTGAATGTGAGTTTTGTGTGTGTCAGAAGTGAAGTCGAGCCAGCAGCCAGCGGAAGAAGCCGGTCCTCTTGGACCCAAAGAAGCTGATGAAGAAGTTGGTCACCGTGGTGACGAAGATGATGCCCGTAGCAACGTTGTTCAGGTAGTCGAGTCGTCTCTGATTGGACACCACGTTCAGATCCCTGCGGGCTACAACACACACACGCACATGGACAACACACAAGCACACGTATTTCAAACATTTCAAACGCACCCAGCCATACACACACAAGGCTGATGCGTGAACACACACGTGTACCAGCGTACTGTAATTCACTCATACACCTGCACATTCATACACAGTTCACACACACCTTTTCATTTGTATTTAATAAAATGACAAATTGGATACCCTCCCGCAAATGCTATTTCATTTCAACCTTAGAAAATTACTCAGCGCATATGGAGGTAAAGCTGGAACCCTTTGCGTTCAAAATATTTTCAATTGAGTGAAAACACTGATGCAAATAATGAGTTTATTAGAAAATGTCAGTTCAGCTGCAGGGAACACTGCAGAAACTTCTCATTCTGTGCAATACAAGAGGAGTTTTTCTAAAGATAACATTCTGTATATAGTTAGACACTGTTGTGTGCCTATTCACTTTCTTGCCAAGTGTTGGATGAGAAGATCAGTGCCACTCTGATGTGTGTATAAATACTGTATTTGGGTGAAGAAAGCAGCTGGAAGCTCAACTTCACCTTAGTCAATCAGAATTTCACCTTGGTAAATTCTGATTCTGATTTTATAACCCATTTCATATGTTTTCCCTCAACAATGAGTATCTGCTAATATGTTTAATCAGAAACTGATAGTTTGATTAAATTATTGATATTAGTGAAAAATTAACTGTCTTTAAACTAACTAAAGTGACAATATTTTACTGTGTTGGAACTTTGGGAACAAAGTCTGTGCTGATTGTAACTCTGAATGTTACAGAGTGGAGCCTCTAAGCTGCACTTTGACCCAATGACAGACAAGTTTAATTTTGGCCTGTCCTGACAGAATTATCAATAAATAGCGATGGGTTGCATGTGATTATATCAGGATGAGGTTGACAATGCATGGAAAAGCTGAGACTTCATTAGCTTGTCGACATACATCGCGTCCTCTACTGGATCAGTTCGGTACATCTCTGTGTTTCATGCTACAGTTAAATGGTTAATAGTTGAAGCTGCCATAAAAGATTTTAAATGTCTGAATTTTGGCGCCTTCTGGTGGTAATATCAACTACACCGTTATGAACTTAATTATGGACTTTTACATCTTTTTTGAAACAGAACAATAAGCTGGTCTGTGGAATGTACATACAGTGTGAAAATGTGTCTGCTCAGTGTGTCTCATAGAATGAAACGCTGAAACAGCCATCGCAGCAAGCTGCTGCGCTGCGTGCCGAAGGCGCCTTTGATGATGTTGACGATGAGAGTGAGGAAGATGATGCCGGTGATCAGATTGTTCAGGAAGTTTAACCACTGCTGACAAGAGGGGAGGCGAGTCATCTCACAACGAGCTGCATACACACACACACACACACACACACAGAAACATACAGACACACACACACAGCTAGTTGGTTCCTTGGCCTGATTCATTCAGTCGGAATAAAGCCAAATATTGAATATTACATATAGTTGATTAGTGCTGTAAGTATAAGTCACATGTGTTTGTGTATGTGTGAAGTCAGACACTTTCCAAAGACATTTCTTTATAGGAATCCGTCCCTAAGTCACTTTCAGAAATGCATTCTGGCAAAGAGGCCAGTGCGCTCCATCCCCATGACAGAGATGAAGATGTTGGTGATGAAGATGAGAAAGATGATGATGGTTATAGTGTTGTTCAGGCTGTCCAGGCGCTTCTGGTTGGCCTCCTCGTTGATGTCTTGCCGAGCTGCAACACACACGTACACTCACATACCAAAAATAACAACTAAAAAAGAACAGGACACAACGAAAAAGATGACGAGAAATATTCCAGCATTTCTTTTGCTTTCATCATCATGTTGCATCATATTGTGTTTTTGTGGATGGTTTGGACATATTAAAACCCAGCTGACTGCACTGCCTGCATATTAACAACAAATCAGTGCATTAGTACGTTAGTTTATTAATATGACGGGTTAAACCATTGGGTTTTGACAGAGTAACCTTGTAATGCTCACCGATAATAATGATCAGGACTCCAGCCACTATCTGAAGAGCCAGGGAGAAGGAAATGAGTGTCAGAACAGCAATGTAGTACCTGAGGATTAAAAAAGACAACACACATGCATTAAACATTTTCAAGGCAAACAGTCTTTCAATCACAGTGGGTACAAACATTTAGTTTCTTCTTGACAAATGAGTTTCTGTATTCACACATGCAAAGTGTGACCATGTCTTGTTGTTTTCTTCCTGATTTCTCCATGTTTTTCACACAGACTGTACCTGTATCCAGCTCCCTGTTCAATGACGGTCTTCATGTGTGTGATGTTGGCCAGGAACAGCGCAATGTCCAACATGCCCTCAGCTGCAGTCTTCTTAGTGGCATACAGGTTCATGTTCAGGTTAGAGACTGAACCCCCCTGCAAGAGAAGACAGGATATGTTAATTAAAGAAAGAAAAAAGAAAAACAGGGGAGGAAAGAGATGAAGAGGAGGCAGAAATGCAAAAAAATAAAAATGTTCTAAGCACCAATGTTTGTGTAAAACTGTCTGTTGAAGTCAGATGAAACTGACCAAATGGGGGCAGCAAAGACCACAGATTCCACGTCTCAAAACTGCTAAAGAAAGAACTGAATAATATACTGTAACTCACTGACCACTTTATTAAGTACAGCTATGCAATCTAACGCAATACAGCAGATCTGCAGTGACTTCTACTCTTAAAGGCTATAACTGAACAATCCACTGACAGTCTGAAGACAAAAACTGAAAATGTTTAACACTGTAAAAGTAGAATTCATGGCAGAGCTGCTGTACTGGATTTTATTAGAGTGTACAGGTATGTTTACAAGTATCAAAAGATAAACATCGTCACTGTGATTGCTTTAATATCTCAACAAAATTTGTCTCAGGAGTCTCTCTGCTATATTGCAGTGATGCTGAAACTAAAAAAGTCTTTCCAACGTGTCCAATAATGGCTGTAAGCAAACACACAATTCCCATTTTGTCTTGTGGTTCATTTATCAAGAGAACTACAACTAATTTTCCAGTGGCTGGAAGCAGTCGTTTTTAAAATGATAAAGAGGGGCACTTTGCTGTGCATGAGGGATTTCAGGAACTGCTTGTGTGTGTGTGAGTGTGTGACTATAAAAGTAAATATTCCAATTTCCACAGGACAATCATTTGATAGAGAAGCAGAAAATAACAAAATAACGGGTAAATAGAACAGACAGAAAGTATTTTCTTTCTTTGCAGTTTATGCAACTACCAAAAAAGTGTGTGTGTGTGTGTGTGTGTGTGTGTGTGTGTGTGTGTGTGTGTGTGTGTGTGTGTGTTTGTAGATACATTTTCAACCTGGCCCTTTAGACCTGATCTCTAGAGAACACTGCATGGTTTGTTATGGTTTCCATGATGTCAAGCCAATAAAAATAAAAAGAAGTGAGTGTGTGTGTGTGTGTGTGCGTGTGTGTGTTTGGAGAGAAACCTTAAACACCATTATATAAGACCTTAATTTATGACTCACAGCAAATGTCACATACTTGAATTTAAAGATCCATAAATATTGTTGCCCTATAGTGCACAGACTGCAGATTCTCATATTAAGTTACTTAACGTTGAGCTATACAGTAGGTTAAAAATATTCTGTCTACGAATGGATCATTTTACCTGAGGCTGTGCAGTCTGCTTCCCTTATACTGCACAGAAACAGAGACACAGATCATTTATAGGAAGTTAACTGTGTGCACACGGCGGAGCTCCAAAATCAACAGTAATAGTGATGCTAATCGTTCGACAGCTTTTGTCTATGCAAACCGCCCCTGGGTTCATGTGGCCCAGAGTTAGATCAGCCACATGTATTGTACGCATGATCAGGGTTACTGTGATGAATGGTTTTACCATTTTAAATATCATTGTGCTGCCCGTGTGTAAATAGTGCCTCGGTGACTGCGGCCGAAACACAATACCGCAATACTTTTCTGTCCGTTCATTCTGTCTTCCTGTGGTGGGGAAACAGGAGTCGGCCACAGCTGAAATGCACAACCTGGAAAGGGCACAGCCATGTATACTCACTGTCACACCTATGGCCCAGTGTAGATTTACCAGTTAACCTAAACTGCAAGTCAGTGGGGGGAAACCGGGGTAGCAGAAAGATGAAGCCTCAGCCAGCTGGCAGCATCCAGAGTCTTGTTGCTGAGAGGCAGCAGAACTAACCACTGCTCCATCACGCTGCCCTACTTTCATGTCACTTTGCAACGAAGGACAAAAAAATATATTGTCTATTCTTTAAAGCATATGAGCAGAATTTTAACATCACAGATTTAGTTCTGTGAAAGAATGAACATGCCTCACACCAGTTGTCTCCCAGTCAGTCCCAGTGTCACAATTGGCAGGGCAGTTTTACACAATTGCTATTACTTTGGAAAATAGACAATATACAAATGTTCTCCTCTTCTTCAACAAAATGTTTGAATGAACAAATAAGTACGTGTTATTCTTGTTCATGCTATTCATTGCATCTAACCCTAAACCTTCATAGGAGCAGGTTTTGTCTCCTGCTTCCCAGTGTGGAAATTCTGAACAAGTACTGACACTTTCACCGCTTTATGCAAACTAGTTCAACTGAATAACAATGAACCCGTGACAGTTGCTCAAAGTTTTTTTTTAGCCATGTCTACGCACAAGGAGGCTCAGTACTTTCCATAAGACATAAGACACACACACTGTGGTAGACGTGAAGACTGACTTTTTGCAGGCGCGAATCACGTGCCTCTGTGTCTTTTTATACTTTGACAGTGCTAAATATGTGTTCAGCTCACCGACAGCAACAAGCAATAGCACCACAAAACTACTGTGCAGCTGAGCCAGTGTATTTAGTCCACCGTCCTTCTGCCAGTGAGCTCTGGCACACTAGCTCCTGTGTGGAGACAGGGATTTGGCAGGTGAGCTTTGGTAACAGCTAGTTTTCATAGACAGTGTCCATAATAGGTCTGTGGCTTATCATAACTGTGCCACGATTTCTGGAACAACACGGTGACACTGACATTTTCAAATCTAGGTTAGGACTCTTTGAGTGCCACAAACCAAAGCCTGAACAGACTGGGGCTGTGTGGAGGAGGAAAAGTATGTTTTCCCTGCTAAGTTTGAACAACCTGTACTTTGCATTTCATCAAAATGTTCACTTAGCACAGGGCGTAATTTGAAATTTGATTAATCGCCTTTGCACGGGAAGCGAATCGCTCCTTCTAGTGTTGTTATCCCCGTTAAAATGGAAATGTTGACTTCATGCTCCATCCAGCCCGTGTTGCAGTTTAGCTTGATCCACTTAATCTCCAAGAAAGTACAAAACAATTCCTAGAAAGTCTGTCACAACACAGTGAACACATGTACAGTGGCTTCTTGTATGTTATTCTGAGTGCCTGTGTGTGTGTGTGTGTGTGTGTGTGCTCGTGTCGGAGAGAAAGAGAGAAATGAGCAGGAAAAACAGTGAAGAAGAGAAGTGGGGACGTGATAAAAAAAAAAGATAGCATTAACTATAGCACAAGAGAGAGAGGCTGAGAGAGGAAGTATGTATATACTGGCCTGTTTCCATCTTTTCTCCATTGGGAGCTCATGTGGTCACATTTTATCAACATCAGCCCGAAGTATGCTGCCAACACACACACACACACACACACACACACACACACACACACACACACACACACACACACACCAAAGCAGTGGAATGGCCTTAGTACAATTTTACAGGCCATGTGAGTTCACTGGAGCGTCTCTAAATTGTACTTTTATTGTGGTTATCTGCACTTGTTTTGATTTATTGCAAAGTACGTCCTCACATTTTCTACTTCCCCGCTTGTTTCCCTGGACATGCAGAGTAAGAAAAGATCCGTATTAACAGCAGCAGGGTGGTGAAGTAGTGGCTGCATACACTGACACTGTGAATTACCACCATCTGGCCTCAGCTCGTCTTTTACAGACTTAACAGCATCGTCATATTTGTCTGTTTTTAAAACATCATCCCTAAACATCATCCCTAACTCTCTTTTCCCCTCACCCTCACTTGTGGGGATTCCTCTCGTTGTTGCGTTGTATTCTTTACAATGTAGAACAGTTACTGCGGAACGAGTGGAGATCATGAGTTTGGTGCAAACGATGGACCTCACTTATGTTCATGGTTTGAAATGTTTGGACATTTTCTCAAGGTCCTTGGTGTCCTTGGTGGTCAGAGGCCCCTGAGACAACTTATGTTTTTTATGTAGGAGTAACTTTTCCTAGAAATCCCGAGTCCATCTAAAGCTCCCATTCCTGAAATTCACTGATCCACAAATATGAGTGTGGGGCCATGTCACATAATGCACATACACACACGTACAAATATACACCAGACCACATGGGAGGCCCCCCTCAACCTCACAGGAAGTACTCCTCCCCTGTGCTCCCATTGGTTGCTAGAATAACCAATAAGAAGGCAAACCCAACTAGGAGGGGAGCTCTGGTTTTCCTTCAGTATCTTATTTTTACTGTCTTTGTGTCTTTGTGTCTGTCTTTCTGTCTGTCTGCGTGCTGCATATTTGACAGTTTTTCTTTTTTCCATTTGTTTCCAAAGCTCTCCGCCTGAAGGCATCATCTTTCTATTTGGTTTTTATGTAACTGCCATTTAGGGCAAGTGAGTAGGAAGAAAGCAGAAATGCAGATGAAGAGAAAGAGATGGCGACAGTTCAGAGAAGAAGCGTCAGCAGTTTGAGGAAGGGTGGCAGTGAAGACGATATGAGCTTTGTGTTCTCTGTCACACGCTAAGAACAAAATGGAGCCCGAATTACTATTTGCTCTAACGATTTTGTCTTTAACTAGTCAGCAAACTAGGACTAAACAAATTCAGCTTAAAGCTTCAATAATCAACAAATTACAGGAACTGTGACTCAGTTGAAGTGGTGAATTAAAGTCATTGGTCGCAGTGACAAACCACATAAGATTAGGAACTAATTTTAGAGTCTTCACAGTTTTGGTTAAGATACAACACCACAACGTTTTCCTGTGCTTTCATTTCTCTGCAGTGGTCTTTCCACTCACAGCTACTTTTAACCAAATGGCAGACGTGCAACACTGAACACAGCAGCACATTTGCACAGCAGCTATAGAGTCAGACGTTTACTGTAGCTTGGACAGCACCTGAATGTGTCAGGGATCTCTGTCAGTTCAGAGGAAATCTATTCCAACCAACATCAGACTCTGTTGACCAGTGAGAACCAGCTGAACATCACCGCCTGACATTTTCCGTGTTTGTTTTGGGGGACAGGGTCAGCGCTGAAATGCTGCTTGTTTATCTTTACCTGTGTGTGTGTGTGTGTTTATGATGGGTGGCGGTGGCAGCCATGTCGATGAATGAACTTGTGTTCGGAGACAAACAAATGGTGGATACAACACATGCACACACTTACCAGGTGAACTTTCACATGGAAAAAGAAACCGGGAGAGGCCTGTTACACACACAAACACACAATTTTGGTTCTGTCCCCCATCTCACACAGACACACACACACACAAGCACTACGTTCACAGTTTCAGAGCAACTGTCCTTTTCTCCGTGGCAAACACTTTAATAAGCTATAATAAGTTAAACAGATCAGCCGCCAGCTAAGAGATGAGAAAACAGCCTCCAAATGCTGCACGTGTTAGTGTGTGTTTGTCTTCTACGGTTTATTAAGCCGTGATATAACGTCCTGCTGGGGATTATGCTCTTTAGTGTACAGTTGGAAAGGCTCTACCTTGGCTGTGGGGCAGTTACTGTTACATTAATGGCAGTTTTACAAATAAACCTGTTTCCTGCTGTGTCCTGTGTGTCGCCACATGCAGCCTATCCATTCTTTTTGATTTTTGTCTTCTTACTATTGTTATATTTTTGTGAGATCAATTTCTTTATTACCCATAGAACAAACACTACTGTAAATTTATAGGATTTCATTATGTTCAGACCCCAGGGTTGGTGGTTCAACCCCCCTTATATCATATCAAAATGTCTTTGGAAAATTAATATTTGCAGCTGTCTAAAGACAATTTCCCATAGGGATTAATAAAGTATTTAAATTTTAAACTCATTCGGATTAGGCATGGATCAAGTTCTGGAATGTTTTCATTTTCTGCTGCTTTGTAGCTCAGAGAGTAACACAACATCACATTCTTTTAACGTTAACATTGTTTATGAACTCCATGATCAGTTCAGACAATAGGCAGAGGTGTATCATCAGACGAGGTTAACTAGCGGCCCCCAACAAATGCACGGACAAGGTAAAATTTAACTGAAGTACATTAACAATTTGAAAAGAAAACTGCAACCCCCCTTAAACCTTCCATAAAGGCACAATATGATGGCTCCAGGCAAAGGCCTCAGTGGGCTTCTTTGCCTGGACCCACTCAGTGTCTAGGATAATCAACGGCAACAGGACAGATTAAACACCTCACATAATATCTAAGGTTTGTTCCAACCAGCTTAATTAATATGGCTCTCACATCTTAATTGTTATCTCCAATTAATTTTGTACAACTATTGAAAAGTGTGTGTTTGTGTAACATATAGAAACACTGGGAAAAGTGACAGCACAGGGACCTCAGTGACCTGTGATCCTTGATCTGTGACCCCCAGCAGTGAGATCCTGATCCCACAGTGTCAGAATGTCACCCATTAGGAAACGTGAATCAAACAAGACCCATGCAGAAACCGAGTGAAGGTACACACAGTATATGTATACAAGACAAACACATGGATGTCACACAGACGAGTAACTTTCAACCACAACACTGTGATCCGACTGTTGGACTGACATCTGGCAGTAGGAGGGAAAGAGTGCCAGTGATCTGATATCAGTTCACTCTCTGCATTCCTGATCATAACCACATGGTATAACATTCCCATATCAGTGACTCAGCCAGCTGGCCCCTGCAGCCCTGCAGGGTTGAAGAGAGAGAGAGAGAGAGAGAGAGAGAGAGAGTGTGTGTGTGTGTTTGGGTGGGGGGTTTGCAGAGCCTAAGGAAACCTTACAAAGGGGTCTCATTTCCACCTCTGCAGGATTTTACAAATATATAGTAGGGCTTACAAATATCATATTGCTGTAGTACTGCCAGCTACACCCATGGCCAAACAAAAGGAAACTATGATTTTGATATATCATGAGTTGACTTAACAGTGATATATATACATGAGAAGAGAATATAAATGCCGTGTTCACCTCTCAGGAATCTCTTACATAAGGGGCTGACATATGTTGGAGACTGTTATAGCACCACCTGGTGAGCCACATACCATTTAAATGTGCCCCAGATGTAATAATGTGTGCGTTTGTGTGTGTGTGTGTGTGCCCAGGTGGGTATGGGTGTGTATCATATGCCAGTTGTCTGTTCACTCTCAGTGTCATGGCAACATTGCCAACACATAAACAGAAATGTTCTTCCTATCTCTGCACTGCTTTCTCTGAAGTGAAGTGCAGTGTTGACGAGCAGGAATGACGAGAACACGCCGCCAGAGTTAACTCGGTGCCTCACGGCAAATCGAAATCTCCTCAAAATGCAACTCAGTCAGAGCAGTGTCAGAGACACTGTCTATGTGTGTAATTGCAATGGCAGAAATCTTACACTACGCCTTTGTTCACACGATTATACTTGCACGTTGACAAAATAATATCCTTCCAATAATAACAGGGTTTTTTGTGGGTTACTGCACTTGCATAACAATAGAAAGGCAGGTGCATAATAAAGACATGTACTGCAGCTCAGTTTAGCAAACCTGCCTCTTCAACGGCTGCTTCACTTATTATAAGTGGTTCAGCATCACATTCAGTCATGTCCTGCATTATCTTAACTTCACTGAACTGCATTTCTAGTCTAATTAAATTTTGCACGAAAGAACAAACAAGCAAATATTAACACACTTCACAGCAACATGAATGGTTTCGCAAACATGTGGATCCAAGTTTCACAGACATAAACACAATATTTCACAGAAAGAAATGATTTATGGTTCAAAATGTCAAAGGCCTGTAATCCAGGGGGACACAGTAAAAGGTCAATTCGATTTTTCTTTATCCAGGCGATGGAGCTGAATCCAGCATTTGCCTCAGAAGGTTTTTCTACGCCACTGTGTGTATTTAGACATTGATTCAGATATACAGTCTGTGAAAAAACCTTTCAAGAAACTAAAGGAAGAGCAACAGAGGTGGAACCTTTCTCCTTCAGGGATGGACCGAAGTTCAATACACACTGTTGGTGCTGTAGCAGTGAACTATAGGACATTCTGAATAATACACAGCAATTTTAGCATTGTTTTTGAACTCTGCTTGTCTTTTTTTTTGTGTGTATTTCACACACATAGCACACTAATTTAAATGTTTATTTAATATTTTTTTTTATTCAGTGCTCCTTATCTTCCTTTCAGCTGTCCTGCAATCAGATCTCTATGTTTGACATAAATTCTATGAGCCTTATTGGATCTTTGTACATGCAAACTTTACTATCCACATGCAATTTTTACTGCTAGATGCCTAATAGTCGTAGATATACATGCGCACATACTTATGTCATGAAACCTGTTATTATCAGTGGACACATGTACAGCACTTTAAAGAGTGGAATGTGAGGGGTGTGCAGCAGCATGATTTGTGGTGCTGTAAACACACTCTCCTCATTGTTCAGAGTTTGCTTGAAGTTTTTATTGCAGTGAAGGTATGCTTGGAAAGTTGATGGACTGGTGTCGAAGAGTCTTTTTGAGGATGATGATGATGGGAACAGTTGGAATTCCTTTTGTTTCTTTGTGGTGTTTAACCTGTGGTGTCATAAATGGTACAAACGCCCCGTGTGAACCAGAGCATCACCAATAGTGGAAATGACCCCACTTAAAGGCCGTATATTGTAGTTATTGCTTTAAACTGCCGATTGTGTGACAGGAGAAAGTGAGACCTGATAATAGTGTGACTGTGTTGCCATCGAGCTGCTTTTTTTGGTCGCCGCCATCTTTCAGGAGGTCAGAGTGATTCTTTGCTTTTGTGGAGGCTGCTTTTAGAACTTCTATTTAAATGGAAAGCTGCATTTCAGATTGAAATATTTCCTGCAACAACATTTAGACAGTGGGGTTGTTAAAGGTTACATAAAAAAATGCCATAAATATTTTTAATGCAACCTTTGATCCTGAAATGTCTGAAAAGTTTAGCAGTAGAGTTCACAGCAATGCTGCAGAGCTGCATTCTGCCACTGGGATAAAGGAGCGATGCTAATATGAAAATGCACGACCATATGGGTAAAAATGACGCAGAATCATGGTCAGTGTAAGTTAACAGATTAACTTAGAAACACAACCATTAAAGCCTCCCAGAGGAAATGTGAGATGTAGGATTGGCTCTCAGTGGTCACCTGACAATTTATAATTTTAGATTATGACCCAAAGGTAAACAAATGAATGACCTCAACACAAATATTTAATGGTGGAGCTTTGCTCCATTTAAGGACTTTCCAGATTCTGATTTGACGCAATTCTCCAGGTTGCAGCTACATGCAGTCTCAACGCTGGTTATGGTCACATTTGTCACTTTTGTCCTCACCCTCTTTCCAAATATTTCCACCTCAAGCTGAAAAAATAAATGTAGCATCTGTCTGTCCAGCCAGTGGCTGGAAACATAAATGCCCATAACATGTGACCACGGAGAAGAAAACATTGATTTAACCTAAAGTTAACTTCTGCAATAACACCATTCTGATAGCACAATCACGTCCCTCCAAAATCCAGCCTGCGTTTGCTTACACGTTTAAATTGCTTCGAGAGTGTGTGTGTACATGAAAAATCATTAAAGTGTCAAAAAATGAAAGCAGCAAATGTGTTAAATAGTTCAGCACTATGAGTCATCTAAGCCTTAGAGTAACAACCACTGCGATTACACAACCAGTCCAAACAGTGTTTGTGGTTTGGAATAATTATAATTTATTGAAAAGGCTTTTTGCCACATTATGATCTTGATTTACAACCACACTGGAGAACCTGTGTCCAAAACAAACAAGACAAGAGGAGTGTGGGAGAGGCTGGATACTGTAGGAAGTGTGTGTGTGGAGAGCCGCCTACTGTACTGCAGGCTGTGAATCCTGTACCTATACGGCGCCTGTGTATTTTGGGATGTGATTTAGAGGATATAGCATGAACAGGGTTATTTGTTTTTCACTGTCTCTTTCTCTGGTGCTGGTTTGTCCACAGATGAGCCGATATGGATTTGGAGCTTAAACCTCCCTCGGGCGTACAAGCATTCAGGCCTCGGCCATGTGTGATATCTCAGGACATTCCTCCCAGTGACTTCCTGGCTTTTGTGGCTCGGCCTTCATCACTGTCCACAACACACACTTCCTTCCTTTGTGTTTGTGTGCATGTGGGCATTCTCTCTTCCCAAGTTCCACGAATGCAGCTCGTTTGTGCCAAGACAGGATCCCAAAGGAAAGTCGCTTTAGGGGAAAGAAGCAAATATATAACCCACCTATAGATACTAACTCTGTAGGTTTGTCTGTGTCCTTCTATATTAACATTTTATTGTTAGGCTGTAGTAACAATGGTGGGAGCAAAAGAGGAAGTCAGGTGTTGTATGTTTGCCATCATTCAGTCTACTCTGCTTCAGCCACCAATAAAACTCTGCTGGCTCAGGGCAAAAGACTTATCGGATCTGAAGGGAGGGTCAATAGGTTCTCCAGGTGTTCATTAGGTATTTGTCTCTGTGATATTCACTGAGCTGACCTATAACCCTCCACATATGAAGCCACTATCTGGCAGTATTTGCTGCACTTTTCCCTTAAGGTTCGCATTAAGAAAGCAGATTTAGACTTAAAAGATTGACACGAAAGTTAAAGGGTGACTTCGCCAATTTTCAATTTCCTTTCTGTGGCTTTAGTTTCGTTTGTAAATGTATTTTATCCTTTTAAACGTCCATATGACCTCCCTATTTTAGTATATTTCTCTGCTTCTATGTTTGAAACATCGCCTGGAGGAGTTTTTCATCATCAGGAGTTCAGACGATGTCATCTGGAGGAGCTCAGCTGAAAAAACATTTTTACAAACTCCATAATGTGAGCAACAAGATGGCATAATCTAAACTGAAGGTTTTTCCACGTGATGTCATCTGGAGGCATTTTTCAGCTAAAAGTAGAAGAGGGAATGCAAACAGAATGTTTCGGTGGCATTTATGTACATGTACTACCCAAGCTAGAAACAAAAGGCAAATTCAAAATCAGTGAAAGCGTCCTTTAAGATTTTCTTCAAAGCCCCCAGAAATCACATTGTGCCCCAATATCTGGAAAATAAATGACTGCATTTCCCTGAAAATCATGCAAACATGCCGACTGTGCACAGCGCTTTCCTTAGCGCGTTTGAGTGCAGCACAGACAGGAAGTACATGACCACTTGTTAGAGGAGTAATGGATGTTGTTTTTATTGAATAGGTCACAGGTTAGACAGATATTCCTGAATGAGCAAAAAGGAACACAGACACACGCATGCGTTCTTTGGCCCCTTGCTTTAACCTTAACTGTCATACTAGCACTTGACCCTCAAAAAGCTCCTTTACAGGAAGTGACAGAGCAAACGTAGAGAGAACATATGAGTGAAAATGCTGCAAAATGTTTCATGTATCCAACTATTATTAGCCTATGAAACAGCAGAGAGCGACAAAGTTCTCCAAGTTGTGCCAAGATACCTGCAAAATGCTTGTGCGCACGTCTGCAGTAAACTTTGCATTAATTAAGCACTAATAGAAATGCTTACAGTGAATTCCCTTAAGACTCGGTTGATGGTTTCATCGTTTTACACAGAGGACAATTAATAACGAGTCCCTTTGTTTCACTTTATGCATGATCTCATTGTGTTGAAATCAACAATAGTCCCATGAGCACAACAGGCACTGAGGCACATCAGTGACGGAAACTGGATGAGGTAAGACAGAACCTCACCCATCTCCCACACACTATTTTCCCCTTAAACACTTCTGCCAGCTCTCTTTTCCTTCACGCACATAAACACACACACAAATCTGTTGCATTAACAAAAAGGCCTATTTTCAATCAGATGGAAGTGTTATCTCCCCAAACTCTCGTAACATTTCCCTAAAACTCATGATGCTTTTTAAGAGCTTGACAATGTCTTTTAAGGTTAAAGAAATGCTGGGTGTTTCAGAAAATACTAATTAAAGATGTGTATCTACATTAGTGTTCATCCAGTTAAGCTTATGACAACTTAAATAAATATGAGTTCAATATTTATTCAAATTTTCTCCTTTTAGTTCCATTCAGACTATACAAACTGTTAAAAGAAACATCTGGATCTTTAGCTGCTAAAATTTCCATGTTCAACAGTTAATTACTAGGAACAAAGTGAAACAAAACAATTAATAAAACATCTTTTCAGGCTTTTTCCATTTCTTTTGGTGGCTTTGTGTGTTCCTTTTCTCTTCTCTCCTCTCTCTGTTACCTGCTTATCTACAATTTTGAGGCCTCGGGCCGGTGGCCACATCACCCCTTTGATAATCCATCCACGACCCAGGACCAGGACACATAACACTCCTAATAGCTGAGTAAAACTTGGACTTTAAATTCAGAAACATTCTTTTACACACTTCTCTCCCTTTTTTTTTTACTTTTTGCACTCATCTTTTACTAGTTGATACCTCTCTTAATAGAATTGTCCAACACATTGGAACGTATGACTATTGTGAGAACACTCACATAACAAAGTGCACCATATACTGACTACACATACATCATGCATCATACACCCTGCATGTGTTCATGCTGTTCATCTACACATTTAAGGTACATGTACTACTTGTTTTTATGTACTGGCCTTTTCCACACATGTGAGACCACTGTGGCTGTTTCTCAGTAAGCGACTGGCTGCTATCCAAGCACGGCGCACTGGACCTCTATGAGTTAGTTTCAAACAATTAAATGTAGCTGTGTTATTTGTGGAGCTGATAAGCTACATATGATTCTGTGAAAATAAATGCTTGTGTAGGATTTATTAGAAGAGAAGGGTGTGTGTGCAGAGCGAAAAAAAAAGTCTGCGAAAGAAAAAAAAAGCAATACAATGAACTTAGATTTATTAAGTCTGGTGTGCATTGTGTGCATATGAGTTATAGTGTCCCAACAGGGGAGCTTCAGCACCAGAGAGGGGGTTTCCTGTTCTGTCTTGGCAAATATGGCTGGAACAAGTGGAGGAGGAACAAAAGTGTGACACATCAGTCTTGGCCAAAAGCTGCAGTCAGGCGTTTGTTTCATGTGTAATAATCACAGATGATCTGTTAGTTAACATCATATGCTGTGTCTTTATGATGCGTATCATGCTCAGTCTAGAGGGAATCCCTCAACGGGTGAGATGTCATAGTAAATATTTCAAATCTTACGCAGGTTTATGTAAAGGAACAGATTTGTGTGTGTCTCTGTGGTGGTAATATTTGTGCTTTATATCTGCTGTGCTTCACTCCGTGACAACACAACTGGGGGTGTGTGAACAGCGGGAGACAAAGAGACGATGTGCATGCCTGTGCAATATTCTAATGATTTATATATGGTAGAAGCTAAAGCCGTTCTACATTCAGTAACACACACACACAGAAAGTTTAAAAACTTGAAACATTTCTATACACGCTCTTACACACACACCAGACTTCCTGTGAGGCTGTTTAAAATCATGTTAAACTACACTGTCATTTCCTAAGAAAATGAAGAGGAAATACACACGCTCTTGTCCAGACAGAAGAATAAACAGAAAGACAAATGTGGTAATAAACAAAAAAGAAAAATGACTGAGGGAAAAAGGCAGAATTGAAAAAAGAACCGCAGCAAATGATGACGGTTTAACAACACAGAACCATGTTTCTTCGCCCCTGACGTCCTACTGCCCAACTTTTATGTTTGCACAGTTTTTGACTGTTTTGGGTGAACAATAGCGTTACCACAGCCACTGTTTTGAAGCCATTGTAAAATATGACGAATGCCATTTGGTGCCATGTGCCAAAAGAGTGTGATTTCAACAGACACCTGCCTCCCTACTTGCCTCCGAAGGCTGGAGGTTATGTAAGAAGTACAAACTACATATAGGGGTGACAGCTGGAAAACGTGTTATACACCATCACCTACTGCATGCTTGCAAAAAACTGTTGTCGTATCATTGCTGTATCTTTGGGTTTCTGTTATCACACAACTGCAGGAATAAAACCACAATAGATTTTAGCAGCAGATCAGTAATCTAACTGGTTTATTGCTGTAGCTTTTTGTTTTATAAAGGTTAGTCCAGTTATTTTCAGATGGTGGCAGCAATTAAACCTTTTCATTGTTAAAAAAAGAAAACAAAGGCCATAGAAAAGTGAAGTAGTGTCTGACTCAAACAGGCTTCGATGGACAAGTTATAACCTTACGTGTGTGAACTTGACGCCCGTGTGAACTGTTCACACTTGCCGCTACAGTCAGTCGGGTTAAATTAACATTTAGGTTACACAGAACATCAAGTGAAGAAATGAAGGGCTGCACTTGCCTCTTGCTCATTCCTTTTTCCTACCACGAGGTGCCTTTGAGCAGGCGCCCTCTTACAGCAGGTGATAACAGCGTACGTGTGTCAAAGCTGTGGCTGATCTGATCCTACTGTGGAGGGCTCTGATGCAAAAAAAAATTCCAAATGCTTTGAGAACCTGTTGGCATCCGATTGCCACGTGTGGTCAGACGCACATCCGTTGTTAGTCAGTTTGCAGCATGGCACAAAAACGTTCTGTACCAAAGCACATATAACATGACACGCACCTATTACACAACAACCACTTTAAAATGAGCCTCAGCTGGGTCTCACATGGAAGTTCCCAGAATCATGGGCACAAACATGGACACACAGACACGTAGACACACACATACAAGCACACGCACACACAAATGTCTCGTACTTCACACCTACATTCAGAATGTGGCATTTGCCATGTAGAGGCCAAGAAGGGGTTACACACACACACACACACACACACACACACTCAGAGTCAAACATAGAGAGGCAGCAATGTATTCTGGGAGGTGAGACAAGTGGGAAAGAGCTGAGAGAGACAGTGGACATGGACAAGATACTAAGACAGTTGGATAATCTTATCTTTGTGCTGTGGGTGAAACTATAGGATAAACAGCTGCTGGAAATACAGTTGTTGCCTTTGTTAGTACTGAATAGATGTAGAGCTTATTATCAAAGGCATTGAAATTACTATAATCATTATTGCTGTTATATTATTAGTGGTGTATGTGACTTCCCCACCTGGTTTCTGAAGAAGTCGCTCAGTGGCCAGTTATGTCATGCTTGTGGAGTGGCTGTGAACTCAGGTTCTGTATAATTACCCAAGTTGAGAAATTCTCAATTGAAAATGAAGCTTCGTTATCTTTATCACCAAACTGGACTTTGCATTTTGTTTGATTGGCCCTTTACGATGAGCTGGGAATACCAATAATCACATTCAACATACAGGGAGGGGAGGGAGTGTATTTTGGATTATAGATCACCACATTGTTGAGTTTTCTGTGTCCAAGCCAAGTGAACTAAATAATATTCAATGTTTTATATAATATGTGAGTTTGCGTATGTGTGAGTTACGTGGACATTTTAATCTGTGAGTCTGAATCAGTTTATCTATCTGTCTGTCTGACAGATTCAATGGTCCATGAATAGAAACCAAGCCATGCACGTTTTTAAAATGCTACATCATGATATTATACTTTGTGTTCACATTTACAAAATGGCAACTTTGTTAAGCGTGTGTCGATATGGAGCGTCAGTTGTACACGTGGCCAGACCAGAGGGGCAGCATCAGACAACCTCAGCACCGGCAGCTTCAAATTGGAGGTTCATCAGAAAGAGATTCTTTTGTTGGTTAGTAAAGAATACAAACATGTCTTCCTCGTGGCTAACAATTTAAATCCTTCAGACATACATAAAGTACACAAAGTGTGTGAACAAAGATGCCAGTGATGCTGCCATTGTATATGTGTACGCAACGGTACACGGTAAGTACATTTCAGTAATTAGGGCTGTGACAGTCGGCAGTCTGCCGACATTTGACCGTAGGTGGGAATCATCTTTTTAATGCTACTGCCACTTCATCTGCACTAGCTCTTTAAAAGAGAGCATGCAGCTCGCAGCGGTTCACAGTTGTAAAATAGTTTACAGTAGGTTTACTGTACTGTCAATTACAGACTTTTGCTATATTTTCATTTCAGGTACTTTTATTTTATTAACATTTACAGTAAATGTACGGTTTTGTCATTTACAGTATTATTACTGCTGCAGCTTGGTGTGTCACGGTCTCAACGGGCCCTTTGTCCTTCTTGCTCCACTGTGTGGACGACTCAAAGGAGACGTCTGTGCTCTTTCTTTGCTTATTTTTAGTCCCTCAATCAATTTGTTGGGGCATTTTTAAATGGGAACCATGTATTTACATTTACATTTAAATTTAGTGGTGAGGTTTTAAATAGTTGTGTCTCAGTGGTATGAGTGGGATTGGGTCACAGCGCCACAGACACCCTGAGAAAGTTGGAAGGTTGCTGGTTTCGTTTGTTTTACTAAATCTGACGGAATGGTCCTCAAACACATTAAAGATAACATCAAGTCCATTTTTGCTCAAAGTCACATACTAATGCTAAACTTTGTAACTGTCCTCTTCTGAGAGTTGAGTCACTCTGTGTCTCCGAAACACGCCTGCTTTGGTTGAAGAGACTGTGTGATTTCTACTACGTCTGTGTCAGCACTCCACGCCCTGTTGCCGTGCTCTATACATAGACAATGACTTAAAGGTGGAAAGCCTTCACACCATAGAAATAGATTCATCACGGCAGTTTCACTCAAATGCTGCATGAAAGCCTCATGAATCCAATTTCAGCAAATTACATGCTTCCTTTCGGACTACATTAGATGCCATGCTGAGTGCCTCATGTGTGGATAGTGAGGACATGTCATTAGCTCAGTGACGATGAAACCCATTCAAAATCAGGCAGACTGTGCAGAAATCTACAAGCATCGAACATAATTTAAAGCCATGTGTGACTGTTTGACATGCAGGGGTTTCATTTAAAGCCAGCTCAGATCAAAATACCTCCTAAAGATAAGATAAAATCAAGTCAAACAAAAGCGCCAAAAGACATTCAGGGTGAACTATATCTGTATCGTGTCAAGCATTATGACAACAACCAATATCTTTAAGATTCAAGGCGTGTTCGAGATTTTGACACAACAATATGACAATATCATCTCTGAATCAGATCAGCATTCAGCCATCAGTGTGGCTGCTAAAACAACATGGCAACGACGTACATATTGCATAATAAGTAGTCACATAGTCATATGTTAATAGTAAATGTTGGTGTTAACATACAGGAAGTCAACCTCTTAAACACGCATCCCTATTTAAATCTCGGCACATGTACACGTATAAACAAGCTTATGTCAACTTGTGTAGGCATCACACAATTCTCTCTTCATATCTGCCAACATATGATTAAGCCACCGTGGTCACAATGAACAGTTGACTTGGCATCTGTGGACGTGAACATTTACATCACATATACATAATGTGATAATTACAAACAGAGCAAATAGTGGATTGTGTCCATTGGGCCTATGGGTTCTCATCTCAAGTGTCTTTAAGAGTGTAAGGGCTTGGGGCCTTCCAAGAAGTGATGGTGGTCTCTATCATCCTTCACAATCCAAGTTAGTCACTCTAACGATTGCTAATGTTGCTTCATCACACACCCGGCCCCTTCTTCAGCTGCTGTGCTTACAGTTCATAGTGTTCGCACTCATCAAGACATTACAGAGGTTTACTGAGTGTTCGTGTGATTACGGTGACTCAGTGTAGACTGACTTCAGGTAAATCACTGAAGACAACCTGTTTTCACATTTGGTCGTGGTTAGCAAACCATATCTGTGCAGCTACGTACATTTTTAAGCTTTGACTAACACTGCTAAATGTGACTATGACCAAAATTTCTAATGTGGAAAAAATTCCCAAAATAAATAAGGTCTGTGCATGGATTCTACCAAAAAGCAAATGGAGTAACACACGCACATACAAAGGACAGTACGGGGCTAAATAAACCACTGACTGATATCTGCATTGGCTGATGGGCAGAAACACATCTGACCTACACACTGACACCAGATGAATCACGACACACAGCATGGAGGACTTTGTTCGTGTGATGGGAGAGGCACTGTGGAGAACGATGAATGAAGAATAATGTGCCGGGAATCAAACTGATCTCAAAATCTAATAAATTCACTCCTTCAGAAATACAACAAAATGTACCGAATGCACCAAAGAAAGAAAGTGTATGTCAGGTTTCAACCCTACCTTGACCCTCTTTCTTGGCATTAGTGAGTACCTGTTCTGTTGACCCATAGCTTCATTAGAGAGCCTGATTAGCCTTTGCACCCAGGCTCTAATTGATATTTGATGGATGTAGCAATTGTATCTTGGCCTCAGCGGTCCGGCTAACCCAGAGCACCACACATCAACCCTCTGATCCTCAGCTCGCACATAGGCAGGACATACCACAGCTCTGCAGCAAAGCTACAAGAGCGCAGTCACAGATAAACTAGGAGGCAGATAAGGGAAAATGAAAGAGTGAGGGGAACAGAAGACATGCATCTATATTTCATCTCCACCATTCACATTTATTTTGCTGTTCCTCTCTTAGCTCTCCCTCCCCGCTTATTCTCACACTTTCTCGGACGTGTTTCCTTGGATGCACTAACCTGCAGAGGCCCACTGGCTGGCATGGTGGATCTCAGCGATGTCAGGTCGATGTCTCGGCCCTGCTCCCCTCTCTCTGTCTTCCCCAGTCCCTGCATAATGAGGCCCGCAGCGAACAAGCAAACAGCCGCACACACTCAGGCACCGAGCGCTTCCCTGACAGCAGTGAAAATGTGAATGCAGGGATGGCAGTGGGACTTATGAAAGGAAATTACCCTGGATGCCAGGCACCAAGCACCAGGCAAGGCCAGGGAGGACAGCAGAGGGACAAACAAATGGCTTATTCACTCCATCCTGGTTTCCCTCACTCCCTCTCTGTTTCGCCTCAAACTCTGTCAGTTGTATCTATTCTTCCTCTGCACCACATATAGCTGTAAAATGCTACAATACCACACGAACCACTACAGAAGGAAAACACACAAATGGTCTTAACATTAGGACTGTGCCACATTTTCTCTGAGTCTTGTCCTATAGCTGTATATGAACTTCAAAGTAATAATCATTGCACACCGAGCTGTGCCTATTTGTGCCAAAAACATTTTTCTGTAGCTCTGTAAATTAACTGAGGTCAGATGTGTTCCTGTTTGAGCACAGAGTTTACAGCTCTTTAATCTAAAGGTCCCCAGGCTCAGTCACACGGACCCACATACTGCATGTCTGTAGGACATGGGACAGAAGACTAGTGATATCAGTGGTGTCAGAATAGCAGAATACAAGGATCTGCAGGTGTTTTTAGCACTACACGTGATTGGATATGCATCTTATTTTTAATTTGTGGAGACAAGTTGTCAAATCAATGACATGTCTTAAAGGGCGTCTTGACCAATTTTTTTACTTGCTTTTTATGGCTTTAGTTTAATGCACGTTAATGCTTCTAAACTTCCCTATGGCTTGATGTCATCTGGGAAAGCAGGTTGACCATGATTACAACCTCCATAGTGTGAGCAACAAGATGACACAATCTGAACTGAAGGTTCCTCCAAGTGATGTCATCTGGAGGCATTTTTTTAAATATAGAGAAATCAATGGGATGTTTAATGCCTTTCATTTACATGTATTACTCAAACTAGAACCAAAAGAAGCAAGATGGAAAATTAGTGGAGTCGTCCTTTAATAAAATCCAGTAATGCAGCTAAAATTAAACCAAATCTACATGACACTTGTTATTAATAACAACATTAGTCAGTTTAAGCTTCCAGACCAAGTGGAGCTGGCTCAGCAAGACTGTGTTTCAAACATCATAAAGTCAACTTTTTATTTGTATGAGGGAGACAGTAATATCTCACACTAGCTGCAATGATGAGAAGAAAAAAATCGTGTTGACTGAGGTGGCATGGGAATGTGCTGCTGTTGACTTTAAAGACAGAAGCTGGAGGGAACAGGACTGAGCCAGACAGACAAACAGACGGTGGAGAAGGAAAACAGACAGAAATCCTTCCAAACATAGAGGTCAGCGGTCAGTATGATGGGAAAATACAGTAGAGGGAGTGAAAAAAGGCTCTGAGTGGACACAAGAAACTGTCTGCACTTTTTCCTCATTCACACAGATCAGACCAGCAGCACCGGACGACAAACATACCAAAATAAAATTTATTCGTCTCCTCCTCCTCAAATACTCATGAATGCAACTGGTGGTGAGCAGTGATTAAAAACACCACTGTGAGATTTTTAATGCTCCAGAAAAGAAACGGGTCAGGATGAATATTACTGTTTAAGAGCAGAACATCACTCATGGAGGACACAGCAAACCTTTGTCCAACTTGATATAAAGCCTTGTTAAGAAGATCACAGGGGAATGAAATGGATATTCAAATGTAAATATTTTCTCTATAAAAATGATTTCAGCCTTAGGTCACTCTGTAGTTTGTTCAACTCACCTTGTTGCACTACATCATGTTGCGCTCAGGCTTGTGGTCATTTACTGTTGGCAGAACTAAAGAGAAATATAAATCATTTCCTGAGCTACACTGTGCGGCTTAATATCCATCGGGTTTTGAAAAAATAAAATAACCACTAACACTTAAACTTGGCTTGTCTACGGAAGCACAAGCACCACTGTACAGCTACATGTATGCCGTGGCATTTACTTCAGGCTCACCTGATGGGACCGAGTTGTCAGTTTTCTCGCTAACAACAATGTCTTTCCACAGCTGGAACATCTGCCCTTTCACTTCTTTTTTTTTTTACATTCATGCATTTGCATCAACAGGCTTCCAGGAATTCTCCTAATCTCACTTCACACTTATTGAGAAGTTCTTTTGCTGTTTTCAGAATTACACTTCTTCTTTCAGGGATTTTGACGGTGCAACAACTATTCAGAGCTACATAATGGACTATTTCACTTGTGTGCAGAATGATGGACTATTTGGGCTAAAGAGTCCAAGTTAATCCCTAAATGAGGGGTTAAAAACAAACCAGACACCTCACAGATTTCATTTTTTAATCATCTCCAGAGCTTGAGAGACGGCGATTCTTCAGCCAAACCTTCTCATTTTTTGGTTCCTAGAAACGGGGTGTATTTAGAAGGTGCCAATTATAGGAAGCCCGACTGACCTTTAGCAGCTCTGAGAAAGACTAGTTGCTGTGTAGGTAAAAGAAGCAGCAGGGAAAAGCTCTTTTATTTACTCTGTTGGTGGAGAGTGGTAGAGACTTGGAGCGGGATGTTTGTGACAGACAACTCTGTTCTCAGACAAGGTTGCTCCTGTTTGTACTGTATGTACCAATGTGCACACCGGAGAGTTGACGGTGTCATGCATGTTTCTATCTGCAGAGAAGCTGTAAAGTCTCTCAATGTTATTTCCCGTAATCCTCCACACGTTTATGTTACCACTAACGCATGTAAGTGAAGCACACAGGAGCTTTGTGTTCGATGAGGCAGCTTTTGCTCGACTGCAGTGACAGTTGTGACAAGACATTGCGAAAGATTAACAAAACCCGCAAAACTGGCTTTTTGTTTACAGTGTCTTTCCTGCTATATGGAATTATCTTTCATTTCTGCACAGATGTTATTCTTAGCATGCTCTTCGTGCAAACGCACTTCAGTTGTGATTTGCCTGCAGTCATTAAATCAGGTTTGGTAAATTACTCGAGCTGTTTGTGAAGGTGAAAGTGATATATAGATACACTTTCAACATAGAGCTGGTGGTGGAGTCATACTTTAGGGTATATATTTGTCCCCTCATTCACTTTTATTAGACTCCACCCCCCACTATGACCTCGATAATATACACACAGTAGAATTATCACCTTTCTGACAGTTTCAGCTTATGACCTGAGAAATTATAACCTTATAAAAGTAGAATTCATGACTCAGCCATGACTGGATTGGATTAGATTGTATGGCTGTGCTTTATGAAGCGACCAGTGAGTGTAAACGCTCATTTTAAAACATGTTATAAGTCCCTGTGGTTCATAATAGCACAAATATGGTTAACATTGTTTCTGTGTAGAGTTTGTGTAGAGCATGTTCCCTTGCACGGGTGCTCGGGTTTCCTCCCACAGTCCAATGACATGCATCGTAGGTTCCTGTAGGTGTGGATGTAAACATGTGTGGTTGTCCTTGGTCCTGAAATAGCCTTGACTTTATTGTTCAAAGTCCTATGTTGTGAATATAAATAAAGTTGAAGTGAATTGAAGGCTGCCGACCCCCCCTCTCGTCCAATGACAGCTCGTATAGGCTCCAGTTATCCAGCAGTTAAGATAATGGATGGACGGATGAAAACTGGTGACATTTGATGTGCTTTTCACAGACTGATCCCGGTGATTTGAGTTTTGACTTGGTCCTGCCCCAAAAAATTTAATTCTGTTTAGGTAACTTTGTATAATGAAATTGACAATCCTGCGTCTGTCTTCATCATTCTGCCTCTTTGTTATGTCATCAGCCTTTGTCTCATTCATTTGCACAGTCATTCGGCCTTTCTCTCTTGTGCTCTCACACATACACTCACAAAGATCAGGCTTCAGCACTTCGGTACCAGGCAGCGTTGGCCTCTCGTTTTCCACCTCTTCTCTGTCATACGCATATTCACATACAATCACACACTGACCAGACAGTGCCAGTCTCTCACCATGACAAAAGAAAGGCCCTTTATCCTCCAAGAAGTTTCATCACATGTGCAAATTCATGTGTTCACACCACACACACACACACACACACACACACACACACACACACAGATATGTGAACTCACACATTCACACCCACATTTGTGTTCAGACGTAGAACAGATCAAAGTGCAGGTTTGTGTGCTTGACAGGCAAACAATGTGCAGTCAGAATGCATATTTGACATTTTGACTTTTGTGTCTTTCCAGGACCTAAATGCATTATTTACTATATCAAATGTTCAGTCAAACAAAAAAGATTATTGTACTTCACACTCCACAGAGAACTTGTTATATATCCATGTTTTTAAATTTGTGAAAACACCTTTTGGAGCAGAAGCTGTTAAATTAACACATAATTAGCCATAGACACTAAAGATAGCAAATTTCTTTTTAAAGAGTTAAAGGAATCCTTGGACGTTTTATATCTATACACAAAAACAAGAACAACCACCAGCAGAAATGTCTAAATATTAATACATTATATCTTGTTTCTTCAGTCCAAACACAAGCATATAAACAGGGGAATTTGTGGGTTTACAGTGGATTATGTGGCTCGAACAGAATCCTGGATGTGTCCAGGCTACTTACATTTTCTCATGCTGAGCTAAGCTAACTGTCATCTCACAATATCTTAATTTTTAATGAAAGACATAAAAGTACTAAAGATTGCCTGTGGTAAGACAACCAGTTTTATGCTCTGCAGACTTTCAGTGACAAAAGTTTCCACACTTGGTCTCATCCATTGCAAACTGCTCCATGCATCAAACTGCATATTGACACTGAGAAAGACTGTAATATTGTACTGTCAGGTAAACTTGCGGTTCTGTGTGATGACAACAGAACAACTTTTGAATGTTGATCCTTTTTGCAGGATTTAAAATGGCCGCTCATCATCACCACTTTGTGTTTACACCTGGAGATTTAACATGTCTATGTCCAGTTCCCAGGCTCATAATGTGTCCACTGTTGTGGCCATATTATTGTGAGTGTCTGCCCTGGCCCCCTTCCTTAAATGAGACGAGCTCTGTGGTAACTCCAATTTATGGAGATTGGATGTTTGGATGAGCTGTAAAATAACATTTGAATGATTTGGTCGCTTCAGGAGGCCTTTGATAAAACATTCATGTACACACTGAAAATCACACACATTATACTCAATCATCTAGAAAATCAAATGTTGCTTTATTCTTTATGGTACACTTGTTGAACATGCGTCTTTGCACACAAAATTACACCAATTTCAGCATCAAAATTGAACTATTTTTACACGCACACACACACACACAGACACACTAGGGGTGACTGTTTTCTCGTGGCTTTAAAATCCTGGTTTCCTCCCCCTTTGGGACAGGAAATTTGATTTTTAAACTAAGCTGCAAATAATAACAAAATGGTCTGTACAATGTTTTTGTTCTTGTTCATAAATAATTATTATCCACCTGTTAAATGCCCCTTTGCACAAATCGCAGTGACAGAGTCTTGCATGTCTGGTTAAGCCAGTTGCTGACTCACCTGCAAACTGTAGCGTGCATTTACAAATTTTGCAGTCACATTTATTACAGCTAATATGAGCTGCACAGTTTAACTGTAAGCTGACATTATGCCATGTACAGTAATGGAACAGATCCACTGCAAGATGCTGGTTCGTCTAGTCTGTATTATAGTCACAATAACTAAACTTCAGTGCCGTGCTTCAGTATTGAAGACCAGCAGTAAATTTTGGCATTGAAAGTCTTCTAAGCCTTAAATGGGTTAAAAATTGTTATTAACAATCCACTATATTAAAACTTGAGTTAGAAACAGAAAAGAGGCAAAAAAAGCTATATGTAGATCAAAATTTGTAATTACACTATCTTTTGTGGTCTTTGCTTTTCTTTAATCAACTTCTATGTTTAATCACATTTGTATTTTCTTTCCTGATGTCTCTTCTGATGTGTTTCATTTTCAAACAATTACACTTCAGAACCCGACCGCCATATCATATTTAACTTTCTTCTCCCCCCGCAGGGAGAGAGACCTCATTTATGTTAACTGCCTGCAATTTGAACGGTTACCAGGGGACCTGAGATAATATGTAGATAAATATTGTTTGGCCAAAGCTGAATAATAGGTTTCTAACAAGTCTAAAGATAGATATGAAACCAGAGAGCAATTAAGAACAGAAGGTGGAAAATAAAAAACCTGCTGTGATATTACTGTGAGAATGACACTGGAATCTTTAGTGACACTGTCTGGTAGAAGGACGTACTACATTCTGTGTTATACATTTTCAATATAAGCCTACATCACTTCTGAAGACGTGCGCCTGTAAATCACATACAGGGGAATATGACAGTACACTGATAAAGTAAATTTAATAGTGTTAAACAAAATACACATCTTATGTATTACCTTTATTCTATTAAAGTTAATTCCTTCCTTACATGGTACATGAAAACACTAGTACTAACGTATTATAGTTTACCCTGCAAAGCAGAGTGCAGTGTGGTTTGAGAGCCAAGTCACCCTTTCCAGTTCTAGCTTCAGAGAGAAAACTATTTTCATCACGAAGGGAAGTCACAGGTTCGCTGTTGCAACATAAGATCTTTTAAAGCACATCATCTGACACTCACACACACACACACACACACATATGCACCGAGTTCCTGGAATACTAGTCATAATTCAAGAACGTTTGAACTCAGTTAGGAGTTACTGTCATGTCCAATACAAACAACAAAGAAGAAAATACTCCATTCAAAAGAAAAGTATTACCTGTCCACTTCTGCTGAAGTGCCCTCCAGCAATGCACTTCAACAGCAGCTTCACTTGCTGGATCCAGTTGAACTAAGAACCTTATTGCTGTGTGTCTTGACATGAGTGAAGGATAGGTGCATAGAATCACGTTAAATCAAATTTTATTGCGACAGTTTTCACCTGGTGTCCACAGCAGCATGTGGTTTGAATAAATCTGCCACTTTGACTTGTTAAATGACCATATTTAAAGAAGGAAAACAATAGGTGGCAATCACAGGCACCTTCTGATTGGTCACTGGTGCCAAAGCCATGGAGGATCTGTGCATGCTGGATATTGGAACAAACCCTTATTTAAGATTTAAGGGTAAAGCCACCTCACAAACTAATTATGCAGAAATTGCACAAGACAAAGGAACTTTGAAATACATATGTGGAACACACTTTGTTAATCTTGTTATCAATAGAAAAAAATGTTTACTCTCTGTTTGTTATCCCAAAATCGTGATTGTAACATGCTTAAGAAGACTTATATTGATTAGTAAGGGTCATCTTTAAACAAATACATAGAATGGGGAAGGAGAAGTGAGGGAGCTCATGAAATATCACACACAGAGAGAAGGCTTTGTGTTTATTTTAGACAAAACACACAGAGTGTGAGAGAGAGAAGGGCCTAATTTTCCTACCTGAGCTGTGTTTCAGCAAATTCTGCAACATTTTTTAGTTCGTTAGTGGGAACAAGTTGTCCCTGACCTCAGTAAACGAGGTCACCTCAAGTCATACTTGGTCTTTTATCTGTCAGTCATCTTACCTGCACTGACACGGACACAAATATAGATTGTTGAAATGGAGGAGCAGACAAGAAACCACAGGGTGTTTCACATGCAATAGTAGGTTTTAAAATGAGAAAATACCAAGACCTGGAGAATAATGGAAAAATCAATCAGGTTAAAGTAGAGGAAAAACATATACAACCACCCCGACATGTTTTTGTGAAACAAAAACAATTCACTCATGCAGAACTGTTTGATGACAGATGAAGTTCAGGGGAAGAGTTTGCATGATTTCATGCCCAATATAGGAGGCAGAGCAGCACACACACACACACACACACACACACACACACACACACACACACACACACACACACACACACACACACACACACACACACACACACACACACACACACACACACACATAAACAAACATGAGCAAGTAAAAGAGGAAGCTTAAATAAGAAGCATGAGCAAAATGTGTTGAGGGAAAATGTGCAAATACAAAGCTCCTAACATGGCTGTGTGTGTGTGAGCTGCATGAAGTAACATATTTTCAACATGCATATAATTAATTACCCTATACAAAAACCCCTACAGTAATGTGAAGTAGTGGAAAGTTACACACACAGAAGAAAACTTTAGGTAACCACCTCCAGTAAACTTACAGCATTAGAAACAGATCATTGTGTAAGGCCAACTTAGACTAAATCTGAAGAGTTATGAAATAAATGTCATGCATCATACTGTGAGTGCAATTTGGAATGTACCATCAATTTGTTAAATTTGCACACGATTGGGGGATTATTGTAAGAGAAGAGCGGTCTGAGTCAGAATTGAAAAGATGATCAAATTTTATGTAAGCATAACTGTTAAAGCCTGGAAGACATTGTTGGCATGGCTTCAAACACTTATTCATTGGATAATTGCTTACAAACTACATACGTTCTCTTCTGCATGCATGGACCATCTTCAGTCAGCGAGCGAAAGCTTATGTTGTCATAATCAGCAAATGAATTCCAGCTGTCTGAAGTGTCAGTCGGACTTAAACCAGCTGCTTGGTTATTTTCTTGAATGTTAAAAGTCCCGTGGTGTGGACAATCATTAAGACATGAGAATGGTCCCAAACTTTAGGTATTATATTCTCAGTATATTAAGTATTTTGCAAGGAAGAACTGGGATAAATAATGGAAATAACTTCACTAAATCATAGTAAAGCCAAAGATGAGTTCTCATACCAAAAAAGCATGATTCATATTCACATGTTCTTCTCTATATCAATTGGAAAATCTATATTTGAAGAATATTCATTTTCCACAGAAGAAATGTTTAAAATGTAATTTTTTTGTATATATTCACACCTGTTTTACAAATTTACTTTACTCAGTCACAACATGCTCAATATGCAAATATGTGCAATTAAATTTTTTTCAACTTGTGTGGGTGTGTCTTTGTCTAAATTTGGCCTTGGGTAATATCCCATCAGTTCATATCTTAGCATTGACTGTTTGTGCAGTCACACTGCCACGGAAATTTTCTTTCTGTTCTGTTAAACACACACAGCCAGCAGACAATTTGTTCGCTTACTGTAATATGAAGAATAAAAACTAGGGGAAACAGCTGTCCTGACTTTGTGCAATGCAAACAAAATGTGCACACACAATTTTCGCATAAATTAAACAAACAAGCCTTATAGAATTGTTGAGCTGTAAATGTGATTGCAGGTTAATTTTTTTACCTCATGACAGAATAGGGATTGTTCCTTGTTTCCAGGCTTTGCGCTAAGCTAAGCTAAGATTCGATTCTAACATTCAGCAAGGAAGCAACGTATTGCAAAATGTCAGTCTATGCCTTTCAAAGTCTTCTTCAGTGTTTGTTCGGTCCAATATTTTGATGCATGACCACAGCAACAACAAAAAAAAAAAGAACAAGCACAGGACAACACATAATGTGTTTCTCATAAGTTAATTAAAATCAGGATCTGTCACTGTGCAGCTCAGGCCACTGAGGCATCATGAATGGCAGCTACTATGAGAGTGGTCGCCCAAGGGTGCAGCTGCTGTAATGCAGCTTAGCATCCCTTGGATCTCTGGGTGTCAAAAGATGTTCCAGTATGTAGGCAAGCATTTGGCCCTCAGGTCAGAGAGGGGGAGAGAAGGAGATTAGAATAAATCACTCATTCTGACAGAGTAATATCAGTCAGGGGCCCTTTGCAGTGAAATGAATGGAGCGACAAAGGCGTGTCAAGGTGTGTGTGTTTACTGAAGGAATGCTGAAGCTAAACTCCGGCTGTCAGTGGAAAAGACCTACATGCCAAAGTGTTAACATCACACACAAGCATGATTCATCTCAAAAATGAGTTAAACTATTGCTTAACCAAACAATTTTGTTTAAACAAATGCCCCCGAGCATTCATGACCCCTTTAAGTCCAACGGTATGGCATGAACAAAAGTGAAAAAAAATAACAAAAGAATTTCATGTCAAATGCACAGATATTCAATTCTGTTTTTTTATAATATGGTTCGGTCCTGACTTGCAGTCATGTTGTGGCAACCTCACATATTATTCACTGCCTTTGGCAAAGTACAGGATGATCACGAGCAGCACGTATGCAAAGGTTTGGCTTTCCCCAAAGGATCATCCCATCACACACACACACATGCGCGGCAAACTGTATTTCATATTAGGAATCAGGAACCAAATTGAACCAAGTGCCCTGTAGTGAAACACACAGGCCCATTCAAGTTCTGCTGCAATAATAAACTCCTGGTGGTCATGTGAAGATCCAAAACAACAAGTCTGTGACCCAGTTTGTGCCCCTGCCTACTGCTTAAGAAATGCTGAAGTAGGCTATGTGAGACTTGCAGGTATGAAAACATTCCTCACAATATCACTAACACAGAATTTGCCAATTGTGTTGTAGTAAATGTGAGCAAATTATCCTGCTATTAACAGCGGAAGCAGATCTTTGATAACATAGAGCAAATTAGTCTGTAAGGTTTTCAGCCCCTCGGCAAGTGATGATTTTTATGACACAATTTGTCCTTTTTGAGAACGAACCTTTGCATGCAAACCCGGAGGAAGTAGCAAGAGTGTCTATTTCTTAATCAGTAAGGTTCTGGAAATAGAGTGTATTGCATAAGCTAAAGTGGATCAGCTTCTAATGCAAAGGTCATGTGTATTTCCTTTAAATTAGTCATTATTCTAAACAAAAAGTATATTCATTCTGTACGTATATGAAGGGTTCTGTGACAGCACAGTTGTATTTAAAATGAATATTAGTTTAAACAGTTTAAAGTGAACCTGTGAAACAGCTGAAACCCTTAATAAAATGATTTGATGGATAGGTGGTATGGACTCTATGCAGTTGTCCTTAATAGTTTCATATTTTCAAAATGAAGTGGGTAAAACAATGTTATAGGAATGTTCTAATGAGGGGATTCCTCTTTGGCGTGTGCTCATGTCAGAGGCCATGGCGTTAAAATGACAGGACCCCGGCCATCAAATGGAAAACAGGAAGACCCGCAGAGAAAATTGAACAATAGTGTGCGTGTGATGATTGGGGTAGGGACACACACTGGCTCTGCAAAGTATAGCATCACTTCCCTCTTGATGAGCAGGATAAAAGCATGATCATGATTTGATTAAAGACCTGCTGCTCCTCTGACCTCCTGCGGTTAAATTCTAATGTGCATTGTTAATATGAACAAACTTTAACTTTGAGTGCCAAATCAACATACAGTAATAAACAAACTACAATCAGACAATGATGTCAATAATTCTAGCTTACTCATTGTCATATCTAGAAACTCTGGACTTCTTTCCAGTTGACGTGACTCAACGTCCAAGTGATCACCAATGAATAACTGAGAAACTTCACTGACAGCATAGGCATATTAATGTTTATTTTTTCCATTAATTTTGTGAAGCGTGTGACACTTTCTCATCTGTTGCAATAAAAGTGATGACAAGCACGAGCTCTGACAAACAGGTGATGAGGTGAAAGAGCCACACACACACACACATGCACACGCACATGCTTGCACACACATATGTTCAATAAGTATGCATTGAACATAACCAAGACACTAAATAAAAGCATGATGAATGACATGAGAGGGTTCAGCTCGCAGCTGTCTGCTGACTAGCCTGAGATAGTGGATATTTACCTCGAGGTGCTAGTGTCAAGCCACTCAGAAAAAACAAAAGCCTTTTCACTTTTCACTGTCAAAATAAGATTAATGCATGATGTATAGGAGCTTTTTTCTTTTTAGGAAAGCAGTGTCATTTCCAGTCCAATGCATATATGCAAATTATGTGACAGTTGTACTGAGCTTCAGTTAGTTTTATAGTGGTAACTCTGCAGACAGATTTGATTTAAAAAAGAAAAAAATATATGTATACGTAGCATAAATATAGAGAAATGGGATAAAAGTATTTAACTAATTATTTGCAGAACCTAATTATTACAGTAAATAATTGCAGCAATGATTTATACTTTGTATATTTAGGAAAATGTGTAGAAGAATTTTTAATGTAGTTGGTCAGATCCTCTGTCTCATCAGAAAATTATAAACACCAAACAATTCAATACACTTCTAAACACACTTCATTTAGCCTCATTTGACAAAAATAGGAAGTAGGCCAAACTTGAGCTGAAGAGCTCATGGCTGATGTGACAGAGAAAAATTGAGGGATGTTTCCTCTCCAGCAAGGCCACAGCTGGAAGTTTGTCGGATGAAAAACATGCAGATTGTCAACTCCTACATAAAACAACATGGGACAAATGGAACATGCATGTAAAACTAATGCAGCCCCGAAATCATTTAGGAAGTCAATGTTGGTCCAACTCATGTGCTGATTTATTATATACCACAATATATCTCTCTTAAGAAAGGAGGGACTCTCACTATGTCTTCCTGTGCTGATTGGTTTAGTGAATCGATTCCTGTCTTGATATTGAGGTTTTCTCTAAACACAGATGATAAGGGTGTGTGACGAAGATTGTAACATTTATGTGACCATAATTAAAACTGGAGTAGAGAAGAAACGGGGTCAGAGGGGTGGCGGAGCCTGAAAATCAGATTGGTCACACTGGGTGCCACCCACTGCCAGAGTGAAAGGCTGGGAGGCACCTGAGGCAAATCTCAGGTAGAACTGAGTAAATCTGAAACAAATTACTATCATTATATTTGTATTTGCAAAAAATATTATATAAATTTAAGGTTCTTTTACTTATTCAGTCTCAGTGGAATTTTGTAGCAATTGCACCCAGGCAGATTAGTTTTATTGTTTCTGACACTAAACACGCTATTAGCCAATTAAATTCCGCCCCTGACTATTTTATGTAGTGGATGTAGTGGAGTTAAAGTCCACCTATTCCTGAAGAAACCTGCTTCATTTAGGCCCAGATGTACTTGCACTTTCAGACATTGTTGTGTGGTTTCTGTTCGAGAACCGCGTGGTGGTTTTACTTTGAAAGAACGGCCCGTTTCCTGTATCACCCGGATTAACAGCGGCCGCTTTGACTCGGCTCCTCAGTGTGAAAGCGCAGCCGTCGCCTTGTCGAGTCATCGCCAGAGGAGAGCGCAGAGCCGACGAAGAAGAGAAGAAGAAGAAGGATCTGCCGCCGCCGCTGCTGCTGCTGCCACCGCCGCCGCCGTCTGATGGCTGTGACCGCGGATAACGGTGGATTTACTGCAGCACACAAACCGAAGCGAGCGGGAGCGGGCTGGGCGGTCGGACGCGGGCGTTGTGGCGCGTTGGACTGAGGCTGCTGCCCGGTCGGGAGCGTTTTGCAGCCCCGGACACAGACAACACAGACGGACGGAGCGAAGTCTCGCAGCCGCCGCGACACCAGCGAGGGAACTTGGGTCCTGTGCCCCGTGGGAGGCGTCCGTCGGTCGGATGTGGCTCGCTGCACGTTCCGCTCCCGGCGTCGCCGCGCGCAGCTTTTTAAAGGACTAAAAGGTTGAAGCTAACTGACGTGTGTCTGTGTGTGTGTGTGTGTGTGTGTGTGTGTGTGTGTGTGTGCGCGGCGTTAAACCGCTGCCTCTTTTCGGGGCTTTCACCAACCAACTGTGGCTTTAACGTGACGCACTAGACTGACATTGGCGGACCCCCGCTGCAGACCCACTCCACGGCTTCTCCACCAAGTTTCGGACTCTGGCGCCGCTGCAGCCGGTAACGTTGCGTTTGTCTGTCGCTCCGTCCTGGTTCTTGTTGCAGCGCCTGTAACAAACTTGATCTGCAGAGGCTCGTTTTCGCGGAGTTCCTCCTCACCGAGTTCAGGACGTTTCGAGCCCATGCGATGATAGTTTCCTATGATTTACAGCTACGGAGAGCACCAACTCTCTCCTCTGTCAAATCGATTTGCTCAATTTTGTCTATGGTTTCATTACGTTTTAATGAGCCTAACGCAACAAATGGACTTAATTCGGCTTAATTGCTTGCATGACTTGATGGTGATGCTGCTGGGAGCCTGCCAAAAGGGTATCATATAGCTAATATTGTAGTAAATTCTATAGATTATTTAAATCAAAATGTAGTCTGTTCTCATATGAATAGTGCTGTGTTGTTTAAGATTATTTGAGATCATAGTAGTGTATACTTATAGTACCTCTAAGGCAAAGTTGTAGTTTTATATTATTTAAATACAGATGTGAGACTGATATTATATGTTGGAATAAAATGTTTACTGCAGCATTAAGCTTTTCCAAATGGGGTCATTTAAGATTAATGTTGCCCCAAATTATAACAGTCAGGCGAGTAGACAGCGGTTCGTGCTGGGAGTTTGCAATAAAATATTTAGATGAAGAAATTGTGACGTGGATCAAACACACCCAGCAATAGCCTTTATTGACTAGCACTATTTCATACTTGAGTCATGAGTGTAGTCATTTCTACTAGTGTTATGGTATTGTGTAGTTAGTTACCTCCTTTATTATTTTAGGTACTTTGTCAGTAGTCTGCCCTCCTTAGAAGTTAAGACATCTGACTATTTATAGTAAAGTACCGGTAGTTCTAGTTATTCTACAGACAAACAACTTATAATGCTGCACAGGACAAATTTCTAATTAAAACAGGAGAAACAAGCAATTGGGATTCTGCGCTCCCAGACCTCTTCAGCACTTCATTCACTAACTCTCCTTAATTGAGACAATAAACGAATGAATGTCTCTTACAGTGTTTATGCTCGCAGCAATTTAAAAGTTTCTAACGAGCAACAGCATTTTATGTGTGGCACTAAGAATCTGTCAACTTTTTATATGAAATGTACAAACACCATCTGTGTTAATAGAAATGAGGGTAGTCGGTGCAGTTCTCAGCTTACTGGCACAAGTTTGCCTACTACAAATTTAAATCCTCAGTGTGAGGGGACCAGTTTAGAGAGGAACCTATAGATGACTCAATGAAAATGTGACACTTGGTCTGCATGTTTTCGAGTCATTATCAGTACAACTTGTTAAAACCTGTCATTGGTTGTTTTAAACTGGAATTAATGCACCGTGAATCATTTGTAACACAGAAGAACAGCTGTTGTTCCTCTCAGCCAGTGCCAGTATGATAACAGATTATAAAGCATCTGTTGGATGTTATGTAAGGCACGCTGCAAGTTTTCTTTTCTGTATCTCGGCATACCTGTACACTGTCCTCTGATACACATTTGGTCTCTGTGCTCAGTCTCTCTTCTTCTGTCTCAGAGTGCCCCTCTTTCTCAGTGTTAAGCTCTTAAATTGCCACAGAGTTGTCTGACCTTGGGGTCAGCCAGACTGTGGTGACTTTGGGCTAAATTTGGAACGTGGAGCAATTAGGCCCTCACTCCACTGCATTAACTACACAGAGGCAGTCGGGATGGAAAGACCAGGGTGGGATGCACTCAGATCTCTTTCTTGTTAACAAGCTTGAATAGGAGATTAGAGATCCTGCTGGGCTAAACCAGAGTCAAATGTTCACTGATAAATATGAAACCAAGAGTGCAGAAGGTTTTAGCGTGCCAGAAATGTGGGGTACTTTAATAGCCAAATGTGGAATAATAGGCAAATGTGGAATACTTACAATACAGACACCTCATTAGTCGGTCCCTCCAGGATTTTGCTGTGGTGGCCTAAAGTGCCTGATTTCGCAACAGCTTAAAAAAAATAGTAAAAAAATGTTAATATGATGTTTTAAATTGGAAGGTCATGTGCACACAGGGGATTGGTTTAATTAATTGTTGCAGGCGTGATATCACAGTTGCTGGAGGTATTGATTAATACACTTTAGACTAAGAATTTTAACATTCTTATTGACGGTTTCACTATTTTACCAACTAAATTTCTTGTGAAACAACCATCTAAAAGAAGAAAATCTCTGTGCTTAGTGGCTGGAGGAATTGACAGATTTGTCAATTGTAGACAAAGTTGTGGCAGCATTTGGCTGGTGTTCATTTCCCACCCTCTTTACATCACTCATATCACTGTTCCCTGGCCAAATGGTGGTAAAAGGTCACAGTATATCACACAGGTTGTATATTCCACCAGCCACTTTGGCAGGGAACCAAGTATCACCCAGGGGTCCCATTAAGTCAGTTTAGCGAGTCATGCAGTCAAGTGAAATCAGATGTCGTATTATGTGACATAAAAAAGAAAATATAGCTTCATCTTACAGCTGTCTTCATCCTTTCTTTTTATCCTTTCTTTTCATTTTCAGTCACAAGAACAGAAGAAGACAAAGCTGGCCTAGGATAGGCCAGGCTAGACCCCTCTAGCCACCTGACTGGCTTTAAAAGACTGGCCAGCAGCCTCTGTTAAGAGTTCTACCTTCAACAAGCAGAGGAAGGTTCATCTTGGTCTTACAACAGTTTCAACAGAGGTCTAAGTCAAATGGACAAATATTGCTTTCAAACCATATATCAGCCCTTGTGAGATCATACGAATCCTTCCATGTCGTGGTGGTTGCTCTCTAGATGTTGGAACCAGGATGGATTTTGGCCTTCATTTGACGTGTGTCACCTCATTGCAACATCTGCACGCACCCTCCTTTGACTGCCTTTGGTCTTTTCCCTCCCCAGTCTTTAAGAGAAAGACCCTTGGTCTCATCTGGGGCCTGCCCGAGCCCTGTATGGAAGGGCCTCCGAAGAATTGTTGGTTGTCGTTTTGAAAGAAGTCGACAGTGCAAAGAGGAAGTAGAATTAATAAGGCCCTGTTTGAAAACTACAGAATACAAGAAAGATTGCTACATTCAGTTGTTTTGATTGATTTTTTTTTCTGTAACCCGTCCCTTTTGCTTTTCCTGGAATTTTACCAAAGTTTGGAGATTTGAAATAGAAGCTTCCTGGTTGGATTTGTGACCGGATTTAGTTTACAAGTAGGTTTGGTCTGATTACTCGCATAAAAAGCCTTATTTATATGTACAGAATATCTCTTTTGTCCTCTGAAACTTGGAAGAATGTCTGAAAGCAATAGCAACAGCAAAGAGGTGAAATTTATTGCTCCGCCCAACCCTCCCTCTTCTGCCTCCCCCTGTCCTTCACCCCAGACTCCCCATAAAAATGTGAACAACTCTGCCAGTTCAGACTCGCACTTGGTGGAGAAGCTTGGCGGGCAACCTGAGGTCCAACGTCGGCGCCACACGATGGATAGAGACTCTAAAACAGCTGAGCACCGCTTCTTCCGCCGGAGTGTCATTTGTGATTCCAATGCCACAGCTTTGGACCTGCCCAGTAAAGCAGCTGTGATACTCACCTCACCTCCAGACTGTGACGGGGCCCCCACCTTCTTCACTCTGCAGCCACCAGGGCCTCGATCTGGGGTACATGCTGAAGGTAGTGAGGCCCCAAGAGGTTCCTATTTACAAAGCAAGACCCTCCAGCCTTGTCTTGGGCTCGATGGGGCAGTTGCAAAGGGACACATAAAAAATGATGACGAAGACTTATGTGTGGGCAGTATTACGGTTTCTGTTCCCACTAGTAGCAGTGTTGAACATAATGTAGATGGGGCAGTAAAGGAGCCCAGCCCGACAGTATTGGATGTTACAGACAAAACAATAGGCATACAGCCCGACCCCACATTGCATTCGAGAGGATCGGAGTGTGCCCAACACGTGGCAAAAGATGGCAAGTTGATAGAACATGTAGATGATAGACATGTTAGTAGTCCGACAGAGGAGAAAGATAGGGAGACGGAGGAGGACAAAGGCCTAGCAAAAGCACGAGCAGAGCACAAAGAAGCCGAGAAACGACTGCAAGAAGACATAGAGGAGGTGGAGACAAAAGCTGTTGGGACATCGCCAGATGGACGCTTTCTGAAATTTGACATTGAGATTGGAAGAGGGTCCTTTAAGACTGTGTACAAGGGATTGGATACAGAGACTACGGTGGAAGTCGCATGGTGTGAGCTGCAGGTAAGTCCAGGCTCTTACCTAAATTTCATCTAGGTGTTCAGTTGAATTAATTTTTATTAATAAAATATGTTCCCATCTGTTTTTTGGGACTAATAATATATTTACCAAATTTTTTTAAACTTATGACCCTGATTGTATTTTTTTTTGCTTACCCGGCTGCTTTCCTGTATAAACTTTCATGAAATGAGATCAGTCTGATTGAGATTGAGATGGTGGTGCAGATTACTTTCTGGGTAAATCTGTACTTGATGCTTTGATGTTTTGCTTTTTGTCTTATTTCAGATAAAACATCTAGAATGGCAATAGTTCTACCTTAAAGCCTAGTAGGCATCAAGTGCAACACTAAGGAAACATTCTTACACAGACATTTCTATATTTTGTCTCTGTCTCTCTCTCTCTCTTTTTAAGCACCTACAATGACTTACTGCAGCCTATGGTCAATTGAATTCACTTGGACTCCCGAGGGCAGGTTGCCTTTTTACTGAAATTGGAAGTAAATGCTTGGTTATACTGGCATTAGATTTGCTATTATATTTATTTTCCAGAGATGCCCAAACTGTTTTTTTCCCATTAACATTTTAATCTCTGAAAGTCATTGAAGTCCTGTTGTTTTAACTGATGGGCAACACAAGCTGTCCCTCAATAGGCTGTACTTCATACCACTGTACTTTTACTACTGTACTTAATTTTTTGCTTGACTGGTAATTATGACATTTGTGTAATATTAATCTGTACCGGCAGCAGCTTGTTGGGCAAAATTTTGTTTGTGAAACACAGCAGTTAGCTGCAGAAGCTGACTGTTGACTGGCTTATTACTATATCTGAGTCACTTTCTTTCCTCTTATGGATTTGGTTTTTCAATGCTGCAATCCTTCAGTCAACCTGCTTTCTCTCTAGAGTAAAAACGGTTGATTTTATGTGTGTGAACGGATGTTGTGGTGATTCAGATTGCCACTACCACACATTGCATAAATGAGTGTAGATTAAGGAAGAGGACGCTGAACAATCGAGGTCTAAATGTTAGTATAAACCCGTAGGTTTGATTTCCTGATGACTGTGTCAGTTTGATGTGCTGTTACTCAAACATCAGACATATTTGTTTCATATCTGTAGTGTGAATTTTAATGTCAGCATTATTCTGATGGTTAGGGAAGGCTATGACTGGCGACTTCCTTGTCGAAAGCTCCAGACAGTTCAGGAAATGCAGGGTACTGAAAGTGGGTGAGCAGCACTGTTGCATCTCTCACCTACTTTTCCTAGTCATGTTGCCCTTGAACAACACAGTTTACTTCCTAGCTCTTTTGTTCTCGCTTCTCTGTGGCCAGTTTAACATTGCATAGGGCACCCGCACACCACTTTCACTCCGTCAGTAAAGAATGACAAAAAGGTCCAAATTAGACACAATGGCAGACAGTTCATCACAGATAGCCCTTGCAGCATTATGGGGCAGTGATGCAGCTTTTGCAAGATAGTGTGTGTGTGTGTGTGTGTGTGTGTGTGTGTGTGTGTGTGTGTGTGTGTGTGTGTGTGTGTGTGTGTGTGTGTGTGTGTGTGCTGCAAAAAGTGTGAAAGAGAAGTGTAAAGAAGTTTAGTGTGTCTACCAAGGCAAGATGGGTGACGGAAAGCAAAGCAGCATGTCTTGTTGACAAGTAGGCATAGAGTTTTCAGAGATGTAGAAATAACAGTGTGAGCTAGTCATATGACATTTGGGCACTGACTTAGCTGAGGTTTTAGTGGAGGAAGAAAACAATGACATGGCCTCGTGGATTTGCTTGCCCTGGTGAAATACTTTGTCACTTTGCCAGTGAAACAAATGTGTGAGATAAAATCAATGTACCTTTTTATGTATTCAGCAATCCTTCAGAATGACAGGAAACAGAATTAGGAAGAGGGGGTGACGGAAATAATCTGTTCTGTTCCTGATTGGTAAATTAACAGGCACCAGAAATGGTCAAATGAGGTGAAACTGTAGTTCAGTCTCCTTTTGTAAATCTGCATGTTTATATTTCTCTGTACAGTTTTTCCTGAGGGAGTGTGCAGTTGTTTTCCTGTCATCTCCATCACAAGATGCTCCTCGAGTCGTTCTGAATCCCAGGAGCTAAAATCAGCTTCGTCTGATTCCTCGTATCTAGGAAACGCCAGTTTGTTTATCAAAAAACATCTAGGCCCTGTCGAGCTTTCTCTCTTTGTCACACATGACTCTTTCTTTCAGTCTTCCTGTCTCGCTTGCTTGTCAAATGGAGGAAACCTGGTGATTCTTGGCCATTTTCTTTGTCAGGGTGGTCCCCGTCAGGGCAGAATCAGTGTAACAAGCTGATGTAATTAATCTATGGAACTTTAATATATGCTGCATTACTGGAGTCAGCCCTATATAGTGCTTGAGTTATGAGGTATGTGAGGCTTATGATATGCAGAGACAAGTACTTGTCTGTAAAGGCTGGCAGTAATCCACTGTGACTATGTGTCAAAGATGACTGAGCAACTTCTGACATGCAGTAGTATGGTGGGAGTAAAGTTACAGACACACACTACAGCTACACAGCCAAACCTTCTCTCACTGGGTGGGTACAGCAACTGGAGATCTGTGGGATTCAGGATAGTCTGCAACCTGTCGCTTCTCTGTATGTGCAAATGTGTTTGTACATGCATATGTGGTGTGTGTCCATCCATTTGACACAATACATACTGTATGTGTAAGTCAGCTGTGGTTGTTTAAAGTTTTGTGTTTCATAGAGATCTCTGAAACACTCTCAGACACTTGAGGAGTGTGGCATTAGGTTTAAATCCGGTTAACTTCTGTATCCAGAGCAAAAGGTAATAGAATTTGAAATAGATTGATGAAGAGGCAGAGCGAGTAGAGAGAAACAGGAGGAAGGTCACCCAGTAGCTTATCTTGGTCAAGAGGATGATAGGTGATGGATGGGAAGCAAGCGGCTGATGCTTTTCTCCTGGAATGGCGAAAACCTAAGAAAGGTTAAGAATTTGGGTCTGTTTTTTTCCAGACACGCTGGTGTTGGTAGTATGTTTGCAGTTAAATATTTTAAATTTATTTAAAAGCCCACTGTATTCTTTTGTGAGTTACTGTTGTCTTAGTAGTAGGGGAAAAAAAAGCATTGGCTCTGCAGTCTCTTTGTATTTATGAATCATTAAATATTTTAATTTAAAATTTATTTTTGTAAGACACATCCCTGTGGACTATAGTGAGAGTTGGTTTTGGTCTCTGCATAATTTTAGAAGAAGTTAAAGAAAGCTGTGATGGCTCAACGCATAACTGTGGCATATCTCAGTAAGTGGCAACAGACCTGCATACTGTCCATAACTCCATAAAAGTGTACCAATGCAAGAAGCTTAAACCAGAGAAGAGTGGGAAGCGGAAAAACAAAGTCTTATAAGGGCATGTGGGGGTGGGGGGTTAAAGGTCAAATTTCAGCCTGTTATGTCAGAGGTGATCCCTGGGAGCCTGACCAGCATTCAGCTGTAAGTAAAACAGAAAATGAAAATTTAACAGAATAAACTAAAAATAGCACAACTTTTGGGGGATGAGGAAGGAGTTTGAGGAAGAGTGAGGTGAATCTGCAGGGTGCTTACTGAGAGAATAGAGAAATGGGGAAACGTGGGGGTGGAGGGAGCGAAATTGGGGAAAGAAGGGGGAGGAGGAAGGAGACTATGGAAAGGAGCACAGAAACAGAGAACAAAAAAGGAGGGTGTTTGTGCCCATGTGTCCACTGGAACTCAAAGACCTTTGCAACTAGTCTTTCTGCAGCAGCACAAGACAGATTAGCCCCCTCCCCACACACATACACAAGTACACACATGCTTTTTTTGCTCCTAGGGCCTCTCCTTCAATAATGGTCATTCAATCAGTGCCACGAGAGGGAAACTGACCTCTGAGTACAGAGAGCTCTGTTGCCATGTACAGGTCTTACATCAATCCAAATCACTTGTTTGATTATTGTTTTATGTGCGTTTTATATTACAGTTCTGTATTTATTTTATTTTGTTAGATTATATCATTATGACATAAAACAAAATGAATTTGACTCTATGAGATGGCTAATAAATATTGCTCACAGTTTCCTGCACTTTGGTGATAGTAATGTCCCAGTTTCACCTGGTTCTGGGGTGACATCTGCCCAGGTGTTGGAAGAACTTCACAAGAAAGGGAGAAAGGATCATTTAGGAGGTAGGGAGGTACAAAATGAGGAGAGTTAAAGAAAGAAAGAAGATGTTTATCAAGGTTGTTTATCAGGCCTTAAAAAGTGCTGTGTCCCCAGGGCGGTTTCAATGAACAATGGATTCTCTGTTGCAGTTTATCTCTGCAAATTTTAAGAGCTTGCCTCAATGAAAAAATAATTTGAATATGTTTTTAATAGATTCTACATAAATAGCTTTTCCAAAAAGTGACATTCATAAAAAAAATCAAGAATTAGTTAACATTGGCATTCAGTTTCCAATGTCAAATGGTGCTGTTGGAGCTTGTGCAAAATTGCATGTAAATATGCTGGAGATGACTTATACAAGTACACATGTATAATTAGGAGTAGAGGTATTTTACCGAAAGATGTATATCCCCAGATTACTCCAGGGCAGTGGAGCCGAGGTGACAGAGAAGCTTTCCAGAGGTTCAGATTTCCCTGACAAAACAGCAAACTGCAGCTGTGTCAAGCCTTCGGCAAAGGCAGGCTTTCACTGCTCATTGATCTTAAGTTGCTTAGCCACCCGCCAAAATACACACATATTAAAAATAACAGTGGAAACCCTGTTTGCGGCTTTATTATTTTCTTGTGAAGATTTTAAATGCTGACTGCACACCTACATATCATTTCACCAGATTAATTTTCTATTTGGAGTTCACGTTTGAATACAGTGGGGGTGTTGATGTGTGTTCAGACTTAAGCTAACTGGGTATTGCTAACTTATTCATTTGGCTGGGCCTTGCTGCAGATGAGCTCAGCTGTTTAATTATAGAAGACTTAAAGAGGAAACCTTTTTTTTTTTTTTTTTTTTTTTTTTTAAACCTGCAGACTATTTCCTGTTCTTAAAGTGACAAGCATATGGGTTTGTGGTCATTGAAATAAGTAATTTAAGAACCACCCCAGAATAGCAATTGGAATTGGAATTAGCGCTCTCTCTTTGACAGTGCGGGTTTAAAATCACCACCAGCTTACCATAAAGTTGTTGGTAAATGGTCTGTAAATCAGCCATCCATCATCTGGATTACATCAGTATCTTATTTTGTCTAATAAATCAATCTGTAAGATGGGTGCATGTTGCATCTCTCCTTGGGTATCAAGTAGCCATCATGGTTTGTTTCCTGCCATGTAATGCTGTAAATAGGATAAAATGAGAGTGCACTTACCCCTTATAGCTGAACATTTTACAAACAGCATGGTCAACAGGTCAGACTCTGAAACACACACACACACACTCATGCATAAATGTACAGGGCAAAATGTGTATGCAGAGGCCTCTATGCATCAGTTGGATTTATGAGAAACAGGAAAAGGCTGTGGGCTGAGGTCAGCATTCATCTCTAAAGTTGGATAATCTGAAGATGACGGAGGATAGGAAGAGGACACTGAGGAAATCTTTCTTTATCAATTTTACTGCTCATTCTCTCTGCATTATCCAGTCTTTCTTTGTCATTCTCCCACTGTGTCGCTCTGTCATGTCAGTAACCAGGTGTGAGCAACAAAGGAAGGGACACAGAGAAGCTGACACTTCCTCATATGCAAGCCATCACCATACTTCCTTCCGTGTGTATGTGTGTGTGGCAGACATTTCCCCTTATGCTAAATAAGGTCAGGCCACCCTGTCTTCAATATTTTCAGTAGGAAAAGTCTCAGTGGAGTGGACAAAATGTCACATTGTGCTGTTTTTGTGAGGAGTTAAATTGTGATAGGTGTAAAATCAAATCACAATTTAAAAAAAACTGTGTGGAGAGTTACTAAAACATAGTAATGTAATAATGGATGTAGTCTAGCCCTTCCGCCCATGGAGGCATTTTATTACCCACTCATAAATCTCTCTTGATAGCTTTCATGCCTTAAATATGTGTGCATAACAGTTTAGTTATGTGTGTATGACCGTGTGTGTTTAGTGAAAAATTACTAACCTTTCTCCCTCCCACTCTCCCTGTGTGTATTCAGAAATGTGCAACCTTGAGCTAAGACTGTGTGAGTTTGTGTTTGCTTTTGCAAATCATAAAGGTCTAACTATTCTGTAAATGTAAAAGAGCTGATAGTCTAAAGGCTGCTTTAGGAAATGCAGGGTTTGTGTGTGACAGAATGTTTGTGTATATTGCTTAGTGTACTTTGTAGTTATTATAGCATGATTTCATTGAAAACAGGATGTCAATGTGTGTGGTGTTGAATTGTAGAAAGGCAGTAATTTTGTGTGAGCTGTACAGGGTGAGTTGGGGACAGTGAGTACATCAGGCAGATGTTAGATGGCTTACACGGTGAGACATAATGAAATGTCTCCCTCTCAGTTTTTCTCTTTTCTCTCAAATGTGCTCGCTCTCTTACTCTCTACTGTTCAAGCTTTACTTTCCCCAATCGCATTCAATCCTGCCTGCTCCTCCTTTCATTTTTATCCCTCCCACTCTTCCAATGGCATCAATCTTAAGTTCTCCTTGAGATTTAATACGTTAAAAGGAAGAGCAACTTTTTGTCTGGTTCCTCCTCCTCTACTGCCTACACATACAATCCATCACTGATCTTTTTGTAATCTCTACAGTTTGACACTACATTGCTGAGACACAGCTGGAAAACTGCATTCTGTGTGTGTGTGTGTGTGTACTGAAACTTTGTTTGAACTCAGACTACTACAAAACTTTCACTACATTATATTCAGCTTTTTCCTCGAGAGCTTGAATTTACATTCTTAAAGTATATTCTCAACTCAGATTCAGCAGCTTTACAAAATACAAATGTGTGCGCCCCATTAGTGAGATTTTTCCTTTTCTATATGTTTTTTTTTTTCTTTTTTGATGAGAAGCTGTGAAACAATACTGACATTGTAAGACTAATCACTCCCTGGAAATCCAGCGCCGTGGTTGACTGACAGCTGCAGATCAGAGGCACGAGATTGGGTCATGTTATTTTAAACTTAAAATGACAAATCTTCCTTCCCCAGACAGACTGAAACCATATTGGTACTTTACTATATTACAGTGAAAATGTTTTGTTGGAAACTGTTAATCAGCATGACCTACAGTGATAAAAGTGGGTCCTTGAGAACACTTATTTTCTTTAATAGATAGGAATTAAGTGTCTCTGTAACGTGCTTGTTATATGTAAAACATCTCAGTCTACCCAGTCCGCCCTCACAGCAGACTGGTTTAAACCCTTTAGCACGTTGATTACAGGCGTTACTGCAATAAATTTGAAACTAAACAGTTTCATGTTTCCCTGAACAAAATAGAATAAAAATAGCAGATTCAGGCATGGAGAAAGTTGTGATATATTAGATTTAATGGACCCAAACTGGTCAAGCAAGAGTATGGCGGTATAGTTGCTGACTATATGATAAACAAGTGGCAGTAGAAATGTTAGATAAACTTTTGCATCTCCTTTTTAAAAAATGGTGTGTGACTGAAGTGTGATCTCAGTCTAAAATAGATTTAGTCTCTGTTAACATCTGCATCAGCGTAAAGTGACCTCGGCTGCACAAGTAGACTGCTTGCTCTACAACACTGTGTGCCAGTTCGTGTGTCTTTTCTCTCTCTGTGTTTACTCTGTGTTCTCCTTTGTCTGTGCACTGACGCTGCACAGGCAATTTTCTATATGTGGTCTGTGTATGTGTAAGATACCCCTGGTTTAATTCTGCGTGTTTCTTCTCTTACACTGTGTGAGTGTGTGTTTGGGGAGGGGGTCGCTGGCTGGCCTTATTGTATCCCTTATTGTATCCCTTCCAGACTCCCCACATTCCAATGATAAGATGTCATTCCTTAGAGAAATAGGTTAGGGGAAAGCCTGATTGTTACCTCCTACAGAATTGCATTTTAAGCCTTTATCTGATGTTGCAAGTTCTTTACATACTTGTTTCTAGAGATCATCAATCATCTGTGTCTTTAGTACTTTTACTGTACCATAGGTCATTGCAAATGTTAAACATTTGATTAAACTACAGTTAAATTGCTGTCAAATATACTGTTTAATGTGGGGCAAGGTTCAGCACCCACCACCAAGGACTGATGACACAGTCTGAAACGTAGTCAGACATACTGTACCGGTCAATTGAAATTATTCTAGTATTGGTTTTAGAAACAATGCTTTTAGAAAACATCAGGTGAAATGGTTCAGAAAGTGTTCTGGATTTAACAGGTTCCTTAACATCACTAAATAGAAGCTGAAAACAGTGAAATAAATTGTTATATTGATGTCCTGTGCAACTGAGCATGTGTGTGCCACTTTGTTGCACTCTGTCACTCTCTGTCCCATTTTTTTTTTTTTAATGTCTCTCCAGCTTCGTCTCGCCTCGTCTGGCTCTGTTTCTCTCTCTGCATCCTCCATGACCTTAGCCAAAGCCTCTTGGGAAAGGAGGAGGAGAGCGAGACAGACAGAGAAGAGGCGATGGGATTTTTCTCTTTTTTTTTTTTCTTTTTGTTCTATAAATAGTAACTGAACAGCAGAGTGTCATCTGCTGAGCCATAACTAGAGCAGAATGAGTGGGGACTGTGTGTGTGGATGCATGTGTGTCAGTCTGTTGTGTCTGTGGGCAGGTTCTTCTGTATATTGAGGTGAAGAAAAGTTACTTTATTATTACATCAAACTTAATAAAGTGCATATGTTATTTGCTGGTAGCATATCACTGGTGGGTTTGATTTCGTTTTTGTGTGTTTGGTGATAAAAATGTTCTTGCTTTAGGAATAAACTATTTGCTATGCTGCAAGTGTGGTTTGAAAGGACTGTTGTGCTCTTCTTTTTCTTACTACAAAAATCATTTTGTTTGGTAGAATATTAGTATAATCTTTTTAAATTGGTAAGAAAAACCATCAAGATTACACTGTCCCCTAATTATAACTCTGAGGTCAAGGCATAATCTTAACAAGATAGTAGCTTTCCCACTGATATCATTGCTTTATTAACCCTATGCTGTTTGTAATGGTTTCTTAGGAAAGTCTAGTATGTGTATTTGCATTGCATTTGATTGTGTTACAGCCATTTTTTCTCCCCAATGAACTGTGTTTTGCTTAAGCTATTCCTTTGCAGGCTGGTTCATTATGACATCAGCCTAAAGCTTAACTCAAATCGAGACTTCGTGTGTCACATCCCAGGAATGCCCTGAGTTTTAATTGTTCAAAAGATGTCAAAGTAGAATTTAAATTTTAACGGTTACTTTCATGGCCAGTTAGTGGGGAGAGAGTCAGCCGGAGACAATGCTGAGTCAATGGAAACGGGACAAACACACAATCACACAGTATGTGGTCAGTGAGGTAGGAAGTTCTCCTCACCAGATTAGGAGTCAATCCCTCATAAGCCACAGTGTGCATGATGTAACCACCACAGAGCGAGGTCACATGGATGGTATGCAGCACTCGGTATGGTTTGAGTTGAATGGGAAAGCCCCTTCTGTCCTTGTAATGCTGTGGTCGGGTGAGAGGATGAACAGCTGCATGATTTGCAGCCGTCATCTGCCACAAATCATTTTAATGTGTGATATACTATGATATCCTAAAACATTGTAGGCAGTGCCAGCAATAGTTCTCAGTATTACTTTCTGCTTTTAAAGTGCTGCATGTGGTGGAAAACTTTTTCTTTCTATCTGATGTGCAGTAGTTGTCCTCTGTCGTAAGGTCTGTGTCCAGAGTGGAGCTCCATAAACCAAGCGTTTAACAGCTAAAGTCACTGAGTTCCCTTAGATGATGAGATTATGTATGCCAGATTCAGCCGATAGCAGGTTTTATGTTCCGCTGAAGTAGTGGTGCATTTATTGGAGAAATTAGTTTGTGTGATGAGATAAGGCAGGATGTGGGTGGACTCGCATGTTTCATCCCTGCAGCACTGTGTCCTATCGAATTGTCCTTTTAAGGTGAATTTCTTCCCTCACAAAGAGGTGACACTTGAGTGAAACTTCATTGAGAGAATGTTTTCCTGCAAATTTTCATAAAATATTGAAATTAATCTAAACTAGTTTCCCCTCCAACCTTTCCTGCTCACATAAACAGCAACACACACGCATACAAATTATAACAAAGTAGAGTTGACAGAGAGGTCAGATCTGTTTGTTTACGCTTCTTCTTCCTTTGTGTGTGTGAGTGTGTGTGTGTGTGTGTGTGCACTTTTGTGTGTATGGATATGGTGGGTTATGTTGCATCTGTTCATTGTGTCATGGGTAATAAACAGCTCACCTCTGTCAACTTGCTGTTGACTCTAGCTTAGTTAAACTGAGAAGAGGGCAGCACTCCAGAATCATGAGAGACAGATGGAAGGAAAAAGAAAGATGGATGAAGTACTAAACAGACTAAGAAAGAAGGAGAGAGATCATGCAGGAAATGCAGGAAAATCTTAATCAACAGACAATAAAATAATCAGAGATAAGTCATGAGCAAAAGTGACACACTAAGAGAGAGATGAAGGCAGAGACAAGGTCAGACAGAACCCCAGACAATTCAGAGAGGCAAAAGGGCTGATGAAAAACAAACCAAAAGATAAATGCAGACCGACAGAGAGGGACATAAAAAGAGATGCAGACAGTGCTGAAGAGAGAGAGAGACAGAGACAGAGCCAGTTTCAGACAGAGGGAGAGTAAGTGAGGGTGACACAGACAGGGAGGAGAGTGAGACAGACAGTTAATGGGGAGCTTTAGAAGGTAATGGACTGTAGATCCCCTGTGGCCTGTGGTAGTCCCATTCAACCTGTGTACTTTAGGCATTGTCTGCTCCATTGTATATTCAATATCCAGATGCTCCCAAGCCCTGGGGCTTTTGAGTACAGAGCAGCTCACGCAGCCATCTATAGTAGTGCTGCAGCATAGCTTCTACTTGTAGAGAAGTCATTTGACATGTTGGGTTGAATTTGTATGTGGCGATAAACAAGTTTAATTCTAAAAACAAAGAAAAACAGATAATTTATATTAACATGAGGATCACTCTACAAAACCACACAAAAAGAAAAGAACCTGGTGTGCCTTACCATAGTGAAAGTGCCTCACCGGGCCTGTGTGTGTGTGTGTGTGTGTGTGTGTGTGTGTGTGTGTGTCAGCACAGCTTGTGTGTTTGATGTGCGGGTGGCCATGCATGCATAGCCATGTGTCTTTGTTTGCACAAGAACAGGTTAAGATGGCGATGTTTCATTGAACGCTGACCCAGAGTACCTTCTGTTTTTCAAGCTCATATCCTGATTCCCTGTTCATTAAAGACACAAGGGATTATTTTATCGACTGTCTATAGTAATCAGTAAGAGGACAAGTAGACTGACTTTTGTCACGTTGGACGGTTTAGTTGTCAATAGTGTCAGCAGCTCAGTGACGGTGCTTGCTGTTTTGTAAATCTTCATGTGCCAGAGCAAGAGAAGGTGTCAAACAAGGAGATGCACACTGCACTGTAGTGTATAAGTGTGAAGAAAATATAGAGGTGCCTAAATGTTGCAGGATTGCAGTCTAAGTTGCAGGTGGTATCAAACCACACCACAGTCTACAGCACATCCGCACTCTGGTTACTGCATGTGCACACAGACTCTCTGCACAGTGCTATTTCTGTAAGTTAACAAGCATATTTCAGATGTTGTGGTCACCCACTAGTTATCTGCTACCTGAGTGAACTATCTGCACGCGTAGATTTGACACCTTTAAATGCATTCACTCCACTTAGTTCTAACCTATCAATATTATTTTTGCAACATTTGTTCTTGGTGTATTTTAATTTTACTTTTGAAAATAGAACTTTACAAAGTAATCTTAAAAGTTGGAAAATTGCAGAGCATGTGGATGATCCTCCAGACTGAATGAATCAACTTTCAAAAAACCACACGTTGATGATTGGAAACCTTCGCTGACATCCTTTAGAGGAGTCACTGGTTTCTCGGTGGTCTCTCTTACTAGTTCTTGCACAGTCATGCATTTTTTTTGAGGATGGCCTGCTCTAGGCAGATTTACGCCTGTGCCAAATGCCTTCCATTTCTCAAGGATGGATTCATCGGTACTGTCATTTAGCCACTCCGATGTGTTTTAACCATCCCCTGACTACTGCTTTTCACCAGAGTTTGTGCAGAGTTGATTGAAGTGTTCTTTCGACCTTGTGGTGTAGTATTTTCCCAGAACTTTAATAGACCAGTAACCGAACCTTCCAGTGACAGGTTTAAAGGTAAACAAACATGAATGCTTTTTCTAGGTCCCATCAACTTTTACACTGCTGTTTCCTGGCAACGGACTGATTGACACAGAGCTGTGACCACATTTAACCCTGTATTTATGTTCTATAATATATTTAAATTCAGTTTAGCTGCATTAAATCAACAGAGAGTAAGGTCACTCCTCTAGGGATGTCTCTTTGGCTTGATTAGGACCTGAAGGATTGTGCAGTAAATATTTATTTGCAACAGCCATAAATTTTAATTTTAGTAAAGTGGCTTTTAGAAGGGAAACAGAAAAAGATAATTTGGCATTTAAAGCTAAATATGCCGCCTTGGGAATTCCAGCTTGGGCTAGCATGACACTGCTGCTACACTTGTCTGCACTCTGTCCTGTCGTCCCGTCATTTTGAAATTACAACATAAAATAAAAGTTTGCATTAAGCAGTGATTTGTGAGAAGGGCGAGCCCCACTTGAAACCTTTTTAGAAGGGAAAATTACACCAGCTCTTTAGTTTAAGAGAACTACTAGAGCATTTTTATACTAGGAAAAATGTAAATTCTGTAGTTCTAATTTCATCAGTGCATGTTATTACTCTTACAATACAACATAGCTTTGTTTTGGGGTGGCTCGGGAGCTGAAAGGGCTAAGAGCTGCTGGTATTTCTAGTAAGTATTTTCCAGCACATTTTAGGGAGGATTTAAATCTAAACTCTTTAGAGGGGGTTCCATTTTGTTGAAACAGCAAATCTGCTGAATGAAGTGCTGGGGAATGTCCTTAATTAGCCCAAACATTAGCTCTGTTTCAGCTCACCAGCTTGAAGTGGGCAAGCGGAACAATGACAAGAAGATTTTTTTTTTAAGAAGAGGGGGCTGGAGGGGTATTTGGGGGAGGGGGTGGAGAGTTGCAGTCAATAGAGATAGAAGAGAAATGGAAAGATTGAGAAGTATTAAAATGTGTTGCAGAACTGCCTGTTGTGATGGCTCGGTTATGGGGATTTGAGCACCTGGACATGTATGCGTTGACATAATCACTGCGTTTACATGCACTTATGTAACCGGGGTACTCAAAAAAACCATTATTTTCGGGGAACCGGGTGTACGTGCACTTAAGTAACCTGGAAATACTCAAATACTTCAAATCCTGGAAGTCCATGTATACAGTATATGCAGCAGAAGATTAACCTGATTTTGTGTCAGGCTAATGTTGCAGCAGAGCGACAGCGCAGGGGGAGCGAAAGGGGGGAAAAGCGGCAGACGCAGCTGATCCATAATGGGAACAGTCTGAATTTTAAAAAATCCGTTGGGGAAAGTGATTCATTTAGGCTTAATTTTCATTCAGGCTTTAGGAGGTCTACATTTTTAATGTGGAAGGATGATCTCTCCTTTCATTCAGTCTAACCCTCGGCTGCGTGTTCCCGTCTACAACCTTTTGTTATGCACATGCGCAGTTTGAGAAAACTGATTAGAAAGCTTGTTACCAACATACATGGCAAAGAAATCGGCTTTCTCCTACGGAAATCTACCTAGGAAAACCATGTTTCCCTAAACCCTGACCGTGATTTTGAAAACCAGCTGGAAAATCAGCTTTCCTGAGAAAGGTGAATGTAATCTGGTTACTTCAGTCCATGTAAACACACTGCATGTTAGCACCTGTCAGTCTGTCCTCAGCACCTCTGGCACTGTTGCTTTTGTGGAAAAATGGATGTGTTTGTGTGTTAGTTTGTAACATCAGGCTTATCTGTCTTTCAGCGCAGATTACTGAGAAATCCATTTGAGTGCATTGGTCAAATATTGGGCAATGTGTCTGTGATTGGTGTATGTGTGTTTGGGAGTGGGAATGAGCACATAACTGTTCACCACAGGAATCGTTATTCCAGCTAAACTTTGATCATAATGTCTGTTCTCACCCACGATGTCCCAACATGTTTGTGATTGTTTGATTATTTTTATCAAACAAACACATCTCTGGTCTGAGGTATTTATTTCCAAATATCTCTAGGTGTGTAGCACACTCAATTCAGATTAATTTCAGATGAACGCTCCCATCTTTTAGAAGTCCTTTGAGAAAAACGCTATGTTAATTTATTTAAATTCTTGTGAATTCTGTGCGACCATGACAATTAGAACATCATAAAAATTTTCCATCAAACTTTGTTTTAGAAAGGCTGTCATGAAATTAAGCATTTTAGACTGCACCAATCACAAAAGCATAAGCAAAATCCTGGAGGGATGGATTTATTTGTGATCCCTTTCCTGTTTTGTCCTGATCAAAATAAGGGTTGCCTTGTTACGGGAGTTTTTTTTTTTTTTCTCTCACAAAAACAGGTCCTACCAGAAACTATTTCTGCTTCATTAACAAAACAAAATTAGTGATCGCTGCTTGTTCTTATTTTATACCATGTTTTTTATTCTCACAATGGGAATAAACAACACACCCACACACGCACACACACACACACCGCACACACACACACACACAAAATGACATCCACTCCTTGCTTTTCGTAAAGGCTTTTGGCAAGCGTTCGGCTCAATTTGTTTGCCACCAGGGAGCCAACTGTGAAGTGTATGATGGTTCAAAAGACAAACGCTGCATGAATGGGTGTGTAAAATGTTTTTGTAGGGGTGTGTTCACCTCTTAAAGTGTCTGTTGAACTTATCCCATTTAGTTTTAATGCTATGCTTAGCTGCTGAATGACTTAACGACTAGAATCATTCTTAGGCTGAGTTGTAGTTTTAAAAAATCAGATTAGCTTTTTAGTAATTAATAGATGTGCTGAGAAGGACATGTTGCTAATAAATGATCTCTGTACAAGGAACATCATCCTGTAAAATGTCAAGAATTCACACTTTAAAACAAGTTAATACAACTTAGTAGAAATGGTGGGATAGAACAAAAACATTAATGACATTTCATTTCAGTAGTTTTATGTTTGATTTAATCAGACAGCTTCTACTAATGAGACTCCATTTCTGAAATACAGGAACTTGTAATCTCGTGATCTTTGTTGGCAGACAACCTTTTCTCACCGACTCAACCCCGACACAGGTACATGGTGTACACCAGCGAGCCACAACCTTAATACCACCTGCTGAATGTTGTGGCTGACTGGTGTACACCTGTGTGAGGGGGGGATAAATGCAGTTCTCAGGAACATGAAGTAGTTTTCTGTCACCATGCCTCCTTCGCTTTTCTGCTCATTCTGTATTTTTTCTTCTTAAATTTTTGGTTAGTCATTCCATCCATTCTTCAGACGACCACATTTTGACCCTGGTAATTTCTCAGTCTGGTGCACAATCATTCGGCCATCTCTTTATTCTCTCCAACTTTTCAGTCGCTCTGTTTCTTTCACCTGTCTGCTGCTCTAACCAATTCTTTCTGCCTTCCCTGCTCTTCTTGTTTGTCACATGTTCTTATCCTCAATCATTCACGATGTTTCCCACAATCTACTCTCTGTTATGCTGTCAGGCTCTGAACTTGTCTTCCTCACTGCTATATTTTTGCTCTTCCCTCTCTCTATATCTATAAATAGCAGTCTCGTGGGCTGGAGGTGTTAGCAACTGCAGCGCATGATTCATATTTTCAGCTCTGCCTTTATTTACCTTCACTAGTCTCCTCGCCAGACTCTTCTTTTTTCTTCTCTCCTCTTCTCTTCTCAAGGCATTTGGATCATATTGAAGTTACTTTCACCCCAGTAAACCCTGTCTAAATGTTCTCCCTGAAAAGGGAACAATCACTGCCTCCATTCATCATGCAGTCTTCTCTTTAATTCCCACATAACCTCCCACACTAAATGTATGAATAAAGCACAAAACAATAAATTAATCTTCAAAACTGAGAAGACGAGAAACAGAGACTTCTTCTAGCACTTAAATCTTAATTTGTTCTTCTTCAGTGACTAAAAATACTCATGTGTCAAAAAGAGAACCTGTTTTTGTTTTTTAAAACCACAATGTATAAAATATGCTGAGCGGTACATATTCGTGACATAAGTGTGAACCTTGTAGTGTGAACTGTCACCTACAACTGAAAATGTATAGTTGATTTTATTCTTTTGTGCCATAAACATTTGTTATCTGCTGAATTTGCCTGTTATAGCAGTTAGTTTGCACTTGCACTAAGGACTGCCTTTGTGCAGACTTAGACTGACTTCATGGGCCATTACTATAGTAATATTTCACAATAGCAGATATATGGATAAACACAGATGGCTTTTGCAGTGACTGTAAATGCTGCAGGCTATAAACAGTTACGTTGCCTACACATATGCACACATTTATGTAAATACACTTAATTACTGCTGTTAAAAAAATCTGTGAAAACAGGGAATATTGTAAACACACGACCAACGCTCTACATCAATACATTCACACTCTGACAAGGAAATGCACACAAGGATTAAGGGAGTCTTTTGAATAGAGGGGCCTGAGGTCAGATTGAGGGTCGGGGACTGGGTCACTGCAAAGGTCTACTGGGGCAGAACCTCTGAATGATGACAGATTAACAGAGACAGAAGAAAATGAGACAATAAAGGCAGGAAACCTCACCAAACACGTGAATCGTGTCTGATGTGAAGCGCTGACAGATGTCAATCCCTCCTCAATCTTCTTTATCACTGTTTGGACTGGGTAGAGGGTTTGGGTTTCAGCAAGAAAGCATTGAAGCATTGGTAAATGTAGGGTCTACTACTGTGTTAATTCATGTTAGCCTCCAGCCATTTTCTTTAATACAAAGTTTTGGTCTTGATTGAAATTTATTTTAAACTCTCTTAGTATAAGGAATAACACGTGACGTTTTCATGACCGTTGTATTAGTCGATGACCCTTTGTACAAGCTGAACCACAGTTCAATAGTTGAGAATATCTTGTTTTCTATCTAAATAAACTATAATAATTGTTCAGATCTCTGTTTTTCCATTTTCCATTTTCCATTTTGGAGAAGTAAATCTGGCAAGTAAAACATCTCAGCTACCTTCTCATAGGGCAAGTAGTTGAAAAGCTTAATGTCCATCCCTGCAATGAACAACCTCAAGTCTGGTTGTGTATTTATTGAAAAGGAACCTACTTGTCTTACCTGTTTCTTTAACCTTGTTGTTTTAGTAAGGTCACTACCACGACAGTTATTGGCAGTTGTTGTTTCTTAGACCGTAGATACCTTATTTAGTAGATAAACACACAATACATGTATGTACAGTAAAAGACATGTGATTTGTTCTGGATGTTCTGGATTTCCGCATTATTTGAAAAGTGTCTCCGGGACAGTGCTATTTGTTGATATAAATTTAGATAATGACAACTTACTGTAGAGAGTCTCGAGGCTGCCAGTGAACCTTGTCAGTGCACAGAAGCAGCCGTGTGACTGGCATGTTGTGAAAGATTTATGGAGATCGATGAAGCTTGCACTCAAAACAGTTCCCAGTATTGCCACAAGACTATTTATTGCATCAGGAAGCTGAGCTTGTCACATATTAATTTTGATTGTTTATGCAGTTACAAAAATAAGCTCTAGGAAGTAAATACTGTATATCTTAGAACAATACATAACAATGTCCTGCCTTTCTAAATGTGTGACATTTCTTTTTGTAGCCTGCAGGACAGAGTAGCTAGAAAAGGAAAGACCATTCTACAGGGTCGGACACCTTTGCAGTAAGTTTTGGGGTTTGCAGACAAGCAGCCCTCATAAGTATGATTCCCTGTGCCCATGATTATACAGTAATAAGTGCTTTTTGAAATGAGAGCCATTCGTGAGCTTCAGAAAATGATAAATAGCTCTGCTCTGGCATAATATTTTGGAGCAAGATTGTGTGTGGTTTTTAGGGTTTTTCACTGAGAAATTAATGATTGACCCTGCAAGTCCAACCAAAACATTCATACGCCGATGCTCCTGTGTGTGTTGGCACAGCACTCAGTATGGACAGGTGTGCGAGGCCTTTTGAAGTTGTGGCACTGATGGATCATATCATAGTACGCTCTCTCCTGCCTTCTCTTTTGGGCTTTGCACCTGAATGAATCTGAATCCCTGCCAGTCGTCACATAAAGTGCCTCTATTGAACAGGCAGCCAGTTATGGTGAAGCTGGCTTATCAGAATCCAGACGTATTTATTAATGCGAGCCTCCTGCTTCGGAGCAGCACATCCTTACATACATGCAGATGCTGTATGCACCTGATCTTGTGACACTTCAGCTTTAACTATACCTACTTTCGTCTTGCCTCTGACTTCAATCCTGTTATTTTGACCTCTCATAAACCTTCACCAGTGTGATGTAACTTGTTTGTGTATGTGAACATGTACTCTTGTGTGTTTTTATCTTGGCCAGAAAGCCTAGTTAGAGGCATTGTTGTCAACATTTCCCCATCTATTTTTCATGCTGCTCTTTGTCTCTCTCACTCTTGCTGGACAGGTTTTCTAGATTCTTTTTTTTTTTTTTTTTCACGGTGTCATCGACGTTTGACTCTGTGGGTGTACATCTGGTTACAGTTTGACATGTATTTTTCTATGTTAATGATTGCACTTCACATTTACATTTTTATAAGAAATAAACATCTGTTATATTTTTTATAAACAAACACTTTTTCCCCTAAATTTTTCTCACCACATCATTGAAATAAGGCTTATTTACTTATAAGTAGCATTAACACAATGAGTAATTAAATATTTTTCCAACTATTTCAAGTTGCAGAATTCAGTTAACATTATTTTTCTTTTAAGTAAGTTAAGTTAAAATTAGGCTAAAGAAATTTCTTACAAACATTACCTTTTGGATGGAAGTGAAAGCAGCAGGAAATGTTACTGTGCCGTTCATTATGCCTGAAGCACCACGTTAACCTGAAAGAAAATCTATCAATCATTATTAAGATTTAGTAGGCCTCACATAAATTATCTATAGAAATTAAGGACAGCAGTGTTCATAGGCCAACTTGTTTTACCTTCAGGCAGGAGCTTCTGTACTTTGAGGAATCTCATGGAAAGAAAGGAGCCATGTGTCTTACCCGGTGTTTCTTTCTTCCTTTGATGATTCTTATGTCATCCTATACTTTATTGTGTGGATATTTTAAGCAGAGATTATTAACCCAGGCTTGTAAATCATATTGTCATCGCTGACGTTCAAGAAAAGAACGCTGGACATCCTTTTGTATTGTGCCACATTCAGGTGTAAAATGGGTTGTAGGCACAATGAGATTTTAAAAGGTTTGTTATAGTTCATGGGTGTGTGAATTTTTTTACAGCTGTGTGTCTGCATGTGACAGTGATAGGGGATTAACTCTTGTACATGTTTGTAAAGCTAGGCAGCGCCAGATGTACTTGGCAATTAATTGTAGTGTTTGAGAGGTGACAGAGATGTACAGTACTGTATTATAATTACAAGTCCCCCAAGCACTCAGCACTTAAGTGGAAGCAGGCGAAATAACAAACTCACGTGCTTGTAGCTGGAAATGTCCATGCTAAAGGACCTTTTCAAGCTTGTATTCCCAAAGTGAAATGATTAAACACACGCTTAGTGACACAGTACTTGTGGCTTACATGCCCAATGCAGTGGGGCACATGCAAAACAAAGAATGCATTTCATGATCATCTCAGCAAAATCTGAATTTCTTAATATACCTCAGTAATAGTGTGAGTTGGTCTGGCTGGCCCGGTGGAAGGAATTGGCAGCAATTTAATGAGGACAAACCATTCAGGCTTAAAAATAGAAGTTCATTTTGTGCCTTTTATGTTTTAAACAATGTTAGCCAGGCTTAGTCTGAACAAAGGTAAGAATAAGCAGTTTTGCCTGTCAATTTATGAATAAACCTTTTAACTTTCAGCTTTGTACAAGTGTCTTTGTTCAAAGTTTTAATCAGGGCTGTGGTTTTCTTGGTACAGTAATAGTTTGCTTAGAAAAAGGTCGTTACATTGTGTGTGAATTGGTTTAGTAGTCTCATTAGAGGCCTTGTTGTCATTATTACACTTATCTTTCCTGAGAATGAGACTCATTATGAAGTTATACAATTCTGCTTTTGTCTCAATTGACAGCTCATTATCTGCGCTGTCCCACCTCCTGTCGTCTCTCCCCATTTCAACCTCTCCTCTTCAGTTCCTGTCTTCCAAAGTGTACTGTTCTCCCTATTTCTGATCACTCATTAACATCTGCTGGCCTCCTATTTTTACTTTCAGTAGGTTCCCCATTTTCATTTTCTCACTTTCATCCTCTCTTTCTGCTGGTCCTAGTATGTTCATATTTCCTTACAGATTTCATGCCTCCCGCTGCTTCCTCTACTTACGTATCCACTCACTAAACTGTTTTGCAAAATCTCAGATAAAATGTCAGTTCAGCAAAGCAAAATTTTAACTGGGATAACTGTGTTTCATCCAGCAGAATCATCCCTCCTATCCAGGATGATTGTGCTGCAGTGATTTTCCTTGACCAAAGCAGTGCGTATTTCTAGTTGATGTAAGCGTTGGACTGACTCAGTCCTTGTGACATTGACATCTTTGTCTCTTAGCAAGGCATTACTGAGACAGACAGGCACCTCTGCAGAAACCCTACACCATGCGTATTTGTGTGTGTGCGCATGATGTTCTCACAGTTATTGCATCACTGTGTCATATAATCCAACCTCTATTTCTGCCTCTCTTGTCTTTTCTCTTCTCCTCTTTTCTGATTTCTTGTCCTCCGTCCAGGTTGCTGGACTTCATCTATAGACGGTTGCTCTGTTTCCTTGGATTTTCTGAGAAATGTAATTATCCAACTTTATCCAACGAATTGCACATTGTGTCTGACTTCAGAGGACAAATATGCCCATTTCCTCTTCCTCTATCCTCACTTCCGCTCTCACCCGTTTCCCCACTCCGGTTTTGTCAGTCACATGTGTAAACAGTGTCTCCATCAGTATACACAAGCTTTTCATTTGTGCATTTAGTGTTTGAGAAAAAATTAAAGCAGACAAAAGTTCTGTCATGTGCTTGTCTTAGCATTTTAGTGCCGTCCTATTATGGGGGAAACCCAAATGTAGCTAACATTTGTAGTATTACAAATAACAACTAGTACTTTAAAAAATATAGTTTAACTGTGTCTACTTGTGTGTGCCTCAAAGAGTGCAACAGAGTTCAAAGTACAACAAAAACTAGGCTAATGTCTTGTAACCGTGTACACTTTGGCAGTAACAGGCTCTCATCTGGAACAAATTAACCCTAAAACTTGTGTGTAACAGAGCCATAGTCAGCCATCAGAGAGACCCAGAGACAAACACACACAGGACAAATGTAGATGTTTGACTGCTGGATGTTTCTGGAGCTTGTCAAGTTTTCTGTTGCAGATTACCTCAGTCTTCTGATACATGCCAGTGATATATGCCAGCTAGTCTTCCACTAGCCTGTGTCTGTTAAAGTTCGCTGGTTACCCTGTCAAAGCTGGAGCCTAAATCAGTTCCTCCCCCTTGTCTCAACTAACCAGCTGGCCAGGAAATATAGGCCACTCCAAGGAGAGGAAAAGGGCAGAGAGAGATGGACTTAAAGACAGAGAGAGGGTCGAGAGATAGGAAGGGGAAACGAGAGAGATGAACAATAACTGGGGGATTAAGTTTGTTTTTGTCCCTTTCTTTCACAGTCACAATTTTTCATTCATTTCCAGCTCTACCTCTGACCTCTCCCTCTCTTCACCCTATCCTTTTCTCTTGACAGAAGCTAATCCCCCTTTTATGTTAATTGTGTAGATAGGAATTGTGTGTGTGCGTGTTTGTGTTTGTTTTTATGTGTGTGCACACAGGGGTTTGTACAGTTTGTTTTCATCCGTGTGTGTCTGTCCCTTTAAGGTTTCTGTTAGCTCGTTGACAACCTTGGAGGAGTTCAACACAAGACCACAGCACTTGCACACATTTCTGACATAGTGTGTAGTATTCTAAGAGTCAGTGTGTGTTTGTGCCAAAGCTCGTGTGCACATAAACAGACAGTGGGTTACTCACATTAAAAGCGGTTGTTAAGCTGACGGAGCATAAATATTGAGTGCTTTAAATATTCAACACAGAATTTAATTGCTTGCCTTTACTCTCCACTGTGTTTGTGACCTAAAAATCTATCTTCTGTATTAACGCTCCCCAAATGATGTGTGTTGCGAGCATCCTTGTGGCCTAATGGTTTTGTGGACTAGGCAGGTAATCTCAGATGTCCCTTTTTTAATTCTGGCTGAACATCTTTCTAGTTTATTATTATGCACATCTATTTCTCTGTCTACCTCATTCTTTTTCCCCAGACTGAGTGTAAGTTCTACCTGAAACTGTCTGGATGCCTAGGGCTCTTAATATATAGAATAGAGCAACGTTTATTCGTCACTGAGCACATCTTGATGCTCTTTAAAGTGAAACTTGAGAAGTTCCGCTCAAGCACCAGGAGCGGAGGCTTAGATTGGATAGAGTGAAAAGGGATTGTCCTCACAGAATATGTAATAATTCTGTCTGGGACAGCCCTCATCCTCTCTCTAACCATTTGTTATATCATCAGCTACTGTAACATTGAAACACACAGCACACGCTGTAACAACTCGTGACAGGTTATATATGTAATGGTTCTTGGTAATGAACTTTTGCCTGTAGCATCTGACAGTATTTTAAGTTTAAGTGGGGATTTTATTTGTGATCCTCTTACAGTTTATGGGTTTCTGTGAGAGGCCATACATAAAGGCTAAGCAGGTGTGTGTGAGTGAGTGTGTGTGTGTGTTTAATGTGTTGTAACCCATCCAGGAGTAGTGGTAATAAAAAAAGATTTTAAGGGCATTTTGGATTAGATTGTGTCCATCAACATATCGGTCTCCCTGCTACCTGTTTATGATGTGTTAAGAGAAAGACAGGTGGCTGCAACCTTTTGCACACAAATGTGCACATGTAGTCTTGCACACAGAAGCAGAGCCATTCTATGCAAACATGACGTATGTGCGACAGCAGCATAGTGTGTGACCTCTGGGAAAAAAGGGGTCAACTCTTTAAAAGTTCAAAGCCTCTTTGGTCCATTCAAGACAGACAGGATTGCTGATATATGACAGCCATTAGGTTTAAATGTGTCATCTTTCAAAACTTTCTTGTACATCAAATGGCGATTTACTGTGTAAGTTTTCTGTCACGCAAAAGTCACAGACACAAAAAAATTCTAACTTATTGGATGTTGCTAATGTTTCAAACCATTTAAAATGCGTACTTGTTAAAAACGGATGTTTATTTGCATTTCTAGAGACAAAATGACTTGAACTCTTTTCTATAAAAGGTAAACTTACTTCCAAATCTTCGATTAAAACTGCCCTTGAAAAGCATCCTGTAATGATGAACCTGATGCAAATAATAAAACTAATTCTTTTAATGTCACCAATGTTAACCGTGTGACTGTAAAACTTAGATGTTTTTTTTCCTTAGATTATTATTTTTTTTGGTCCATGTGATTTCAATGGCTCTTGACTGGTTGTTTCCTGTATGAGCAACAAAGCAGGCCATTGTTCGTTAGTAATCATTTCATCAATCAAAACCACAATAAATGAATAGAGCTTTATTAGAGTCCTGGGTATTGGAAGTGTTTTGCTCAGCTGATTCAGGGTTTGGGCATTAGATTGGTATTAGATTATCAGCGTTGAAATGAGAGACAGTGTCCTGTAACTTAAAGGTTAGCGGTCCACATACATGTTTAGGGCGATATTAATTTGAAATTCTAGTATTTAAAGCCTTCTTTCCATCAGACCATTTTTATGAACTTTGGCCTCCCTATTAACATTTTTACTCATTAGCTCCATATTTGTGATTATTCCAGGTATAATGTGATCCTTTGTGCATGGTGTGCTATTTTGTTATGGATTAACACTTCAGTTAAGGATTAACACTGCCCTCATTATCCTCAGATTTCCTCTCATTACCCTTGGATCAAGACAACAGGATCTAGTGGCTGAACTGTAGGATGTGATGTGGGCAGGTGGCCATCTTTGCAAAGCATCTTCTTTTTAACATAGTGGAATACAGGATGCTTGAATCCTATGAATGGAAATGAGAAAAGGAGTGACAGAAGGGTTGGAAATGATGGGACAGGGGTGGAAAAAAGATTAAGGGAAGGGGAAGATGAGAGGGGCAGTGAGGAGACAGTTCAGTGGAAGAGACATGACTGACAGAGCAGAGGGTAATGACTGCACTGGCACATGGGGTGGGTGTGTGTGCTTGTGCGAGTGAGAGAGAGTGATGAACAGCCAGGCACAGACAGAAGAAACAATAGCATGCACAGTGGGATGCAGGCAGAGATGGGACCTATTGTTAACACATGAGTACACAACATATTTACACACACAGGGCTTGTGATTGAACATTCTAATGAAGGTTTCTTTTTTTTTTTTTTTTTTGCTAGGGCTTTAGTCTGAAAAAGAAAAACATTTATAAAAGATTGATACCTGTTGACACTATGAAAATGAGGTTTGCATTAATTAACAAGTAAAAACATAATGTTAATGTATCAATAACACAAAAAACATACCGAAGGAAAACCATTGTCTCTGCATTTTCTAAAGAGTTTTTTCAACCACAGGTATCTCATATTACAGAACACATATGTGCACACAGACACATGGGCCTGGTTACTGCAATATGTAAGGCGATGATTGATGGGAAACCAAAAACCACCTAACTAGAATGAAAAGAAGTGGGGGGGGTGGCAGGTGGTGGAGAAAGTGAGGTGCCCGAAAAGAGAAGCAAGACTAAGAAGACAAATGGAAAGTGGATGCACGCAGACAAACTCTACTTTTGGTGTTTCTTTAGGTGTTTGAAACACAATCCTAAAATGCCTCTACAATTTATCTCAATCACTCTTTGTTTCCTCTTCCTCTGACTTTTACTGGCTCACATTTATCCAGTTGTCAATTATTTGTATTCCCAACAGGTTCTGTCTCTCTCTCTGTCTCTCTCGTGTGTGTACGTATACTGGCTAACCATAACAAGTTGTGGTAAAGCTCTGAGAGATTTTGGTTTATGTCTACGAGTGAATCGTGTGTGTCTTCTTCTGTACTACCTAGTTGTGTAGGGGTGTGTTTGCAGTAGGGGTCTTGTGGTTCTTTGCAGGAAAGTGTGAAGGGGCTAGGAGACACTTTGGCTACATACAGTATAAGTTGAGTGCACTGGTACTTTCTTTTTATGCTCTTGCCTCAAATGCACACACACATCCCACCAAGAGCCCCTGTCTATCAGCACTGTAGAATTTTTTTTTGTATATAGAAAGAAATCAGCTCATTATGCTGAACCAAAAGGCTTAATATACAGAGCCTGATTTCTCTGTCTAGTTACACATCAGCCATCTTCAAAATTTGGGTCAGGATGAGAAAGATCAAATTGGGCCAACAACAGATTCTGGATGATCTGGGATCAAAAGTTCACTTGGGCTCCCAAGATGAGTTACATGGCCCAAAAAGGATGCTGCCAGATGTTCAGTCATGTGGTGCAATAACAAGCAAACCTATTAGGTCATGGTTTTGGGATAATAAATGATTTCATTTCATCTTTTACAGCACAGTATTTCTCAAGCATGTGTTTGCATCCTAATCAAACTTCATGTAGAAAGATTTTAGGATGAAGCCTAGTCTAAATTGTTGCAGCATTAAATAGGCTCTAACACATAATTTTCATCAGTATTTTAGAGCCAAAACATATTTGCTGCTTTGTTCTTTGCTTTAGTTTATTTCCTAACTGTTTTCAGTTTTGCTGTGGGTACCTGTTGCACAATTGTATTGTTTGTCTTTTTTGATATAGCACTTTGAGGCAGGGTGAATTATACCACTCAAGTAAATAATAATTTACTGGGGAAAAAAAAACTCTGTTCAGCTATGTCTGTAATTTGGGAGCTACATTGCCTAAATTACTGTACATGATTTAACAAAGAATTGCTCCACACATTTTAGTTCAGCGTTTAGAAGAATTTCTCTTACAAGAGCACTGTCTTTGGGAGAGTCTGAATATCTTGTAGATGATGTATTCGCTGACATGAATGAAATCCATAACAAGTAGCCATTTTTTGCCTGATGTTTTGGTGGTTTACATCAACAAAATTATCAGCAGTTGATGCTTCATCTGTTGAACGCTGCTCTTCAGTGAGCTTACTACTCTGATTTGACATGGAGGTGTGTGCATACGGTGATTGGATTGTTTTAGCATTCGGCACATACAGTATGTGCTGGAAAACATGCAGCTATTTTTCCGGTGAAATTAAAACAGATTTTCTTGAGAAACCCTGGAAAATACCCAGCTCCCAATTACTGTTAGTCCACCATAATGCCTTCCTGACTGGTAGGAAGGTAAACTCCAACAGACCCAAGTGGCAGGTCTTACTCTGTCCTAAAACTTGCTTGACTTGTTAAGCTAGGAAAAATGTTGGTTGATTGAATTTCAGATGACACAGAAGAGTTTCCTTGGTTTGTGTTTTTTGTGGTGGGAGTTCTAAAGAAATTCATGTCCTAAGACATGGATCATATTTACCCGCTCAATTTCTAAACATTCTGGTGTCATTTGTTTCAGCTATTTAACTAATGGTGCTTACTCACTTGCTGGGCTGCAACAGACGAGAGCAGACGAGAGCAGACCAGAACAGATGATCACAAAATGCTCAAGCGCAGTGGGATTTCTGGTCTGCATGAGTTGATCAGAGGGTGTCAGCTTTCAGGCTCTCTGCAGGAAGCTCCATAATGCTTTAACACTACCGATTCTGTTTCTGCCCGCCTGTCTGGCTGCCCGGTTGTATGTGGGTCTATGTAATGTACTTGTGTCCTCAGGTAGATGTTACAGAACATAAATGGGGCAGACTGACTTTGAACTGTTTTTGTGAAAGGATGTACACGGTAGTTGACTTGTTTCAAGTTCTCATAAGGAAGACTGTGGGAAAGCGGTGCTGGGCTGAGACAGTTAGAAGTTCTTATGTATAAACAACATGTGTGTGAACCTGAGATAAGAAGCTGCAGATTTGAGTGCGTAGGTTTGTCTTGCTTAAGTGTGTGTTTGTGTGAGCCTGTGTGTATGAGAGAACAAGGCTTTGATGGAAGTGAGTGGATATTTATGAGACAAACTCAAGTCCCATGATGTTTTGAAGCTCAGAGAGTAAAAGAAGAGACAGAAAGGAAAACGTTAGGAAAAAAACCCTCCACCAAAACAAGAGGACATGTGCCGTATTGGAAGCTAAATATTAATTTTAAATTGTCTCGTATTGAGAATTTTGAATTGTAAATACTTTACTTTCAGTAACTTCCGTCTCTCATAAAGCATACTTGTTAGAGATGTTCCCATTTATACACTACAATGAAGAAAGAAACATTAATAATGGATAAGCAAGCCCCCTTAGACTTGCTGTCAGCTCAGACACACACACACACACACACAGGAAGGGGGAAAGCGAGAGAGAGAGCAGTAATCTTCTTGTGCCCTAAGGGATCATTGATATGGGTGGTCAGGGTTTTTTTTCTAAGTGCTGCTGAGAAATGGAATGTTAGCTTCCAGTCAGTTAGGTGTCCTGCAACTATTGTCATGTGACCACAGGGTCATGTGATCTAAATAGGAAAAAGAGCGACTGGAGAGCAGACAGTGAGTGTTAGTTGCTAATGGGCCATCATCAGTGAAGTGGTTGCTGCAGGATGAAGGGATAAGCTGTTATGGGCCATAGCGCGTGCACACAAACACACGCTTACATGGACTGAACACAATAACACACACTAAAGCTTTTTGGATTCTCTCTCTCTTTGTATGTGTGTAAGTCATATGATATAGATGAAGCCCCAGGTTATACAATATGACAATGAGATCATCGCGTCAGAGATTGTCCTAATCTCTGAAGGATCACAAGGACTTTGAGTAGCTTCATATCATTTCAGAACACTTACTGTGACATACTTTCAAACTGCTGAATTGTTAATTGTCTGGTGTGTGGCTGTTTATGGGCTATTGTGGCTCAGTTTAAAGTAAAAAAAAAATCAGGGAGTGTAGCTTTAAAACATTTGAATGATTAATGGTGAGTTCTTTGTCATGGTCGGTTTGCACTAATGCACTGGATGCATTTTTTAGTTCATATTCAAATGAAGTACTCAGATGAAACAGTGCAGTGCTGTGAAAAGGTGCTGAATCACAATGATTTATCAGTGTACATGTCAGACAAAATGTTGCTATTGAATAAAACAACAAAAAGATGCCTCTCATAGGACCTCTTTTTTTAAATATGGGTTGCCATGGTGATAATCCCTATAACGTTTCTGTGGGTAGGTGTCTAACCTCCAATATATGATCTCATGCCATGTTAAAAATACTGTTGCTCCTTTGAATGTAACATAAATTTTAAACACTGACATTTCTTGATGCTCCTTGTACAATTAAAATCTGTACAACATCTGTACTTAAACATACAGTGCTAATCTTTCTATCATTTTGAAAGGGTCAAACTTTACCTCTTAAAGGAGACATTTCTGTTTATTCTATTTCCAGGTTAATTAGAATTTCTACAATTTTACGTATGTATATATTTTGGGTTTTTTATATCTGGTTCAAGATAGTCTGGTATAAACATGTTAGTAATTAAGTCACAGAGGAAGTTGCGCCTATATTTATTCTTAAATACTTACAGTAATTAGGATTCGAGGTTTTGTCATTGTCAGCAAGCTATGATTTTGTTTATTTTTGGGGCAGTGATGTGCCGAATGTGTCAGCTATGGTTAGACACAGCGCCGGTGAAGAAACTAGAAATGTTGTGCAAACACATAAAAAAATGCAAATGAGCACATACACACACTCCACCAGCCTGAATTTTAATATAAAAAATATGCCTATAAATTCTATCAACATAATAAAATTATGTTTTCTTAAAAATATCAGCAAGGTAGATGAATGCATGACACCTTTAACACACATGTTCATGAATGCTCACAAACATGCAAACACTAATGTATCTTTACAAGATCCGCCCCACCCACGCTGCCCTTTGCATCTGTGTTTATTGAGGTTTCAGTGGTGGAGCTGGAATGCCCATTAAAATGAGTGTGGCTGTGCGTGTTCTGGTGTGTGTGTGTGTGTGTGTGTGTGTGTGTGTGTGTGTGTGTGTGTGTAGAGAAACTACGCAGTGGTTCAATGGCAACTGTAATTCTTTTCTTAACTTGTTTTACTTAAACTCTTTCTGGGTGGCAGCGGCCAGTTTATGCTGCTGTGGAATTTAAAGCTTGCAACTTATGATTGAAAACTAAAATATGACACAGATAGTAGAAGAGGGTACCTGAGGCTTTGACATTTGTGTTCTAGTGAACAGTCACCAGTGCTAAAATATACTACCACCTGTTATTTTGTGAATGTTGGCTTGTTTGCAAAAGAACAACCAGCGTAAAATTATGTATAAATCATTCATAAACCAATCACCCAACAAAGAAGTGAAACATGTACTGTACAGATAAAAAGAAGACACATCAAAATCCAGCTGTAGACTCCCTCTAATGGATGTTTGTGGCTTCTTTGAGTTGAGATTAAAGGACAGTGTTTCTGTTTCATCCATGTCGGTCTCTAGAGCTGCACTTTAATGGCCTACAGTAACATTTTTTTAAAAGTACCTGTTGTATTCCAGCTACATTTGCACTTGAATTGCATGTTTAGATCCTGCATGAACCATATAAATATAAAATATATAATATATACAAATATAAAACCTGTTTTATGTCCCCTTATACTACTTTAGCGGGACCCATCTCTTTGTAGGCATTCAGTATTTACTTATTATTTCCCCTGTCATTACATTCCCCACAATAATCTTGTATTGTTATTAAGACATTTTTGTGTGGGCAAATGCCTCTTCCTTTTAGTTTTCAGATGAACAATGTTTCCATAGCATTGTGGGTGTATGACTAATTTTCCTCTTCTGCCCTGTGTGTAGGATCGTAAGCTGTCCAAGTCGGAGCGACAGCGCTTCAAAGAGGAAGCCGGGATGTTAAAGGGTCTCCAGCATCCTAACATTGTCCGCTTCTATGACTCCTGGGAGGGACCATGCAAAGGAAAGAAATGTATTGTTCTGGTCACTGAGCTCATGACATCTGGCACACTTAAAACGTGAGTACACAAGAGAGTTCCTTTTGTGACAGATTTTACCTCTTCTAAAACAATGCTGGCTTTTCTGCAGTTTCTACCACAGTTACACTATTTACCCTAATACCCTTAGACACATACTGTATTTGCCAGCACTGACTTCTCTGTCAAACCAATATGGAGCTTTGTTCAGTTGGACTTTGACAGTAGTGCTGTAAGCATCTCGCATCTCAGCATGATTTCTGTGCTAAGAGCAGCTGTTAGTGGGTCAGCCAGGGTGTACAGCATGTGTGCGACATGCAGTATTTATGTGGCTAACAGAGAGCCTGTGTATGACCTAAAGGAATGAACTGACTGCATCGCACAGTCATACTGTAGCACGTTATACAATTAAAGCAGTTTTTTAGGCTTGAGTACCATAGCTCATTTACTTTGGTGCGTGTTTGCCACACAGTTTGATGTGTGGCATTCTCTGCCCCCCATAAAATCAAAGTTGAGACCTGATGTGTCAATGGGTGTCATTGTCTGTGCCATGCCTGCACGCCAGCCTCTCTGCTGTATAGAAATGTGTGACTGCTAATTCGAAATGTTGAGCTTCTGACACAATAAGAGCTTAAACGGTGCAAGTGGCACACGGTATGGTCCATGCAGTGCATCATGGGGCATCAGCCCTCCTGCCAGCTGCTGCTGCTTGTGCTGCAGATTCCTTTCATTCCCGCCAGAGAGACTGACAGAGCGAGAGACCGAACTATGTATATAGTATGTGGGGAACACACCAAAGGTATGAGGGGATGCACATCATTAGTTACATAGGCAGATTAATCAAAGTGACAAAACGAGCGAGACAGAAAACCAAACAGATGAGCAGATGGTGAGACAGTCACCTAACGATACACACAGATGTATAAATGATCAGACCACTGGACAAATGCTGTTAGAGTGAGTGAGTGACAAAACTAACGAACCACCTGTGTCCACTGCACATCAATACCAAGACAGTAGCGCCCTCAACTGGAGAAGCAAAAGAAAAAAGCTTAACTAATTTATGAACAAAAAGCAAAAACTGTCAAATATATTGAACACATAATTTTTAATTCATAAAAAGCATTTTTCCAAAGCTTTGTTTTGCTTTCCAGGTCTAAAAAAGAGGGTAGATAGGAATATAAATTTTGGATAAAGTTCTTTAGGAATTAAACATGAGTGAATTAATTATTAAAATTAAAAGAGGCAGACACAATGCAAATGCTGATTTAAAATTAGAGAACCATTCTGAACAGCAAGCGTGAAGTGTTTGGCTAGAAAACAGAAAGACTTCAACATAATGTTTTTAAATGCCTTGTTTATAGCCTAAGGACTTTTATCAGTATAATTTTTATCACTTGGTACATATGTTTTTGCAATGCTTGCTTAAAGAATCACTTAAATGATTACCTTCTGTCAATCAATAACTAATTTAAATCTTTGTACTGTAGTTAACATGTACAGTGCATGTGTGTACTTGTACATATATAACGTGTATACACATATACCCTATATCAACAAGGTCAAGGCTGCTCTATGATTTGGCCACCATCCAAATGAAGACTGAGAAAGGAGAGGGACTCTTGTACACTGAAGTGGTGGAAAAAGTTTGAGAGCTGACAAGAGGGAAAATGAATAGTGAAGAAGGGAGACACTTAAGTGAGTGTGTGTGAGGGAGGCATGTGTTGTACTTCTGTTACTGCGTTTTGTATGAGTGCATATCTGGCATGTATATATGTACAGTATCTACTCTTCTCATCTGGAACATGCATTTCTCAAAGTTCAGATGCATACAGTGATTTCAAAAAAGTAATAATAACCTGATTTTCCACAGTTGAACAAAACGTGATTTGATGATCTAAATCACAAACAGACAGACGCTGCTTAGTCTGATAATACAATCAGTTGTTGTGCAATCTATTGTCTTTATCGAACATACCCGTTTAATACCCCACACTTTTAGTATCTGCAGATTAGATCAAAATATCACATTGTGCAAAGAGGAGTTCTGCACCATGCTAATTCCCAGAAATTCTCAAGTGTGGCTGACATTATTCTGTAAGGTGCTGTACCTTTACAAACGTGCAAAATGATTTTCCCCTCAATTGTCAAGTTGTCCTGGAGCAGCAAAGCAGCTTCGAATCAAAATGTTCCCTCTACTTCACTTCACTGTTAGGATGATGTGTTCATGTTGGTATGCGGTGCCCTTTTTAAAGCACACACAGTAAGTACAGTGCTATGTGTTCCTCGCAGAGAGTTCAACCTTAGTTTCGTCACTACACAAAATATTAAATTATTGTTTTCATTTGCTGCTTTGGGGTCCTCCTTGCTTTGTGCAGTCATGCACATATGTCAGAATAATGAACAGATATGTTGAAGGAATCATTGGAGCTAGTTAAATCTTTAGCTGGTACTCTGGTTTTCCTTCTCATCGATCACTGTCTCGTTGTAGAATCCTATTAGCAGGGCGCTATTAGGCAGGGTAGCCACAGTGCTGAAATGTCTCCATTTATAGACAGATTGCAATGAAGATCTAAACTCTCAGGGATTACTTTGTAACCCCCTTACAGCATTATGCAAATCAGTACTTGTTCAAAACGTCTTTGGTCACTTTGCTAGTCATTGTTCACATTATCAAAATGCTGCTTGTGAATAGCAAATGTTTGAGTGTTTTTAATAATTATTATTATTATATAATCCACCCCTTTAATTATATTCCGTTGAGTATTGTGTATTTTATATAAACAACACGAATGCAATCTTTTGTCATTATTTACAATTGTTTTTTTGGTCAGAATTTGTTGTTGTAGTTTGTAAGCAATTCAAAAAGGCCTCAACTTTTCCTTGCATCCGTGTATTTGGGTATATGTATTGAGAAAAGATCATTGGTAATTGCAGTTGTGTGTGGGAGACAGTTCTACATTGTCACATTAGCACTGCATAGGTTGAGCTTGTCGGTCAACACTGTTCTGACTTGCGAAGGTGAGAGAAAGAAAGCAAAGTAGATGGGTGAGGGAGGAGAATTGTTAGATAAAGGGAAGGAAGCTACAGAGTAAGGAGAAGAACAGGGTGCGGTTTCTTAAGAGATGCGTGCAAAGTAGAAATATAAAGGGAGATGGAGTGTGATGGAATGGGGGTGGATGTGAGAAGGGAGAGGCTGTAAAAGGTTTTAGTGTAAACATTAAAGTTATGGGGTGGATGATGATGATGATGTGGAGGTATGTATACTAAAGAAGATTACTAAAATATTATTTTCAGTTTTTGAACGTGCGCAAACTCCCCATGTCAAAAAATGTGAAGCCAACCAGATCAATTACCGTAATAAATTCAACAGTCACGATGTGGGTTGTAGCAGATTTGTGTGTGTGATGCTAAATCCAGAGTTGCCAGGGCTGCTCCGCATCAGTTAAGACAGATTTGCAGTTGCTGCATTATTCGAGCAGCTGTTGACGCTCAGTATCTGTGCTGCTGCTAGTGAATCAGAAGCCAGACTCACTGATGCAGCTCTGCCGGTCAGCTGTGTGGACACGGAAAACCAAGAAGACGGGTGGGAACAACAGCAGGGTCACGCAGTAGTTCATTCAGCTGTTGATTTACCAGCACCATGGGCAGAGTCACTTCAAAAAAGCTTGTAAATTGAATTATATGCTCTAAATAGACCAAGGATAAATTTAATTTTAGCTCTAAGGACTAAAATACTTTAACAAATAACTAAAATGTGCTGAAATCAAATAATTTCATTACTTGCCATAATGTAGTGGAATTTGCAAATATGGACATGATTCAATTGATTAAAAGGTGAAGGAGAAAAAAAATCAGAATGTCTTATTTTGATTGTTCTCATTGCTGGAAGATCAGAGGATGACTAAGGTACACAGCTTACTATGTGTGCTTGTGTTTGTTCAGCGCCCCATTTTAGTTTAGCTGACGAGCTGAGCAAAGAGAGTGCCGAGCTAATAAGCGAAAATAAATAACGATATGCTTGGAATATAAAAATAAATTTTAAATTGGCTAATCAAGCATGACAGATGGATTCAAAATGAGTTCTTAAAGCTCTTAAAAAGTAACATCGACACAAGCTTTTTCCTCATATAATGTAATTTCTTGTAATTCAGTTCAAAATTATAAACTACTTTCACTTGACTAAGAAAAACCAACTGCTAGCTGAAATATTTTCTTCATTCTCTACTCCTGCGTGGTTTCCTCCCACATTCCAGAGACATGCAAAACCAGGTGGACTGGAGACTGTAGATTGCCCACAGGTGTGGATCTGTATTGGCCTTGCCACTACTTGGCAACCTGTCAAATGGTGCTTCTCTGCTTTTCACCCAGGCTATTCTGGGAGAGGATCCAGACTCTCATAACTCTGGATAGGAATAATTTTGTAAAGACAATGGACAGCTGTTTGGAGTTACTTAAAAATTGAATGTGGAATAGTGATAACTTTAAATGGTTTCCGTTCTTGTTTTCAACCTAGAAAATGAGTCAATTTCCATAAAATAAGGAAATGGGCATTACCAAACTGCTACTGTTGTGTTTCCCACTTAACATCCGCATTAAAAAGTTTCCTGCTGATGTGCATTAGCATGGCTGGTATCGTTTAATTAGAAGTTACCCAAAAAATGGGACATTTATGTGATGTTGAATAATGTTTTGGTGTGAAAATGATTACTAAAGGACATTGTTAAAATGCCTCCCACTGTGAAGGGAATAAAGGGAGTTAAAAAGTCCTGTTTGTCTTGGTCTTGTCTGTAAATTCATGTTTATGTGAGTATGTATTCCATTTCATTCCAGCTTAAATGCATGCATAGTATGGATGTGTTTTTCAGTTCAGATAGTAATGGCCTCTAACATCAAATAAATAGTGTAATGCTGCATAATATACTGACATGGTAGGGCCACTTTGTTTTTCCCTGTGACTTTGAAAGAGTGCACCTGTTGGCTTTTTTTTTTTTTGTGTTGAGACAAAGGCCACTTAATCAGGACACATGGCTGGAGTCGAGTGACATACTTATTTCTCTATTTTTGTTTTTTTTTCTTTTTGTCTGCAGCTACCTGAAGCGTTTCAAGGTGATGAAAATCAAGGTTCTGCGTTCGTGGTGTCGACAGATCCTCAAAGGCCTTCACTTCCTGCACACCAGAACTCCACCCATCATTCACAGGGACCTGAAATGCGACAACATCTTTATCACAGGTCCCACAGGCTCGGTGAAAATAGGAGACCTGGGGTTAGCCACACTAAAGAGGGCCTCTTTTGCCAAGAGTGTCATAGGTATGAAGAGCCATTTAAGACACAACTGCGTTATCTTTTGCACACAGTCATGTAAGCAAGTGTAAAGGTGCTTGTTTGACTGAAATATTTAGTTGGTGTTAGTGGAGAAATTGGATCAACTGACATATTTTGAATTTGCCACAAACCTTAACCGCTTTGCAGTATATGCGCGTGTCGACACACTTAGTCTCATATATGCAAAGACATAAACACAGATACATTTTCTACCACTACATACGCCTACTGTTGATTAACTTTACTGCATCTAAAATATCTGCTTGTTAAAGCAAACCGCAGGTATTTGAAAAGTGTAACGCACACCAGTCAGTCTGCCAGTAAGCTAGAATTAAGCTGTCCAGTGATATGATGGCTCCATACACATGCCAAAGATACTCCACACAAACACCCTGCATATAATCTACACATGAGCACACAAGCCACGGAAAAAAAGCATCTGCTGTGCTCCATATAATAACTTGGCTACCTTTCTGAGGTCAAGTTATATAACAGACCACAAGTGTTTGGTATTCACACATGTTCCCACACACAAGTGACATGAATGAGCATACTGTGATGCACTTCAGGCAAAAATTATACGCTTAGAAAATATCACAGCCACTTTGTAGTAAGTGGGTTGACCTCAAGTATTTGGCCGCATGTAGAAATTCACACACAACAGACATTACTAGGGCAGTACGTGGTACCTGCACTGTGTTTGCTGTTGTACATTTCCAGCTGTGTGAATTTTTCTAATGTAAGGCCTTATCGTAACATTCTCATCTTAAATTAGTTTTCTACCTATGATGTACACTGAAACCTGCAAGTCAGGCTTGTGTTGCAAATATCTTTTCAAGGACATAAATGCACTATAATAGATACTGTACCACGGGAAACGCAGCTTCAGAAGTGAACTAACAAGTGTACAAACATTTCTTTCTGTCTGTGTTACTGGGAGTTGCAGAGAAATTCCTTCAATAGGAAATACTTTAAACAGCCATTCTGAGCCTTGTTCCTGCAGTAGTGATGAACTGCACCCAGTCTTGCCCAGAGGGATATGCAGCACGAAAAAAGGAAATTCCCAGTCAATTATAGAACCTTTAACATGTAGAGTGCACCATAGGGATTGAGGATGTGCATTACTAATGGGATGCTAAGAAGCAGTTTTCTCTCCGTTTCATCAGGCACCCCAGAGTTTATGGCGCCAGAGATGTATGAAGAGAAGTATGATGAATCTGTAGATGTCTACGCCTTTGGGATGTGTATGCTTGAGATGGCCACCTCAGAGTACCCTTACTCTGAATGTCAAAATGCAGCTCAAATCTACAGACGAGTCACGAGTGTAAGTCTTCTTCGTACTGTGCAGTATGTTTGTGATAGAGACTATGCCTACGCTTTAAAATCTGGTAGATTTGTCCTTTCTGTGTTGTATCTGACATCCTTGTTTGTAATGTTTGTGTCTAATCTCATCCTCCTGCCCAGCCCTCCCTGCCACTCCTCCCATACTTGTTTACTGACTGTATTAATAAGTTTGGCATGAGCTGCAGGAGATCCAGTCATATGACAGTGTTTTTGCGCCGCTCTCTCTCTCACTCTCTCTCTCACTCTCTCTCTCACCCTCACTCGTATTCTCTTCTCTTCCAACCCTGCCCTCTGTTTTTCAAAATGCAAAAAGAAAAGCTAGCCCTCTTAAGCAAACTGTCCTATTAAGGCATAATGAATTACTGGGGCAAAAAATAAGATCAGATTTTCTTAGTATAGCACATTTCCACATTTATATAATGAGACAGCCTTGGCATTGCTTGTTCAGTTGGACAATTTTCGTTTTTTAGGTTATGTTCTGAAAGAAACAATAACGGTTTTAAGGGATCTTTTAAGACCTCTTAAAAGGGAAATTAGCATCAGTATCCCTACACATATGCACCTAATTCACTTTTAGTTTTTGTAACATTTTCCACATTTGCTAAAATTTACATGACAGTTGGCTAGAAACGGAGACCAAAACACAGACCAAAACAAAGACCGAGAGAGGGAGGGCAGCAGATGCAATCAGAGGCTGTTTTAAGTTGAGTGCTGCTGAGGTCATCATCCCATCAACACACACACACACACACACACAAATGGGCAGATCAGAGCCGTCTCTTTTCTTTGTCTCCTTTTTCTCATCGGACAGACTTCAGCTGTGTGGAAGCTGATGGGGATGGTAATGGATCAGTGAAATTTATAACAAATCTCTCTTTTCTCTTGTGCTTCCGTGTCTTTGTTTTCTGTTTCCATCTAGCTCATTCATCCCATTTTTTCCAATTCAACCAGAAAATATTAAATACCTTTATAAAGCTTGTTTCAGTGATTAAATACAGTTTTTGTCAAAAGAGTAATACAGAAAAAGCTGAGCTGTTGATAGCTTTTGGATGAGTGGAACATCCTCCAGCTAAAATAAATGCTTAGGTTACATCAGGTGAGCATTAAAATTTCATGGAAGCTTTATACTTACTCTGGCGGTAGTGGAAAAACAAGTTGGCTGTTCCAAACATGCCTTTTTTTTCTTTTTTTGTTATGTTTTATGTCATGATAACCAGACAACGTTGCTTGTAATTAGTCTTGACAAATGTCACTTTTTCAGGTTTTTCCTTATAATATTGACACTTTTATGGTTACATACAGTATCGGGGAAATGTTCAACACTGAAATGTCTTATTCTTGTGTTTTCCTGCTATTTTTCGCAATGAAAATTAATACAGAACACATCAAAGAAAAATGTTTCATAAGTACAGCTTTGTACATTTGAGTTCTGCAGTGATTCATGCTAGACCCAGTGAGGGTGTATCCTGCTGTAAGAACTTTAACAGGATCCTTTTTAAGGATGGAGTAATATGATACATATTATGGCTAGAATCGCTCAACTAAGAGAAACACCATTCCATAATTAGCAGTAAGGACATCGAGAAAAGTTCAAGAAATTTGCAACCATCAAACGTCTCTGATGAAACTGGTCTTCACCAGGACAGCCAGAGAATAGGAGTTAATTAAGTTTTATTAGGAGTCAAAATCAATTCTTACAGCACTTCAAATTAGAAGTTTATGTTGCAGATGCTTTCTAACATAATTATTGGAGACTGCGTGAATCAGGCGTTCAAGTTTGTGAAATTGGAAATTAGTTAGAATCGTTTACTTTGTTTTAATGATAATACAAGTGATAATCGTGGCTCTAACCAATGTTTCTCTTTGGATGAATAGTATCTGCATGGGTTTTGCTTCCAAATATGAAGCACTTAAGAAGAGGTCTGATATTACGGCTATGAACATTCTGCAGCCAAACGCCATCTCAGCCTTTGCTTTTAAATACGAAAATGTCCAAAAAGTTCTCCAGGTAATGCAAGGCTTATTTTACCAAGAGGAGTGTGACCAATACGGAGAGTGATGGTGTTGTGCATCAGATGGCCTGACCTCCACAACCACAGACCTAAACCCATTTGAGATTGTTTGCTAAAAAGTTGGGCTGCTTTTATTTAGTGAAAAAAAAAAAAAAAAGCAGACGACAAGTGCTCAGCAGTACAAATGTGTCTCTGTCCATGAATTCTGTTTTGGTAAGCTTTTGAGAAGGATGAATTCATAAATATTAGAGTACTGTATATGTCTTTGGCTTATGTCTCCCACACCTTCATATTCCCTCCTCTTACTCATGCAAATTTGATGCAAGCTTGTGCTTAGGTTCTAACGTTAGAATTCTACAAATCACAGAATTTTTTATTTCTCAGATTTTTTTTATTCATTCAGGTAAAACAGTCAACCGGCTTCAGCTGTCTGTATTTATTAGGGTCAGTCTCTCACACACAACCTTGTGACAACCCCAGGGTGCCACAGTCACCTGCTTCCTTTCATGTGGCTGCCTAATCCATCCTTCCAGTTTTCCACCCTCTGTTTTTCAGTCTCCCTTCAGAGTTACAGACCTTGGATTATGTGTGTAAATGAAAACTAACTCAATAATGCTGAATATTTAATGAACATAAAGTACATTTTGTCCATTTGTAGACAAAATTGTGTTGTTGTTTTTTTTTTTTCCAGTTGTAGTACTGACACAGGCACTCAGATTGACATCACCAGAATCTGAATTTGTGGCTCAATCCGTCTGTCACAAGAAATTGACACACATAAAGTGGTGGTCTAGTCTCTTTTTGGGGACACAATAAAATATTAATAAAGTCTTTGCAGATTTCTTTTTGGATATTTATACCTCTTCCGGCTTTTAAAAACATAAAAAAAAACAGGGTTTGTGTGTTATTTTGCATGATTTTATGGTGGACCCCTCTGAAATCATAAGGCTTATTGGAGGATACTGTATATAGCCCATTTTATTACAGCTTGATATTCAGTGTCATTGGCAAGCTTCGTGGTCCTTCTCCCAGTGGGACATTCCTTACTTCCAATCACCCTCATTAAACTAAACTGTAGCTTTCTCTACGTGTCTCTCTCCTTCACCCTCCCTTTTATTGTCAGACTTAATTCCATTACTTCCTCCATCAGCCCTAACTTTGTTTGGCTGCCCTAGAGTCTCAGAGAGTGTGTGTGTGTGTGAGAGAGAGATAGAGATAGATGGGGGGTTGTTATGCAATGACAAACTGGGGGTTGCAGGAGAGAAACAGGCCAGAAGGAAGGACAAGAGGACAGAACTGGGGAAAAGAGCAGGAGATGGTGGTGGTCATTTGTTGGCACAAACAGGTTGAGGTCTGTCAAGCAGTCGGTCAGATAAGTTTAGACGAAAAAACTAAAAACCTTTCTCAGAGACACGTCACTCAAGCAAACTCTAGCTCACTTGTCTGAGTACTTCCTAGGTAAGTTACTGGACTTACCTTATATTTCATCCACTTACTGTCTGACATTTAACTGTTTAGTAATTTTGCAAATGCAAGTTTTTTTTCTCCTTAATTTTCTTCTCTCTGTTGTATTCTGTCATTTCAGAAACCAAATAGCTGTAAGGAAATGTTTTATTGAGTTTTACATACTTCAGTGACCTGGTGATTATTTAAGCAGCCCGTTATCTGTTTTTAGTTGCCATACTTCAGGTGGGCTTTATTCCGCATGGGGATTTTCTTCACAGAGGAGTCAGTTGAATTCAATGTAATCTGTAATGTCCAGAACAGATGGACAGAAGATGGTGTTTTCTGGAGCGTGTTATTTTCTTTTGCTACCGCTTCTTTGTGCAAGGTTTAGCTCCAGCTCCATGCCCGCTTGTCTTTGTGTTCTTCTTTATTTTGTTCCTCCTTTTACCAGGGTTTGAATGAATGGCCCGGTCATTAAGATGCCTTCTGGGAAGCTGTGCAGTTGAACTTCTGTGGCAGTGTTTTGAATAACGGACTAACATTTTGATGGACCTTTAGAGGTTTCTTTGCCATAGTCATGAAGTTTTTTTGACAATTGGAATTATTTCCCAGCATTTTCTCATTGTAACATTAAGTACTAATCCATACATTTCCCCCATAATGTAAATATTCTTTTATTTATTTTTTTGTGGGGCCCTAAAAGAGCCCATTCCTAGTGCCAGGTATCAGAGTAGAATCCTACTGGTTCCTTTCAATAGGTCTGTGCTCTAAAATGCACTGTTCTTTGCTAAAATGTTTTTTTCCTTCTGAGAAGACATTATAGGATCATTTGTTTACTCTGTTCAATCTCTGTTTGTCAGATGTTTAACCAATGACTTGTTACAGCAAAATTCTCTTTTTGCAAGTTGCAATTTACATTTAATGTGTGTTTAACACATTTTAGCCATTTTAATTTAAGTAGAATGCCAGTAATGTTGGTTAATTGTGCAGCGTGTAACAGGAATTCCGCAGTCCTTTAATTTTTGTGTTTCACACTAAGTTTGAGTATTAGAAAAATGTGGTTTACTGTTATGTAGTGTGAATTCACAATGTATGCACAGTATGTTGGTGTATAATAAACTATGGCAGCTTTTCTGTAAAACACCTTGCCAAATTCTAGCATGTTTACTGTATGTGTGTCAATTTCCTTGTCTCTTACTAAATATCATCACTGCATTCCTTTTTTCTTTGTGATTGTGCAGGGAGTAAAGCCTGGCAGTTTTGACAAAGTAGCCATACCTGAGGTGAAGGAAATTATAGAGGGCTGCATCAGAACAAACAAGGATGAGAGGTGAGCTGCACAAACAAACTATCACTGGCAAATTTTAGTAGTTCTGATGTTTGTTTTGTTTTCACTGTATGCTGTTTAAAATTAAATGCTGTATTTTCATTCAGTCTCTAAGGTTAATGAAATTTGATCGTATTTTTGTCACTACATCCACTTATGCATGATGATGATTCTAATTGTTTGCTTTTTGTGACTTTCTGGCCACTTTTCTAACCTATTTAGCTAGAGTAAAACCCTCCTTTCTCTAAGCCTTGGTCACAGCTTCTTAATCAGAAATATTAAATTCCCCGTTCTGGAGTTAATGAAGTACTGTGTCTCTGACATTAGCTCATAAGTTGGAATCAGTTCTCAAGGCATCGCCAGCCTTTGAACAGAATGGTATCAACACATCACACTATCAAGAAGAAACCCACTTTTCCCCTATCTCCATCATTTAATTCTAGATCTCTTTCCATCCTTTTTTCTCCAGTGGAATTTCCAGTAACAATGATGTATGGCTGGAATAGTAATCCAAATCTTTTTGCTTTTTTCTTTCCGTCTTTTGGTATTTTCTTCCATTCTAGGTATGCCATTAAGATCCTGTTGAACCATGCATTCTTCCAGGAGGATACAGGGGTCAGGGTTGAGCTGGCAGAAGAGGATGATGGGGAAATGATTGCCATCAAACTCTGGCTCAGGATAGAAGACGTTAAGAAGCTCAAAGGCACATTTTTTTTAAATGCTGTTAACTATTAGTCATTAAACTTTTATAAATACTGTATATACTCATTTTATATTAAAAACAGGGGCACAGCTGCCTGACCAGTTACATATGTTTGTTTTTTTAGGCAAATATAAAGAGAACGAAGCCATTGAGTTCTCATTCGACCTAAACAAAGATGTCCCTGAAGATGTGGCCCAGGAAATGGTGTGTAGGAGGAAATGGATGGATGGGTGGATGGATGGTGGTGTGGTTGTGTGGTTTTTGGGAATTAAGAGATGTTGATGGTTTGTTTAAAAAGAGTATCTATCTAATTCCCCAGGTTGAGTCTGGCTATGTTGCTGAGGGTGATCATAAGACCATGGCCAAGGCTATCAAGGACCGTGTGTCTCTGATTCAGAAGAAGAGAGAACAGAGGCGGCTAGTACGAGAGGAGCAAGAGAAGAGAAAAGTGGAGGCAGAACAACATCTGCTGCAGCAGCAGCAACAACAACAACAGCAGCAGCAGCAGCAGCAACAAGAATCACTCAAGACATCACACACACAGGTTTGTGGACTTCATTACTAAATCATCTGGTATTTCTGTACCTTTGTGTTGATTGCTTTTATTAGTAGTTGGAATGGCTGAATGCTCTGTGTAACAATATGTGCATTGCAGCACTGGGCTTGTACAAGATGAGATGTGAGGTTACCTTTGTTTAGTTAGCTCATGTGTGTCTACAGGCAGAGGCAGAGGAGACTGAAGTGGAGCAACAGCAGCTTCATTATCAGCAGACCAGCATTTCACACACATGTAAGTCTGTAAGCTGTATTTTGTTTCAGGCAAGCTGAAAAATCACATATAACCCTATAGTCATTGGCTGAGAATGATCATCTGCCAAATGAAAATGTAATTCCCGAAGTCAAAATGGGACACACCTCCAAAGGTGGTTGAGAATGACAGGGCTAAGATCCTGTGGTACTTCCAGATACAGACTGACAAACAGGTAATGGCCAACCAACCCGACATAGTGGTTGTGGACAAACAGGAGAATAAGGCTGCAGTAGATGTAGCGATTCCAAGCGATAGCAACATCAGGAATAAGGAACATGAGAAGCTCAAGAAATAAAAAGGGCTGAAAGAAGAATTAGAAAGGTGTGGAAGGTGAAGGCACAAGTGGTACCTGTGGGTGATAGGAACACTTGGGGCCGTAATATCTAAACTAGGAGAGCGGCTCCAGCAGATTCCAGGAACAACATCTGAGATCTCTGTTCAGAAGTGTGCAGAGCTAGGAACAGCTAAGAAACTGTGCAGGACCCTCAAGCTCCCAGGCCGGGAAGATATATAATGTTTGAATACTTCATGTAAATCTGCTCAGTCAATAATTGTATGATGGAATGATTACACCGTATAAATACACTTGTTTGTCTCTCTTAGCTGAAGGAGGCATGGACAGCGGCCAAGGTTCCTCAGTATTCTCCTCAGACTCCCCTCACCTAGGTCAGCTGAGCATGTCGTACAGCTGCCCCCCATCTTCCCAGCCCCCTTCCCAGCCCCAGACCCCCTATCCCTCCACCCCTTCCGCTACCCTGCAGCAGCATCCAGGCTACACCCAACCAACACAGCCAATGGTGAGTGATGACACGATCCTAACAGTATGAGTAGACAGTATGACTGTGTAGGTTTCACTTACGCTGGAGACTTGTTGTTGAACACCTCTACTGTAAGTGCTGCTGTGCTCACAGATGTGCTGAACATGACTCAACAGTGTGAAGTGAGCTCTGCACTGAGTTTGGAGTGGAGTGATTTGGAATGACATTTACATTGTTTGTGAGTGTATTCATTCGTTGAACCAAATACATGCTGGTGATGGCTGTTATTTGAGACGGTAATCTTAGACAATAACCTCTAATTATCAGAAAGTGTTTCATTGTTTTCTTGCCATTGAGGCATATTTTTCACTACTGTGAGGAGATAAACCAAATTGTACAATAGTTTGTTGCCCATGGCTGAACAATTTAGACACAGCGTTTTCGTTCAAGTCTTCAGCTAGCAGGCTGGTAATCCAGACAGCCGGTCAGGTTCTTATTTATCATATTCCAGCTACTAGAGTCATTCAGTTTCTGTTGCCTTTAGTCTCCTGTCTTTTAGCATATAAGATGTCATTCACCCCTTTTCTCACTGCTGTCACCGTAACACAATTTACCAAGTTTCTTCCTCCGTCAAACCTTGTAGAACATTGTTTGTTTGCAGCAAGTGAATGCTACACTTTTGGTTCTAGTTAAATTGTTTATGTTCACATTTGTTACATTTTATTGACTTGGTCATATTTGTTTGTGCATGTCTTATTTGACACATTTCTTAAGCAGAAGTACTATTTTTTAATATTTGTACTATTTTTTTGGATGTTTCGCCAAACAAGTGCAACACTACTTCTTAAAAAACTGTGACAGAAATGATAGGTCAATAAATTCCTTAGTAAATATTATATTTACTATTTCTAGAACACTTTATCCTGGCATACCTGCAGTTAATCTTATGTTGCTGACCACAGAGCAAACGATTAGTCCTTGTGGCTGCAACTGAAATGTGACTACGGTAATGTGACACATTAGCGGCATCCACACTGAATGTTTTATTTTGAAACTGGATGATCACTTCATACATTAATTGATTAAATAATTCTCTATTGGTTTCTCTTTTAAGCCTCCCTTTGAAGTCAGATTTCTCAGTAGGCTTATTTTCTCTCCAGAGTTGTTTTGGAGCCAGTAAGATTGTCTGAGGTAGTTCTAATAAATAAGTACTTAAATGGATAAATATTCTTCTTTTAATGTAACTATGTATTTTTTTTTCTTTTATACCTCTCAATATTTTTGTAATTGATTTTCTTTAGTCGTTCTTTCATTTATCTTTACTTCACATATTCTTAAGTTGATTTACGTATTTACATGTTTTGTATTATTATTCTTTGTGTTATACATTATAACAGTATTATGGAGTCTACAATGCACTGTTTTACAAACGATATTTCCATTTGGAGCTGTTATCTTGCAAGTTGTTTTTATTCTAAATATGCAACTTTTTGTTTTTTACAGTGAAAATGTGAAACTATGACTAACGTTTTTTCAGTATATAGTTGTCTCCTTTTTTTTTTTTTAATTTATTCTGAGTAATCATATGTTTGATTTCTTACTGTTCTTCTCTATGTTAATATAATTATTTTTGTTTTTTAATTCCTTTGTGTTTTTCATGTTGGTCCCACCCTCTTCCATCGCTCCTCCCTGGCCCACAGCCTGCATCACGCTGCCGTCGAAGTCGTAGCATGTCTATTTGCGTCCCCCCCTCCTCCTATACCTTTTCCCATGCTCCTCCACCCCTGGCCGTTGCTCTAAAGCAGCCTTCCACCCCACCTCCAGACCTGTCCTCCTCACCTTTGCACACCACCACCTCTCCCTGCATGTCTCACGCAGATGAGAGGGACACATTCGCTGGGCGCCTTTCCAAGGCCCTGGAGACAGTCCTACCCCTTCACTCTGCCTCTCTGCCCAGGGCCAGGCAGCGGAGGGCCAGCCTACCTGCCCTGTTCTCCATTCCTGTAGGTTCACAGTCTCAGTGTTAAAGGACAACAGTGGTGATGAGAACCAGAGAGAAAGGAAGGGAGAAGGGGTGTTGACCATAATGGTGTCCTAAACTAGAGATGATATAATTGCTGCAAAATTTTATTAGTATTAATAGAAAACTGCCTAGTGTTCATTGGTTATGAAAACCATTGACAAATGGACAAATACATTTCATCGACAGTAATTATTGAACAGTGTAGGGAGTACAGTGTGCTTATTTACTCAGTACATATACAGATTTTGCAGCTTTGCACAGCTGTACAGATCCAACCTCATATAATCAGAAAATATAATTTGTGTGTTGTTTGAAATTGCAAAAAGCCCAAAATAAGTAAAACCTTGAACCGGCATAGTATCATTATATTCTACCCAGCTCTCTTTACATATTCCTATTTTCACCAGTTGGCCTGGAACATTAATACCATGTGGTGATTTCAATAAAAATATTGCTTTTTAGAAAATAATATTATCTAATAAATGCAAATGTATCATTGTGGGTTAACTACCCTTCTGCACACACAGTAAAATGGTCAAAGTCAGCTCCACCTTCATCAACAGAAACTTTTGACCCTTATTTTTATCAAATACTATACGTTTTTTGCCATAATTAGCATAATCAGTATTGTTTAAAATACAATATTTTCTTAGTAAAGAAATTTTTAAGTACTGTGTATAATTTTCTATATTCATAAAATAATCCATAATAAGCGGGAGGATTACATTGTGTGGACTAAGGTAATACTGTTTTTTAATTGTAGATTTATGGTACAGCAGCAAGTCCACAGAGAAATAATACATTTATGTTGTAAATCTAAGGCATTTAATGCCGTTAGACACCAATGTGAGTCTTTCATTCAGCCCATACATTAGTCTCTCTCTCTCTCTCTCTCTCTCTCTGTCTCTCGCCCCCTCTAACAGACCACTTTGTGTTTACGATGAATGCAGCATACATTTCCTGGCCCTAATACTCTATGCATCTCAGGAAAACTGCTCATTTGGCTGCCAGCATTTTAATGTTTGACTTTTCAAACAGAAATGAGCACAAAACATTGTTTATCAGGAATTTGATATTGTTCAATTAGCAGTAAATAAGACAAGACATGAAATGTGAATATATGAAATGAATATATTTGCTTAATATATAGATTCATGTCAGGGTTAGTAGCACTCCTTTTTTCGCTGTTACCGATTTTTTTTCTTTTTTTACTCAAAAGTAAAGACAAGTATTTTATTTGAACAAGGCCATGCTACAAAGTATTTTCATATGTTCACCCACAACCCTGTTTCTTTTAAGTTCTTCATAATTCGTAGGTAAAAGCATCAGGTAATTATAAGGCCAGTTCTTTGAATTGAGAAGCAGAAAAAAGACGGTTTTCTTGTCTTTAGATGCATCATGATTTTGTTGAGCTTTGAGCCAGTGTTTTGGCCTTTGCATTTATTATGCCTCTTTATATCTCTTCGCTCTTGCATGCATCTCTCTTTCTGTCTTGTCTGTCTTTGAGTAACAGTGTGTCACATGGTGTGTCTGTTTTAATCAGCTTTTTTTTTTTTTAAATTACCAGTTTCCTAGATTTCATCCCTTCTTTCTACAGCATTTAGATTCTGTCCTATGTCAGCTGCATTATTTTATTTGTAAAATGTTTCTGTTTTTTTTTTTTTTTGGTTGTTTAGAATTTAGGCCGTTTTTAACAGTTCATTTCATGTGGGTCTTTCATATAAGTCTCTCTCTTTCTGGAGTTTCATTCTTAAATTCATTGTATCTCATTGTCGCAGCAACGTTCAGTGCCACACCCCTACAGCGGAGGAGCAAGTGCAGGAGGAGGAACAGGAGGGAACATTCCCCTCCCTACTCTCCCTGACCCCCCTACTATTTTTTTCCCCTCCATTCCTGAGCGCCCTATTTCCTTTTCACCTCCACCCACTGGGCCTCCAAAGGCCTACAACACGCAGCGACGCAAGAGCACATCTATTCTTGAGGCACACACCCGACATTTTCAGCCTTCCTACACCCGCTATGGAAGCAGCCTGCATCCCTTTTCTGGAATGGAGGGTGCCGAGACACCCTCTCTGTTTATGGTAAATCCTGGTTTTGCAGCAGCTGCCCAAAGACTTGGTGTTGGGGAGTCACTCCATCTCCCAGGACAAGCGGAACCTAGTTTGTATGGCTATAAAGACATGAGAGCAGAGCAGGAAGAAGCAGTAAGAAGATTAAGTTTAAATCAAGCTGCTTTATTGGACCACTACGAAGCAATGGCATATGGTGGATACCCACTGACTGCACACCAGCTTAGTCATTTGACTTTCCATCAACAAAGGCAAGCAGCAGCAGCTGCTGCTAGTCTGGGTTTTGATCCTGGAGCTCCACCTCAACCAGGATTCTTGCATCCACACATGATGCAAAGAATGAGCGCACACAGTCCAGTCCCTCCACCATTACCTATGAGCGCACCTAGTGGTGGCTCGGTTTCTTCTTCGTCTTCAGAGGGATGCTATCCTCCACCACAGCATGCTTCCCCTTCTTCTTTCCCTATTTCTGCACCGCCTGTAATGGCTGATGCGCCACCACCTACTGGAAGCGTATTTGACTTCCATTTAGCTGCAGCTGCTGCAGCTGCAGTTGCTGCTGGGGACCCAAGCCTCCTATTATCCAGACTTTACCGAGCCCGACGGAGCTCCATGGACCTCCCTCTGGAGGACAACACTCCAGCTGGATCGGGTGGTTCAGGCACCTACAGCCGTCTGCAGCCAGTGACTGAAGAGTTGTACTCTTATGTCAGTCCTGAGCTCCCCTTACCTCCAGGAAGTCTTCTCCTTCACCACCCAGGTGTAATTATAAAGGACAGAAGCCCAGAGCCTTCTAGTGACTCCTTGGCTTCCTCTGACGCAGGAGAGTTCCAGTCACCTCCTCCCCCACCTCTACTCCCTCAATTCGACTTCTCAGCTGCTCAGTCCATCCCTCATTCGTCCTCTGCCGCGCTCTACGATTCATCAGGAGGAGTGCTTCCCATAGATCCCCAGGGGCATCCACCTTCCATGCAGACCTTTCTCCCACCCACACCATCCTCTGAGCTCCAACTTGGAGGGGCGTCATCCACTCAGCTGGAGTCTTTGATGCAGAGCACCTGGGCCCGGCAAGGAGGGGTGGTACCAGCCCAACCTGATATGACATATCATGAGTCATTCCTGGCCATGCAGGCTGCTAACCCCACTCTGGTACTGAATTTAGACCTTAAAAAGCCCTCTTCTCTGGGTCTGTTACTAGTTGAAATTATATTAGTTGCTTTTCAGTGGCAAAGACTTATTTACTAAGTTAAAATACATTAGTATTTTTCCTTTAACAAAGAAAGTAGTGTAGACTAACAGAAAAAAATTGAATTTGTCGAACAAAAATCACTTAATGAAAAGCAGCTACATAATTTATTATAGTAATTTGACCCAGGGGCTGTTATACCAATCCTCCGTTCTTTTCTTTTTCTTTTTTTTTTTTTTTACCCTACCAACCCAAGAGTCCCATCTCCTGATGCTTATTTGTCATCATGTAGTCTTTGGTTGTGATTTTAACCCCCTTTAAGTCATGTCAGCATCAAAGAGAGAGTCTCATGGGTCTGCCTTTAAAGTAAAGAGTTCAAAAATGAAAAGTCAAAAGCATTAGTATAGCCAGTGCTGCTACACTAAAGATTTATCTGGAAGAGACCAGAAGTGGATGATTTATTAAGTCCAATACAGACAGCACTATTGTTAAACACAAATGATTAACAAGTCCTTGAGACACTCTCCCATGTACAGGCCAATGGTCTCAGCCCCATCCGTTCTAGGTTTGTGTTTTGTATTTAATTTATGTTACAGTATCAGTAAGTAATATTTTGTCTGTATGTTCATATATGAATGTATATGAGCAATGTGTGTTTGTGCAGGTATACTGTATGTACTGTATGGTATACTTGGATTTTATTTTTTGGCTCATACAAATCCAAAGCCCATTTAGTCCTAGTTACTAGTTAAATATTGATCATATAAAAACTTCAAAATATAACAAAATAAAAAATTCTGGACATGCACACTGTAAATCAAATATAATCATTGTTATCTACAGCAGTGAGAAGAGAACGGTTTTGAGGATTTAAGTCTTTGTCGATTTGTATGGACAAACACACAGAAACATACAACAAAACCAATGGGGCTCAGACGAACCTAGTGATGTAACCATGCAGAGATATGTTTTATTTGTGTGTATATATATATATATAGATTCTCTCTGTTGTTTTGTGTTGTAATTACTGAACATCTTGGCTTCGAGTCAGTTCTTTGTTTTAGCACATTGTGTCGTTTCCTGCATTGATTGGAAATCAGTTTCCTACATAAGATCCTAAGGTCACAGATGAAATTCATTAAGCCCTTAGAACGCTGATGATGTTAATAGCTTGAGCTCTTCCTTTTTTATTTACTTTACAGCACTTTTTATCATTAGCCTTCATACACATTACTTCAGTTGTATTTTCTGTCAATATTTTAATTTTTGTTTCATGTCGTTGCTCTTGAGTTCTCTATTTGTGCATTGTTTTTTCTGTTCTGTGAAATTCCTTGGTGTTATGATTGCTTGTGATGTTAAAAAAGGTAGGTAGTAGGGTTGTCTAGTGCAATTATACTTGTGAAAGCTCCTACCACTCTTTGGGAACGTGGGCTTTATGACAAGTATAAAGTTGCAAACAGCCTTCTAAGGGCTCACTCAAAAGACCATAATTGTCTGTATGTTGCTGTTCTGTTGCACCATAAATGGCTTTCAGGAAGCGGATTTGTCTTCATTTGTGATAGCTTTAAGGAAGCAAGATTTTGTTTAAGCACACTTTTTTTTAATAAGAATTTCTTGGTTTTGCTACACTACAGTATTTTTATTGCAACAAAAGTTGAGATTAGGACAAATCGTATAGGGCAATAATGAGATTTCAAGAGTCTGAACTTACAATAGACAGGGTGTCGTGCCCCTTCACTCTGCAAGCAAATTTATGCAATTAAGCATGACTCAGGCAAGTTGACGTTTGTGTATGCATATCAGAAACGAGTAACATCCTAAATACTAGTAATATTGTATCTAGATCACAAGATTATGCCTCTGTTAGGTTTTGTAAATAACATTTAAAAATCTAAATTGAATATTTCAGGTTCAAATCATTACTTTCTACTCTGTGCTTTGGTTGTTTAACAGCCACTTATTATCACTGCCGATTGCTTATGGACTGACCTGCATGAAAAATAAAACCCTGTACTTACACCCAGCCTAACCCTAGTACTGAGCCTGTGATGTTGTATATGCTGTTGTACACCACAAGCTGTGTACAGTATATGCATACTGTAGGTGCTGGTGTGCATATATCTGTTGCCGGATGAATATGTGTTTTCTGTGTACATGTGTGCATACACAAGAAGAAAACCTAACTGAAACTGATCAATAGAGAAGAAACTGCAGAAGTACCTTGTGTTTGCACTCGTGTAGTTTCAGACCTAAAAACCACAAACATGTTCTGATTGTTTTTTTTTCTCTGTCCTTGTTGCAAATCTCTTCTTTTTTTTTCCTTCCTTCTCCACTCTTATACCCTACAACATTGCACCCCCCCCTTTGTTTTCTATCCATCTCTTTCTTTCTGTTCCGAATCAGCAGGTTCAGGCTCAGGCCCCGCAGCCTGCACCAGGACCCCCAATGGTCCCCGCCACCTCCCAGCCGGCTCCTTCTGGAACCTCCCACCAGGTAAGCGCACAGATGTTGAAAAAGAAAAACAGAGAAAGACTCAAGTTTTATATAAAGAGACTCTTTTCTCATCCTTCCCTTTTCCAACTGTTAATACCACATTCCCTTGATGTCCAAACCCAATAACGATAAGATACAGAAATAGCTGCACTCTGTTTTTATGCTTGTACAGTAATAACTTGAATGTCTACTTTCTCTTTGAAGTTGTTGCCTTTGCTTTAAGGTAAGCATCCCCACAGAGCTGGCACTTTGCCTGTGGTAATACTGCAGTATTTCTGGAGAACAGTTTGCCCCCCAGCACAAATCACAGCTACAAGTTAAACTAAACTGACTCAATTGAGCATTAAATTGGATGTTACTCTGAAATCAAATCCTGTTTTTGTTTTGTTTTTTTTTGTTTGTTTTCTCATATGCCATCATCATTCACCGTCTATACAAATGTTGTGTGCCAATCTTTTGTAATGTAGCCACACATGTAGTACCTGGTATGTTCCATACATGCTGGGTTTCTCATAACTGGGATTTGAGCTCATCTAGCTAAATAAAGACATGCATGGCTAGGAAGTCACTTGCTGAAAAAGGATGAAACCTTAAACGGATGCCAGTGTTGATTTCTGTTTCACTGTTTCAAACTCTTCCTTTCTTTCCCTGTGTCTCTCGTTCTCTAGGTCATTTCATCCAGTCCGAGTAGTACATCAGTTCAGAGCCCCACACACACAACTCTGCCACAGGCGCCTGCACAGGTATAACTTTCAAATTCAAATGGAACATTATACACATTCCTTACACACAATACTGGCAGTGGTTCATTGAAGACAGGTGCCAAATTGAATTCGGTATAAATTGTTAATGTTTGTATTCATATTTGATGTCACCTACATGCTTATACAGCCAGAAATGTAACCGTCTTTGATTACACCTCATTGTTAACGTACCAAAACCATGCATACTTTTTGCATACATTTTCCTGTTCACTCTGTAATAGTTATATTCTTGCATAGATCTGAGGCCCCACCAGAAACAAATATGGGCATAAATCCAGCACAAGTACCTTCTTGTGCAAATGTCTACAAGGTTCTTTGTGAATATTATAGTGTAAAAAAAATACTGATAAACATTTGTACTCAATACAAACACTGAACATACACATTGATACATAAACACATGCATTGTGGACATGACCCACAAGAAGATAAATATCTCACAAGTGATCAGCACATCCCACACATTGTGCATTTGTGCCATTTGTTTAGAGTTGATCAGAAATCTAATTGATTTCAGACAACAAGTTAGTCATTGCTGCCAGTAAAACAAAAGCTCAAGATCATTTTATTGTCTTGCATGGTCTTTTTTTTCACTCAAATCTGTTTTTCTTCTATTTTTCTTTGCACTCTGGCTCGCTCATCGGCATGCTACCTGTTTATCACGGGGTTTGTTTTTATGTGTGTATGCATGGTAATGTGTAAATGGTTTCATGCACAATAATCATTGGGTGTATGTGTAAATGTAGTCGTGTGAGCTCAGCCCATCTCCCAGTATAGAACATCTGTATTTTCTTTACCAAAATGCACAACTAGCTCTAGTTCAGGTACACGATGTATTCCAGTGTATTTAGGTATACTGTTCGTTGGTGTTTAAATGTGTCAGTCCTTGTACACGTGCATGTGTGTATCCGTCTTGTTGTAGTTTGTAGTTGTCCTTGGTTCACCCCAGGTGGCCCTACTAACCATTTTATTCAAAACATGGATACATGAGCAAATTTTCTAAACATGAAGATGGGTAAAATTCTTGAAAAGAGTGCAGTTTGTAGTATTAATTGCAGTACGATATTGTATTAATTATTGCCACCTGATTATTTACAGAAAGTAATTTATATATTAAAATTTCATCACAGATCATACATAATTTATTATTTTATTTTGGAGATTATAAGAGTGCAATGTTTACATCATAGATTCAGGTATTATTCACTTAGTACTTAGTAACAGATGAAGATACCTATAAGGCAACAACAAGTTAGCCATCTCGATTGTCTTTTTGCAGTTTCTACTAAATCAGCTACAACATTGACCACTGACAGATAAAATTAAGAACATTAAATATCTTTTTACATTGGCACCTGCAGCTGCCATCTCAACGAGTTTCAACTTTGACTCAAAATTCTCCAGCTCTCAATCCAATCACGCATGTGAGGGATGCAGGAAGTCAGGCCCCACCTCGCGACTTACAGGATTTCAAGGATCTGCTACTCATGGCTTGGTGCCATATACAACAGCATACCGTTCAGCAGCAGGTCTAGTGAAGTTTGTCTCAACAGGTCAGGACGGTTTTGCTGCTGAAGGGGAAACTATTGAGTATTGGGTAGACAGTCATAATGTTATGGCTGATCTTTGTGTTATGTGGCCTTGTTGTGCAATAATAGATTATAAAGGAAAGTGTGGACGCTGCTTAAAAACATTACAGTAGGTTTTTCATCCTGTGTGAAAGGATGTTGCCCATCTAAAATGTGCAAAGAATTTGCTTGGTTTTCCGACACCTGTAGAAACTTGCATTAATTATGTGGTTGACCTAAGAGTGGTGTGAGTTTTACACAGTTGTCCCGTCACGCTTTTGTTGTTTTATTAAAAAGCTTGAAATGTCACTAATGGACTTGACTTCTGTTGCCGTTGTCTTGCTTGCAAAGTTACTTGGGAACATTCCACAAGTCAAACGTGTCATTGATGGGTCAGTGAACTATGGATGGCTTTTTGCTCCTTGAGTCTTTCTTTAATCTTGATTCATGAAATAAAGACCACCCTCAGCTCACTGTCCGGTTACCTAGGGGATTGACAGTTGTTTGGCCGTTCTGTCTGTGCACCACTTGATGGGTTTTGTTACTCACTCATCCTGCATATGATGTTGCTCCCGTCCTTTTTGCACATTTCCTCCGGCACATCCCTTTGGCTTATCTACTTTCTCCTTCCTCCTTTCATTTTATCTCCTCTTTTCCTTTTTCTGGTCCTTCCTCCCCTTCTCAGCCCAGTGTAACTCCGTCTGCCTCTACCATTACCTTGGTGACCGCTGCTTCTCCATTGCTGTCCCTTCCTGTTACCATGCCGTCAGCAGTCGTGGCTTCCCCCCTCTCTTCTCTTACACTCCCTGCTGGGGTGGTACCCACTATTGTTTCTTCTCCTCCCTCTGTGCCCACACCTGTGCCTCAGCCATTGGCAACCGTGGTGCCAATCATCAGTGTAGTCACCGCCCCGCCTGATACTCCTACGGAAGCCCTACCCCAGGTACTGGGTGTAGATGGTCGAGCCCACCAAGTGGATGTCTTGTCATGGTTCTGTGTGATCACTTACCATATCGTAGGGTGCTGTTCGACACTTTTTTTATATATATCAGTGGCATGTGTCAGTGATTGTTTCCTTCAGTATGTGTAAGAAGAAATATAAAATCACCTTTAAGCAACTTCTTTTGCCTAAAATGTAATTAACTGTCCCATTGTTCTATGTAATCTGTCTGTTCTTAAGGCACATAGCAGAGGCAGTAGCTTTTCTAAAGCTGTGGTTTAATTTATGAGTGTGACTTAGATGGCTGATGTATTTGGAAAGGAGGATAGGAGAATAAGAGGCAAAAATTTCAGCCCGATGCTGCTTGTTAAGCTACAACTATTGCAGTCTTATAGCACAGTCCATTAGTACATCCTTTTCCATAAAACTGATAATTTTCACAACAACTGGTCACTGTTTTAGAAGGGTGTAGATTTATTTGTATTTTATCGTTTTGGAGGCTCTATGCTGTGAGGGAATAAAACAAATTAATGAAATTCTCTTAGCAAAACATGATACAATTCAGCATCAATAAAAACAACAGCTTTAAAACTGATCGTACAGGTAAATCTACACACACCTCTCTAGTTGCAGCAAAAATGTGGCATTGCCACTTTTATAAAGGGAAGATGCAATGTACAGAATGTTTCTTGTCAGACCTCTCAACATTTATACATTTTTAGTTTGAGACCATGTTGCATGTGTTTTTAGAGTTACTTGGCTACAATTCATTTTCTGTCTTGTGGGAGCTGTTGCTTGTTTCCCTGCTTTAGCTCTTTACACCTATTCTGATACATTTTGTCTCATGTCTTCATGATTTATCTTTCTCCCAAATAAAAAATCTGGGTCTTGTGTTTACAAGATATCAATCTCGTAATTATGGCTTAGGGATCTCATAAATGTGAGAACATTTACGAACCTGCATTAGAATAATTTAGATGTTTTCAGTATCACAGTAGTTAACTGACAATTTTCAGTACTTCCAAAACTCTGTAGTAACGTCTATAGATAATTCGGTGGACTTAATGTCAACAAACAGGCTGTAAAGTGAGGTTCACTTTGCAGCATATAGTATGTGTAAGTAAAATTTATTTATATAGAACCTTTCACAGAGAAGAGCTCACAAAGTGCTTCATATCAAAAACAACAGAAAGCCATAAGCTAAAAAATGGAACACATCAGATATTGACAACAAAGTCAAATGCACAGCATCAGTCAAAAGTAATTGATTGTCTACAGTTTAGGCAATCTCCTTTTAATTAATGTTCAGAGTTAGGAAAATGCTTTGAGAAGTGTTTTTTAATATTCATTGAAGCTGTAGTCCCTCACTCTTGTGGAGGAATTCCGCAATCCTGGCACCACAGTGGAAAAAGATCAGTCCCCCTTGGTTTTAAGCCTGGTGCAAAGCAAAGCCTACAGATTCAGGTTGGCAGACCTGATTAAAAACAACACTAATACTTCTCAGGGAGGAATGTAAGCTAGGGGGGCAAAAGTTGACAAGAAGCAGTGGCTTCAGAAAGCTTCTACCTGAGAGGTATGAAGCGAACCGGTCAAGGGCATTACCGGAGAAACCTATATGACTCCTAAGCCTGTCCATTAAAGTGCTGTGGTCAGTAGTCTCAAAGGCTGCGCTAAGATCACAAAGGAACAGGATAGAACATTAACCACTGTCGAACACCATCAGGATGTCACTGTATACTCAAAGGAGAGCAGTTTCACTAGAGTGTATCTGACTGTAACCAGGTTCAAATTTATAGAAAATAAGTCTGTTCAAAACAGGGACCAGTTGAGTTACGATTTTTTTTTAAAGGCGCTTTAAGAAGAGTTAAGAGTTAAAAGAGCCGACAAGGGAATTCAGACAACTCTGATCATCGCAGAGCCACATAGTCCCGTTCTTAAAAACAGAAGATAATTTTTCAGCAGAGTGGTCATTTAACATACGTCACCAGCTGGACAGTCGGAGGTAAAAGACGCATTGAAAAGAATACAAACATGATCTGTATGAGCCAACACAGTCCCCTTGGAGTCCAAAAGTGAAAACCAGGTCCAGGTGTTACCCTTAATGTGTAAGGTCCTTTGGAGCAGTGTGTTTCTTCTGAGGCAGGAATATGAAGGCTACACCTCAGAACTTGCCCGAGAATCATCACATTTTCAAGTTTCCTTCATTGAAAAAGGAAATCAGGGAATTATCTGTACGTCCAGTGGTACAAAGCGAATGAGTGAACTGTTTGTTAAACGTTAAAATTTTTTTTAAAATTTGTCAAGATCCAGTGATCAAAGTGTGTAGAAAAGTTTTAGTGGTTTTTAATTTGTCGCTCATCATGATTCAGGATAACCTAACTTAATTCTTATTTCATTGAGGCAATTTAAAGACTTACTAAATACGATCTTAAATGCCAATCTTCGTGTTTCATTCTTGACATAGGATTTTAGAAAATGTCACATTAAACGGTAAAGTTGTGTTAACTTGTCTGACCAATTCCTACAGCAAACAGGAAGTATTGTGTTGCCATGGATACGAATAGTCACACTGTCGGCTGCAAGTTGAACCTCGCTGCCATAGGCTAAAGCGAGATTCAGTTTACAGCCTGTTTGTTGACATTTGGAAAAGCTAAATTCAGCGAATTATCTATCGAAGGTTTTGTTTTACTGTGTGATTGAAGAAATCCGAAAAACCCGATTAATCTTAGGTTTAATGTTCTCCAAATTATGAGATCCCTAAATCATAATTACGAGAATAATTTGAGATCAGGATCGAACGAGATAACGTGTCTAATTAGTTTATCTTTGTTGAATGCAATGCGCCGCTGTATTATTTCATCTAAGTTACTCAAAAATCATGTAAGCCTCGCTTGCTTGACTCTTTGGGGTTGTGTGTGTGTGTGTGTGTGTGAGTGAGTATTTGCATTTTTTAAGTGCCTGTGTGTGTTTCAGTCTGCCTCTCAGTCATCAGAGCTGTCCCAGGCCCAACTCCAGCCACCTCAAGTTCTCTCATCTATAGAGAGGTATTAAATGCATGTACAGTTACAGTTACTCTCTCACTTAGTACACCTCCTTACCTGTTTTGTCTCATGCCATATTTGGCTTCCATTTCTCCTCTGTACCTTAGTGGCCACTCTGAGACGTCGGGTATGAGTGACGGCAATGAGGGAGGAGGAGGTCGTCATGAGGGTCGCTCCACTAAGCGCCATCAGAGACGCTCTGTGCGAAGTCGATCACGCCATGAGAAGACCTCCAAGGCGAAACTCCATGTTCTCAATGTAATAGCACATCCCATGATGTCATAATTAAAGAATATTTCTAATTGAAGTCATCTACAAGGCACTCAACACTTCTTCTTTTTTAGATCTCCAACCGGGGAGACAGAGTAGCAGAGTGTCAGCTTGAGACCCACAACAGGAAGATGGTGACCTTTAGGTTTGACCTGGATGGAGACAACCCTGAGGAGATCGCACAGATCATGGTGTGTGCAACTGTTCTCCACTTCTCCTCAACATTTTATTTTTTTGGACCTTGTTTATTTGCTGTCTCTCTCTCTCGATTACTATTGCAACAACACATTATCAGTAGGGTCAAACTAACCTGTCTCACGACAGTCATCATATCAGTGCAGCGTTTTTTGAAGATTGCATGTGGTCTCCATTTTTAATTGCATAATTGCTTTTCTCTTGTCCTTGCACATTTATCAAGAGAGTCATCACCAGTGTCCCACACATGGCAAAATCACACCCTTGTGGCACTGTGAAACAAGGCAGTAGTTCCATCAATATACAACTATAGTGTTCAAAACATACCGTAAATTCTGGACTATAGAGCGCACCTAAATTTAAGCCTCACCCTCTAAAATTTAAAAGAAATATATATTTTGTCACATATAAACCGCATCGGACTATAAGCCGCCAATATCCAGGCTGAGAAATAATATCTGTTGTATGCGCTCCTACTCATTGTTCACAGTAGGCATGAGGATGTTCTGTGCGCTGTTTTACAGCATTACGGTAAAGAGTGCGTCTCTTTACCATAAGTGTTTATTCATACACCTGAACCTGAATGGTGCCTGTAACACGGCAGTAAAAGTGCTGATCACACAAAACAGAAAAGTCATGGTTTTATTAATCTTCCTCCTGCGCACTAAAACCAAGTTGCTTTATTTTTCTTCCTCCTGCGAACTGAAACCACTGAACACCAAACCACTGTCACTTTTTCTTCCTGCGCACTGTTGAAAGCGCAACTGCGCAACTATTAAAGTCGCTTCATTCTCCCGCACTGAAACCACAAATCGCTATTCATCTTCCTCCTGAGCATTGAAACCACTGTCACACTCGATTTCCTTCACGGATAGCCAGATCGATGGCTTCAAATTAAAAGCTGCATCATAGGAATTTCTTCGCGTGTTTTCCATTATGAGGGGGTGAGGGTGTAAAAATATTACCGTATTTTGCTGTTGTGCGTCTTGGGTTGCATGCGCTAAAAATAAAAACTGGCGCTTTTTTGTTTGCACTGACTTCCATCTACAGCGCCCATCTGAGGGCTGCAGAAAAATTCATAGAAAAGCCGCATCTCTGTTAAAGCCGCATGGTTCAAAACGTCGGAAAAAAGTAGCGGCTTATGGTCCGAAAAATACGGTAATCAGATTTTCTTTACACTGTGTGTGTGTGTGTGTGTGTTTCCAGGTCCAGAGTGAGTTTATCCTGGAGAACGAGAGGGAGTCTTTCATTGAGCAGGTCAGAGAGGTGATAGAGAATGCTGATGAGAGAGGCCTGGAGAGGGAGACAAACAGCCAGGTAAATACACCTAATACAAAGTCTTTTTTTCCTGTTTGGGTTTTAAAGTCGGTGATGTGTTCTGTAGGTGCAGTTGGTGTTTTGATTTAAACAATGTTAATGCTACATAATGCAGCTTAAAGTAACACGAGCACCACCACTCTGATGTGCTCGGACACACTTTGCCAATCACTTCAGGTGGTTGTTGTACTGATGTACTAATCCATCATGTTCAGTAGCTATGATTGCTTTTTGAGCATATTTCTAGTATGTTGTAGCTTAAGATGCTTTTACAGTGAAATCAAATGTGGAGGTTTTAAGTATGTATGTCTACACTTGCTGTATATAAATCCAGAACATTTTAAACTGATTTTTTACAATCAGTCTTTACAGTGTGTTCTATTTATGTTTTTATCTACAGATGACAGGAGACATGGAGCAGCAGATTCCCACTATATCTGTCCCCATGCCGGGTAAAAATATCAGTTGTTATGACCATTAGACGTAGTAAAATGTCTGTTGATGTTGTTTTCTGGTCGTTTAAAAAATAATCATTAGTGTGGATCACTGTTCCCTTTTTACGCAGATCTCCCTCCCAGTGCAACGGCACAAGTCGTTCATTCAGCAGGTCGGAAGTTTATTGTCAGCCCTGTACCTGAATCCAGGCTCAAGGAACATACGTTTCCCACTGCTCCTGTCCCTGCACCACCCGTTGAACCAGGTAAGGACTGTGTATATGTAGGACTTTTCAAAGGTCAAGGAAGAGCTTTGTTGTTGCTTTATCAAATATCTATTAGTTGAGGTTCACAACACTATTGGATACTATGTCAAAAGATATCAAATAAAAAATGTAATAATCTTATGCTATTAATAAAAAGAAGAGAAGATGAATGAATAATGCAAAGGGGAGAAAAGTAATACTAATGTAATGCCTGAGGTAACAGACATCAGCTTGATTTGAACTTCTGAACTGCAAATCAATGCAGTGACTTAGGCTCCTTGTAAGCTAGTGTGTATCTGCATTTACACAACCAGACTGACAGTTGGTGTTTGGGTTTCTGTTCCACTATGTTGAAATTTACACAAACTGAAACTGAGCATATGAAGTTGACCTAACAGATGTTTAACAGCATTTACTTCTACTGAAAGTACTTTAAGGCAGGAAAAGAGAACAGATGCCAGTTAAGATGATCCATACTACCACTGGACTGATTTAGGCAGAGGGACAGAGTGGGTCCCAAATGTCAGGATATAGCATAGGAGTCTGCATACTTCCTTCATAGATGGAAACGTGTATTCTATGTGCAAGTTTAAATCCAGCTTAGACTGTCGATAAAGCCATTTTTCAAAATTCCCAAATAGCCCTAAATTTCGCTTTCTCTCAAAAAATACAGACATATTTACATAGTGCTGTAGTTGGTGCACAGTTATTAATTGCATTAACCAAAGTTGTGTTTTGTAATACATGATTTGGTGTATTTATTCTCTGCTTCATGTATTTCCATTTTATAACTTCTGAACGGGGACATATTGTACTTTTATTCCACTACATTTATGTGATAACTATAGTTACTAGTAAATTTGCAAATTAAAGGCTTTGTGATCCTACAAATACATTTTTACTATTTTGTATAAATAGACTTTTAAAAAGGTGTGTGTTTTGATGGAGCTGTGCTGTGAATTCCGGATTAAGTCACATTGAAGAGGATGAGTTCTGTGTCCTGGAATTGTGTTTTTTTTATTTTCCTCTAGGTCCTGCAGGTTCAGCTCCATCTCGGACTCTAAGCCACTGTTTGGGGTTGTCCCATTCTGGAGGAGCAGTCAGTTTACATCAAGCTTTCTCTGAGCTTCGACAGAGCCAGAGTCAGTTTGATCCAGGACCCAGCACCGCCCCAGCCTCTATCCACTCCACCCACCCTCTTCTACAGCCTGCGCCTGCCTCTGTCCCATCACTAGCTAGCACAGCAACTCCTACTGTTGATCCTTCTGTTGGGCTTGTTCCTTCGAATTTAAACCAGGCAGAGGAGCAGGTCTTAGAGACCTCTGTTCCATCCACTCCTTTGACCTCCTCCCCCTCTTCTGTTCCCACCGTCTGTCTCAGCCCTCCATGTTCTTCCTCTCCTGCTCCTACTGTGGTCATTCAATCCATCCTTCAGTCCCAGGTACTTTCCCATGCAGGGATGCAGGTGTCCCAGCCCCAGGGACAGGTCCAGGCCCAGGTCCCCAGCCAAGCACAAATTCATCCCCAGAGTTACACCTTGCCCCAGTCCCACACTGTCATTGTTACTTCAGTACCTTCAACTTTACCAACAGCAAGCATTTCTAGCCTCCCCCCAACGATGCTCCCCTCCCCTCCTACTGTCTACACTGCCCCCCTTGTATCTTCCCCACCTTCCTCCACTCTTGCAGCCAGTGAAATTCTCTCGGATCATTCTATCTCTTCCTCGACTCCCTCACTCTCCTCCTCTGTCATTCCCACTACTGCCATCCCAGGGCCTCAGCTCGCTCCCTCTCCCGCCTCCCACCCCTCTCCCCCTGCCTCTTCCTCATCAACTGTGGTTCTCCAGCCAGTGACAACAAATGTTCCCTCAGTCCAACCAACCTTGGTTCACTCCCAACCACAGACTGCAACCCTTGCTGGACAGACACACACGAACTGTGGGGAATGTGATGCAAGGTAAGAGGTGGCTATATGATTTTATTTTGTCTATTAAACTTACTTATTGGAACTTGAATGTGTTGTGATTTTTAAATCACCACACGACAGTTTAGGCTGCAACTTAGAAAATAATTTGTTCTTTTTTAAAACCCCAAAGCCTAGTGAATATGCTAGGCCACCTACCAGTCGTCAGGCGTCATTGTGTTTATGACTATCACTTCATTGATGAAAGGCATTGATGCCTTGATGAAAATGCTGCATAAACAGGCCCTTATAGACAAAGTGGAACCATACTGCAATTCAGGAGTAAATGTCACAGAAAAAATGTACTTAAATAGCAATTCCAGTATTGCGCTTGAAAAATAATATCTGAATTTTATATAAACTTTTCAGTATGTCACTTTTGGGTTAATGATTGGCTGATTGGCTTTGTAATCTCGCCAGTGTCCATTTAGAATCCATTTACACAGTCTCCACACTATCCAAACTTAACTTTTTTCCTTATTTTCCTAATATGAAGAAAGGAGGACTCCCTAACTACTTTATTAACAACTTTCCCAGGTCTGAGGCATCTACTGAGTCACAAGGCAAAGTGGACGACATCCAAGCTCTGGAGATGAAGCTGCGGTCTCTCTTCATGGACTTGGGGGGAGGAGTTCCATCCACCCAGGGAGACATCTCAGCTGCTGACCCGACCTCTGTAGGCTCTGTGGCAGGTACCGCATCCCCATTGGGCCCCAGCTCCACCTCCACCACATCTGTTGGGACACCCGGCTCCACCCTTCCGGCTAATCTTCCCCAGCCCCCCTCCAGCCTAGCTCTGGGGTCACCTGCTCCAGTCCAGGGCCCAGGGACACCTGTCTCCGCCCCTGCCCAAAGTGGTATGTAGAATAATATGTTGAGGTGACACTGCCTGTGTACTACAGTTAGGTAGTTAGGTCTTTATAATGTTGCTTTCTGACTTGATTTCAAATTCTACAGTTCTCCCTGCCTCATCCTTTGGCCAGACCACTCCATCTAAAACCCCCTTATCCAGGGTACCGGTGAGTCTTGTAGATTTGCAGTAAATAGAAATATTCATTATCACCATAATTAAACAAAAAGTGTATTTAATTCTGTAATCAGAGAGACTGTGCATGTTTCAGATGAAACTGCTAAGCTAATTTACGCTGCTACACTTTACAGACGTCACAGTTAATTTAGCTCTTTGTTTAAGAGACAAAGGTGTTTTAACATGTTTCAGGTCACTTTCCTCACAACTCATCTGGCATGGAAATTTCATCTAACTTTCTACCCACTGCACATTATTCTTATAACATCCTCTGCAAGTCTTTTTCTCTCATCACTCTTTTTTTTTTTTTAATATCACTTCTCTTTATCTGGGATTAGGCCAATACTCCTCCTTCAGAACTCCTGCCATCCTTCCCTGGACCTTGTCTAATACAGGTTTATTTTGCTCCTTTTTAAAAGTGCTGTCTCAACTGCTGTGCACCCCTGTGTATATATTCTGAGCATGTATGAGCTCTGTGTTGTATTTGTATTAAATGTGAGTATGTGTTGCTTATAAATAATTCTGCTTATGTCCTTCTGCTTGGTTCTTTGTGTTTTATAGCATGTATTAAATTTAATACTTGCCAAAGTAACGCAACCCTAAAAGGAGACAAACAAAAGAAACACAACCCAGACGCTATATTTCATCTCAATCATAAACTAATTTTACTTCAGAGAACACGCTAAAATCTTAATACACACAGAACAATTTGAAAAGCAGAAATAACTTTAATCAAAGAAATAAATTAGACTACAAGGTAATGATTATAAACGAAAGAATTATTAAGATAAAAGAGAGGGAGTCAGATGTCGTTTAAAATCAGAGCAAGGTGAAGCGACGGGGGAAGAATTGTGCAGCGAGAGAAACAGAGGCAATAGCCAGACAGGCTGAGGACCAGGGGCACAATGAACTTAATTTCCAGACTGTTTTGTTGTGGCTGCCATTTTCCAAAAATAGATTGCCCATTTAGGCAGAACAGCACTGAGAAATGGAGAGAGAGATGACTTGCAGCTATTTCATGTAAAATCTGACCTGCCAAGTTACCGACATTCACTGCTCATCTCTTATGTAACCCCCATGGGTGAGACTTGTCTTCTTTGATTAAGATAATCCCACTTCAGTTGAAAGTCACAGGGGATTTGATTTAATTGCTTTGCTTTGTAATTGCAATTAAAATGTTTAAAAGTATAAAAGAGCTGTGTGCTAGTTACATCCCCCTACCTGTGTTTGTATTATATTGTAAAGTGTTTGTATATGTTGCCATAGAATAGGGGTCTGATTCAATAAATTTAGATGGATAGTGCTTTTTTTTTTCAGCTGTAGCTTTTAAAACAACATAGAAATACAAGATGGAATACAGCAACAAAAAAATATAAAACTTTATAATCCTAAAGTATTATCTTTGTTGTTTTGGAATAGAACACTAATCTCTACTTACGCATAAAACAAAACCTTTTGTTAACTAGCAAGTTTTCTAATTACAACTGGCTTTGAGTCAATAACATAAATGTGTAGAAAGATAACATGAAATTTACACATATGCTAAAGGTTAACAAATTATCATAATTTATTGTCACCTAGCTCTTGTAGCCGCACATATGCTTTCAAGTGGTCTGAGCTTGTGATGCTATTTAACATCAACCGATCCTATGTGTTTGTTCATGTTTTATGTGTTTGGATCTAAAACTTCATCTCTCTTTCTTTAGTCCCAGCAGCCTCTAGAGGACCTGGATGCACAATTGCGGAGAGCACTTAGCCCAGAGACGGTTCCTGTTAGCACACACATACAGGTACAGTAAACACAGCGAGCACATCTGAATAGAAAAAAAAAATGTTGACTCCATTTTACTGTTTTGGGAACAACATTCTCAGTTTAGTCTGCTACATTAATAGTAAAGCAGGAGAAGGGCATTTTTATGTAAAAACTGCCACATTATTCATTTAAGCAATCAACATGAAGTACAGCAAAAAACTAACTTTTCAAAATAGCACTGCTCTGTTCATTCTATTCTAATCACTGTTTTATGATATCATAATGCTGCTTAAGCACTTTAATAATAAACTGATATCTGCACCCTTTTGTGTATGTTTTTGCATAACCTTTGCTATTAATACTCCCACTTCTTTAGATATGAATCTTTACCTGTTTGAATTTGCATGCAGAGGCTGTTTAAATGCTAGAAATAAACTGAATTGCTCTTTCTGTACTGAGTCTCTCCTTCATTTTGCCATCAACAGACACACCACACAATATTTTTTATTTGATCTGTTCCACTCCTAATATCAACCTTTCTTCCTTTCCATGGTAGCCCCAGACCTCTCACAGTGGCATGTCTTCAGTGGGACAACCAAGTATGTACATTATATTTAAATCTGTTGGTGTAATTTTCTGTCTTTCATATGTCTCTAGTCTACAATTTCTATCATCTGTTTTTCAGTTCCCTTCTCCTTAGAGGAAGAAGCTACGTCTTCTTCTGCTCCTCCTCCTACAGGTGGAATTAAACTGGGAAGATTTCAGGTAAAACCTGCTAATATACAAAACATATAGTTTCAAAGTTTGCTGGATCCTAGCCCAAAATGTACTTTGGGTTTAAATCTAGAAATAAAGTCAGTTATGTTAGAGAAAGAGACGTTCTTATTAAAATCGATTGATATCAATAAATATCTATGTTTCATGTACCCTTTTTCCTGAAACTCTTTTGCCTCCTTAGGTCTCATTGGCTGCGGAAGAGCCCCCTGTCCAATGCCCGGCCTGCACTGAATCTTCCTCCACAACCTCCTCCTCTTCTACGTCCTCATCCTCTAGTCTCTCTAGCCCAGACAACACACTACACAAGGACTCTCCTCTGAGAGGTGAAGGAGAAAAGGGGGGAGATGTTGTGGACGGACTGCTAAAGAAGACTCCGGGAGGATCCCACCACCCGTCCCCCTTCACTTCCCCCTGCCCCTCCCCAAAGCCGAAGCCCACCACGACCATCGGACGCTTCCAGGTATTGCAACGACCTGTCAAACGTTGGCCCTTTACATTAAAACATTTTTAGCATAGTGTGAGAAGGTGATCTGCAATGATTTGATATAGACTTAGAAGATGCCCCACACCACACCTTTAGAGTGGCAACAAGACCTGGATACTTGCTTCTGCCTTGATATCTTGAAGCTTTGCCCAGAAAGGTAGCACTTGAGCAAGTGGAAAGCTGTACCAGAAATGCTTAAGTCAGACAGTAGAGACTGGAAGATCTGGAAGTTTGTAATGTCAAAGGCTGCATCTTTGCAGTCTACATGTCTTCTATGACCATCAGAAATCCTTGAAACTAAGGTGGCTGTTCAGAGGTAGAAAATCTGAAATTTAGTTAAAGGTTTTGCATTTGAGAGTTTTGGCCAAAAATGAGGTAGAGGCCCTAACGCTAACTCCATGAGAGAGTTTAAGGGGGTTGACAAATGATTTAAAGGTGTAGCTATATGTAGGTAACTTTGTAATATTGGTATATTTCAGGTGACCACCAACTCTGAGGACCGTGTTGGTAGATTCTCAGTCAGTCGTGCCCAGGAACAGAGCCTTGAGTCTAAGCAAAGTCCTCCACCAGCTGCCCAGGCTGACAATGGACCCAGTGATCCTGGGCAGATTTTGACTCCAGATGCCACACACAAAGCCTCCCTGCCGAGTCTAAACAACTCCTTCAATAACTCCTACTTAAGCAGTGACAATGACTCTGAGTTTGAGGATGAAGACTTCAAACGCGAAGTCAACCGGCTCAGAGAAAAGTACGTTTTTGCCTCTTCTGTTCCTAAAAGTCTCAGAGAAAAAGAAAGATTCACCTGTTCATCACTTTTATATAATGAAGTCTGACTTAGTTTTGCGCTCTTTTCCTTATTCTCTTTCTCTCCTCCCAAACATTAGGCTCAGCTTCTCTTTTCTCTTCTTCAGGTTTACTGTCTTACTGTCTTACTGTCCTCTGTCTTTACTTTTTGTCTTGATCTTTCTATTCTTAAAAAAGATGTTCAGTGCTTTCATGAAAACATCAATATTTGTATATTTCTTGCACCTGTCAATATGAAATTCCTTGTATTTTTATTCTATCTTTCTACAACTAGGCACATGCGAGAGATTCAGGCCCTACACTCCAGACAGAAGGAGGAAATAGAAAGTCTTTTCACGAGACTGGGGAAGGTAACTCGCCTTAGTTACATCACCAAAAAAAGCATGACAGTACCAGCATTTTTACACACGATTGAAAGCCGTACTTCCCGTGGTAGGTTGCTCCACCTGCAGTGCTCCCCCCAGTTATAGCCTTAACTGGCAGGAGGAGAAGACCAACCAAAAGCAAGTCTTCCAAATCGTCCAGAACCAGCTCTACACATGGCAGTAAGAGTCCATTACAGCCAGGTAGGTTCTTATTTAAACATTCATATTAAAGGCTCAGTTCACCTAACTTCCAAAGACAGATAATATCACTTATCTGTACTAGTATCTAGCCAAGCACCTACTTTTGTTTCATGTAATTTGGTACAGAGATTCATGGTTCCAAGATGATGAATCCTACTGACTTTGAAGATCTCGAGGTTAATATTTGTTGTTTGCTGGGTTGGATGGACTGCCATAAAGCCAACATTTATGTTCCCCTCAGAATAGACAACTTTGTCATTTGTAATCTTTGCAGTTCTGTTAGACATTCAATTTGATAAGTGTTTCATTTATGATCAGAAACCTGCGCAACAAATGCCATCCATCAGCCTCAGCCATACTTTGTGTTAACTGTGATACCTGCTAACCAGTGGCATGTTAAAATTACCATTAAGGCTGCATTATGTGTTTAAATGTTAATTTTGAATGCGGTTACTAAATGAAATGAATTGACCTCACTAAAACCTGACAAAGTAAATAAATAAATTATTAAATATCATAGCTCCACTGAAGACCACATAGAAAAGTTGGATGTTTGTAGTGTGGTTTGACTGTACCTTAATCTTGATCCCCAAGTCTACTACAACTAGGATGATCCACAGCTTTTACCCTAACTGTACATTGTCTCTGTGTTTATGCATTTGTGTGCACATGTGTGTGTGTGTGTATCTGCTTGGTTACACGTGCATGTGGGTGTACGCTCGAGCAGGCTCAGAGCTTGAAATTTTCTGACTGCTTTCCCTGTGTGTTTTTTCTCTCTGTGTGTGGTTATGTGTGGGTGTGTCTATGTAAATGTCTGGGGTGTCTATTATCCTTGGGTCCACGTGTTTGTGCGTCTCTGGTCTCTGTGGTGCCTTCCCTGTCCTCTTCCGGCCTATGTGTTGTGCTATATCCAGGCAGCACTTTATCCGCCCAGAGCGTCCCAACCATGTACCCCGGCCAGCTGGCTTTGTTAACCCCCGGAGGATTAGCTGATTCAGCCAGCAGCACTCTACTCCAGCCACTCAAACCATCTCCCTCCAGTGACAACCTCTGTTCAGCCTATACCAGCGAGGCTGCGCTCTCTGTGCCCAGCCTGTGTGCTCCCACCCCAGGTAGGCATCTCACTGAGAGTCGCAGTTTGCAACAGGCTTCATCAGCTAACACACAACAGAATTTATAGATGGGGAGAAGTTGTCGAGCTTAACAAGCTCATTGTACACGTCGCAGACAAAGACAAATGCATGCAATTGGTTTGTCTTTACTCCCTCACAGGACACTGCTCCCTTCTTTATTTCTCTCATTGTCTGTTTCACACACACACACAGTGTGATGGCTAATTGATTGTTAAATTCTTTCTGTGTATCTTTCACATGTCTCTTTACTTTATTCTACTCTTGCCTTGTTTTGCTCCATTTTTGTTTTTTCTCTTTCTTCTGTCCTTGTTGCTCTCCTTTCTTCTCATTTTTTTTCATCTTTAATCTTCATTGCCTCTCTTCATCTCTCTCCCGCTCTCTACATTCTTCTTTTCTATTTCGTTTTCTCTTCTCTTTCCTTTTTCCTCCTTCCTCTCTTCAGGCTGTGTAAAGTTCAGCTGGGGTTCGGAGCGTTTGGCCTTCAAGCCTGGCGGCAGGAGGACGCGCTTTCTGAGTACGCCCTGCTTGGCTCTTTGTGTGTAACGCTTTATTTCTTTGCTCTCCTCTTTTACTCTTTTACCCATTATCCGGACATATTTTTTTATCTTTTTTTTAAAACTCCTATATCCGTCAAGTCACGGTCCTCCTGTCTTTCTGTGAGTTTTCATCGTAGATGGAGGAAGACCCTTTTCTTCTGATCCTTTGCAGAAATCAGATGAATTCCAAAAGTTAGCTTTTTGAATTTTTTTAAAAACAATTAACTAATTGTTCATGGAGAAGCAGCTGAGGATGCACACTCTATGCAGTGAGTGTGTAACGATAACACTCAAAGCTTCCAAGAGCATAATCTTCTTTTTCTCTTTCTTTATTTTTCGGAAGACATTTTTTGGAGCTATGTGAAGTTTACATAAAATATGTGCCAAGTGAGAGTTTGATTATTTTTTTCTAAAGGTATAATAAAATTAATGAGATCAGCTTGCACATTATAATGGTGCAACCAACCAAAGACACTGTGTTTTCCTTAAGAAGTGTTTTTTTTCATATTTATACCATAAATACCCACAATCTGAATTTGGGGTGTGAGTCATTTTCCACACAACAGAGCATAGCAGTGTAACACAACTAGAAATTATGTCATTTGACACAGTTCAAGTCCATGAAAAGCTGGTGAATCCATATACGTTGAAATCATAGCCATTTAGTTTATACTCGATAACAACCTGGTAACAGTCAGAATCAAATCTGTTGTGCGTTAACTAATATTCTGAGCTGCCCTTCAACTTCTAATTAGATATAGAAACTATTGTTTTTCTCATTCTGAATTTTAAATCCAAAATGGTTCGATTTCTAACCTTTGTCTCCGTGAAAATAACCTGACTAACAAGGAAAGACAAGTTGAGACCTGATGACTTGAGAGTTCTGTCATACGATTTTTTTATTTATCATTTATTTATTTTTGTTGGAAATTTCTAATTTTGTGTTTAAAATTAGTAATTAGTAAAGCACAGTCCTCTTTAAATACTGTGCAGTGGTTTTATTTATTATTAAGAAGGTGATTAAAAAAAACATGTTATAATATGTAGTGAAATGTTTGTGGGGATGTTTATAAATGCTTCTGAACCCTCTGCAGCTCAAACCTTCTCCCTTCCTTCCCCTACCTCACTCTTTATAGTCACCCCCTCTCTCCCTCACCTCTGACCCGCCACTGCACAACCAGGAGGGAAGGGAGACAGACCTGGGTCTCGGCGCTCTTAACATGTTGTTTGTATGGCTTAGCATAAAAACTACACAATGCTGTTGTCAAATCCATGTTAATGGCTTTTAATATTAGCCTGGTAATCATAATAAACTTTGTCACTTTATTATGTTTAAACCATTCAGCAAATTCCTCATGTGAATTTAAGCTACATTAATATGTGAATCTTATGTTGGACCCAGATCTGCTACGGCCTTGTGAGCTGTAGAGAGGACTCAGAATGATGTCTGTATCAGGCGTTGGTTACCCAAAAGCATCTTAAAGCCACAGCACGGCAGGATTCAGAGACACAGTGTGAAGACAACACCAACAGTTGTTAGAAGTTTAACACTGTTAAACTTGCTTTGATATCAAAGCAAGTCTGAGTTTAGTTTATATATGCACCATCTTCAAGAGTTTTTATAGCAAAAATATTTATGTTGCAGGATTTACCGTCTGTTGTTACTGCTAGAGTAACTCTCAACCAAATGTGCTTAAGGTTGGTTTCTGCACTTTCTCAGAAGGTGGCCCAAACATTGTGGCATCATAATCCAGTTGTTTGAGCATATGAAAATGGCAGAACTGTCACTCGATGACTGTGATAAACCTTTCTCACTGCGCATCTTGCAGATCAAACTCCAGCCACATCATTACAAATGTACTAAAGGTCTAAAATACTGTAATTCCTTTGAAAATGCTGATATATACTCTTACATGCATGCAGTTATTTTAGTTTCCAAAGCTCGCTGTGCACTGTGTGACAGGTACCTGTGTTAAGATGTTGTTGGGCAACCCAACCCCAGAGTGTTGTTTATTGACTACTGCATCTTGAAGTAATCACCCTCGGATGCATTGTGTTTGGTTGTCGGGTGTTGTGGGTGGGGTATAACTCTGACTCTCTCCCAATTCTCCAATCGTTGTCTTCCGGCCGCACAGGGAAGATGGTGAAAAAAGTCTGCCCCTGCAACCAGCTTTGTAGTAACTATCACTCTTTTTGGTCTTTCCCTCCCTCCATCCATCCCCCTCCATCCCTGCACTCGCTCTCTGACGCTTCCTCTTGTCCTCTGATGCCTCGTAGATTGAAACGTTAAAATTCCTGCCAGATCGAACAGCCGATGAGTTCATTTATGTCGGTTTGATTTTTCTTTTATTTATTTATTTTTATGTTTTTGAGAATGCTTCATCGCAGAACGACTTGTTTGACCTGTGAAATGACTGAATTGACCAGGCATCACAGATTCAAACTGAGTGCATGCACCCGTCAGCTATCACAAATGTTGAAGCACACGCTTACGAGCCCTGGAGCGGTCATTGTTGGGGGAAAAAACTAAATAATCTTGTATGCACAATTAGTGATTTCCCTCCCGGGCTCCACACACACTAACTCACCTGACTTTACCACTGTGCCCTCCCCTCCCTTTGCTTTCCTCCCTCTTCATGGCTTGTGGCCTGGACTACATTGCCCACAGTTCCATTCTGCTGCAGTCTGTTATGACTCAGCATCTCCTCATTCTTATTTTCCTCCATTTTATTTAGCATGATATGACCAACTGTATGATTAGTTACATGCCGGTTTATCCCTGCATATCATGTTTTTTGCAATATGTAATATGAACAGATGATATAAATATTTAATAGCTCATTGTGTCAGATGGATTTGGGTTCTTTTTGTTTACAAAGGAAATTCATCTCGCTTTGTAATTACAATGTAATTCTCCTTTCATTTTTAATGTATCAATTCAATGTCCTCTCGGGTTGGTGAAGAGGCACTAGTATGAATAACTCAAGTCTTAGTACACAATATGATGATGCTGATAATACTTTTATCATTTACTGTAACATACCACACGATCTATATACATGCTCACACTCTGGCCAGTTTGCACTGTGTGCTTTTTCTTCGGTAGTTGAGTTGCTTCAGAACGATGAGTTTGATGTTGGCAGATGATTTGGCAGAGAGCCAACTAACCACTGCTGTTGCAGGGCTCGAGTGCCACCTGATGATCCAAAATAGAACTACACGTCCTGCGTCAGTAGCACACAGGGCCTCTGTGATCAACTGCAGGAATCAGTGGACTCATGAGTTCTAGCATTGCTTTTGCAGAGTAGCAGCATTTTGTAGCAATCTGGCTGTGCATAACCGCTGTACAGATTGTCTCCGTATCACCAATCTAATCCTTGATTACACGTGAGGAAAATTTGGTGTTATTTGTGGCACAAGCAGCTTTTTCTACCATTAGATTTTGCATATTATTCTAGATTGTCATCATTACTTCTGTCATTAAAACATAATTGTAGCCATGTTGACATGCTGATCTGCCCTAAAACACCGACCTGACCAGCCTCTGTTACCATATAACAGCCCTTTTCATGGTCGTGTAACATGAGCTACATTAAAATTCGTTGTTCTGAAAGTTGAAACGGTGGCTGACACGATCTGTTCTCCTCGCCCCTCTCTCTTTCTCACCTCACAGGGACCAACAGCACCAACGCAGTGAGCGGTTCAGGTGGTTTGGGTCAAAGTCAGGGGGGTTCTCAATGTCTTCCCTCCAGTATGTCGGCCCCACATCAGAGAAAAGGAACCTTCACCGATGACCTCCATAAACTGGTAGACAATTGGGCCAGAGATGCTATCATCCTCTCACAGGTTTGTTGCTCTTTACTCCGTCATGCTAGCACAAATTGTTGTGATCGAAGTTCCTTCCACAACGACTCACCACCTAGTGTGTTTAGTTTGCGGACAAGAAGACAGATAGAGGAAAGAAACTAAACTCTAAACGGTGGTTTATTAAAAGCCAAATTGGGGTAAACAAACCTCAGCTAAACCCTAGTGGCATTTGGTTGATGGGCTGTTTTAAAAACCTCTACCAGCTCCTGTATCTAGCTGGCTCTGAGTGTTTACACCACTCTTCCATCATAATAAACTGAATTTATATATAGGGGGAAAAACATTTGTAGACGAGTTTAACACTAGACATATTTTATATTTATGGTATAAAAATGTACGTTAGTAGAACGTACATTTAATGAAGCAGAGGAGAAAACGTATAGCAATCATTAGAAAATACTTGGTCTACTTGTGTCTTTTCCCTTTTACCACTGTAGTGAAAAAGTCATGTAACTAATTGTTCAATACTTTTATGTAAATTTACTGAATGCAACATACACTTTCAACTTTTTCAGGGTAAAAGGAGTGCCAAACAGATGCAGCAGCCCCCAGCACAGGGACATAGCTATGAGGTTGGTCTAACCGCACACCACACGGTTAATGGTAGACAATTAAAGAAATGAAGTTAATTGATTCTAACAAATGGCTATAATTGTCAGCATATGACCACGTGAGATACTTATCTTGTGTTAAATATGTAATATATCCCCCTGACTCCTCAGGTTATCCAGTCAGCCAGTCTGGGCAGGAAGTACTCTGCTCCCAGCCAGCTGTGCCCCAACACTATTGGAGTCTCTGCCCACCTCCCCACGAACCCCACCACGGCTACCTCTCTGGCCGCCCGCAAGGGCTCTCTGTGCCACTCCCCTGCTTCCTCTACTCCACCCCAACCCCAACCTCCCCAGTTCATTCACTATACCCCCACAGCTGCATACAGTGCACAATGGTCTGGTCCAGCTCATGGCTTGTCGCACCAGACTCCAGGACAGCCTGGGCCTCTTCTGGTCAGCACCTCCCAGCCTCTTGGCCCTTACCCCACCCCACAGGGCCAGATTCCTGGGCAGGGGCCACTTCAGGCTTTCCACCTGGCCAATGTTTTGCAGAAGTCAGTTAGCAACCCAGGAGGACCCAACTTGAGGACCACATAGGGTTGGGTGTAAAGGCTGTTTTGAACCACAGCCCGACTGGACAGATGCGGGGACGAGTGGATGGATCTGGCTCCATCAGCCAGAGAGGACTGAAGAATGGGAGAAGTGTGAAGAGCAGGGAGTTCAAATGTTGGAAGATGATGGTTCGAGATGAGAGAATAAAATACAGAATTAAAGAATGGAGGAAAGAGTCAAGAAGGAGATATTAAGAATCCAATTTGGCCATCCTTACTCACCTCTGCTTCCATCTGTGTGTGAGAAGATAGTCACAGATAGAAATGCAGCCACACAATCGCCCTGGGCTTGGGCCAGCCAAATGCTCAAGAATAAGGAAAGGCTCATGAGTGCAATGTTAAAAGGCCAAAGAGGATCTGACAGGGTGTGGGTTAAGTGTTATTAACCATGTGTGAGGTATTATGTATGGGCTCCTATTGTCATGCTCTAAATTGAGTTACTTCTTTAAATGAGCAGGACGCCCAATTGTCCTGCTAGACGGCAGTAGGAAGTAATTTTATCAGGATGAAGGGGGGAATGTGGGGGCCAGCTTCTAGAAAGTGCTACTTTAGCCCTTCTGTCCGGCATAGTGCCCTTTAATAACTTCATATTGCTACAGATGTGTGGGAGTAGCTGATTGATGAATCTCCATTTCTTCAATCTTTCAAGCACAGCAGCCTTCACGGTTAAGAATGGCAAACATCTGACGTGCAGTTTTTCCACTTAATTGAATAATAAATTTGGTGGAAACCGGGGCAGCATGGCTGGCCATCACAATTCGGTTGCCTTGGTCAAGGGTCACAAGATGTTGTATAACTCCAAAAGTAAATTGTGGCAGTTTTTTGAAATTTTGTTGAATTGAATCATTAAGAGCATGAATATAAATCTCAACGGATTAAAGTATTGGTGTCAGGTGGGAGCTGCAAGAAAAGATGCTTAGAGCATTTATAATTCAGTTTAGGAAGTAGTTTATCTTCAGTATTCAGAAGCATTTTTTATTGACCTTAAAAAGCACAAGGGTTATTAAGAACAAATTAAACAAATGCACACTGAGAATAGGTGTAGTCCTGCACTTGTGTGTGTGTCTCATCAAACTGAGAAGAGTCGTGACAGTTTCTCCTCTGTTCCTCCCTCATTCTGACAAAACATTTAAACAGCGAGGGAGAGGTGGAGGAAAGTAAGTAGGTCAAGAGGGCGGTCAGCAAAAGTGGTAATATTAAATAACGGCCAAAAACCGCCTCCGTTTCCTGTTCCGACGCTCCCTTCTGGAGCACAGATCGACAGAATGGACACAACAGATGCTACTGCACACCAAACACCTCCGTCACGACTCCACCCCTTCTTCCACCCCTCTCTCCTCTCCGTTGCAATTTGAAGCAATAACAGCAGAAACCTTTTAGAGGGGTTAAAAAAAAAAGCCCAAACATGAAAGAAAAGTGGCCTTGTTATCAGAATAATATCAGTTCCTAAACAGTTCGTCGCTTTATTTCTTAGAATATCAGCTATGATGATTCCATTTTTTTTTTCTACATTTTGGTTTTGTCTCGTTGGGTTTGTTTTGCTTGCTGCCCCCGGCTAGCAATCTGACACACACACACACACACACACACACAAACACACACATACACGGAGTGCATGAGACATTAATAGACACACCTGCATACACACACTGTCAATAATAGACTCATGTAAATACACACACGTGTTAGAGGCGTAGCAGCCGTTTAACTGAAATAGACTCATAGACTAATGCCTCAGTTCTTACTTTCATCATTAGGCTGATTTCAACGTTTGGGTTGAAATGAATGCAATGTACATTATTTTCATCATTATTGTTGTTAATGATTATTATTCTATTTAAAAAGAAACAAAAACGTGTTCTGTCAATGGACCTGTTATACACACACATCGGTGTACGATGTGGAAACACTGTGATTACTGTTGTTTATTATTAAAAAATGTTGTTGGACAACATTAGTTTTAGTGTGAAATGTCAAACAAAACGACGAAAGCATACAGAGGACGGTTCGGGGTCCTTTCACTTTCAAGTCAGCAATTCCTCGCAAATGGATTCGCATCAAAATGTTGAAGATTAAAACAAAAAGCTCCCTTTTCAATAAGAACCCTTACCTCCTGTCATTGAGACTCAAATGCCTTACCAACAACGAATCACTGCGGTTCAAGTTCATCTTTGTAACTGAGAGAATTGAAAGTCGAAACAGACCACCCAGCCCGATTATTAAGACAAACTGGAGTGAACGACAGAATAGTCGATATTTAGATAGTAAAGTAATGCTAGCTATTTTTTTCCTAAAACAGTACTTATGTGTCAGACACTTTAAATAGCTCTCCTGTTCCCTTCTCCTCTGGTTTTGTTAGATGAATGTGAATGTATAAACCAATGGTGTCCATTTTAATGTACTTGAAAAAAGAAATCTGTCTTTTATTTTCGCTCTATTGCTTCCCCTGATCCCCACCTAGAGCCTCCGGTGAAAACTAGAGGTACTTACTAGTGCCTTGCATCCTTCCTGTTGCTTCTTTGTCCGGGGTCGAGGACTTGGGTTAAAGTAAGCACACTTTGACAGCACGTGTGGACCGTTGTTGATAGTTGCGCCTGGTTAGGGCTGCAGGCGTGCTGCTATAGTGCATTAAAGCAGGTTTGCTGTTAATTCCCCTCAAGTGTATTTACTTCAGAATTTCCATGTTGAGTAAGAACATACCACCGTGGAATAAGTTTTGAATTGGTAGAAAAATAAATTGTCCCTAATTCTGCCGCCATTTAAGAGAAACAGATTGACCACTGAAGCTGGGAAGAGGCCACCTTTTGTAACCAGTGTCATTTCTTTGACAGGAGGCCCATTTCTGTGCTTTAGCTGTACATGAGACTTGACTGTCTCCAGTCGAGTTTCACCACCAACACGATGAAAGTTGGAAAAAGGAAAAACGGTTTACGAGTAATTTATCAGTGCCATTTTTTTCAGGGTATTGAGTGTAGGTGTGAGGAGGAGGTATTTTTCAGTTCAAGTAGGGAGATGAAGATTGTAGGTCGTATCTGAAGCTTGGACCCCTCTGTAGTTCAGAGCCACTGGCCCAGGTGCAGCATATGGTCAGGAGAGGATGCATTGATACAATAACTAACTAAAAAAATCATACAAATGTTGTGACAAAACATTTTTTTATTTCTTTATTCTTATTTTTTTTACTTTTAAGTGCAATCAGCCAAAAACTCAGTAAGTTGAAATTTCTTAACAGGAGGACAGTGCTGCTCTGTTCCAAAGGTCCATTTAGTGTTTGTAGCTGATGCTGATCGCTGTGGCCACTGCATTTAAACATTTCTTGCATATTTTTTTCTGTGCTGAAAAGCAAGTGCTGACATGTTCCATAGACAGAGACTTCCTGTTTTGTTTAGCAACTATACCAAGGCTCGTCTACTGTAACATTTACATAGATTTACAGAGCCATGACCAACATGAACAAATGCATTTAGGGACTGTAAAGTTCTTATAAACTCTGTTTGAAATAGTAAAGGTCGAGCAGCATGAGTCTAACTTGCCTCTCAGTTTAACCTGCATTTTCTTCTAATTTTTATCCCACTAAAATATATATTTGGCTTACCTTTATGTAGCCGTTGGCACTTTGCTGTCCTTCAAACTGATTTGGATCAAACGCCTCCTCTTCTGAGATTTGCTACTATCATTGAAAAGGTATGAATACAGAGTTTTCTCATCCACTCCTGCTTCCACTGTATGTTTTTGATGCTGCACCAATGGGTGTTAAGGAGGTTTAGATCACAGAAACCAGAAATGCTGGACTAGGAGTGGTGGTGTTGGTGGTGACAACAGCAGTGGTGATTAGAATGATTGCGGTTGAAAAAATGGATGTGATTATGATAATAGAAGTATGGTGGTTTTTGATTCAAGGCCTTTGACACCCTGTGCTGTATTTTCATTTTTTCCATTTCACCTGTGCAAACTAAACATCTGGTACAAACTTTGACGTAAACTTATTAAAACCGACATCTTTTTGGTTTCTTTTTGTTTTGTTTGTTTTTTTGGCTGGGAATGGGTGTTCTGCATTTACATAAATATATTACGAAAAGGTTACTTTGTAAAGTTTGTACAAAACAATTGCCTGTTTTTTGGTGATATTTTCCATTTCTCATGAAAAATAATGCCACATTTTTACTACTACTAGACAAGTTTGGTTGAAGCTGTGAAAAATTCGTTGAGCCACTTTTACTTTAGTTCTGGTCACAGGCGCTCTGTTGAATCTTCAATAGAGTCACAAACTCAGTGCCATTTGACTTCGGGTCAGTGGAAACATCAGAAGTGAAGAATTGCAGAGGAAATTTAGTGTGTTGCATGCTGTTACTCACTGGAGCTATTGTGATTGATGGGTAAAATCCTGGATTTTAACTTTGGAACTGCTCTAGCCTCAAATGATGTCTTCAGTTTAAGTTTGAAAAGATTCTGCTGTGTCTGCACTGCATACAGTAATGACTATGAACAAATACCTGCAGTGTAACATTATTTAAAGTTAAAGTATCCTCAAGCCCTGAGCTTCCAGTTGAGTTTGATAGTTATACTTATGCTGGAGGAGCAATATTCTTCGAAGCTCCAGAGTCAAAACATCAGTCAGTGCAATTATTGCCAAGTGTGGAGTTATGGTGGGGGGACTCTTACTGTGAAAGGCTTGGGAGTTTTCCAGTGCAGGCACTCTTATTGTGAAATTACTTCAAGTTCAATTGGGAAAACAGGATTATTTTTCTGACACAGTGTAGCAATTGTTATTTTAACTCACTTGCATTAGAATCAGTTTCTGTGTTTTTCAGTGTTTGCCTGTTCATGACTTGCTTACTTTTTATGCTTTTTATGCTAGAAGTGCCCACATGTAAAAAAAAAAAATAGGGGGGAGCCTTCTCATGCACCAATAGAACACACACATGCACAGATTCATTCGGTGCATCTCTTTGCTGTTTCATATTGTTTGCGCCTGTGGATTGATGTCGAGTCTGGAGCACAGCAGCAGTTTCTGAGTGTTACTGAAAACATGTTGATTATGTTTCTGTTATATCTGATGTTTTCACATTTTAATTTGAATTTCTCTTTTATTTTATCTGCAGTTTGAATGACTCTGGCAGTACCTAACTTAATTCAGCAGTTTCATTTTTCTGTATCATGTTTAACATTGTACAAAAGTGGTCAGATTTAAAAAACAAAAACACGTCTACATGGGTAAAATGAAAACAAAAAATACATGTAGGGAGTAATCAGCAGCCTTTAAGGGTATGTTTTGCACTAAGTAGAGTGTACAAGCTTCAATTAAAAAAAACCCTTTGCGCTACAATACAGTGAAATTTGTTACTTTATTTGTAAAAACTTAATAAATAAAAGTTGTTTAAATGAATGGCATTGATTGAACTTTAATGGGTTTAAACAATTTGAAGAAATTAATAAAAAAAACAATCTGTCTCTGCTTTTTGTACTTGTAATCTGTTGATTGACATTGTCTTTTTAACAGGTCACTGAGTAACTTCTGAGCACCAGAGCAACCTTGGACTAACAGCGATGAACACACAGGTACACAGAAAGTGTTTGAAACAATCGTGTTTGGATTTAGTTTATTTTTGAATTCAGAAAAGTTTAGAGCTTAAAAGCTTAGAGCTTTTTCAGATGTTTACTGCAATATTGTCCCACGGTGCTTTTTTGTTTTGATAGCTTAGATGCTAACTAATATATAATAGAATGCAATTTAATGCATTAATTCAACATTTTTATTACCTCTCTTCACAGTGTAATGAAGGCCGTTTTTTGGTTTTTGCACTACTTGTTCTCTCCACATGGCTGCAGCACCAGCCTTTATTAACTGTAGAAATGTGCAATCCTTGTGCTTTGGTCTCACGACCTTATCGTGACCACATTTACCAGCTTCTTCTTTCAAGGCCTCTAATGGAAACATTTCATTGTGAGGTGTGAGTCCTGTGGCTATAATGTGTCGCCAAGGGTACAATGAAAATAATGTGGGCAGCTCAGAGAGAGCCTGAGGAAGGAAGGGAGGAAGGAAAATGAGACCAGCTAGTTCATTATAACAATAAATTTCCATCATGCACTTTTCCTGCCAAGGTACAAATAAATACCTGACTAAAATATTTAACATGTTGAATTTTATTCTGCAGTTTTAAGCATACATACTTTACAACCGTTTATTTTCATTTAATTTTTACAAATGGGTTATAATCACTGGATGGTACACTGGACAAATTACGTACAATTCACACATTCCCTGTGTTAAACAAAACTCCCACACGTTGCCTTTTTGCATCAACATAGAATAATGCAGTTTGTATTCTATTTTTTCCACAGAGTGTGAAAATCATCACCCACTACATGCTGGTGTACTTAGACTATGACTGTAGCCAACTAATAGTATGATACGGTTTTACAAATATTTTTTTTTGTGTAAATGCAGCAGGAAACATTTAGAGTCCCGTTTGGCTGAGTGGTTAATGAATTATGGAATTTACCTTTTGCTGTAGCCCGAGGACGACAGCGGCCTTGCATACACCTGATACGCAGGTGAATAATTAAGCAGCTTTGAGCTTCCACGGTTTCCTTAAATTGAAGACAAGCTCATCAGTCCTATTCTTTAAAGTCTGGTGAATGTGAGTTTAGAAATACTGAGTAAATGTACAAGCTGGGTCACTCCAACACTACAAACGTGTAAGGTATACTCTCGTAATATAACTGCACAGATATACAGGAAGTGATTGTTTTCAGCTCCTGAGACTCAGTCACACTAGTTCCAAAAGTCATTAACCTATATGTGTGAAAAGAAAGTATCTGAGCCAGTTTGGTGTGCAAATTTACAATATTGTCAACCTACAAACCCGCCTGTAAAAGGAATTTTTGTGTGAGTGTGTGTCTGCACAGTATTTGATGTCTCCATCTATTCAGGCTGTTGTCGTGATCAAGTAATACGCTTACATCAGAGTATCCTCGTTTTTTTTGTTCTATGGCAGGATGAAATCAAAGGACACAAATAGAGGGGGGGGTGTTGAGAGAGAGAGAGAGAGAGAGAGAGAGAGAGGAAGAGATAAGGGGGCGGGAGGGTGGTCTTCAGATGCAGTGTGTGGGAGACAGTACAAATGCACAGACTGCAAACAGAACAGCCAGTTCTATGTTTCACTTTACATAAATGTTATATGAATAAGCTGCACGGGGTGGTTTATATGAACCTAGGAATGCTTCATATCGTCACGAGTGCAATGTTTAATGATACAAAGTACGAGACAAGGTGAGAGTCATTTTGCCACATATACCATAATTTGCCACATGCTTTTTGAATATTTTTATTGTTAACAAAAGGTATTGTCGTGAAGTTTGGAAACATCAACTAGACTCCACACTGTGGGCGTTTGTGTGGTTAAGTAATGATCTAAACTGAAACTGCATGTAATGATCGATTAGTCTTTACACCCTTGTGACTTTGTCATGTCTGTAAATCCTGCAGCCCGCTCAAGTGGTTTACTGCATGAACAATTATTTTAATAATAATAATAATAATAATGAAACTGAAATGCAATTTCAGTACAATTAGTCAGTGTTTTATGCAGCATTTAACCAATCAGCTTCTTTGTCTGAAAAGTCCCTGGCCACAGTAGCTCTGTGTGGCTCTACTTGGGGTGAAATGCTCGCATGACAGTGCTACACTGCAGGTATTAAGCAGATGGACTGTAGGTGTAATCGCTGTGCTTGGTGTTAACGCACCACAATGCGTGTGCGTATTTGTCAAGTTAATTCCCGTGACATTTTAAAGTTGCAGTTAGAGGCACATCCAGTGTTGCAAAAAAAATGAATTTAAATTAAATCTTTGAAAACATTGATTTTATTTATATGCATCTGCTTATACTCTATGGCAGATATTAGCATGCTGTATGTATATTGGAGAGTTAGTGTGTAGTGTCACTGTACAGTTGGTAATTAGCTTTGCATGTATTAACTCAAGAAGTGCTGGACAAAAAACAACTGGCACAACATCATGAATGAAACATACATAATAGTTTTGGGGATCATACATTTTTGCTGTCTCAAAAAATCATAGCAATTCATATTGACGAGAGATTTCAAACTAGAGCTACTGAGCAAAACAGTGCTTCAGCACAAAGTTCAAATCTAAAATAATGTTCAACCCAACTGGCTCAAACAAGAAGTATAACTTTAAAAACAATCTTTTGTAGCCTGATGTAGGTGAACTGCACTGATCAAACCTTTTTACACAGGGTGCAACTACAGTAGGTCAAACTTTGAGAACCCGTTTGCCTCATAGCACCAAACAGGAAGTGGTCGCTGTTCCTCCAGCTTCAACCAGCGTTAAAGGTTTTCAGACTTTCTCACAGTTTCAGAAGCAGGAGAAAATAAGAAAGAAAGCAGATTGTGGATAAGAGGTAGATTTTTTTGAGATTATTATTTATGGGAGAGGTCCTTTTTAAACTGTGTACGACTTTTATTTGGACAGATTTATCACTGTTTAGCATCATGATACAAACATATGTAATAGTCCAAATTGGGACTGTTGACTAAACAGAAATATCATAACTACACTCACTACAGTGTTATCACTTGTGCAAACTGCTTGTTATTGCTCATTTTTTCTTTATACACACAGTATACATATATACAAACATAGATAAATACCTACTACATGACCTTGTTGGGCTGACTTGGAGTTTACATGCAGGCCTAATGAAGGACCGTGTGGGTTGGTGTGTGTGTTCTAAACACTGGTTACCCCTGCAATTTGTTTGCCTGTACACACACCGTTAGTGTGTGGAATCACATGTCTTCATGTTACTTTTAAAACTGTGGCTTCTCATAATTATTTATAATTTAACTGCAAAGCCACAAAAGTGAGTTTAAAGCCTCGTGTGGTTCTGATCTGTGTAATACACATTCATATGTAACTTTTAGGTCAAAATAACATCCACACCTTAAATAACAACCCACCTATTCATTAGCTGTGACAACACATTTTAGAGGAATGCAAGAGTAAACTTATGGTTTTGACATCAAGAGGGCTTCTCTAAATTAAATTACATTTTGAGTTGAGATGTCTTCTTCATTTCTCTCATAAACCTAACAGTGGATTTCCAGTTACGTCTAGCAGCTCTTGAGTGAAGCATTAACCTCATAATTCCACCTGGACCATGAAGACCAGGACGCCACTGAAGCAGAACGCTCATGCAGACTCCTGCTCTGGGTAAATACTGGTTAGTACTGACTTTTCTCAGAGGCAGTTTAAGGCCGGGTAGTGTTTTGACTTTCTGCATTAGTTTACAGCATGTACTCACCCAAGGTGATTTATTGTTTGACAAACCTGTTTGTCTTCAGTGGGATGGTAAGTCCAGGTGGAATTATTAGTTTATTACTCATTCATCTTGTTGAATCTTTATAAATCAATACAGAAGGGCAAACTCATAAATTAGGGAAGATTCTTTGAAATTTTTAAATAAATGAAAATGCATTTACATTTGCTACGACATAATTATGTTTTAAAATCAGATTAGACGTTGACAGTTTTTAAATTTGGCTCTGACATTTATTTAAAGACTTAACACACAAACCAAAATATGACGTAGATGTCTGCAGAGTTGGACTAGTTTCAAGTTGCAATGATTTTGCAACTTTGACATGTTTAGTGCAGTTTGCTTAGCTGTGTAACCAGGGGCTGCAGGTTTGCAGCAGGCGGTGTGGACCCCCGAGTGGGGTCATTACTAGTTCCTGCTGCTGTTTCCTCTGGCCTGAGAACAACTTCTCTGTCCTTGTGTATTTACACAGCCCACATTAACAAGGCCCAGAGCTTTAGTTGGTGCATCACTTTATCTGCAGACAGTGTGTCTCCGTGTGTGTATTTTAGCACATCTTTGGTGTCCACCTGTGCTTTAAGTGATTTCCAGTGTTGGTTTATTCATTTGTGTGTTTCAGCAGGGAGCAGTTGACTGCTCAGTGTGTTTCTACACACACCATCGGTCCAGCAGCCAAAAGGTCACAGAAACAGACACCTTGTCCTATGAGTCACTTTTGCAAAATGTGCACCTGCATGTACTGTATGGTTGGTTCTTTCCTGATGTTTCTGTAAATGTGAAAAATGGTGGGTCACTCAGTGAACACTTACCATCTTGTCCTGACCCTGTAGACTTGCTGCACTAAAATAACTACATCTAGTTATTCAGATGTGATAACGTGTCAATGTTTACCTCCCTTTCCTAGACAAAGAAACGTTTTAATATAATTTCTCACACCATTTGCTTAAATAACAGAAGCCAGAAAGGGAAAATATTCATCATGCGGACTCACCTGAAAGTAAAGCTCTGAGATAGCGAGGTGTGCATGCGCCTGCGGGTAGGGGAGGAAATGAAAGGCAACACCGTGGAACAGCTAGAGCAACTCATCCTGATATAAAGAACCACGCAAAAATGGTCAACCTCAAACACTCACACGTCATTACATGATGTTATATTGATAATCCTGCACAGGCCGTGTACGCAGCCTTATTAAAATCTGCTTCAGAGTGTGTGCTATAATAATACATTTAACTGCCAGCTGTAAACCATATCAGAACGAGGTTGTGAAACACACAGAAAACAAATGTCGCTACATAAATGAGCACGACATTTAAATGACCTTAGACAGGAAATTATATAACTCCAGCAATAAAGCAGCAAACTGCAGTAAAAGTTAATCAATTTGCCAAGAAATCACAAATGTGAATATGTTCAGGGAGCAAGTGTGTTCAGTTACAAAAGTTCTGTAACGCTGGTTCATTCTTGGTACCGATGTGAGGATGTCCTTACGCAATCATTCATTTACTGCAGCTTTTAGCAGCTACGGTGGACGAAACACACACAAAAACACACGTCCCACACAGTATTTTTAGTATCTAAAAAAATGATTGATGTGGTGTTCTATCTGTACGTGGCAAATATGTGCGTGTGTAGGTGTGATTTTTTTTTTTTTTTTTATAGTCCTGAGAACTTTAAAGATACAACCTGGCCTTGACCAGTAGACTTTGATATTAGTACCTGTTCTCTACTATGGGAGGAGGGTCAGGTTTGTGTGTGTGTGTGTGTGTGTGTGTGTGTGTGTGTGTGTGTGTGTGCATGCATGTCTTTATAGCTTTCTGTGGAACAATTTTGTTTGAGTATCATCGTTGTGAGGATATTTTAGTATGGTCCACACAACTTAAAAAGCTTTTTGAGGGTCAAGACTGGGTTTTAGGCTCAGGGTTAGAATTAGGTTGTGGTTAGGGTTAGGCATCCAGTTTTGATGGTTTGGGTGAGGGGCTGGGGACTGTATTATGTCAGTGAGTGTCCTCACATGTGTACAAAGACAAACGTGTGTGGTCCACTGACAGGGCTCCATGTTTGCACTCAGCTCTGTGGTTAATGCTCTGATCTGTACATTAGATGCTGTGTGCAACCGATCGCTTGCAAATGCAAGTTGGATCTGAAGTCAACACACACACACAAACACACACACAAACACACACACAAGCCATTGTAGCTACTAAGGAGCCTTTTCTTTTGGCGGTGAAGCACTTAGTGTGATGTCCAGTGTTCCCAGTGCTACTGTTGTTGTGGATTGTCTGTGAATTTTTCACTGTGATTTAAACACAATCAGTCCAGGCCTCTTCTTTTCCTTCTTTTGTGTCAGTGCATCTATTTGATCAAGACTGAAAAATCTCAATAACTATTGGATGGATGGCCATAACGTGTGTGTGTATGTTTTTATAGCCTTCTGTGGACTAATTATGTTCCAGTACCATTGTTGTGAGGACATTTTAGCTCATCCACACAACTTCAAAAGGCTTTTTGAGGATCAAGACTGGGTTTTAGGGTCAGGGTTAGGAACTATGGATTGTATTATGTCAATGCGTGTCCTCACAAGTATAGAACCGTGTGAGTGTGCGGTCCCCGGATAATCAGAGTCATCATCTATTAGATGTATCATCATGAAAGTTTGCACAGAAAGTTGCAGTTGTCAGGTGATGTGCATGTGCTGACTTTGCATCTTGCACACAAGTTTAACATTTGTGGTTTTGAGCATCAAGTCTCCAAACTAATTTGCTGTATTGGCATAAAGTTCGGTACATGGAACCATACAGCTGCTCTTTATGCAGAGAAATATCATTAATAAACACACAGTTTCTATGGACACATGGGCTATAGACTGAATCACACCCCCCATCAGCCACGTGTGTAATAAATATTAGTCTCCTGACCCCTAGAGCCAATCAGAATCATCGTTTAACATTATGTTTCCTATTTTTATCTGCTTTCCATAGACTTTTCCTTCAGGTTTATTTGATGGTGCTACATGAATTTTAGAGCAGCGTCTGATTAGTTCTAAGCAGTAAAGCCGAATCCTACGAGGGTCCCATGGAAGCTGCGTCTCTAGATGCGACGCTTTCGTGAAGTCGTGAACGCGTCCATCAGTAACCACAGGAACCTGAGCGTGTGTGTGTGTGTGTGTGTGTTCGACACCACGTGAAGAGGGCCTCACTGACGCTGCACAAGTCCGCGTCAGGCGCGTGCGTGTGTGTGTGAGACAAGGAGCCAGTTTGCTGCGCTTTTAATCTCTTATTTCCACTGTCCCCTGTACTTCACACACACACACACTTTCCACAGGTTACATTTATCACCCACCGACCCATGAATGTGCCCCCCCCCCCACATACACACACACACACACACACACACACTCACACTCACTCTCACCGTCTCTCTCTCTCTCTCTCTCTCTCTCTGGTACTTCCTCCTCTCTCTCTGCGACGCTCGCGCAGAGTCCTGAAAGTCGCACGCGGGGCCGCGGGACGTTTCTCGGTGGAACGTGCGCAAACTCCACGCGCCGGGGACGGTTCGAGGCGCTTTGTCAACGAGCTCGTTCGCGCTTCACTGCGGGACATTAACGCTTAGAGACGGAGAGGACACCTGCGCGAGGAACAAAAGGTGAAGAAAGCAACTGTCGGCGTAAAACACGATTTTTTTTTTATTCACTTGAATTTTATCTCCACGTGAATCTCATTAACACTTAATGTCAGTCATGTTACTGATGTAGCTGCTGTGTTTCTGGGCCCGGTGGTCCAGATTTCCTGTGCACTGCATGAATAGAAAGTGTTGTGTTGCCCACAGACTTCAGGCAGACTCCAAGTGTTTGTCAGGGGCTGGACAGACTCCAGTGGGGGGGTTTCAGCCGGACCCCCAGCTTGTGGTTTGGTTTTCTGCCAGAGAGGCTGGAAGAACAGACAAACCTGCTGCAAGACAGAAGGGACATTTACTTCAGCACTTATCTGGTGCATGGTGGTAATTTCCCAGTTGTGCTACCAGGCTGCAGAGTTGTGTGTGTGTGTGTGTGTGTGGTGTTTTCTAGTTGAAGCAGATTATGGGTGTTAATTTTCAGTAGTGGAGTCTATGATATCTACTTACAGTGTCTGCTGGTGAGTGAGTGAGTGAGGAGGAGGAGAAGCCTTTAAAATGGAAAAAAAGTTGGGTTTAATGGGAGTGGGAAGTTTCTGATTTCACTCCTGCTTAAGAAAATCTGAGGCTCAATCATTCCCAAACTGCTATGACCACAATCCGTGCAGCTCCGGCTTCGAGTGAGGCGCTGAACCAGTGTGGCTGCACTGTGGCTCGAGCAAGAGCAAGACCCAGAACGGGGGGGTCGAACTGTGGGCACCAGGAATAAACCAGCGTGTGCGTATATCACTCAGTCCACATTTCCCTCTGCGCGGCCAAGTGTGATTTTTTTATCTGAGCTGCAGTGAGCCAGCGACGCAGAGCCGAAGCTGTCAAATCAGCAGCTTTCTAATCTTACACAAATGTTCACAGTTGTGGGATTGAAGTGGTTCCTTTTGGGTTTGAAATCAGTTTGTTTAATCGGCTTCCCCCGATAGAGGTTTTGCTTCAAACACAGGCTGATTTTAATGTTGTGTAATTAAGACCATTCATATGAAGACTGGTTCGTGTTAATAAAGTGCATCAAAGTGGCTAATGAAATTCACGACTGATAGGCCGAATAGAAAAGGAAACGAATGCATGTGCAGCCGCCGATTATTGTACAACAAGAATCTTTCAGGAAGTAAAGCCTGAGCCACTGGAGAGTCATTGGTGGCCAGGCGGTCAAACACTAAATGGATGAAGCTCTGTTTGTGTCCTGAACTGAAGCTCTACCAACAGACAAAACACCAAAAAAAATGCTTTAACAATCGCTTTGAATAATGCAGCCTACATGTTGCATATTTTATCAACATTAGTTAGAAGGTGGAGCGCAGAAAACAAATATATAGGTATAGGTCATGAGGAAGCCTCAGCTTTGACCTGGTTTGGCCTTAAACGCTGAACCCGCCTCATATGTCATTTTGTGTGTGTGTGTGCACTTTATTTGAGAGAGCGAGCGAGCAGCAAGTGGGGGCATTTAAGTTCGTGGTAGGATCAAATGTCCGTCTCAACCACTTTAGTGTAATTTGATTAGAATACTCACTGTGTCTTGTTAGTTAGACCGTGAGTAGAGACACCTGTCTGTCCGTCTGTCTTTCTGTCCCCGACCATTTACTCTGTTTGTCTGACAGCTGACATGTATCTATTTTTTTTGTATGTGCAGATGATGCATTCGAGAGCTCAAACCATAATTACTCACCCAGTAATTCAGCTTGTTTTGTTTTTCAGATGATGATTAGTTTGTGGCGTTCACACGGCGGTCACGACGTGTAGCTGTGTGTCGAGGCTAACATGGAACGAGAGGGCTCCTTCAGGAGGTAAGAGTGCTCACTCACACATTCACGTTAGGAGTTTCTCCACAGCTCCGGTACTTTTTCTTTCCCAGTTTTTTTCTGTCTCAGTCCTGTGGGATACACAAAGGTGGATGAAAGTGAAACACACACACAGACAAGCAGATTCCTGAATGACCTGATTGATTCTTTCATTCATTCACACAGACAACCCCTCTCATCCTGCTTTGTTTAATAATTAGACCACAGCCTTTTCTCTCAACTCTTCTGGTTGTTTCAGAGCCAGACACAAAAAACCTTTAACTTCCTAATTTACATTAGTGCATTTTAACTTATGGAAACTCTGAAGAAAAATCGTTTTTGTCCATCAGCACTTGAATTGATATACATCTGTTTTATGCTCTGCATCAATCAGTCTTCAGGAGAACATCTTTGACAAAAGTGTGAAAAAGCACTCGATAAATCTCTGAACTTCCTGAGAGATTTTGCAAATCTCTCACACACACTTTTCATTTTGACATGAGGTGTATGTGTGTATGTGTGTGAGAGAGAGCGAGAGAGACTGAGAGAGAATGTATGTGAATATCTTCTTACGTGTGACTCGGCCTGAGCCTCCTTTTTTCACACTGACCTATTTATGTGGAGTTTGACAGAGGAACCTACAGAACACACACACACACACACACACACACTCTCATCTTTCCTGCCATACTGTGTTCATGCCTCTGAGTTTCTGTGTCCTGATTTTCTCTTTTCCAATTTGCTACTCATTACTTCTCTTTTTTCCAAGTTTTCTCCAGTCAGTTACATTCACTTCAGTTAATCAACATTTATTTGAAGAATGTCAATATACAATATTTGACATTAAAAGGAAGACTGAATTGGGTCATCACACGATAGCAGCTTGACTTCAGCTTTTATCTGTCCTGAGAGGCAGAGAGGAGAAGAAAGTGAAATGTGTGTCACCTTCAAATTCTTCCCCTCCGTCATAGCGGCTCTTAAAACCTAAAAGGGTTCCTTTGTCCGCCTGGCACAAAAGCCCACGTGGTCACCGATTGGCACAGACTGGCAAAGGGAGAAGCAGAGCAAAAGTGTGAGAGACGAACGTAGAGAAGAGTAGAACAAGTTAAGGAAGTACAACTGAAAAGTGGAAGGAAGAAAAAAAGAGCAAAGAATGACGCAGAGAGACCCACAAGAACAAAGACACTTTTTCTGCTTCACTGTCTTCATCCCTTTTCTCATCCGCCTCTCATTCAGATCACACTCATGGAGTGGGGACATGTAGTAGCTTTTCATTTACAAGAGTAAGTGCATCACATGGGCGAGTGTCATTGTGTGTGTCAAAGGAGGTATGTTGTCTGTTTTTGTTTATTGGTTTGTCTCTTTAAATGAATAATTGTGAAATCATTTTAAATCATTGGACAGTAGAGACAACGTTTACACACGTTACTGTGTATTTATACTTGCTTTCGTGTACTGTATATAGGACCATTAACTAAGGCTGCAGCTGATGATTAAATATATAAATAATCATCTGCACAATTAAATGATTGATTGATATGTCCTGATAATACATGTAGTAAAAAGGCAACACTCACAAGTTCCCTGCATGCAATGTAAATTTTCAGATTACCTGTTATTTTTGACCAATAGTCCAGAAACAACTACAACTTTTCCAGCTCAATAACACATATTTATCATCATCATAATTATTATTATTATTAGTGGTAGTAGTTGTAGTGGTTATTTTTGCTTGATAAAGGATTATTTAACATAATTTTCCGCAGATTAATCAACTCTAATTAAAACACACAAATGCTGGCGCACACACAAATTATTTGCCCTCTGAGTTTAATGCCATGTTTACATTAATCCAATCCAAAGATTCAGTAGGTGTGAGTGTGTTTAGAGAATTAAAAAAATGCATCATCTCAGCCACTCAGCTTTTTAGTGCTGACTCCGAAAACACTGTTTCTCTTATCTGATCTGCCATCTGGAAACACTCAAAGATATTTACAGCATCTTTTTGCTCTTCCTGTGCCTCTTCAAACATTTCTCCTTTCTTTTTTCAGCTCGATCTCTGCTCCCTCCCTCGTGCTGCTTTCTCTTCTTTCCACCTTAGTTCTTCCTCATTGTATCTCTGTCTGTTTATGCCTTTCACATAGTTCTTGTAGGTTCTCTTTGTTAACTTCTCATCACCCATGTGTCTTACTTTTCCCGCTCTCCCTTTGCAGTTTTCTGTCTTTGAAATGTCCCCCTTCAGGTTTGTGGACTTGGCTGTTCTCACTGTACCTGTCTCTCTGCTGTGTATTACCAGCAGTACATGAGCTTTGGTAAACAGGAACAGATGGCTAATACAAAGCAATCACTTCATAATGAAGAGTTGTCAGCCATCAGTAACACTTGGACTTTGATATCTTTGTGTTAGATTGTCTTCTTATGTGGTTTATAATTTTGATCAGTGAAATCAGATCCAGTTTCTGTATCTGTATTGTCCTGTAACAATTTTGAACAACATTTTTGATCACCATCTTCTCCCTGTTGGATTTCAAGGAGTCTCCACAGCAAACTAAAGTTGGGCAGCGGTTCGTCGTCCAGTCTGACCGACCTTTCGCAAACGAAAACGCCACCAGGTGGAGGTGGGGAGAAGGGGGGGACACCTGGAGGGTTGACAGAGGAGTGCTGCAAGGACAAAGGTACCCAGCAGAGGAGGGCTGGGGCCAACGCCACGTGGAACAGGTCAGTGTGAGAGCGCGATTGACGTATGATAGTTCTTTCTTTATCTCCATCCATTTCTCAATCTCATTCTGCCTCATAGATTCTTTTCTTCTCCAGTCTTCTCTCGTTTTCGTCGGTTTTTCAGCTTTATTTAAAACTAGCCAGCAGAGAGTGGAAAGCAGGAGCTCTCTTTGGTGACTCGAGTGTGGCATAAACCACACGAGTTGGACTGAATCCTACAGTTCATCCCCCTTTTGACCTTTTATGTTTTACTTTTTGTGCTCTGCTATTTTTTCCTTTATACACAGTGTGGCTTTAACCCAGATTCACAGTTTAGTTAAGTTTACTGTTTACAGGAACTGTGTGTGTGTGTGTGTGTGTGTGTGTGTGTGTGTGTGTGTGTGTGTGTACATATGAGGGTGTTTATCATCAAAGCTTGTTACTTTTGTTTCCACTGCATTGTAGTTGTATTGTCTGTATGTTCCTTGCATTCACATACAGTATAATCAGTGGTTTCACTAAGTATTTAAAGCACTGCACACTTTAATTGTATGTGTTTGCCAGCAAACTGCTTCAAATACCATTTACTCTTAGTGACTTCTGCTATAAATGAGGATTTACTAGACATATAGAATGTTTTGGAGATGGCAGTCTTCTGTCAGGCTCTCCCATCTCTGCAGAGAACTTCTGGAGTTACGTGAAGGTGCAGTCAGATTAAAATATGCCCTGTAATTTACTTGCACATTTGGGCATAAGCAGGAAGGGACAATAAATTGCGTAAGTTGGGTTGTAAACATGACCTGTATGAACTAGCATGGCTAATTACACGGTACTGTTTCAGCATTTCTCTGATATTGTCCCTCACTACAGCCAAGCAATATTCCTTCTTCTCCGCTGCAACCATCATTCCGCCATGTATTTACGGGTCCCTCGTCCTCATCTGCCCTCCATCCAAGAAGCCTGTGATTTCAAAGAGTCAGCCAGGTTGAGCTTCAGTTTGCAACCAGAAGTGAACGAGCCTCTCTACTCTCGCATTTAACATCATCCGAGAGAATAATTCGATGTGACTGTGCCATTAAAGTGATTGGTTGGATCATGCTCATTTCCAGAGAGATTGAACTATCAATTTACTTATTTGGTCAGACAGCCAACTCCAGAGCGAGTTCTGGTGTTGCCAGATTTTTGCATTTCAGATTTATTGAATTAGCAGCGCTCCAGGGGACACTTGTTGCTTTAGTAATGGTTTTATACCCTTGTTCTGATTTATACCTTGCCACAAATCTTGGTTGTGGAGGCCTATAGTGAGATTTTTTATGACTTGTGTGTTTTGTTTATTTTTTATGGCTTGGGCTTGTCCTGGGATGTGAACTGTGGGACTTCACAGGTCTTTAAGACAGTCAGTTAATTTGGCCACACGTGGGCTCCCGTGAGGTTGTAGACTCCTCTCGAGACAAAACAATTCTGACCATAATTCAGTCTGTGACAGCTGAGGGTCTATACACTTTTGTAAGTTGATATTTCGTGTTTTAAATTAAAAACTTATGGGTACAGAATAATGATGTGGGTGGTCTAAACACTTTTCTGAGAATCTGCTTGGAACCTTAGGGCAAGCTATGAACGAGTTGTAGGTGCCTCCTAAAGCAGAGTATCATATTATTAGTAGACTACAAATCAACCAGCAACCTACTGGTTATATGTCAAAATTTAATTCATGCAGCAGCAACATACTTATTTTTATTATATTATTAATTCTAAAAACATATCTTATATTCTTCCCTATGTGTTTATTTACAGCATCCATAATGCAGTGATCTCAGTTTTCCAGAGGAAGGATCTGGGAGAAAATGAACTGTACACGCTGAATGAAGGTGTAAGGTTAGCTTCATGTGTTCGCATTGTTCTCACTGTTTGTTTGTTGTTCTGACACTTTTACTGACTCTGACTCAGGCAACGTGAGTTTGTATTATATGACCTTTGACTAAATTATTGTATTTTATTTTTGTAGTTTCTTTCAGGCATAATCACATAAAAGAACAGCTTCAGCACGTTATTAAAAACATTAAACCATTACAGTGCTCTCTTGCTGTTGTTGACTGTAGACTGTCCACTGAATCAGAAACACCTAGAAATAGTTTAAAAGGTGAAAGGGGGAGTGGGGGTCGGTGTTGTGTGTTTTGCTGAGGGCAGCACAGAGAAAGTTCCTGTCACGTACAGTCATGTTTTTATAGTTTTAATAGTGCACATACACGTACTAACATGCTGCCTAAACTGTACACATGCTCTGTATCTACTGTCCGCATACATTCACACACATTATTACCGATGGCAGATCATATCAGTCTAACATGATTTACGTTGGTGAATGGATCTAAAAAATTTTTTCAGTGGAAAATCAGGTTGTTTTTTCCAAGTGTTGCTGCAGCCTTTGTTTTCAGCAAGAACAACATCTTTCCTCATTTCCTCACCCTGCTGCTGTTTAAACACTGCAGCTTGAACACATTAATATCATTGCATCTGGTCCATGTTCCACACTTGGATGTATCAGTGATGGTTTGTGTGTGTAGATGCGTGAAATTGCCTGCATGTGATTATGTGTAAACTTGTGCACTTTTCTGCAGGCATCTGCTGAAGACTGAGCTTGGCTCCTTCTTTACGGAGTACCTTCAGAACCAGCTGCTCACAAAAGGCATGGTCATCCTGAGAGACAAGATCCGCTTCTATGAAGGTTTGTTTAAATTAACCTTGTATTGTCTCATATTCCATGTGCTGTAAATCTGGGACGAGTTTACGGAGATAAAACTACAACATGTGAAAAGACATAAAACAAATTTAGAGCTTTAACATACACTGAGGCTATTAGCGAACTGTAACTCTATGTTTGACTAGTGCTGGTGAATTATTTCCGGAAAAACCCACAGATCAGTGCTAGGAAACTCTAGGAAGTCCAGACGAACAGTGGCTTTGTCTCTTTACAACCATTCCTGGTGAAGGTGACATATTCTGGACCATACACCTATAGTAATTTTCCCCGCCCCACACACAAACACACACACACACACACATACATACATACACACAGATGTTTGTCTTTCTATACTTGTGAGGACACTCATTGACCTAATACAGTCCCTCGCCCCTTACCCTCACCTAACCATCACACCTAAATGTCTCACCCCAACCCAAACCAAAACCTAATTCTAACCCTGACCCTAAAACCCAGTCTTGACCTTCAAAAGGCCTTTTTTAAGTTGTGTGGACCAGCTAAAATATCCTCACAACACCAAAAAGTCCTCACAACAACAGTACGGAAACAAAATTTGTCCACAGAGGGCCATAAAGACATGCCCACACACACACACACTCACTCACATTCAGAGTAAGAGCGAGCCCTTGAAGAGGTGAGAACAAGGGACATTGATGATTTTGTTCTCTCTGTTGTGGTAAGTGTGACCTTTATTTAAAGCACCTTTGAAACAACACACACATCAAATACTACCAATGAAAAATTTTCAGTGCTGTCGTCACAGGAAGTGACGCTTTATGTCAATATTCATTCAGTGAAGATAAAACAAACCACGGTGACTCAGACTCATTGTTCCCCTGGCTTGATCAATATTGGTTTGTGTGTGTGCGTGTGTGAGGTACAGTGCAAAATGTGCTTGTACTACTCAATGTTCCACAGAGTCGTCATAATTTTTATCCTAATTGTGTCCAATAGGTCAGAAGTTGTTGGACTCTCTGGCTGACACATGGGACTTTTTCTTCTGTGATGTTCTGTCCATGCTGCAGGCCATCTTCTATCCTGTGCAGGTACATACATGCAGTCCACTCAGGTGTTGATATCCCCCTCAGACTCTGTTATGTTGATGTGTGTGTGTGTGTCTGCAGGGCAAGGAGCCATCTGTGCGTCAGTTGGCTCTGCTCCACTTCAGAAACATCATCACCCTCAACCTGAAACTGGACGAAGCACTCTCCCGGCCCCGAGCCAGAGTTCCTCCTTCTATAATACAGATGCTGCTAATCCTGCAGGTACTCACGCATGCGCACACGTACACACACACACACACAATATATTTCTTTGTGCTTTTACAGTATTTTTTCTCTTATGCTAAAATTCTGCTCTACACATACATACAAACCCTCAAATGCATAAGCACAAACATGCATGGCTGAAGTGGGGTTAGCAAAGAGGGTAAATGACAACAGATGGGGAAAAGAAAGCAAGACAAACGGGTACAGGTTTTTTTTTTGCAAAGGGATCTCACAGGAAGTAATCTCAGTGTGAACACAGAGCACAGTTGTCTTCCCATGACCACTTAGTAGCCTCTGCACCCTGCCTGTGTCTGGGTGAGTGGTGTTGTTGAGTTTTGCTGGTGTAAATCCTCACAAACTCAGCAAATGAATGACAAGAGTTGAGCCTATCAGTTGTCATTTGGTAAAGTTTCATTTTTATATGTACAATTAAAGTTGAGGGGAATAGTTAATGAAAATTCGACGTGAAGTTTGTCTTGTCTGTTACATAATGAGAGCACAGACATGCATGTGTCCCCTGTGGATAACTTTACATTTTTTAGCTGAACTGGGTTTATTTGGTTTAGTTACTCATTCACCGTGCCGTGCTTGTAGCTGCACACAGTAAATTGTTAATTACCTATACTTCCTATGGGAACAGAAAGGGAGCGGTTTACTTATGACTTAATTGGTTTTGAGGTACTTCATGCACACAGTACTGGATTTGAACTGTGAGACACTCCAGAAGAAACACGATTGGGTAAACAAGGATTAAATGCGTTTAAAGGGTTGTATTCTAAATAGTGCATCAGAAACCTAGGTACAGTTACATGCGAACGCCATAAAAGGTTTACTGAAAAGCAGAAGTCAGCGGGTCTTGACTGTGTAGGAGGGGAGACAAAGGAGTTTTAAATTAGTTTTTAGCAAGAAATCTATGATGGCACTGTAGAAACTTTGTAGGAGTGACTGAAGTTAGGTTAATAAGTGAAGGATTGAGGCATAAATTCAGTGTTAAGTTAGGAATTTATTGGTCAGAGGTAGATGTGGGCGAATGCCAGTGGATTAAATGTGTGTCAGGGTGCATGAACTCAGAGTATGTGAGAGTGTGCTTGTGTGGGGGTTTAGTTTGTACATCATTGTGGCGACTCATTGACCCAAATTTGCTGCTTCCGCACTCAGAGACACACACAGAGACGGACAGCAAGAAAAATGTCACTAACAGAAAAGTAGATGTATGTATTTTCCCGCTGTATCCAGTGTGTACAAATGGCTGAATGTCAAATCAACATAAACAAAAGAAAAGGGGAGAAAACGGGTAAAGTCGAGGATACAAAGGCAGAGAGGAAAGCAGGGCAGTGGAGGAACCTTGAGTGGTACAAAACATAAAATTCAGCACTAAACATTGGCTGTTTTTGCTACTTCTTGTTTCATCTGTTAGTAATTTCCCTTTAATTCTTCTAAGATGCTGTGACGCCAATTCACCAACGTCTGCTCTATTTATGTGGCTTGTTTCTGTGCTGTGGTTTTGATGCATGAGCTCATTAATTCAGAGTATTGAAACCTGATTGATCTTTTCTGTTACTTGAAAGACACTGAAGCAACCTGAACCCATACACCTATCAGGAAACCAGGAAGTTAAACAGCCTAAACGCTTGAAACACAAAAGATCTTATTTTTGACAACTCTGAGAACCATCTCGATTATGAGAGTAATTTCCTTTGCCACTGGCCTGTTAAAACACAAAAGAATCAAACGCTCAGTGAGTTAGAGTCTCGCTGGAAAGATGAAATTGTAATCCCTGTGTTTCCCAGCGACAGTGCGAAAACAATTATTTTGGCCCCGTGGAACGAGCGAACCCATCAGTGACAAACATGCCACCAAATGTTCACACAGTGAGGGTGGATGCATGTAAAGTAAGAGCTCACACCGAAAACAAGAGACACCCCCTGAATTCACATTAAGGAAATTGGTTGACTGTTTTCTAAAACTAGCATGTACCCATATTCTTAAAGGAGCCTTCGCTGATTCTGAATTAACGTCCCTTTGATTTCCCTATATTTCCCTATATCGTAATGCCGAAATGCCTCCAGATGACATCACTTGGAAGAACCTTCAGCTCAGATTATGTCATCGTTTTGCTCACACTATGGAGGCTATTATCACAGTCAACCTGCTTTTCCATAGCCCCTACAGATAACATAATTTGAGTGAAATTATCCTAATGATGGCAAAACTCCTCCAGGTGATGTCATCTGGAGGAGTTTTTCCACTAGAAGCAGAGAAATGTTTTAATATAGGGAACTCATATGGAGGTTTAAAGGCATTGATGTACATGTACTCCCTAAACTAAAGCTGCAGAAAGCAAGTTGAAAATCGGTGAAGCTAATTTTAAATTCATTGTTTTAGCTGGCACTAATGTGATCAAAGGAGAAAAAAAACAACAAATTAATGAACAAAAATCCTTAATAAGCTATAAAGAAATACAATGAATTTGATACACTAAAGTATAATGCCTAACAATTACATAATATAAATAACACATTTCCGTATGAGTTATAATGTTCTTGATTCTTCCATAAATAGGGGCAGTCCATTCCACCTCACAGCGTTAGTTTTAGGTTTGGGAATTATTGTTATTTCTCTTAAAAATCATTTGATCAGAATGACATTTCAGTCATTTTAAGAAGGCTAAGAAACTCAACCGGGACAGACGAGCTCTAAGAAGGAATAAGGTGATGATGTGGTTGTTCTGTAACACTGCTCCATCATCTAATGGAGCTTTTAGTTCTGACCCGAGACCCTAAGCTACATTTTTGGGTTTGTCCTTAACCTTGCCTGCATTTTTGTAAGGCTTGTCAAAGTTTATTCCAACATAAACAAAGATAACACCACTACAGTATTTATACTCTTTGCAGCAGCCTTCTTCATAAAATATACATCCACTGCTCATGTTTCTCACAGAAATGTTGTTGATGATAATTTGTTACAATGGGTTTATTTGTTCTGTCTCTCTTTATGTACAGAAAATGCCGCTGATGTTTTTCTTAGCTGCGAATATTTATTCTGAGATCGGGACGAGACTCGCTCAGCACCGTCAGCTGTTTATTCATGTTGTCTTCTATCCATGTCCATAAAAGCATGGTGTCTCCTATGGGCAGCTTTCACTCTATTGTGTTTAAAACAATATCACATTTAGCACAATAGGAGATCTTTATTTCTACATGCAGTAACTGGCATTGATAAAACCACAAGACCCAGTTTAGATTCTCTGTCTCACTCACTCACGGAAATGTTTTCATGGCTTTCAAAGTTTCCATCACCACCAGCCAACAACTAACATTTTGTGTCGGTGTGCATTTCTGTGTGTGTGTCTTCGATGCAGGGTGTCCATGAATCCAAAGGTGTGACCGACGACTACCTGCGTCTGGAGACTCTCATCCAGAAGGTGGTCTCTCCCTACCTCGGCACTCATGGTTTATATTCAAGAGATGGATCGTCTAACTTGCACTGCTCCTCCTGCCTATTAGGTATTCATGTGCCTGTGTGTTTGTGAGAGTGCATGTGTTTGCAGAAAAATTACCAGTTGTAGTGCTTCTAATTTCCAAGTTCCTGTGTTTACATGTTCTCTTGTACTTGAGGTTTTCTGTGGTGGTCTGCAGCAGTGTTCACTTATAAAGTCATTAACATTTAAACAGAATCTCTCTTTCTATTCCCTCCTCTCTCACTCTTTGCAGAAAAACGTTTGCAGCGGTCCTGGCCATCCAAACCAGGCAACTCCCCTGCTGGCAAAAACCCAGTGGTACGCTCCAAGAGCTACAATGTTCCTATGCTGACCCCTGTGGTGGAGTACGATGTGGACTCCCCCACAGGAGGAGGCACAAGCATCAGACGGCACTCCGTCTGTGAGATGACTTCCTGTTTGGAAGAGAGCAACTCCATGACAAATGCCACCACTAACACCAGCACATCCAGCCTCTCCAATCACTCCCCGGCTTCCATGGCCTCTGCTGCACTTTCAGGTACAACCACATGAGAAATGAGTCACACAACCAAATAATCCAGCAACTTTAAAAGCTTGTTGTTTTCTGGAAGGATAGATGTCGCAGGTGAACTTCTAAATCAAACTCTAACTTTAAGATCACCAATAAAAACATTTTGCATTGAACTGCAGTGCATACAAACTGTTTTTTGGTATTTATGCTTGAAAATATGAGTTCAATGTGTATTGTCCTTTGTACAGACACTGTAACCTCGTGCCTGGACCCCCAGCCCAGAGACACTGACAGCCCAATAGATCACCATCCCCATCCCCTCCAGCTGCAGCATCACTCCCCCTGCATCCTACCAGAGCCTTCTCCAGGTGAAGACACACACTGCACAGACTTGTTGGTGTCAGGTTCCCCTTCCCCCTCCAGACTGCTGGCTGAAGACACGTGCTCCTGTTCCAGTCGGTTGTCCAGTCCGGAACTAGCGATGGACCACATCCTGGAGTTTATGGACTCGGAGCCGGAGCACGACGGCATCTTTCTGGACTTTTCAAAACATTGTTCTGGAGAGTCGACACATAGCAAAGAGAGCAGCAGGCAGAGTGTGGCATGACACACACAGACACACACACATTCAGCTGAGCAGATACACTTCTATGATGCAGGTAAATGTGCAAACAGTGCTGAGCCATCACTGACATTCCTCCCACCCTGCGACCTCCTTTTCCTGGACACTCTACGTCACCTGTGTGACACCGAAGGCTGATCACTGCCACTCGAGTCAAAGCTTATGATCCCATCAGATGCAATTCAGAAGCAGCTCTCTGTTCTGCTCTGCTAAAGATATGCAAGTTATCAAGCAGCTTTTTATACAATTATGAAAACAGTTTTACCCACCGGTCGTGCAGCATGCATACATGTTTACATGTTTACTCAAGTAGGACAATCTCTAGTTTTCCTGCAGTTTAAAGGCACTGTATGTGAAATATAGAGATAAATTATGATGATGATGGATTAATGTAATTTGTTTTGTTTTTCACAGCCACATATCTTCAATTCATTTCGTCTATGGCTGTAGGCTTCGTCTTTAGGCCTCAACACAACAAAGGAAATTAAACAGGCATGTAGTTACTTACTTTGGAATTTAAAAAAAAACAAGGAGAAATGAAGGAAAAATCATCTCCACACGCCATTCTGCTTCTGAAATGCTCCTGATGGGCTATAGAGCTGTGCACACGGTGCATCGACAAACTAAACCAGGATGCAGATACAGAGTTACACATCTGCGCCTGGTGGAATTAGGTCTTCAGGGACTCTTTCAAACTAAATTATTTTTCTATGTCATGTTTTCTATTTCTAAAAATAAATATAAGCTCATTGTGACCCCAGCTGACAACATCACCACTGCCCCCCTCTGTAGCTATGTACAATCACACCAGTCACATGACCTTCAAACTAAACCATTGTTAAGACCAGGGCTACTGAATACCTTTCACTGTCTAATACTAAGCTTTTATTATTGCAAATGTACAAGGAAACTCTCCAGATTGACACTTCAGCTTGAAATTCAACATATTAATTCATTATTAAATTATTACTTTGAATGTTGCATCAATGTCAGAAATGATCATGGTAACATATTTGTCTTTCAGGTAGTTAATTTTTTAAAAAAATACAGCCTTCCAGCCACAATGAATTAAACAAAGATCTCCTTAACACTTAAAATGATTGTTCTGATTTTATTCTAATGTTTCCAGACCTTCTTCTTCCCCTTAGTGTCAAATCAAAATCGTCAGTGAAACTTGACTCTGCGTCAGCACACGGAGGATGTGTGAGTGGGTGATTCAGTCATGTCAAGCAGATATTGGGGACTTTTTCATGAAAAAAAGTTCACAAAAATCCCTAAGAACTGGTTGTGTTGACAAAAGCTTCAGTCATGTTCAGAGGACAGTTTAAAATTTGTATTTCATCCCAGAATTTTTGTTAATTTTGGTCAAAATATTAACAGGAACTGATAGCAGGGTTTTCCCCTTACACTAAAAGCTTAAAGAGAGAAAAATATTTCCTGGGCTTGTCTCAGCTCTTCTTTTTCTTAAAAAAACCCACATGTAAAGATGCTGTCATACAAATCCAGTGTTTTCCTCAAGTTTGTTTAAACAGGGACAAACAACCTTTAATATGAATTTTCCTTGTTTACACATTTGAGAGGAAATTGAAGATGTTGAGGTTCTCCTTAGGCACAAACAGATACATCAGAGGGACAGCACACGTTGCCTTTTTCTGAATGAATGTTTGGACATGTGCAGAGGAGGGATAGTGATTATATTGGTAGAAGGATGTTGGAGATGGAGCTGGAGGCAAGGCGAGGGCGAGGGGACGACCAAGGAGGAGATGCACAGAGGACTCTGGTTCAGAGAGGAAGATGCCCAGGATAGAGTGATGTTTCTAAACAATGAGATCACCTGAAAACTAAAAACATTCTTCCAGATTTTTAGAAATATCCCTTCAACACAGATCATAAATAATTATTTTATAATTTAACACACGATATTAGGTAATGTTTTGGTTTAAGTCCACATTTTTAAATGCAAGAGGGAAACATCTTGCAGTCCCTTGTTTAATTTTTTTTAATCATGTGTTTATTTGCAACAAAAGATTGGAGAGAAAAGTTTAAAAGTGGAGAAGAGCCCTTTAAATCCTGGCAGGAAGGAAAGGTGATGAGGTAATGACATACACCTGTTTGGCAGAGAGGGGACTACACCCAAGCAGCATGGAGCTAAGACAGGGGAAGGGGGAAGTGTAAAAGAATATTTCAGATTGATTAAGTTTATTTCCTTTTGAATTTCCTAAATGAAAACAGTGAAGTAGTAAAACATAACAGGTTTTGGGGCGGTTGTTTAAAGAACAGAGTGGATTTCCTGGACTTCCCTGAGTGACCATCTGCCTCTGGACAAGGACGGATTCCCCAGAGCAGCAGGTTTGAATCAATCCTTTATTCTCTCCTTAAACTCTCTTTATTCCAGGCACCTCGTCAACTCCTTTTAATTTATTTAATTGAACATAGACTTAAAGAAAAAATCAATATCAGATATCTGTCACTCCACTATCTGTAGATTAAGTAATTATGGTTCAGCTTTATTGTTATTTTCTGCCTTGTGCCCCACCTTGTATTAATACAAGTATACAGTACACAATTTTTCACTGCTAATTCCTGTTTGTGAAAACTTTATATTTGCCAACAAAGTGGGTTTAATATCATGAAATATTCTAGTTTTAAATATTGTGTTCTATTTTTGAATTTTTTAAAATCCTACTTCACTATTCTGTACTCTGTTTATGTACATACATGTTTAGTATTTTTTTCACAATAGCCCATTTTCTACAGTCACTGGCCAGTATAGTAACATATGCTATTGTATGCCCAGCTATTGTCTGATCTGAGCTGGAAATGTCTCCCTAAAAGAGTCAGTTAAGTCTTTAAATTGTCCTTTTTCCCTTTTCAAGGAAATTATACCAAGCAGTTAACAAATTAAGTCATTTTTTTTTGTGTTCTACCACTTGAGGGTGCCATATTTACCATGTTGTTGAAATCCTAATGGGGGAGGGAGTAGGCTGCAGGAGCTAACAGTCGAATACTGGTAAAATACACTCACTGGCCACTTTATTAGGTACAATTCAATACAGCAGCTCTGCCATAAATTCAGATTTTACAAAGTTCTAATTTGTCAGTTTTTAATTGGAACTCTAGCAAAGGTGATAATTCAAATGTCTTTCTGACTGAGGTCAAAGTGGTTAGTGGAGTTGTACTAGACTCGAGGGCATTATAAGAAGAGAGAGTGCATTTCATTAGAAGCACCTCCTCTTGTAATGTCGTCCAGTATTAGTCCACTAACCATTTTGACCTCAGTCAATACAGCAGAGCTGCTGTATTGGATTTTATTAGAATATACAGGTGTACCTAATAAAGTGGCCAGTGAGTGTATAGTGTTAGTCAGACTAGCACCATTATGGGAATGGCAAGGCACGTTGTTCTACGGTTGCCGTAACCCTTTGCCATCAGATGTGTTTGAGAACAAATCTATTTTAGGCCCCAAATATTTATTGACAACAAGCAACAAACAAGTTTGATATGCAGATTCTATTTATTGGGAAAGTCAGTGAAACAGACCTTGTTCAAAACAGTTTGGCCATGTTAGTTAGATTCAGGCTATTAAGTTCTTATGGTGCTATTCATACATTCTGGCTTTAAGGAACTGGCATTTAAAAAATCAAATAGAACAACAATTTTACTGTTTCTCTCTGAAGCAAAATCTATTTAGTGAAGTTCTAAGAAGTGAATATGTAAATGATGGCGCTGATAGCCAAAGAAAAAAAAGGCTTTGTGCTGTGGTTTCAGAGGATCAAAAACAAATGTCTGACGCAGGAACACTGCACAATATTTGCAGCGCAGGAAGCTGAACCCAGCTCAGCTTCTGCAAACATCTGCGCTACAGCTGCATTCGTATAATGAGCATACAGGTGGTGAGTTTAGGGCAGAACACATTCAGGAAAAAAAAAAGCCAATGCCATATTACAAAGGTAGCACCAATCTTCCAAAAATTGTTTTCATTGTTTATTTCCCAGCTCACAAGAACGTCCATTTGCACGTGAAGAATAAGCGTCTTTAGATTGACTGCGCTCATCTTTCCAGCTTCAGGTTTGTCTTGCAACCCCCCCCCCACATTTTTCCCTACACACACATACTTTATCCACATTGGTATCGCAACTTAAGAGCATTGGCTACTCCATCAGACTGAAATTCACACTGCATACTTTAATTTGTATTGTTGATGTCCAGAAAGTCAGAAAAAACAAATCTGGTCACATTCTGGCCTCTGGGGCAGTAACATCCTGCCAAATGCAGATTTCTTTTAACTTGTTGTTGTTAACATGCTCCTCTGGTCTGGAACATTGTATCTGCCAGAAATCTTTTTTTTTTTTTCCTCAAGGCTTGAAGGTTTCTAAAGCAGTTTGCAGACCACAAAAGACATTCAAATTAATGTGCACCAAAAGCGAGTTACCACTTCATGGAGACATAACTGTAAAAAAAAAAACAACCCTCTAAAAATTATTTCTAACGATTGCTTCTTGTGAATTACAAAAGCTTTTTTTCATGACAGACGATACCCTAAAGAGTAAGTGTTTGTGTAAACCTACTAAAGAGATTTAAGTGCACAGTTTCTGTAGGTAGTCTTGTTCATCAAGTGCCACATGATAACAGGGAAAACATTCACTGTGTAAACAGTACTGCGAAATAATTTTCAACTGGGAAAAGCTGCATACCTACATATGCATTTTTATTAATCACTAAAGTTCATCTATAAATATTGAACAAAATGTTGTGCACTTTGTTGCAGACACATCTACAAAACTCTGAGAGGATCAGTGAAGAACATCTCTGTCCTGTGTCGCTATATGACGAGACTCCCCGTGGTGCAGAGTGAAGAAGGATTCTGGTTTCAGTCCTTTCTTTTCCAAGGCCTCTCTGAGACGAACTGGTGGCTCCAGGTAGTACTGGATCAAAAAGGAGGTGAGACTTAGTGATCATGAAGCATCACAAAATCTGAACTTGTTTTCAAGTGTTTCAGGGGCTTTTGTCAGCTCCTCTCTAATAGCCCCAGGATGGCTGCAAGCCGAAGCCTGTTTTAAATCACGTTAGGTGCAGACAGAGACCTGCAGCTCAACAATGAAACCTTTGTTATGGTGTGTTGCTAGAATAGAACTTGCGGCCTAAAACCTCTATATTGGGGTGCCCCCTGATTTCTCACACTTTTTTGACATAATTAACACACTGCAACCAAGTGTTGATTTTCTTTTGTATAAAATTGAAAGTAAATGTGGGACTCAAATCACTAAGCATCTCAGAATCTCTCCATACACTACATTACTTTCAGTGAGGACTAGGGCTGCTACTAGGAAGGTTTTGATGTCACAATTTTATGATATTCAGAGCCACAATGCATACATGTATAGATTTGAGTAACGTTTTTGACGCCTTACGCTTTTGGGTTCCAAAGTGTGTGTGCATCTAACTCATTTGTGTTAATGCTGTGATACCGTTTTCATCAACACCTCTTTGCTGGTTCTCTGGGTGATCATTTTAATCAGTACTGTTAAGTCTAATTAAATTAGTGATCTTAGTAAGTGCAGCTTGGTTTGGTAGATGTAATGGGCTGGTGCACATTTTCTGTGATCAAAATTTAGTTTTTTTAAAGCCGTCTGTTGTTGCTGTCAATGACAACTGTGCCTTCACAACATTTGTTCTTTTTCACAGAGCAACTTTGGGCTGCACAAAAAAATGTCCAAACTAATTAGAAACATCTTTCCTCCTGTAGAATCTGTGCCATTCTTGGTCTCTAGTTAGCACACCTCCAGAACTCTCATGATTTTGATAGTGAGAACGAATTTGCTAAGTTAATAATTTTATGCATCACCTAACTCCTAAAAGTAGGTCTAACATTGTGTCATCCTGAGAATTTGTGGCTAGTTGAGAATGATTTCCTATTCAGCATATTGTCCTACTAAAGACACTGTGCAGCTTTTGTGGGGGAGCTAACTTGATGGAAAACAGATGAGCAGCAGTTTCTTGTAAAGCAAATGTCTGCTGACTATGAGTTTGGACTCACTTTGGATTTAACTGACAAGTCTCTTTGCTCGTACACTAGAACGCTTCTCTGGCTTTAATTTGAGAGAGCAGCTCCTTTGGAAACAGCATTTATTATTATTTGTGTAACTACAATAAAGAGAAACATTTGATGTAGTGTAGAAGCACCCCAAACTTAACTCACATGCCAGTTTTTGGTAAACCAAGGTCAAGTCTGCAGTCAGCAACCTAATCCAACATCACTGTACTGAAGGATCATGTTCAGCTTTTGTTTTAGCGGATTCCACTGCATAATCATTTTGGAGGCTGTACTTTTGATTTTGAACTATGCTGCATTGTAGAGATGTTTATTTTAGCCTGAACTCATTAGTATAAATGGAGTCAATGCATGTCTAGATGTACCTGATACCCTGGTGACAAGCCTGCAACATTATATTTAACTGAACCACTGTTTTTGTTTTGCTTATTCTCGTGGTTTCTAGGAATAGCTCAACATTTTGGAAAATCTGCATCCTTACCAAAGAGTCAGATGAAAAGATTTCTGTAGCTGGACTGAGAAATGGGGAAACAGCTGACCTTGTTCTGTCCAAATATAGAACCTACAAGCTCCTCTACAGCTAATTAACATGTTACATCTGATTTGTTTCTTTGCAGAGTCACAGCTTAAAGTCTTCGCTGTAGCCAGGCAACATCAGGGAGAGGAGGGACTCAACACCACAGCACACAGCCAGGAAAGCCATTTTCACTTTTATGCTTTGCTACATTAGCCAGCTTCAGCCATTTTCTAAACAATCCCAAATGCTCTGACATGCCCACAGTTCCCTCTGTGGGGATGGTGTTTCAGTAATTATACAGAATGGCATTGATCCTCTATTCTAAGCTTTGAGAGCTTTAAAAGAACAGTTTTACATTTTGTAAAGAACAAAAATACTTATTATAGCACTTTGCTTATGTTTTCTCCTTGACTTAGTCTTAGCTGTTGCATATGCACAGCTGACCTGCTGCAGTCAAGGGAAATGTTGATTCAGGGCCTTGATTTTTGAAATATAGAAACATGTGGAACAGTGTTTGGCTGATGGGTTTGTAAATAGTTGATAGACATACAAATGGAGAGCTACTCCCAGCTGCAGACTGACAGAAGTGTGTGGAGTAGTTTCAATGTTGGTTTTAGCATCTGCATGGCTAATGTAGACACTGCAATTAATAAAATGGCCAAAGGTATCCTTTAAACCCTCCCCACCTGTAAAAAAGCAGCACATCAGTGTCTTACCTCATAGGCCAGAGCAAAGGTCCCCCAGTGAATAGCTACAGACTGTTTGGCCTGAAGGTCCTGGTGAATTTGAACAGCCTTCCTCTGGATCTACATGCTGCCCCTGCATCACGTCCCTAAGAACGTAAAGAAAACCAAGCAAACAATAGATAATTTCTACATGCTTGTAAATGGCTGTGAGACATGTAAGATTAGTCAGAAGTGAACTGTGAATTTGATTTGTACAGCATTTAAACTATATACCTTAGATTGCTTATTTGTCTCAGTAGTTGCTTTCACTGGGAAGCGAACAGTGTCACTTGTGCAGTAGCCACTTGATTAATTTCTAACTTTCTAAGACAGTTAAGAAAAATGTACATGTTCCCTGTTAAGGCCGTAGTTAAAGATAATGCTGAACCAGAAACCATTCAAATGTTTCTAATTTCAGTTTGTCCTTTTTTTATCCATGAAGGGGCAAAATATTAGTGTATAAAGCTGTACAACACCTCCAACAACTTTCTATTTTACAGGTGTAGCTAACTTAAGAGACACAGCCTGTGTATTTACCTGGGCAGATAAGCTCCAATGGGGATTGCTGCGAGGTCAAATGGTCCAAAGCGACGTCCTATCTCCTGGAAAGAAGCGCAGTAGCCAGTATCTCCAGCGAAGAAGAATCGATGCTCTGGACCCAAAATAGACCAGCTGCCCCATAAAGACTAAGAGTACAAAGAAACAGATAAATGGATGTTTTAAGTCTTGCTATGCAAAAATAAAGTTGCTATTACTTTGAAAATGACTGTTAATTTCTGTTATTCTATGAATATTTTTCTAAACATATAATAAAGGTTATATACTTGTATTATCAATTCCACTGACAGAATAAAAGCTATTGATTTTTTTTTTTTTAAAGGCAGTATCTATTTGTTAACTCAGCCATAATTCTGATCAATAATTACCTTGTTGTCGTCCAGTGCTGTGCGTTTACTCCAGTGCTGAGAGGGTGTACAAACGAATGTGACATCATCATGACCTGGGACACAGTTCTCCTCCCACCAGTCCAGCTCCATCACATTCTCACAGCCCATCTTTGCCAGCCAGTCCAACAAACCCAGGGGCACGAACCTATAAAAGATACACACTAATTTAAGTTGATTGTTTTCCCATCTGTAAAAGTGCTCTAATGATGCATTTTTCAAAAAGTGGTTCATAGTGTCATTAGCAATAAATGTTAAGTTAAAACAGAGTAAACACTCATGCAATTGTCGTCACACATACCAGCGTAGCTCCCCCCCAAAGCGGGCATTAAGACTGGCCACAGATCCGGCATCCAAGTGGTCGTAATGTGAATGACTAATGACCACAGCATCAATCCTGGGCAGCTGTTGGCAGGAGAGAAAACAGAGGATCAGGTCAAAAATGTCTGTTTATGATATAGGAAACTGCTGAATTATGCAAAATCTAAAAAAGTACTAAACCTGTTCCACAGTGCAGGGAGGCCCTCTGTACCTTTTGGGCCCCATAAACTGGAATGGCGAGGCCCTCTGGCTGAAGACTGGGTCTGTTAGAATATTCAGCCCGTCCATTTCAACGAGAACTGTGGCATGACCCAGCCAGGTGACTCTCAGACCTGGACCAGAGTCTGAGAGGTCTGGGTTCTGGACAAAGTAAGGTTCCATCACTGGTAACTCACTGTCTAGGGCCTAGGGGAGCAGATGGGAGAAACAACAGGATGTGAATGAAAGGAACAAGACAAGAAGAACATAATGGCAGTGAGAAATAAAACAACCATTCTTATTTTGGAGAAAGAGCCATAACCATTATCCCATCTCACCCTATAATAAAGTCAATCCTCTCAAATCACAGTTACAATCACCAGACTTTTGGTTTCTTTTGTTTTTTTTCCTTCTTTCCAGATTTTATACTACTAAAAACTGCAATCAGTGCAATTAAGGGGTTAAACTGTTTTCTATTGCTGTGTGAAAGCAGCCTTTGAAGCCCGTTAAGCTCTCTCAGAGCTCAGCAAAGTTTCCACTAGGAGCTATAAATACTGCGTGGGATGTGAGAGTCATCAAAGGACAACGTTTCTACATAGAGACAAAAATAATAATACTATAGTCATGAATACTGATTCATTTTTATTTATACAAACAATATTCATAGTAACTCTATAGTGCTTGTGTGTCAGCTGCTTAAAAGTGTTAAGGAAGGTCTTTATAATCTTTAAATATACATTCAATTGGGACAATTTTCCAAATAATACAAATCAAAAACTAAACTTCAGTAAAGCCCTACTGGGACTTTTAACTTGTAAAACTACAGTATGAGCAATAACAAAGCCAAGGGTGCAGTTCGGAGCAAAATGTACATTTTTATCAAACACACTCACCTCTTTACTAGTTGGTACATTGCTGTGATTTTTATCCAACAACATGAACCTGAGCAGCATTGAGTAGGAAGGGAACCTCCATGTGGGCCAAGGATTGGCCCAGCGTCCATGTTTGTCACGATAAGACTTTGTCACTTCTTCCTACAATCAAAGAACACGTGAACATTTTAGCCACACATTGTACAGCCATAATGGTTATGACTTTTTAAAAATTCATTTAGAATTAGGAGACAAATGGGAGGCAGAAGCTAGTGTGTTTCTTTAGGTAGAAGAGGGTTTCAGCTGATTAAGACAGTCAATGGCAATACGGTGGTGTTTAACCTCCAGTCTGTAGTCGAGGCGGAAGCTTTTGCGGGAAGAGTGGGAGGAGCTGCTCTTCCTCGGTGTCCGAGTATCCACATCTCCACCCTCAGCACCTCTCAGCATTCCACCATCCTGGAGTAAAAGTACAAATCATCATATCCTGCCATTACCTAAAAATCTAGCTATGAATGGTAAAGCACGAAAAACTAAGTGTAAGTAAGAGAACTCCACCAGTGTGGACAACACTGTCAGACACACAGGTAACACATCAGTGCAACAGAACTAGCAATCATGGCGTTTTACTCTTTGAATTTATCTTCCTGGCACCTATAATATGACCAAAAAAACATTAGCTCTGTTATACTGTTCATAGGTAGCCTTGAGCTGCTGACCTCAAGAGGATGAAAGGTGAGGAGAGAGAAATGGAGGTGTGGTGAGCCCTCATCTTACTAATTTCACACCATTACATTTCATTTGGCAGACACTTTTATCCAAAGCGACTTACAGAGTCATTTGGTACACACACACACACGATGGCGATGGATAGCATGCAGGGTGCTCATCTGACCCACTGGGAACAACTTGGGGTTTGGTGTCTTGCCCAAAGACACTTTAACACGCAGACCAGGCCAGAGATTGAGCCACTGACCCTGTGGTCCATGGATGACTGCCTGACTACCTTAGCTACAGCAGCCCCATTAGATCTTTTTACTTTACAAACTTTCTTCAAAGCTAAAAGGCACGCCAAGACATGACTTTGCCACTTTTCATGCCAGGTGATTATCAGGTCATGTGCAACTCCTTGCAGCATTTTGCAGAAGCTCAGTAAGATGTGTAAATTGTCAGTTTCCCCTTAACAAATACAAGACAAGAAACTAAACTGTCAAGAGTTGCTGAAAATAGATCTCAATCACAGCAGACATTTATTAACACTAAGGCCAGCTAATGGACTGTGCCATTTTGAGCAGTCTGAAATGACTTAATTTATCATTAAAAATTAGATTCATACATTTTCATCTGCTAAATTAATTTTCTGTTGCTCAAGTTGTGAGTAACCCTACTAGTCCTGGCTCTATCTGCTTCAAAGTTGGTAAGAAGGGTGCATTACCTCTACAAGTCCTTTTCTCTCCTCGAGCGATGCTCTCGGTGAAGTGGATGGCTTCTCCATGAGCTCTCTAGCGTACCTAGCTTGTACACAAAGAGAGGCATTTAATTTTTACAACATGGTTACAGAGTGCCTCACAATCAGTACAACCAGTTTCCCGCTGTTGGTTCTCCAAATGCCTTTCTGCTGAACAAACGTTAAGCTGTGCGGAAGCTGGTGAGAATGAGTGCAGTGTTGCACAATCACATTAACAATTAGGTTGCAAGTTGGATCCTTACACGGACCTGAATGCTATTGTGATAACCTATCACATTATACAGCTGATAGTAAAGGCATAAAAGTTTGCATAAGAGGAGACCAACTTCACTGTATTCAAATCAAGCAGGTGTCATTTCATGTGCTTCCCCAGCGCATCAAGTTCAGCCTCATACATCTTGAAAGGAATGATTAAACCAGGAGTTGCCTTATGGGTGTGACAGATAAAAGCAGACAAACAGTATTTTTTTTTTACCCTTGCGTAATGCATATTAGGAAGTAACTAGTGGGCTGAAGCATGCAAGACAAAAATAAAGGAGGTATTCAGAGTAAATAAAAATAAAAAAAGAGAGGGGACACATCAACTATTGTCTCAAATTGAAAGGGACAGACTGTAATCATACTTCTGCTTACCGGTTTCAAACTTAACAGTACTCATTAACTTATCTCATTACAGTCCTGGCGTAGCTCGGGCTACTTCCTCTTTGGATAATATCTACCACAGAGGTGTAATATTAAACCTTGAGCTGAGCCCTGCACTGAGCTACAGGGCTGCTTTACAGCTGTAAATGACCCGTGTTTAAATTACATTCCTTAAATATGAGTCCTGGACTGAATGTGTGACAAAATAAGATGATCACATCGGTAAGAGAAAAAAAACAAACAAAAGTGAATCTGACATTTTAGACAGAAACACATGCACTGTGCACGTATTAGCACCTTCACAACCCAAAAGCCTAATCCCAACCCTATATCCTGCTATTATCCACAGCAATCATAGTGCAGCACACACCCTTACTAAGTACTACCCACTCATGAATGACTATTTCGTGCAACTATACTTTTACATTTTAAAATGGTTCCACTCACTAACTGAAGGAAGAGATGATTGTGATGGTTCATTCACGTTAATGAGGAGATGGATGAAAATGTAGACTCCCAGCGTGCACACCACTGCACTAATGCAACATAAGCCCAGTGTGCACTTGTCCTCTCTGGGGGACTCCAACCATGAAAGCTGTGTGCTGATGATGCACTCAGCCCCATGAATGGACTGGAACTGCACACACGGGGACAACAATGGAGCTCTGTGGAACACGACGACCACAACAACAACGATCTACGAAGCCGGACACACGCCAGACCGTGTGTCATCGCTGCTGTCCAATTATTATTTTTTTATCAGTCTAATCTGTCACGTGTTTTAAGCAAAAACGCACACACTCCTCTCAAACAATGTCCTAACAACCGTAGACAGCATCCACCATTTCCTGTTTGAAAGGTGTGAACAGACACGGACACACGTGCCACAAAGATGATGATTTTTATCCAAATTCAGGTCTGCGCACCTGAACAACACACACACACACACACACACACACACTGTGTCGACAACCACCCGGTTACACCAAACACACAGCTGTTATCGTTCCCAGGGAACTCACCTGAAAAGTGAACACAGCGGCACCAGATATCGTCTTAGCGCGGAGACACGTTTGTCGCACGGAGGTTCGCCATGCACCGAGGTTCGGCAGCCGGTAGGTAACGAGCCTCGGCGTTCGCGGCCACTTCCACTCCCAGTTTACATAACGTCACTTTTACCCGGGAGCGACGAGAAACTTAAAAATTAATCGGAAATGTGTCAGGAAAACGTATTATTTTTTTTCCCCCTCCGAAGGCAAGACGCAGAGTTCGCTCGTCTATCCGTCGGTGAGGATCAGTGGTCGGTACCAGCTGCGTATCTGTGACGTAGGGACAAAAACCCTCTGGTCACGTGACCACGCGTGTAACTCCCATGACCGCGGGAATTAAACAGACACATGTGCGGAAAACAATCCTTTTCTTTGTAATAATAATAATAATAATAATAATAACAACAACAACAACAACATATAGGACAACAAGAAGAAGTATCTCATTCATTTATATACTTTTACAATCTCATTAAATAAATGTAAGTAAATTATATTTTTAAATTATATAGACACACATAACAGTCTTGTTTGCCTATTCTGTTCATATCTTATATAAAGTTTCATAATCTTAGTTTTTCTTACCATCTTGTTACAGAAAACTAAATGTGAAGCCTATAATCTCCCCCTAAACATTTTATATTTAAATATTTATATTTGCATCCTTTTAAATAAATTACTTATTTGAATTTGGATGATGCATTCCAGTGAATCTATATTGATCGATTAATTTGTTTTTAGCTCCACTACTAATTCATGTCAATGTAATTCAGTGCACAAAAGTTTATATGGATTTAAAAGCTTTAAATTTAAAAACTTTAGATTTAGATTTAAAAACATTTGCAAAAAGTGTGCGAGATGTTGATTAATTTTTTTCGTTGTAACCATGGAAATGACAGCGATGGGGCACACACGTCACGTTTATAGATTTTAATTTTGAGCTTGGCCTTATATACAAAGACATTAACGTGATCGACAGTAAACATGGTTTTAACATAGGTGAAGGACACATGAAGAGGATCCCGGCTTTCCTCATTATTGATAAAATGGCACGCTGGGTTTTTGCTTACGTCAACCAGTAATCCGTGTTCTCAGCACTTCGTACACATCCGTTGGTAATCGTGAAGTTGTCTGCACTTCTTTGGTTGATAATCAATACAAACATCTCTGCCAGAGTCCTTCTTAAATATTCTCTTAAGGTGTCAATCACTGATGTGAAAATTGTCTTTACTGCCCAGCACTGACTAGTTGTCTGTTATTTGAGGCCAAGCTCGAAATAAAGTTCTACGAATGGCTCCATGGAACACTCGCAAAAGTTATTTATTAGCTTTTGACCAGGAGGAAAAAGCAAGATAGTGATAGGTTTAGAAGATAATAATGATTAAAAATAATTGTGTTCGCTCAATGCTGCTAGTGTAGCTGCTATTGTGGGGCAGAGAGCGTTGAATAACAGAACTTCCGCTGGTGTCACATTGTTTCTTTTGTTCACTATGACATTTAACATGAGTTTTCAAAGCTAACTATGTTAGCAGAGCAGCTAATGTGTCCAGCTGGAGTCAGCAGAAGTCAACTTGTTAGCTTAGCTAGCTAAGTCGGACACTTTTTCTGTGGTAAAATGATACAAGCTGTGTCTGACCGAGCTAACAGTCGAGCTATGAATGCTGTTATGAAACTTGGATGCAAAGAAATTTGGAAGTGTCCTAAAAATCACAATTGTGTATGTCTGTGCAGTGTGTAATTTGTTATATTTTGCACATCTTAATCATAGTGGTTTAATGACACGTGTTTCTGCTTAGGGTCACAACAGACTTTAGGATCGCCCCTGTTCCTGGGCGCAGTATTAAACATTTATGCTTAGATATAATTAAATGGAACGGTTTCTGAGGAAAAGGGGCAAACACTTGGGCCACGGCCCTGCCAGGACAAAAGCCGGTCTACTGACTGAACATTTAGACAAACCCGGACTGTGCAGACTTACTTTGAGTTCCGCCTCCTGATGGACACTGAAGCCGACTCACTAAACTTGGAGCTACCGGCCAATAACAAATACACAGCTCGACACATTGTCTTTATCTCTCTTGATTTTGTTTTCATCTTAGTTCTGTGTAGTTCACCATATTTACGAGTCTGTTTAAAAAAAAAAACTTCCACATGACACAAACTTTCATGATTCTACAACTCGAGGGAAGTTGTTTCGCATCCGGAAGCAGGTGAGAAAAGTTTGGTTGAACTTCCTGCCAGCCGCTTTCAAAGACTCACGGAGATGTGAAATCGCGCCTTAGAAAAGGGTAAAAGTTTGTGTGCGCCTTTTACCAAAATAATAAACTGGTGGAATAAATATTTTTATTTCCTACATACTCTGTACTATTAGGTACCGAACAATTTACTGGAATGAGGCCAGGATAGCTCACCTATTCAAATCAGGTTACAATCCTCTGAACCTGTATGATTTTTTTATGTACACAATGCTTCAATACTGTACATACACATATCGGTCTTGGCATATGACTTGAGAATGAGATGCATTTTAAACTCTGATCTGCTTAGTGCAAACTATTAAAACTTGCTCTGTTTTTTTATCAGGTGAATAGTTTTACTGATTTTATAGTATAACTAAATGGGTACCATTATTTAGTACACCGTTTTAATTTCCTTTTGTGTGCCTCAACCAGCATATCACCACAACTTTGAGCTTGGGTTGTCACAATAGAAGACATATAAAGAATACTGTAAACATATTTACTTACACAGAAAATTGTAGGATCAACACAAAAGGGACAAATGAGCTATTCACATTGGCAACTGCAAATGTGAGGATACATTATAGAATTCAATAAACCAAAATAATAATGTAAGGACTCAAACGTGATAAAATCAATAATAAGGTCTTCTCTGTACTATCGATCATTGAATGTCTGTTGTCAATATAAAAAAATATCACAAAACAAAACACAGCAATAAATTTTTTCCAAATCAGGGATGAGGTCAGGGACCCTGCTGAGCTATGACATGCTTATGTGTCATGTGGAGATTTGCTTCCATTTCTCAGTGCTCCTTGTGATCTCCATCCTCCTCCAACTTCCTAATCTCCGCCTTCAGGTGGTTTATGGTTTCTCTGCTAGCCTTCAGTTTGTCTTTCAGCTCTGTGATCTCCTGGCTGGTTCTTTTCTTTGCTGCTTCCATTTTTTCCTTGGTCCTCTGCTCCAACTCGCTGACTGCAGATACAGACAATTTCAGTAATTCAAATAATGTGCTTCAGTACAGCATACATACATTTACGTACATCCCAGATTTCGCTTATTGTTGCTTATGCAGCACACGGTGGTCAAAATGGCATTGAAGTGACAACATTAGTCTGTACATAAATGCACATGTGTGTGTACATACACTCAGTCTCATGCTTGTATGCTCCCAGGGTGAGTTGTCTTGATGTGGTTAGTAGCTGCTGCATCATGGCTGTGGGATCCTGGAAGATCTGAAAATTATACACAAAACATTATATCTCCACAACCCAGTTCAGTTCACTCAAAGCTTTGTTTTCTTAGTGGTTATTATTCTCTTATCAATGTAATGAGTCTTACAGTTAGGAATCATTTGGGATTAGGAAAACTTTTTAGTATTTTGAGAATAAAAGCGTATACTGATAATAAACTACAGCATGAAAACAAACATACCATTTCATCATAAAATTCAGAGACAACTGTCTTCTTAGGCATGGCACTGGAGTCTGACTGGAACAGCTTCAACAAATGGTACAGAGTCACCTAAGAAAACACACATACGCACATATGGGCACCAGTCAATACGTGCAAATATGTGACCTAAATAAATTTCACAATTTGTAAAAAATGACTGCATTTACTAGTACTTGCTCTTACAGGTCTCTCATTTGGATCAATGAAGAAGATTTTGATGATGATCTCAAACTCTCCCCAGCCTGTCTCTGTAATCTCATATGGTGGTTTCGTCACCACTGGAAGACAAACAAAATATAGGGAATTAGAAAGACACATGAAATAGATATTTCAGTTTGGGTCACACCTGAAGCAGGGTTAAACTCCTTAACACATACTTACTAATACATACATTACTTACTTGTTCCATTTTTTTTTATTGTTCGTATTTGTATTCTCTATTCATTTGTGTAAATGGTATCTGGCTTTACAATCTTGCTTTTCATTCACCCAATCACACACTGGTGACTGTGGCTGGTAGGCAAGAAGTCAGGAGGGACTGGGTATCAAACCAGTGACCCTGTGGTTCGTGGACAATTGAGCAACAATTACATATTTCTAATGTAGCAGTCAACTCACCTCTCAGTGGATTACCATAACTCTCGTGTAGCTTGAACTGGATCTTCTTCACATAAGCAGACATATCCTGGTAGAACAAATGGAGAAATGATCAACTTGATAGCACAGCACATCAGCCAGTTAGTTTATCAGTATGAATATTTATTAATGCGTATGGAGAAAGACTTGATGTGATTTGGAAGTCTAACCTCATTTCTGTAAGGTTTCACATAGACAGACCACTGGTGTGTGTGTCCATCTTCCTCTCTCTTCTTCCCAAAATAACGGGCGACGTTCCCGAACACAATAGGCTTCACAATAGTCACTCCCTGTAAATCAGAGAAAACACACCACGTTTAAAAGCAAATTAATATTTTTTTATACGAACATACTAAATAAATTCTGCCTCCTTTTGCGATTAAACTTTATTACCTTGAGTATTTAAAAGTCATAGAAAAGACTATATACTCCAAGCACACTATTGTTATTGTGTGACGTTAGGCTAGCGTTACCTTTACTCGCCCACCGGAATCTGGACCAAATTCCGTCATTTTTTTGAACATAGTACAGAGAGGAGATGGTGAAGATGATCCTGTGGTTCCTCTATCGGACTCTGCTTGTTCCACAGCGTGTATCCCCGTTTACTAGCCCTGCCATTTACGCACTGGAAGTTCACTTTACACAGCGGGATCGCCCATTCCGAACTAACAGCCAAACAAGCGCCGGAAGTGACATGTGTACCGTGTTCAGTTGACCGGCCGGAGTTAAAACGCCAAGAAACGAAGGTTCCTCTGTGTCGCAGTTTTTTGCCTACTCCAGATGTAAACAATCTTTTACCAAACCGAACCTTTACCATTAGTAAAGGAAGCCAGACGTGATCTGATACGCCATAAGACATGTAGCATAAAGTAGGACCAATATATGTAACTTGTACTACATAGGGCTATGATCATGACTTTATCATATATTTAAATGTATTTATATCTTTTTGGACTATGCAAGTGTGGTTGGTTGAAAATGATGACCAACCACACAGAAATAAGCTACACACATCATAATGCTAAGCATAAGCATCACAAAAGCACATTTAGTTGTAATGTTAAAAACACTCTTTGTAACGTAACTATTTATTTTAGATCTTTTTTTTGGTAAGTTCATTTTGAACTTTGTATAAACATCAATACTAACAATGTAGGGGAATATGTTTGCAATTAATAATTACTCTTGTTTTGTTAGACAAGGATGCATTCAAGTTATTTCTTCTTCATGACAAAAAAACTAAAATTGCACAAATATGACAAAACATGTCCTATGACAAGGATTACATTACACTTACTTTTTGTGATGTGATCCTTTTGCGATGACAAAATATGGGACTTAAACAGCTTCTCAACGGATTTAACATATACTATTACTCATAACTTATATGCCCATTTAATAATATACAAAAAGACGTGAATTTTTACCTGCGGCATCTTTATATACACAAAGAAAACTCACAAAACAAAATTAATTTCTAGTTATTTTATTCTTTGTGACCAATAACTAGTATTTTGGCGACTGTCCCACTTATTCAGAGTGATCATCACATTACTTACCCACAGTAGATGATAACAGCAGCCCCCTCTGCTGATAATGTAAAAACCTTCCCAATAATCTACAACTTAAGTTACATTAATAAAGATACCAATAAATGGACTAAATAAATAACCCTTGACTGCTGTAGCCCTTAAAATTCTCTGCTTTCCACAGGGGAAGTTTGTGTTGCTACCCAGATAATCTTCTTTTACAGATGGGGATAAAGGCGTTGGATCATCCCCACAAATCACCTACTTCTCTCCTATAAAACAAGCTTACTGGCACACAAGGATAAAGATGGATATTGTCAATCACAGGAATACAATGCATTGTCATATAATGCATGATTGTGTTTCTCTTAACAAAGGTTTGTTTTTTAAACATGACATTTATCAAAATTATTAGTTTTGTCACTTAGTCATTTAAAAAACTGTTAATGACTACTACAACCACATGCTATACTACACTAGTCATGTGAAATACTGACTGCAGACCGAGAAGATACTTTTTAACATTTTGTTTGAAGTCAAGTGTTAGATTGATGCAGCACTTCTTCTGGACTTCCACGGTTGTAGACCTGCAAACACTTACCTTCAGCACTGTTGAAAGACATCTGCACAAAGTAACACCATTTGTTTTTGATGTAAGCCATGCACACAAATTATATATATCTATATATACATACATATGAATCTGGATAATCAGAAATCTCAGGTTGACAGTGAAACTGAATGCTGTAAAAGTTCCAAATATGTGATAAATTTCCAAGCTTAGCAGCAGCGGGCTCCTGTAGGTGTAGGAGAGAAGGTAAAAGTAGTGCTCCGGTCAGTTGAAAGATATTTTTAAAAGCAGATTACAGGGTGCAACATCTGTTCAATAAAAACTGCTTAAAACAGCCCCCAAGTGCAAAATTCCACAATTATTCCACAGCGATGTATCAAAACCCAATTTGCATTTTGTATTGTCACCTATTCTATAGAGCGTAGAGGTTTATGGAGCACAGGGATTTACACGTTTGTACAAATGCCTTTTGATAACCATACTGTTTGAACAGGAATACATTTTTAAGAACATCGTGAGGCTTAAAAAGATTTCACGTCGCTACAACCTAGCATCATTTCATCAGGTTAGAGAAACTGCTGTAGCCTTTCCAGGATTCGATGGATGTCAGGGTCCAAAATTTCTACATGCATTCAACACCTTAGGTGATGCAATAATTAAGAGATGGTCATGGAGATTTGACTCAAACATGACAAATACAAAAACATTTATGAACAATTACAACAAGCTATAACAGGTCAAAAAATAAATAAAAAGGGAAAGACATTTAGGATAAGCCAATGTTTACAATTATACATTACTAGGGATTTTCTCCACATTTCTTGTTCTCGAGTATAAACTCGGAGGGTAAGGAAGCAGAAAATATCTGGTAAAGACGGTTCCTACAAAACCTTGACATTTATTATGTTTAATAATAATTTTAAAAAATTAAATGCACTTGTTGTTCAATGCCTTGCAATGAGCAATTGAAAGTATGTGAACCCTTTAGAATTTTGCACATTTTGCATAAATGTGACCTAAAACGCAACCCACAAGTCTTTTAATTAAAGTATGAGCTTTTAAGAGTCAACTCATGTGAAGATGCAATTTAAATCTAAACTTTAAATCAATGGGAAGTCGTCTGTATCTATGAGGAAATATGGGTCTTTACAAAGACTGACCTTCTTTACAAACAGGCTCACGGAAGCTTATTACTTAAAAAAACAAGATTTCTGAAAACCTTAGAAGAGCAGTTGATTCTTACCAGGCCGGAAGGACTTGGAAAGTGACAATACTCAACTGTAGTGCCCTCACCGGAAGTGGTCAATTAAGAGGTTGGATTAACTTACAGATAACAGCCTCTCTTGCAAACATGTGCATGGCAGTTGTCATGCAGGAAGGGTTTGTTTTATCTAGCTTTAAGACTTGTACAGAGATGATGTTTTAGGCCATTTATGGAGAAAAATGCAACTCTGAAGGGTTCTGATGCTGATGTTATGCCAGTTAGGCCTAATGTATAATCAAACAAATAACGACATGTAATCCTATGCTTATTTGCAAAAATGCACACTATTCATTATCAAGTAAAGGCATTCTATCAAGATTTCTAGCAAAATGCAAGACATGGACATGGTGGGTGGTGGAACAAAATGCGCTGCACAGCGTTATATGAAAATATTCATATTGGAGTACATATTTAACAAACCATTTATCAATCAGCTGTGTACTGACTTTATCCCTTAATTTGTGTAGGTTTAAAGTTTATGAACATACAAAAAACAGGGCATGTGTGGAACAAACAGAATAGCATTTACATGAAATGGCAAAATTTCAACAAGTGGGACTGATATTTGAATGATTACTTATAACCTTTGAGAACAAACAGCTGCTTACATTACCATGAATTAAGATGACCTAATTCATCATATTTTTACCAAAACCACTCATGATTCAAAGATCACCTGGTTTAAAAATGTCCTTGTAATCTGTCAGTGCAATTACATATGAAACTTTGTGAAAAGTATTATTTAAAATTTCTGGTTTGCAAAGAGAGGTCCAAAGTTAACCAAACTGCTGCAATAGTTCAATTTCTTCGAGGTCTATATATCCTCTTGTCCACTAATCAGTGCACAGTGTTATAGAGTACATTCTTCTAATCTGTCATGCCTTGGAAAAATAAAAATAAAAAAATTGTTCCATAAAAAAAGTATCTAAAAGTACACAAACCTAATATGAAATACATTTTGCAGTCCAAAATATACATTTAATATGAATGAGGAAAACAGAGGAATTCACCAAATGCAAAGTATACCTCAATTACATTTTTTATTACAACACCATCTAGACTTTAATCAAAAGCAAAGACATTTACAAACATACTAACAATTGAACAGAATAAATGAGAACGGGAGGGAAGGGAGAGGAGAGAACATCAAACATGTACCCTATAAAAACTGATCTCTAAACTGAATGTACAGATCAAAACGAGCCAAAGACAATTTATATATAAAAAAAAAGATGTAATGTTTGTTTTATCTATTCGAGGGTTGCGCGAGTCACTTTATTGTTACTTTGCAAATAAGCAGTACACATACTCATTTTCATATCAAATAAAACGTCACAAAAATAAAAGAGCTGTTTGGAAAGTTTCTTTTCTTTCATCTTTAGTTATTATGAGTATAGGTGTTTGAATAGCATAGCCTTACACAGGTCAGGGTCTTCCATCCACTGCTTTTAGTCAGGCAGACAAGATGAACAGACAGAAGGGTGGGTGGAGGAGGAGAGAAGAGATGGCGGAAGAGGTGGTGGCGGTGAATCCTGTCACGTCATGCAGGGTGGAGAGGTGGTGGTGCACTGAAAGAGTTTCCTCTTTTTCCTTCCATCCATCCTTGATCCTCGTTAGCTGAAAGGTGTCAAAACGAAGGGTGGAGTTTGGTTTCGAGGCAGCCCAATAGTGAACACCCCCCCCTCTCCCTTCAACATTATACCTCTAGACTACAAATACATAGTGCACACCAGGGCTGGGTTCAATTCACCATCACTTTGAGTCACAAGGTCGGAGTTTGTCCAGACAAAAGCAGAACTTCAAGGAGATTTTTAGACCATTAAGATTTTTTTTCTCAATTGATTGTATTGATCCCAACCCTAGCACAGACACAAAGAAGCATGTCATGCAAAGTTGAACAGGAAATGTCCAGGAAGCAAAGGTGAAATATATCATTAAGCACACAACAAATCTAACAATAAATGCAATTTTGGTGAAGCACCAATCTGTAATGTGCTGTTCATACTGTACAAAAACCTAGTGATTTACATGTGTCAACATTATTAAAAAAGGGAAAGTCACTGGGATCTATATACACACAACTGCTAACTGTAGTTCAAGCTGTCAATTTGTCTCCAGTGTTCAGCGAAGTTCTCAAAGGAGGTAAAAGGTTTATTTATATTAATCAGCGACTATGCTGAATTGAAAAGATCAAAATTTCCAACAAGATCACGTTAACTGAAGCTGATGTCTAAACTGGTTTCAAAGGGTAAGTACTATGATGTTTTCAGTGTGCTTTGCAATTTTCCGAAATTTACTGGGCCAAAGATAAAATACCTATTATAATGAAAACATTGCAAAAAGTTTGTGTGTCTAACCTCTTTCCCTTGACAGAGCTAGGCTAAGGTTTGTACACTCTGTCCAGTATTTGTTTAATCAAATATTTCCTATTGATGCTGTTCTAAGTTTCAAACCCTCTTATGCTTAAATTTTGAAACACTGTTGAGGTAACTGGGCAGCACAGGAGCGAAACACAGAAAGGACAGCAGATCAAAACACAAAGCTACAAAGAGAAACGTACGCTTTGGACTCAGACACAGCAGGTAACACCACAACCGCACAACCTCTCATGGTACATGTAACGGGGAAAAAAAATTCCTTTTACTGTCAATATTTGGTATAACACTGGAAGTTTTTCTGGATAAGGACCAGGGAATAACTTGTAATATTCTAAATCACTAGGATATTCCACTATATAAGATGTATAGAAATTCATTTCTTGGTATTCCTACATAGTTTAGTGGGGCCCAAAGACAAGATGCTTTTTAAAGGTGCTAAAGTGCCAATAAGCCTCAGAGGTGAGCGACATCAGTACAGATAAATTTTACAAGGTTCAAAGATTCAATGCAATTGAAACCCCATGTTTTGCCATGGAAAGGATAGTGTTACACAGTGCGTGGCTGCAGACAAAAACAGTTTGGGCGACAAAAACAGTATTTTACACACCACAGTTGGTCATTCTTGTCATACTGTTATGCAATGGACACTAACATTCAAAAGGGTAGCGGGATAAAAATTGTTCTCAGTGGTCAAATCACATCCAAATAGTAGACTAACAAATCTATACCCAATATAAATGTATGTTTACCAGCTAATACAGCATAAAAATGAAACAAGTCAGAGCCAAACCAGGGTCAAGCAGATCATGAAATACTGTCAGAACTTTCTCAGCTGCTACAAAGTAGTCCAAAGCCTCTTTCACACATGCTATGGAATCCCGAAATTCTTCTGATGTATGTATGTTTTTTTTATATGCATAGCTCTGATGTGCTGTAAACAAAACACTGTTTCCCGCAGCCTAGGTTTTCTATCGTGTTGTGCCTCTTGTACATGTCGATCCATTTAATCAGTATGGCTACGCTAACTAACAGAAAGACTGTACTCTATTTAATGCAGTACACTTCAACAGGACGAACTACAGACTCCATAAAAGTTCACAGTTAAATCAACACTCAAACAAAACCTGAACATTATCACTTCTAATAAAGCAAGATTTATTGTAGGATTTGTGGCATAAACTTTAATTTAGTGCACCTAAGTTGGCAGTTTATTATTATATTTATTTCTACCCTGTAATTAGAAAGAACAAATACTCATTAATGGCCTTCAAGTGAAATGCTGTTTGACCCTGGTTTGGCAAGAGCACGCTCTATGCTCGTTTTAAAGGACGGGCCACAGCACGCACATATCTACAATCAGTTTAAATAGATAGCATAAAGAGAAATATCAGGGTAATACAAATATTGTGCATTTGCCCCAAGGCAAATGATGAATGAAACATTACTAAAGCATACCTATAGACAAATAAATTATCACTGCCACTGCATGAATAAAATAAATATGCCTGGGTATCAATTCTCAACTGCTTTGTTTAACACAATTTAGAACTTCACACTGAATGTAAAGATGGACCTAACAGATCTGAAAACTGACATATTTGGGCTTATTACATCAACATTTTTGTCCATTTCCTTTAATATTTGACTGACCTTGTTGACACCGTAAGAAACATGTTCGTAAAAACATACTCAAATTTTTAGCATCTACACATTACCAAATCTTTACAGGCATTGTGTCCACTGGGGATCTCTTATCTAACAAGATGTTGATTAGAGGAGCAGTGGCTGATGCTGCAATGGGGGGAAAAAGGCTCTACCTCTACTTGTTGCCACTATGACAAAGAACAGATACTAATAAGTTAAAATTAATTTAAATTCAACAAAGTTAGAAAAAAGGTGTATTTTGTTAAGAGGTTCCCAGTAGACACAAAGTTTTCAGTTATACCCCGAGTAGGTCACCTGGATGGAACAGAGGTCAGGTCATCTCTACTAAAGCACAACCCTACACTAAATCATCAAGACAGTTAAGTTATACTCATTTGATATGGAACTTGCCTGCTTTCAGAATTCAGGAACTCCACAAGCAGAAGCACCCCAGCTAATATTTCTCACCATGAAAAGCAGACACTTAAAAAAATAAATAAATACAAAAAAAGCTTATATATAAATGTGTCTAATGTACAGGGCGTCTTTCCTGCTCTTTGAGAACACCTATTACATATTGATATGACACAGACCAATTTAGTTTTTGTTAATGCTAACTCCTGATTATAAGAAATATCATATGGGGTGTTGCACACTTGTACAGAGTTGGTGAATGGCACATATAACCTATAAGACACTGGCCTGTGGTTTATACATACTACCACAGACAGCCTAGAGCTTAGGACAAAATGACTCAAACCTGACATATTTCAACTGTAGTACCAAAACTTTGTCATGTTGTACAACATGCCGCAAATATTATAAAATGGTTTGTAAAACTGACACCAAATAAATCCCTTTAAAACATCAGTGTGAGAGCAAATATTTACCTAAAATAATTTATCGTAACCAACTATTATGGTATGGTATATAACAGTTGTGTACAAGGTAGTGTAAAGTAGATTCAGTTAAATGCATCTATAACTCATCTATAATTACTTAAATCCCCATACGATCAATACAAGATGACCTAATATGACCTAATATGATCAAACCAGCAGACCGCATGCTATGAGCCAAAATACGTCCTAATTCTCGCAAGTTTTTTTAACCACTACAAAAATGAATAAATAAACTGCAGTCTAAATGGAAAACAATTGTAAAGACATACAACTGAATATTTAAAAGTGAATGTCTACATAGTTTTCATTTAGAGATCCCACTAAGATCTATGTCTCCCCAAAAGGACATAAGCAGATTTATTTTCATTGTTTCACTTCACCTCACTGTTTAAACCTGAGGTACAGTACTGAGGTACAGCAGCTAGACTACAAAACATTAAATCTGACAAAGATTAAATGCCAGAAATTACTACTAACATGCAAATATAGTGAAGGAAAAAAAAAAAAATCACATTATCAAACACGGGTCCAAAATTCATCTGATATTGACATAATCTGATAAATAAACTTTCACCTTCCTTCAATAATCATCACAAATTTAACCTTAATGGGTAATAGGTATACAAAATGAATATAAATTAAACATTTACAAAGGGCAGATTGGTCTACTAGATTACAACATTTTTTCCTTTCTAAAAAACACAAGTTGCATCTAAATTTGGCCAATCAGTCAGAAAACCACTATCAAAAGTCACACTGACAAACCAACTCAGCAGTCATTATATATAAGAATATACTTTTGATACTTTGGCCACAGCTGCTGGTAAACTGCAAAATTCAGACTGTTCCACTTTTAATAATCAATGATCAAGTTTAAATTGGCGGAGATGAGTTTAGACAGACCATCTATACAGCCACCAACAAAAAAAAGTATTATGATTGTAGCAGCTGTGCTGCATTCACAAGTGTATGCTTTGTGTAATTATGAATTAAGACTGTTATTTTCTATTACTAAGCAAAAAGTGGCTGATCGATTTTATAATTTACCAGCATCAGATGCCTGTTGACCAAAATGAAACAGTGATTCCACAACGTCATTTTCCACTGATCATTATTTTTGAATATATGGTAGAACCGCAGTATAGACACATCTTATACAAACCCCTATGTACAAAGCCCCACAGTACACACATCAAGCTTTAGCTACATTCTGAGAGGCAATGAATGCTGCAATTGTGAAAACGAATGAAAAGCAAAAGAAAGCAGACCTACCTTGTACCTACCTGAATCCAAGCCTGAGTTTTGAAAGCCCTGTCCTTGCTTACCTTGTCTCTCCTCATCCTCCTACTCAAATATTAATGGATGAGTACTGAAATCAAACCAAAGGTCACAGCTTTTAAAGCTGTATACTCTACATCTGACCTTATGAGTTCAACAGTTTTGAAAATGTTCAAAAACCTTTTTGAAGGACTCCGACAGTACTCATACTGACAACATTTGATGAAATTTTGATGGGTACAAGCTGACAGTAACGTTAGGATGATGAGATTAACCAAATCCCAATTCAATGTGGAGCAGGGGAGGTAAGCAAACCAAGAGGATATGTAAAACTCAACATTATCATCCTATTGTGCTATTTAGTTTCGGCTTCCTTGAGTTTAGTCTGGTTTAGGTACAAGACAAATGCTGTGATGAAGAAAACAAACAGAGCTTACAACAGAGAAAGGGAAAAAAAAAAAATCGTACATACCTCCCTCCCCGTCTAACGGTGTCGGTACTCCCTCTCCCTCTCTCTTTCCCTGTCCCTGTCTCGGTCCCTCTCGCGATGGCGATCCCGCTCTCGGCTTCGTTCTCGGTAATAGTCCTCATGCCTGTCGCGGCTGCGAGATTTGTGACGTCGGCTTTTTTCCCTAGAGCGGCTGTGGTCACGTTCCCTGGAGCGCTCTCGCCTGGCAGGGACAAAGAAGCATCATTAGGCTGTGTACCAGGTTTCCAAAGCCTTAAATAACAAATCACCTGGGGCCAATTTCCTTTTCAAAAAAGTAATTCAGGCTACAGTCAACTGTAAATATAGCATAGAAAAGAAAAGCAAAGCAGGAATGACTATGACCAGTCCAAGAGAAAAATTTAACACAGATTCAAATTTTGCCAGATTATATTCAAGTTTTATTTCATGTGTTTTTAGTGTAATATGTAAAGTGCTTCTGTGTAGAGCATTAAAATGCTTTACCAACCAAAATTAATCAAAAAAACAAAATCACAATCTTACCTAGAGGCAGAGCCATAACTTTTTGACTCTATCCCGTGGAGACAGTCCTGCAAGGAGCTGATGAGGACTTTACAGCGGTCGTCTGCTGACACTTTAGACTGCTTAATCAGACTGATGGCTGTCACAAGGGTCTCTATAGCACTGCCATAATCAGCTACAAAGACAAAAGAAGGATGTGATAAACGTAAAGTTGATTTCTAATCTTGACCCCATATAAACACAAGCATTAATTTGCACTCAACATCACTATTACCTGCACTTGCATCAGACACGGCCCTAGATATGGCGCTAGAGGAGATGGCTCTGTTCCTGTTCATAATCTCCTCAAACTCTGCCTCACTCAGTGGGGTCCGTGATGCCTCCATCTCCCTATAAAACACACAAGGGTTTGCAAAATCATTTTTGTCAATTAATCATTACCAACCATAACTATGGCAATATTTGCCAATATATTGTGAGTGTAACAGCAGGAGAGCGGTATAGACATCTAGCCGTTTAAATTGTTTGTTCCATCTTCGTAACGCATCCTTACCTGCCTCCAGGGCCATAGTCTCCCCTCTCATATGGTGGTGGGCGTCCGTATGGGTCGTTTGGTCCTGGGGGTCCCCGGCTGTCATTAGGGGGCATGCTGTTGTTGCCAGGTGGAGGGAAAAAGGCGGGGTTGACATGAGGAGCTGGTGGCGGTCCACCTGGTGGGGGACCTGGCATGTGTGGAGGTGGTGCTAAAGCCATGGGGGGTCCAATGGGACCTGGAGGTCGAGGAGGAAAGGGTCCTGGAGGTGGTGGACCCTGTTGAGGAGGAGGAGGACCAGGTGGAGGCCCATAACCTGGAGGAGGGGGTCCTGGAGGTAGTGGTCCCATGGGGGGCTGGCCAAACTGACCAGGAAAAAGAACAGGAGGAGGAGGTCTGTCACCACGATTTGGAGGACCAGCAAGGGGTGGGGGAAGGCCTTGGCCAGGAGGTGGAGGTCCTGGAGGACCAGGGGGGCCAGGTGGACCAGGAGGGGGACGTGGGGGACCCTGCATCGCACCTAAAAAAAATTCACAAGGAAAAAACACAGGTACACATTAAACAATTACATGTACTTAACTCTATTTTGTCTATCTTAAGGAAGGTAGAGCCCACCCCAGTATTTCCAAGTATGATGAAAGAAAATGTGAGCTGGTAAAAACCTGTTCCACCTGGAATTAGAGCAAACTTTGTTCAAGCTCCTATATAAATGTCTCGATGACCTGTATTTTCCATGTGTTTTTTGGTACTCAGACACCGAGTGAGGCAGTTAAAAGCAGAGAATGATACAGATGGATAAAGAAGAGCAAGATAAAGCTACAGGGAACAACAAAAGAAAAGGGTTGTAAGAACTGTTGAAAACCGAATCAGGAAAAAAACAGAACACACAAGGACAAACACTCTTGGCAAACTGTTTTGAGCAGGCTTTTGTGAAACTCAGGAGGCCTTGCACTTGATACTGAATTTTTCCACTTCAAGTGCATAAGCTCACACATATCATCTCTATATGGTGTGCTTGTTTGTTTCAATAAAAGTGAACACCTCAAAATGTTTACTGTGAGGTCATATTGGGCCAACATTATCTGATGGAGGCTCTCAAAGGATTTACAGAGTTTGCTGATGAATCCAGCTGTTTGGGGGGTCACCCTTAAGTTTCAACGGCACCACTATTATCAGTAAACAGCTGAACGATCAAATCAGTGGAGGTTTTTCACCTCTGCCACACCAGCTCCCGTTCCTTCCCCCTGGTGGGAAGGCACTGAAACTCATATCCATCAGAGGGCCATCTTGGTGCCTAATCAGATCTGGTCTCATTCCCGAGCCTAATGGGGAAGAAAGCAAACCAATCACAACTCTTCCCTTCATAACCTTCTGCCTGCCAAGTGAAGGCCTTTTACAACCCAGCAGCATGGGACACCAGCCACTAAGCAAAACAAGAGATGTAAAAATTTGGGATGGAGGGCAAGACATGAAAATGGGAGAAAGAGAGAAGACTGACAACTCCATTCTTTTTTTTCTAAAAGTGTTAGATGGCCAATCCAAGAAGTTGAAGGTTTGCAGTTTGCCAAGCAAAGCTTTGAGCAAACTGCTTGTCAAGGAAAGACGTTGGAAATCGTCAGTGTGCAGAAAACTGGAGCCAGGGTAAGATTATTTGTTCAAGTGACGAGGAACCAAAAACAACAAACCAAAAGGGGAAGGAAACATGCCAATGCACAGTGGTGCTGGGAGATTTAAGGGGGGATAACCCTCACTGGAAAAGCACACTACAACAGAACAGTTTCATGCGGGTGTGAGTAGTAGCAAAGCCCGGACTGTCCTAAGAGAGCAGCACTGCCAGAAACAGAGCAGAATTTGAACGAATCTCACAACACGTTTTCAAGGCACCTGTCACAGTGTGGTAACTCTCTCAAAATGTAGTTCTACATGTTTTTCCAATATATGCACCCACTAATTCACTTCAAGTATATAAATTAAAATAAATTTCCATTTCTTATACTACTAGTGAACTTTAAAAACTAAAGTGATATATTTAGACATCCTCTGAGTTCAGTAATAGAAATAAGCAGAGATAAAATAAAAAACTGCCAGGCATGGTGAGGGTATGAACCTCACAGCTAAAAGGTTATGGGTTCAACCCCTATAATTACTGTGGTTTGCTCCTACAGTCCAGAGACTTGCAGGTGAGGTTCAGTGGTGATTCCAATTTGCCCTTAGTGTGACCTGTCCAGGGTGTACCCCACATCTTGCCCAATCACAACTATGATACGCTGCAGTCCTCCAATAACCATTTTCAGGCTAAGAGATATGCATGGTACATGAGTGGATAGATAGAATGACCTGCATTTAACATACTTACTCTGTGCTAAATTTACTGTCTCTTAAAAAACTGAACTGAGAGGGATGCTGTCCCACCCGTCTGAGACAAACACCTATTAACAAACTAACCAGGGAAATGTGGTGGGGGCCCTCCAGGACCAACAGGCCCAGGGAAGCGGTCTCCTCCAGGTCCAGGTGGCCCAGGGAACCTGCCTCTGCCTCTATTTCCCATAGGAAAACCTCCACGGGGGCCTGCTCCTGGGGGACCAGCTTTACCTTCACCAGACATCTGGCCTGACTGTGTACCTGTGAAACCGTAACACCCCACACACTTTTACATTTAAAATATGATTAAATAATAAACTGAATTTGTTGTTTACATTAACAAAAACTATTCAGTATGCATTGTATAAAATTATATGAAGCAGATTCACAACATACTAGTATGACTGTTGAACTGCAGTCTATGTGCAAATTTCTTTACATTAATTTTTTAGTCAGGGTTGTGACAGGGATTTTAAACAAATTATTTTATGCTGACTGAACAATAAACTATGCATGTATAACGTTTACAAATTTCCTCCTTACTTTTACGTGACTGCATCTCAAACTGGCTGAGGGACTGCTTGTTGCATGGTGTGACAATAGGATTCTGACCATGGAGCTCCCTCTTTGAAAGCAGCTCCATTAATTTCCTGGATGATGCCTCTGAGCCCACACACACCAGAGCAAACCTGGGGGGGAATGGAAGACACATACATACATATCAGATCTGTGCAAACAAAAGTGATACCTTGTAAAAACACACACAAACACAAGAGACTGCATGACAATGGCAGCAATATAACAACAAATTACCCTTTGGGATTCCACTTGCTACTTTTCATTTGGTTCAAGATATAATGGCAATTCTATGACAATCCCATGACCGTAATTATGTAACTAAACCCTTACCCTTTGGATTGGCCATTGGCTCTGTTTTCAAAGAACTTGATCTCTAGCACATCTGTAATGCCTATTGACCGGATGGCTTCTGTCAGGTCTTCATCTGTCGTCCACTGCACATAAGAAGACAGCATCATTCTGTTAAAGGGCTGCTTTTTAAGGCCTTTACCTTAAAGGCAATAATGCAGATTTTTAATAACTTTAGTTTAGGAGCAAGGTACTGTCATCAGCATACGTAAAAGAATTCTTGGCTACTCACCCATGTAAGGTTTCCTATGTATAGGGCGATCCTTTTTCCTGTGTAGGTATATACCACATTGGGTGGGGCACTCTTCCCTCCCTCTGTACCACCTGGTGCAGGCAACGTGTCCAGGTAGTCGCGGTCTTCTGGAGCATCACCATTGTTGGCTGATGGGGATATCACATCATCATAAAGGTCGATCTGCTCGTGAACTGGGTAGTCAGCTTCCTGTGAGTGATAATATCAGTTCAAGTTATGAGCAGCTACACGGCACCAATTATACACACCTGCTTCGTACGTGAGTGCTCACAGATGCAAAGAAGTTACACAAAATAAATAACGCAGTTTACTTGTCATTTTACTTATATTTAGCAGCCTCCAATAAGGAAGTCATTCCCAATTATGTCTACAGTATAGCAAAAAAGTGCTCATTTTAATTTTGATACAGGGCTACTTGAACTTGTCAGTGCAAGGTGTACAACAACTGCTTCACTTCATTCATTGGCAGTAGTACCAATTGTATTTCTAGTGAAGATTACTGCTCACAAAGCAAACTGTTGCGTTATATTACCAATATCAATATCTCTTAGTAGGATTCCAGCTAAACCATTTATGAGGCAATTAGTAAACTGTGGTTGATACCCAGAAAACATTTTAGTGCCTGATCTCAGTTCTGTCACAAATGCATGTTGGAGAGATGTTCACAGCATTCCGATTCTCCGATGTCAGGGCAGCAAACGATGGTGGGAGTCATAATTCATGTTCATGGGTGGAACATGTGCGACCTAAGTATCTGCACTAAAGCACAAGCCCCAAACTTTTATTGCTCAGGTGTTTTCGGAGATAACGTCGTATCGCAGATTGCGCAGACATGAACTTTTGGAGCTGTGCGGAAAAGGGGCGTGTGTGGAGAAAGAAAACATCCACGTTAATGCTCCACAAAGCTAACAGCCAAGCTAACAATACGAGCGATTAATACTTCACGCATATGCAGTTTTCCACACTGCTACTCAACAGTGTTCGTTCGTTAGAGCAGATTAAACAAACTAGCTAAAATTACATTGCATTGCTAATCATAAATATTTGAACAGCAGCAAGTGGCTAACGCTACCTAGCTAATGGAAGGCTAACTGCGTTTGTTTAGCTTGCTAGCGTTAGCCCGCCATGGTCCGCCATGCCGAGGCCTGAAACTGTGAGCGCTCAACAATCAAAGACGCTGCTTTATGCATATGTCCGAACGAATGCAACGTGGTTTCCATAATTCATATCACACGCAGGACACAAGAGTGACCAGCAACAAAGACATAACCTTTCGCATCGTTGTCGCAGGGGGACGATGCGGACTTGAAGCATGGTACGACGGGCCCTGCGCGCTGAAACGAGCTCGTTTGACCATCAAAACACGGCCTCATTCCATCGTTACGACAAAGCAAAGCTGCTCATACACACAGATACGGCAACGCTAGTCCGTGTGTGGTGAACGCGGGTTTAATACCTGGTTAAATTCCTCCTCTACGTCGGCGTAAATATCGATGTGATCCACACCATCCGCCATTTTCCGCTGACCCGTCGCGGTCTCCGCCCGGCGGTGCAAAGCAACACTGAGCCGCAAACAATGACACACACACACACACACTCGGACTAGCAGCGCCCCTGCTGGTCAACTTTGGTTTTGACGATATTTTTAGGCAAGGTAATTATGGAAAGATGATATAGAACACTTGGCTTTTTCTCTTGAAACATCTGAAACATAACTCAAAGAATAACTAAGATAAGATTGGTTTAAAAAGCTGCTACTTTATTGCATTCGATTATATATGTTTAGCCCATATATCTGTTCATTTCCTGACAGATTTCCGTACATTTATTTATATGCAAATGAAAAGAGAATGTAAGTTTGTTGTCTTCATATGTGTTGTTTTCATTTTTGTCTTTATTTAATATTAGTTGAAACTCAGATCAGTCATTTCCGTTTCATATCGTACTGCAGCTTTTGAAATTCTGTAAATCTTCAAAATTTAAGTAATCTTTAGTTTATGATTGCTATATGACAAGAGCCTCACTGTATTTTAAAATCCTTTCTTGATGATCCTGTCCTACAAATGTGAATAATTATGTTTGTTCAACACTGTAAACTCTTACAAAACAACCAGAAACTGACAACAAATATATTACAAAACCAGACAGGTGCTTTTATTTTTGCAGTACAAATCATGGCTTTCTTCAGTTAGCATACAGTGTGGAAATATCGACCACAAAATATACAGAATATATAGTGGAATTTACAAACAAAACAGAAACTTGAAAAAAGATGAATAGGTTTAGTCTCATAATCCCAGCAGGACATTTACATTAACACAATGTAAAGATGCACATCCATAAAGTGTATTTCATGAACAGGCAAAAGGTCAGGCGTTTTTTTGCATTACTTCAAATTAAAAACATGCTTTTTAAAATAATTTTTAAAAATGCTGTAAAAAAGCTACAGACACTCAGCCTAAGATACAATGAAATGCTGAGCAAAAGTGTTAAACACACAAGCAAATGTAAAAAGAAAAAAACATATGCAATTAGATTTACAGTTAATTTACATATGCATGTTCAACAATTAAGCTACCACATTTATTCTGTATGATAATCATGTTTGTCAGTAAGTGCTGCTTTGTTTTTGCTATTATCAGGAAATCATTTATTCATAGCAAGTAATGAGAGCAGATTAATAAACGTGAGGCCAAAGAAACATATAAAAAAAACAGCAGAACAATTAAAACAATTGCAGTCGAATTGCAGTAAAAGTTTATATTTTTTTAATTCATGAAACATTTATAATTTTGGTAAAAGTGCAAATATTCCATTGCTGTAAACACGCACAGATTTATATTTATAATGAACTGTATGCATTTCTATAAATTCAGCAAAATCTTTTGTAGACACATTTTGAATCAGACTCCACTAATGTGCTGTACAGGTGGGTGATGACTGTAGACCTATACCCTCTGCAGTCTCCACGTGTTCAGTTTTAAAAAAACATAATTGCATATAGTATGTACAAATATGGAAGACAATGAACAAATAAATGAATGAAATAATGTACAAACACAGAAAGAGAGTAGGAACGTCACAGAAAAAAATGTTTCTGGAGTGGAATGAAAATAAAATTCAACCACAAGGTCCTGGAGGGGCAGACAATTGCCTTTTTTTTATAAACTTTTAACTTATTTCTGCTTTCACTGTATTAAAACACCTGTTTACTTCTATTTGAAAACTCCAGATCACAAAATATGAAGAGGGTATTTAGTTAAGGTGATTTCATTTGGAGGAATATTTCAGTTACAAGCAGAGAAATATTGTAATAACAAAAGAAAAGTGAAAGTGAATTTCAATGCAATTTGTATTCATGTAAAATTCAAACTAGATCTTTTCAGATCATGTTGAAAATTGGTGAAGTTGCCCTTTAAATATTTCTATTCACGTATATTTTAAATAACCAGTCTGACTACTTTTAGGGCACTAACCCATAACCTTATCCATTGTGCAACAAAATATGAAAAAACTCTGGAATTCATGTCTCACATCTCCAAGGTGGGATGTTTGTATGATTGTTAATGTGTGTTTTTTGTGTTTCTCCACACAGCGCTGTAGCCCTTTGCTCAGTGGCTATCATTCAACATTTAAAAAATGCATTGCGAGTAATAAACATTAGATGTGAGCATATTGGAGATGTGCATGCATGCAAACCACATACACACATGCATATATAATATGCATGTGTGTATGTACTCAGTTCATTGGGATTGGGAAAATGAGAAACAGCTTTCTCCTTGGACTTTGTTGCATCTTGTGACTCATAATCGTCTTTTATCAATCCACATCATATCTACCACTGGCATCTCTTCAGTCCCTTTTTCATTTTCAGATGCAAAGTGGTGTATGAAAGCAACTTATGAAAAAGTATCCATGGCAACATCAGTTCAATAACTTTCTTTGCGGTTTTCGGTTCAGACGTAAGAATTTCCAGGAGTTAACCAACAAATGCTTAAAATGTCATGAAATATCCACCAGACTGTGTGTCATAAGCAAATTGTGCAGAATTAGGCAGATTAATAAAAAAAATCCACTTGAGGAGTCCAGTGTCTTAACACATCACTTGATTATTCCAATATCCTCCTCTATTTGAGGTTGGATGAAGCTTGTCCATCATCAGGATATAAGCGTTGAGAAGGTAAGACAGATAAAGAAGAGAAAGGCTGAGAGGCAGGCAAAAGAAGCTCCTCCGCAGTCATCTGCATTCTCCTACAGGCATAAAACAGAAAATGATTTTACCAACTTTACTAATTTGTTGGAAAGAACGAGCATTGTAAGACAGTAAAAAAAAAAATAGTATAGTCATAGTGTGTGCTGTGCAAAACTTAATTCTTCACTCAAATTTGAAACTAGCACACTAGCTGAAGATGTGAGTTTTGAAAAGCCGACCTGGGGGTGGTACGCGTGACAGGACTCAGGGCGTCGGCGAATCTTCTGTGACCTCATCCTGTCACACTTTACTGAGGCATTATGTAAAACAGGGTTAAGAAGCAACAAGTACCATTGAAGTTTCCTTTCCACTACAAAGAAAATTCATCTGGGAATACAGCAAACATATGTTTTCAGGTAGATTTCATGCACTCGGGGTTACATCACTTTAAACTGTGTTTTAAAAGGTATAAATGGTAAGGTACAGTACAAGTGAGTTTGGGCTCAGGAGCTCCGAGTGTAAATGCCGCAGTGAATGTAAAAGCAGAGAGGCACTTTCCTAAATCAAAATAAGCACCCTCTAAGAGTATCTCATTTACTTAAGTGTCAGAGAGGGTAAGATGGTTTCTCAAGATAAATCTGCATATTTGATGAATACCAAATTATCAAAGGATATATTTGACTTCTTTTGGCTCCATGGTGATTGGTGCATACTGTCTGGAGCAGTCGCAGTCTGCCTGCACCACCAGCATCAACAGATTGCTCTCCGGTATCTGTTGCACCACAAACATCCTGAAACGCACAAACGGGAGATAAAAACCTATTTTGTAGCATAATCCTTCACTGGTTATACACCTATTGAAATTGTAATTTAGCAAATTTAACAGCAATGTAAGAGGCTGAAATTTTGTAGGAGGATCCCGTCAGGCAATTGTGTGAGCAGGGATTGGGATGTGTTATACCTCCTTTGGCCTCATGGAGGTGTTCATGCTTAACCTACAGCATGATCACAATGCTGATGAAATAATACAGGCTAATCACAGAAGCAGGGTTACCCTCCATGTTTCTGTATTCCTCTCTCCTTATTTCAGACACACACACACTGAAATCCTTCCTTCAGAGTCTCCCCCTCCCTTTGTTTTATTATCCCCATTTCTCTCACGTCCATCTCTCTCTGTTTTTATTTACTATTCCTAATAATTTCTCTCAGCTTTCCAGTCTCTCTCTGCCTCTGTTTGTGGTCCTTGGTCTTTCTATAACCCGATGCACCCTGATCTAATTCCATTCCTTTCTACTCATTTCCCCTCTTCCTGATACCTCTGTATAAACACACATCACTCTCAGTATGCAGAGCAGAGCAAAGCTGTAGAAAATGGATTTTGGAAGGACAATTTAATATGACTGATGCAGGGCTTAGAGATGAGTGCATTGCAGATTTGTGTGTGTGCAAGTGTGCATGTGTGTGTGTGCTTACTTCTGGCAGCGTCCACACTTAATAATGCTGTTGGTCTCTTTGACTGACGGCTCATAAACGAAGCTGGGGTACTCAGTGTCACACGGCTGCAGAATGTCCCCCTTTTTCTTATGAGCTGAGGCTGATAGAGAGATAGATAATGGTCATGACTTGAGGTTGGGAATATGAATGAGTGCATGTGAAAGCCTATGTGTGACATTTTGTCTCTGACTGACAGGCTCAGAGTCTGTGACAAGGGAACGAGGGCTACTACTTAAATGCTTCACACTTCAGGCATTTATAGCTTTTTCTACCACGACCAGAGGCACTCTAGTTTGCTCTAGACTCTAAACTAAATTAAATATGGTGTCTGCATGCAGTAAAAATAGTAGGTTTGAGACCTTACAACTTGTCAAAATGTCACAGGCCTTTTGTGAACCAATGTTTTTGTGCGACTTACTTAGATTTACGTAATAAATAAAAGCTATGTACATGTTTTGCTTGAAGAATACTACAAAGACAATACAAAATTTAACGACAAAAAAAATGTTAATAAAAAAAAATTACTCACACACACTGAAAGATGGCTTGGCTGAATGGAGGGAAGATGATGATAATGATGATGATTGACAGGTGGGGCAATGAGGTTGGTGAACGTGTGATCGATGGAGTCACAGAAGCCGATAAGAGGTGAGGTGTTCAAAGGTCACAAGTGACCCTCAGATTGGTGATCAATATTACACACAGTTAAAACACTCCTGGTTTTAAACTGGTGTAACAAATTGTTAACGTGTGTCGTTACTGTAGCATGTACTGTGAGCCTAAAGTAATGCACTGAATAATCTTTTTGAGAGTAAGCATTATTTGGTCAGTCTTCCAGTCTTCCATTCATGTTAATAATTAAAAACAGTTTAAGATGCCTCAAGGGCCTACTTAAAGTCCATGTAAATGATATGTGCATAATTTATAAAGAACTGGTTTATGAAGCAAATAATCCAGTGTCCCTAATCTGCTCTGAAGGTTGTGATAACTTAAAAAAGAAAATAATCACAATCTTCACACATACTAGGACATTTATGATAAAAATAAATGGAAACAAGGGTTTTAGAAACTCACATATTTTTCTGTGTGAACTCACCATCTGCAAAAGGCTCACTGTGCCAGAAACCACAGATATTAAACTCCAGGAGAAACCTTGTGAGGAAAAGAGAGGAGGAGAGTGGACAGTGAAAGGGAGTCAATTAGGCAGCTATCATTATAGACCAAAGCAGATTGCAAGCAGATTGCATGCAGCTTTCAAAAACTGGGCCAGGGCCCAAAGTTGTGTCATGGGAATATTTAAATAAGTTCTTAGGTTATTCTGCTGTAATTGGAAGCGTCGGTACCTGTTGTTTTCTTTTTACTGGATGACCAACTTTTCTTTTTAGCTGTTGTTTTAGATGTTTTGTTGACGTTGCTAAGAGTTAGTTGAAAAGATTGATACAATTCTGATTGTAAAATGGTCAAATTTCATTTTAAAATAATACTTTTATATAAAACTTTAGTGATGTAGACAGACTTTTGCATAGAATCTGAGTAGATGTTTGAGCATAATTGTTTAATTTTACAGTACAAACTCAAGTGTGTTATTATCTTTTCTAATTGAATCTGAAGCAAGACAGTAAAAAAATGTTAACCCAATCTTGTATTTGTTTGTTCCTCAGTAAGTAACAGTAACATGTTCTTATAATATGGATTTTATAGATTATGAGGGAAAGCAAAAACTCTTGTTACAACATTATATCTCAGTGCTCAGAATTGTGATAAATTGTTCATTGCATTTACAGATGGTAGCCCATTGTTACAAAAATCCTATTTATTTTGGACATATTGTTACAAAAAATTCAACAGCCAATTCTGGTTGCCCCTAGCAACACTTACAGTAGGAAGTTGGAGAGAAACCACTTGAGGACGGAAGCCAAACCATAGAACGGCTGTAGAGACACATGAATAGACTGTAGTCACTGCAGAATTGACTGAACCTTTATGATAATAATCCTCTATACAGAGAGAGTTGAATGTACGTACACTGAGAAGTGGACGGGCGCTGCTGACAAAGTGGGAGTTCATCTTACACATGGCCTGGTAGTCGAACAAGGACACCCTGAGGAAATACACACACACACACAGAAGCACACGGTATTGCTCTTCTGGCAGTCTTTCACTGACTTACATCGATCTCTTGACCCTCTCCACATGATAGCACTCAGTGTTGTATGGCTGAAGTTAATCTTTGTAGCAACCCTGATCCTTAACTTAGAAAAGGAAAGAAACCTGCGAGAACATTATCTTCAGGCTAGAGTTTCTTTCTGTTTGTCCCTCAGGGGACAAGGACAAGAACAAAGAAACACCCATTCACATTTCTACATGTACGCGCACACATGCAACTTCTAAACTTCATGCATGTCCAGAGCCAGCTGCTGTATGTAAATTAAGGTTTTAAATGAAACGGGTCAAAAGAAAGTTGGCCAAAAAGAAAAAACGGAGGAATATCTAGTCACATGAGCAAAGGGGAAAATAAACAGGAACATTTACAGCACAGACACAGGGATGAGTGAATTAACTAACCTCAGCACGTAGAGAAAACAGCACAAGGTAGAGACTACACTATTATAGAGCAATAAAACGCTTCTTTGTCTCTATAGTGACAGTAAAGATAGCCCTCCAGGGTGTGTCTTCTGTATGCATACTAATGCATGGCTTAGCTGCACAACAACCAAAACAAAACAGCAAACATTTATGAGATGACCTCCTAATTAAGAGGATACACAAAAGCAACCACTGCTGTTCGTGATACAGCATGGGGGCTGCATGATTGTATTCACGAGCCAGATTCAGATGCTTAATGAGCCTGACACACTAGGATGCACTGCAAAATGAGAACATTGGAGCTTGTACCCACAGAGATGTGCTGTGATATTTAACAGATTTATATAAGTTTAAACTAAGTAAAACACGCAGACCCCTTCAGACCCAGGAAGTTCTTTGTTGTTAGTGACAAACAAATAACACAAAGCATCTCAGAGATAGATGGACAGATAATCAATATTTTCAAGCAGTCAGCCAGGCATTACCTCTTGAACATGCCCATTCTGATCAGTGTGGCCATCACTGATCCGTCAATCTCTCCAAAGAACCTCCCTGCCTGTCCGGAAAGAGAATAAACTCTGTGTGAAATGATCTCTGAGGGAATACCAGGTCCCTGCTTTAGTGTGCATCCTTCCCACTTTCACCTCAATGTGAACTGTATGATAAATTATTCATCCATGTTATATTGTCTGACAGACTGATGATTTGTCCGGGGTGCATCTCGCTATTTGCCCAGTGACAGCTGGGATCGGCCCCAACTGTGACCCTACACAGAAAAAAGTTGGGTAGATAATTTGTGGATCAATTTTTAGTCGTGTGTGGGTTTTATACTAAATTCTACAACCACTTATGATTTACGTCTTCAGGAAACAAATATGTTGAGATTGCATAAATAAATGCAATTGCAATGTGCGCAAACTGAAAAAATTGATATGAATACAAAAACTCACTAAAACTACATTATCATTGCTACACTAAATAAAGAGCAGAGTGTAGCTTTGCTCTTGTTTGTTGTTTTGCTGCATAATTGTAGGCTGGGAATTGCTGTCCCTTGTGAAAACTGTATTGCTGTACCTCTTATACACTTGTATGAATCATGAGCACTGACTCATTATACTGCTTACACCTATTGTTGAGGTGAATATGAAAATGAAAAAGATGTTATATCACTTCCGCATGTCGCTGGGTAAAAAAAGTATTTCAAAATATTTTTAAAACCAAAGATTATGCAAATCCGTCTGACCATTACCACTAAGTGACATCTTATGGAAGGCAGCAGGAAATGCGGAAATAAGATTTATGAGAACTATGCATAGTTAAACTGTCTGACTGTGCCCGTCACTGGATATCTGCACTACTGATTGTTTATAATTGTGAGATGCATAAAGGTAATTTAAAATATCACGCACAGAGTTGTTTGAATATATATTCCAAATGCATTTCGTTTCTTATTAGACAGTGAATACTGACAGTCATAAGAAATCTCAACAAACAAGTCAATAAGTAAATAGGTAGGTAGGTATATTATCCATGTTTCACTCTGTGAGTGTGTTTGTGTGAGAACTCACATTATTGCGGTTTTTAGAAATTAGGACAAAGCCATTATTGTCAATCACGTAGCACTCGATATCCTGGGATGAGATAGACACAGACACAGAAAGGAATTATGTAAGTTCTTCGTGAAACACCACTTAAGAAGGTAATAAGCAGAATAGTTTTATTTGACAAAGATATCCACAAACCCACAAATTATGAAGCTACTAAAATTGTGCTTCACCAGTCAAGTTGATACCTTTGTGCTCCTACATACAGTGCATTCAAAAAGCACTCAGACCTCCCTAGTTTTTTTATGTTGCAGCCTGATACTACAAATTAAATTCATTTATTTCTCATTGATTTACATTCAGTACCCCATTATGACAAAGTGAAAACAGAAAAGTTTACAAGTGCATGAAAAAGGAAAAACTGAAATCTCACTTTGGAATCAGTATTCAGACCCTTTGCAACAACACTTGAAATTTAGTTCAGGTCCCCCCCCATTCATCTTGATCGTTGCAGAGATGTTTCTACACCTGGCCTGAAGTCAACCTGTGGTAAAATACATTGATTGGGTGTGATTTGGAAAAGGCACACACCTCTATATAGAAGGCGTCACAGGTCAAAGAATCTGCCTGCAGAGTTCAGAGATAGGATTATTGTGAGGCACAGATCTGGGGAAAACTACAAAATAATTTCTTCTGCACTGCAGGTTCCAAAGAGAACTCATTTGAGATTGAACTGTTTGGCGTAAACGGGGAACTGCTCGTCACCTGCCCAAAACCATCCCTACAGTGAGGCGTGGTGGTTGCAGCATCAAGCTGTGGGGGTGTTTTTAAACAGCACGGACGGGGAGACTAATCAGGGTTGAAGGAAAGCTGAATGAAGTAATGTACTGAGATATCCCCAACGGGAACCTGTTCTCCAGCGCAGACGGAACAACAATCTTAATTCAAGACATCTTATGAGCTGTTCAGAGATAACTGTGAATATCCTAAAACAGCCCAGCCAGAGCACTGACTTGAACTCTATCGAACAAGACATGAAAATGGCCGTCCACTGATGGTCTCCATCCAACCTGATTTAGCTTGAGAGGATCTGCAAAAAAAAAAAGGCGGAAAATACCAAGCCAAAGGTGCTTCTGCAAAGTACTGAGTAAAGGGTCTGAGGAGTACTTATGTAAATGTGATATTTCATTTTTTTCTTTTTAATACATTCACAGACAGTCCTAAATTTCTGTTTTCACTCTGTCATTATGGGGTACTGAGGGTAGATTTATGAGGGAAAATTGAATTTAAACAGCTGTAGTTTCAGGCTGCAAAATAACCAACTTGAAAAAAGTAAAGGGTCTCTAAAAAATTTTGAATGCACTGTAGTCACAAAAAATAAGACATTTTGGACTTTTGAGCTTTTGTGCTGGCTAAGCCATCAGTAAATATCAGATAAGAACCAGAATATACTCACAAGGCTGTCACACTGAAGAGGACAAACCCCCTCTATATTGGAGCACTGGATGACAGACAGGTGGACAAGGTAAAAATAAACGTTCCTGAATAAAGTGATCATTGCATGTTTGACATGTTATATTCTGATAGGTATGTGTGCCCAAATGAGGGTATGTTTGTGTGTGAGGAAGTGATTCAAGCACACGCTCTGTCTGTGTTTTTCTGTGGAGGTGCGATGCTCGAACATGTGTTAATGTTGACAAGTGCATTTGGAAAAAAAACTGTCTGTGTTGGTGAGAAGGTGTTAATTTATGTCTGATATGTCTTGTGTACCTGAGATGGGCTCCTGAGTGTCTTGTTTGCAAGTTTTTGCATGTGTAATTCCTGGATGTCTATGCGGATGTGTGTGTAATCTGTTTCAACAGGGGTGCGAAGCTGACTTCACAGAGCCCAGCAGGTGCTGAGGATGTTAAATTTGGTTCTGTACAGACAGCAGAGTGATGTTGTGAAAAATGAAGAGAGAGAAAATTATGCATACTTACATCTGTGTCATTTGGCTGAGGAGATACGACGAGAGGAGCGAAGACAAAAAAGAGCATGGAATAAAGAAACATTAATTAATGGTGTGTAAGTCACTGCACTCATACGATTGTCTCCATTTAGCACTAGTTTGCTACAGATGATGCTATTTGTCTTCTTTAAGATGGATGAAAGACTTTATTAAATTATTAAAGTCTATATCTTATATAGCCACCTGCTCAACAAATATAACTGTACTTTTCAAAAAAACAGTTCTTTGAAATACCATCTGCACATTTTTGTTAAGTCAAACGCTCTCCTCTAAACTTTATTGTCACATCTTTTGTCTACACTATGTGAGGACTAGTCTCTATGGACAATATGTCTTTGGAATCACAGTCAGGCTATATGGAGCATGTCAAACTGTGAATGAGATGATCTATCATCATTTCGATCGTATTACAGCAAAGTGTCAGTCTTTGGTTCTGCTTCCCATCACTGCATCCTGAAATAAAACACAATTTAGGTGGGCTACTAGAAATGATCCTATTCCAAATACTATGGGAAATGTTCTAATGATGGCATTAGGAGAGAAGGAATGGTGTCGTAGAAATCTTCTTGGGAATATTAATCTGCTCAACAGTTTTACTTGGAACATCTCATTAAATAATTAATTTCTTTGTGCATAGTTGATATTGTGCATAGGCAAAAAGAAACTTGAACAGTGAAAATGTACATAAATAAATTACATGAGTTCCTTAGACCATTTTTGGGTTATCTGGTTTATTTACAGAATGAAAAAAAAAAACACTGGCTTCCCAAATCTGGGCAGCACATAAGAGATTATTCCTTGATCATGTATTTGTTATTGTATTTGATGTGTGAGCTCCAGGAGAATTCAAAGCAATGGCAAAAGAATAAGGTATTATTATTAATATCACTCTCATTCTCTGAAACTCAATGGAACTGATGACACCACTGTCTGCTCAGAAACACATAGAAACATACTGAGGCATGCTCAAATTATAATGCTACTATTCTAGAATGAAATATACCACGTTAGATGATCAAAGATGATCAAAATACATAAATAGATTTTTAAGCTTTAAGCTTTAAGCTTCTAAATAGTAAATGGTCTGCACTTACATAGTGTTTTTCTACATGTTTTAGCAACAGTATACATTAAAATATTGCCTGTTTTCAAACACATTTGAACTTTTGAAGAGAAAAATATTTTTTTTTCTTAAAAATCGTAAACAATCTAGTGCGCAAAAGGTTACGAAAATGTATTTTTCTATTTTGGCATTTTATAAAATTTTCACACTGTTGTTTCCAGACATATCTGCTGTGAATTGCTGTCACACACACTTAAACTGTGTGTACAACAGTACAGATTCAACATTCAAGCTATTATAGACAAAGGGAAAGTGGAAGAAAAAGAAGTTCCCTTACTCAGATAAAGAGCACAAATTGCGAACAGTGAACAAACTCTATATTTTTTTGATTCCCTTTATTATGAATGCAACGCTGCTGCCTGTCTGATAGAAAAGGTGATTAATTTTAGATTTAGCTAAGTTGGAAAGATTGGTGTTTGGTGACCGAAACAATGAAGCACATGTATTAAATCCTTTTTCATTTATATTTTGCTGTTTCTTTCACTTGCATTGTCTCTCACCCCTTTACACACAGCCACAGAGTGTTTGTAGTTAAGTTGGAACATTTTTCATCTGACTAATTCCCATTAGATGGAAACTCATACTTTATTCTAGCCTCCACTAGTTTAAAATTCATCAAATAACAACATCCAATTTCAAGGTAGTCATAATTTTACTGTAAGCTCAGATAGGGTTGCTCTGACTTATATAAACCCTTCACTAAGGTCTCCAGACGGTGTGTAGATGTCCCTGCAATTATAATTTCTATTTCTCTCAAACACACGAACATTAAGCTAATTTGATGTTGCTAGTAATTAAAGCAAATCAATTATTAGTTAAATGCAATTAAAATATGTCTCTCACAAACATCTAATGATGGAGTATGACTCACTATGAACACAATAATTTAAATATGCTTGTAACACCTTTCCTGAGACACAAATAATAGGCAACATAATTACATGGCATTCTCAGTGTATAAAAGAACTGATGAAGATCGCACTATTATATGTAATTCAAGAGGTGTTCTTTTCTGGAAGATTAATTCACACGCACAGGACTACCTCTGTCTTAACCCACTGGGCCAATATGATCCCCTCATTGGCATAAGTCCTTTACCTAGGCCCCAGAGAGAATTTTCTTACACACAAATCTATGCACAGATGGAGACACATACTGTGAATTCACACACACACACACACACACACACACACACACACACACACACACACACACACACACACACACACACACACAAACCCCATGAAATAAAGATGCCTGACAGTAAGTACATGACAGGAAGGTAAGATGATTATGTAAACTATGTTAAGGGAAGAGGGCGGGTTGAAGAGATGAGGCTGAGAATAAGGGGGCACAGGAGATGAAAAAGGGGGCAGCACTGGAAGGATACGGGAAATCACAGGGTGTACTGGGGTTTTAAAGGAGACTGAAGGAGGAGGAGAGAGAGGTAGAGAGAAGATTGAGAATTAAGCAAGTCAACAGTGTACACAGTGTAGAGAATGACAGTTACTTTCTATACAGCATCAATCTAGTAGCTAATGAGGCCAATGCAAATATTACTAATGACTTCTTAGTTAATGAATATGGATGCAACGACACACTTGTGCACAGATGGTCATGTATATAAACATGACACATATTAACAGACACACACATATATACAGCATTCTCTTCTTCACACCTCTACTAATACAAATACAGACACACGCAGATGCAGCTGAGCCTAGTGCCGGTAGCCATCAATCATTTAATCACTCGCTAGCATCTCTAATGCTCTTCTAACCACTGCCATTTACAGCCATAGCAGCAGAGGAGGAGAAGGACCCGCGATCCAACACCTGCTACAGTCGAGGTGTTACGCCAAATTAAGCAAGTTGTCACTGAAGAAAATGTGCTTTAAAGTGTGGAAGTGCACAGAGGACACTAAGACCCTTAAGTGAAACTATTGTGCTGATGAAATTCCCTTAGTAGCACACAAAATGCCCACTGAAAGCAATTCTAATGGTGTCATTTAATCTTTCAAAACAATTTTTAGGCAGGCTAAGCACTCCTTTAATGGTGGGAGCAGTGATATGGAAAACACTACATTAAGCTTTGAATCAAACCTAAGTTTAATGGCTGTAATTAATGTCTAATGGAGAAGAAACAGAACCTCTAATCATTCTTGACTCCTTGTCATACAGTAACTTACTGTGTCAGAGTGACTGCTCGGTTTAAAGGAACATTCCTATATACAGGACAGAGTTCATGGGTTAAGCTCATGAAGCAGGAACTCTATTCTCCTCTATTCTTCTGTTCAGATATTGAACAGCTTTGAATTCAGCCTCGAGATATAGAAACGCACCAGGGTAGCTGTTTACTGCTCACCAAGTAAAAGTGAAGCCTTAGTGTTAAATCTGGAGCACTACCCTGGATGGTTTGGAAATAAGAGCACTTTAATGTAACACTTTCAAATTTAAATGACAATTAACTATTGAAGGTAAGAGATTTAAAACCTGACAAAACCCTAATGTGCCTTTGCACTGGAAAAACGATCAATTGCACAGACATGGATCCATAGAGTAGCTGTTAATGCATTTAGACCAATCACTTTAGTAGGTGAAATAAGTGTCAGTGTTTAGGTAGCTGTAGGGAGATTACGGCAGATTTTATTATTTTTCAGTAACTGCAAACCAGCACAAGTGCGTTGTTTGTATTCTGCAAGCGTTCATCAATGTAACTGCTATATATTACCAAAACAAACCTGTTTTATAGGAGCTTAAAAACCAAACAGGAATTTGAAATGAACGTTCATTAAAACACAGTGACATCCACTAAATCTCACAATATCTGAAAAGGTAAGTTATTTAAAAGTTATTTTTAAGGATATCTTTTTCGTTTATTACCCTTTTGGCAGCATCACAATTATCCTGTATGTACATACCTGTGCCGCAATGGCCCAGAATTTAGATTCCATCACCTCTAGAGTCATCTGGACGCCAATGGCTGTGGAGAGAGAGAAAGACAGAGACAAAGAAAGAGTGTGAGTATAGTAGGATAAACTTGTACATAGGGTGGAAGTGGAATGAAGAGGAGCACAATGACAAGGGTGTAGGAGGACACAAAGAATATGAAGAGCACAAATTACACTCACTGACCACTTACTTACTTACACCAGTAAAATCCAACGAAAACCTATACAGCAGTTCAACTTTTCTAAGTTTTTAAGTTGAACTGTCAGCAAGGTGATAGTTCTACTATGTCAATTTAAATTAAATGAGGGGAGGAAAAAAACAATTGTTTACAGTCACATTCATACCTTTGGGCATTTTAGTGTCAGGAAAAACCTAGTATGCACATGCAAAATGCCACGGTTAGACGTGGAAGCAAAACCACAATCTACTCAGATAATTATTATCAAGATTTAAATTTGTGTTGCACGCTCTGTCTTCTGTACAAATAAACGGAAAGACGCGAGACATATTTGTCAAACATAATGTGACTTTTTATTTTTATGGTGCATCCACAGTATATGCAGCCAGCTGTGCACAGCAGCTTGTTCCAGAGTGTTCAATGATCTCGCATGGCTTTCGTCGGCTGAAGGGGTTTAATCGGTTACAGCGAAGATGGATCTGTTGACTTGTGTCCTGGCAGTTCTGATTTCATTAACAGCACTTTAGAGACCTCTTGCACATGTTGGCTTTAAGGATAAGTATCAAAATGATGCCAGTCTAATAAAACTAAAAGCTTTTTCTTTTTTCAGTAAACTGCTCTTTCCAAGGTTAAGCATGAATTTGAATGCTTAAGAGTCTTAACATGCGTATAATACCATATCTCTGATATTAATACTTCACAACATAGAACTTACACTGCAACAAGCCCTGGTTGAAACAGTCAGACAGATAAATTATGGAAACTTAGTATGTTGCTATTTGTATCTGTATTATTTTTCTATTTTTATGTTACCATTGCTTAGATTTTGGTGTCACTCCTCTTGATGAACTATGAACAGCACAACTACGGTAAATTTTGTTATACTATAGAAGCAGTAATAATAGCAGCATCAAAAGAGCGATGTATAAGTAGGTTCACATTTAGTCATTTATCTAGAGGAACTTACAAGTAAAGAACACACAAAGACACACACCAGGAGCAACTTGGGCTTTAAAGTCTCGCCCAAGGACACTTTAACATGGGGTAGGGAAGCTGGGTGTGAAACTACCAATCCTACGATAAGCGCTAGACCTGTTGCAACACCAGTGAAAGATACCGCTGCTGTAATAATATTTGTAGTTTAAGTAGGGTCGATTCCCTTAGAAGTAAGGACTAAAGCAAAAAATACTAGGCCATAAATGGAGAGGGAAACTTAAATTCCAGCAGTTTAGACGAAAGAACATTACTGAGCCGATTAGTGATCGGGCTAAGGCATTATATATCTCCCTTGGCTCTCAGGCTGGAGGAGTAGAAGAGGACCTGCTTTACAGATCAGCTGTGCCTTCAGAACTCAATTTATGAAAATCCTTTTACAGTAACTGGTCTTCTGAGCCTCAGTTCCGCTGCGTAAACGCACTATACTTAGACTGCGTTTATGTTAGTGTGTCTGTGTGTGTGTGTACATGCGCATGTGTGTATAAGCATTGCCTACAACACAGCACTCTCCGTCACAATGCACACATGGTGAAGAAATGATTACTTGAAATTACTTGTGCGAGATTAGGAGTATACATCCCTCAGACTTTCAGCATCAGGATGGTAAACCAAAAAGGAACTGTAATTACATAAGTTCCCAGCGCACACATACTGCACACACTCCACACACAACAAATACACACTCACTGCGAGGGAAGCTGTGACACTTCATATTACCATCAAAGATTCGTTTTTGCGTTTGTCCCAGAGCGCTTTGCGTAGTCACTCAGGAAAGCTGGCACCGTGCTCAAAATACACAAAACACATAAAGAGACTTACACCTGCACACGTATCCACACTCCCTCACACAGCTATGCACATATTGGCAGATTACATTTGTATAGAGCATAACACACCAATAGCCAAACACAAATATCATCAGCATACAGGATAATAATAACAGCAAAAGAATCAGCTAGTTTCATTTTAACAGCAAGCAGTCTGTGGAAAAGTAGATTTCTAATCTGGTTGCAGGGAGAGGAGAGGTACAAGCAGTGACAGCGGGAAGGGAGTGTTCACATTATATACTATACAGTACTGGCTTAGCATTCATGGTTTTAGCCGATTAACTATCATTTTGTAAACAATCTGAGCTTGAATTGTAAGTCATTAGCTGAAATATTTTGCCAGCTATTAATGTATTGTATAGTGCCCTGCATAACCACATTGCTTTATTTTAGCCATTAGATCAGTGACATTTTATGATAGTTAAATTATTATTTGAGGATTAAAATTAAAGTAAACCAATGAGTGGCAAAACCAATAGGGACAGCTCTGGTCTTAGCTATGGGTTGAGTCAAACATTAGATTGTGGTTGTTAAATTGTATTAGGACTACTCAGAGTAAAAATTAATTGTCAGTTGTACGTCATCGTGGGGATAAATCTGAGCATCATGTTTAATTTTGTTTGTCTCATGGATTCTGTCCAAGCTCTTTAAAATTAATTGTGATGTTGAATCATGGCTGTAATCAGCCTGTAATTAGTTATGCGCACATAAAAGTTTGTTGAGATGATTGGAGGGTTGTTTATCTACTCATACAGCTCGAGGACGGCTCTTAAAAACTTGTTAAAATCAATGGACAAATATGTTGTTGTTGCTGTTTACCAAGGGTTTGTCCGTGAGTCTGTGTGGAAGATTTCAAAAGTCATCTGTCATTTCGTCACTTACATAGAAAAAAACAGCAGATCTAGAGACGGGACATCTGTGTACCAAAAGCACATGTGACATACTGTGATTTTCTACACGTCACGTGTGAATTTGCTGTACGAGTATTTTGGGTAACACTTTCCAACACACTCACACCCCCTCTCCTCACCAGTGCTAGTGACCTTGAAATTGTCAACTTCCGCCATAATCTCAGATAAAGTGTCGGAATGCCCTTACTGGTGTTTGGAGGGCACCAGTAATCCGCCTTCTTTCCCTTTCTGAGTTGGAGGCTGTTAGAGTCAAATCTAATTAAAATCATCACACCACTGATCCCTGTGTGTATTTGTGTGACTGTCTATTTCTGTGTGCTGAAAAAGATGTTTTTTTCCACAATGTGTGCGCGAGCATTCAAAGTGTGTCCAGTTAACATGCAATTGTGTATTTAAAGATATGCATGACTTTGCACATATGCAAGAGAAAAAGTGTGTGCCTGTGGGGAGCATATCTTGTACTTTCAACGTCTGAATATCAATTAAAGTGAGCTGCCAATCACAGTCTAGGGCACTTTAACAGGAAATGGATTAATGAAATAAATAAAAAAAAATTAGGCAACCAAGAGCCACTTAATTGATCATTATACTAATGAGAAGAATGAGAAATGGAGGGGTGAGAACTGTGAATGAAGGGAATAAATAATGTAATAAGGAAACAAGGAAGTTGAACAAAGATAAACAGACTGTAGGCTTTGATTTCACTACTGTCTCAGCAGATTTGCCCTCCAATGTGCCTTTGAGGCACCACAATAAAGCTTTAAAAAAGAACTTGGGGTATTCTGTTTTCCGTCTTTGAATATATTTATATACAAATAATTCCAAAACACAGTTTGAAGGTCATATGACTTTCAGCTTGTATATTTTTACTTGGATGAAACAGTAGAGATGGTTCTATAAATGGATGCCAGTGTGTGTTCACACATTTTTGACATGCCCCGGCTTTTTGCGTGTTGTGCCAAAGAGGCACAAGAGGTCATCGTGTGTTAAATGACCAGCAATCACAGCAACTGCTAATGGTTCCCTTAGCAAGGATTTGGAGTTCGAACACACACACACACACACACAGAAAGAATCGATAAATTAAACAGGCACAATGGCCAAGTCTCTGGGCACAGTAAGGCCACTACTGAGAAGGTCATTTCATTCTTTTTCTCTTTCACACACATACACCTCTGTGTTCCACTGCACACACACAGCAGTGTGCTTTTGTAATTGATGTGTGCCGTAGGTGCGGCGTACAGTGCAAATGGGTGAAAGAGACCATAGAATAAGCAATTCCAAAGGACAGAAGGACACACATATAAATACACACACACAAATACAGTGTACATTCACAATAGTTCAAACATGGAAAGAATGTGGGCTACCGGAAAGATACATATACTCACACACACACACACACACACACACACACAAAGAAAGGTCATCAACAGAGCACAGACAATGTAACCAAAGGAGTAAATTAATTTATGTGATGGAATCAGGTGGCTCAGGTGAGAGAGAATGATGGGGGATGAAAGAGGATAAGATGGGGGTCAGGAATAGGATTAACACAAAAGGCAGAGGGGATGAAAGAAGATGAACTGATTTTTAATAATGTTATGAGCTGGGAACCCTTTTCATTTCTACCAAGCGTGGCTTTTAATAATACTGTGAGCAAGACCAAATGGTTGTGTGTGAACATGCGTGAGAGCATTTGTGTATTTGTTTTTTCACACATTTTTATTTGTGTGAGACATGGAGGTGACAGGTGAGCAGAGGAAAAATCTTCTAAGTTACATTTTTTTAATCAGTTGCTAACATGTCCTGCTCAGAACTGACGTCATCTTATCTTATTTTTTAAACTCAAACTGCAATTATTACAGATTATTGTTGTGGCGCTACAATTTCTTAAACTTGATATTTTTCTTTCAATTCCATATTGTTAACAAGTAAATTACCATATGCGAATATTGGACATTGGAACAAACTATTGCATCTGAGTCATTTTTGTTACATGTAAAAAGTTTAAACAAGTTAGTCTATAATGAAATACTGATTTATGTGAGAAGTAAAACTTCAAAGACAGAAGCCAAGTATTAATGTTATGCTTTACGTTGCTAACATTTTAGGTAAATGTGCTATGCATGGATTCTGGGAGAGAACTGTTACTAGTATTGTGGTCAACAGCTTTTGAGAAACCTTTGTTTTTCAGTGATTTGAGTGAGTTTTGATGGTGAGAACTTTTTGGCAAAGATGTTAGTGCAACAGACTGTATAAAGCATCTGCTTTATTAATATGACTTTAATTTCTACTATGTTATATTATTGTTGACAATATTGATTTATATTTATATGACTGTAAATATACGGCCCATGTTGTAATATACAAATCCATTTAAAAAGTGAATAAATATCACCAAAGTGTGATCTTTATTCCAAACCTATCTCTTAATTTAATGGATTTGTGCCTTTTCTATTAATTACTTCCCCCCTGCATCATCTGCTTGTACTTTTGAACTCACTTAATTTCAGTAATTATGTAATGAGAAGTAATTCATCCTGTATCTTTGAAATGTGCAAATGATTCACAATTTCTGTATTTTGGTTCGAAGTCTTAAAATTGTATTTGTGTGCTTTGTGTAAGCCGGCTGGGGACAACAAGATTACTGTTTATCAGAGCAAATGTCAAAGACTCTTCCTTTATTGTGTCCTTGTCTGATTCCTCGTACAAAGAGCAACAAACGTACCCATCAACACTGACAAAGACACAATCATACCAACACAGACAAGCACAGAGATGATAGTTTTCTCACTTACAAATGTCACTTGTGTTCTCTTTCTATCTATCACAACACCCAGTTTTTATCAACAAATGTCAACATTCATTGAGAGAAACTCCACAAACGACACCTTTTTCTTTTACATATTTCTTGTCCCTTTCTTCCTATGAAAGCTGCATTCCTTATCCAATCTAACAACTGATGTCTCCAAATCTTCGTGTCAACATTTGTCATCAGTACACTTCATATTGGCAGTTATGTCTTGATTCAGCTCCTGTTTATGTTCATCGCTGTGCTTGTTTGCGTATTAGGTTTATGTGTATTTGCACAAGCTATTGCTGTGAACATCAAGTAAACAAAAGTAATGAGAAGAAATGTCATTTGTAGTATATGAATAAATTCTTTAATGTATCTCAATGTATTTAATAAAGCTTTTTATTTTTAAAATAAATAAAAAGCGCTTTTTCTCAAACTAAAGAGCAGGCCTTCTTGTAATGTCAGCAATGCAGAAAATGAAGTCTACAGTTTTAAGTCACATGGAATAAGGGCATCCTCCTTCTGAATACAATCTCCCACATACTTTTTCATAACCCTGACAAAAATGAAACTCACTCTACACAGAACTGAGTAACCTTTCAACCCCAATACTAAAATGACTGTGTTTCCAAAAAGCAGCAAGTGCTATGCTTACCAAAACCCTCGGCAGATCCCGTGAATTTCTGATGGAGAGTGTTCAATAAACTGATGTTGCCAGGCAACAGACACTGCTTCAGCCAATAAAAAGAATTATAGCAAATTCTGATCGACTGCTCAGAAAAAAATAAGTTAGTAACAGATTATTGAGAAATCCTTGAAGTCTGAACATGGACACTAAGCACATTCACATACACTGAGCTCCACACCTGCACAGGCAACTAACACAATAAAAAACTTTCACAGAACTCACACACTCAAGCGCATGGTTATGTACAAAGTAACACTCACACAGTGTTGAAAGTACACAACTTTGCCCACAAATGAACAATGAACATAGATCCACCCACACAAGTTGGCCTTATATGATTAATAATTAAACCTGACCTCTGACCTTATCAAGTCACAGTTTGTTTTGTTGTGAAAACTTCCACAAAAAGACAGAGCAATACACATACGCACCTCTATACTGAAGCCCGCTAACCTCAGAGGAGTCGCCAGAGGCTGCACTGACATCATGTTACCAAAGCAACAGGCAGAAGCCAGGGATTGGAGGAAAGGATGATGACTCAACCTCCCTCTCGTCCTCCTCCTCTCTCTCAGCAAAACCTCACTCTTTCTCTCTCTAGAAGTGTCTCTCACTTTCTCATGTGCAACTTTTTGAACATGAAGGATGTGCACAAACAAAGCAACCATTACATTTTTTAAATTAAAACAATGTTAGTGGTGGAAGCAAAGAAATATGTGCAGAACAAGCACTGAGACAAACACAGTCAAGCTCAAGGCTTTAATTTTACCAGGGTCATTGTGGAACTCAAAACACAAACTTAAGTAAGAGCCAAGTTCCGCTGATGGATTAATATATTTTGCGACCAACTGTGAAATCCACTGACAGCTGGAATACGGACAAAGGAGGTGCACCGATTTAGTTGTCATAATGCTGACAAAATAATAATGACAGAGCGTGGATGACCTGTTTCTATAAAATTGAAATAAATATGAACATTGTGTGTGTGTGTGGACATTGTAAGTCAGAACCTACCTTAAGTTAACCTAGTTTTACAGCTTTCTTGAGAGGTCTGTTGGAGGCACGCTCACTAAATCATTCATAGTGGAGAGACATGGAGGAACATTTCGTCTGTATGTGTGTGTGGGAGAGAAAGAGGGAGCGAAGAAAAACTGCTCGGTTCTTCCCTCTGTTTACATTGTAGTTTGCTCTCATAACAGGACAATTTCATCAGACATCAAAAAGGAATTAAAGTGATGACATTCTGATGCACTAATCTAGTGTGAAATTCAATTACCTACTCAATCTTTTACAATGCGAAAGGAGATCAGCGTGGTAAAGTGTGTGCGTGTCTGTATCTGTGTTCATCCCTCCTTTATTACCGCACTTATCAAATTTATCAGAAAGTATCTGACATTTTAAATAATAATTCTACATTTTTGAAAATATGTATACTATATTGGAATACTTGATTTTCTTAATATAATACAATTATCAAAAGCAGTTTAGCCCAATGTTAGACTACAGAATGCCAAAAACAGGCCGTGACCAAATGTGTTAGTTCCTATTTTTCAAACTTTTGTGAATTTTTATATTAATGTGAACAGTAATTTCATAAAAAACACAAAAAACAGAACAGTATGTACTATGTAACTATCTTGACCTCTCACTATGAAGACAGATGGTGTTGGCTCACCTCTCCCCTCTTTACCTCCCAACTCTTCCTCTCTCTTTTTCATCCTCTTTTGCTCTTTGGTTGCTTGTTTCTCTGCCTCTCACTTAATTTTACTTATATTGTTCTCTTGTTCTTTTTCACCCCTTCTCTACCTTCCATCTTCCTCCTGTTTTCGTTCTCTGGCTTTCGTCTCTTGTGTGCCCCACACCTCTCTCTATCTCCCTTTTCCACTCTTCTAGGAAATCCCTCTCCACCATCTGTCTGGCTGTGATGAATTCAGAGCCGTTCAGAACAAATCAAGTTGGCTAAATTAATGAGACTCTCCAAGGGGATAAACTTTGTGTGAGAGTGTGTGTTTGGGTAAGACAGCGTGTGTGCACCTGAAATAATTTATAACCCATTGCCTGTAAGACTTAATGTATCCTGTAGTATTTTACAAAGAAAAGAACAGAAAAAGGTTGAGGTCAGCACCCCAGACAGGCCTGATTGTGGTCATGCCCACATTTTAACTCCAGTGTTTAACGCAGGGTGAGCCTAAATTTATTGTCAGCCAAAAAACAAGGATATAAGGTTCATACCTTTATATAAGCATCACAGATTTTTAATAAATTGTGACAATTTTAGGGCATATAATTGCTAGAGGTAGATAATAGCAAAATATAGAAAAAATGTTTTTAAGCTGTTTAAAGCTATTAGGTTTGATAAAAAGACTATTTAATTCATTTGAAAAGACAAATGTTCAGCATGGAGTCACCACTGAGCATCAAGAATTGACTCTACCCAAAGTGCCTTCAGAAGGAAAAGCACTGCTTAACTCACCAATATCAGTCTAGATCTATAGGAAGACTTTAAGATTCTACACTGATCCAACAACTGAAGGATACGACTTAAGAAACAAAGTTTAAATTTTCTAATTTTCTATTCAACACTTTATTATTTAAAAAAAAAATCAACTGATAAGTATTATACGGGGAGAAGAAGAGAACAGGCCATTCATAAAAGCTGGGTCGTTGTCTCAAGAAGGAATTAAAACATGACTAAGTACTAAAGTGGCAATCATTAGTAACCAAACTGACCAAAGTGCCATAAAACTGTCTGGTCAATATGTGGCTCATTCACACATGATGCTAAATGCTGATAAATGAAAAAGGAGACACCAATAACTCCTGGAAAGGCACCATGAACATATATAATCTCTCTGTCCCTGTGTGTATGTGTCTAACAAGATGGATAGCTCCTTGAAGACACTTGCTCTTAGAAGGAACTAGTGGTTGTAGCGCTAAACGTGCCTGGCCAGACCTGGTGTTAATACAAAGACTTGAGCCAATTCATCTCAGTGACACTCACCCAATAGCACAGTAAATTACAGAGTGAGAGAGGAGCGTGAGGGGGTGAGTTTAAAGACACCGAGAGTAAAAGAGAGATGAAGATGAGGCAGGAGACAGATGTTGCAGTAGGGGAAGAGACAATATGAAACTATATACATAGTTCAAGCAGCAACTTATAAAATTAATGCACCAGAATGGGTTTTCATTCATGCATCATCAATATAAGATGCAATGAACAGCAAGGAGAACAGGAATTTAATCATACCTGCTAGATAATAAATATATTCCTGCTGCAGGGGAAGGAATATATTTGGCAGAGAAATGCTGGATGAGGCTATAATAACCAGACAGAAAGGTTAAAAATACAACCCCTTGCTCCAAACTATTGACAGTAGTCATTTTTTATAACCCATATTTCCTGCATCATTGATAGAACAGAACTGGTCATAAAAGTCACCTTTGCAGAAGGTGATGGCACTTATAATGGATTCCCTCATCAGAACGCTGCTTTGCCAGGCACATAAGCAACTGGAAAAAGTGGACACATCCCTTGGAGGACCAAATAAATCAAGCTCACCTCGCGATCTTAAAAAGCCTCTTCACTCTCAATCAGTGAACAGAGGCTGAAAGGTGCTAGCTGAGGAGATCATGGTCTGTCACAATCTACACACTTTGGTTTATAGAACCAAACCAATTTTTATGAACTTAGTTTTCCCTAAATTCAGAGATTCTCTATCCATGATTATAGGTAGTAAGTGTCACTGCAAGGTGTTCCACATCACACATGCAGAGGCAAATGTGAGAACAAATTTACTTAATTTGGGTTAACACAGATGACAGAAAGACATTAAATTTGTTTCCTGAAGGTTACATCACAGACAGCTGTCAATTCATCTGCTCCCAAGGTCACTGAAATAAGTCAGTGTCGAAAAACACGTGAAATCCAAGGTATGTTGCCTCTTCAGCATGCTGAAGAAGGTGTGTTCTGTAGTACAAGATTCTCAGATTTAATACCAAGTATATCGGACTGGAACATTAGCACATACACACCTGTTTGCCCGCAGATTTGTTTATTGCATGTGTTCGATACCAAGTGTCCACTGTGGTAAAGTGTCCTTGAGCCCAGCACTAACACCTCTGCGGCTTGAAGGATCCATCACGGTGACTGACCCTGATCACTGACCACTGCACCACTGGAGGGGAGGGGCAGGACAAATTACCCCTTTGGGATAACACATAAACACACACACACATGCAGACCCAGTTGCCAGTTATAAAAGCAGACATACATTCTACTTCAAAAATGTCCTTCAAGCATACTAGACAACAAAATAAATCTTGTATGTGGAACAGCATATTGCACATACAAAATAAATCTTGTATGTGGAACAGCATATTGCAGCTTCACTGCTATTCCAGTCATTCTAGCCAATCATCTTTCATAACTACCACTGAACACTGTCATACTGTATAAAGCCAGCACTGGCAGCAGCTACTGGCACCTAAAATAGATTTCTGTTTGCAAGGAAGTGCATTCAAGACCAATTAGGCCAGCACAGCACCCACGTTTGGACAGGAAACCAGAGGACTCATATTCAAGTTGTGTTTGCGTCTGTGCTGGGAAACTGAGCAGTCTAGTCTTTTAACAGGCATGTGCTAAAACCTGAAGCTGGAAGGGTGGACATGGACGGTGGACAAAACACAGGACATTATATGTCAGGAATTGGTAGAGAGTTATTGTGGATTCTCTTTATTCTCAACAGGGTAATCTAGAGGAAATTAGTCACTAATGGCCATTTTCAAATCACCATAATAGCAAAAATGTGCTATCAATACTCCTGAATGTTACAGTCACATATAGAAATACGTCGTGTCTGCGTTACCATGGTTAGGTTTGGACATGGGGATCAGCTGAAATAAAACTCTCAAAATGGACAAAAAATGATGGCATTTGGGCAAACCAGCTGTTTTACACATAACATGAATTTTCTTGGTAAAATCTGCCAACAACTATGACATTGTGTGTAGAGTACATCCAAATAAAGACTAAGACAGAGAAAGACCGTATAAAAACACTTGTGATCCTGCACTTGTCCAGCTGACCTTAAATAAAGAAAAAAAAACATGGTTGTCTGGGGAAAAAAGTTTTAATTTGATCTTTTATGGAAACAACTAGTCTGTTATTTAGGCATCGGCAAGTGTGCCAAATGATTCACATGCTTATTAACAGCCCAATTCAGCATGATTCAGTCCATGTAAGGAAGCAGCCAAGTAATTATATGCTGTGTGCAAACAAACACAGTCCCGCCAACAGTTCGTACCCCTCTCACACCCCTTTTACTCCATCACCCTCCCTCTTTCTGTCTGTCTGGAAAACTGTCACTGGTGTCTTCCAAAGGAAACAATTCTGTCACTCACAACATCAAGGACACAGCACTGACTCACACCAATTCAAGTAATTTAACCTGACCTCAGCCATCACCTTGAAATGTAATATATTTTATTTTATGGACCTTTTTGTCCTCAATCCTAGCAATATTTCTTTTTTAATGCGAGTACATACTTTCAGAATAACGTGCGCCGTACCATACACATAAGCAAATACCATAAGCAGGGACATACTCCGCACACATATACACTTGCAGAAAACAGCAAGTTGTGAAGAGAGCTGCCACAGGAAATAGATTGAAAATGACTGCCAAGCGAGAGAGACGTGATGAGGAAAAAAAGGGAAAGAAATTAGAAAAAAATTGAGGGAGTAGAAAAGCCCATGTGGCAGAGGGAGATTCTCATCTTCACTGAAATCAGCTGATCCCTCCCTCCCTCCCCTGCCACAGCTTTCTCACATCTCCTTCTCTCTGTCCCCCTTCCATCTGCCTCCCCCCTCTCTGCCTCCATCCTACCTTTATCCTTTTTCAACCAACCTCTCTCTCTATTTCTCTCACCACCTCCTACTCTCTCCATCTCCCACTTTCTCCTTGTGCTTCCCTCCCTCTCTTTTACTCCCTCTTTTACTCTCTATGTCTCTCTATCTCAGGTTGCACTCTTTCATATTATCACTCTCTGTATTCCACCTCCCTCATCCTCTCTCTGTCACAGTGGGAGAGCTGCAGGCAGACAGAGGCAGCATACACTAATGTTACTATATTTGACAAGACACACACACACACACACACACACTCCTGCCACATGCTTGGCTGCACACAGAAAGACACACCGGAAAGACAACCCTCAAGTGTACATGCGTAGATAAACACACACACTTCGACGCGTGCTGAGTGCAGGAATCACAAACATAGCGACACACAGAAAGGGTTAGAGCGTGACGCTAGCAACCTAACGCCACTGTCTCATTTTCTCACACACACACACGCGCGCACACACACTCCGTCTCTCTCTCTCTCTCTCTTTTTCACACACACTCACGCCTCTCAGACACATACGGCAGCGCACAAGCCAGCAAGCAGGATGGCGCTGGACGTATCATTCATATAAGGGGATAGATCAGAAGAAAAGGATTAACTATCTCCATCCCTCTCTCTCTAAGGACCTTCTCCTCTCTTCCTTCCTCTTGTGTCTCTAAGCTTCTCTTCATCTCGTTTTTGTTTTTTTACAATCCCTCATTTTTTTCTACAGAGTCCTTCCTTTTTCAAAATTTATTGGTGTGTTGAAGGGAAGCTGGGGGGATTGCCTCTATACAGAAGGAAGGATTATTCTTACACTATTCATCTGACCAGGACCTTGAATGTATGGATTTCTTTTACTGAAGCAGAGACAGTGTTCTGTCCTGTGAGAGATTTTGATCATTTCTTATTTTCTTTTCCTTTTTTTTATTTTGGGGATATTTTTCTTGAAAGGATGGCTAAAGGCAGAAAGCTAATAGGCTAGTCCTGTCTCAGATATTTTGTCAGAAGGTAAGTCTGTTTGTGGTCTTCTCACTCACACATGTAACTAGCACTCATCTCAATTTACCACTGAATTTGAAGATGCCACTTAAAGTAGAATGCGGAGACAGACACTTGCCTTTTTTCCACAAACAAATGGGCATTTTTAATGTGGACAAAGGTGCATGCTGCGAGGTGGTGGGTACTGAAAATGTCAGCCCTTAACCTGTTTCCTAGAGACTCACAAACCATTCAACATGAACATTTACTGGAATTTGTGGACTAAGGTTTTTGGGGAAAGTAGCAAAGGTAGACAGAGGGAGGTGAGACTGTAGTTTCTGATTCGTGCGAGGTTTACTTTGGCCTGAATATTCCTTTATTTTTACAGCTGAACACAAGCGACGTGTAAAATTATTCTTAAAACACTATATAATTTAGAGATACACTTTGCTTTAATGTAACATACCTTAGAAATGCTTTTGCTATATATGATAATAGTAAACATTTTAGAGCATTGTTACTTTTTTGGATATTAGCCACTTGCTTGTGTGTGAAAAAAACAACGTGTTGTAGAAACTCTTTGTCTGCTTGTATAACAGCTCTTCTAGACGATGTACCTAGACGGCATGTCCAGGGATTATTTATTAGATGTATCAATCATTAAAACTTACAAAAAAATATATATTTTCAATAAAATAAAATATACTCACATAAATAATGGTTGGACTTCAAATAATAAACATCTCTAAAGGTTTTGGAACCATCATTTATTTTATAATGGGCATTTAATGTTTAGTAGGTGTCTCTAAAAACAGAAAGTCATGTGACTTACAAGTCCAACTTTGGCCACCATTCAACATTATCAGTCAGTGCGACTGTTCCTCTAGGGACTTGTACTAACATCCATAACCCAGTATAACCAAGGCCAGAGTTAATACAGACAACAGCTATTTCTTGATGTTCATTACAATAACATATCCTGCGATTTTCCCTGATACAAAATGATGCAAACTTGGCAGGCAACATCATACAAATTTATCTTATTGCAGATTTAATGCAAATAGTGCCAATTTCTGCCTTTTTTGTTTGACTTCTTAAACCTTTGCAGTATCTTAAGTAATTTTAATACCTGAAAGCGCTGACAGGTTCATTTACACAGTGTCCTGTTGATTATCAGTCTGATGCTCACTTTGTAGAGTGTTGCTGTTCTCGCCCTCTGTAAAACACTAGAGTCTAACCCTGGTTTCAGCAGAGTGATTAACTTGCAACAGCTGCCTTGTGATTATATGATAATGCATTAAGTGTGAGGCACTCTCCCCTATGTCCTCAAGGCTCCTGTGCCTCTCTACATTAGCTACAAATGAAAGGTAATTGTCTGAATATCCCTCAAGTAATGTAGATGTTCTAAGTTATTCCCTGAGAAGATAATTATGATTGCTAACTGGTTCTATGGTTAGGGCAGTAGCTCTACATGTCTACTAAAAACAGGGCTAAAGCACTAGTCTGACAGATGTTGTAAAGCTGCTCATTAAATAATTTCCCACAGACAGATTTAAATAGTTTAGCAATTACCACCTTTTAAAAATCACACAAATGGTCTTTCTTTATCCAACAGCCATATTCTTGTTTAACTGTTATTCTAACTACAGCAGTAACTGTAATCTAAGTTACAGTGCACTATGGTCCTAGAACACTGAACACGTCCATTACAATTACACCGATCACCCTCAACATTATTACGACTGGTGGTTTTGATATTGTGGTGGACAGGGGTCAGAATAGACACTTTAATAGGTCTTTGGCTACATGACCATTGAGTCAGCAAGCTGTGATGCACTCGTGTGTTGTGACAGATGTCAATCGTGGCAACACTAAACGCTTCCCATGCTGAGACCTGCCAAGCACAGCATTAAAACCACTGGGTGCTATTCATTTTGTTTGGGCTAACTGATGTTGAAAACCAGGAAATTAACAATAATATTGTACTCTAAAACAGTAAAGGATCACTCATAACATGGTATATGATTATAGGTGTATATAAGTATAAAAAAAATTAATTATAGGTAAACATAGTGAAAATCAAATCAACCTTTTGAATGAAGCCGTAGTAGTTATTTTTATGACATGAAATTGCTGCCCACTATGTCTATTCTACCCAGACTAAGGACAACATTTTAAAATACTTTAATCTATTTTACTACCAGACTTTTATTTAAGAACTGTCCAAAATCTGCACTTTTATATTTTTAGATTTTAAAAAAATATCTTAAATTATAATAAAAAAAACTAAACTAAAAAGATAATGTTGTCCCTGACATATGACCTGTACACTATGTATGCATGTCTGTACACTATGTGTGTTTTTGGACACACGGAGACTGTGTGTATTATGTGTCTGCATACTTACAGTACATGCATGTGTAACTATATACAGTATCTGTAAATATTTTTGCACCTGTCAACGCTTATGCTCTATTTGTCAAGCTATCGAGTGTGCATAGGTTTGTGTGAGTGTAATGCTGCCCCAATCTCCCCACTCTCCTTTGTAAAAAAAAACCCATTAAAAATTGATTTAGGGAGCTTGGCTGCTGCTCTCTGCCTTTGTTAGCAACTAGCACCACTGGACACATTAATGCACAGATATGCAAACGCATACCTCACAGTTTGTTTTGTCCAAAAATGTGACACTGATGGACCCTTTGAAGGAGGCCTAAATGTCAGCCAACTGTCAAATGCTAATGTGTGTGCATGTGTGTGTGTGTGAAGAGGGAGTTAAGGGTAGTGCTGAAGGTGAAAGACTGGGCTGTGTGTTTACAACTGTGATGTCACTTAGTCAGCAGCCAAACGCCCACATTCAAATATGCATACAACCACACATACCCTTGCACACATATGCGCACACACACACACACACACACACACACACTTGCTTGTGGGCACGCACACACGCAGACAGACAAACACAGACACACACACACCTGCCTTCACACATGGATAGTTGTCCTATTGTGTGCAGGTGGATTTCAATTTGGTAGCAAATTGGAATGAATTTCAGCCATATTGATTAAAAACTATTAGTCAAGCCAAGTAGACCTGTCAGAAGCAAGATGAAACGTTCTGAAAACGGTCTTAAGTGAGTAACTCAGGCAAAGAAGTGCGCATGCACGTGCACACACACACACACACACACACACACACACACACACACACACACACACACACCTATGCAGTGTAGCATTTAGGCTTCTCTGTCAAGGTGTTTTGGTCGTCCCTTTCAATGTAAGAAGGCATTGATTTTCCGTTAACCCATTGCCTGTTGTACCATCAAACCTAAGTGACTGTGCTGTACATTCTCTAGCTGTTTATTCTTTTAATTGTACTTCGTCATGTGGAGCAATGACAGGGAAGTTTGCAGTAAAGATGGCTTTGTTAGTAGGAAAGATTTATTTCTTTAACTACTCTGACAAGATTAGTAAGTAGTACCATCAACATATACTCATGGTTACATTTCTATATTGACTTTGATGCACAGCAATGATTTTGGCAACTAAAAATCAATGAAATATGAACGATAAAGTACGCTATTAACATTTTCCCTTATCTTCTTCTTCGTTATCAACAATCTCTACCTGCATCAGACACATATAGGAGACAGCATAGTCCAATATGACCGCTCACTGATGCTGCCCTTTGCTTCTTATCTCAACCATCAGGTGTGTGGTTACATTTTTATAGGAAATATGTGTAAGAGTTTTGCATGATGCCTCTTTCACACCCTGCAGAGAATAAATCTGGCTTAAGTGTGGACAGGAAACAGGCACAATAAACAGAATGTAAAAATAGGATGGTTAGAGAAGAGAAGCAGAGCATGTAGATGGTGGTACTTGATTGCCCAACATGCACCGTCATTTTGACACCCATAAATTTGTGGGAAGTTCCATGTGTGGCTGCCCCTATTTTCAGGTCAGGTTGCCACCCACATAACATGATGAAAAGTGACGGGTGAACGGCAACATGTGGCTGCAGAGGTGACCTTCTGCTGCACACTCAACCCAGCACATATTTATCACACATGGTTGAATTTCGCCATACTCCACAAAGTGTACTGATAAACAATATTTTTGCACATTTCAATTTTTAAAGTATTAATTATGCCCTTCTGTTTTTCATACATAAAACAGTGTAGAAAACAACAATTGATCCAAACTGAGATGTGAACGAGAAGCTAAGAACCATTAATCAGTATTTGGCTATAAATTTCAAATCAACTGTCTTTACATTTTTGTATCAGTTCATACATTTAGAATTAGTAAAACTATTAATTTTCTGCTCATAAAGTGACACATATTTTTTCTGGCTAAAGTGTTTTCCTCGGCAAAATAAGCATATACAAACGCATGAATCATTTGACAAATGGCCAATGTGCAAACCATGGAGATACTTACAGTCCCATAGCTGAAATTAACAATAGATTTCAAAGCCTCAAACTGCAGCAGAAATGTTTAATTGGACGAACAACTATGGCAAAAGAATAAAGCATTTGTTTTAAAGTTTGAAGAGTGATATGATAAGTGTTCTACAGTAAATGAGCAAAATGATAAATGCAAAAACAAATCAGCAAACACAGTGATCACAGTGGAACTGTTTGTTAAGATAAATTCTGTTCCTGCATTGTAAATAATCATGTTGTCTTACTTTTTTTTCTGGCATTAAATTAAATTATACCATCCAGCAAAGCAAAAAAGAGAGAAATCTACAGAGAAAGGAATCTTCCCAAATTCTTTATGAGATCCTTCCAGTATTTTTCAAAGGAAGCACATGTGCTCATTAAAAAAAACACAATTCAAATTTCCCAGTAGAGTCTGGCTAATGTGACTTTAATCACATGCAGGAAATCCATCTGCCAAATATCGATGCCACATGAAGAGAAAGGCACATAGAAGGAGAGAAGGGCTGAGAGAGAGAGATATGGGAAGCTGAGAAAGAAGTGCTGAATTTTGAAAGATAAATGTCATAAAGAAACAAAAAAGACAGAAACCCAGAGGAAGAGATGTAAGAGATGAGGAGAGGAAGTGAGAAAGCCCAATATGAAGAGATACTACAAAGTAAGAGATGAAAGAGCTGAGAGATTACACAAGTGTTTTATATGTGGCTCAGTGTCTGGCTGGTACTAATAGTAATAATGATAACACAAATAGCACCACTGGGGCGTACATACACAATTACACACACACCAAAAAACTCGACAGGTTGTGGAGAAGAATTTTAATGTCTTGCCTGTTTACCCATTACACTTTTTTCACCTCCCTCCCTTGTGGCATTTCCTGCCACGCCTTCACATGCTTTCATTCTTTTCATCACTGTCTCTTTCCTACACCTCATTTTTATATCTTCCCCGCTCTCTTATTTTATTTAGACCACCGCTGTTCTGTCCTTGTCTTATCTTCAAGTTTGAACCCATACCTAACCAATTGTAATTAATTTACTGAACAGCATGATGAGTGTTACTTTTGGAGGTGACTGTGGTTGAATTATTTCTGTCTGCATGCAAAATAGAAAATGACTTTTCTATCTTCATATTCTCTACTATGCTTCCCTCTTTTTAATTATATGCATCCCCTTTACCCATACTGCCTTATATTATTTTTGCTCAACATGTGTATCCATAAATTAGTACCATCACAAATGTTAATGCACATTCCTCTCCTTTCAACTTGATGGAAATGATCCATGTGGCAAAAAGCCCTCTGGTGTTTGAATTTCTACCCATAAACAACTAACCACTCAACAACAGCTTAATCTGATTAGTGTTATATGTCAGCCACTGATGATTAGGTTTTGATGATACTTTAGGAAAAGGCACATCTCGCAGCACCATTCCAGCACTTTCAAAATTACACTGATTGGCCCAGGGGGTGCGAGTCAAGAGTGTGGATCAGTCATGTGGTACCGTGACACCACTGAGTTTCCTCCCAGGTAATTTTCCACTTGTAAATCCTATTTTTACTGTCATAATACAACACTAACAAGAAGATTGATCTTTTATAAACCACGTTGGACATGTAATTAGAATGCGTCATATTTCTTTACATTGTATAATCAAGAGAAAAGTGTTTGTATGTCAATGGGTTTCCATAAATAAATGTTAAAGCAACTGTTGTTGGTGAACACAACCAATCACAGGTAGCAAAAAAGTATCAGACACTGAGAACAAAAAGACAACTGCAAAAAGAAGAAAATAATACAGCATTAAGAAAAGCTTTTTGCGTGGCACATTTTCACTATGAGTCAATAATACTTGTAGATTTTATCAGGATGTTTGAATTCTAAGTAACTGTCTTATGGAGTTAGTCTTGTCATTAGTCATTTTTAATTATTTTTAACAGGTTTGCTAGGTTGGACCATTACCTCAGAGAATAATTTATGGAACAGACAGTAAATTATGGATTTATGAATTCACTCTACCAAAGCAGTCCCTGAAACCCAAGGTCTTCTGGAACTTCGTGTACTCTTGAGGTGACACATTTGTTACTGTTAAACTGTTTCTATGTTCAGTGACGGTAAAAAGCATAAATCAGCATCCTGTCGCATCCTGCCCCTTGCTGCTGTGCAAGGGAAGCTTGATAGTATTCTACTAATTATTGTTTCTCTCTCCATTCAATCTATTTGGCATTCCCCTTCTATTTCTACCTTTTATTTACATACCCCCTATTTCCAGTGTCATTCTTGCTTTGTGTTTCACTCTGTGTGTCAATTTTCATCCCAGACAGTAGCAGTACCAAGGGACTGTTTGTGGTGCCTGCAAACCCAGGCACACATACCCACACAAGCGACCATTATCACAAACACACACAGACATTTTTAATGTATGCGAGGATGACTTCTCACAAATGTGACACACACAGCTTCCTGCTGCTTAAGCCTTCACTGCTCCCGGCATAAATGCGTGTGTATTTGTACGTACTTGCTCATTAGTTTGTGTAGTCTTGTGCAGTAAAAAAATTGTGTGATATGGCCTCTAAAATAGGGTTTTTAAATGTCTGAATGTGCAAATAGGAGATAATTACTCATTTCGTGTTTTATAAGATATCTTACATTTGCTTATTAGTTTGTCTCACTTCGGTTTTGTCTCTTTCCTTAAGGTGTGTTGGCTTTACACGGTTGCCCCACCATTGGAGGCTGCAAGCATGGCGGCTTGACACCCACACCCATCCCTCTGACAGAGGAAAGTTGCAGAGCTTTGTGTCATGCCCCCCCACACCCACCCAACTGGGGGCATAGGCCTGCTCCCACTCAGTGCTACGGGCCTCTTGGCCAGACCTGGTGAGTCCACAAAAAAAAAAATCTGATTGAGAGAAAGGAAAAACGTAAGGAAACAAAAAAGGTAGTGTATTATTACAGTATTGTCACTAAACCCTCCTCTGGTGTATTTTATTCTAGTCTATTGTACTTGTAATACCACAGCAATGAGGAACGCTATCTGTTTTGACAGCTGCTAATATTAGCATGCCCAGCATGCTTGAACATACACAGACGCACACAAAGAACAAGGCACCGAGCATGATGTGGCCACGTGCCAAGACCTCCAGTGAAATGCCGTATTACTGTATGTATTAATACAGCCAGCAGCTTGTACAGCCAAAAGGGGGGGAAAGAATGAAATGGGAAACCTGCAGGTTATTTGTCTTTCATTTTCCTACTGTATCGTCTGCTTCTTTTTTCCGTTCACATGCTTTTATTCTCGCTGTTTATTTTTCACATTTCTTGTATCCTTTTTTATTCACCTGTCTCTCATTCCCTCTTCCATTCATTTTCCATCTGCTATGCTCCTCCCTTTTACCCTGTCTCTTTCAGCCCGTAATCATTCTATCTTTTCCCATCTCATACTATGTGTATACTAAGTTGCGACAAAAATCCATCAGTAGTCGGGTGGCATAGCAACAGATACGACAGCTGTATGCATGCCTGTGTGTGTGTGCTGTGGATTAGACAGTAGAGTGGATGGATCCTGGATTCTAGACACTTCTTCAACTAATAGGCAAACAATGCCCTTCTAGCATTCCTTGTCTCTTTTGTTTTACACCTAATATGACACAAGCAGACATCCATTACACATGCTGTACTCTCTGTGGTAAATGAATAAATACATAAATAAAAAGAGACCATAAAAATAAGAATCTTTGTCTTCCCGTTAGAGAAGTATTGCTCCAGAGTTGTCCGGCAAAACGCCCCCACAAACTGTATTACACCAAGAACACTAAATAATAGGGCAACACTATCTAACAGAACATCACACACCCACATAGCACATCTAAGTCAATAGATATCCCTCCCTCAGTGCCGCTCAGGTACTGTCTGCCTATCTGCTCATCCTATAATTGTGACTATACCTGTATTTCTCTTCACCTGTCCTGTACCCTTTTCTTTAAGTGTCCCTTCATCTCTGCATTACATTAAGAACAAATATCTTCCTTCTCTTTTTGTCTTTCAATGTATTTCTTATTAATACAGTGTTTATCACCACAGACACTGAATTAATCCCTCTAGAAATAAGAATTAATGAAAAAATGGTCTTTTAATAATCAAAACTGTACGTACGTTTGTACGTATGTACGTTCAGCGTCCCTTTCATGCCATTGAACACAATTCTGCTAAAACAGTCTCTCTTTCTATCTTTAATTCAATATGCATTGTAGAAACAACATGTAAAATATTAATATTGGTTAGCATAAACAGGTGTTTCCTCTGCCTCTCATTCTGCTCTGTCACTATTTATATTTCTCTCTCTGATCTCTGCTATTACTCCACACATGCTGTCATACACACTGACAAAGAAACATACTGAGTCACTGGAAAATGCATATTAGGACTAGAAATGGGTAAGCATCACATCAAATCACAGCCAACAAATATGTCAGACTAATACAGCACTGAAAATCAAAAAACTGAGAATATGTTTCTTTCCAGTGCTGAAAAATGTAAGTTGACAAGAAGGACAAAAACTGTATGAAATGCTAATTCTATGCAAACATGTAAACTGTTCCAAAACTCAAAGACACATCCATAAGTTATGGGAATATGTAAAAAAAAAGCAGAAAGGCTCATTGTCTGCAACTGCTGTATGTTGGATTTGTATGAGCTACATGGGATGGAAGGTGGTTTGACATTTCTGAAAGGTTGTAGAAAATGTTTTTGAGTATCCAACCAATTTAAGCCATTAAAACTCAAATTCGGTGATGCCAATTGACAAAAATACTCAAGTGTTAAATCATTAAAAAATGCATTTGGTTTAGCTAAGGCCTATTAACCCTAATAAAGGGTGAATGACTAGAAAGTGAATTTGGGCTGGGGGTTATAAGTGACAGACAACAGCACAGAAAAAGACCAAAGTTTAAAAACAGTTCAAACCAGAAGATGAGAATTTATATGGGAGTGACAAAGCGAAGGACAGGGGAAGTAAGAAAAAGATGGAAACAGCGGATAGTGAAAAAAAGGAGGAAGAGATGGGAGACCAAAGAGATGTAGGGAAAGAGAAAAGACGGTGTACAAAGGGAAGGATGATGGAGGAGAGGCGAGAGAGGAGTACACAAAGGTCTATGAGCGACAAAGAAACCATATGGTGCCTCCAGGCTTCCATGTTTTTAACAGACTGTCTCATTTGACAATCTGACACATACACACGCACACAAACAGGCATGAATTTGTTCCTATTCACACACACACACGTTAACACACAAACTGTAGCTTATCTGATCTTACTGCGTGTGCTTGTGTTTATGCACTTTGCTGCAGTCCCACACAGAGCTGGCAGATTAACTGACCACATAGCTTCTAATCAAAAGAGTCACAGAGAGGGAGTGAAGGTGGTGAGGATTTAGTTTTGAATAGACACCTATAACCGCGTGAGGTTAAAACATTTACAGTTACTGCACCACAGTTACTTGGGTTGTAGCATTACACTGTGAGTACAACTGTAATACAGCTCAGTGACTATCGGCATAGCATTGGCCACAGTAGGACTAGAGTGACTGTACTGTAGAATAGAAAAAAAGATTCTGTTTGCTTGTAGCGGCTCTAATGTTGTTAAGACTGACTGTTTAACAAGGTCTTGTTTCTCTTTTGAAACTACTGAAGGCATTGGTGAGTGGTATTGGTGAGATTGATATTTGGCCAGAGCTTCCTCTCCAGACTTTCCAAGGAGGCAAGCCGGAAACCTCTACTAGTGATATAGTTGGTTTGGTTTAGATGTTCCTGAAAGTGTTCCTGTTCTGTTATCCAATGACATCCTCATTTCAGGTCAGCAGTTCTCCTCTCCTGCTGTGTACAGCCTAGCCAAGCCCTGTTGCCAAAGCTTTACTTTGCGAGTCATTTAATGATTTGCCAGAATTGCAGCCAACCGAAAGTCCCTTGCAATAGCCTCTCTGAACCCTTCCCTCACAGAAGCTTTTGGATCCACAGCACCTCGAGCTGTAGCCTTTCTTACCCTGAACCAACATTGCCCAAAAGGCCTTTTACTTCAGCCTGACAGAATTCTTGGGTCTTCAGGTTGCTATAACAGGCAACAACAAAGCATTATCACCACAATTTAAAGTAGCTACTTTCACAAATGAGGATTTGAACATGATCTGCTCAGTCCCCAGCCTTCGCCAGGATACAACAGAAAGTCCTGTGTTGGGGTTAAAGATCACATGGACAGGATCCTCAGTCACATGTTCTCAGGACCGAGGTTGTTGTGGCTTAGGAGGTACAGCAGTCATCCACCAATGATGGTGAGCTGACAGCAACTGGTGGTGAGTTGATTCAGGTGGTGTGGGAAACTGCAGGACAGACCTGATAAATGTGTAGTGAGAGTAAATGGTAAACTGTCTGGGACATACTGTCTCAGACTACAAAGTCCATAATCAGTGCGAGGCCTAATGGTTCTGGTACCAAGCACACAACACTATGCTTAAACATGGTGTTTGTTCGGGCCCATCCATGACTAGAACGGAAGCCAAAAAACAAAGAACCATTTGGGCTCAGACAAGGCAGACAGTTACTTCCAATTACCTTCTCTAGGACCCCAACCAACATCTGAAGATTCTGAACTGCCACATGGCGCATAAATGAAAGCAACAGTTGGAGCCATGCTCTCAGCAACTTTCAGGCACATAGAGGCCACAAGCCAGGGGCTTGTGAGTATCGCCACACCTGCCCATCTTGCTATTCCAGGTGAGGTAACACAATCCCAAATTGCCATCTGCATCAAGCATATGTTAACTGCACTTAGTCTGGGCTATCCCCTGGGACCACTTGCCTTAGGGAGACGCCTCTGAGGCTGATGACCCAGACAACACAGCTAGAAGGCCACACAAACTGGTCTCCCACGTTAAAGTGGCTATACTTGGAGGGACAATCACTGTACCCCTGCAGGAATTATTTACTTCTGTTTGGACCACAGTCAGCTGGTAGAAGGTAGAACAGAAATGTGTCACATCAAACACACAAAACGTGGCACTGGCCCATGACAAATGATTGTGTTATGTTTCAGTCACTAGCAGTTATGGAAATGCAATATAAATAAACAGATGTAATGTGGTTTATCTGTCAGAATTACTGCAACAGTTGTATTCCAGCATAATAAAAAAGGAAAGGCAAAAATACATTAAATAGTAACTAAGGCCTCCAATCACAATGTTGTAGAATCAGCACTATAGACACTAGAATGGCAAAGTTTCACTTGCGATCACCAACAGAATACTCTTGACATCCAACAAGAAGATTAGCAAGACAAGCATACAAAAGGTGGAGCTGAGTGATGCAGAAGCTGTCCAAACAATCACAGCCACAGCAACTTAAAGCAAAGGTGTCTCAGCACCATCTTGACTGGTGCAGAGACTGGGTCCCCGTCCAACCGGTGAAGGAGTTTGGGAAGGTCAAACACAAGTGTAAGTTCACAGTTGTAACTTCCAGTCATCTTCCCTAATTGGATACTGCCATTTAGTCTAAGTACACTTCTGCTCCCCCAGCCTCAACTTGTTCACTGATTAGAATAGCATCCAGCCTCTGCACCAATCAAGCTGACGCTCATAAATCTGGATAATTCTCTGCACCACAAACAACTCGCTGAATAATACTGATATAGTACCACACTTAAAGCAAGTCCAGTATGGATCAAGCACGAGGCTGAGCTTAGCCATGATAAGCTCGGATGATCTTAGCATGGCTCATTCATAACAGAAAATAGTACTTTACTTGACAAGTAATCATACAAAATAGCGGATAATGGTCCTGGATAATATAGCTATTTGAGATGTGCTCTATTTGTCTTAGTGAACATTCCACAAGCCTCTGAAAAGGGCATCCAATTAGCAAGAGAAGAGATCTCAAGCACTGTTCAACCAAATGTAATATTAGGATAAAAGCTACCACTTTTCGTCTACCTCTATGTCTGTCTCTGTCTATCTATGTATCTATTCAACTATAAAAATAAAAACCAAAAATAAAATTACACAATATCTCATATAATGTGTGTACTGTATGTGAGTGCACTTGGGATCAATACCATCCCTTCTATCCATTCCTTCTGAGGAATGTGTGGGCATGCATTAAGACTTGTTCCAGATCCAAAACAGAATCTTTCTACCGTATTTTTCGGACCATAAGCCGCTACTTTTTTCCGACGTTTTGAACCATGCACAGAGATGATGAATTTTTCTGCAGCCCATAGATGGGCGCTGTAGATGGAAGTCACAAACAAAAAAGCGCCAGTTTTTATTCTTGGCGCATAACCCAAGACACACAACAGCAAACATCAGCACTTTTACTGCCGTGTTATTCAGGTGTATGAATAAACACTTATGGTACAAAATCTTTTGTTGAGCAACTCCTGCGTATAAGAGACGTCTTCTCCTTTGGCTATGGAACAAGCCGTTTAATTATAACAAGGACGTTTTTGTCGGCTCTGTACATTCGACATGTGTTATACCAGCCACACATACACGTAAACGCACTCTTTACCGTAATGCCGTAAAACAGCGCACAGAACATCCTCATGCCTACTGTGAACAATGAGTAGGAGCGCAACAACAGATATTATTTCTCAGCCTGGATATTGGCGGCTTATAGTCCGATGATATGTGACAAAATATATATTTCTTTTAAATTTTAGCGGGGGCGGCTTAAATTTAGGTGCGCTCTATAGTCCAGAATTTACGGTATTCTAGTCACACTGATGTGAATGGTACATCATAAGGCCTGCTTCCTTTATATCCTCTCCAAATTCTGAATATATTCAGCCTTGGACGGAAGCCCACTTGAGTGGTCAGTAAAAAAAAAGCAAAATCTATCAAAGAGATGATGTTCGTGAGGTCTGCACATTTGCTGAAGTTGACCTTAAAGAATACTTTACAGATCATTTGTTTTCTTCCACTTTAATGCTATCCCTTCATCTCTCATTCACTTTATCTTACCTGTCCCACTAGTTAATAGCCACTATCACAAAAAATAATGTTATTGCATGTGGCATCCTCCTAAGGGCTATAATGTTGTGTGAACAAACACTATATGTCACGACAAATTGATACAGATAGCATGAATTAGAGAGGCAGATCAGCCTACACATTACCCACTCACCCTTCCAAGTCAGAAAAACGATTCTGTCTTACCAATGTAGAATTCATCACAGGAGAAATGGACAGAAGAAAATGAGAAAGAGCAATTAGGAGAAAGAGACAAGAGTAAACAGAATAGGAAGAATTAAAGAGGGGCATTGGGGGAGATAACTGGAGGCAATTCCAAAGCAGAAAAATATGAAATAAATAAAAAATCTGTAAAACTGAAGAAAGGCTATGTCCTTCTTTGCCTTCCCTCACCTCTTCTGCTCACACTGTCAGGAGGAGTACAGTCTCCAGTTCTACACCGAGCTCCTGCTTGTTCTCAACTCTTGAATGTGGGGCTAGGTTTTGAACTTCAACATTTTTAGTTCTTGTGAAGTACTGAAAATTCCTTGTGATATCAATGCAGTGCCAGTGTACACACATGTGACTGAAAATTAGAGCATGTGAATTTAAAAAAACTGGATGGCTTGTGAGACTCGGACTAGGATAGTGGACTGATTCCCAGCATTTTATTAGTTGGCTAGTTGAAGAAATCAGTGAAAATAGTTGTGGTGTTAATGATCCCGTCCATCCTTCATCACTCTGTTCTGTGTGTGTGGGCGAGGGTGAACATACAGAGCCCAGCTGAAGTGAGACATTAAGGTTGACAATGCTGATGCATTTCTCTATAAGTGTAATATAAGCTCAGCAAGAAACAAGCCAATAGAAGTAGTTTATAAGAAACAGCAGAGAAAGGAGCATAAACATGCAGCAAAGTGATAATGAAAAAAAATTATCCCTTTAGCATTGCCTAATGCTAAGAATATGCTAAAATGTAAGCTGTATGTTCACTAACTGTCAGTCTAATGCACGTTCTGGTAGTCCTTTTTCTCTGAGAGAGTTCTGTGAGATGGAGGCCCTCCCTCTGCCAGCAGGACCTGCTCAGCAGTGAATCACATCAGAAAGGGACAGAGGATGGTGATACATTTTCCCCAGTGATTAATAGGATTGATGAACATTTAGTTTATTGATATTTAAATAAGTAATAGTTAAATCAAGGGAGATATTAAGTCTATGTGACTTTGCTGTTTTAGAAATAAATAAATGATATCAGATACTCCAAGCTAAAATGAGAGAGTTTAAACACACGAGTGAAACCACATTGTGGTTTTGGATGTGTAAAACAATAATAATTGTTCAGGAACCTTGACCTATTTGCATGCATGTTTCTCTGTGTGTGTTTGTGCACACATAACTTGGTGTTATGTGAGCAATCAGACACAGTTAATAAAATACCTAAAATCAGGCAGCAAAGTTTTGTACATGAGAGGAAACAAGATGATTTAAAAAAGTACGCGATTTGATTTGTAAACCACAAACTTCTTAGCCTCGTTCAACGTCATCAATAATTGCTACAGTAACACAGAACTTTTTTATGAATGTTTGAATAATGTAAGGACCTTTTTTATTTATTTATTTATTTATATACTGAGCCTTAGCACCATGACAGAAAAGCTATGCATCTAGATAGAGAGCGTATGGTGATACAAACACACATTAGATGTCAGCACACACAGGAAGACTAACACACATACTGACTGGCTATTTTCCATCTGCTAACTAAGTGAGGTCTCAGGTTACAGCAGGGACAAGACATGTAACAACCTCTTTAAAACTGCAGACAGTTTCTCAAGAAAAACAGGCTGGGAGGCATGTTCATGTAATGTAGATTAAAGATTAATCATTGCTTTTACCAAACTACATCTTTAAAATCCTTTTCTCTGCAGCCGCCTTTGTTTCTGAAAGAGATGAAGATGCTAACACTAATATAGCCACTTACTCAAATATTCTAACTGATGAAGTCTTACCCATTAATGATCTGAATGTAGTGAAAACATAGTTGGCTGACATCCAAGGGGACATGTACAAATAAAGATAAAAAATGTAGAATAATGTTTTTCCTCTTTTAGCTTTTCCCATATGCTCGAGGTCACTACTGTGGATCATGTGGTCCGCACATTGATTTGGCACAGGTTTTTATGCCGGTTGCCTTTCCTGACACATCCCTCTCTTAATTTTTAACTGAGCTTGGTACATTTACTCAGATGCGCACTGGCTTGTGCAAACTCAACTGCTGGAGTGGGGCACTTTGGGGCTTCAGTGGTTTACTCACTGACCCTACGGTCGATAGACAGCAATTAAAACTAGACACACCCAAAAAAATTATTCAATTTGAAAAGCTGGCACCAGCAACTGTTTAATTAAAAATGAACTAATTGTGATAGCACATGAAGAATACATTTTCCCAACAAGGACTGTCAGGTTTTTATTTTTTTTTAAATGAAGACGGTGTATCAGATCAAGCCTCCGCTCTGTTGTGATGCAACAGTAGTATATTTTTGGGCCAGACTCGATATCCTGTGTGAAAAATTAAAGAGTTAGAAATACAGACGAGTGAGTCCGTCTCATGGAGAACAGCTGGTCGTTTTCGTAATAAGATAGCACCAAGTCTGCCCTTTGCATGGAAAACAACTTGTCCCCTGGTAACATGCAACTGGGCTCAGTAACAGAAGTGGCTGTTGTGATGACATCATATCTGGGTCCAGTGTCACCCAGGGGCCCTGGATATAAACTTACAGACAGCTGAGGCCCTGAAGTTGTTAAGCAGGGTTGCCTAGGAGACACATCACATCACACAGTTTATTGCAGAGTCAGAGACTGATACCAGAAGTTTAATCTAGTTTAAGCTGTGTGAGTATGACAGTGAAAAATGGTACAAATGACAGCAGTGAGTTAAAAAAGTTAAAGCTGTATGAGTCTGTCGGTTTAATACCATAAAGTGCCATAAATAACCATAAGAAACTTCCTAGGCAGAAAGTATTTTAACACAGCCATCTAAATTAAATGCACCTATACCCTACAAAGACATATATAAACTTAATGGCCACTTATAACACTTGTGCAATCTACCCATCCATCTATCCATTATCTTTTACCACTTATCCTGTCCAGGGTTGGGGGGGGGACTGGAGCCTATCCCTGCTTGGGCAAGACGTGGGGTACATCTACCTCAGGGCCAGCACAGAGACACAATCATTCACACCCCCAGGCAATTTAGAGTTGCCTATTAACATTCATGTCTTTGGACAGTGGGAGAAAACCGTAGTACCCGCAGCTAACGTGGGTACTTTGGGTACCCTGTGACCCCCCTGTACAATCTAATGCAACCTAATACAAAAGCTACCAGGAACTCTACTTTTGCAAGGTTATAATTTCTCAGTTTTTAAGTTGAAACTGTCAAAAAGAGACAGGGTGGCCTCTTGAGAGACATTCAGCGCTGCCAATTGAGCATTGTTCCGTCAGTGCTCAAAAGTCTGGATGGAATCCAAACTAAATGCCCAAATAATCCAGTCCCTGGAGAAAATTTCAATGCAAACTTCCACAGACTGCTTGCAAGTGACACATCACTGCAGTATGTCATTTCACCTGTCATTTTATAGTGCTGCTAGAAAGCTTGGTGTCAGAGCGTTAGAGAACACTAAAAACTTTAAAGGATGTTTAAAACTAGCTATGCAAAAAAAGGTTAATGGTGGCATAAATGTAACTCAACATAACTGCAAAATAATTTTAACACTAATTTTAATTCTAACTGAATAAAAGACCAGTTTAACAGTGATAAAATTTCACTACTATGTTGCCACTTTGAACCTAGTTATTCTCAGAGTATAGAGGTAGAAACTACAAACCCATCTGAAAATGAAATATCAAACTACCAGCAGAATTCCTGTAAGAGGAATTAAGACTGGTCACTAGATTTATATTTTCTATAAATATATTAAAAATGTTGGGACAACTCAGTTAGTAAATTGTTAATACAGTAACATATTCTGTTTGCACAGATACCTGTATCCGTTATATACTTTAATTTATAAAGAGGACAACTGATCAGTAATATTAATAATATCAGGTTGCTTGGACTTCTGAGGGTTTTTTCTCAACAAAGCTCTGAGAGATGCCTCAGAAGACTTGCAGCAAATGGGGACACGTTGCATTTTAATTCAATACAATGTCTTATTTCGTTTCCTACGAATGACACAATTGCCAGCTTACATTACCCCAAAATGTCAGCTCTTTCACAGCATGTGTTTGAGGATACTTGTAAAAAAAAAAATCATTCTGAAGTCTGTCTGGACTAAACTAAACTGTACAGAACCACTTAAACCGATATGGTCTGAGCCTCCCTATATTCCTCTGACTGTGGTTGAATATTTTCCTTATGGTTTGGTTGTGGGGAGCACTACAGCAGAGAGGATTTGGAGCAGCTAAAATAAGCCAAAACAACAACCGCCTCCTCCACGACGGCAGCTAAAACCACTCATAAATGTTGGAAGATAGGCTTTAGCTCATAGGGAGGGTTGATGAGAGAGGGTGATGAGAAGTTATAATGTACAGTAGCAGAGAGGAGAGAGGAGAGAGGGAGTGGTTAGGGAAGAGAAAAGGGTAAGGGAGGGGAGACTTCTACCTAAAATACAGACAATATCGCACACTCAGAGAGATGAATGGTGTACGACGATGACCGCAATTTGAAATTTGACATGATAGAAGGGAGAGGCAACACAATTTCTCTCTCTCCGGCTTTCTTTCACTCTGTCTCAGTTGTATAACAGTGCTTATACCTGTGAGCCATATTGTCCTCACAAAATCCCCTGCACTGCTGCACCTTTTCAAACCTGTTATGAGAAATTCATAGTCACTGTGCAGCAAAAAAAAAAAAAATCCTTATAGTCTATTACTGAACTCTTTCAGTCAAAGCCTAGCCTCAAAGGGTGGTGCTGCTATGAGGCTAACGGAGCATCAGCTTTCTCAAAATAATCATTTGCATAATATTTTGCAAAAGCTTTTGTGAATGATTTAATTTTAGTGAGAAAGGGAAAGCAAGCAAGCACTAGAGAGAGGCAGCTGAGACACCAATCAGGAAAGACAGAAGCCTCTAATTACTGATTGTAATGACCAGCACTGTTGCCTGACCTTGAAATGCACTTTGGCTGTCTATTTTTGTGCTCAAACGCAGTGGCCAAGGTGCACTGGTAAAAGCAGTGGAGCAAACACTCTCGATTGGAGGTTTATTCAGATAAAGCTTTGGAAAAAGCTGGTTGCTGAGAAAAGACAAAGAATATCACTTGTGTGTGAAGCAGCATCACTCTGCAGGCTTTTTTGTGCAGCCAGGCTCCTACCCCTCCATACCCCGTCAGCCTCCCCAAGCCTGATTTCCTGGCTCTGCCCATGTCTGCCCTCCTGAAGTCTTTCACAGGACGCTTCAGGAAACTTTAAAATATTTCTCAGAGACTAGAATTTGTTATGTGTAGCAGAGAGGATAACCGATACAGAAACAGAAGAGCTCTCACACGCTGATCTTACTAAGTCTTTATTTTCTAAACCTGTTTGGTTCAGAATGCAAAATGGGGCAGTGTCCTGGTTGAGGGAGGTCATGTTCTGTCTGGCAGACAAAAACTGTCTGAGGAAAGATGCTATTTCTAGAGTGTTGGCTGCTTCCATGTATTCTCAGAAATATACAGTGGAGTCACTTAAGGTTTTTGCTGGGGCTATTCCATATTATGTTGTCTATACTATATCATGATAATTTCACCTATGACAAAAATTAGCTATATTGTGAAAGTGCATGCTAGTAGAGGTAATTCTAAAAAAAGCCATCTGTTCTTTGGAAATTGTTTAGCAAATGAAAAAAACATGTCAAGCAAACATTTGTGATTCGTAAATTGTGTCAAAACCCAAAACAGCAAAGAGTGGAAACGTGACTCACGATTTGTGTCACCAGCTCAAACATAAAGTAACAATGGTAACCAGCTCCTTTAATTCAGAAAGGTTTGTCAAGTTGCTTAGGTAAAGAATGATGACCTGAATTATGTCATGATAATTATGGTTGTCGACTGGCATAATGATTGTAATCTTTTTTGCATATGCTTATTTTTAACAACACATTTCAAATACATGCATATGAAAAGTTTATAATAATACAAATTAAGTTTTTTAAACAGTAGTTCTGCATTGAGTATTTGCTATTAAAAGACAACGCATTTATTATAAGACAATGAAAATTAAATTGAATAAAACTACTGTTATCTTTTAGCAGTAGTTAAAAGTTGTGTTTAAATTTAATTCTAAAGACTGAAAACTGAAGGATTTTAATTCAGCATTCCTAATAGAACGCATATTCCCCCTGAAACTATGCCTGTGTGGAAATAAGACTTTAATAGAGAAGTATGTTCTTCAAAACAAATTCAGGCTTGGTTTTAAACTAATATAAACCATGAAACTGCAAAATTGGGCCAAAAATCACAACTATACATTTTTCTAAAACTGTTCTTTCCTTTGTAACACTCTAAATGACTTAGCAGTTGCTATTAATAAGACAGAAAGGTGACCTTCTATACAGTGGTTCAATGGTTTCAACTTCCTAGAATCTCTGGTCACTGCAAGTCAATTTATGATCCAAACAGGGAATTAAAAAGTATATTAATGGTTATATATATATATATACAATCTTCTCATCTCTTTTTTTCATTTCACTATGACACGTTAATATTTTAGATGCAGAGGGCCTGTGTAAACAAAGCTGCCTTAGAAGAACTGTATGACTTTCAACAATCCCGCATATCTTCTTGTTTCTTTTTTAACAAATTAAAATGTGGACTGGCTAGTTAAGGGCAATTTCACAGTGTTACATCACATTTAGAGCCAGAAACCCTGTATGTGTGATGAAAGAGAACTCAGTCATGATTAAGAGAAAGATGAACAGGGGAGAAAATTAGAATGAAAGCAAATGTACAATCTAATAGATGGTTTAAATAGGGAAAATGCCACAACAAGAAGTGGGTAAAATAGTGTATAAAAAGCAATAGCACACTGAGAAATACAGAAGATGTTAATAATATGGAGATGATGCAAGTGACACAATCTGCTGCTGAAGCAAAGTCTTCCAAGGAAGTAAGAAGTGCTGTGTTTTTGTCTGGAGTTTAGACAGAGTAGTTTTCTTAATATCATGCTTTGTTGATGCTTAACACACAGTCATGCGCAGAAGTGCAAGAATAATCCAAGCACACAATCACACACACGCAGTGAGGTAAAGCATAAGTCGTGCTGATAAGCCATTGGCTGAAACAAAGTCAGCCACTATAACGAGACACTGAGGGAATACAGGGTGTTTAGAGACTCAATGTGAAACAGAATGAAAAAGATAAAGAGGCCCAAATGGAAAGAGATTATAAAGTAAAGAGAGAGACAGAAATAAGGAAAGGCAGGCAGAAAGATAAATTTAAAAGAATGAATTAAACAGTTTCAATTAATAGATGCAAATAAAGATAGAACGGGAGGAAACAAATGAAAGACTTGTAGACATGAAACAGAATAAAGGAGGTTGGCTAAAACCAGAGAAAGAAATAGAGATAATGAGTGGAAATTATGAAATGACTAAGATGTGCAGGAAAACAATGAATTGAAAATAAGACAGAGGGGATTTCCCTCATGCCTGTCACTAAAGAGGGACTGCTGTGAGATGCAGACAAACATACCCACAAGAAGAAAAAAGAAAAGACAAAGGCAGGCAAAACACAAAAGAAAAGTCACTTGTACAGCTCTTTCGAAAAGAGATGTGACTTGGCAGAAAAGGCTGGTGCAATAAAAATACCAGTCAGCGCGCATGCACACACACACACACACACACACACACACACACACACACACACACAAACATTTAATATAACTACTCTACTCAGGTTTTTGGTTTGCTTTGATCTCTCAGACATAATATGAATTTCAAAGACAAAACTGGTAAATTTAAATCAGACAAAGCAGTAAAGATTAAAATCCTTTGAGGTCTCTTGCATATTAAACATCCAGCAAAAATGTCCTGTTTAATTCCAGCATTTAAACAGTAAACATCAAAACCACCCCTGGCATAAGAAGGGCTGAGTGGTTGTTTCCTCTCTGTCTTTTGCCTTTAAATCATTAAAAAGTAGCAGGAATTGCAAATTCCCAACTTTGCATAAATTGGTCATTAAATGTGAATCCAATTTACACCATGGCCACAAATATCAAAATGCATTATTTCTAAGGTGACGAGGCCTAGGTTTACCACATCCATTAAACATGCTAAGCAATAGTGGAAAAAGTAAAAGTAACACTAGACTCCTGATGTCACAAAATATCACCTGGAGTCGGGTGTTAGCAAACTCAGATTCCAATCAATGACACAAGGAGCTGGACCACTTGTGGAGTAAGGGGTAAGTTTATCAGGGTTTCCTACATGATAATGTCAGGATGGCTGTCCTGACGCAGTAGCTCAGATGAAACTAGGAGATGGAAAAGGACAACGACCGTAAACAGTAACGTAAGTCTATTATCGATGGCTTCAGTACGTGTTCAATTCGGACATGAAAGATAACGACTTATCATGTATTACATATTTTATCAGCTTAGAATTATTGTGTTTGTTGATGTCTGTGACTTTGGTGAAAATCAGAACATATTTTATGACCAATTTATGTAGAACCAGAAAACTGCAACAGTTGCACTACTTTTTCTTGTAATTGTACTTATCACCAAAATAATCATTTTTAGTAGTAACAAATAAAACCTGTGTTTTTCTCTTCTTCTTGTCTGACCTGTCTTCGCCCTCAGCCTTCCTCTGTGTCCTTTGCCTCTTGGCGGTTCTGTTGCCATCAGGCTCCTTCTGCCCCCCTCCCTGTCTCTGCTCCACAGATGGCCTGGTGGTGGACTGTGGGGGCCGTGGTCTCTCCTCTATGCCTCCCCTGCATCTTTTGACTCCAGGGTGCCGCTCCCTTCTGCTAGCCAACAACAAGTTTGCCGTACTGGGAGCCTCCACCTTCACTAACCTCTCCTCTTTGGAGGTCTGCAACACACTGTCTGTTATCATCACTGAATTGTTTTTAACATTTTTATGGGTTGCTGTTACTGTTGTGCAGCGCTGCATATGCAGTTTTTTCTGCACTGACCTTGAAAGCTAAATTTCCCCCAGGACAATAAGTAGTACTACAAAAACTGCAAACAACCTCCGTTCTCAATTTAAAAAGATTTGCAAAGTCCAATACATGCAAATTAAATATAACAACAAAAATTATGATGGATAGCTGGGTACACTGGCTAAGCACAAACTCGCCAAATTTACCAAAGTAAATTTACTTTCACACTGCTGAGACCTGAATAGGCATTTCAGCTAAAGATACAAAATGTGTGTTAGACTCTCGGAGCAGTTACTTTGTTTTTAAGATTCCTCCAGAGTTTATGCACTCAATAATTTCCCTTAAGTTTTTATTTTTTGAGTAATTTTCAATGCCCACATAACTTACATAACCTAGTTACAGTCTGCCTTCTCAGGTAAGGTGATTTTTTAGTTGTCATGTAAACAAGAATCCTGGCTCCTGTATTCGGTGTAGGGATTTGAGAAATCAGATTTTCCTAGGTAGATTTCTTCTAATTAACACTGACGTCTCTGCCATGTAGATGCCATTAGAGGTTTCTGTAATTTTTTTATAAAAGTGCATGTGCATGACTAAAGTTGCAGATGTGAAAAGCAGCAGAGTGAAGCTGCTGGAAAAGAGATCATTGCATGGAAATGACACTGGAACCGCAATGCTTTCTTGTTTTGCATTCAAGCCGACCCTAATTCTGACCAAAGATTCTACAAAGTGCCTTGTAAAAGTTTTAATAAGGCACTTCTCACCCTAATGCACATAGCTGACATTTTGAGAGCTGTAATGTGTAAGTGTGGCTGTGCTGTCAGTCTGCTCAGACAGTTAAAAACTGTAGAGTCTGTGACCAGTGCCTCAAAAATAAATCTGAAGTACAGTAGAAGTCAGCTTTTTTATTATATGCATGTATATATGGATTTATAATAACCTGATTATTTTGTGTATGTAAACTCATTCACCAAATAATTTATTGATTATGAAAAGGATTTCTCTGTAATCTGGTTACTCCAGTACATGTAAATGCAGGCAGTATCTAAAATACAAATGTGTATTTAAAGTGAAAATTTAATTTTGTGCATTTTAGGAGTTGGACCTCTCCAACAACTACCTGGATAATTTACCAGCTGGATTATTCAGAGACATGTCTAACCTAACTAGACTGAATCTACACAACAACTCACTAACAGTAATGGACAGAGAACTCTTCCAGGTAAGCACTGGCTCAATCAATAGTACAGCTCAATAATAAGACCAGCTGAGAATTATACAGATCCTTATACTGTAATTTATGATTATATAATGAGTAATGAGTACAAAGAGTTCCTCCAAAAATACTTGCAAAGTAACATGCATGTTTGTAATGAATTGTGAGCTATTACATTAGATCAGTTAATCCCACCAAAACACTTTATGAATAAAGATAGAAATGCTGATACGCTCTTTCAACTCCTGGGCAAGGCTCAACAGACCCTGTTTAGGAATAGAGCCAACCTGGGCTGATATTCTTAGTGACATGACTGGGCTGCCATCCAGATGGTAAATTAGTAATAAACCATTTGCTCAACACTTTCATCTACTTTTATTTAAACCAAAGCAATCTGCAGAATGAACTTGTATCATCACTTCACTTGGGACCCTAACTTAAAGAGGATTAGCCCATCAAGTAGTGCTAGCTGAGCCTTTAGGCATCAAATTCAGAAGGTAATAATGAGTAATGAGATTTGCTGTATGAGAGGACAGAAGAAGACACACAAAAGTCCTGATCTTTCTACAGGGTCTGGGGAATCTTCAGAGTCTGGACTTGTCCCTAAATGGATTGTCCTCGGTTCCTCTTGGGCTACTGGACGAGCTACAAGGCCTCAGGTATATATATGTATGCTAATGTGTTACTTTATCCAATGTGCTTTTGCAGACTCCAGAGCAACATCAGAGTACAATCATGTCCTCAGACTTTAAACATATTAATCTTACTATAAAAACATCAGAGATCACAGGTTACTTGGAGTCAGTCTCTCTATTAAAACATTGATAATATAATGAAAGTGAGAAATTAGATTCAATTGAAAAACTTTTTTTTTTTCCAATGATTCCATAGGTGGCTGTCATTAGCGGGCAACCGGCTTCATGGCTTAGAGAGGGCAGCATTCGAGCCCCTTGCCAACCTACAACACCTTGAACTGGGACACAACCCATGGGAATGTGATTGCAACCTCCGTGATTTCAAACACTGGATGGAGTGGCTTCTGTATAGAGGTAAATGTTTGATTTATGTTATAAGAGCATAAAAGGGCAATAAAAAGTGTGTGTGTGTGTGTGTCTATATGAGTATCACTTTGTGTCTTACTATGTGATATAAGCTGCATGATGTGCAGTTATATTATGTAGTCGATATGTGAATGCACATTGCTGTGCTCATTGTGTGTTTCTGTGTACGGAGAGTGTGTACGTGTTTCTGCAGGCTGTTAGTACATCAGATAACCACAGCTGCTCTCCGCGCTCTCTTCATGTGTAAAAATCTACATTCACCTCAGCGCCTCAGGCCTCAGCTGCCCCGCTAATGAAGCATCTTGTCTCTTATCTGTCTCATTCTTCCCTTTGCCTCACTCTGCTCTCCTCTGCTTTCCGAGCTCTACTCTCCAGTTTACTACTGTACACTTCAGACAGAGCCTTGACACATGGCGGACGCGATAACTCAATAATCATCAAAGCAGCAGTGAGAATTACAAGATGACATTTTGTAGCTGAGCATGCAATCATGACAGCAGCTGTTAAAAAAGGTAGATGATGTGTGATATGTGTTTTAGAAAGTACAACAAAGCACAGAAGTGTGACAGCAGTCTGTGTTGACTAAGGCGAACTACTTCAAGCATATACAACTGGGATATTTGGAGAGAAAGACTTGTGTTTGCAGAGGGGATTCTTTTTGGCTCATGCTGAGATAAAAGCCTCCGAGGGCTAAATGCCACCTTCCTCTTGTCTTTTCTATTATCTTTTATTGTTTCTGATACGCTGCTTACTGTATCTTAGGGCACAAATCAATGGCTTACGAACACGCAGCCTCAAGACGAATACTACATCTGGGAAAAAGTGCGGCAGATGATGACAAAGCACATACTCCACCCTCTGCTAAATATGAGAATTAGTGACTCAAATATTTCTTTCCTCCTAGCATACACTAGAGCTCTGCTGAAGCTTGGCATGTCATCTTATGAATTATAGAAGGGCTTAGCTGAGGCTATCTCAAACTTAGTGTAGACAGCACAGCAAACCTTGTGTGTGTGTTAAGTGATGTATGACTCATCCTTGTGTTGGCACAACTAGCCCCCCTCTCTGTCGTTTCCTCTCCCTCAGTTAATTGGTAGTGCTTTACAGATATAAGACAGTTTGTAAATGACTGGTCTCTGTTCTCCCGTTTCTGCCCTTTTTACTCTCCATCAGGAGGCAAGGTGGATGCCATGGAGTGTACACTACCGAAGGATCTGCGTGGGCGAGACATCCGTGGTGTTCCAGTGGAAATGTTTAACTACTGCCTACAACTTGAAGATGAGAACGGGGCGGGTGGTGGTGAGGGTTCCCGTTCTGGAGCAGGAGGTGTTCCTCCCTGCAGCAGGAGTGCGCTTAACCCCAGTGGGGCAACACCAATTTCTGACAACAGTGGCAATACTGGTGAAGACTCCTCCTCAAACACAGCAGTCGGAGGAGGAGGTGGAGGTGGGGAGGCTTCATCAGATTGTGTCCGGGCCCGCTACCGACCTGCAAGCGTGCGCCGCGCCATTGGCACGGTGGTGATTGCCGGCGTGGTGTGCGGCATTGTTTGCATCATGATGGTCGCCGCTGCAGCATATGGTTGCATCTACGCCTCCCTGATGGCCAAATACCAGAGAGAGTTGAAGAAGAGGCAGCCATTGATGGGGGATGGAGAGGCAGACGGGGAGGACAGGGAGGAGAAACAGATCTCCTCTGTAGCTTAGAAAAGATGAGTAAGAGTTGTCAAAGGGTAAAGTTTGGAAGGGGCAAAACTTAAAAGGGCTTAAAGAGGAGAGAGATGAGAGTTTTTTTTATGCACAGTTATGGTATCTCTCCCTCCAATTCCCAAGCTGACACCATTCTTCCATGTTTTGTTTACCTTCCTTTGTCCTGTTTCTATTTTTAACCATCCCTCTCTCTAATACCCACTCTCACACACGGTTTGTCTTTTCCTTAATTTTCTATTCCATCTTTCTTCCATTTTCACTGCAGTATTTGGTACTAATCATCCATCCAATTCGCCTACCAGCCACCTACTGCTGCTGTTGGCTGCTGCTAAGTTTGCCATTTGGCCAAGAGCATAAATGGTTTTGTACTCTTTCTAGTATGAAACTTGTTTAAGCTGTTGCATACTCATGGCATATGGTCAGTCAGTATTTTGTAAAAGTGGATTGAATTTTCAGGGATTTATAGTATGTGTTTTGGAGAATGGAACAATGTTCACAACATTAAGGAGAATCTGTAACATTATGCTGTGTCCACCTCCTACATTGTTTGCATCTTTGCCTCCTCAGCCTCTCCAAAGCCAGTAGGGCCTCAACACAAACAGGACAGGACCCTAGCCAAAAACGTTTGACCTCCCTCTGGCCCAGTGTTCCTCTGACATTCTTTTGGACGTGTGTCCCAATAAAACACCAAACGTTGCCGGGCTCGAGGGAAACGAGCGTAAAATTTGTGGAGCACAGTCAGTAAGTCAAAACCTCTCTTGCAGAAATAACGCAAAGGATGCAGATTATATTGCGACATGAAATCAATGTCTCCCGAGCCTCTTGTGATTTGAGACTTGTGGGATGTTAAATGCAACACAGGAGACATTTGTGGATCATTTGTGGATGGCTGGATCATTCAAAAACATGAGGTCAAAGACATTGATGAGATGCTCTACCTTACCTAGACCACATACATTTGTCTTGGGATCTTTTCTGGACCAATAACATCCTCCAGGTGACACTGACTGAGCTGTGCTTGAGATTCTTCAATGGATCTTACCAAAGGCTTAAATGGGGAGAAAACTATTTAACTGGAGTTGCTTGCTTGACTCCTGGTAAATGATCATGATCAGTATCTGGACAATTGGCAAGACTTTTATTATGGTGAAAATATTTATGTTTCTGGCATTACTTACTTGGACTATGCTTCTAGGCTGGTTAAGGGAAGTCTTCACAATGGTTTTAAAGACAATATTTAAATGACCATGTATTTTGCTTTGAAGCAAATATTCTTTTTCAGAGGTTTTCAGAATGATTTCACCCTCGAAGGTGAATGTTTGCTACTCTGGCATGAAAATATCTCAGAGAACCACGTCTCTTTGCAAGGACTACAAAAATTGATTTGAAGACTACAAACTTCAGACTCCTGCACTTTATTTCCATAATCAGTTCCTGTCTGGCCTCCCTGTTCCCTTCCCTTTCTTTCTAGGAAGGAATACAAAAAACAAGGAATTAAACAAAAAAGACGCTGCTGTTTTCCCCCTTCTTCTTATTCCTTTATCTCCCGATCCATCTGTCCATTCAGTGCTATTTATACAATGTTATTGTCACGCCTACTCAAAGATGTCCACCTCACATCTTTCCTTATATCCATATTGTCCCCTCTGTTTTTTCAAAAGGATCTGCAATATGCAATGAAAGTTTTGTCACCTTAACATTAATATCTATTTACTGCCAAAGACCCCCTTTGTTATTGATATAGGAATAAACATTTTTTAAATCCATTTATTTAACACACATTCAGTATATTCTGCGCATTAAACACTATAGTTAGTATCCTATACGCCTTTCATTGCATATTGCTCCCCTATAGAACTATTATTCCCTCTCAAAATTGTAATTGGCTGAAAGTACACTTATATTTACAGTGTGTTATATTATACCTAGGTATGATGCAGATAAATATTATTATATTAGCCTTTACTATGGTGTGTTGGCCCAGCAATCCCCAAAAATATTTTTGACGTAACTGTTCTAGTTTTATGTATTAATTCATATATGTCTTTTGTGTTGAATGTCTATGTTTAATTTTGTTTAAGGTTTAAAAATCTCTGTATAACGTTTATTTGTCGTGTTCATTTACTTGTGTTCAGTAGTTTGTAAAGTTTCTGCAAGATGCATAGAAAGAGTTTGGCCAGAGCGCTGCCTCCTTTCTGAAATGTAGCAGGCAGATATTGTTTAGCACAAAACCATGTATAGCGAACAACATTAACATTATGATTTTTTTTTATTTATTTATTGCTGTGTGACTAGTTTTATCTCATGTCATTTGATTATGTAATAAGACTAGTTAAAAACAACAAATGGCATTATAATTAACGGATCAACAATCTATCCATATTGTAAAATACTATTTCACTTCACAGAGAGAAAGAGCAAATTGGAGAAATGTTAAATGTAGTGCACAGGATCTGACTTATCATTAGAGAATCCTATCCACCACACGGCAGTCACACTGTTCCATCTGGCTGCATTTATGAACCTTACACTACTGCATCAACAGTTTCCATATAATAAGTGTTTTTGAGTCATTTTGAGGTTGTGGAATGTGTGATAAATCATGATGTACAAGAGCTGGAGTTTGGTGCACAATTAACTATTAGGTTTGCATTGTAAGTATAAAAACATTCCCTTAAAATTTAACTAGGACATCTGACAGTAAATTAACAGTTGGTAATATTTTTAGAACTAAAGGTTTTGCAAAGTGACTTAATTGACAACTGTAAGGATAGTAGCAGTAACTGAAATAAACAGCAGCATCTAAACTCTTTCTATGAATCTAGAAACTTCGTCCTCTCAGGCCCTGGTCTTCAGGTCTTGTGTCGTTGGTAGCTAAGTATCTTAGCTTGCTGAATCCTGTTCCTATAGCCTGTGTGTGTAAAGATAATAATAAATTATAGTTTGTTACGTACAAACTGCAGCAGCCATGATGACTGAGGGCTTTAAAGACTACATTGCCCAGATGTCTGTGGTGTGTTGTGTTGTTATTATGATTGTAATTATGACATTGATGCTATGATGATGATGAAGCACTTCCTGGTCAATATGCATTGATTTAAATAAAAACATATCACACTTATGTCAAATTGACATCCAGACCACTGACAAAGTTTGAACAACTACCTCTGCTTTCAAAATGATCAACACCACAGCTTTAATGTAGGTTAGGATATTTGGAGTTAAAAATCCCTGACTAAGTCTGTAGAGGTGGCCAAGCATAACTTCTGTTGGAAGTTGGAACATAAATATCTGACAGTCAAAATAATTTGCCAATAAGCCTAAATTAAGTTTCATTTGTTTAAGTGGTCAGAAAGTCATATAATTTAATGTTTAGACATACAGCCAGAAGCTAAAATGGAATAAATACACCATCAAATAAGAGGATAAATGATTCGTGATAACAGCTCGTCTGTATGCTCTACCATATCTCCTTTTTTTATTTCTTGCCCTCTGTCTCCTTTCACCTTTCTCTTTTTCTCATCTCCTCTCTCCCTCCCTTCTCGCCTCACTTATCTTGTCTCCATTTATTTTTCTGTCACCTTTTCATCATTCTCTTTACCTTTATTTCTCTCACAGCCCTCTTTATCCTTTTCTCTGTCTGGTCTATTGTGTGTCCTTTTTCACTTTTCACATCCCCTCAACTTCTTTTCTCTTTTTTGTCCTTATTCCTCTTTATCTTCTCTACTGTATGTCAAATACCCTCTATCTATGATTTTGTTTTATGATTTTCTTTTCACTCTCTCACTGTCTTTTTGATTTACCTAGTTGTCTTCTTCTCCTTCCCCCATTCTGTTTGTCTGTCAGTAGTAGCGTATTAGGTTTATTTACATACAGCCTGTCACTTCTGCCACAGAGACAAAATAATCCTATGCTAAGCCTTAGAACAGCATAAATACAGTCTTTTTGTAGACACTGACTTCAAATCAGCCTCTAAAATAACAAATCCTTGGCCTTCATCACAGGAGAAGAAATTAAATCTGCCACCAAAATGCAAAACCAAATTTTGTTCAGACAAACACTGACACCTGGTGGTCAGAAACTGAATCACAACCACTTACAGCAAATATGTATTTGCATTTAACCTAAACCATATTCCATCCCAATTGTAAAACACAGCTTGTTTTTTTAAATAGCTGCCTTTTATCCACTGTAAATTCTACAACCAGTAGGAACATTCACACCATTGTGCAAACAGCTATTTAAATATGTCCTTATTTGAGACACTGAATAGGAATGACCCTATTTCATGTGCTTTTTCATAGCACAAATAATAGATTGTAGTATAAACGGCGCGTTTGAGCTCTTTGTGTTTAGGAGGTCAGAAGTTGTCCTGTCTTTCCAAGATGCAGTGAGAAATAGAGAGGAAGAAAGAGAAAATGTGGCATGGCAAGAAAAGGAATAATAAAGAGAAGACGGAGACTGAGAAAGAAAAAGCATCATAATGTAAGGAAAGTCAGGTCTGACGTGTTATGTGAGATGTATGTGAGGGTTTAACAGGGTAAAGAAGAGTGTCAGATGGTGAATCAAAGTGTATGTGTGTTTATGTGCGTGTGCGTGTAGACAGCAGGTCCATAAAACATTGACACCATCGAACTCCAGTTAATGATCAGAATATGACCAAGTGCCATAAACACACACGAAACTCAGCTGCTTCTTTTACACAAATCAGACACATCTCTTTAAAATTTACTAGACGAATCATTAATATTGTTAATTTTGGGATTTCCATTCGAGTTTTCTTATTACTGTTTGACTATATAGTTTGGTAAAAGTTATTTCAGATCTTTCTGTCAATACTTTTTTAAGAATTACTAAGCATGATATAGATACATACTGTAGGCTGAGGCAGAGCTCTGGATTCAACATATGGTGAGGTGAATATGTTTCCAAACAAGCTCCAAGAGAAAGAATGATGCAAACACCGAGAAAAAGGGAGACACTGCAAGACCGAGAGGCAGTGAGCATAAGAGAGACAGAAAAACATCTATTTTGAACTCTTTTTCACTCTTTGCTCTACCTGTTTTCCCATTTCCAAATAACATGATTGTCACACCCGAGACAATTTCTGTGAAAGCTGTGAAATACAGATAAGAGTGTGAGTTTGTGCCTTAGAGTGTGAGTGTGTTTGTAGTATGTATTCAGAGTTGCCCTGTCTATCGGTGAAATGAGACAAGCGCACACAGGTTTCCAGTCTGACATGCACACACATGAACACTCACGTGTGTGCGCTCACTCAGATAACTGAGACAGATAACTGTGTCAGTCAGATTGTGTTGAGCAGATGGGCTTACCAGGACAGATGCATACGCATTATCTATTAAAACATCAAAAATGTTAAAAAGAAAACAAACTATAAATTACTGCATTAAATCACCGTTTTGAATTTTATGAATGTATATTATCATTTGTTATTGGTACCACAAATATAGGTTAGTAGCAGCCTACTCCACATTCTAGCCATGCGTCAGACCTTTGCAGTCATGGCTAAGATAATAAAAAACCTTCCCTACCAGGTTTATGCACTAAGTTGGTTACGTTTAAGAAAGATTATGGTTTGTGGAAAAAATAAATAAATAAAAATAATTAAAAACACTACACAAGTTTGTACAAGTAGTACAGAACACAAGTATTGTGCAACCTTGTACCTGCACAAACTTCATCACTCTTAACACAACCAACAATCACCTAATAAGTGTCACTAACAAATCCATCCATTCATCCATCTATCAATTTTCTGTAACCGCTTATTCTGTTTAGGGTTGCTGGGGAGCTGAAGGCTATCCCAGCTGTCACAGGACAAGAGTCACTAACATGTCAGCTTGTCACTTTTACAGCCAGTTCGTGGTACCAAGCAAAAAAGCAAGAAAAGGCAATGCAGAAAGAAGAGAGAGAGAACAGACGAAAGCAGGATCAAAAGGCAGATGATGGAGGGAGTAGGGAATTTTATAAGGCAAATGGCAAGATCAGAACGAGAGAAAACACAGCAAATGCATGTGAGGAAAATAAAAGAACCCAAAACACAAGGGGAACAGCAAAAGAATAGTGAAAAAAGAGTTTGCATTAAAAAAAATCTGTCATCCTACCTCCAGCGATGGCAGTTTTCTTGCCAACTGTCACAGTGACAGCTGTGGTTGCAATCACTATCCTTGCACCTGGAAAGCAGCACACAATTAGTAAGGATGCACAGGGTCTTATTAATACATGCATGTAGAAACAAGGTTGTGTGCATGCGTGTTACAAACAGGAAATATTCCTTTTGACCGTATACACGTGCATGGCTACAGGTGCAGAAGATAGGAAAAGGGAAAAACAGCTCATTTTTTTTTATTGTGAATACATTGTTTTACCAACTGTGAACACATACAGTGATAGTGACAGCTGAAGTGTCAGTAAGGTACAGTATGTCAAAACATGTCTCAAAATAAGTGGGGAGGTATTTTTTAATAAAGTCATGCATCCTCGTCAGGGCATCTATTCACAGCATTCATGTCACCAGCTGCCAACTGTCACCATGCCACAGATTCCAGCCAGATTATCATTTTAAACATTATGTAACAGATTATAAGAGCAAATAGACAAGAGTCTGTGTGTGAATTATGTGTTTTAATTTATTTATTCTTTTAAACTTTACTACCAACGTAAAACTGGTCTATGGTTGCCTTATAAAAATGTATATTTGGAAAATTCAATATTTCCTGCGTTTAGAATTTTTCAGCCACTTTATTTTTGAAAGATCATACAGAAACATAATGGAAACAAACAATATGAACGATTTACTAAACCAGATTTGCCTTTCCAAGAAGAGTGAATCAAAGATAAATAATGACTGCCTAGGAGAGGAGGTTACGGACTTTAATTGCATGCTCATGCAGTGAAAGAAAGACAAGAGAGAGAGAGGGGCCAAACTGGACAAAGAAAATAGGTTTTAAGAAGAAGCGTGTTAAAAGAAAAAAATGGTGACCATATCATGCTTTAAAAACTGGAGTAAGGAATAATAGATTGCAGATAAATAAAAAGAGAAGTTATGCGAAGTATCAGTAACAGTTTTCCTCTACCCTCAGCCTCCTTCTCCGTCTCCCTTCGTTTTCTCCCTCCCTCCTCAGTTTGATGATCCACCTTCTCTGCACTCAGGGAGCTGCTATACTCAGGTTCATAGTCCCTGAATGCATCTGAACACAATACACTGAATTTACCATCACCCCAATAATTACGCATGCCTAAATTTTGATGATGGATGTGTTGTATTATATACATCTAAACTCACTGTGAAATGTCTATCACCGTCTATAAAATGACAAGTAAACAAGCATCAAAAATTATGTATCTCTTAAGAGTAAGAGCCAGTACATGCATTATGGTATGAGCACTGTGTGAGGTTTAAATGAAAATGAGTAAACTAAATAAATCTGTAGACATGGTTCGCATTACACTACATTTGATACTTTAAGTAAGTAAGGTGGACACATACAGACACCAAGGGGACCAACCACACACTCGCTAAATATACTGTATCGAATGTATATACATTTATGACTAGACACTTGTTGTTGCTTATGGCATTTCACAGCAATTTAACATTTTAATATGCTTAAAAAAGTAATTTGATTTATTTAGCAAAGAGTCAAATAAAAAATAAACCAAAAATCAATCAAAAGTCAGTGAAAGCCAGGCTCAAAATCACATTTTTCACTCAGATTTCATATGTAAACTAGATTTAAAGATGGAGTTGGGTGTGAGTATGAAGTAATTATACAGTAAATGTGATGACAGAAGCTGATGTCATATTTAGTGTGGCTGATTATTGTTCATAACAGAATCATTTACTAAATACGAACCAAAATAAAAAAGTTACCACTATTTAACTGACAGGAACTTTAGGAATTCTGCTAATTTAAACAGCTTATTAATAACTGTCTAAATCTCTATATGCAGTTGTGTTAATACAAACTACATAAACTCAAAGTGAAATAGAAAATAGATGTTGTAGACTGGTGGCTATACAGTAATGTGCCAGCCATTACAGGTTTTGGGCTCAAACGGCTGAAATCGGCCCAGCAAATTGGAACTAAAGTGCTTTGTGTTCGTGTGTGGGTGTGTGTGTGTTTGTTCAGCAAACACATCTCCTCTATTGTACCTTTACTGTCCAGCCTGGGCATGTAGTACAGAAAGTGTCCAGCTAGGTACTCGGCTGCTCTGCGGTACCACACCGGGAAATGGTCCAATGTGAACATATTCTCTTTGTCTGTGGAGGTCAGGAAAGACCTGTGGAAAGACAGAAATAAGCTTAAGAAAAACCTACTACATACTGCCCAAAAAAACAAAAAAAAAGAGAAGAATGAAGATAGGAGCAACATAAAGACTTGGGGATTAAGAGAAACATAGTGTGAATAAAGCATAATATATATTTTTTAAAAAGGAGCATAGAAAAAAAAGCTAAAAGCAAAATGGCAGAAACACAGTGACATAAAATGTTAATATTTATGGTGGAAATACATAGGACAAAAGGAACCAAATCAATTGAAACAAAACTGCAACCAGGATTCTTAACAACAAAACTATTTGGTATTTGGAAAACTCGTTAGCAGCTGTTCTTTTATTGTCCACCAGAGGGCAAACTCACACTTCACTTAAAGTACGTACAGTAGAGCTTCTTTTCAGTTAAAATCAGCCTCACATCAACTTCTAACACTTTATTCTAATCCAGGTTTACAGTGTTTGTGGTCATAATGGTATGTCAAATTTATGTGATGACATTTAATACACAAAATGTTTCAGTATTTTATTACTCACTTAGCAACTCTTTTCTCAATACCAGTGTACCTCTGGAATCTCATCAAACCTGAACGGGTTCCCAAGAACGCTGTTTCAATACCCTCATCCATACTGAGAACAAGAAAGGGACAGAGAGAATGAAGTAGAGGGTGGTGGAGTAGATAAATAAGGACAAGGTATTAATGAAATGAGCAATTGTGAAAAATCAATGCCTGCAAGAGCATTTGTTTTAAATATTAACCCAGATGTGTTGAGCATAAGAGCAGTCCAGTAAGCTTCCATAGGAGCTGTGACCACAGCATCGAATAGAGTTTGTTCCAACAACTGCACATCACCTACAGAGAGAGAGACCAGAGGGGCAAAACCATAAATTAAAATAAATAAACTGCAAAAGAGAAACAAGAAAAGAAAAAAAACAGAAATAAATGTTTTACATAATAATATTTGTATTAAAAATACACCAAATATGAAATGATTTAAATGTTTAGAAACTGTGAACTACTCCATTTGTGTTTTTACAATAATTGTAACTCAGTGCAAGTGTAATCAGAAAGGCAGACAAAGCAGATGTGGGATTGATGGTATTTTATTCACTGGTTTTTCATCGTCCATTCAATTACACCAAGTCTGTTTGTAATTATTAGAAAATATGCTGCAAAGGAAGTCTCAACTTACAATCCAGATCAGGTTCTTTTCCAGTAAGGAACTGGACGACAGCTTGAAGCTGGCTCAGCTTACGGTGGGCTGGGTCAATGTCTGTCTCACAGTATGTCCTACAAGCATGTACACACACACACACACAGATCAACAAAAACTAATTCTGAAGAAGTACAACCACTTCTGCAACACTAACAAAGTGAACACCACAACATCCACACTCACCACTCACTGGCAATGGTCAGATCTGGCGCCAGTAAGTCATGAAGACCTGGAGATAAACAGAAAAACGTTGGAGCGGCAAAGAGTAAAAAAGGCAGAACCAATTGCACAGGAACCAAGACAGAAGAGAAAAACTTACCCTCCTCTACAGATACATTTCCAGAGAAGATATACTGCCCATAGCCCCTAGTTAACACTATTCCTAGACTGTTAACACAAAAAAGAAAACATTATTTAACTTCCTATCATTATTTATGTGAAAGATTACTACCTTGTTACTGGGAAAATAACATATGGTCCTGGTAGTAACTACTCAAAAGCACACGGATATTTCCAACTTTAAGAATCTGGTGTTCCATCTTTTTTACTATGTATTTCAACCAGGCTTGTTTAAATACATAGTAGATGTATGTGGTGAATACACTACAGCATTTTCAATTCTGACACTTAGAAATGCTGTGAAGTTAAAACCAATCATACAAACCTGAATGGTGTCTCATTTATGACAGTGTAGAAATAATCATTCTTCAGGAAAATCACCCTCCTCTATGAGACACAGTTTATTAAAAGATAAGGCATAAAAAAGTGACACATAAATATTTCCACCTCAAAGAAATCAAGGACAAAGAAACTACAAGACAATAAAGAACAATATGATTACGAATCACTGATCCAATATTTAAGACATTTAGAAAAGTAAAAGTACTCACCCCCTTATCCACTGAAGTTCTCACATCTAAAGACAATGTTCCAGTTCGTCCTTTGACCATTGCTGTCCTTAGCTAAAAAAACACAGACATAACAAACTTACTTAAAGTAACTTCTGTCATGCTATATGATCGTTAACACCACAAATTATTCTGACCTGTGATATACAGAATTAACAACTAGGCGTAAATGTGTGTGTGAGTGTGCCTTACTCACTTTCTCTTCGGTGTCTTCCCATTCCACCTCTGATAGGTCAACACTGTTGTAGTTAGGTTTGGGCTTTAGCTTCTTCCCCTCTTTATACTGTCTCACACACACACACACACACCCACACCAAAATTTTAGTAACCAATTTATTGTATCATACTTATTTAACCAGATAATTGACAAAGGAATAAGCAAAGATAAAAATTTTGAAGTTTCCCAGCTGCAATTATTCAGCATTCAATAAGATATTTTGTTTTTACCAGAGGTCGCAGGTCCGGATGAGACAGGATGTAACCATTGTTAGTAATGAGATAGGCATAGCCATGGACACCCAACTGAAAAGACAAAGAAATGACAAACAGTTCCACTAATAATATAATTCATGTAATGCGTTATACAGTATGTCATTAAAACAGGTAGTTAATGTGTTATCATGAATCTAACATCAATGAACCCACAGTAACCCCTCACTCACTCAAGACATGCACACACAAACACACACATTTACACACACACACACAAACACACACACACACATCTGGGACTGTGCAATTACCATTCCATTACAAGTAGATAAACTTTGGACTGTGCAATATCTCAACACCACCTCAGTCCAAAATAAGTATAAATGTAGCTTGTACATAGATATCGTATTTTTTTGTCCAGTGTTTTTATATAATGGGACTGTGCAATATTTGTAAAAATACCATTTCATAATCATCAAGTACATACACATGCACACTGAACTGTGCAATATATCAACATTAAATCAGTTCAGAATAGTCTGTAAATATAGACTGTGCACAGCTATTTTATTGTTTGTCCAGATTTTTTAAATTCAAGTACAGATTGTTGAGCCATCATAGCACAAAAGGCAAATCGTCGCAGTATTTCACGAAATGATGTGTTACGATTTTCTCTGTTATGACAGCACAGTGAATACAGTAGTTATGGATTGTTTTACCTTGTACCTTGGAGCCAGTCTCATTAGTTCTCTTAGGGCCACGTCGGTTCCTACCACACCTAGCAAAATCCCATGGGACAGCTACAGGAAATACATTCATAAAGTGAATCAGTAAGAGAATAACAAAAAATGAGAGTGACTAATTTATTATTGTTTGGGTAAAAAATTAGTTTTCTCCCATTTCTCCCATCCTATGCATTTAAAATATGATATTTTAAAAATGGTTGCTTTATAATGTGTAAATAAAAGGGAACGCATTAATATACCATTAAAGATGATTGTTTCTCTGGGACATTTAATGAGGTCATGTATTAATAAAAACAAAACCTAATACTCACTGTCTCTTTTTTCTTGCTGAACACAGGCATTGCCACTGAGGTCATCAGCAGCAGGCTTTGGGCCTGAGTGTTAAACAGCTACACACACACACACACACACACACACACAGACAGAGAGAGAAAAGACACACTGTATTCAAAAACTTTAAGAGACATTAGCTAGTTTACAAAGAAATATCTGAACATTTAAATAATACGGGTTTTTTTTTTTAAAGGTTAAAAAAGAAAAGAAAACTGAGATATGAAGATCAGATAGGAATGATAGGAATGCTTATTTGAGTCAGTTCAGTAATGTGTAACTTTAGCAGCTACCTAAACAAAATTACTTCGTCTAGCTAAAGTTAAAACCTTGCAAAATACAAAAAAAATTCACTGAAATTTGTTTTATAAACAAATGTTCCTGTGAAATGGCTTACATTAACAAGCAGTGAATGGTTTTAAGACTAATGGTTTTAAAGTAAAACTTAAAGTGAGGTAGCAAAGTCAAAGCAAGGTGTTAACTTCAAGGTTCAACTATGACAGACTGAGCTAGAGTTAAGCTAACATTAACATCTGAAGCGTAAGTGGAAATATTAACCTATAAACAAACAACTCTACGAACTATACGCTCTTGTTTATAAATACAAGTAAGTTTTCATATATACTGTATATTAAATTATATGCTTAACTTTACTTGAACAAATATTTAATAGCTACATTTCTAAATTCTCACTTTAACGTTACCTCATCTGTGCCTGGCAACTGAAGATGGAGATGAAGGATGGAAACACAACAAGCGTGAAATGGCAGCGCGCACATATGACACGTGATACTGATAAAAAAGACAATGTTGCTGAAACAAACAGAGAGTGCACTAAACAGTTGAATATCTTATGTTTCATAATGGATATTTTCTTAACTCTTGAGTTTGTGTATTCTTGTAAATTGTATATATCGTAGCGCCGGGCACACCGTGGCGGGGTGTGCGGCAGCCACTGCGGCTGGTAGAGCTTGAGCTATGCTAAACAAGCCTAACTGGCGCTAACAGGCTAATCTGACCCGGAAGCTGCCCAGGTGGAGGTGAGATCCCTCCTGCCCCCTATACCCGCACGACCCTCAGCCTCGTGCAGGTGCTTAGACAACCCGTGATGCGGATCTTGTCTTGTAAACTTTATTTAAAACTAGAAAAGGACGTGAGCGTCAGTCCCACACACAGCACCTTCGCTCACGGTGCCCACCAACACAAACACGAACCCCCAGTAACCCTAGTGACCCTGCAAAACTGCAAAATCTTGTTTTCTGTTTTTTGATTCAGGATCCACCGCCGGTAACGTTGAGAAGTAATGTAAAAAGGTATGGAAAAAATTACACAAATTTACTTTTTTCCAAGTAAGTTGACCAACACTGGTTTTCTGGTAAAAACACCACAAACTGTATTTGTCTATTACTGTTGCTCCCAAGAAAAAAATAAGCATATAACTATGATATATAAATATCAGAAGAAAAAGCACATACAGCATGTCAAATAATAATGTTGCAACGACAGTAACAATTACAGTAACAGACTGACCACACTGTCCATGTAGGCCTCGGTCCATATGATGTCATGGTCGTGGTTGATGACCATAGGCCGGCTGAGAACATGGAGGTACTCCATAACGTTTTCCTGCACATCAGCCAGCGTGGAGACGTGTGTGTAATAACCTGCAGGACACACAAAAACATACATAAATACACATGTCATAAACACCAATAAGGCATAACATTATGACCGATTGTCAATTTAAAACAAATAGACTACAATACAGTAGTTTTGTATTCACCTCGTTCCTTTCAAAGAGGGTGGCCAAAACATTAGAGCCACCAATTAAATGCCCTTAAGTACGACTCCAATACCCGCTTTGACCTCAATAACGATCACCTAGTAGAATTATCACCTTTCTGACAGTTTCAACCTAAAACTTGAGAAACTATAACCTTGTAAAAGCAGAATTCATGGCTGGGCCACTGAATTGGATTGTATTAAACTGCACAGGTGGTCATACTGTTATGCCTGACCAGTGAATCTGAATGATTAAAAAAACTCATACACTTTAGCAGGCATATTATTTTTCTGCTTCTGGCTTGGGTATTAATTTAAAAGCAATAAAGTCATTTATCCGACATCAGAAAGCCTTGTGGTCCCACAAAGCACTGAATATTTTTTTGATGAAAAATCAGCTTGAATCTCCCATGGATGCGAATGTTCTCTGTCGTTCTTTAAAGCTTGGCTTACCTTAAGGTTTATGGCATTTCTACAAGTGGGAGACGGTGACGTCAATGGGATACCCGCAGTGAAGCTGCTCAGTGACAACAGGCTACTGAAGAACTGCCAGGTATGAATATATGAATCTGTGCAAAGCATTTTTTCCCATTGTAACATCTCCTCAAGAGTTCTACTGCTTTTTTCCTTTAAGTTTATTTGCTTACTCAACTAAACCTAGAACAGAATGTTGAGGATTTTTGCAAGGGTCTTTGCATGTTTGTCTGTTTTTTATTATAATTTATTTTTTAATTTTTTGGTGTTGTTGGCAGAAGCAACTGCCAGCATTCGCAACAGAAGGGAGTGCACCTGTTACCGATTAAGCACACTGACACATGCAGATATGATATTTTTTGAGCAGTGATGTGTTTACAGTGTACAATGTCTGTGTTTATTATCAGGTATTTAGTCAGAGGATGTTGACGTGCTCTGAGCAGGAATAAAGTGTTTATTTCCAGGTCTGAGCCGGTGCATGACCTCATGTAATTTACGAGATGGCAGCACCTGATATCCAGTTCCATACAGCGACACCTGAGACTACAGAGAGGCCGACAGATCTCATTTCCTGCTAATTGCAACATGGAGGGGACACTTTTTACGTCTTTAGTGTTGCTCTATATTTTGATGAAATTACTATACATGAATTAAAAAGATGTATTTGATTCGTCTCAAGGAATCCAACAAAGAAACAGTTTTTCACCCTTGTTATTGCAGGCAATCCATTTGACATTTTCAGCAAATGTCATCTCTCGTCCAATTAGGTAGGTGAACACACGAACCTGGAAAGATAATTAATTACAGTATTTAATAAAAAGATCCATTTGATATTGCGGTTGCCCAATACACATAGCATGCAGTGCCTGTAATTGTCCATGACTGTGTGTATAGTTTATTAGTGTGTTTCATACCCGTCGCTCTGGCCAGTTAAACTCTTCAAAAACATCCTGGAAATCCTCCATAGCCCCGTCTGTTATCAGCATTATTGCCTGGTTACACAGGCTGCCCTGGCCCAGTGTTGTAGCCTTAGCACATGCACAGACACACTAACTGATTTTTTACAATTTATACTAAGACATTTACTGATCCATACTGGAGAAATGTGGATATAGAATGTCCTCAAAGGAGTGAATTTATTTGTAGCAGTTACTATGGATGTTGCAAAGATAAACAAACCTCGTTGAGGACTCTGAAAGATTCTTTCATTGCATTTTTCACTTTGCCCTCTCCTTTAACTTGAAGTCCATCAATCAAAAGTTTGAAATGCTGAAAGACAGACACACAACAAAGAAACAGACATTTTGCTGAGCTCTAATAAATTAATTGGTCACTATAGAAAAAGAGGAAAAATAGACGATGAAGGAGGAACGACACTACAAGGAAAACAGAATAAATCAACGCACACACACAAACAGCACCCACATACATGTGGCTGAACCCCTGTACACACCATGAAGTGCTTAACAGACTTTGATATCCAAACATTACTAATATACGCTGTAAAGTAAATGATTTTCTAAACTACAATGAATTAATAATCACGATAAAAAATACATAGTGAAATAGATTTTTAATAACCATGCAAGCTCAGTTAAACACGTAACACTGGGAGAAAACATGTTTTGTAAAATAGAGTGTGTTATATAACAGATAAAAAACTGATGATTGCCTTCCTGTAAATGTGTGTGTATTTGTGTAGTACATGAGTATGTCAGCCAACATCTGTACGCCTATTCTGTTACAGCCTGCCTCTCCAGGCATTTAACCAATCAAAGCCCTTGCTAACAGGTCATGTGATCTACTTAAAATTGTCAGTGCCCAGCGACCTCACCTGATCTGCCGTGTTATGATAGGGAGTGAAAGCAGGGCATGCATCCAAAAGACAACACACACACACACACACGGACTGAGAGGACAGAGCTGGTCTAGTGATGTACAAAACCGAAGCACGATGAGAAGAAAAAAGTTAAAAATGTCAGCAGCAATGAGGCTATGAGACATCAATGGTGTTGTAAACAGAAATTGCAAAAAGTCCAAAGCAACAGCCGGAAAACAAAACAAAAGAAAAAACTGTGACCTTTTGAGTGAGTTGGAGAAGTGAAGATGAAGGAAAAAGACAAAGGAGGAGGACTGTGTGGAGGGAGGAGGACAGAAAACATTTGTAGTCCTAAAGGACTAAGAGACAAGGAACAACCTGCAGTGAACAGGTCGTAACCCTGGTAACACACATTCTCCATGATGCTTTATCTGTGATGCGATGGCAGCGTAATCTTTGTCTTTAGAGGATTAGTAAGATAACAGTTTATGATTAATAGATTAGTGGAGGTTAAGTGAATTAATTAGCTGTGTGTGTATGCCTTTGATACGTCTGTGTGTGTGTGTGTGTGTGTAAAACCTCTCTGTTATCCAGATCAGCTTGGACCAGTGTGCCTTTGAAGCAGGGCTCCACATAACGAACATAGTCACTGTACTGGAAGAAACCAAATATATGACCCAGTATAGATCAATATTACAGACAGACGACTATAAAGACACATTTTGTTCCTTCTAACTTCTAAATCGTTCATCTTACACTCATTGTTGTTCTGTACTGTTTAACTAAGTTCCGATTTTCACCTGTTGTATTGGCATGAGGTGTGTCCTCGTTTTAAAAGGATATAATAGTCTACAGCCAGATTTTCATTTTGCTGCACGGTCAGTCGAAAAGGAGCGTAGCATTTAATTCTCTGTAAAAAAAAAGCTTAAGGGCAGCGGATTTGCAGGCTACGTACGATTACACATGCAGTAATACTGGGATAAACCGTGCTTATTAAACTGATTTGGAGTTGTAAGGCTACACATGGCCAAAAACCTGAAAAACCAAAGAAACAAGGGAATTTTAAAACCCTGATGTTACTGAAAATTAACAGTTGGTGTGAAATGAATGTATTATTTATTTGGGTGTATTTCTATGTATTTACCTTACTCTGTACACTCTACCTGTGTTTAAGCATTTGACTTTTATCTGTGTGGCACACTCATCAGGTCTTAGTGAGTCTGCTCGCATGTTTTCTGAGATTGTGTGAGTGTGTGTTTACTTACAGCTATGATGTTAACAAAGTCATTTTCTCCCAACGTGTCCAGGATCGTATTGATGGTGTGTTTGGCTATGGTCATTCTGAGTCCTTTCATGCTGCCACTAACATCTACCACGATTACAACATCTTTAGGAGATGTGGCTGCTTGGATATACCTAGAGAGCAGAGACAGCATGGAATTACATGTAGAATTAGCTGTAAAACTCCCATTAAACATAACAGAAGTGAGACAACACTCGAGGCTGTGTGTTATTTACCAGGAGTCTAACACACAGACTGAGCAGACAGAGTTCACGCCTTATCCTTTTATTTGTTCCTCTGTCCTTCCGTCCCTGCCTTCCTTTATCTCTTTAATATCGTCCGCTGATTTTCCAAGCTCATTAACACCAATACGATTTACCCTACAGCAGCTGCGATTGGCCATTTTCCAGTTCTACAATGTCTTGTGCTTTGCTTTCCGCCTTCCGTGATTTACTATTTTCAGACAGAGTTCCTGGAATATGATTTACTATTACCGTAACATACAGTAATCCAGCTCCAGCTTGTTTTACTCTTAGTAAAGTCTGTTATAAATAAAGTAAATAAAACGTCGAAAACCTGAGCCGTACAGGACCATTGTGGCTGTGAACATAGAAGCAAGTCTTGGCGCAAGCTTTGAGTCACTACTGTGTATTTACAACTGTCTACACAACTAAAACTGGTGATATATCATGTTTCTATAGTGCTCGTGCTTACCAGTTTCTGTTTCTGCAATCAAATGTAACCACACCGTTTTCGTCTGGAATCCACTGGATCCCTGGAGAGAGTCAGACAGACATTTAGCAAAAGAGGATAGCAAAGGGAAAACTGCTGAAAGGCTGGTGCAGTGCACGGACAAATGCATGCATGGACGTATAGTAACACACCGACGAATGACTGTCACAGAGCAGATCTCATCAGCAGCCATATTGTAGCTGTAGACTGAGTCATCCCGTTTAACAGACAGTTTACGGCATCATCAGTCGCTGTGTAAGTATTCAGTTTAGCTTGTGTGGCTGATTGTTTGTCTACAGCTTGTTCGTGTGGTTTCAACGCTGTGCCAAGACAGTGAAACTTTGGGAAGCATGCATGGTGTCCTAAAGGTCAAAGTACCTGGGTACAGCCTGAAGAAGCCTGTGGAGCTGCCAAAGTACTGCCAGGTCAGAGTTGGATCCTTCAGGAAGTTATCAATGAACACATCGTTCAGAGCTTCAGACATATAGACTCCATTCAGAATATCAGGATCTACAGAAAGCGAAAAAACAAATAAACAATTAAACTCATTTTCTACTAGAAATCACAATCACAAGGCTGCATATGTGCGTTACCTCTGTTGTAGACATTTGTGGGAACTTGTATGTTGCTCTGCTGCGTGTTGACCGGCAGTTTATTAAAGTGTTCATTTGGCTCTAGTGGGAAGTCTCCTCCTAGAGGCAGTGGATTCCCATCTTCATCCACAGTGTTGATCAGCATGGAGTTAAAATAGTCGAACTAGGGGGAGAAACAACAGACGATGACTTTATTTACGTTTTATGTTTTTGGAATATCGAGGCATATTGTCACTTACCTCCAGTGTTTCATTGTACTCGTGGTAAAGATCAGCATCCTCTGCTGCTTCTGCTAACCTCTGCGATAAAACACAACTGGTTAAGGATGCTCTCTGCTCATAAAATATAATTTCTCATCCATGGACGACTGTTTATCGGGTTCAGCATTACACAACCGCTTTGATTTATATTGTAACAATGACTGAAACCAACTAATACCTTCACAGACTTCATCTTCCTCCCGAGCATCTCCTCCATCTCCTCTGCAAAGTTCTTGACCAGTTCTTCTCCATCCACCTCCTCTATCTTCACAACTCCCTCAACATCTTTGTATTTCTTAAAAAAAGACACAGTTTTTAGTAGTAAGTTTTGCTGATAGGTATAAACGTTATGTGTGCAGTTGTCTCTGCATCTCCTAAATTACATTTGTGAATTTTATAATAACTGTACAGTGTTTAAGATGATAAGTAAACATCCTAATATTTTACAGGAAGGTTTTTCACAGATATTTCCAAAATTATTAACTTAAATGACCAGAAATACTCATGTACACATTGATACACGTGAAACTGTTTAATGGCTTCATGTTGCCAAGACTAAACTAATTACACAGCACTGGCTAAATAAAAAAAACAAATCTGCATCTACATAGGATCTAGATTTTTACAAAAACACCGTGGATGCTTTTGTGTGGTCGATTATTTGCTAAAGATGGTAAAGAGACACTCAGCTTGTACTGTATGTGTGTGGCAGATGGTGAATGGGCCTGCTAGGGGATTCCACAGCATGGCATGCAGAGGAAGACCGCATATCCTAATTACAAAAGGACACACTCAAAGGCACGCACGCACACACAAACACACAGGCATAATCTCCTCTTAGGTTTAGATGCTAAGTCACACAATTGAACACAGTTTTGTCGACTTTGAATCAGTTCGTTGTGTACTGGCGCTGGACATTTTACTCCGTGCGTTGCTGACGCACAAGATTAAAACCCAACATAACTTAGTTGCAGTGGATTTGTGGGTCAGGTGCATGATGGTAAGTGCACGGTCTCTGGGCCATGTACAGATGGCAAATGTATGCCAGTCAGTTGTGTTCTTATTGGCGGATGTAGAAGAGAAGAGGAGGAGCAATGAATTCATACTCCAGCAGTCTGATGTGATGATGTCATTTGTACTACATAAAACTGTATCTCTATTCATTTGTGTTTCTTATTTAAAGCCTTGTCTCAGTTGTCAAATGGCAAATTTAGTCTGTGGATATTACACCTACCTCTCTGCTTTTCCCAGTATAGTTTCTCTGCTTGCCAAAGTTTTATAGTGTATGTTATGGACCACCAATGAAGGGGACCAAAATAACTGAAGCTGTGTGATAACGTTGTATTCATTAATACGTGAATGAACAAGGTCTCTTACCTTCTGTAGAAGTTTAGCTCCAGAGTACCTCTCAGATAAGGCAGCTATCTCTTTGCCGAATGATACAGCCCACTGCTGCACCCTGAATGCAGAGAAAACGTGAAGATGCTTCATTAAGAAAATAGCAAACAGTCAGTGCAGGGAGCTAAATAAATGCATCAGAAAGTTAAGTTAATAGTTAATTGGTAAATTGCATACATATTACGTCACCCAGTCTTGTATTTTCATTAATACATTTGGGCCAATGAGACTGTAACTTGATGCTGACCACAAAGTCCACAGCCGATCATACTAAAAGGTCACGCAGCATACCCCAAAAACAGATTGAATCCAATTACTGTGAAGGTGGCAGGAAAAGCTGACAGTCTTCTGGGTCAAGAGGTCGTCCTGTGCTCAATAACATGCAGTAATTCTACGAATGCTCCATGTGAATGCAGCCGAGGTAAGATAAGACAGGTTAGAGAGTGGACAGGATGTGGCAGATGGCGCAACCTATAGGGAGTCAGCCAGCTCACCGCTAGTTACCAGGCAGGGTTGTAACAGCCAGCCAGACAGGCTCAGCCTCAAGTTGTTGACTTGTTAAAATGTACATTGCAATATATGACGGTCCATTAAAACATTGTACTTGAAAGCAGTTTTTGCAGGCAAGGTCTAAATTAGCCTTAATTGCCCTTTGATGGGAAATATAGTATATGGATTATTATGATACATTATATGTCCCCACTCACTGTATCTCTACTCTTTTCATAAACAGTTGCTCTAAACATGTGTCAATGCTGTCATGGAGCAACGTTGCCTGAGAGGCTAAAGATTTGACCCTCTTGGCCTGAAATGTTCCGGTCAGGGCCTCGCTAACATCCAGAGCCGGGGGGGGAACCGCAGCCAAATCTTCTGCAGGCAAAGTGAAACACTTTGGGCTCAGTGACCTGTGTTGGCCTGCTGAACCCTGCTGTCTCTAGAGCTTTAATCTCCCTCAGCAACACCAGACTGCCCAGTGCCTGACAGCACATTCGCTCTAAGCTGCGTAAGTACAAAACTCGCATAAGCTGAATAAATCCTGAAACTGTGCAAGCACCTATTGTTTTTTTTGGATGGGGGGGGTGGTTTTGGTTAATAAATATACTGAACTGATCATATTGTGCCAGTATACGTGACCAAAAATAGCAGCTGCTGCAGACCCACACAAAGTAACTCTAAATAAATCCAACCAATCTACTTTAACACACACATGCACGTTAAAATGCACACACAAACACACACACATGCAAAGTTAATAGGCTACTGTGGACTGACAGCACTCTATCGATCTGTTAGCGTTTTGAGTCAGCAGGAGGTTTAAAAACCGGTTGGGCAAAAGAGCTTCGTCTGGTTTCTGGAGAGCAAACAAACACAGCATTTCATTCCCAAAAGAAATAGCCAGCTGAGAAAAGAAACTGAGCATTTATCTTTAAAAGTGAGCACCAAAATAAAACACATTAGGCATTGTGAGTTGTTGCCAAAGTCCAATGTGTGAAAACTGGTAAAGTGAATCTGGTAAATTTTGACTTATTTTCCAGGACTAATTTGTAGTGTAGGCATGCTCATATTTAACTATAATTTGAAGTTTATTATTTAAAAGACTTATCATGTTCCAGTTTATGTCAATAAGCACCAAACACAAAGTTCACCTCAGGCTGTTGGGAGTCATTAGTTTATATTGTGGGTTAAACCATAAAAAGCCACATGCTGTAAACCCACAGACTGCTGGACTGAAACTGCTAGTCTGATCTGATAATGCTGTAGGATCTCTAAAGTTTATGCCAATCCAGTAATATTAACCTTGCGGTGGGACTTAAAAAAGACTCTTATCCACCACAGTCAGTAGGAGACATTTTGTGGGAATCATGACAGTTTGTCCAACATTCCGTGTCAATCCATTCAAACTGATGTTAAAGGCCGACTTCACCAATTTTCAACTTACTTTCTATGGCTTTAGCTTAGAGTGTAAATGTATTATAATGATTTTAAACAATATATTTCTCTCTCCTAGCTTCTCTCTCCTCCAGATGACATGACGCAGAGGTCTTTTTCATTAAGATATTCCAAACTGCACAAACAAACCTGGTACACTAAGAGCTGCGCTGCAAACACACTGACCTGCCTTGTCAGACAGCCAAACGTAAGTGTGTGTTTTCTCATTATGTGGTTGTTACCTCACAGGTGCCCATATGGTCCATATGTATCTGTGTGAAGTAATCAGCCAAAATAGAAAGCACATTATTGACTCGTCCATCTGACGTTTGGCTTCAGGAAAACTGCATGTGGACTTGCTGTGCGTCCACACGGAAATGACACTGTGTGTGCAGTTATAGTGCATTAAAGATATTATCCAGTCAGGTGAATTCAGGGAAAGGCTTCTGCTGAACCTATAATAACCTGTATAAAACATACATGTGGATAGTTTAAAATGGTTCCTCCTCACGGTTCAGGTCACCATCAGGGTTTTTTCACACTCTAGGCTTACTCACGTTTCTGGTGAGATCTTCATCTGCCCGTCGACCACCAGACACAGTGAACTGAGGAGGATAATCAGCATCGGCATCATCAGCTTCCCTCTGTGGGGCCCATTCCGGGCCTTGCCCAGACCCCAGAGCTTCATCCCTGCAGCTGCTGAGATCTGCATCAGTCCAGGAATTGTTGCATGCTGCCTCCAAGAGAAAAGGATGAAATTAGGACAGTGCCCATTACGTTTAAAGTGCTCGGGTCACAGTGCGACCACAGAGAGACTATGGGCTTTTATAAACTGTGGCTGAAACAAAAACGGTGTCTACATTACCAGAAGCATCTGAATCTTTAAGTAGCCAGTCATTATGCATTTTTTTCTAGATAAAAACAACCTGCCATAGATTTCTATTGCATTTTTAAAAAAGAAATTTAAACATGTCAAAATCATTTCTGCATTTCAGACACTTGGGGTCACGTTTCCGGTCACCTGGTCACCTGGTCAATGTCAGCCCAATAATCAAATTCTGGTTTTGTTCAAAACAATCAAATCAAAAGCATATCTGACACAAGCAAATCGAAAACACAATCAGACCAAAACTAAAACACACTTGTCAACTTGCCTGGTAAAGTAAGTGTAAGAAACAAATAAAGGTCCAATCCACAGCTTTCAGACATTCATATAAAGTTCAAATGTGGAGGCTGAACAGACACTTGCTGCATGATCTCACAAGCATGACATCCACAATTAAGACGTCATTAGGCTTCCAAGAATGATATGCAGAGTCCTTCGATGGGCAGAATTAGAAACGCCGAAAGAATCCATGTGCTGCTCAGAATCAGAGGATGCTAATTTTTTTTTTTTTAAAGCACAAATTGGAGCCTAAAACTGGGTTGCGGGAAGATTAAAAATACTCATCCATCATTCCAAACAGAAGATTACTCCTCACTATGTCATGTGGTCAAAGCTTTCAAACCCTTCTCATGAGGTGTGTGTGTCTGTAAGTTTACTATGACAGATAATGAAGAAAAGAGTCTGGGTGATGGTTTGGTGTCAGCTGAGATGGTTATACCGCCGCACAAAAGAGTCTAAAAAGGGGTTTTCTCCAGTGTCAAAGGTCACCTCTGTGCACCAGGAGTCACATCGGAGTCTCGCCATGTTCCTACACCTCCCTCTCCACACTTTTTAATCCTGTTTCTTCTCCTCCCATTTTCTCCTCCCCGCTCCCTCTCCTGGATCTATACGGGAAGCCAAGAAAAGAGAAGAGCGATGAAAGAACTGGAATGTCCTGGTAAACTTCTGTCTTCACATGGGCTCGATTCTCGTTATCAGGCCGCGGGGTATTCCCAAAGCACACACACACACACAAACACACACACACGATTCCCAGAAGAAATCTTGCTGCGACTTCAGAATTTTCTGCTGTTCCTCCTGCTGACCTCACATCCTAATGGATCCAAAACATCCAAAACCAGAAACACACAGGACTGGAGAGAAGAACTACGCTACAGCATGGAGAGCAAGATAGATGGAGGGAAAGTGGGAGTTCCTCTCTTTCTTTCTCTCTCTCTCCAGTGTATCTCTTCCTGATCTCCGGGACCAGTTTACACCATAATCCAGGCAGGATTAAACCCTCCTCCCCCTTTTCTCTCCTCATCCTTTTCACTCTCTCTCTCTCCCTCTCTTTCTCTCTCTTTCACACACACACACACACACACACACACACTAACAATATCTCTCTCTGTTATCTGTCTCTGGAGCTTTATGACCCACGTTCTTCAGAGTCCTGCTTTTCTTACTTGTGTATCTCACCCTCTGTTTTAGTCTCATCAGCCTCTCTTCTTTTCTCTGTTTCTCTCACATCTATGCTCATGTGCATCATCTTTCTCTGTGTATGTTTTTACAGAGAAAAAGAACAAGTGACAGTGGCAAAAATTAACAGAAATAATTGGAAAATAAATGTGACAAAAGAATTGAGATCAACTGACAGAGGAGGACGGGAGAAGACAAGAAACGGGCCAAACGGGAATATGAGAAAAAAGGCAAAAACGAAGGGAAGAGAATTGAACCCTGGTGAGATGAGTCGTGATTTGTGGGGGAAGACACACTTGACACTGACACGGTGTTATAACGTAAACACACTGAGACACCTAGTGGACTGGCACTGTCACACACAAGTAGACTTGTGAACACACACTCGACAATGGGGGTTGCAGCATCAATCTGTTCACTCTTGAAAATCTAAAAGCTGTTTCAAATTTATATGTAATCCACTAAGTTCCATAAGTATTGAATGTTTAAATAATCTGTATATGTGACTTTATCTCACTGCATCTGCTAAAGTTCAAATTACACTTATGCTGTATATTTGTTTGCAAAAACCTGTTATTTACAGTAGACTGCATGTTGTGGGACTATATATCGAATATACATTTTCAGTTGTTATGCAGATTTTAAGCCATTCTAGCTCTGAGGGAGAGTTTATTAGTCTTTTTTCCATCCATCCAACGAAGGTTTGCCCATGTTTGCTCCAATGACATTTTAAACAATGTGAGTTCTACTGTAGAGACAGGATGTTGCAATGACATGTCTGTCTCCTGCTGGGACCATTAGGCTGCATCTAACTAAATACACATGCACACACACACACACTCACACACACACACACACACACACACACACCCACACACACAACAAAACATCTGTTCATGCTGTTGTGGAAATGAAAATGCAGTAAAACACTGTGAGGCATGCAGCAATTTGCAGAAAGGCTTCAGATTAAGAACAGTTAAAAGATTGACTGAGAGTATAATTCATACAAAAAAAGAGAGAAACATGCCCATTCTGCATATATACGTATGGAAATACACACCAGCAAACCAGCTGACAGACTGATCCTTCCCCCAGCTGACCCAGATCACTAATGATAGGTGATGACTCACCCCCAGAATAGACTGAACTCTTGGTTTTTCTAAGCAAGGGACAGACATCCATCCCATCATTTCACAAATCTACAATGTAACACTGTCCAATCAAATCTTTTATTGATTTTGTTAAATCCACAGTATATTAGCCACAGAGGGAGAGGAGGTTAATAAAAAGACAAGGCAATGAACAATGAAAGCCTTTAAATCAAACGTCGATAGCAAAACTGTAGCATCTGCTCCTTCCAAACGCTTGACATTTTAAAAATCCCGAAGTCTTTACACACTTTTGTGTGCTCCCACTCTCCAAAGCCATACATGTGGACGCGAGAGTTATTTCCACGTTATGTGATGTCTGCGTGAGCTCTGAAGGAAGGAAAACCTGCACGTACACCTACAATGAAGGAATGAATGCGAGGGCCTTTCGCACATTTCATTTCTAACATACACAGCAACACTTTGGATGTTACATGCGACACACTTAAATCACGGCTGCTAAATAGAGCTCCATCGTTACTGATCCTTCACAGGGTTAGTTAATGCACCTCTGCAGGAAAATTAACTGCAGTTCGGTAAAATAATAGCGTGGAGCATAAACACTCTATGTTGTTCAAGACTGTGATTTAAAATAAGGCTGGTCATGTGGTCTGTTTGTGTAGTTTGTCTGGCTTATTTATTCATCAGTAACTGCATTTCCTTTTCAAGATTTCAAGCTCGTGTTTTGTTCCTTTTTTAGTTGTTTCTTGGGGTTTTGGATTAAATTTAATGCATGTAAATATATCAATATTTAAAATAGCTTAAGAAATCTCTGAGTATGCAGTGTCACTCACCTGTGCCCCTGCAGAGTGTAATTATGCTCCTGAATTTGTCTTTGCAGCTCCACTGCCTGACTGGAGGAGACAGACAAAAAGTCAAACAATTATACTTTAAATTCGGTTCCAATGAGAAAAGATTAAAAGCAGTGCTAAGATGTTACTCAATTATTCAATAAAATTCAGAATAATCAACTCTTCACCCCGACATGACTTTGCTCTGACATTTACTTCAGCTCGGTGCTCAGTCTCTGCTGAAGTTAAAAGTCAAACCAGTTTGTTCAAATTACTTCACGGCCTCCAGCGTTCAAGATCACAGTGGCAATAAAACTGGACTTGGACTTCTTGTACAAATTGGAGACTCCGCCTTTTTGGACATGAACACACACACATACACACACACACAGAAACCAGAAGTCATTGATTAGTCAAAGCCAGAGCTAATAGTCAGCCCTTACTTTTAGCTCCATCAGCTAAACCAATGATCTGGAACCTCCCAGTCTCAGAGGAAGGAATATCTGTGTGTGTGTGTGTGTGTGTGTGTGTGTGACTGTCTACGCTGAAAATGCAGGAATATCTGTAGGCATTAACAATAATGTAAATTCATATCAAACTTACTTTTTTGTGTACACAACAATACTGCAGTGAGGGCAGAGAATAACCTTAAAGCAAGGCCTTGATAACATACTCATACTGTAAAGATGTATTACAGTATTTATATTCATACAAAGAGTAAAAAATAACTATGTATTTGGTTAAAACTATCAATAGGTCACATCTGCATAATACTGGAAAAGGATTGAATAGGAACAGAAACACTGGATTGTCTGGATTTATTCAGCGATTAAAGCTTGATGCTGTTTTGTTTTCCAATTTATACAGATCCTGGCTGAGAAAATACTGTGACATTTTAAAGTCTGCACTTTCTTTAGTTTCTTCTTCTATACCTATTTCTTGCTATTCTGTTCATTTGCATTTGAAGCGGACGCTTTAGTTTCCAGATAAAATAAGTGGGCTGGAAAGGGCTCAATGCCTCACTGATGGACACAGAGCTCACTCAAAAGTTCAAACGTCAGCAGAGAAAACAATGTCAACAACACAACCTCCGTTTAGTAGCTACAGTATTTCAGCTGCTCATGAGGTTCATGTGAATCAATCAAAAGCTCCGTAACAGCTGCTAAATGGACCTTGTGATGATTATTTTGTTAACTGGGTCACCTTCCACCCTCGTTGGGCCTGTTACAAATATGAAACCTCCTATTCAGTCAAATTAATAACATTGTGTCAGCAACTCTGCTTTATTGGCTTGTACTATGTGCTCACTTAAGCATGACAAATACAGGGAGTGGTACAACATTGGAAAAACTAATGTTCTATAAAGACTATTGGAGTTAATTGGCTACGGTCTTTCAATACTGCTGGGTGTGTAAAAAGCGGTTGATTAATCACCGCTGACACTTTGTTACACTATTGATTGTGGCAAACGAGAGCAGTGAAGTGACATTAAAGCAATAATGAGTGTACCTTTACTGTAATTAGTGTTACTGGTGGCTGCATCTTTACATGTCACACTAGCTGCCATATTAACAGAACAAGACAGTAAACAACTGAGGTAGTTGGAGAACATTTAATAGCCAATTAAAACACATTCCAGTTTCTGTAAGAACAAAACATTCCTGACAAAAAACAACTTATGTAAAAATGCATCTAGTGAGATTCTAATGTCTTTTATTATTTTTAAATGAAAATGTTTAAGAAATTATTCTGCCTGAATAAAAAAAAAACAGCATCTGTCCACAAATCATAAAACCATGAACTTTAATTATACCCAACTGTACATTTAGCAAAATAAAATACTGATACTGTGAAAACATTACATGTCATTTTTGAGTACAAAAATAAGGGGAAAAAAAGTTTTTTTCTGAGATCTGTTCATTTTTTGCTGCTGCCGTTTGGTTGCTACTGGATAGTCTGGCTGTATGGGAGTTGAACCAGCTGAAACAACACAAAGGTCTTTACAAAGTGCAACTTCTGTGTTCTGTATGGACAGATATACCGAGTGGGAAATGCAGAGATATGACAGTTCATAGAGTATGTAACAGGAAATTTAAAGTCTATTATTTTATACTATAACAGCATTACGGCTTTGAACAGGCTTGTTAATGCATTATAATCTGTTTATACATCGTCTTTATTTATGGTCATCGTTTTATATCTCTATTTAACCATGCTAACATTTACTTATCCCCAATAACAAACCGTATGATCAACAAGCTGTGTTATTTTACCTGAGGTGGATTTCTATAAGCCATATTTGGCATGGAGAATGCTCAGGAACTGCAGCTGCAAAATCCATCCATTATGTGAAACCACTTTTCCTGTTTCAGGGTCTTCACATTTTAAGATAAAGAACAGGGTCAAAGGTGTTTTCCTTGTGTTAAAAGGCGCCAAGGTTTTATTTTCTGTATCGATGGAATCCCTTTTCATAAAATGAGAAAAAAAAAAAATCCTGATCAGTCACACAACTGACAATGTGATGCCATGTAAAAACACAGGGACGCTTCTGAACTATCACTCTGTGAGGTAGCGCAGGTTGACAATGTCATAAAATTTGCTTGGATAATTCCATGCCACTTTTGAATCCTTTATTTAGATAATAAAAAACAGATATGGAGATACCGGACCAACAAAGTATTATATATAACAAAGTATTCTCTCTTCTGTTAATAGTAGCATGTGTAGAAATTGTTGAAGATTGTTATCGCCCACTTCAATTTTGCACATAGCACAGCTGCTGTCTGCTTTCAAAAATTGTCAAAATGATAAAATATTATTTTGAGAACTTTAAAAGCATCTGGATAGTTAAAATATACTTAAGTACCAAATTTAAAATGATTGTAAATCAAATATCCAGAAATTTAACATTAAAACATACTATTCCAAATTTACAGAAACATGTTTAACACATTTTAAATTTGATTTTATAAGTAAAGTTAGATTCAAGTCAGTTTGAGCATATCCTTCAACACATCTTCCCAGAACAGGAAGAATTGTTTTTTTAAAGCCCAGAAAACTGGCTAGTGTCAAGTGCCTGTGACTTAAGAGCATAACAAGACGAAAAATAAAAATGAACTCTGCTACATTTATGGAAAACAAATAGTACAGGTCACTATTAAATCAGGCACCCAGGAAAAACTGTGAGGTTACGGCATATTTTTCATCACCATGAGTGAAATAGAGGATAGCTTACATTCCACCTAAACTATAGGCTTATAGTTTAGGACTGTATGGCTCATTTGTGTGAAAAAATAGTGGTCTTCAGGCTGAGAGAAGATGTTCTTTTAGATAGTATGTTGTGTTTGTCTGTTGTTGCATCTAGAAAAATCTTAAAGAAAAGAAAAGGTTGACTGACTAGGCAGTGTGTGTAATTGCAGTATGGACTGATGTGTCCATATAAAGTATGAAAACAGCTAAACTTTAGAACTCTTGACACGCTGTGTGGTATGCATTGACAGAAAGTGTAAACCGTTCTCAGAACTTGCTGCTGGAGTCATTCGAAAAGCGGCTGACGTAGGCTTCATAGATGGTGTCGAGGAATGAGCTGTCAGTCTGAAACACACAAACAAGGATCATCATGTTAATTTGCCCAGAGATTTTTGCAAGTGAACATCTTACAATTAAAAAAAAAAAACAAAAAAAAAAAAACAATTGGGTGCTGTGATGTGCAGTCCAGCCATAAACATACAAAGCAGCAGAGACTGAGTATTTATTTTACCTGTATCAGGTGCAGCAGTGTGGCTTGGAGCTGACTTTTGGACAAACCTCTGGTCTCCTCCTGGAGCACAGGTCTGGACAGGCTGAAGCTCTCCTGAGCACCTGCTGACAACTTACCACTAGATTTTGCCTGAGAGAACACGGTGGGAGAAAGGAGCTGGGCGGGGACCACAGTGGCTGGTATGCGCTGAGGGGAGATGACCTGGGCACACAAGACATTCCACACTTCTATAGTTGTCATAGTTTTTTAGAAATGAGTGACACTGAACGTTACCAGAACTCAGAAAGATCTACAGTGCATGTCTCATTCACTATGCTCCAACATCAAAGACGTCGGTTAACAGAATATGCAGCACTTACTTGAAATTGCATTGCAGCTTTTTGACTTGCAGTGGCAGCAGTCTGGTTTGGGACTGGGCCTGCAACTGAGACTGCACCTTGGCTTTGAGTGGGCCCCAGGAATCGAGGGGCAAGTCCCGGACAGAGTGGAGAGGGGTCTTGGGAAGCTAGGTTTTGCTCTTGCTGGACCAGCTGGAGCTTTTGGAGGAGCTCATGAGGAGACATCACACCTGGTATATGGGAAGACAAACCTGGCAATAAAATCATAAAGAATGGCCCAATAAATGCAATCAGCTGATCAAAAGAAAAAAAAAACAATGCAAAAAAGGCATTTAAAGACACAGGAAATGCAAAGCACTACTAAAGATTGAACAAAACCTATATATGTAATTTTAACAAAATAATCATTTCAAGAACCTTGCTATGATACCTTGTGAGGGTTGAATGACTTGGTCATTGGTCACCTGAGTTGGCAGCAAACCTGAAAGTAGAAAAAAAAACACTTTTTTGTTTGCCATTTATGAGCTGGTATGTATTCTGATATACTATATCTTAAATTAGTATTTATTAGTGACCTATTTATCTAATGCTTTACTTTTTTTTTTAAACCAAAAAAGCGGTGTATATGTGCTACATTTATTCAGTACATGACAATTATGCATATTTTTATCATATTTACAGTAGAACCTGCCCCACCTGTTCCCTGTGCGGACAGGGCTAACTGAGTGCTGGGCTGAGCTTCTGGGTGGGGCTTGGATAGGCTGAAACAGAGCTGCTGGTTTTGATGTGCTTGAAGGTGGGAGCATGGCACAGAATCCACCATTATGGGCTGGGAGGAGAGATGCAGGTTCTGCTGCAAAGAAAGAGGATTGGAGGAACAAGAGGGAGCAGTAGAGGAGAAGGAGGTGGAGGGGGAAGGAGGTGCTTGGAAAAGTTTCTTGATTGGGTCAGGCTGAAGCTGCTGCTGCTGCTGTTGATGGTGGTGATGGTGGTGGTGGTGCTGTTGCTGCTGCTGATGCTGCTGCTGGTAAAGATGGTGGTGGTGGTGGTGGTGATGCTCCAGCAGGACCCCGTTGTCACACAACCTGTTCTCAGGGGACTCGGACACAGTCTGAAGCACCCCACCAACCCCTCTCGGTCCCTGCATGAGCTTCTGGATAGCCGGGCAATGCTCAGAATGGTTCTGCTGCTGCTGTTGAGCATCATCCCCAACATGAGCCCCGTGTCCTCCATCTGAACACCAAGCCACGGCGACATTCCCTCCCTTCACTTTATTATCGTAGGTCAGTGTGCGGGCAGCAGGTGGGCGAGCAACTTTCTGTGTGGATGAACCTGTCCCAGGAGCTGCCACAGGTGAGACAGGCTCCGGTTTGGATGAGTGGTGGGAGCCAAACAGAGTGGCCAGAGACAGAGACTTCGGTTCAGCGCCTTCACTGTCCTGAAAAAGATAAGCACAGGGTAAGATAAGATAAGAATGGCGGGCAAGAGAGGAAACAGAGAACCAAAGCAAATAAAAATAAATCTATCCTTATCAGCTCAAATGAAACTAAGAGGTCATTTGAAACATGAGTTGTACCTGAGTGTTTGGTTTAACAGGTATTGGTTTAATAACATTTGGGTTTCCATAAAGAACACTGCTGCCACCTATTTCCTTAGGCTCAGGAGCCGACTTCTCCTAAAACACAGAGGAAAAAAACTGAGAAATGTAAAGCAATACAATAAGACAGAAAAAGAAAACAAAAAGCAAAGTTCAATTATTTTTTAAAAAGATTAAGGGATTCTCTAACTCCAACTAATAAAAATTAGCGCGCAAATAAAGTTCTCGTCATATTTTTCGCCTTTTAATAAATTTGCGACCAGTTATTCACAGCTATTTTTTATTTTGCTTCTAAATCTGTAGTGCCTTATTTCAGCTTTTTACATCTCTTTTGTTTTTATGTCACCTTGTAGTCCACTTAGATTTTGTCTTCTGTGTCCTATATAAAGCACTCTGACCTGTTTTGTTGGTAGCCAGTTAAATTTGCCTACCTTGTCATACTCGGTGCGTGCTTTGGTCAACATCTGGATAATGTCTACTGCCTTCCCGTCACTTCCACCTCCTCCTGTTACTCCACCTCCTGGGGACAACCAACCCCCCTGAGACTGAGCCAGGACCTGCTCCTGCTGGGTCAGCCTGTGCAAAAGAGTCCATAAATATACATGTCAAACTTTTTTTAGTAACTGTAGCAACAAATAGTAAATACGAGCACCTTTCAGAGTAATTCTCTCTCTTTATCTTTACACCCACCATGTATTTTACCGATAGTAAGAGAAAGTTGTTCTGTTATCCTTGAAGCCAAAGTGTGAAACATTTTAAAGGTTGGTTGTAAACACTAGATGCAGAGGTTTGTGCAGACTAAGATATGAAAAGTAAGATATGAAACAGACTCTGGCCGTTGGAACATTACCCCTTAGCAAATGTCGAGAAAACGATTCTTTAATGCAATGTTCTTTTGAAACCTGTTTTCCATGTATAAATTAGCCTTACGTTTCATAAGTACTTACATCTTCATCCTTTGGGCAATGCGCTTACAGTCCTCCTTATCGTAGAACCAAATTCCATGGATAACCACTGGGTGAGGAAGCGAGATAGGAACAGAGAGTGGTTAGGAGGCAGAGAGAGAGATGAACTTCGGAAAAACGTACATACACTAAAATGCAATAAAATGTTGTGGTTTGCCATATTGGACCAGTCACTGAAAATTAAGTTACCCAATGAAATAACAAAACTGTACCAGTTACTAAGGTCAGCAGGCATCAAAATGAGCTTACTGACGCACCACAGTCTGCCAATGAAATGAATGCACAGACACATAGTACAATTCTGCTGTTATGACTTCAATGCAGGCCCGACAGACATGTACACGGTTTATTAATAGCATTGCTGGGTCTAAACCCAGGGTTTAAAAATTTCCCAGCCAAACTAATGGGAACACAAGCCAGCAGTGTCATTATACAATGAAACATGGGCCCCAGGAGCCTCCTGAACTACATAAACATGGTCAACAAGGAGAGGAAAAAAGGGAAATTACTAACACACATTTGTCAGAGGATTACACAGCAGCGAGTGAGTAGGCTGCATTGCATTACACTGTGACTCAGTTTAATATTTTCATTCACACTTGGTTCTAAAAGCATACTGAAGCAGCTAGTGTTGTTGTGACATATTTTTTTTCATGCAACTAGATTTTGTATCAAGAAATAAAAAACTGAGATCTTAAAAGACACAGTAGTATCTAGAATTTTCATAATAAAACACTAAACTATGAATGTTTTTCATAATCTATTTTAATGTTTAATAAGTGTTTAATGTTTTTTTTCCTGCCTTATTCAACAAGGTCATATTTCTGAGATTTTATATTTGGCCTTAATATGAATACACACACAAGTCTGATCCTTTGGTGTGATACACGACCAGCTTCAAACAAGACAGAAAGACAACATCACCTCAACACACATTTACTTCCTAACACAGACCTCAAGGGAAAGAGCTGAAGTATTGTAACACATGAGAAAGTAAAAGGAGAAAGGAGAAAACTCTTCAGCACAGACTGGGGAGGCAGGACTTTCAAGTGAGACAGAAAAGAGAGAGAACTGAGAGCAAAGTGAGACTATATGCTATGTGGTGGACAGGATTAGCACTTTAGTTCTATCAAAGACACGCACGTTGCCACACAGACAGACATGCACAAAAATACACACGTTTACGCACACGCTACAAATGAGGTTGTAGAGGTCGCTGAGGTCAGAATGGATGAGAGGAACAGACAGAGAGGGAAAGCAGAGATAGATACACACACTCACACACGAAGTTCAGTTGAGCCTGGGAAAATCAGCCCAGGACCAAATAAGTAACTACAGTGGGAGACTGTCTAGTGGAGCCAGAGCCACTTAGTGCTCACTGGGGATGAGACTGTTTGACAGAGACACAGTAAAAGGCACAAGTGGAAAATTGAGGAAAAAATGAGTTGGATATGAAATAGAAAGATGAAAAGTGTGTTAGAGAGGACATTATTAACAAGTCTAAAAAAAAAAACAAAGTGCAAATAACACGTCACTTTTTTAATATAAAAAAAGTATCAGTAACCCACTACCCAGCCTTATCACTGGAAACATAGAAGAGGGGATAAGAAGACACAGAGAAGGAGTGTTACAGGAGTTTTCATTCAGTCCCGATCTGCTGCAAGTCTCACCCTCGACCAGACAGAAACCGCCACAGAGGGAGAGAGAGAAAGTGAGAAACCCAGAGTGGGAGGAGGACTACAAGCACTAGTCCTAACAAAGCTTTTAGAGGGAACATTAGGAGCAGTCTAAAACAGAAAAGGGGCTCCAGTCGACAACACTGGAGACTGAAGGAGATACGAAAGAAGGCAGAAGGACATCTGCACTGCATGAGTGAAGGAGATCCTAGCCGAGCAGACGGCCAACTCCCCTGGAAGAACACGTGTGCGGAATACTACCAGGAGGGGTTCCACACGGAAGTCTAACATCTGAGTATGATGGCATCTCCTCACAGTTTGACCAAGGAGCATTGGACACTCTGGCAATAATCACTCTGCTGTCTATAGAGCTGAATGGTCCGTTCAAACCTGCTGCGACTCCCAACCAACACGCAGCACAACAAGGATACACGTGATGTTTGCTACAGCAACTCTTTCCATAGGACGACAGTGTGACATGGACGCATTTTAGTAGGACTTGATTTTAAATATTTTTTTAAAGTCAGGGAAGCAGCTATGTTTGTTCTAACTAATTAACTGTTGTTTATTGGGATTTTGGAAGGAAGAAGGAAGACATTTTATTGAACTAATGGTTTTGTTTGACTTGAATAGCAAAGCAACAAGCGGTTTTTACAGGTTTAAATACAGTTTACATGTTGACAAGGCATAAACTTTGTTTGGTGGTAAGCCACATTGCACTACCCAAGAATTACCGTAATGTTTTGTTTAGATTTGGTGTATTTAGAAACCCAGGCATATTTGTGAGCAACACAAAGATGGATTAAGTGTTCTTTTGCTGCAGCGTATTATCAGTTTAGAAGAAAAAGCAGACTCCATCAGTCTAGTGAACAGTGTTGATCATTTTTTAGCTTGTTTTTACTTTGACAAAATTTGAAATGGGTAGGTGGCATTACAGGAACACTTATTAATAATGCATGTTTGAGTAGAATCATCACTTCCTTTGTTAGTAGTAATGGAATTCAAAACACTGAAGGATTAAATATTGTTACAACTACATCACTTCCTTCTGGGGCTTAGCTGAAAGTACGTTCAAATTGCAGAGGGAGATCTTTTGCTACTGATGGCCAGCTCTGACGAGGGATTGCCATAACTGCTGTGGCAGCTGCATGTGGACTAGCTGACCCAAATAAAGGGCCTCATACAGATTTACCTATGACAGTAAGGCATCATCAGTGAATATTTTGCTACTGAGACATAAATATCTACTGAAGAACTATTCCAATGCCTTTACTGCACCCTTTTCCAGATAAGGATTTACTGGACCCGTATTAAATCGAAGCACCTCTAAGTTCCGGAGAGGCTCAACTAGACAATTACTACAAGGCTGTGATCTAACTGACAGACCAGTGGAGCCATGCTGAGAGGACTGTTCCACAGGAAACCTAAACATGAACGACTGGAGGAAGAACCTGAGGTCAGATTTAAAGGCTTGCTGGTGTCAGAGAGAGATCTGGGATACACATATGTCCGACCTGGAGGTAAGACGTTTACCTGATATATTAAATGCCTCCAACATGTTTATTGAAAAGTTAATGATTGCCACATTTACTATATGTGCATATCTGTGATGCAGCTAGCAACACTGAGCTCCACAGTGGCCCACAGGTTCAATGTTAAATATAAATGCTGATAAAGTCATAATGCCAGGTTGCAACCATTATTTGAATCATGCCTTAATCTGTCAATTAACTGATAAAATGTTTTCTTGACATTTGCCAAATTTGTATGAAAAACAGTCCAAACACAAATATATTAAATTTAGTAGGTGGAGACATTAGCTAGGTGGAACTTGGTAATCCTTGGCACGCATATGTATAATTTTATTTGAATTATTCTTCCAGTTCCTCCAGAAACAAACAATCCAAAACACCAGGTTTGTGCTTAATTATGTCACATTTAGGAATCTAAGTCTAACGAAGCATCAACTATCGCCAAAGAGATACAAAAATCTCCATGAGAGAGTAGTGGCATGGGCAAACTATAAACAATACTTAAATTAGGCTTTTAATCAAGACAAAATTTGATATGGTTCTCAGCACCTTTACAAATCGGACACGTTCATAAGCCACTGCTTCGGTTCTGCTTTATTCTCTATGGGTTAATACACTGAAAAATGAAACACTACAATGGATCTTAGGTGTAGATGATAAGGAATGTAATATGCCTCTTTTCCGTTCCTTTGCTCTGGAATATTTTAAGACGAATAATGACTTTCTCTGGCTAAACATTTCTTCCCTCAGTCTTGCCCTGTTTTGTGGTATATCTCCACAGTTTATTTTTAGCCTGGGGTGCCACTTTGTGCCAACTGCCATTCCGGGAAGTTACGGTACAGCATATTTCTCTTATGATAAGATTCCACGACCCTTCCACACAGAGGTTAACTTAACACAGCGGGACTGGCAACATTACCAACAGCCTGGGGCCTAAATAGTCTTACACAGTAAAAACCTCTTGCTTAGCTGAGACGCATTCCTGTTCACAAAATTTTCTGGAAAAGATCCCTCCACCCCACACATCCCGTCATCCGGTAAATGCTGAGTAAATGTTGGCTTACGCCTGCTGCACTTGGGAGGCTTGACATTTTGATGTGTCTTAGCACATCAGAGGAACCGTTTCTCTGTTATATGTTGTGTTAGTCACATATCTGCATAATAAAGGCCCGAATGATCCTAGTAAATCAAAACAGCTATGTGATAAAAATCTGTTTGATTACAACCATGCTGCAGCTCTCCTTTTTAGGTATTTTGTTATCCATGTTCAACCCAGATGTACTTTAATCCACATTTCCTTTTTATCAGAGGAAGTAGTAATCATCTGGGCTTTGATAATGTTTTGATGTGGTTTTAAGTTTTCTTCCTTCTCAGGCCATTAAGTTAGAGACCTAGACCACTACTAAAGGGTCAGCGCTATCACTGGTCATCCTTAATATGTGGTGCATTTAAACATGGGGTAAAAAGTGTAGATAGTTCACACACTGATTCCCTGAGGAATCAGAATATATAATAATGACTATGTTTGTATGTCAGTAAGACTGATGAGGTACTATAGTAATGGCATCAAAGCAGGTGTCAGAAATCTACTGGTATCTAAACAGCAGCATTCCACCTGCCTCTTAGTGAGCCTGATGTAGAGTGTGAGACCACAACAGAGATGAGGTGAGGTCTGCATGTGTCAGCGATTGCTGATTAAGTGTGTGTATGTGTGTTTAGATTATCAGTGACTGTTGTGGTGTATCTAATCTCTGCTGGCTGGTTCTGTAGTGCTGTCAGGCTCTTGTCCCAAAAACACACTCTGCAATGTGTGTCTGAGCCAGAGGGTTGTTATCAGAAGGACTTAAGCTGATAGATTTCACTAGAATACATCTAGTCCTTTTTTGGAACTAGTGGCTCCTACATAAATGAATTAAATGCTACACATTATCCAACTGTGGATCTATTACCTCACTGAAGTATAGATTTACCTGTCACTTTTAATTATGATATGGTTGCACTGCTACAAGATTTGTGAAGACACCAAGATATGATCTTGTGTGGATTTTGACTATATACTTTTTGAGCTTTGTATTTTTAATCCCATGTTCTATTTTCTGGTAAGACAACATATCTATGTGTCTTTGTCTCCACTTTCCAGTAAATCTCACACAATGAATCTGCCTGTAAAACAGTGTATCTTGTAATAAATTAGCGCGTTGTTAGTCGTGGTATACTGGCACCTCTGTGTTTACATCTTACTCACTTCTGACTGCCTGGCTGTCCTCTAAAGCTTGCTGTTATAAGCCTGTTTAAATAATAAAAACATTCCTTCAACATTTAGAATTCAGTACGGTACACTGAAAGTGGCGGGGCAATAAAACTGTCAGCTAAGACATCACTCTGGCCCTGATAATGTTGAATCAATGCAAAGAAAACCAACCAAAAAGAGAAATACACCAGCCACCTACACATTTACTGTGCTCACACAACCTGTCAGGCAAAAAAAAAAAAAAAGAAAAAAAGCTGAAGGCACTGAGAATGACCAGGCAAACATAAAAAGTGTGCCTCTGTGTGTATGTGTGTGTCTTTCTCTTTACATCTTGCATTGCGGTACAGAAGGAAAGGGTCCTGGAGCTGGAAGTCCAAATCTTTGGTGATTGGCTCTGTTAGGTTCTCCATACTGAGTCTGTTCATTATGGTAAAGCCATGCCTGGGAGATGCCAACCTGAAATATAGAAAAGACACAGCTCAGATAGCATTAGGAGTTTATGCAAAAACAAGCAAATCACTGGGAATGCCACCTGATCATAATGAATTAAAAGTAGAAAAATGTTATTCTGCCTGAATGCAATGGCATTTATTCAATTTCACAAAATAGACTAGAGTTATTACATATCAATTGTAATACAATATATAAAAATGGTATTACAACCAAATTATGTTAATGCATAAGTGCAAACAATGACATTGTTCAGAAATGACAGATGTCTCAGTCACACATGCCATTATGGCAAATTAAGGACAAGGGTGACTTCTCTATATTTACGTCAGAGACCTTTACTGGACTTCTCACCCAGAGACCGCATACCACTAAGTGGAGTTATATATTATATATATTTTAACATATCGATATCAAACTGCTGCAACAACTTCATTACCTCGTGTAAATGAAAAGGGTCCCTTCCACTTCAGTCTTTTCCTGAAACACACACAAAAAAACAGAACATAATTAGAACAGAACTTCGTCATTTTCGAATTCTGTCATTTCCATTTCATGAAAAATAAATCGTTAACGTTCAACCGTATCAACGACACGTCGTTCAACTTTACAGAAAGTCAGTGTCAGCCGCAGAGCGCGCCCACTATGGAGAACGACGGCGCTAAGCTAAGTTAGCACACGCTAGCCCTGCCGAAAGTTCCTCACCCACTCATTTGCCCGGTTGTTGTAAGTGTACAAAGCGACTTGGCTGGCGACATCCACGATGTTATTGATGTATGGGTCTTGTCGCTTCAGGGCAGCCAGACTTATATCCAGTCCTTTAGCGGCAAGGCAGCTACTGCTGCCTGCAGAAGTCGCTGTCATTGTTCCTTCTGAAGAAGTTAAGCTAGCACGCTACCTAGCTTGTGCGGCTAACGAGACACACAGGTAGAAGGAAAAACACAATCAAAAGGAGACAAAAGAAATGGGGAAATAAATAGAGAGCTACACAAAAGCCTAACTAACAAATAAAGACGCGTAACTCTTAAAAAAAACAGGACCTAAGCAGCTCTAACTGTCATGAGTTTGTTCACGGCCATGTTTAGCCAAATAAATGTAAACAATAAGGCATAAGCAGTCGCGCACCAGGATTGCAGTGTCCAGCCTTCTCAATCAACTTGGAAAAATCGAACTGTTAGTTAGGGAACTGTTTACTTCATGGGTTTTAATATTTATTCTAACATCTGCATTGAGAGTTAGGTTAATAACTGTACTTTGACTTAGATCAATATGTTCTGGGAACTGTTTACTCCATGGGTTTTTAATATTTACTCCAACATTTGTATGCAGTGTTAGGTTAATAACTGTACTTTAACTTAGATCAATATGATGTCTTTGAGACACGAGGTTGATTAATATTGTTGCAGAGGTTTGGTTAGGAATGTAATTTTTTAATTTATTTTTTAATAGACTATTATGCTTATAAATTGGATAAAATTATAAAAAACTGTATTAGCTGTACAAATTTGGAACAATGTTATTATGTGTGAAACTATAGTTTATTTTGTTGTGCATTGAAGGTCCCCTTATTGTATTGTAGGGAAATAAAACTACCATGCTTAAATTAATACTTCGGTCACCCTCCATACAAGTCAGCAGCTGATGTTTCTCTTTTGTCTTTCTTCTGTGTATACTCTGACTGCTAGGCAACACAAACACTGGTAATGAATGATGTGTTCCAGTGCTTAGTGATATTTCCCATCAAATACACTAGGGGGCATGAAAGGGATGTCCAAAACAGCCATTCTTCTTCTGCTCATGTGCTGCACGCACAGTATAATTTAGCATTTTAGGCAGAATTAAGAATATGTTAAAGACTAATTCCTCTTTCTCTCAACTTAAAAATGCTATAGTCCAGTAGATGTAAAACATGTAAAAAATTAAAGCAAGTTTGTATTTGCACTGGTGACTGCAGGTATTTGTAAGAGAATAACAAAGAATAACAAAGATTGGACAGTATTACACACATCAAATGCAGCATTCTTGGATTTTATGTTCATGGCCTAAATTAAGATCTTTTTTGCACAGCCCAAAATTTACAAAACTCCAGTTTGTTCTGTGGGCTATGCATTTCATGAATTTTTAATGTTTTTTGGTTAATACATATCTGTCCCTGTGTGTTTAAACAGTTAAGAAACCTATTGTTCTTTACATAACAGTAAAAGATACTGTATATTATATAATGTGCCAGCTCAGGTTGAAACTGAAAATGAAATATATAGTTCATGTTGCAAAATGTAATACTCAAAGTCAGAACAGGAGATGATTTAAGACGAGGACTTTCAGGCCTGTAAGATCTCGATATCCATATCAGCAATACCCATATCAGATGGATCACCCGACAGTAAATCTACATATTAAACCTTATATCCTCTTCTGTTGCAAGGTCACTTGTGGGGACACAGCAACGTCATTAAGAGGACGTAGCCCCTCACTCTGTACAAAATAGACATGAGATTATTTCTGTAATCACTAAGTTACTTCCTTCAATGTTTTCAACTGTTGACTCACTTTAAGCAGCACTGAATAGAAACATCTGCTTTACATGCTTTGAAGTGGAACGCCGCTATGCCACTGCTGTCTACAAGTTCCCCTCTTGAATATGCACATGGCATGTCTACAGTATCTCTTCATTAGCCTGAATAACTGCTTTGTGAATATATCAGTAGGGGCGGAAATTGTCTCTTAGGAGATGTGTCTATCATCATTGCTAAGATGCTGGTATAGGATCATGGCTTTGTGTTTCTAGATATACAGTAAAAAGTTGTTGCATCTCTCTAATACAACAGTCCTGCAATTAATTATTTAAGCCACATGTACCTAATAAATTGACACCAGAGTTTATGTCTCTTTGTCAGGGTGGTGTCTACAGTATCAGCTTGTTGGAGCAGGGGGTGTTTGACGATGATGAGGTTAATGAGTTGCCCATCAGGAGCTCAATACTGTCGATAAGCATTTAGTCGAGATTGAGCACTTGTCTCTGATTGGTGGGGATAGACCAGAAGATGCTGGTTATTGGCTCACAGGCAGGAAGAATAATAGGATGTAGTGTGTGGACAGCTTGTTGAAATTAAAAAAGGGGAAGAAATTCTTCTGGGACTTGTCATTGTAATTTGTGTTTCTGCACTGAAAAAAAACCCAGATTTGTGTCCTTTTGTTAAGAGAATAAAATGCAGTCTAGCAGAATAGGAGTGGATTTATGTGTTATGTGTTATTCGATGCTCCAATATAGCACAGTAAGGATTTTACAAACGAAATTATTCAGATCACAGATGTTTTATCTTGTCTCTGACAATCTTTAGGTAAATACAGTGTTTACCAGAAATACACTGTTTACCAGGTTTTCAACTTTTTTGTGGTCGTTTTGCGGCCCACTCTTGATGTCCACTTCACTCTGTTGGTCAAAATTCTGTGTACTCTTCAATAACTAACATTTCAGGTGTCGTGAATACTTTTATCATCTCTTCATCAGCCCTATCATATAGCCCTTAGCATGAAGCACATCTGGATGAAGCAAAAAAGACAAATATATCCCGATTTAATGATGACAGAAAATTTTAAAAAATGTGCAGTTTGCAGAGTTGTTTATATTAAATTACATGAACCAAATCAAAAGTACATAAAATATGTTTTTAAACAGGCACTTTGTTAGAGTTCTACTTATGTACAGTAGTTACTGGTTTGTTTCTTACCATGATTAACTTTATTCTGTGCTTAAATTAATAGCTGTATCTCAATAATAATTATAAGTATTTATTGATCCGAATGCAAATCATTTTATATTCATATTGAAATTAAGTTTGAAATGGAAGAAAATTTGTAAAAGTCTAAATTATCCCATTGTTCAGCTGAATAAATTTGTTCCCTCCCTATGGGGATTTCCCTTTGACTGACCAGCAGATTGTTGAGTTCTTGTCTGTACAGAGATTCCCAGAGACCCACTGTGCTTTAGAGTCACACACACTCACCCACGTACAAAGGGGTCAGGAACTGCAAATACAGAACAGTCATAAATAGAATTGAAATGTGCACACTGGATTGACTGTGTATTGTGTGTGTGTGTGTGTGTGTGTGTGTGTGTGTGTGTGTGTGTGTTGTTTATGTGTGTGTGTGTGCCTGTCCCCTGGGCACAAGTGTCTGTTCCCACGACCTGCCCCCGATCCTTTCTGCTTCTCCCAGTCCTTCCTTCCGTCTACCCATCCATTCATTGGCCAGTGTAATCAAACAGACGCTGCTTGGCAAGAAATTCAGAGCACTATTAATGTCACTCACTTGCTGCTTCAACAGGGCTGATCTGCAGCACAGAGAAGTCTAAGTACACTTTAGATTTTTTTTTGTGCTTTAAAAGAGGCTTCAAATTCATCTCCACTACTTTTTATTTCAAAATATATGTTTTTATATCTATCACATTCAGATTTTATAATAAAAAACACAATGAGATTATAAATACAGTGCATTAAAGACTGAACAACAACAGCATCATCATCTTGTTTAAAGCCCTTATTGTGTTTCTAATGTTTTTATTGTTTATTATCGTCCCATCTGGCTTCATATAAGCAACCATTAGTGGCCCAAAGTGGTCAAATTACCCATTTTATCCATATTTTTTAAAAAGATAGCTAATGAAAGTTCAAAATCAATATGAATTTGTGTAATACATTTATTTTTGTTCTTCCTGCTCCATTAGTTATCCCCCCTCAAACCGTCACAGAATTATCTTATAACATTTTTTGGGATGGAGGCTAACTGAGTCCTGCAAAACCAATTTTAAATGTATCGCATTGCATTGCTGCATTGCTGTTGATGTATTAGTATTAACATTCGAGCAATGTTTCATACGGTGATATGTTAGTTAGTCAGTTTTTCTGCAGGACATGTACTTGTTCACTGTATAAATGCTGTGTTTCCTGACATGTAACAATACATTCAGTATGTACATCAAAAACTTGAAGAATGTTTCCTTTGAATAATCAGTGGAAGCATTCGACGCTCCTCATTCTCCCTCCAACCATACAGTATATTAATAAAACATCTACACTATATATTGTTCTGGAAAAGACAATTCATCTGTCAGATGTCATCAATAGAATCATTTATCAGCTGTCTCCCTGTCTTTACTATGTCTACAGTGACATATGTAGACAAAAAGCTTTATTCTATTACAGGACGGTGGGTGGTGATTTTGCGCTATGGCACTGAACAAATGAATACAGGCTGGGTTGAGTCATCAAATTCACCTCCTGATTATAGCCCATGGTGAGATTGACATGAGGCCTGCACATTGTGAAGTTCGTATTCAGTGTCAAAGACAATTATATGGGATGGCCAGTGCCATAATTAGAAGCTTGGAATGTAGCTCAGTACCTCCAGTACGTCCTGATGCTCCACTGAGCCCAGCTATTCTGATTTGTGGAATGCTGTCATACATTTATCCTGCCTGAAATTAATACTGAGAGAGAATTTAGTGCAGCCGTCTCTGTGCGAGTATTCCCGTAAAAAGACGTGAACCGCTTTTAAAAATAAGGTCAAGATCTTTCTGAAGACTTGCTAGATAATGGAAAAAATATCTTTCTTTTTTATCTTTTATATCAAGGTGCCTGTGGAGAGCTTTTAAGAAAACAGCTCAATTTAAATTTCTTTTTTTTTGTGTGTGTAAGCAGGTCAAACCAACTCAGTAGGAGTTGAAGAGCCAAGCTGATTCAGTGTCATCAAACCCTGCTCCAGAGCTATTTAGTTAACAGATGATGTTTCTTACTTTCTTTGACATTTACCTCCCAAATGAGCTTCATTTCACTGTTTTATCTAAGAAAATGGACCCAAGTCTCCAGAACATGACTTTTTGTGCTGCAAGGGCCAGGACAAATTTGTTTGTGGTCATGGAGAACAAGGTTGAAACTTGTTTCATCATCCTGAGGCCATAAGGAGGAAAGAAAAATAAAATTCAACAGTATTTAAAAAGGTTTAGATTCACTAGTATTAACCTCCCTGGGTCAGTCGACTTTATGATACTTGAATCTGTTTTGACAGTATAGAAGATTCAAAAATCTAAAAGATCAGTTTCCATGTGCAGGTTAAGAGGGTCATGAAAAGAGCTGAGCTTGAGTCACAAAAGAGTTGAAAAAGGATATTTAGTGTGTGTGTGTGTGTAAACATAACATTGGCCAAAGAAAAGAATGGGACTGAGGGAGTCCAGATGTGCAGGGGCTACGGGCAAATCAGACAGAGGTACACGATTTCAGCTCGGTTTCTTCCTGCAGAAATTAGTCTGTGCCTTACTGGAGTCCGCTATGGATCATTATCCCTCTTACTGTACATCTTTTTCTCTCTCTCACTTTCAACCACAAACACACATGCTCTGTCCTTGTATTTCCACTTCCCCTCTGTGTTATTTCTATCACATTCATGGGTTTGTCCGCTGCTCCTTTCTTTTTGTGCCTTTTTCTTCTGAATGTCTGTGGCTCTTAGAATTTTTTTGGGCCTTCTTTTCCTCCAAACCACACACACACACACACACAAACACACACACATTATCAACATCATTATCTTTGTTTTCATCATCACCATCATCATCATCATCATCATCTGGATACCAGCCGCCGGTTCTCCACTGTTGCTTATACAGTCTCCCTTCCTCCCTCCTTCTTTCTCTCTTTTTCTCTGACACACACACACACACACACACACACACACACACACACACACACACACACACACACATCTGGAAACAGTCAAAGCGTCTACATGCACGGGGAGGGGGGGCTACCTCTCTCTCTGTGTCTCTCTCTCTCTCGCTTCCTCGGTATCACTGCAGAGCTGAGCTGCAGGGGCAGCAGAGGCAGAGAGAAGAGCGAGCTCAAACTCCCGATCAGTGAGACACAGGCAGACAGACAGACAGGCAGGCAGGCAGGCAGTGTGGCTGGCAGAGATAGACAGGCACACAGACTGACTGACAGACAAACCACCGGACCATCATGGACTGGATCAGGACAGAGAATCCAGCCTTCGGATGAGACAGGACGGCCTGGCTTCTGCATTTTGGGGGGACTCTGCCATAGATACGTGGAATAACCGACAACCTATTGGGAGAGTTAACCCCGTGCTACCCGTGATGGAATATTTACACTCTTCTCATTTCCTAATTTTCCTCCTCTTCTCTTCCTCCTCCTTCTCCTCCTCCACCACCTCCACCTCCTCTTCTTCATCCTCTCACATTTTGACACGCTGCTGAAGATGCGCACGAATGCGTCTTTTGCGCACTTCCATTGCGACCGTCACTGACAGCGCCCGAGCTTTATAACCTTTTGAAACCTCTTTTTTTTTCCCTTTAACGCAACAAGGGGGACGGGAGAAGGACCGAGGGGGGAGAGCGAGCGAGGTGTGAATTGAATTGAACGCGGTGCTGGTCTCATGTTTCTCGCCTAGGGCCCGGATGTACCGAGGGATGCACCGGTGCGTTTTCCCAACCGGTTCCGCCGAAAGCTCCCTCTTTTTTCTCGCCTTCACCTCCATCATGGGGATTAGGTAATATTCACTCCATCCGAAGAAACCCTCCCCATCAATACAAATAACGGAATACCCAAAACTGTCCGTGCTAGGCAGTTCTTTCTTCTCCCCCCCCCCCCTTTTTTTTAATTTCTTTATTTTTGGGGGGCTTTTTTTCCTCTTGTTATTTTCCCTCCTCCTCTCCAGCTTTTTCCTCTCTCTATCTTCCATTCACCTATAGGGATAACGCCGGACTACATTTATGGTAAATGAAAGCAAAAACATGTACATCCCGGAGGACACCCTTGAGAACCATCAAGGTATGTGCTGCCTTTTTTTAAATTTATTTTTAATAAGTGGCAAACATCTCGTAACTGTGTATGAGAGAGGGGACGAGGGAGGGAGTGAGAGAAGTATGATGATCTGGGAATGGGGATGGGATGGGGGAAGAGGGGGGGGGCAAAGGGGTGTTAGCTCTCTCTCCCTCCCCGGTTTCAACAGATGTGCAGATCCTTCCACTTTCCCTCAGTGTGCAGTTTCTTTGTTGGACCCGGTTCCCCTCTGGGTGGGCAGTTTGTGCAGCAAGTGAACTTGTGTCATAATCATGCAACAAGGCTGCAGGTAGCCGCGCAGGAGGCCTCTGTCTTGCCTGAAATAGTCCACACTTTGTGGGTTTGACGGGGCCTGTCTGTCGGGGAGCTGTGGCACAATGGGTGGTCGTCTTCAAACTGCATTTAAAACACACACTTCCAGCAGGAGGTGGCACCGGGTCGCGGGTCGGTTTGGAGGATAAAGTAAAGTGAAGATGCATGTTGCTGGCTTCAGGTTAAAAATAAACCCACACTGGTCGCTGGGGAGCTGGAAATCCAGCAGCGCCCACCAATCTGCCCGTTCGATCCCCATCGATCCCTGCTTCTCCCGTCATCAGTGGTCGTATTTGTCACGTTTTGATCGAAGTTTTCGTGTCCGCAGGGCTCCTTAATCGCACGGAGATGACAGGTGGCAGTAGCGGGGCCTGAAGGACTCATTTGTTTGCTGAGAATTGGGCTGATGATGGGCTATTTCTGAAGGGGGGGCTGGCGGCGGCGGGCAGTGGGCTGTTTCCCTGCAAGAGTCGACTGAAGTTCAGCGTGACGACTTTTGAAGTGTTTAACAGGCAACACATGCAGAGAGTGAGTCGAAATCCGGGGCTGTGGTCTGATTTACGGTGAGGAAAGGGTCTGTTTGCATTGCGCAGTATTACGCGTCGCTCCTTCCACCCACGTTGCAGAGAGCAAAGCCCAGCGATGCATTTGTTTATGACTTCGCTGGACCTTGTAATTCACCAAGAGGATGTTTATCTGATCACTATTATCATCCTCTTAACCATCACCATCGTCGTCGTCGACTTCGTCCATCACAACCTCATACCTCTGCCTTGGCGACAGGTTCCATAGCAACAGGGGATGAGGAGAGGGGTGGCGTTGTGTGTGTGTGTGTGAGTGTGTGTGTGCGTGCATCTGTGTCGCAGCGAGGCACATCCACCAACAGTTTGTTCTGAGGAGAAACTAATCGTAGCTCGGATGTTACCTGCAGAAGCCTGTATCATCCAGTAACAGTTTATTGGCATCATCATGAAGGGGTGTCTACAGTCTGAGAGACAAACCACAGTTACCTTGATTACCATGCTGCCATGATGTCATCTAAAGCTATTATTATCATCAGAAAGGCCCTCTTTTGGTATCACCCTCGCTATCATCGCATCATACATGGCACAACCTGTCAGTCTGCCTCAGTGACTTACAGCTTGGTCAGGGAGTCTTTGACAGCTGAGGAAGACACATGCAGAGCTCTACTTTAAACAGGGCAGTCATATTTTAAAGATCAGGGGGCTTTATAGTTCAGTACGAGATCATCGGTGCCACTCTGAGCTTATAAGTGGCCACTGATTGACATTTAACGCCTGCAACATGCAAACTCACATGCCCACAGTGACAAAAGAGCAAACCATTCGATCGGGCTTGTGGATGCACTGAAAGTAATTGTAACCTTGTTTGATTCAAGCTGCTGGAATAAACTTTTTTCACTTGTTCTTTATCATTTAAAAACAACAATTGTTTAAGACACATTGCTGTGGGATTTGCACATGGTGCATCTTAGGCCAGACTCTACTTGGGTGGTGGTTTCAGCACCACGGACAGTTCATCCTTCATTGGTCTATTGACAGCGACCTGACAGCTGTTGAAGAGTTACAAAGACAAATTGGTGCCGTTTGTATGCTCCTTTGCTCAAGTCGTTATTTTCACACGTTTCGCAATTTCAGTTTTTAACTGAGCCGTGACTGTTGTAAAAGCAACAATTCATTCAAGATCACCACCTTTACAGGCACCAATTTACACAGTTTTTAAGGATCAAAATCCTGACAGCCACATCAAATTTGATGTTAGCGTGACCTATTATTCGTTCTTTTTTTATTTGTCAGGACACTGCTGAAGTGGGCATTAGGGAAGTGGATACATTGCAGATGGAAATTAATGAGCTTCCTGCAACTGAAAGATGATGACACTTTGATGTAGTTTCATTATAGAATCCGCCTTTTGTTGTAAAAATATATTTTTAACACTTCAGTTTAGCTCTTACTATAACCCATAACAGCAAGACAGTGACAACCCACCAACCCATGCTGATGTGATTCTGTCGGTCCCTCTCTCAGCTAAAATTAAAGACAAAAGTTCATGAAAAATACATTCAGCGTTCTTAGGTTATAGTTCATAAAAAATAAAACACCAACTTGCCTTTGTTTTTTCTTTATCTGTTCACTTTCCATATTTATTTCTGCTCCAGTATTACACACAACTGCATGGAATTCTGATCCAGTTTTCCTGCATCTACATAATCTCTTCTTTTTTTTTTTTTACAAATGAATATTCATGTCTAAACTTTTTAGACACACATAGACAGTAATACAAACACATAAGTTTGTCAGTACCTACTGTACATGTGCAGAAATGTTCTGTGTTTTTAGGCAGCAGCAATCAGCAAGTTGATTTTTTTCTTGTGGGCTTTGTGCCAGAGGCATGATACCTCTGTGAGGGATATTAATTGGTCCTGGGGCATTGGCCACCTGCCAAATCAGCTCACTCCAATGATTTGACTTGATATGCTCAGCGATTCCATTGAAATCCCCTCAAAAGACAAGTTACAACTACTGATGCGTTCACTTCATATGTTCACTTTAAACATAGAGCTGCTGCCAAGCAACATGTGTGTGTTTTTCAATGACAATGCTCACACAGGCAACTTTTCTAGAGTTTGTAAAAAAGTTTTTAAAAAGGAAGACAGTGAGTTGTTTTGTGTGTGTGTCTGTGTGTAAAAACGATACACCTGCAGGAGGCAAAGTTGTTGACTTCTTCTTCAAATAGAGGCAAGAACTAATCAAGCATTCCCCTCAAATGTGCCTTAATTAGAATCCACAGGGGCAGAAAAACAGCTAAGCAAGCTAAGTCATCTATCAGTGGGCTTGACGTAGATGGAAATCCGGGCAATTAAGCACAAATCTACTGTTGCTCAAGCCAACTGTTGCTCGGTATGAGGTTGGAAATGTGAAGAGCGTAGTAAGTCTTCATTCATACGTTTCGTGAAACTGTGTATCACTATCTGCGCAAATGTGTCACCCAGGTCTGTGCATTTTACATGTCAGTTAAGTTGGACTGAACTGTTGCACTAAGGAATCAGGGTTTAGCAGGAGTAGTCCCACGCCGATGCTTTTTTCATTGTGAGCTTCTCTTCAAGTCCAAATGTGCAGTCAGACAAATAAAAATCATCCAGTTCCACTGTCTACAACTCATACTCCATGAGGCAAGAAGTTGGAAATAGATATTGCTTTGGGTCAGAGGCTGAATACAGTGGCCTCAGTTAGTGTTTTCAGAGATGTGTTAGTCACGACGAGGTTAGAGCAGCTGTAGTAATGAGCGATTAAAGGCCGATCAGCATTAAAGTTTATATCAGCGGCTCCGAGTGTGTCGTGGCTTTAACTTAAGGATGTGACTCAACAACAGCTGCTATCAATGCAAAGCACCATCTGAGAGACAAAAAAGACACATGGAAGGGAGGAAAGAGAGGAGGGGCAGATCGAAGGGGAAATGAGAGGACAACATGACAGATTGTGTTGAGACACAGCAAGGAGAGATGAAAATAAAGGAAGGAGCAACAAAGACAGGCTGGCAAGGCAAACGATGGAGAGAAAGACAACTAATGTAAGAGAGGAGAATAAAAGGATGAAATGACAGTGAATGACAGGGACACTGGGAGGCCCAGAGACACGGAGAGAGAAGTGAGGCCGCACCAGAGGAGGAGAAGGAAGGAGGATTATCCGCGACTCTGTCTTGCTTAAGCCTCTGGTTGCGTATTGGAAATCTATCCAGAGGGTGTCCTCTGCTCTTAGAGTTATCGGGCCTCAGTCTTCATTTTTTGGTGGGACAATACGCCAACAAGGGCATCATCATGCACGTCTGTGTGTGTGTGTGTGTGTGTGTGTGTGTGTGTGTGTGTGTGTCTTAGAGAGGTAAGACACATAAGCACATGTCCAGACTAAGCTGTGACTGGAAACACACAGCTGGAGGTAGCCAAGGAGGCACAATACATCAGGGCATGTGGCCAAATACAACTGCTTAGCCTCTCCCTCTCCCTTACACACACACACACACACACCTTCCTATTGTATTGATCTTGCCGAAGTCGTCAGTGGACACGGTGACACGGAGACCTGTAGCTCTTCCTCTCTTTCGTATTTTATTTACTTCATATTCTGCCGGGTTCCTTTTACCTGAACATTCTCTGTGCCTCTCTCTCACCTGGAGTGTAAAAGTGTCTAAAATACTTACTGCTCAGAAGTGTTAAAGTTCCACAAATTCCTGTTGCAGGATTCTGTTTCTAAATCTGTTTTCCAACCAATTTTACACTTTTACTTTGATACTGATTTACTAAAATCCTTTCACTCTGCCCCCCCATAGATCATATAATGGAAGTTTGGGGCTGATCGTTTCAGTTACTACTGACTTCACACTCTCTTTAGGAGCGAGCAGTGAGTTGACTTTTTCGGCCCTGGCTTTTGCCTCCCAGGAAACAAACAGGCTCCTACTGTGTTTTTTAACAATAATGAGAAACGTATTTTTATTTTTATTCTTTCCTTTTTAAGTGTTTTTTTCAGTCACACCGTAGACTTTCTCCAACTATATGTCGTACAGTATATTGTTGCTAAATCTTTTGTTAGAGCCTGATTATAATGAATGGCGTGATAAGAATGTCACAATGTCCTATCAGCTGATTGAAATAATACTACATAATTATGGCTCTACTATGTAATAAATACAGACATAGCAGTGGGTAAATCGACATTTATATACATAAATATGAATAGTTTTACTACCGCTGACCTCCTGAGGAGTTTAAATGTGCGTTTAAAGAATAGAAACTGTTCTGTTATATTAAAATGATGCGACTGAGGAGTGTGTGTGTGGCGTGTGTGTGTCAGCAGAGGCTGAGGAATGAAGTGAGAGAAAGTGCTTCTCTCTCTGTACATCATTTGTTTCACTCTCCTTTGGCCCCCTCTGCGTCTCTTTCTTTCGGCCTCTCTCCATTTCTCAGCTAACCCTTCGACATTAGTACATTTGATGGTCCATTGTTCAGCGAGACCGCATTTCCTTTTTTCTGACTTAATCAGTCCATCTGCCTGCATTTACTGTAACACTCCATAGCTCTTGTGGTAGGTCTGACCACAGTAAAGCAACAAACAAAACAGCATTTCTCATCACCAATGGGGAATTCAGACTGAAACCTCAACAAACAAAACACTGCATAGACTTCTGAGAACTTGCACAGTGTTTTACACGAGCAGTAAGAGCTAAAGGTAACATGTTCTGCATACAGTATGTAGTTAACCCTGCTGCGAAATGTGTAAATATCAGTGAGGTGTGTTATAATGTGTTCCTAAATATTAAATGCTGGGTGATCATTAATTGAGGTTGTTCATTCGACTGTGGCCTGTCCAAATTCTCTCTGTGCTTGTGTCGGTTTCCTCCCACAGTCCGAAGACATGCATGTCAGGTTGACTCGTCACTCTGAGTGTGAATAGTCATGATAAGCAGCTACTGATAATGAATGGAAGTGTCGCTGGGTGCAGAGAGTGAAGACGGGCGCTCGTCCGTTCTTTCTGATCATTTGTGTCTGTATGTGGCTTATTTTGGTTTCAGAGATTTTCTGTCATTGGGTCTATTTGTGGTTATTGTGTGTCTGTTTTAGTTGGTTTGTGTCAATCTGAATCTTGTTTGGGGCCATTTTGTGTCTTTTTTTAAACAAGAAAATTCAAATGCAACTTCAGAAGCTCTAGTCCATGGTTCCCCAGACCTCTCTGGCCTCTGGGCCTGTGCCTCGTAGGCCCATTCACAAACTCATCTATGGTTGGGTGGCACCAGTGTTTCCAGCACATACAGCTACTTTTCCAATCTCAAATAAGTAGTTTAAGAATATATCACAGATCCCATCAATAAAATATTTTTGTGTAATAATGAAACACACAGTGAGTCACTGACAACCATCTAGGGGGCGATCACCTTTGGGGCACTGATAAAAGACTTTAGATCCTATCCCGCTTTTCTTAGCTTCTCATCTGCAGTACAGTGGCCTGCAGTCTCTCTTTCTCTCTGTGAAAATGAGAAACTGAGGGACAGGAAAAGGGAACCTGGCTGTGTTGCAGTTTGAGAGAGACGGATCTGTAAGTTGTAGCTACACAGAAGGTTTGGCATCGAAATCCTTCTTTCACATCAGTTATGTGACTCCGAATCTTTATAACGCAGAATCGTAACCAGCCGAGCCTGAATACTTACACTAGAGAGGCAGTGAAGATGATGGAGATGTTCCACAAACTTGTGTTGAAACACTTCCTGAGAGTGGCTGCACCTAAAACCACAGAGGAATGATTGCTTAATAGTCATTGTCCATTTTTATGCAACATGCCATTCAAAGAGGTGACACCTGAAATTTCTTTAACTTGTATTTCTGAATTTTTGTCATTTTAAGTTTGTAAAACTTTTGTTTTAATTTTATGTTTATATCAGATCCTATCGCTCATAGAAGTTTCTTTTTCTGGCCTTTAATGCATTAAGAAGTCTAACAGATTTGTGCATTAAAAATGCATATTCCCTTTTCTTAATATTGGGTATTGCAATTACTCACCTTTAAAAATCTTGTCTAGTTTAATTAAATAATCTTTATCCATTTGAACATTACAGCTAAAATTACGTTAATTTACATGTCGTGGTCATATTATGTCTTTCACATTCTACCATTCTTGCATTGAAAGGCCATGCCTGACTTTTACCTATGTAAACACACAAACACACACACACACACACACACACACACTGACCTTTGCTTGTGTCAGGTAATGATGAAATCTCTCCTCATTATTGGCTCTAATCCCACACATTACCATATCAGATCATATACAGTATTTTCACCAGCAGCGGGGCCACACAACTCTGACACCTTGTTCTACAGACACACTCGCACTATCTCATCACAATTTATTTTTCATGAAGCTAATTCGGGAAGAGTAAAATGGATTCAGAGGAGAAAAAAAAAGAGCAGCTCTCTGCATGAGCACTACCAACTTCTTCCTTGCACGCACATTTTTTTTTCACTGCATTAAGCTCCTTTATAAGGGGAAATGAATATTGACCACCAAACTTGTCAAGAAGTTACGTGTGTGGTCCAGTCCTGTAGCTCAGTGTAATACTTATTTTCTTTTTACATGACAAAAGCAGGAATAAATTATTTTATTTTATGAACAGCAGAGCCCTTTTACCCTACCCGTGTTTCTATCTCAAGTTTCTATCTTTTGTAAAATTTTATTTATGTGGTTGATATGAAATTTGATGTGCATTGTGTGTGACCTTTGTTCCTTTTTTTTTTACTTTTTGACAAATTTCTGTGATGTTTAAACCACAAAGACAGTCCTGTGTCTTTTGCACTTGCAGCAGTCTTGTTAGTATGGCCTCTGGTGGGCTCGGATAGTGTGTCACCATAGGCTAAACGCACACTCACGTTCACACACACTTGCTGCGATCATCACCCTGCTAAAAGACAGCACCCAAGCACGAAAAGATTAAACTAAGAGTGGATGGATGCAGCAGTTTGTAGTGTAATTGGATGACTGTCTTTGTGAGGAATAGCAGGGACAGTGAGGAGATATGGCTCCTCTTCACTTTGTGATGCACCTGTTTAGGGCCTTCAGGAGGTGGTAAAGGCTGATGTTCGGGAAAGGGGCTAACGAATGGACTCTAAAGGTTTGACAGACACAAATATGTGTATGCGCTGTTGTGCCACCAGATGTTTATTAAGTACATCTGTCTTTGGACGCTTTCTTCTGTGTGCATGATAGCTGTCAGGCCTCTTATTAAAACTAAGAATCATGGGTTGCACCGGTCGTAGGAAGCACTTTCTGTCACTGTGAACCAGACAGGAAAAGGTTAAGCAGCGCTCCAGCATCACAGAAAGAAAAGCAGTTGCTCTAAAAATGCCATCTTTTCTCAAACAACATTACAGTTTCACGGGAAAAGATCAAAACACTGGATCATATCCAGTGACAGCAGGATCAAAATAGATGTTTCCACTTACAGCGGGCCTTTGCTGCCATGATGTGTTTGTTCCTTATTGCTTGATTGCATTTATTTTGCTGGTCACTGTTTGTTAAGGAAAGCCTGTAAATGTACACAACAACTGGATATTATTAACACAATATAGCAGAGGCTGTTGTGCTTCTCATTATTGTTTTTAGTATGAGTCAACGGATCCTGAACCTCCTATTATGCAGTTCAGTTGCATTAGACCCTCTCTAAACTCTTTGACATGTTACGCCTGATAACACTGGTAACATCAGCACTGTTATTTTCTCAGACTTCAGAAAACTGGTTTCAGAGGCTTATTAATATTCTTTGTGACAAGTTCACTAATCTGCATGTGCATAGTGAAATTGACAGATTTGCCCTTTAAAGCCTCTGCTGCGGCGGCTGCCGCCGCCGCTGTTGCTGGCCTTCAGTTTTGCAGTACAGACATCGAGAAATGTCACAGAGGGATGTGACCTGCCATTAACTTGATTAAGACTTATTGATGATTTCATTGGATAGTACCCATGGCAACAAGCACCAGCTGAGTGCGCAGCTTCGTGAATTTCTGATCTCTATCGAGGAATTTCTGCTTGTATTTGTTCTGTTTAGTCCTGCTCTGTTTCCTGATTTCATCGCTCTGTCCAGTCTGTCTGCACTTGGGTTGCATTATGTTCTGTTCTTTTCATCTGTCGTTACCATAGTGACCAGGGCTGAACTAAAGAGGATGAAACTAAGGTTAGAAGGCAAATCATCAAAAAATCCCTCTGCATCTCTCTCTTCTTCCTTCTCTTCTTCATCTTTTACACTTCTGTTTTTGTTTTTATATCTTGGTAGACACGTGTCTCGATGTTTCTTCACTTTTCCACCTTTCTGCTTTTAGCTCTCTCTTCCTTGAAATTGCCCAGTTGTGTATTCGTTTCTCGTTGCCAAACCTCTGTCTTTTCATCCGTTTTTTCTTTCGGAGACAAGGGTAAGAAATGACCCAACTATATAGACTATGAGAGTGTCCTTGACTGTCTGTGTGTGTAAAACAGAAGGGGCTGCTGAGAGTGTGTGTGTGTCCTCTGCCATCCTATCTATCTAGGCCAGTCTTGATGTGTGTACTCAGCGGACCACTTCCCCACAGACCACACTATAATGTATGTGTATGTGTGTCTGTATAGAACAGTCCACTTCCCGAAAGACAAGACTCACTTTCACACTCTGGAGTCTAATGGCTAAAACAGGCTTGTTACAAGATTCCTACTACACTATGCATGTGTGTTTTTCCATCTCCAGAGCTCAGTCCCTAACCAGCTGTTTAACTATTTAGAGTCGCCTTCACGGCTATAGTATATTCAGGATCCTCGGGCAGTCTTTTGCTTGTTGCAGGCTGAAAAGGCTGATTGAAGCGTTTCCAAGAAATCTGCAGAACTTCATGGTTCCCAGATGATAAACCCCAATAAAATCGGTGATTATTTTCATATTGTGCAATTTTATCATCTTTCCAGACCCTGGTACTTCATCCATCTCTACCATCGTGTAGATTTTTACATTTGCAAAATACAGTATTCTGTTACACATAGCAATAGCAGCTCCATGAACTCACAAAACTAAGTGAGAACCTGGAAATATGATCAACATTAGCATTAGTTGAGCATGTTTGTGTGTTATATGTGTGTATGTCTGCACTGTTTTCTGTACTGCTGTATTTCCTGTTACATACATAAAAAACGTCTCTGTCAATCACGCGCACACATACAGAATGTAAAACATCTTCATGTCAGGCTTTCTCCTTGCACCAAATGGATCCTGCATGTGTGCGTCCATGATTTATTCCAAAGTCACCCGGGATGGAAATGAGAGCAAATACACACTCTTCATTTCAGCCGACTGAGGGGAGATGGTGGGCGTGGCGGCAGTTCAGATGTAACTGTGGTTTTTCCTGTGCATCTCTCTCTCTGCCCTCTCTTCTTCTGCTTCTTCTCCTCTTTCAAGCCCACCACCCCCTCCTCCACCGTTTACCTTGGCTCATCTCCTCCTCTCATGTGTGATTTGTATTCCGGATCAACATGTCTGAGGGAAAGAGAGAGAAAGAAAGAGGGAAGATGTTTTTTTATTGGGGGTGGTTGGGGGGGGGACGTTTGGCCTGATGCCTGTACTGATGTCGTCAGAACAGAAGGCGCGACATTGCCTGTCTGTTGTCATGTCAACCAAGTACGATCAACATGCTCATATTGAGACGCACACATAAAAAGGAGTGGATGAAGGATGAGGAGCATGTTGCTGTTTAAATCTTCATGTATGTTCTATATCCGTACACACGTCTCCATGCTGCTTCAGCTGTGCGTTGGACAGTGCGACATGTCATTGTCAGGCTTCTGGGTGCGTGTGCCTGTTTTGCTCTGCGATAAAGTTGATGATTAACGGCGTTACCTCAACGTGACAGACGGGTAACCATGGCGATACCACATTAAACAAACACCATGTTCTCCAGCAGGGACATGGAGAGAGAAAAAGAGGTAGAGAGAGCGAGGAAAGGAAAGAGGATACAGGGGAGAGACAGATGAGGAGCAGAGATGACGGGGAGGAAGACGAGTGTGATGGCGGGCTTTTTTCCCCTCGGCTATTCGCGTGATTTGTTCTCTAACAGCTCTGGAGGTCAGAATACAGCTCAGACCTTTAAAGTGGCACCTCAGTGAAATCTAATGAATTGCGACTATGTCAGGAAAGAATGACATAAGGGCTTTTCTATTTGTTACTGGAACTCTTTTTGCGGTCTCTTGTGTACTGAGTGGTGGTTTCTGAGAGCTTTTACAAACCCACATATGATTTTAAAGCAATTTCCTCCAACCGCTGCCAATTCCTTCTTCTTTGGGTCATATTTTCTGCTTTATGTTTCAATCTTTACTGTTTTTCATAAATTTCTTCATTTACTCCCCCCCCCCTTTTTTTTTAAGAAAAAAGTAATTTCCAGTGTTCTGCCCCTTTTGCCATCACAGCTACCAACTCTCCTGTTTCCATCCCCTTTGTCTTTACTAATGAACCACAGATCTGCTCGAGGCCATTTTCCTCTATCAATATTCTATGTGAATTACCAGGGTTGGGTTATTAACACCGACTCAGGGAACCATGTCGCGTTGCTCAGGCCTTTTGCTACCTTGCACACCCACACCACTTAAAAGTACAACAACAGCACAAGCGTACCGCGTCTGTCTTACACACGCTGACAGATATTTGTGTGCTGTTTGAGTAATGCCCATTGGTCATGCATTTAATATTTCCTTAGCACAATTTATTCGGGTCATTAGGCAGCAGATCGGGGAAAATGCATTAAACAAAGGTGGCTAATTTCTACTATTAGGAGGCTCGTAATCTATTGAGGGTCAAGGGTCAAGGGTCACGAGCATGGACTGAGGCAATCTGCTCGCTCCTGTGTTGCTGTAGGTCACTACTGGCTGTGGGTTTACACAAGGTTTTATTTAGAAGATGGATAAAGAAAAAAAGAAGAGGAAATAATCGAACATGAGTTTGTTGAGTTTTCATAAAGAATATATCTGATTTATCAACCTGAGGCATTTGCATGTGTGGGTAATGTTTGACTGTTGCTCCAATTGTTGTTCTGAAAATTGCTGCTTTCCACAGAAAGTGCAGTGGAGTACTAAAGCCACTAAAGCCCAGTGTAGCAGTGGTATAATAAATGCTAATATGCCTGCATTTAACGTATGCTAATGCTAATTATTGCCTGTGCTAACAGCTAGACGTGACAGCAGGTTGCCGGGTGTTAATGATGCAGGAACTTATGTCACAGCACAGTAGGGCTGATTGGAGCACAGATGTTGAGGAATTCGGTACACTGATCCTTAAGGCGTTCGGAAGTCGGGTTGGGATCTGAAAGTGAAATAAAAATCAATTAAACATTTCAAAAATGCTGGATCATTGGTCTTTGAAGCATTCTCAGTATGGGATATGAAATTTGCTATGTCTAAATATGGTTTCTCTGTAGGAGTTAGCTTTAATAAAAACAAGCACATCATTTGTGATAAGCTGCAACTGGTGCGTTGCTTTGAGGAGGTTAAGGCCATGAAAGGAAGTAAGTAGCCCACTTACACTAAGATTTGCCAAAAACAAGCTGCCCACAAAGTTATTTGAAAGCAGATAATTCAGTGTAAATATTATCAATAAGAATCAGTGACAGATTAAAAGAGCTGCAGGTTTAAGAGAAAATCAACATTAACTCTGTTACGCACAGAGGCTGAAACGCAGGAACATTTTTAGAAGCGACTCATGAACAGATTGATTGACTCAAGCGGCTGGTCAAAGCCAGTTTGCCAGGGATTTTGACATATGGAGAGCCACAATTTAAACGCTGCCTTAAATGATATAAATAGCTTCAGATTCAGACTAAATTTGGTTCATGTAAATCCCGGCGTTCAGCCAGCGGCACGACATCCAACTATCAGCCATTACGCTGAATTTTAATAAAGTCCTTTTGCGGGAAATATTATGACATAGCCTAAATATAGTTCAGATTTCCCACATGAATTCTACCTTTACAAAGCTATAATTTTTCAGTTTTTCTAGGAAATTATCACCTTTCTGACAGTTCAAACTGTCAGAAAGTTGATAATTTCTACTATGTGATTATTATAGGGGTCATACTGGGTGGTGGAGTCCTACTGAAGTGCACCAGTTTAGCAGTTGGTTCTAAAGTTTTGGCCCCTTCATTCATTTAAACAGCTCCTAATATAATGCAGTTGACCCACTATGACCTCAATAATAACCACTTCAACTTAAAAACTAAGAAATTACAACCTTGTAAATGCAGAATTCATGTCAGAGCTTCTGTCTTAATTGCTTTCATGTGTCTAATGTTGTGGCTAATCCGTGTATTTTTCTATTTCTCCTAAATATAATTAATTTATAAAATGGAAACTACAAAAGAAGAACATAAGTGCTTTTTGTGATTTTGCCAGTTGTTGTGAACAAGCCCAGAGTTTTTGGTGTTTGGCAGGTCAGACAGGCAACTTCAGCCAACTACCCAATCTGATCGGCCTGACTGATAGAGGGCCTCCAATGAATATACACACCCACACACATGCAGATATTTTAAATGTATTCAGATAATCAGTCCATTCTGTTGAGGTAAATGGATTTCAGCATTACAATCTGTCTCTTTCCCTCGCTGTTCCCCTCCTTCTAAAACACACACATGCACGAATACCAGAGAGGAAACAACATCTGCTGCATCTGGCCAATCAAAGCTTTGATCTGAGGTCACATCGCAGCCATTCTGGCAAAACGTGACCATCATCTGTCCTCACTTGTGCATTGTTTGTTCTCTAAGAGTCAGGCACATGTCTTGTTTTTCCTGAAATACCAAAGACCGAGCACTCACCACACACACACTGCGCTGCACACACATGTCAAACCTTTTCTGTTCAGCACTCACTCCTCTTGATGGGTCACTTCCTTTTTTGCTTCCATTCAGTTACTGTCACTCACGCTGCTGACTGTTCCTGTCTGTCTTTCAAACAGTGCCTGCGTTTGTGTGTGTACATGCAAAGTGTGTGCAGCTTTATCTCAGGGTAAGGCATCTGGTGGCTATCAGAGTTAATCACCCAAGCTTCCTATAACTGCCCGTGACACACAGGCTCACGCAAGTGCACACACTGACACACGCGAAGCATTTTATTGGAACATGACAGTGCATTTCAACAGAGCTGGAAAGAAACACTGACAGCACAGCGGTGGCCAAAGTGGCAAGATGAAGAAATTGAGGGCAGCGAGAGGCCATGGGAAAGGGGAAAGAAGGAAGGCTGCGAGGAGGGAGGAAAATAAAGGTGGAAACGAGGGTTGGAAGGTGGCGGGATGTGTGAAACGGGCTGTCACACATTTGGGCATTCAAGAATAGAAGGACTCGATAATGACATCGCTGTACCACTTAAATAGATGTGAACAGGAGGTGCTAAATGCTTGGACAGAAAAAGCCGTGTTTGGTTTTGAGCACTGGAGGCAGGTGAATGAGTCAGAAGAGAAACACATGAAAACAAACACATCACACTGCCCACAACAGAGTCGACCTTACTCTTTTTCTTCGCATGAACATCTGATTAAGTGCAAATTTCAGAACCAGTATGCCATGAAATTTCCCACAAGCAGGGACAAAATATCAATAAACAGAGGTCAGACCTAAACTCCCATTTACTGTAGCAGCCTGACTACTGTACTATAATATCACAAGCTCTGTGATTTGGACAAAGACTGGTCAGGGTTAACAGTAATTTGCAGGGCTGAGTCAAGGCAGTGCAGCCTTGTCAGGGAGGACAGGTCAGGGCCTGGAAATGATAATTGCACTTATGAAAGCGAGACAGTTGGAAAAGAGCGAGACGGGCGGCTCTGTTCTGTTCTCTGACACTGACGCTGAGTCGAGCCGCGCTGTAGCACTCATTATGTGGAAAGATAAAGCTGCAGTGTTTTCCATCAGCACAGTGAGCTGATGGTGGACTGCACGTGAAAGGTCAAACCACGTCTGGGTTGTTATGGTTGCGTGTAATTGTTCTGTTCTGAGCTGTTGTTTTTTCCATTTCGGGCCAAAAGCTTTTGTCCTGTTTGCTTTTTATTGGGCTCCTGTTTGAGTGAAACTTTCCGTTAATGATTAGCAAAGGGTAATGTAAATTTGCTCATGCCGAGAGCAGGGCTGATCCGTGCCTCCGTGCTCCATGCTGCTCCGTGCATCGGAGGAGCCGTCAGGTTCAATAAGGACAGCTGTGCTCCATCTAAAGTCTTTACTGTCAGACAGACAAGGGAAGGGCACCTGGCAGACTCTGGATGTGTCTGTCCCTTTTACTGACTCTGTCTGTTTTTACCACACTCTCCTTTCATCTCTTCCCTCTTGAGCTTGAGCTTGAGCTTGAACTGTCATGTTTTCTATTTCCTACTCTCGTACAGAGGTTTACAGGTTCACGCACAACATATCCCTTTGTCCGTTTCATTGTTGAGGAGCTTGTAAAAACTACATGTGTCCACATCTGGCATAGCGTGACCACAAGGCTAGTTGGACCTTTTGTGGAAATGCACACAAAAATAAAATGTCTCAAGAAAATACAAGGGAAAGATAAATTAAACATGAGACATGTTTAACCTGCTTAGATTTAAAAAAGAAATGTTCCCCCTGTGCGTGGTGTTTGTTCCAATGAGGGGTGGGTGTTGGACTTTTAAAAAATGTATTTTTAGGCTGTTGAAAAGTCTCTTTATCTCATCACTGTTTCCTGAGGAAATTAATATTAGCTTCAGATAGTTTGGCACCTACCTGCATTATTATTTTCTCGCTAAACACACTGTGTCTGTGTTTGAGTCACATTTGAGTTGCAAATGTGTCTCATGTTCATCACTAAACCCAAGTTAAGTCAGTCTGGACTTGGATTTGCTATTGACATGATTCACCAGAGGGACTTTAGGGAGGCAGAGTAGGGTACAAAAACAGGTCTCATTGCTTACCAGCCACTGTTTTCTAATCCCCACGCACACACTCTTCCACACACACGCACACACATCCACACAGGCAGCTTCCTCCAGTCGTGTCGCTCCCTCCTGGGATCGGTGTGAGCAGCTGTGCTTGCAGTGCAGTCGTAGTAAATCTGAATTCTCTCCTAATTGACCTGCCTGCTTAAATAACTGAAAAAATAAAAGAACATATACACATAAAACGTATAAGAACTATTCAGATCAGTGTGTTTATATTTTGCGACTAGCCTATTTATCTCCTTACACAAAGTTACTTGGTTTCCCGTCTTGTTTGTATGTACTTTTGTCATTCATGGAAAAAGAGAGAGCTGGGAAAGAAACACCACAGCAACATGTAGCTGATGTATTAAAGCCCTAATTGGGAAGAAAAAATAATTGCAATTGCACGAGCACACACACGCTGTCACCTGATCCAGCTGTCTTTGTGATAATGTTACCCTTCGTGTCAGCCCCCATACTGTACAGACACGCGTTCATCTGATCCAAAGTGTCAGTCACCACACTGTAGGAATCCAACATGGAGGCTTCTCCCCTGGCCATCACTGCAACGTCGTAGTTTTCACGAAAGCTAGACGCAGAGTTTCCCCCGTGCCCCTCAATCATCTGTGTTAATCAGCACCGTGTGGAGCCACTCCACATTCATTACTCCTTGATTAACCCGTTAATTATGAGCAAACTCTGTTCGATTGTCACTGAACAATATGAGTGCGTGTGTTTGTTGTATTCATTAGTATGTATTGATGTATAAGTGCACACATTGACTTTTTTTTTAAGGTTAGCGTTCTGCAAAAAAGTACATGCCTGGAAATGTAGTTGGTGTGTGTCTGTGCATGTGTGTGTGCTGAATACATTATTAAGCAAGAGTGGATGTAATTTGTGGTGGGCTAATAGAAAGTGGTCATGCAGACAAGCCTAGCCGTGCATTACAAATCAATACAGCTGGCCTGCGTGTTCCTGAAGGTGACATTCAGCTCTGTGCTCTTCACCTGGAAAGGTGTGTGTGTGTATGAGGGTGTGTAATTTTCACCTTGGTTTTGGGATTTCCTGCAGACACACAAGCCATGATTGAAATCTTTGATATGAGTGGACTGAATTTAATGGCGCTTTCTTGAACGTGCAGAATAATCAAACGTTCTATTTTCTGCTGCTTATCAGTCTGGGTAACAGCAAGCCCAAAGACAGTAACCAGACATTGTCGTGTCTTTCTCTACCATCCAGGCGTTTAGCTTTTCTTGGGGGGTCTTGCGAGTTTCCTAGGTTACATAAGATACTCTGTGCATTATGTTCTGATCTGCCAGCCTTTTTTTAAACTGTGAGGGGCAGATTTTCCACTTCAAGTCTCCTCTGGATGCCAGAGGTGCTTGGCCTGTCCCCCAAGAGCGAGCTCTGACACCATGTGGAGGAAACTTGAGATGTTTCTACTGACTTTCAAACAAATTTTAACTGTCAAATCCATAGTGTCAGACCCCAACTCTTCCTCATAGTTTCAATGCCAAGAAATGTGACCTTCTCCCCTTGTGGAACCAACTAAGCCACCATTTTTTTTTTTTTTTTTTGTAGTGGCAGGGACTCGAACACCTCATTTGGAATTATTATTATTATAGATAAGAACTTGTTTTCTAGATGTGCACTTGTATGGACATGCATGGAGCAGCAGAATACATGAAGAGCTGCAGAAAGTGGAATGCTAACTCACACACTGCTGCCTACATTTGTTTTTCTTTCCTTCTTTTTCTCTTATTTTGGTCCTTTTCATCTTTATCCGTGTTATCTTTAGTCTTCCTCTTCCCTCTCTTCGCCCATCTCTTTTCACCACCCTGTTTTCTGTCACTTCTCCCTCTCTCCTCTCTCCCGTCTTTGTCTTTCTCTGTAGCAGTGGATTATTTTTGGGCTGCCTGGTTAATTTCAGTAGGAAGTCAAGCTCGGTGCCAAGGAAAGTGGAACGCATATAAAGAAGCCAAAAGACAAACTGAGACATCAAACAGCTTCTCGTCTTTTTTTTCTTTCAGCCTCTCAGCAAGACACTGCGTTCAATCTTTGTCTCCAGAACTGTTGTGCGTGTGTGTGTGTTAAGAACTTGTTTGTGGCTAAATAATGTAATTAAATTCTCCTCTCCTCTGCACTGACAGCTTCAATCCCAACATCAGCTAATGTGTCCATCAGCTGCTGTGCAACACGCTAAAGTGTCCTTGAGCGAGACACTGACACTGCGCCTAATCACTGTAATTTACTTTGGACAGGAGCGTCAATTAAACGCCTCAAACAAACTCCAGCAGTTTTATCATCTCCACAGAACAGTAGAGCACCAAACTTTCACATGCAAGAACTGTGTGTGTTTCTGATGAGCCCGTCAACACTTGTTAGAGTGGTCTGAGAGCTGGTGTGGAGACAGCAGATTGCGCTTTATTACAGACAAAATGGATGATGGCAGTTATTAATTTAATAATAGCTAATGGAAAGATGGCATCTGTATGTGTAGTGTTAGAGAACATGTATGTCTGTGTGTGTGTGTGTGTGTGTGTGTGTGTGTGTGTGTTTATTCCCTGCTGGTTAATGCTAGCTCTGCTCACGGCTGTGGCTCTGCATGAGTAAGATTTACGCTGTGTGCTGCACTGACCCAGCTTATTACAAACTCTGGGAGTGTGTGTGTGTGTGTGTGTGTGTGTGTGTGTGTGTGTGTGTGTGTGTGTGTGTGTGTGTGTGTGTGTGTTTAAAATGTGTACAGTATGTGTGTGAGTGACATCCACAGGTTACACTTTAGATGGTCTTTGCATGTAGGCGGCACATGATCAGCTTAGGGGACAATGTGCTGCAGGACACACACATGCACACACACACACACACACACACACACACACACACACACACACACACACACAGACTATCCTCTTGGGCAGGTCTGACTCACACAGTCTGTTCTCTCTCTCTTTAACTTGGTGACTCACAGAGAGGTAGATTGCCCTCAGGTGTCATGGCGTAAGATGAATAATTCACCCTTAGGACCCCTCACCCGTCTCCCTCTCTCTGTCCTTTCTCTCACCCCCTCTCTCTCACCCAGACTGGCTCTCTCTCAATTTTTCCCTCTATTTCTCCTCCTGCCATAATTAGTCTGTATGTGTGAGGAAAGTGGCACCATATGTTGCATTGAATCAGACAGAAAGAGGCAGAGTGAAAGAGAGAGACAGCTTCAAAGAGTAGAAAGGCTAAAGAAGAACATCAGTTAAAAAAAATAAAACGCTGGACATAGGCAGCAACGTTAGAAACAAGATGAGAAACAAAATGTGAGCCAGGATGACAAGACTGGATAGCGACCGTGTCTACACAGAGCAGGTGAGAGCGCGCAGGGAAAGTTCTCAGTCTCTCTCCTGAGTAAAACCTGTCAGCCAGAGAAACAAAATAAATCACAATCACAATTAAAGCACAGTGCCAACATACTGTACAGGGAGGGCTAAAGTACACAATATTAAAGACAGAGCCAGCAACGGATGTTTGGATGGTTGTCAAAGAACACATTTACAGTCTCAAGTAGGCAGCGGTGCAGCTGGATACTTTCTGAATTCTTATGTCAGACTTTATGCTTGAGTGTTGGAAGAAAGTTGAGTGTTGGAAAAACTGTACTGTAGTCAGAATTAGACGTAATCAGTATTTGTGAGAGGTCAAACAACAAATCCTTTGTAGGATTGTGTTGGCACAGCGGCAGTTCAAAAATAGTACTGCGTCGTCTGGTGCTGCAACTTACTGCGATTGCAATTCAAAAAAGGTATCGGCTTCAAATTCTCGTAGAACTCTGTGTTTCTCCACTGTAACATTACTTTTTCCCCTTTTGCAAAGGCCTGTTTTCCTGCTTTTGTTCACACAGTTACGCACATTCACAACCGGCAGCTTCTATTAAGCTTGTTGTGTGCAGTGATTAGTCGATGCACCAGATCGTTCTGGTATTGGCAAGTCAATCACATCATATTAATAGTCACTGTACATACCGAGTCACTGTGGGTATGAGCTAAATGTTGAAAATGGTTTAACTTAATAACTAGAGATAAGTACACTGCAAACCAGCGATGACGCCTCTTATTCCCTCGAACTGAGACCGTTTTGTATCGTACGTTTTATGCCTTCGCAGGGAGGTCTTGTCAGTGATTGGTCTGTTCACGATGATCTGCGTGATTGTGTTCCCATTTTGCATTTTAATACTTTAATAAAGTGACAAATATGAAGGCGAAGATGGGATAAAAATATCAGTTTGGGCTACTTAAGATGCTATTTCAGTCAGTTTGCATTTCACCTCAGCTTTGAAAACACTTGAAAAGCCTGCTCTGTCATTTCTCATCCTCATTCACTCAAGGATAATCTGAAAATGAAAGCATTTTCTCTCTCTATCAGACCTTGGGTACTCAAAGATGTGCACTTTGCTGCAAATCCACAGCAAAAAGAAACACAGGCACATGCAGCACAATGCGATGTGGTGGGTAAAAGCATGGAAAGCAGAGGTTAACATAAAGAAAAAAGAGACACTGATATAGCTACAGACTGAACAAGCACACACATCAAACTTCTCAGATTCTCCTCATTCTGTCAGTGAGTTCACGAAGTTCACTTCCTGCCTGATGTGGTCACATCCTCCCTGCTGTGACATGATTGGGTGAACAGGTACCATGCTCTCCTACCACCACCACACACACACACACACACACACACAACGCTTCTCCATTCTTTCTGTCTCTCTCCTCACTCTTTTCTCAACCAGTATCCAAAAATACCTTTAAACCCAATTAGTGGAATTAATTTCACTTATAGCAAGTTAATTATTTTGTGATGGATTGAAAAAATGACGAGGTGAGGAAGAAAGGGAATAGAGGAGGACAATGAAAAGAGCAGAGAAACCTGAGAGGAGTCCTCAGGGGAGAGCTAAACTTAGTCTCTCGCTCTTCCGCTTGTTCTTTATCCAATCTGTTTGTCTCTTTTTCTGCCCGTCTCTATTTGTTTTTCCCCTGGTCTATCTGTCACTCAGCCTTTATTTGCTGTAACCATCCACAAATTATTGATAACTCAGCAACAAAGCTAATTATTTATTGCTTGTTAACATTGGCACATCAAGAGTGACTTTACAGTAGGTGCAGACAGTAGTTTAGCTGCAGGACAAAGGCTTTTAATGACAATTGCACACATCTTTACCTACAAACTTCACACATCACAAGAGTCTGTATGTTTTTAAAATGACATGTGTAATTAGTAATGCTTTAAATGAGATATTGGCCACTGATTGCACATGGCCTGCAGAAAATATTTCTCAAACTAAAGGAAAGAATTTACATGAAAGTGTTGCAATTAGGTTTTTAGCCATACAAGCCTCAGGAACAGCTTCAGGGGCAATGTTTTTAACTATTAAATGGAACACGACTTCAGCCAAGTGTGGGATGGTAAATATAATAGGAATGAGCCTTTTTTTTTAAACAATGGTTGGGGTTTGGCAATTAAAACTCATGAAAAGAAAAATTTGTAGTACTGTCAGTGGACAAATTCAGTCCAGAATCATCAAGAACTGACTCAGTGTCAAAGAATCTGAGCTGGTCTCACTGTAGTTAAACACCTCCTGTGCTGCATACATCCAAACAAACAAAACAACTTCTTTTACACTCTTCAGATACACATTTAATACCCAAATGATGTATTATGAGTATTTCTCGTACATTACATCACAAACAGGTTTCCTTAGACTCTCATGGGAGGGATGATACAAAAGAAAATAGAATTCATTCTCAGTTTCACACAGCTCACACAAACTAACCCTTTCCTGGATGCTTTTAAAATTTCAGGCTTTCCACCACATCCTGTGGTCTTGCTCATCATTAAATTTTACATTAAACTGAACTGGCTTTAACTGACTTCCAACAGCAGTGACTCTTGCACAGGGATGTGTGAGTGTGTACATGTGTGTGTCAGACACTTCCTGTAGCAGCCTGGGTTACAGTCAGTGTTTCTCTGAGGAGAGGATGCTGAGGTTTAGAGGGTGGAGGTCACAGTGGATGTTGAGGTTTAGTTTGGCGTGCTGTTACATAACGATGGTGTCTACACACACAGACACACACAAAAACTAGTGGGAGAGACAATCCTTTATTTTCCTGCTCGAGGCTCTTCTGAACCTTCCTTTAAAGCTTTGGAATAATTCCCAAACTTTTCTGGCTGGTAAGCTCTTCGATCGGCTCGCTATGTGCAGCGACAAGATTTGACCTCTGTGTGTGCTGCATCCACTGCTTTACAAAGCTGTCAAGATGATGCTGAGCAAGCTCAGGCCTCACACACACACACCAAACACTCTATGTACTTACAGAGCAGATAAGTGTTGCACACGCAGAGGTCAGACTGTGACCAACTTTAGCAACACAGGACAAAGGATTGTGAATGGAAAGGCCATTATGCTGTAAAAACTGCACTGGCTTTCAGAAACAGCGACTTTATGCCCTCTCTTTTTATGTGTTTTATAGATAATCATTGCTTTCAACCTATGGAGCTGATTTTATCTCGTCAGGTAACTGATGTTTAGTCCTCTCTTTTGTAGACCTCCTCTTTCTTCTAACTGTTAGTGTTTGCAGTAGTCTGTGGTTTTCCCTGATTTCGCTTCTCTCCCCCCTCCCACCCTCGCACTCTGGGAAGGCATCCAGTTCAAAATGCCACATGGCTTCCCAGTATTCCAGATTTTTCCGACTGGAAGTGTCGAATTCCAGTAGAAAGGCGGCTAAGTCATACTATTACCGCTTTCGTCCAGGAATGCCTCTGGGAACTGCCACAGTCTATGACTGTGTTTTTGTCAGTTTCCCCATTATTTAAACAGTCCCAAATCTAGACAGGTAGAAGAATGTAAAAACACACAAAAGCACAGAGTAGTGTAAACTTTAAACACACACGTAGGCCTCTGTACAAAGTGAGGAGAAGGCGAGATGGCTGAGCTGATGGAGCTTCAGTCTAAATGTTTACAATGGGACCCTTTGGTTACGAAAGGAGGAATGCAGGAGAGAAAGAAGTCTGCTCGTGGCCAACTATCTAATAGCCTCATGACTCAGAAGTACTGGCAGTCATGAGGTACAATTGTTCTTTCGCTTCGTATGTGTGTGTGTGTGTGTGTGTGTGTGTGTGTGCACCTTCCAAGCATTGCACGAGTGGTAAATGAGAAATCACTTGTTGTTTATTTAAACATCCAACCTCCCAACCATTTACTCACACACACATTCTGAACACTACTCACACTGCCTCTCCCAGAACACTGTGAAAATATGTATACACATGGACACACACGCACCTTCAGGCAGGGGGTATTTGGCTTTGGCCCTCGACGCTGTGTGTGTTGAAAGTGCTCCAAAGAGACTCTTTTCATACCAATATGATCTGCTCACCATGACCTGTAGCCTCCTTCTGATCATCTATGACAACAACATGTGTGTGTATGTGTGTGTGTGTGCAGTTAAGTGGTCAGTAATGTTTTGTGGATATGCTGCCTGTTTGACAAAGATGTGGAGTAGTTTGCAGAATTTCATATTAAGTATTATGTTGCTGTTTTGTTTTAATCTGCTCATTCATATGTGCTGATTCTTCAAAGAGTAGTTTAGTTTTTGACATTTCCTTTAAAGGACACCGTTACTGATACTGAACTTTCTTCGTTTGGTTGTACTCGTAAACGAATGCCATTAAACTTCCCTCTGACATCCCTACGTTAAAATATCTCTGCATATCTAGCTGAAAAGTGCCTCCACATGACATCACCTGCTGGAATCTTTAGTTCAAATTATGTTGTTTTGTTGCTCACACTATGAAGTTTGTAATCATAGTCCACCTGCTTTCCCAGAGCTCCTCCAAATAATAAATCTGAACTCCAACTGATGAAAAAATCCTCCGGTGATGTAATTTGGAGGAGATTTTCAGCTAGAAATAGAGGGATATTTTACTATAGGGAAGTCAGAGGGAAGTTTAAAAGCATGACTGTACATTTACACACTAAACTAAAGCTATAGAAAGAAGGTTGAGAATTGGTGAAGTCGCACTTTAACCTATTAGTGACTGGCTGAATGTTGCTTTTTGTCTGTGCACGGATGTGCATCTGAAAATACAGCATGTGTTTGAAGCAAAAGGTTACTACCAAGTAAAATGTGAATAAAAGAAACCAGCCACTAAACTTTCATTTACACGGGCTGAGGGGTGGTCCGCCAGAAGTTTGGTGTGGCTGCTGCAGCTGTGTTAAAAAAGATGACAGTGTGACAAGAATAGTGTGACACGAAATGAAGAAAGGGAATCAGGGAAGGAAAAAAAAAGGAAAGTTAGATGTGCAACAAAAGAAAGATGATGCTACTGGAGTGCTTGTGGATGACTCATCCATAAGCTAGTGATGCCTCACAGACACACACAGAGCACACACAAGCACACACAGAATCGTGAATCCCTTTACACAGACACACACAACATTTAGTCATACGCTTGAACACATACACAAACACACAGTCATACACACACCAGTACACCAGTCATCCACTAGCATGATACTGATTCACTGAGACACGCATGTGGGTTCAGCAGCTTGTTCCTAATGAGCCAAAATGGCCGCTGCCGCGCCACAGTTTCGAGGCCAGAACAGGGAGCAGCCCCAGGGGCAGAGAAACTGGGCAAGAGGAAGGATCAGAGGGGCCGGTTTTAAATGGAGCTCATTAGCTCGTGGTAGCCATGAGAGGTCCCTGCACACTAAGGAGCAACAGACACACACGCACGCACAATGGTATGCAAACACAGACGGATTGTGTTGCGTACGTACAGTACGGGCACACGCAGGCACACACCAGTGCTTCTCAGTTATTTTTACAAGAGACAAGAGGTAGAGGAACGTGTGAGTGCAGGGCAGAGAGAGGAAGAGGGAGCCAAGGGAGTGGGGAAGCAGAGAAGAAGCGTTGGTGAGTTTTTTGTTGGAAGGGATGACTGGCAAGGTAGCAAGCACTGCAGATGGCGCGGGCGTGTGTGTGTCTCTGTGAGTGTGTGTGTGTGTGTGTGTGTGATTTTTGCCAGTCGTACCCCCTTCCCTGCCTTCCCTGCATGTCCACCCACTCAACATATGTCCTCCTCTCCTGTCCTTTCTCTCTAACGTCTTTCGTCCCCTCCTCTCCTTATCAATAATTCTTATCATCATCATCATCATCATCACCATCATCATCATATATTTGACTGTGTCATTTCAACTGGTTATATGTGTGAATATAAATGCAGGGGGTAAATGCCCTTTGTGTTTCACTTCAGAGCTTTCTGATGTATTTATATCTGTAAACACATACACACACACAGTTTTTTTTTCAGCCAAACTCTCATCAAAGGGGTGTTTGAGTTCTTCTTCTGTGGCTCAGGCCCCACATGTCCCAGTATGGTGAGGGTAGGGAGGGGCTGAGCTGTAAACCCAGCACCCACCAAGCCTCTGAACTATAAATCTGAAACAACCCTATTAGATGCGTTGTGTGTGTGTCAAACATTTAATCCCAACCTTATTTGTCGAGGAATTTCCCAAGAGATTTGTCAGGATCTGCAGAAAAGCTGACTGATCACTGGTGAAATAGCAGCAAATAAACGCCATAATTTTTTTAAAGTGAGTCAATGTAGCTCTTGATTGATTGGAAATGTCAGCAATTCTTTTCATCTATGATCAACATAAACATTGCAGCTAAGAACAAGCTAAAGTGCATGTTCGGTTCTGTGAAAGACAGAAAGAAAGAATCAATGAAGAGTTTTCGCAGCTTTAAAAGTAACTTTCCGACATACTATGTGTACTAATAAGCTTCCCATCCATTTTCCAACTATGTGCTGTGATTTGTATCGACACCGTTTGCTGCTCAGCTGCCACTAAGTGGAGTTTGTCTAAATGTGTGTATTTAAAAATCTTTCTGTTGTGCATCTGACTATGGACAGCTGATAATTGTAGTTCTGTAGGTGACAGAATAATATGTCATTTCACTGCATTAAGTGTTAAAAAGAGACCGTGAGTAGACAAGCCTTTTCCTTTCCCTGGTGGATCTGGTCATATAAACTACAGAGAGTTCAAACTTTACATGGCATGATTAACAGAAATCGATGACAGACAATGTGCTGGAAAGATGAAATGATTAGTTCAGGTCCAGTTTGGGCTCGTTGCTGCTGGACACCCATCCTCTCTGTATGACGACAAATGTTTTATTTGAAGTCGGTACAGCTTGGAGGCTTTTTTTCATATACGACTCTTATGGCATTTAGCTGGTGATGGTGGAAAGATAACTGAGCAGCATTAAAAATTACGCTCAGCAAAGAGGTCTGGGGACATCTCTGATGGCATTTTAACCTGGTCGCAAGTTGGAGTGTTTTTCATTTACACATATTAAAAGATCATCGACATTTTGTCCAACAGACTTACCAATCCTCTTTTGTGAAATCAAGGCATCTAATTACGATTGCTGCTGTTGCCTATTTCATCATACGCAATATAAAAACTGTCAACCCCTTGAGCTACCTTTTACTTTTTTATAAACTATAGTGGCCTTTTTGGTTTTTTTAGATTTTTGATATTACCAACTGTCTGTTGCACAATTTCAATGAAAAAGGTGCTCGGCTCCCACCTCTGTTCCCATGGCCCCACATCTCCTGACGGGCGTTGTGCAGGGCCTGAGTCATAAACCTAACTCTCCCTCTGAGACTGTGACGATGCCAGACTGTGGAGCTAAACTCTGAGAGCACATTCATTAGTGTTTTATTGCTTTGTAGTCTCGTCAGTTAATCACAGGCGTGCTCAGAGACATGCACACACTTTTTACGGGCCCAAACACAGCTACACTTGGAGGATTGTACAGAACGGAGACATGTATTGTGTGTCTTCTTCGCTTTGAAACACACAAAAGACTTCAGCACACATGTGCTTCATTTGATGGCTCCCTGATGTGTTGTATTTCAGACTACAGCTTCGCTCCAGGTCTGTATGCTGCTCTGAGAGCTCTCTCTCTCTTTGTCTCTCTCTCACACACACCCACACACACACACACATGCTGCATAATGTATCTGTACCTTCTGCAAGGGCACTTATTGACTCAACAGTAAAATGGCATCATCTCAGCTCCCCTCTCTTCTGCAGATGAAAGGTTTCACTGAGGGAATCTTAATAGTGGTGAACTGTAAATTTACTTCATAGCTGTATAGTTTTAAAACTTGTATTTGTGATGGATGTTTGAATGATGACAAGTGTTTCCAGAAGGATTTTATTGTGTGTTCTTAATGACTTTTGTAGCAATCCAGAGTTATTAACCATTTGATGCAATATTCCTCCCTTTTCTTTCATACATGCTGCTTTTCATCTCAAATAAACCTAATCCACAACCACATGAACACTGTTTATATTGTCCGGTAGTGTTTAAGACTCTGTATCTTTCTTTTAATCCAGTCCGGTTTTAAAACCTCAGTAAGCTGGATCCAAATAAATAAATTGGCCTGCTTTGCTCTGCTTTGTTCTTGTTTCTTCTTCCTCTGCACAGTTGCTCAATCTTTTGATTTCTCTGAACAATTTGCTGCTATCCAACAAAGCTTATTTTCATCAAGCCTTAAATGAATGAAAATGAGAGCTAAAGGAACTGGTCACAGGGGCAAACTGTAAGTAACAAAAGAAACAGATTTTAATTGGAGGTCCATGTGTTTATCTTGGAGCAGTGCACATCTCCAGAATTGGTTAGAAAATTCAAATAACACTCAGCACACAATGGCCGTAGAAATGAAACGAGGTAAAATCCGAACACAGACCACAGTAGATGCTCGACGTCAGGGAAAATACAAGATGTAAAGTCAGTGAGACAGAACAAAGTGCAGACTATAGTTTAACTTCACATTCAGTACATTCAGTCACTCTGTGTTTTCAGGCGGAGCGAGTCCAGCAGCACAGAGGTGAAGTGACAGCACCAGTACATCAGGAGCTGCTCACACTGAGCAGCAGAATAATCATGACTCCAACTAAAAACCCATAACTTCAAAGAGGGTCTATTAAAACCCCACACAGGGTGCCATGTGAGGAAAAAATGTTAAAGGAGTCATGAAATATGCAACATGGAGAATCTTTTTTTCTAATTTTGTTTATATTCACCTCTGAGTGTTTTATGATTAATGATGGGTCTCTCGGCCAAAGGGCAAAGATTGGAAACCGCATGTGACCCAAGCAGAGGAGAATCTGATTAATGGTGTGAGCATACACTACTGTTTTGTTATTTATCAAGACCCCATGCAGGGATGAGTGATGATGCTTTCTAAAGGTATCTTCAATTAATAATTATTAGTTTTCTAAATGGACAGTGGAACTAGTTGTTATGCACTTACCTTTAGATGTTCTTTTGTAAGGCATTTATAAAATAAAGCCACTGTGCTTTATCTTTTAAAACTGTAACTACACACAGAGAGTTGTATGAAATAAAGAAAAATCCACTGCACTGTAGATGTAGACTTAGGCTTAAATGTCTTATCATCCAAAATGCTTCATTAGTTCTGCTCCATAATGATTTATACGTTTGTCTACCTTCATTTTTTAGAAATTCTGAACATTCATGCAGTTCAATAAGGACATACTGCTTTATTACCATAAAGCTGTATGTACATACTGTATTTCTCCAGTTTTCTCTCATCACATTTCATGTAAAGCAGCTTTATATTGTATGGTTGTGTTTGCTACTTGTAAGGCTGTGTTGACTATTATATATTAATGGTAAGTTCATAAATAAATGTTTATTTTTTAGGCCTCCACTCCTGCTAATGTGGCCTGCTCAGGATTTGATGGTCTGGTCTTTAACAGTCAGGGGGAGACTGGGGCCACAAACCTCCAGAGTATCAAATACTAACTTGCAAAATCATGTTCACATTATTTGTGTAAAAGGCCATGAAAATCTAGAAACAATTGAAATTTAAACATAGCAGACTGAATGTTGTGAAATATTAATTAGATCCCCCTCAGATAAAAACAAAATATTGATTTTTGACTTGTTTTGGCTAAACTAACAAAAAGCAAAGTTTCCCATAGGAGGCTGAGAATTAAAAATATCCCTATTTTGTTTATCAGTCTACTGAGTGTTTGAATTTCTTTCCCCCTCAAATAAATATAAATGTCCCTTTGAAATGCCATTATAAACACCACCATTCTGTCATCCGTCAACAGTTAAAGCAGCAGTTCCCCACAAGCATGCGAGTTATGTATACACACGCACGCATGCCGTTTATTTTTATCCACGGCGCAGAACGTCTATTTCAGGAGTGATCAAAAGAACATCAGCACATGAGTAGCAACAGACATTGTTTATAGGATGAAAATCTGCAAAAGCAGTGTTTAAACGTCTTCATCAGTTGTTTGGTTGTTGTCCAGGGACTGCTTCACTCTCCTAACATATGACTCTGCAATTCAAACTTTTAAAAAAATTTTTTTCAATTTATATATTTTTTCAAATACCCTGGTTTAAATCTCTTTTTGTTGAGGGTAAGGTAGTTTTAACAGTGTTTACTACAGCTTCATCAACGCTCTGCTTCACATTAATACCGTTCCACACACTCCCTCTTGGCAGCTGCCCACAGCTGTAACCACAGCTTCCTACTACTGGCTGCTGAGCGATCTGAGTGGAGCAAATGAGGGTTGCGTTCCTCGCTCAAGGGCATAAGAGGAGTGTTAGTCTCCACTTTCTCCATTGCAGATTTTCCTCGACTGTTGGAGCTTTTTAAAGTGTTACAAGTCCTGTCCTTTATGCTCCACTTTAACCTCGTGTTGACCCTGCAGCAACAACAAGCTTTGTTCGCAGCTGCAGTCTCTTTTAAAAGAGCGAGGACAGTGAGTCCTGCCGGTGCGCTTGGCAAAGACTGTAAACTAGCCGTCAGAATGGCAAAGCAAAGACTCGACCTTGTGTTATTCTTTCAACTACTCTCCGGGGGTTTTTGCTTCTTTCTATTGAGACAAAGTTCCAACACGTGGGTGCAAGAGTCACTTAACCGTTGGAAAAGATATCAAATTTTGTATATTTGAACTAAGAGTGAGAAATTAAAACATGAATCATCTCTTTATTAGCGTGGTCAAACTGCATCGGGTATTATTTCCTTAAAAGTGGATCAAATGCAAGGTCACACACTCACATATTCACGTGAAATGTTTTCTGTGAAAAGATGTGCTTGACTATTAGTTCAAAGTTAAAATGGTGGCCATGTTCATTCAAGTTTCTTTCAGCAGGAAGGCCAGTATAACCCTGCAAAATTAAACATTAGAGAAGTTTCATCCTTGATTTTTCCATATTTTACCATCTAAGGGTGTGTTTACAAGATGACTTGAGGAAGTGTGCAACTGAGTGTGCAAATGGTGGTTTAGTTTGCTGCCAAAATGGCAGTGCTGGCAGCCAAATTATTCCTCAGCCTTTGGATTGTGGCTGCTGATACTGTCAAAGCCTGGCTGTAGAATCAATGCAAAAGCAATAATGTAACAATCAAAGTAAGTAGGCTTGGAAATACTTTTTGGTTGATGGTTACTTGTTTCTGATGATTGCTTGTAGTGTGTGGAGTACTGCAGTAGAGACAGAAATCACATCCAGTGCAGAGAGCTGACTGGAAAATGTCTTCACCTGTGTAAATATGTTAGATTAAAGCAGTGTCGATCTGAAGATACAGATATGTTTTTGTGCAGCAGAAATGTGAGAAGTTATGCATGGAAGATATAACCAAGTGTGTAGGGTAACAGTTTGATGATGCATAATGTGCATTACTGACTTGATTGTGCCATATGCTCATAGCTTATAAGGACAATTAAGATCATGCAAAGAAAGCTGGGAGTCAAAAAAAGTGTTTGCTAATGACTTGTTTTAATTGCCAGGTAGCTATTACAGTAAAAACCATATATAGAAGTAGTTTCCAGGCACTGTTTGATTCTGTACTATTCAAGTGGTCATGGAGTTCTCAGGTGGTTTATCATTGCTATGACCTTGCCGAAGTTTCCTACAGGTGGAATATATGTAATGAAATCATATGCAATTAATTCACCAGAGGGCACTTTAGATGAAAGTTATCTGAATGGCATTTAAGAAACCTTATGTGCCTGTTACCAATGTAAAGCGTGTGTGTGTGTATGTGTGTGTGTGTGAAGATTGGAGGAAAAAAATGAGAAAAAGACAGAGATAGAGGAGATGGAAAAGTGAAGTGGTAGTGAAAAAAAAACACAGAAGAGAAGAAAAGGGTGACTGTGTCAAAGGTTTTAATAAAAAAAAATAAAACAGTGTAATTTCCTCCAATCTGTGTAATTTAAAAACATATTATAAGGTCTGTCTGCATTTTGTTGCTTTTGACCACAAGCTCCATAGGTCAGAGTGTCTGCATACAGCAAAAACAGAGGCTGTTAGTTAATTAGAGAAAAGTGTCAGCTAACCCACTAACAAGTTCAGTACAAAGACAGATGACCCAACAGAGATCATGACAATTACGATGTAGGGAACAACGCACAGAGTGAGACAGGTGGAAAGACAGTTTCTATCTGGGTTACTCTGGCCTCACATCACTCCACTGCAGATGAATATTAATAAGGTAGTTATTAATATCTGCTGCCTGTACTGTGTGTGTGTGCGTGTGCGTGCAAGGTCGGCATGAAGCGTGAGCAAGCGTTCCTCTTCCTCTTGCTTCTCCTCCTTCTCCTTCTCTTCCACATATCTCTACCAGTATTTGCTCTTCTCTCCTCCTCCTCACACTCGCCCTGTTTTCTTCTGCATAAGTTCTTTGTTTTCTCTTTTGTTTCTCTCTGTCTCCCTCTCCTTCACTCACCACGCTCTTTCTTCCTGTCTCTCACAGCTCCTTAGGTTTCAGGAAGGGATGCCAGTGCCATAGCTGGCACTGGTTTTGCCATCAATCAAAGGAGAGTGACTTAATTCTCAGCTATTTGTCATTTATTTGATACACTGGCTGCATTAGAATTATCGAAAGAAGAACGTGATCATGTCTCAGTCATTTTTGTGCAGTGAAGTGTAGTTGTCAAATTCTCGTTTGCAGTAGCAGCAATGGATTAGAACAAGTCTACTTGTACTGAGAACTGACATCAACCGTGAAATCAGTATTGCAGCTGTCATCATTCACAGAGGCTTTTACTGTGCTTTACTTGATGATGACATTTCTTGGATTTGACTGAGTTGAAGCTCTAGATTCTTTGCTTTTTTTGTTTATAATGTTGGATTTTAGGATTTGAAGCCTCTGTACACCCTGATGTCCCGTATGCCTGACTGGTTAGAGCACATCCTGGGACTGAATTGGACAGGGAACCTTTAATGCACGTCATGACCCATATTTTCCCTCATATTTCATGTCCACCTTTCACTGGCACGTATTAAGACCTTTTAAAAAATTATAAATGAGATTTGAAGACACCCAACATTCTTAATCAGAGTTTAAGTCTGGCTGGAGACCTATTCTGCATGTAAAACTCAACTCCCCCTTAAGTTTTATGTCACCCATCTTCACTTAGATATATCCCCCAAAAAAACAAGAAAACAAGCAAAAGCCCTTAAAATAGTATAAAAGACAATACAGTAATTTTCAAAACCAATCAGTAATTTTGACAGGTTTAAAAACAACTGCAGCATTAAAGGATTACATACTGCAGACTTCAAAACAGCAAGTTAATGCCACTTGTTTTAGTTTGGTTAAAGAACTATCATGTCAGCAACAAATCATACTTTAACATTTCAAGAAATAATAAGACCTTGTAGGATTTGGCTTCGACTATTCAACTAGCCAGTTAAGTTTTAGTTCAGTTTTTTGTTTAAAGTTAGCACTTTATTGCACATTTAAAAAGGAATAAATGACAACTGGCTACATTTTATAGTCCTCATAGATTTAATTCCTGGAGCTGAGGCATTTATGTCAAATACTGGTTTTGAGGTTATGTTTAACTAGTGAATCAAACTGTGCACAAATCCTGGAACATTTGACAAAAGTTGCACACAATATAAAGAATTATAAACATTATAAACAATTTAAAGCTTTTAAACCATATCCTAGTGCTGCAGAGACATAATCTCCATCCTCCATGACCTCTTGTGATTAGAGAAAACGATCAATCAGTGCCTCAGGACTATGACTGACAGCTTCACTTCACTTTCCAGATAACAATACAGCATTGTATATAAGAGGAAATCCAAATACGACAGGATTTGAGCAAATGCTCCCTGTTGTTTGACAGGGCCAAATAGAACAAACAACCTTTACTGGAAAAGGCAGAGGTGTGTTTTCTGCTCGGTGGTATTCAGATAAATGAGAAGCACTTTATTTTCAATGTACAGTAAATGAGGAGGAATTTACCTTGACAACAGGCTGTCCTTTGGTCCATTAATAGTGACTACTCTCTACAGCATTATAAGTTTTCCATTTGTTCAGCTGTCATGCTCGTTTAGTGAGCATCGAGGGTCCACTAACATTATTTGCCACTTCAGGTGTTTTTCTTCTAAATTGTGTGCACATCTTGCTTACTCTGTTCGGGTGTGTGTGTGTGTGTGTGCTCACACACACAAACTTCTATGGCAGCAACGCTGTAATCATCTGTTGGGAAGAAAGAACAGGTGTGTGTGTCTGGTCTTTCAGGAGAGCAGGTGTGTGTGTGTGTATCAAAGGGAGCAGGTGTGAATCTGCCATGTGCTTATTCGGCCACATAATGCACACATATGGACAGAGCAAGAAAGAGAAAAATGTGAAGTTCGACGCACACACACACATGCAAACTGTATGTAACGAAGTAAAAATATACACTTCACAGAAAAACACTCTCACTCTGCTTTTGGGTTTAAAAATATCTTCAATGTATGTGTGAGTGTGAAAGAGTGGATAACACATAAGTGGGTTAAAAATAGTATTAGGCTCTGTAAAAGAAAGAGTGAGAGGGAGCAAAACAAGAGAGATAAATGGAGAGATAAATAGGGATAGATTAATGGAGGCAAAAAGGAAAGGGTGCGTAGCAGAAAATGAACTTGTCCACTGCTGGAGAGTCAATGGAGGGAGTGACAGTTACATAGATCAAGGGAAGGAAGAAAAGAGGGAGAAAAAAGATGTAGATGTAGAATAAGTACGAAGGTATGAAAATGGCAAAAAAAAGGAAGGGAAGAAGCGAGAGGCAGATGAATGAAGCATTTTGCAACGGCAACAGGGAGGGAAAGAAGGAAGAAGATGCAGAAGTGGTGTGGTACAGTAGCAAAAGCAGGTCATCTTTCCAAAGAAATGACAATTCAGCTGGGACGGCAGATGACTGGGCTGTTGTGTATATGGTGTGTGTGTGTGTTACTCTATTTATTGTTCAGATCTGAGGAAAGACCTTTGCACAAGCCCAATTCTCTGATTACGAAAATTAAGATAAGAATCAAATTAATAGGATTTTTTGGGAGCTGTCGTACGGTGATTTATGTTTTTTTTCTGTGTGCGTGTATCATTTAACTGACAGGAAATTACATCATCACAGTCCACCTAAACTGGTCCCTGTTCAAAAAAGTGAAGGAGAAAGAGAAACTGATGGAGCGAGAGAGAGAGATGAGACAGACATGAATGAATAAAAAGAAAAGGGCACACAGAGGAGGCAACGTGAGCGACTGATTTAGGGTGGGATGATCTGATTGGATCTTCTTTGTCTGTTATCTGGTTTAGCCAATTAAAGGAGCAGAGTAACTCAGGGCGCCTGGATGAGATTTTCTTTCCAACTGATGCAGCTTTTGCTTCTGGAAATTGAACTGCATTTTGTTGCGAAGCAATATTAGACAGAGCCGTTTACAGAGCAGAATTCTATGTGTGTGTGATTGTGCGTGTGTGTACAGGTGTGTAGGTGTGTGTCTGTCTAGCACTGACACTTTTGAGAAGAGCCCAGAGTTTGTGGGGATAGCATCTCTCTCCAGCCTTTATCATTAAGTCGATAACAGCTCCACTGACTTCAGTTTGCATCACAGCTCATTACAGTCTGCAGTTGAGCTCACGCTGAAGTGTAGCTCACTTAGGTGCATATCAGGTTCAGCTAGAGTGAACGTTGACTGCGTTTACCGCACTGAGACTGATATAAGCATATTCTGCTCCATCCCTGCGATTCACTGATGCATTTATTCCCTTTGTATGCACTTATGTTCGATGAAAACGCTCAAATCGCTGAACGCTCGGTTGCAGTTTACGCATCATGTTCATAATAACGTACATTCACACTGCAGACATGTTCTATAGAATATCGCATGCTGTAGAAGCCCACGCACCCACCTGTTTTCAGTTATCCTGGCTCATTAGCCACCTGACAAGAACTAAAGTTAAAACTTGCTTGTTTGTCCCGCCTCACCCTTTTTTGAAAGTTTTGGATCTTTTGGAAACGAGCGAAGGGGTGAATGTTTTTGTTTTTGCACCAACGAAATCCCCAGTTCTGCCTTTGTTCCTATGTAAAAACTTAAAACAGCTGTTTCATGTTAAAAAGGTCTATTAGAATGATAAAGATGTAATTTGTCCCACCCGAACAGGAGCAAAAAATCAAACCAGAGATGCCAGTCAACTTTTCTTCTAAAAGTACAACGCAGTTTTGAAACGTGGTCTCACTAAAAAAGTAATAAAACAAAACTGTCACCAGCAATTATTAAAGAAAGGAATGAGTGCAGTTTTAATAAATTTCACTAGCAGAAAGTATTGGAACTACAGTATCAGACCTATAGCTCACTTAAATAAGCACTAATTGCTCAATGTACTGCAAACATTATAGAATCAATAAAAGTTGCATTCCTTGAAGTACTGCAGCCACTGCATAACTCAAGTAGCATGGAAACCTCTCTGACTGCATTCATGGGAACATTATAAAAAAGAATTAGTGTTAAATATTTTCAGTTGCGTAGTCATATGATGGATGGGTAAATTATTGGATTAAGTCATTCGTGGTTAAGACCCATTTTTCCTCATCTACCTTCTTTCCCTCCTTTTTTTTGTTCATCCTAAATTGTAATCCCCTCTTTCATTTTCCCCTGCACTTCCTCATTCCTCATTGTTTCCTCGTTACTTATCACCTGTTTGTCTGTCCCCTCATCATCCATCTCCTTCCCTATGCAGCACATCCACCTCCCTCCTTTGTGCACCGGTTTATCTTCATCCTCTTTCCATTTCTTCTTCCATCTATTCATCCTTCCTTTCTCTTCCTCTCAACTTTAGTCGGAATCACATTTCCACAGGCTGCAGCTTTTTTCTCCCCCCGCAGAATAAAGAGCTACTAATAGAATTATAGTCAGTCACATCGGCACACAGTCCATCACACAACACACGACTGTGCATGTCCACATGACAGGAAACACACACACACACACACAGATTAGTGCGCTCAGTATTATTAAAGTTGTACTCGCCTCTAATCCTCACACACTTGTCCGTGCAGCACACAACACATACTCCCAGCAGGATACACCCAGGGAGAGGGGAAGGCAGTGTAAGATAAACTGATCACACAGCAGTACAATATGCTGAATGTGATTATTTGTGTGTGTGTGTGTGTGTATTTGTGCATGTGTTTGTGAGAGATTGTGAACAAAAGAGATAGATGATGTGCAACAGCAGTCAGGAAGCAAGATATTAACTCACTCTAGAAGCGACGGCAGAGGGAAAGAGGAATGCATTTTCTGGAACACTGAATCATCTGGGACGGTACAAGGAGCAGCGTGTCGGAATGTGTGTGTTTTCCTGCTTATGTAGGAGCTTATATGTATGTGGGCTGTGAAAGAAAATATGATCAAACTCAAGTTGGCTATTGACATCTTGCTGCTCTGCTTTGGGATTCTCATAAAAGCTCTCCAAAATCAGCCCTGGGGTTTGAGAGAAAATGAGGAAACTCTAGTTCCATTGAAGTAATGAAATGCTGCAAATTGAAACCACGGCGATATTCCCCATCAGGCACATCTGCATGCGATACCAGGTGACTTCATTGCTGGTGAATGTAAAGAAGACCTCTTCTGGGCATCGGTGCTCTGCACAGCTCCTAAATATTTGCAGACATATCTGGGCTGTTGTTTAGTCTGTGCATTGTTTAAGATAGACCTAAGGGCATCCCACTTTTATTGTAGCTGTAATAAAAAATTATTCAGCTTATTTACTTAGCACTTTCCCAAACAAATATTACAAGGGACTTGGAATTAAACAGGAATAAATAAAAAAAGACGGGAATAAAGCAATATCAATAAAACAAGGTATGACATAAAAGTCAAAGATGCTGAGTGTATTAACCAATATCAGATATAAAACTGAAAATAAAATTATTTAAAGGCCATTTTATGAAAATGAGCTCCTCAGACATGCCAAGGTGCCCTGAGAGGAGGGACCCTTCTCTATTCCCGGGTCACCCTAACGAGCAGAGCCGCGTCTGACTGCAAATCTGCACAGGGGATGGACGGTCTTCACACAGTCACTATTAGCAACAGACAATCCTTAACGTTACTTTTTTGGTTATTATTTTTTAATTACTGAATGAGAAGACAGAAGGTAACTTAGCTAGCGTTAGCTAGTTTGGAAGGACTGCTTCATGGTGGTTAGCTTGCGGCAGATACTGGAAGGAAGCAAGAACTTGTCTGCTAGCTGCTGCCAAAAGAGTGAAAATATGCCGCCTGTTAACGCTAAATATTTCCTGTTTGCAGTTCTGTTATGAATTTATTTGCTTTTTCTTGAGTGCGTCAGGTCTCTGGGATAATAGTTAAGCTAACGCCCGATAGCATAATTTGTGCTAACGCTACATGCTAACGTAGGATGCTAACGTTGGTTGGCTAGCTTAGCTTCAAAATGTGAAATGTAATTGCTGCTATCTATGTACCATATCCATAACTATATGATATTTTTCGATATAGTATTAGAACCTAAGCTCAGGGCTGCAGTCAGCTAACTGCTTCCCATGTGCCAATCATTTCTGTCTGCAGCTGTCACTTACAGCATATATCATTTTAAATCAATTCAGTGATTCAATGACATCTTCTTTTGGTAATTTCGGTTTCAGGAGCTAAAATGTCCCAGGTGAATTTTATCCACTCTGTATGAATAAGACAAACATCAATGTTTTGTTCTCAATGAGCAAAGCGTAAATGCATAATTAATCAGGATTAGATATTATGGTATTTTGACTAGTTCTATATTAAGGCATTTTCAGATTGTAGCTACAGACTTAGAACATAATTCTGCTGCCACTCAATCCAAACCGTCACCCTGTACATTTAATAATTATAGGTTGAACCTTTACACTGGATAATTTCTTTGACCAGCCAGACTGTGAAGCGGCATCACCTACTGACAGATGTCCTGTAAGAACCTACAAGTCACATGAGCACAGAGCAAAAGACCAGAGGTTGGGCCGTACAATTACACACGTATTGAAACCTGCTCCATTGCTGATCAGGAGTGTTTGTATTTTAAATCTCACCTTTCTTGTCTTTACAACATTATTTTTTGAACAATTGTGGCCCCTGTGTAATTATGAAAACGTAAAGATAGATAATCAGGATCTGATGTAATGTTCCCTTGTGGGCCATCATGGAGTGTGAGTGCATGTATAGAAACCAGCTCTGAAGTGAGAGGAATGTGATTTCAGGGGATATTGTAACCCCCTGTAATCGCACTAAGCATACAGGATAAGCATATCTCTCTCTGCCTTCTCTGTCTAACCCCTCCACATCATTTTCCCTTTTCCTCTTTTTTTTTTTTTTTATCCTTTTGTTTCACTATGGATTAACTTTACAGTTTTTCAAGTTTTTCCGTTTTTCAAATGTGTCTTTGTACTTTATGGGTTTAAGTGAACTTGACATTTGGATTTGCCTTACAGTAGGTCAAATTTGATGACTACATTATCAGACATCTGCATATTGATATGCGACTTAAAGCACTGATGAAAGTAATGTTTGCATGGAATTGCCACTGCTCAGATTGATCTTGTTTCCACTAAGGGCCCCTATTGTGTATAATTCAGTGCAATTAGTCCATATGTTTTTGAAGTACATACAGTATCACTTACATATATGCCTCATTTGATTTTCGACCCTTAACTTCAGGCTCAGTGAATTTTTGGTCTGCATGTGGATTTGGCACATTTTACGCTGGATGCCCTTCCTGATTCATCCTTTCCTGATTTCTACCAGGCTTGGGACTGATACTAGGCACTGCGCGGCTCGGTGTGGGGATGGGCGGTTGGGGTTTCAGTATCTTGTCTTAAACAGAAAAGGGTTTACTATTTGACAGGTAGTTATTACTAGTGCATGTTGAGAGCGTTTGTGGAATGCATGTTCACATGCCAAAGGATGTGAGGAAGGCTGATGGGATAACATAACTGTTCTCATCTGGCTAAGCATACAGTATGGATAATCCAAACTCTTACTCACTTGGTTTTATTCCTGCTATTTGGAAGATACAAATAGCTGTATGTAATCCCACCGAGATTGTTGTAATTCGGTCTCTTATTTCTCATTCTTCTACTGTTTTATTCTACTCTGAGCATTTATCTGCAGTTTAGTTTTTTATTTTTCTTGAACACTGAAGTGTAGAGTTCACACTCTGGGACCCCTGCACACCACTAGAGCTCCAACAGCTTTAATTTTACAAGTGACATAAGATTTCTAGACACCTGCATGAATATGCTGGGTTTTGGTTTGTATCAAAGATTTTATGTGCACGTGAATGGACAACATAGCCTATATAATATGCAATGGAACTAAACTAAACAGTATATTAGTCATAGCATAAGTCTGTTTATCTGGTGGCATTTTAATAACTGATATATCAGCAATATAAAGATTTTAAACCCTCAAAGTCAACTGCCAGACAGTAGAAAACTGAAACACTGTCCTGTACAATGAGACACTTTAAGTGTGTCCATCTGTAATCTATTAAATCAACTTATGCACTTATGTGTTTTACGACTTTACTGAGTTGACTGTGTGGTTTGATAATTTTTTTTGTCTTCTCCTACTTTTTTCTGCAATCCAGGCTCCGACTATTCTCCCCCTCCGCCTTTGCCTCGGCCTCCCCCTGGCCTGACCAATGAGCACAGTGGCAGTGGTAGCCACGGAGACCATGGTGGACGAGGCAGTGGGGTCAACCACGGGGTGGGCGTGGTGGGCCTGGCTCCGGAGCACATCCCTACACCAGGGGCAGCACTGAGCTGGCAGGCGGCCATCGATGCCGCGCGGCAAGCGAAGATGATGGGCAACGCCGCATCGGGTGGAGGAGCGGGGCTCGGGTCGGGAGGCGGCGGGCCCATCTCCACGGCCAGTTCCACACAAAGAAAGAGACAACACTATAGCTCTAAGCCCAAGAAACAGACAACAACAACGGCCACAAGGCCGCCACGGGCACTTCTCTGCCTCACGCTCAAGAACCCTATCCGCAGGGCATGCATCAGCATCGTAGAATGGAAGTATCCTTTTGACTAAGCATAACATAAGGTGTGTTTTAGACAACAAGTTGTGGCTTCACTTGCAAGACAGTCTCATATTTTTAGGGTTTGACACTAGATATACCTAATTAATTAACTTTTATTGGATAGCCTGAGGGAAACATGTCCAGAATCTCTGCTGGTAAGCCCTTGCTTTCTGCACATTTTACATATACAGAATACTGTACTGAAATGTATGCATACATTGCATCCCTCTAATGTGGACTAGATGCATAAATCTATAGAAAATAGGATGGCAATGATTAAATGGATGGAAAAATGCAGGTAAAAAAAAACTTGGCAATTTAAAAGGTCTGTATGCTGGTTAGAGAATGTAAACAAGTAAAGAATACAACCTGCTCATGTATGTAGTGTCCCTTTTTCAGTATCCCTTTTTCTTTCTTAATCACCCTCTGTCCTGTGTCTGTGTGATTATTTGTTCTTTAGTTACTTGTTTTAATCCGTTCTCCGCTTCCTATCTCACCCCCCTTTCCTCTACTCCTTTTCATCTTACATTTTTTTTCTGTTTTCGCCCATGGGGATAATACAAATTGTGTCATTTTCATCCCTCCTTCACACCCGTCACCCCTACCTATTTCTAAATGTACTGTACCCCTCCTCTCTCTCCCTGGTCAATTCATGCCTCTGTGCCAGTTTTGCTCCCTCCATCCTCTACCTTAGAAGCTCTCCCACCATTTATTATGTCTCTGCCTCCTTCTGTGCTTCCAAATCTCTCCATTCCGGCTGTTCCCTCATCACCCTTTGTTTGTATCCTTCCTCTGGAGTTTTTTCCTTTTTTTAAGCTCCTCAGCATAATGACTTGGTTTTTCCTTAGGGTGAAATAGAGGGGTAAGAGAGTGAGAAATAAATGGTCAGTGTCATTGTCAATGTAATCTATAATAAAGGAGAGTCCACATGAGCACCAACTCAGCATGAGCACAGTCACACTTCGTCCTGAGAAAGAGAGAGAGGGTAAAAAATTGGGTACAGGGAAATTAGAAAGTTTAAAAGGAGAGGTGATATAGTGGTGCACCTAAGGTATGAGGGGTGGCAATAGTAAACAAGGAAAAAGACAAAAAAGAGGTAGGGTGAATTAATGAGGAAGGAGAAGATAAGTCAGAAGGACTGTGTGGGTGTTTATGTGTTTCCAGGCATTATCAAATATATCAAAGTTGAGCAAAACTGTAATGAGCAAAAGTTCTAAAAGTTGTATACTAAAATAGAACCTTTATTTGTCACCTGAGCACATATATGTTACAGTGAAATTTGTCCTCTGCATTTGGCTCATCCCTCTTGGGTGGAGCAGTGGGCTGCCGCCACTGGTGCAGTGGGAGCTAGTGCTGGGTGTCTTGCTCAGGGACACACCATGTGGGTAGGCTGGGAATTTTTTTATGGACAGACTAGGAGTTGGTCCCGCACCATTCATATACCATCCAGCTACCAGGTCAGGTCGCTGAAGAACTGATATTTTCACTGACAGTGTCACCCAGTTTTTTAAACATAAAAATTACTACAGATTTTTTTGGAATTTACATTATGTGGTTCATTTTATCCATTAGAATTACTAGAAGTACTAAAAATATATAAAAATTTGATTTCCACTCTTTGTACCAGCCAGCGCCTTTAAAAATACCTATAACAAGAAATTCTTTGATTATTCCATAATAACTTGCTTAAGTCCTTATGAAAATGTAATAATGAATATATTTATATTGATTCTATATATTCTATGTATATATATGGCTATTTAAGTGCTTATTATCTCCATGTTTGCTATGAAACCAACAGGACCTACAGTCCTCCTGCTGGCCATTGTGTGTATTTATAACGAGTTATAATTTAATGTCAGTAATCTTAAACTGTAATGTCCAGCTGTGTAATGCAGAAAAAGAAAAGAAAATGAAAGAAAAAAACATGCATAAACCCTCAGGGTAACTGGAAGAGTCCTAGTCAGTGACAGTTGTGCATTCATTACCCACAACACCATTCATTTTAGCACCTCTCACAAGTGGGAAGGAAGAGAGAGAAGCAGAGTGACAGAGAGATCAAAGTGGGGGAATGAAATAAGTACAGGAAAGAAAAGGGATGAGAATGTGGTCTCTTAGGGAACATGAGACATAGAAAAAAAGAGGAAAGGGATAGAGTATTAGCCATAAGAAACATGGAAGGACCAGAACAAGAGCAGAATTCCAGCAAATTTTGTTCTTCAGTAGTTTAAAAATTCCTTTCAAAGTGTCAGTCTGTATTCCTGCTTGTCGGATGTCTTTCATAGCTGCAGTTTGGGCCTGTTGAATGCAGCATGTGTTTGAATATTACTCTGTGAGTGGCTTTGCACACAGTATGCATTTGTTCTTTGTGCAGTTCTGCATCCATGAGTCCTTTGTATTCTTTAGAGTTCATGTATCTGTATCCTCTGTTCTGTGAGTGCCTCTGCCTCTAGAGATGGCAGATCCAAAATCTTCCTCTTTTCCTCCTCTGTTACCATGACAACAGCTACTGCTCTCAACAGGTCGATGGGGCCTGTCTGAGCTCATGCACACACAGGAAAGGCACGCTTAGATTACAGAATGCGCATAAACACTCTTGAGGAGCACACACATACTTACACATAGGTGATAAAGGCCTGAAGCACTCTGACTTGCTGTGTAATTATAGCATTTAGCATTACCTGCCCACTGCAAGGTCAGCGTGAGAGACAAAGAGAGAGTGGGGGCAGGTGTTTGTCTAACTACAATGTTCTCTATATGAAATCATTCTAAGTGGTACTTTTAAAAAGGTGTCATTGAGTGCATTTACACGCACACACAGACACACACACTAAATTCTGGCTAACAGTTTATATAGTAAATTATTTCTAGTCACATGAGACATTATGCTGTTTGTATACAGTGACAGCTCAATCAGTAAAAATTCTCAGCATAAATATTCACAGCATAACACAGCCGAGTGTTCAGCTTGCTGTCCCCGATAATATCAGTATATCCCAGGTTTCTTATTTGGATTTGTCAAGATAAGAGATTATCTGTTTATTGTGAGCTGCATGTGGTGTTTATATGGTGCAACTGCTGAATGCAGAGAGTGAGAGAAAATAACAGTGACCTGGTGTGTATGTAAATGCAATCCCAGTGTGACAGTTTAAAGTAAGTGTAATCAGTTAGCTTGTTAAAATGCTTAAGGTAAATGGTGAATTCCAAAATGTCTCAGACAGTAGTACCCTGGTGAGAATGGCATCACGTGAAACATGCTGAGTTAAGTATTTATTGCTACTTCTTGTAGTTGACAGAATTAATCTTTTAGTTTTTTGGCAAAAATCTTTAGTGCTAATATTTCTTTATTATTAAAGATACAATTTTGCTCTTTTTTCAGATTAATGAACCATAGATTATCACTAGACTTTGATTCTTCTCTCACACTTTTTCCTCCAAGTGTTGTTTTCTATCAACAGCACACCAGGCAGCAGATTTATTATCACGCTGATGGAAGCAGACCTCAAGGGTTTTTAAATTTATGGGTCAGGAACCCAGAATGAGTCACAGGCCCATTTTTATGTGGGTCCCTGCATGTCTGGAGTGTGTTTTAATGAGCCCCCTGTACAAGGGTGAGTGATTATCTTTGATACATTTTGGTCCCAGGCTGAGTGATCTTGTGGCCCATGATGTTCAAGAGTCAATCTTTAATCCAAACATAAACAAAGTATTAGCTCAATCATAAAATGGAAGCAGATTTTTATTTTCCCGGTTGATGTTTCTCTGTCCGCAGGGCTGAATAACAGTAGTTAGAAGTTTTCAAATGAATAACATGTTGTGTTAAGGTTGCTAGTGTGATTATAGATACAAGATTGTTAAAGTTGTAAAGTTTAACTAAAACCAGGACTTTATTTGTCACTACAGTTTTATCACTTGTCTGCAATTCAAGCCTTTTTCAAACTGAACTTGTTTGTGGGCTTAGCTAACAACAGTCCTGAATTTCTCAAACTTTATAAAGCTTTCGGTTATCAGGTAAATACATTTTTTTCTTAGATTTAGGGAGGTACATTTAGGGCTGAAAGTTTTCCCTGATATTGTGCTGAAATGCATTTGCTGTGCTTCATAGTTTCATTTTTCAGATTTTGGTAATTAGTAATTAGTCTACCTGAAAATTGTGTCACTTTTTTATTTTTGTCAAGGTTACAGTACATTATGGATTATATTGTTCTGTTTTTGTTCCTATTGGTCACTTTCTACTTCCACTACTTCCACATGTAAGCAACTGCACATCTTATCACCAATATTAATTTTTATATTTTTTACTTTTAAGTGAAAGACTTTTTCTTTTACTATAGTGTGATTCTTGTTTCTCTGCACATGTACCCCAGCCAACTTTGTTGCAATAAGGACATGATCCCTGATTGGCTTGGTCCAGCAAAGTTAGATTAAGATTAAGTGCATCAGATATTAAAGTCAGAATATGGAATCTAAGCTAATGCTAGTGTGAGATTTGTAATGACTTTGCTCTAATTAGCCCTCCCCCTCCCTCCTCTGAATATGAACGCTGCAATACGTCATCAAACAGAGTCTCTGATTAGCAAAGAAACTTTCAAAGTACATATTGTGACTTTATGGGAGTGTCAATGGCTCCTCTGTACATGTATACATAAATATACATTTTGGAATATACTGTATTTCTTTCAAAGTTTAAAAAGTTTCCTACTGTAGCTTTAAACATTATTCTCAAGGTTAATATCATGCAATAATGGAGTTGGGCAGGAATGCCAAATGAAAATGTACATTTGTGTACTTGATGTGGTTGTGGTTTGTCTTCTGGACTTAGGTTCTGACATTGCTGTTTTGTTACACAGCAAGGGCTGGAGTCTGTATTAATTTGACATATTGTCAAGATGGAAAGAAGAAAGAGAGGTAGAAAGAATGAAGGAAAGATGAACAGGAGGAAGGAAGTAAAGAATGGAAGAAAGGAGTAGCAGGATAGCAAAAGACAGGTGGAGGGAGGCGACAGCAGTGGCAGTAATTGTGTTGATGAAAAGCAGAGCTCCTCTATCTCTCCTTCACATTCCCTACCTCGCTCACTTTCTCTCACCACTCTCCATTCTCTCTCACTTTGTATCTTTCCCACTGTCTCAGAGGCCAAAAATAATGAGGTCACTCCCCTCTCAAGGACCGTTCCAAAAAAAACCCTCTGTTTCTTCTCTCTCTCTCTCATTCCATCTTGCTCTGACTCTTTCTTTGTCCACATCCCATGTTCCACGCGACAGGCCTGCTCCTCGCTGCACCCATATTAGGGCATGCACTGTCTCCCTCATTCCCCCGTAATACAAAAAGCACTTTCTAAGTGACCCAATATGTCTTATTGTTAACAATAAGACACACTGAACAGCCTTGATTGCTCTCATTTTCTGCACTGGTCATGCACTCGGATTTATCTACAGTATGTTGTATATGTACTGCTGCCTATGTGACGATGCAGTTTGTTTTAAAATTCGTCTTAGAATTACAAGTATATCTGATACATAGACTTAGCCAGTTTAGAAAGGATAGAAGTATCTATTATTTTCTGGTGCACCAGAGCTATTCATGGATAATTGAAAACCTACTTGAAAACCTACCCAATCCAAAAGAGACCTGGACAAAGAGCAACAGCAGTTGAATGTCAATTAAGAGGAACAAGTTGACCTGGGATAACCTCAAGAATGTGAATGTCTCTTCACTTGTGTTGTACTCTGTTATGGTATGTATATTCCCTAACTCCATGTACAGACCTTTTGAGATCATCATCCTGATGACCATTTTCGCCAACTGTGTGGCCTTAGCCGTCTACATCCCTTTCCCAGAGGATGACTCAAATGCCACCAACTCCAATCTGGTGAGTAAATATCGTCATTGCTTTACTGCTGAATTCTGCTTGTTCTTTGGTTTAGCATTGGTCATTGGTAATTTTATTTTATTTTTTCCCAGTCTTGGAAGACAGGGTCTCTTGGATTTATTTCTGTGTTCGAAGACCTGACTTTCCTTTTTTAATGTATTACCTCGACTTACAAGATATTAAGTGAATATGAAACATTTCATGAGCAGATTATTCTGCCAATTAGCATTTCTGTGCACTGTGTCATGTCTGTGCACTGTGTCATTTTTGTGCACTGTGTCATTTGCACATTTCCAGCTGATTCCAGTGTGTGTGTGTGTGTGTCTGTGCTTTTGGGGTATTTTCTATTATGTATTTAACAAGCAGGAGTGGGACATGTTGTATGACACTGTGACTGGTTCATGAAAGTGGATAACAAGATGGGTGGAGTGAAAAGAGGTACAAAGATTGTGGACTTTGGATTTTGTCCAATGAGAAAAACGCTGTTTTGATTAAGTAATTTGTGAGCTCCTCTGGACTGGACTGACTTGACTTGTCTTCATGGGGTGAAGACATTGGTTTTTGGTTGCCACAGTGCCATTTAGTCTACTGCACTTTATACAACATGATTAAATATACATTCAATATAAAGTATTGGAAAATAAGTACATCTGTTGCTTTAAAACTTCTCTTTTTGTCAAACCTCTTTTTAAATTCTGTCAACCTGGCTGTTTACTGTGGTAAATCGTTGTGCTGCACTGTGTTTATGTGATTCTGTATGATAATGTATTTCTGTGTGTGTGTGTGTGTGACTGTGTGTAAATCAGCTCGCAGATGTATGTCACTGTATTAATGTGAGAAGGACAGTAATCCCTTTGAGGCCAAGTAACATCTGTCACTTGTTGTTTCTTTCTATCTATCCATCTTTGTTTCTTTTTTTCTTTCTTTGTGTGTGTCTGCCTGTCTGTCTGCTGCCAAATGTACTACATTTTGAACTGTGGCTGTACTGCGGTTTTCAGATTACTTGTTATGTGCAGTATGTGAACATTTTGAACTGTACCAGTTTACATGTCATCATGTTCTGTTTAGTTTATTTGCTGATTTTGTGATTTTAATTAGGTATTAGGGAAAGTTTTGCTGTCACATGGCAAACATTCAAAGGACTCAGCATTTACATGGTCAAACAAAGGTGTCATGGTGATTGTCTGTTTTTACCTTGTTTAGGCATAAAGTTGCATTGGGCTTGATTTATATTTGTCAATGGAGAAAAATGCCTGTTTGCATGTATTTTACTGTGTTAATGATACAGTGTCAGAGCAGATCTATGAGTCAGTGCAAGAGTAAATATGATTGAGGGAGGACAGCTGTTTTCATGTTCTCAATCTGATAACCTACTCCATTTACAGTATCTCTCTCTCTCTGGGTTCTGTAGGAGGAACATAAAGCAATTATATTAACTTCTTGTGCCACAGCCAGCATTTGATATAGAGTAGGTTTCACTTATCATATTACAGTTAGTGATCAAACAATTTAAGGGTTGCTTAAACTCATTAAGTTCTCCATTAGTTTATCATTTTTGAAGAAATTAATATGATATTCTGCTTTTTGATTATTTCAGAAAAATAAAAATTGCAATAAGAATCAGCTAAATGTAAACTATATATGACTCAGACAGAATGTAATGTACACTATCACATGATGTATATTTTTATATACAGACTTTTAAGGTACCCAACTACAGTATGATTGTAACCAATCAGCCATAAAACTGGTGGTGAAGTGTATAACATCATTGATCTTGTTACAGTGGCACTTGTCAATTTGTGGGATTTAATAGGCAGTAGTAGGCTATTTACCCATATCTACCAATAGTCGTTAATACACACCCTGTGAAATGGAGCTACTGTTACATAAGTTGCTATTTAATGGTGGCCATGATCCACAGCTGTCAGAGCACACATTGTTCATTACTTTTACAATATATTTCTGTGTTCCATAAACTAGTACCATAGAAAACATTGCAAGTCAGCAAAGTTGGGTGATGCTTTAAGGGATATGCTGTTGAAGTCTTGGTTCTTGTGGAGCCCATGCCTTATATCATTAAAGTACCTTCAAGTATATAATTGTAAAAAAGTCAAGTAATGTATAGTGTTGGATTAGTTGAGTTTGTTTAGTTTTTCATTGTGGAAAACAGTAACAAGGCTTACTGTTTCAGTTTCTGTCAACACCATGGGGACATTTTTAATACTTGTCTGTTTGCTGTGCTGAAACAGTATACATCACATAACACTGGCATGCAGACACACACTTTGTTGAAAAGTTGGACCTCCTAAATGAGCCTATTTTCAGGTCGTCTATTCTCACAAAGTTATTTTTTATCCCACTGGTGACACCCATAGATAATGAAGAGTTATGACACATATATACACGCACACCGATCTACTCACCACCACCACTACAGCTGCAACAATTAATTTTATAACCTTCTGACAGACAAAAAACAGTGAGCAGATGAACAAGATACTTAAATATATAACTAAACCGTTGACCCCAGTGTATGCTTGAGAAATAGTTTGGACTTTTTTGTCTATGTGTAAAAGCCATGTTGATTAATGATGGTAAGGCCTGATGCCTTAGCTTCAGTTCTAGTTTTCAGCTTCAGTTCAGCTTTTAGTTCAGAAACACAGACAGTGTTTGGCATATGGGTGCCACACAAAAAGCATGCTGTACTACAAAGGTTATTACAAAGTGAGACAAGAAAACATGCTTGCATGCATTTCAGGGTTGCCCAAAAATATGAACAATCATGTTAGCTCAGTATAGTGTATTTAAGGATAAATGTGATACCATATATTTCATCCCTCCACTAGGGGAGTTCTTAACTAGATTTCATTCTGACCCAACAAAAACTCATAATTGTTCCATGTCACTATAATGTGTGTTACATTTGAAAACAACATCTTTATTTGACATTATAGGTGCATCTTAAACGTATTACATAATGTTTGCAATTTTCAATTACTTTGACGACAGACATTATTCAGCTATACACTTACAGTGTTTTTTCAAGACTGATTGCAAAGAATATTTTTCTTGATACTTACAGTTATTTATACAACAGGCTTTATACAAAACTGTCCTAGTGACTGTTTTAACAATTTATTTGGGAAGAATGAACCTGTGTTACTTTCATAAAAGCACAAACCCCTGCCTAGTCTCTCAATATTTACCTCATTTTTTTACATTTGCATTTAAGGGTAATTTTTTGCCATTTGATGTAAAACATTGTGGGATTTTCACCCACACAGATTATATTTTTTCCCATACTAATTTGCAAATTAAACTAAGGGCTTATACAACGATGATGAAGACAGTGGCTCAGTATCCTGTATCATTTAGATTTACCCTCCATACTATCTTTAATTCAGCCTTTGTATTAGTTTCAGTATGGCACCCTCTCCCACAAGTCTTTCTTATGCAATACCAGAGATCTGTTGTATTGCTTCCAGTACAAGATTTCTATTCCTGTCTGCATCCCATAATGTGCTGTTCCATCTCCTTGACGACATGCCCAATAATAGCAGCGGGAGAGGTTGTCATGGATATTGTAACCGTAGTGATGCTCCTCATCTGTCCTTGGTTACAGAGGAGAAGAAGGGTAGGAACCAAAGTGCGAGAAAGTCTCTTCTCTCAGGGATGAAATATGTGCTGCACTTTGACTATTTCAGTTCACGTATGATAATTTTTGTTAAACATTGGTATAAGTAAATTAATTTGAACTTGAATTTGAAGTTTGAGTAAGAGACTTTTGTTCACTCTGTGGCTGTTTCTCTCTCTCACCAGTCCCCCCCTTTTCCTGTTCCTGCTCTTGATCTAACTTGTTTCTCTGATTTCATCAGATCAGTATTGGTGCTTTCACATTGACAGAATAATAGTGTCATGACTGAGCAATAAGCTAATCAATACACCATATTAGACACTGATTGATAGAGAGGCATGGCTATATGATTATAGACACAAACACACTTTAGACACAAACCCTCCAAAACAATAAATAATCTTAATAGAATGGGTAGTGATTATGGACTTAAGGATGTCACTGTGATACTGTGTTCAGGTCCAGCTCATTTATTTGAATTATATGTTATGCCCTTATTATATTTTATGTCAGCCATGTTTGCATGTCATTAATGAATTCTGTGTTTGTGTGTGCTGAGATTCGTGCGTAACACTAGGTGAGAGGGTGTTCAGTGTTAGATGAATTAGCTGCTGGGTCTATTGTAGGCGTGTGAAACAAGTACCTTTAATTCAGTGAATAACCTCTTAGATGGTAATGGACCTCATCACAAGACACACACACATGTTTGTACCTCCATACATGTGAGGACACTCATTGGGATATTACAATCCCTAGCCCCTTACCCTAACGCTAACCATCAAAACTGAATGTTTAACCCTTCCCCTAACCCTGACCCTAAAACTCAGTCTTGACCCTCAAAAATCCATTTAAAGTTAAAGTTAGTTGTTTAAAGTTACGAGGACCGGCAAAAATGTCCTCACTTCCCACTCTGTTGGTAAAAAAACGAAATTTGGTCCTCACTGAGTAGTATCTACAGGAACACACACACATCAATCCACTCTCTATGTGCCTTATATAATTTTTTTAAATCTTCTAGATATATAATTCATAATTTTTTCAAATACTTAAAACAACATATGTTTGGACAGGAGACTATCCTACCACAGAAACTGGTAGGATGGAAGTCAGGGTATTAATTTCAGGCACAAAGCATGTGACTTGGATATAGGTGACTGCATTTAGTGTCGAGTTGTAACCATACAGTCAGTGTTTTCATAATCTCACAGAGTAATGCTGTAACAAACCGACTAACTGGGATCCAAATGCTGGAGTCACAACGAGACCAGGAATGAGGGCAAACAAGAATTTATTAGAATGAAACAAAACCGTAACAAAATAACATATACAAAAGAAGGCGCTCCTGCAAAGACAGGATGATAAATAAGAAAATAAACCAGAAAAAACAAATCGCTCGCAAAATCTAGGAGGATAAGAAAAGTCTAAACATAAAACGCTCTTTAACAAAAAGGTAAGAGGAAAACCCATCAAACAAAACAAGAGAACAAAAAATCACTGCACTAAACAGGACCAGTTAAGACAAAACAACTAAACGCTTTTACCAATCTACTAACAAGCCAAAAAATACTTACGAGAGGAACTAACAAAACCAAACACTAAGTTTTTCAAAGTTACTAAGCGAATTACCGCAACGAACAAAGGCAGGTGGTCGAGGAATGGACAAAACGGGAGACAGGTTAGGAATACAGGGAGACACACTAGCAAGGAAGAAAACAAACAAGGGTGCTTTAAAGGTGAGTAGATGATGATGATGATTTTCAGGTGTGATGGCTGAGGTCAAACAGAGGAGGTGAAAACAAGATGGGCTGTGGAGACTGAAGGAACCATAGGAGAACCTCAGCAGGCCAGGAGGGGAACTACAGGCACACACAGAGCACAAGGATGAAACACAAAAAGGCACACAAGAAAACAAAACCCATACAAGAAATAAAACACCTAACTTCTGACAAATGCTGTTTAAAACTGGCTATCATTTCGTAGTTAAAGTTAGAATTAGAAGTTTTATTGGGAGTCATCATAGGTGGGAAAGATAAAATTTAACATGTGATGCAATAGTACATATACACAAATGTAAATGCGGTGTAAATCACATTTGTACATTTTTGTGCAAAGTGAAAACTGTTGAGTTCAACATTATTTATTGTAACCGGGTTTGTTTTGATGCCCCACATAAACCCAGATAACTTTAATTTTAGTATAATTCATCACACTCTGGGAAACAAACAGTGCTCCCACTGATGTTGCGTCATTCCCTGTGAACACTACGATTTAGAGGCTGGTGTCTGCTGGGCTGAATGGCACGTTCAGTGGAGATGCTGTTAGCTAGGCTCAGAAGTATTTTAAAGAGAAAATGGATATATGAATATATCCAACCTCATTTGCATCTGCATTAGTCATTCTTAACTATTAATGAGTTTATATATTTAATACAGCAACTAATGTTAGCAGGCAGCTGCATGCTAACTAACCTCCTCCAAGTTTGGTGGCTAACACTATCATGTTCGTGTAGCTGCTTGGCTGATGTCTTCTCAACTAAGGCACAATAATTGTGCCTGCACATTAGCTGGGATGTTCCCTGGGGGTCCTGCTAGCATGTTAACTCCATCATGTTTACCTTAAGAAATCAGAGTTCATCAGTCAAAGGTCACTAATTGGCTGGAGAAATGGCGAAGTGATTGGCTAATGTGCAAGTGTAAGACAGATCCCTGTGTCTGACACGATTTGTATCCACAGGACAGGCATTGCATTGACTGTTTTTGTTTTGTTAAGGTAATATTAATACCCTGTTTAAATGTCGAATTTAATTTGGATTGATGAAATAACCTTAGTTAAACCTTGTAAGGACCATTTATTTTGCCACTCATTGTGTGGTGTCTGCTCTTGAGACCTTCTGCCTCTGCCTTTCTTCCCCCATCATTTCTGCTTTGAAAGATCAAGTAACATGATGTTCCCCTGAGTGCTATTTTGCTGGATGCTAGAAATTATGATTTTAGATGCTAAGAAATAATTTTTTTTATCTGTAAATTTCCTGATTTAAACAAAGTTGCTCTGTGTTCTTTGGTGGTGGTGGTGGTGAGTGACTATACATCTCTAACAAATCGAAATGGAATGCTGCCACTGATTATGCATTTGGATTAAGCTGTAGTTGTGTGTGTATGTTGGTGCGTCTGTTCGTCTGGCAATGTATGTAGGTGTGTGAATGGCTACAGTGGAATCTGATGCATTTATTCGTATATTACATTTACCAGTAGGGGCGAGTGTGCGTTTTTAAATATGTCTTGTGTATATAAACAGACTCGAATATGATTCACTAATGTAATTTATCAGCCATTATATACATTTGTAGGTCGCTCTACACAGATGAGATTCTGTTTCAGCTTTTCTGCTGTGCAGCAAGTTTCTGCCCAGGGTGTCATTATTTGAAAATTATGAACACTGTTCCCCTTTTTATCCCAGAGTAACCAAGAAATACCCCAGTAACATTTTGTGACAGAGACGTGGGTTCTGTCCAGCTCCAAAGTTATGACTTCAAAACGCTTGAATTCTGCACCATTCGCTTATTTATAGCCATTTTGGAACCATTCTATATTGCTGCAAGGCTGTAGTGTTAGTAAAAATTAACCTTACACATGAAAAAATTCTCATCTTTACTCCAAGTTGATTTGGTGTAGCAAAACATAATTGAATTTATTCTTTTTGTAAGAAAGAATTCTATTATAATGCTTTAATATCACAAAAATAGAGTGTGATATATGAAATGTGTTTCATTCATCAGGGTTTAAACATTAACCTAGTTTTAATTGCTCTAAAATAATGTTGAACTGTATCTTCTATCTATGTCGTGTACATAGTATTTAAGCCACCCTTTGTGATGCTTTTTGTCGCTTCATTTTTCTGTCTCTCTTTTGAAGAACTTCATTGGCATGGTTGTTAAACAGACAGTGTGACTAAAGCATAACATAACGTTAACTGCTCAAGCGATACACAATGAATAATTGCTTTGAACTGAAAATACATAATAAGCAAGAATTTATGTTTTTGTTGCTGCCTCAGTCTGTCCTTCTTGTCCTCTCTCTTTCTCTCTTTCTTTCGCACAGAGTCTTTCTCTCTCCTCCTCCACCGCTAATAAAAGTGAAAGATAAAGACTTTAAATGATGGCAGCTGTGGCACCACATTCATTACAACACTATTTCCTCTACCCTCTCTCCTCCTCCCTTGTTTTTAATAGTCCCATTTTGGTGATAAAGATAGGGAGATTTGCACACAAACTTCATGACCTCTCCCTCCTTTTTTCTTCCTCTTTCTTGAAGTGACAGAAAATGCGTAACCTTGTGTTTTTATGTGTCTGTCTTCAAATGTAAATCTATAGTTTGAACTAGAAACAGCAAATCTGTTTTTGTCATATACTGCATTCCCTGATTCATGTGCAAGTCCTTAGAAATGTGTCCATTACACTTCCCTGTACACACAAAACCTGCACGCTAGACCAGGTTTTGAGTTGGTATTTGTACACCTTTTGTGCGTGTGTATTTATGTCCATTCTTGCGTGGGAAGAAATATATAGGGTTTATAGATGTATATGCTTGTGAATTTGTATAATGGTGCATTGCTAGTCAGCGTGAATAAAAATTTGGCAAACAAATCATGTTAAATCAGGTCAAATGAGTCTTATGAAACTAAAATAAAATTTTCCTAACGCTGACGCCAAGGCAAGAATTATTAAACTTACATAACTGCCTGAAAGAGGCTAGTAATGCCGAGGTGAATGTTTGATCATTTGCATGAAGTTCCAGATGTGCCAGCGGTGAAGATGAGAGGCAAAGGGGAAGAAAAGGAAGAGAAAGAGATCGAGCAGGATATTTTTACTGAGCTAAAAGTGTCCACCTCTGCCTCAGATCGACCCACATTACAGCTCCCACAGAGCACACAGAGAAAGTGAGAGTAATGTCTCTGTCCATCACTGAAACACAAAGTTCTCAGTACAACCTTACCACAGGGAGCTAGGTCAGTCTTAATGTCCCCATTTCTGTCAGAAACATTTTCATCATTATTTGCTTTTGTGGCAAATGCAGTTGACTTAAAGCTACAATATGGAACTTCAGACAGTGCACGGGTGAGGGTTAAAATTAACCCACTCGCCTCCACCTTGCTGCTTGATCTACTGTGATCACCTATGCACTGCCATGTTCTGCCCTGTAATTCAAGTAGTTGTTGTTATGAAATAATACGAAATGAGAAGAACAAGTAATCTATCAGAAATTATTTGAATGGTCTAGGTCGTATGGTAGGCTGTGTGGAGGTTAGTATCAGCTTCTAAATTTAATTTAGCATTTAAATTTAGCAAGCCCCTGCAGGGAGATTTGCAGTCTTCCCATCTATGTTATTCAGAAGTTGCAGACAGTCATAGTGCTCATTGGTCAGGTAGACAGGCAGCCTTGGCATTTACTTTCATTTTAATTTTTAAACTCCATTGAGATCTGCCATAGCAGTAGCTAGGCAGTATATGTGCGTGAATAATACAAGTAATGTCAACTCTTCACAAAATAAACTGTATGCTCCTCAGTATTCTATACGGCCCTATATGGGTGGGTGTCATCTTGAATATACATACATGTTTTGTGGCTTTTTCTCTGTAGGAACATGACTTACTATATTGCCAACACAGAGTTTACTTCCTTCCCTCATGCACACTCAGGCTCTCAGTCTGCTCTTCAAATCCATTCATCCATCCATCGAGCCATGCATCCATTCATTATTTAACTTATTCAAACCGGGAATCTTCTAGCTGTGAGGTGGCAGTTCTAAACACTCCTTCATGTGCTGCCCAGTACGTAGGTCTAAGCCATTATTTATTATCTGCTTTTAACAATTTCCTGGTTTGAATAAATACAGTTTGTTAAATTTAAGTTGGTTAGAAATCACCAGTGAATGTAAACAAGATATGTTTGAAATATTGATAGCTATATATAAGTAATGCGACACAGCCTGAAAATTTTAATTTACAATTTAATGTCCTAAATATTCTACTTCACCATACGCACAATACATGCATATGAATTAGATGTAAAGCTTAATTTATGAGATTCTTCTTTTTTGGTTGTTATGCCTAGAAACATAACTATGCTGATGCTTAAAAGCTTTGTTTATCTTCTATTTTGATCACAACATGGTTGGTGTTTAGCCTTGTAACTTTACAAGGGGAAATATGAGTTTTATTTGTATCATTCCATAACTTGCATTACAATATTAGACAAGAGACAAATTACATATACAGCTAATGTTCGAGCCATGGCAACACAGGTGTAATGTATACTCTGCATGTGCATTTGTGTGTGTCTATCAGTCCGGACAAATATTTGACCAGCCATAAAAGCCTAATGTGACATCACCCAGAAGTAAAGCAAATGTCACACTAGTACTGTACACTACTACTTTGAGCTAAAAGCTCCCTATCAATCATACTCCAGTCAGGTTATTGCAGAACAGATTGAGTTGATTTATTTAGTAGTAGAAACTAAAAGCTAGTCAGGTGCATACACTGACATAAACAAGGAGCAGGGAAATGTTGATGAAACTGATTTAGCCATAACAGACTTATAGTATTATTGTCTTTTTATAATTCCGGTGTTGTACGACAATAAATTATATTTGGTGGTGTGTGCTTGTGCATGTCTTCTGCTGTCATCTAGATGCTCTGAGGTCAAAGACAAAAAGTACAATGTCTGAAATTTCATTCAACGAGAAACCTCAGCTCATGGCTTCTTGAATTAATATGTGATGCGTTGTTGCAGTATGTACTCGTTCTATTAGAGAGAGCTAGCAGTGATGTTAGTGTGGTATTCAGTGACATTTAGCCATCTGGTCTGGGATCTGGCAACCACACACACTCTTTCTGACCCTTTCTGTCTCCCTCCTACAGACACTCTAGGTGACAGTTTACATAAATGTACACACCCTGGATTGAAACTGTGGCTGTCAGTAAGGCATGTCACTATGATATAGAACGGTGTAGCCTGTGTGTGTATGCATTTGTTTATCTGCACACTTGCTAGTGGGGTATGTGTGTTTTTTCCTGCATCATCAAAGGCTGGCTTCCCATAGAAACACATGTTTCCGTTTTCTTTCTTGGTGGCATCATGTGACAGACCGTTTCTGGATTTGTTTGCGTGATGTAAGCTGAATGTGTTAACATAAGTACACCTGCTTATTTATCAAATACAATATATAGTTAGGTAAATACAGGTATTAATCATTACTAAATAAATGTATACCAGAAAATAGGATATGTGAATAAAGAGTAAGCACGTAAAGATTTTATAAGCTTTAAGGTAACTGAAATGTAGATTTGGCGAATAGGGCTGCAGCTCAGTATCCAAGGAAGAAGGTCCTTATATTTTGTACAGTCATCATTTAGGCCCCCCTGACATGCAGTCACCATCTCCAGTATTTGTTTTATTCATGCAATGACTCATCTACAGTGCAATAGTGAATTTACATCAAAAGATGAATATCAGTTAGATTTTGCTCATGGGTTTTTATCATTCATTGTGGAGAGGCTGGTGGGAAGTAGATTGGTCTTTATCAATAAAGTGGCCTTGCTCAAACAATAAATTGTTGTTTCCACTCATCTGTTCCATTTAAATGGAATCATTAGGCGTGACAGAAAGTGTTATTTTATGACAGAAAGCAGAGTCGAGCATGCATTTTATGGAAAATGCTGATCCTTTAGTCACCTACTAACATCCAGTTATACTTCACATGTTCAATATGTCCTGGTGTACTGAAAGTAGTGCCAGTGTGTAAGCTTTAATGGCTGACCCCAGAACTGTATAGATGCTATTTTGTTTGGACCACAAATTATATCAAAATTTCACCTTACATCTACTAGAACTTAAAATATACTTTGTGTGAGCTTGTAGGTACCTTAATGCATAATGCATTGCAAAATATTAATCCAAATATTTGTCAAGGGATGAAAGTATTCTATGACATTAGAAGAAGCTTTGTTTGTTTTGCCCATGTTCAGAACATTGGTTAAATGTACACATAAGTATGTATTCCATTGTGTATTGAGGAGAATGCGGATAAGAAGGCTTGTGTTTGTGTTGTATCTGTTCAACCATTGGTCACATACGTTTTATGGTTTTTGCGACAGTTATTGGATGTGGACCATTGATCACACCTGTCTCATTTCTTTACTGTTTCTCCACTGTCTTTCCTCCCATTACTTTTTTCTTTCCTGTCCTCCTCCTTTGTAGGACAACTATCAGGTGTGTCAGTGTGTGACAGCGACCTCCCTCTGCTGTACCCCCCGCACCCTCCTGCTCCTGGGAGGTGACCCAGTTTCCCATGATCCATTGCGGCTGCTTTTGCTGCGTTGTTGCCGGAGTGATATTGCAGGGTCCTTTAATGCCAATTGTGACTGCGTTATGAATAATGAATAGAGAGTGACAGTGTATTAGACAGAGGAGGAAAGAGAGAGGGAAAGGGACAGAGAGGTAACAGTAAAGTGAGGAAATATGGAGAGAAATAGAGAGGGAAATAGGGAGAATTTTGGATGCAAATGGGGGATCATAGACATGGACGTATGAATGAGACATAAAAGCATAAGAAGAGAAAAAGAAGAAAATGCAACGGGAGTACTAGATGGAGAGATTGATGGCAGAAAGACAGAAGGGAAAGATTAAAGCAGGCTATGGGAGAAATGGAAAGATAAAACCAGATAGCAAGAGAATGATTGGAAAATATTAAATCTTTGCTGCTGTAACAGTCACAATCATTTCAATACCGTTAAATAGAACCATTCAGATTTATTCAAAAATGCCATTAAGTTGGAACTTGCTGGAATACTGTTATTCTCTCCAAAACAGTGCATCTTTATTAATGACTCCATGCTGCACTTACATTATGGGTAAAACTAAATTGTGCAACCTGGTGGGGGAGATATAGAATTCTCCTGGATCAAATCCTACCCCATTCACCACGTGTCCTTGAGCAAGACACATAGAGCATCTATAACCTGGGTGCTGCCTATGGCTGGCCACTGCTTTCCCTAGCAAGATGAATTAAATGCACAGGATGAACTTTATTATTACACATATGTGCTCAATGTTGACAATTAAGTTAACCTCATTACCACTTTTTTTTTTTACATTATACATTTTAACATTTTTTTACATTATCCTGACATTCAATTTTATTACATCAGTTTGTCCTTTTCTCCATGACTAATAGCACAAGATTGATTTCTCCCTGTCTAATGCCCTGTCCCATCGTCGTACTCCAGAGGACATGAACCACATTAAACTGATAATGATAACATTTCATGGGACCATGAGCCTTGTTGTACAGGGAGAAGTGGGTTGTTGGTGGTTTAATTCAGGTAGTTTAAAGTTGAAAGCCAGATGTGCAATTTAAAGAGGTTACAACACTGTACAATCATTCAGTGAGTCAAACAGCTAACACTACATTCATGGTTTAGGCACATATTCAATTGTATACGTGTACTTGTATATGTGTGTACTTTTGTTGTCATTTGTGTAGCTTGTAGTTATTCTCTTACTGCTGACTGCAGCAGGCACCTGTTGAATAGCACTTAAGCTGTCACACACTCACACACAAATGCACACACAGTATTTCTCTAGAGCAGACTCAGATACACACAAGGTCTTGTAGAGGTGGCTACCCATTACCTTTTTGCCAGAGCTGTCAATCCTTGGCTGCCATTGAGTTTGTAGAAGCAGTGAGTTCAAACACACACACACAGTTACAGGAAGAGCTTTTTTCATTGGCTAGTGTGAATAATATATTTCACTTCATCTAAAAGGCTTTAAAGTGCCCACACAGCCTTTTACTTCAAAGCAGGAAGTTAACACAGGCATGCATGCATTTGCTCAATAAAAGAAATGAAAGGGGAAAAAGTACTGTATTTTAGCAACCAGCTATGCTGGCTCATGTTGTGGGGGCTGAACACATCTAGCCCCTCTGTTTTCCTGTTGTAAATGTTTCAGTGTGTTAATTGTGTATGCACAGCTCTGAAGAGCCAGCTGCCAAGCTGTGTTGAATTGTAATTGTAAGATGCAGATTTCCTCGGTCTTGCAATTTAGCTGCTTTACACAGGTCATTGATTAATTTCACTATATTTTGACTCCGTATGCATGCTTTTCATTGTTTGGTTTGATCCAATTTAAAAAATTGCATCTCTTCTTTCTTGCCCCTGCATCAAATGAAACAGAAACATTTCTTCTCATAGCATTTTCCTTTTACCTTGATGTTTTCTCTTTGACTTCGATTTTTGCTTGCCTTGTACCTCATTTTTAATTCACTTTGGATAAAAGTGTCTCCCAAATGACTAAATGTAAATGCAAATGTAAAGCAAACCTCGTCTGCTCATCTACCATGGCATCATCAACGACTTCGCAATGCTTTTTGTAATTATGACAGAAAGTCAGGGCCCAGCCTCCAACTCACAGAACAGAAAGCTAAGAAGATACCCCAGTGTGGTGTACACAATAAACATATTGAGCATACCTGCAAGATCTAACGTAGATAAATTGCGCAAATGTTGACCCAAGCATTTATGGGCTGTTTTCCGTTTGAAAGGGCTGCTGCATCTTGTCTTTGAAGCAGTATCAGTGTTTCAGTTTGTGGAGATGCTTCATGTGGAGACGCTTCTATTCTTTTAGGTTACAAAATTAATGATAAAATGTTTTTACAGCAGTAGTGAAAAGGCAGAAAGAAGGCCGAATGTTCATGTTGCCAAGCAACTTGAGCAACAACAGCAACTATATTAATGTATGTTAAATCTTTAAGTTTGTCTTCCTATCTTTTTTCCTTTTATTTTTCACTCTCACTTTGTTTTTCACTTTAGTCTTTGTAAATCTTGTATATTCTTTTACTTATTACTTCTGTCTTTGCTTTTCTTTTGCTGTTTCTTCATGTTAAAATAATGATCTCATTAGCTAAAGTTTGAATTTAAACAGACTACATTTTTACCTCCCCCTTGCTATAAAACAACAGAGTTGGGAGTCTGGGGTTGGTTGTATTGTATCATGTTGTGGCGTGACAATTCAGTCTGGGAAGTCCAGTTTCAGACACATGAAGGTTTTTAAAATCTGATGTTGAGTCTTATGCTAGCACTAATTGAAGTTATATTATATAGCATATTGTTGCTGTAAGTAAAAAAGACGTAAAAGTGTTGCAGTGGTAAGGTTGTCTTTAAAAAAAATCAAAACATCTCAGTTCAGTGATCTAAGACTAAATTTTGCTAAAGGAATTTTTTTTTTTACTTTGGCATGAGCTTGGCAGTAAGTTCAGCTGATTATCACTGGCTATGAAAGGAAATGCTTTTCCTACTAATTATGTAGCCAAGGGGTAACGGGGTAAGGTGTATATGAAAGTGTGCCCCTTCTCTTTTCTTTCCTCCTGCTTCTTTCTCCTCTCTTGGCTTCTTATCTCTTCACTTTGCCTTCTCTTTCAGCCTCGGTCTTTCTGTGTCTGTTCCTCGTTCTAATTAAAATGCCATCTCCAATTCACTGGTGATCCCCCTCCCTCCTTCTCCCTGTGCTCTGCTGCAGTGTAAACATGCTGTGTCATATTAAAAGTCTGATTCCGCTGTGTCATGTTTTGGAAGCTTAGCAGCTGATCCGCCATGTTCTCAGACAATTTGAGTGTGCCATGTTAGATGACACTATGGCAGGAAGACTGAAGATACCTTGTGTTTAGGAATGCTTAGGGCTATTGTTGCCTCAGTGGAATTTGTGAGAAGGAGTTAGCAGGTTTATGTTATGTTGAGGGTTGCTGTTAGTTCCCATCTCAAAAAGAATATAGTGTATTCCTTAAATTTGTCCCGGAAGGAAGGTGATGCGGTTTAACATGCCTGTGTTTTCACTCAACCTTATAGTGGGTTATTTTGGCATCGCTCTTATTATCATTTTTTAGTTTTTTCCTGCCCAATGTATTGTAAAGCACAAACACCATCACACTCAAGTAGCACAAAAAAGGTAAGAAAGTTACACCACAAAAAGGTGGCACAAAATGAATGCGCACATGCACAGACACACCAACACCTTCGCCATCCTTTGCTGACCCACTGCTATCTCATCAGCTCCTGATGAAAGCTGACAAATTCACAGTTAGAAGCAACACTCCTATTGGTCCAGAGATGTGATGTAACCTTGTCTCTGTGCCACGTCCATTGTTGAATGAGTGTTATACACTAATCTAATTCTAATGTTCAGCGACCTCAAAGTCACATTTAATTACGAACTGAAACACCTAAACACAAGCAGAATGCAATGGCCACCCACAGTCACAGGAAAGGAACATACAGTATGATACTTAACAACCTCTGTACCACAAAACAAAAATAAAACTTTGAGGTAGGCAAGGAAGGATTGTGTTATGTCATTTCAGATGGTTAATCACATCGAATTTTTTCACTGAATATACATTTGGAAAAAAACATGTCAGCTACTTAGTGCTAACTAACTTATTGCTAACTCTGCTGCACTATGCGGGCAATATGTCAATAAACTGATGCTCAGTACAGAAAGTTTCTTTTTTTTTCAAATTCTACTAAAGGCCTCCACATTGAAATTAAATAGGCATATATTGTTATTAAATACTAGGAAAGCATTTTTAAAATTGGAAATTTTCATATTTTTGCAAATGCTGTCACTTCGTCTAATTTTGGCTTTTCTGTCAAAAAATTTTCTTGTTCTCCTCCTTACTTGCTGTTTCTCTCGCTCTGTCTCTCTGTTGCTACCTGGCAACGAGCTGGTTTCCTTGGTGATGGAGCTTAGTAGCCTCACATTTGCAGAAACGGGGGTGTGTATGTGACAACTGGTACACACAGAGCATGCAGCAAACGCATGCTCATACTCTTGCATGCGTTACACATGCAGAGAAGAACTTCACTAACACAAACACAGAGACGTTAACACTTGTACACATTAAGCATCTTAAATGAATCATTCAGCGATTTGCGTGAGATAATTCACTGCTAAAAGAAGGCTGAATCAGGCAAATACATCAGCAGTACTATGGGAATAACAATTAAAAGTCAAGTTAAGTAACCCCCATTCAATTTTTTATTTTACATAAATATTCTTGTAACAGGCCTGTGTGTAGTTTAGAAAGTTATATGCCTGCTTTCATAGTTTCAGACTGTCTTTGTTTCATTTTCTGTTTTAACATAATGATACCCAGTGGGCTTACAATCAAGATTATAGAGAAAGACTTTGAGAACTTGACTAATTGAAACTCAACCCCATCCAACAAATTTGGGGTGAATTTGAATGCTGTTTGTGGAAAGGCGTTATCACACACCATCAGTCCCTGACCTAACTGATGCTCTTGTGACTGAATGGGACCAAGTCCATGCAGCCAGTATGGTGAAAATATCATGATAATATTTGCAAATCCAAACAATAATTTAACTGAATAGTTTTCATAATTGATATATATATATATGTGTTGAAGTTAGAACTAGGTCTTTGGCTTTCAGAATATACCCATATTCCCACTGTCTTTGTCATTCCTCTGGAGCCAGGTTTATTTGTCTGATGAATTGCCTGAGTGGTGTGCTGCAAATTTTAGAATTGTTAGTCAGTGTATAAAAGAACCATGAGAAATGATCTCCCTCAGTGACTTTCACACTCAAGTTTTAGGTTGTAGTCACAAGGGAGACAGATGGGCTGTGAAGAAGATGGGTTTGGTTACAGTGTGTTTGGGAGAGAAAGGAGAGATGTTTATCAACCAGTCTGCAGCCATACACACTCTTTCTCTCTTTCACACACACATACACACATTCTCAAACTTGAAACTTGGGTGGTGCAGCTCTGCTCTGTTTACCATGTTTGGAGAAAGAAGGTGAACAAGTGACACAAGGAGAGGCAGAGAAAGACAGAAAGTCTTTTCTGTGTTAGGATGACATATAATGAGTCAAAAAGGCAAAGAACGGAGTGAGAAATGCAGGCGGGGACAGAAGAGAGCTTCTTGTCTCTATGAACTGCATTGTTTTTGTGCTTCTTCTGTAGTATTTGTATTTGCATGCGATTTCAATTAGCAAGACACACAGACAGCTTTTTATTGGAGCTTCATTAAAACATCATACGATGAAACCAGCCTTACAACTTTTATAAGTGTCATTATCTTACACCGGCTACTTCTTCCTCTGTAATCATCTTTGAGCCACTTGACTGCTCCCAGTGTGTGAGTTAATTGGAAAGACCTATTTATGTGACTGTGAAAGAGGAAACACTGTTGCTGAAACTTATTAAGGTTATTAATATAAAGTATATAAAGTACGTAAAGAATATGTTTTGATGGGATGGAAAGTAGTCAATTACAATCTGGCGTTGATTTGAAATAATGTACGATTTCAAACCTGCTGTGTTTTACTATTAAGAGAGATCTTTAACTAAAACTTTTTTAATCTTTTAATTTTTTAATTACATTAGGTTTTATGTGTTCATATGTAGGTGCCTGACTAGACAATATCCACAGAGCTGCCACACGGTAACAGTTGGTAGCCAATTTTCTTGCTCAAGGGACTCTCAGTGGCAGGTGTAGAGCAAAGTAGAGAGCCTGTACTTGTTCATTGTAAACTACATTTCAGTTGGTTAATGCCTATGAATATTCTTCTCCAAACTTTATAAAGCTCCATCCAATGAATTTAGTTTTCTAATTACATTTGGTCAGTTTTGTTTGTATGTACATGCCTGTTTATACAATATCAACTATCATTAAATCCAGTGCATTATTAATAAACCCCTTTAGCTGTATGAAGCAGTAAATCAGCTTATTTCTTCTTAAGTGAGATGCTGTATTTGACAAAGACATTTTTAACATTTTAATTATCTTAGCAGGGGTGATCTTTATAATTTATAATTTCTGAACACAGCAAGAAGTCTGTATGTGTTCCACACTGTGTTTAAAAGACAAGTAAATGGCTTTTTGGATAATAACAATCTGAGGTAGTTTTAGCAACAGCCATGAGTTAAACTGTTTGAGAGATCAGGTGAGATTTTCGTGAAAGGGTGGCTTTGACTATGAGTGGCCTCCTCTTCCTCCACTCTCTCTTTAACTGGTCCTCATATCGCACAGAGGCTAATTGGAGTGGAATTACCTCAACAAGTCTTAATGACATGCTAGCTACAGACACAGAGGGCCCTCTTCTTCAACAGTAATGAGTCAAACTCTCAACACGTCTCAGTGGCTTGCTCTCATTTACCTGCTTCTTAGCCTTGTTAATTGCTCAAGAGTAGATGGCAGAGTTCTGCCATTTACAGAAAAGAGAGAAAAATACAAATGGTGATATTTTCTGGTTATAATCAACATAAACCCGATGTTATACTTTTATTTGAGATGTGGGTTTGAGTAGAGCATTAAAGGTCAGATGAGTAACTTGTATAGAACACATAATTTATGAGTTTACAGTGCATGTCAATGAGTAGAGTCATATCAGTGTTATGCAGTGAAAGCCACCACACACAGAGACACACGTACATAAAATCTGTCTTTCTTTCTTACTGGGTTGCTGACCTTGGCAGACAGGCTGGTATGACTGGCCATCTCCCTGTGGTCTGTGTGTTACCAGTGTGTGTTTTATGTGTGTGTTTGGCCTGTAGGCCATGTTGTTGCCCTAGCCCGGTGTTAAAGTCCATCTGTCTAGGCTGCTGGCCAAACAGGCCTCTTCACTCACTCTCTAGTGATTTCAACACGGTGGTTGTTGAACGTGTCTGATAGAAGTGATATAGCCCTCCGGTGTAAATCTAGTTCTTAATTTAAATATGCTCACTTTAATGTACAGGGCAGATCCTTGTCAAATAAAGAATTGGATAAAAATGTTATATGTTAAAAGAGGCTTTTTTAATTTATTCATCCAGTATCAGTTTAGCAGATGAAACATGACAGTTACTTGTTTTACTATTATTCCCAGTGCCACTGAGCTGCCACAGTGTGACAGTTGGTAGCCAACTTCCTTGCTCAAGGGACGCTCAGTGGCAGGTTTGGGGCAGAATAGAGAGCCTTTCCTTGTTCATTGTAAACCACATCTCAGTAGGATAATGTCTGTGTCCAAACTTTTTATAGCATAGCTTTTTACGCTTAATATTATTTGTTAACTGTGTATACTTTGTTTTTGGCTTTTTTGGGTAGAACTTTGGTAAACTAAGGTTTTAAGATGAGTCAACGCAGTCAACTGGAAACCCACAATGCTGTTCATTTTCTTTCGCAGCAATAATTTCTTAAGTGTAGGTGTATTTTTTTTCCAACATGGATATTTAGTTTTGGATTGAAACTCTTCTTACTGATGTTCTGTACAGACCGTCCTTTAATCAACAAGACTTTTTATACTTTCCAGAAACTCCTCAGTTGGTGCCAGCAAAAGTTATTTTAATGTGATTTACAGTTTATGCAGAATAGGAATATCAGGAATTTATAGTACCACATTTTGCATTAACTTATTTTCCTTTCCTAAAAATGTAACCTCATCCACCGCCAACAGAATTAATGGACCTCTATTCGAACTGTTGGTCAGCGTTTTTCAGGGATCACACACATGCATGCACACACAAACAAGGCGGGGAAAGGTGAATAGGAAAGACAATGGTAAAAACAAAGAAAAGAGACAAGAATAAAATATTGGGACGGAGGAAAAAGAAGAAAGGCATAAGTGACGGAAAGAGAAAGAGCGAAAGAGGGGTGCAGACTTTTTTGTGAGGCTGACCTAGATAGAAGAAGAGGATTGGACACACTTCATCTCTGGAGGGACACTGTCACAGCTGCAGTGGGCTGTGTGCATGTGTCTACAAGCATGTTCATGTATGTTTACTGCAGCGTGTATTATGTGCAGCTTCACTCTCTTTAAGGTATTTAAATGTCTCCAAATTCTTTAAAAGTGGTCAGTTTTTGCATGTTGCATTATGTATGGGGAGAAATTATGTGAGACAGAAAGAGGAAGTCTATGATCCGAAAAGAAATTGTAAGTGAAGAGAAGAATATTTAATCACCTTTGTGTACAAGATGAATGTGATGAATGAGTTTCAACAACATTTTAATTGTCATAATTGTAACCAAAAGTTTGATATTTACTTTTTAAATAGTTTAATTGTTTATATTGTAATCCTACACAATTGTGTGTATAACATACATTAACTTCATGATAGAGAGAGAGATTTAGATATACAGGCTTTATCTGTCTAGTGGTGACTGGTCTCCCCTCTGCTGTTGTTTCCTCCTCTTTACCTACCCCATGTTCCTGAACCATCTACAGGCATTTAATGTTTTATATGCTGCGTGTAGGGTTGGATGGGATGAAGGGAATGAAGAACAATGAAAGTTTGGTGGTTGGCACGCAAGTTAGCTGCTCCAAATGCTGGTAATTATTTTCTTTTCTGACCTTAATTGTTGTTATTTTTGTTTCTTTGTAGTATTTTGGTTGTCACAAAAATGTTCCACAATGTGTTGGTCATTGTTCTTTTCCTGATATTTGTTAGTTACTTTTTATTCATTTTCTCTTTTCTTAATGTCTGATCTGAAAGAGAAAATACCAGGCAACGTTTGCATTCAAGCTTCATTGAACTACATGTAGGCCACCTTTGTTCCACCCACCTTTAGCCTAACTAAATAGGAATGTATGCAATAATAAGAATATTGGTATACTGTTTTATGCTTTTTTTCTCAGGCTACTGCTCTATAGTAGTGATATTTGCCCTCTGGGGTTCTCACTAAATTCCAACCCCTGTTCCCTTTCCTAAATTATTAACAAATTATAAGTCAAAAAAGTGTGTTAACGGGAAGTTCAGCATGGTCAATTATGGCCGCCAGCTCCTGCATGCTGCTCCGAGGGAGACTCTGGGTGGAGGTGGGTAGAGGGGCTGGGAACGGCTCTTCATCTGTGTGTACATGTGCAAACGTGTGAGTGTATGTGTGGGACAGGGTGACGCATCATGCGGCAGTAGTCTGAATATTTTAGCAGGAAACATTAGTGACGCTTTTCCAGCTCTCTTTCATCATTTTCTCCCTTTTCGCTTTCCTTTTTTAAACATTTTTCACTGCCTCTTCCTCTTTTTTCCGGGTCACCGTGATGAAAAACACTTTAAACATTAAAAATTATAACAGTGGTAACAGTCATTGCTTGGGATGTAAAAACAAACAAAGCTAAGCTGGACAGGACAGTCCACATGCACACACACCGAGTTTTTCCTGATATTTCTGCAAGCCCAGCATGTTTTCTGTATTAGCTCTGGTATCTAATGTGTGGTACCCTCACGTGAAGACATTTTGCAGATCGCGTGTTTCTTTAGTGTAATCTGTTCAGCGCTTGTGCATGTGTGTGTGTGTGTGTGTATGTTATACTAGCATAATCCCTGTAGTGTACACTATACACATTGTGAAGTGTTTGTGTTTTTACTGAGCACTCAGCTTAATAGCCTGCAGCATCCCTACATGTCAGATCCTTTTGTAGACCTTATAAATCAAGTTTTATTTTATCTTGGTGTGTGTGTATGTGTGTGTGTGTTTAAGAAAGAGAGATGGACATAAAGAGAATAGATTTGAGGTTTGATTCCTGCTTTGGAGCTTCTGTGTGTACTACTTGCCATTAGAGTATATAGCATCTTCAATTCCATTGTTTGACACGTGAAGTAAGGAAGACAGCTGAAGGTTTTAACAATACGCACACTTCAACTTCTTCCATAAACTGATGAACACACTCACACATATACAGTACACTATAAACACATGAATTATCTACTATAACATGCCAGGAAAAACAAAAAGCTCTATTTCTATATGTCACTTTTTAATTTTTACATGTATTTTTTCCTTTTCATTTTTCTTTCCGTCAGCTTTCTTCTCATTGTACCTTCATTATAACAAAAGCAGTAATTAAATAATCCAACCAACTAATAGAAGTGGAGAAAAATATTGATCTTCAGATTAATTGTGATTCTCCTTTAAACAAACCATTATTGATTCATAAAATCCAGAGATTGGTCTTTGCTGTGTTAAATCTGAATATTACGTGTAGAGTTTTTACTTGTATGCTGTTCAGTCAGGACTACACAATGTGTCAAATGTCTACTTTATACTTTTTTTAAAATTTAAAAGTAAGAGAGATGTTAGCTGACTGTGATAGCTATCTTGAGTTATTGCAGTGAGTTAAAATGTAAAATGAATGGGTGTCTATCCGGACCCTCAGCAGTTTACGAGACTTTCGTCATTCAGGTCAGCCATCTGACCTTGGCTACAGTGGATCTGGAGAATGGCTCTGCAAAAGGGACACAGCTAAAAGAAAACTTTATGTTTGGCAATGAATCAATATTCTATCTGACTACGATACATGAAGCGAGAATTTCACTTAATTGTTTTTGCATTCAACTTTATTCATTACTTATTGGTGGGGAGCGAGTACGATCATAATTTAATAGTCGTTCATGGACCGTGGTCAGGTACCACCTTGCATGGCAGGCACCGCCATCGGTGTGTGAGTTTGTGTGAATGGGTGAATGAGAAGCAACAAAATGGATGGCCACTTACAATTTTTTGGACCAATCCCTAAAAAACAAAAAGCTTCCATAAATACTTACAAACATTAAACTAAAGACTAATAGTTTTTAAGACACTGATGTTTTCTTTTTCTGAGTATAGTTAGCAAACAACTATAGTTAAATGATGTTTTAGGTAATAATTAAAGTAGGTTATGACTATTAAGAAAATCTTAAAGCATAATTTTTATCCTCTCGCTCTGAAAACCCACATGAAATGTAAGTATTAAGGCATAAAACATCTCTGAATGATGCAGTGCAAAAACAGTCCCTGTAGAAAATTACAATTTCAGCTACACATATCATCATTCATGTATGCATTTGTCATTTACACAGACTCTCACATGAACCTTGAGAAGCCACAGAGCTGTCAGAGCAGAAAGAGGGAGGAGAAAAAAAGTGTTTCACTCACAATTTCCAAATGTGTCACTGTTTGTTACATTTTCATATGTCTTCAATATTGTTTTTATAAAATATCTACACATACACACATACTGTGTACTGCAGTGGAGCTAAATTTACAAACTTGTTGCCTTGGTAACACTGAGGTAGGCTTTCTGCCATCTAGTTAACACAATAAAATTATAGTATATGTGTGTTGGACACAGCAGTGGAATTGTGGTTATGTTTTCTCCACATGCTGCGTTGTCTCTGTTGTTTCTCTGCCAAGATACTGATAGCTTCAAGATGTAAAAGAGTGAGAGAGTGACTACAAGGACGATACAGAAGGGACAGATATGACACAAAGTGGACAAAATGTGAAATAAAATGAGGCAGAGACATCTTGCTACTGCTTGCTTCACTGAAACCAAGCCCTGAAAATTCACCAGAGACTCACAAATCAGCAGCACTGCTTTTAAAAAATCAAACTTCCCCAAGGAGACTATTTAAAATGAGCTAGAATGAGCTCAGTGTCATTACATGACTTTATTACACAAGCAACATATTCTTGCGGTTTCTGTAGTCTGCAGGAAGCTGTTTGGAAAATACATCATCAGATGAGTTGATTTATTGAACAAAAGCCATTAGAATATTTCTCTTTTAAGTCAAGATTGCTCAGAAATTTGGACACATATAGCACATACTCAAATTTAATTTCTAAATCTTTAGCATTAGAATGCATCTATAACAGTCTCCAGTCTCTAGAAATTGCATTAGACAAAATTTTTAAACCTGACTGCCGGGATTCGTTCCCACTGAGACACAAGGTCAAGCATTCATGGCAGGTAATATGGCCTGGATTGAATTTGAGTATTAGGTTGCTCTCAGAGATTCTATTTCTTTCACGCTAAACTCAGAGAACTTTTTCTTTGTAGTCATTGCCTTGAGCGCTGGGAGCACCCCTAAACTATTGTTGCATTATTAAAAATACACTTATTTAAAATGCCAAAGAACTATATGATTAATATCTCTATAAATTGAATGGACAAATGATGATATAAGTTCCAGGCAAAAAAATATACAAAAGCAAGACAGGGACTAGTGTACCCCGGTTGGACATTCCACTCTTCATAGTACATGATCTGTTTTCTAAACCAAGATGAAATCTATCCAAAGTAGTTTTCTGCAAAGCTGATCTCCTGCTTCAATGAACCAAAATCCGCTAAAAATATATATTTAAAAAAGTGGCAAGATCATACAGCTTATCCTGCAAAGCTTTGAACACTGGCCCAGAATGTACTGTGTGTACCCACAGGGAGTGAGCGAAAGAGAGAGGGAGAATGTAAGTGTGCATGCATTTGTGTTTCCCACCGGTCTTGCTTCCTATTGTTAGCTTTGACAGCTAGTGTTAAATGTACAAACCACCGCTGTAGTTTACTAGTGTGTTTTGGTCTTTGTAATTTGGTGGTTTAAATCCATGTGTGTGAGCCTTTTTTTTATGGCTACATTACATATTGTTATGTGTTATGTGGATGTGTTGTGTGTTTCTGTCTTTGTCTGAGTCTTTTTGGCAGATGGCGCAATATGAGTCTTTAAATACATCAGTCCCAAATCACTCACACATTTACAACAGGGAACAGATTTAATAGTCTTTATTTTGTATATGCTTTTGTCAGATGCACAGAATGTAAGATGTAGGTAAGATAGTGTCCAGTGTCCAGTTCCACCAAACATTTTCTAAGTCAAAGTGAGCTTCATTGGAGAAGACTCAGGAAGGGCCCACTTTTGAAAGGGAAACAAAAACTTGAAAAGACCTTTTTCCAAAAATCCATATTGACAAAGCACAGTGTTTTGGCTTGACAAATCTACAAAAGAACTTGTTTCCAAAACTTTCAAACAAAAGGTCAACATCTTCAGGTTGAAATATGAAGGAGAAGAAGTTTTGTAATTGGGCTGCTTTGCTCCACATGGCAGTGTCACTTAAATCTATGAATTAAATAAAAAATATCAAAGGCTTTAAGAAGAAAAACATGCTGCCCATGTCGGGTAACCCTGTCTCAAGGCATGAAATCATAACCTAAACCATATACCGTACCTAAAAGGACCAACGAATGGATTAAAAGGCAGCACTGAAATTACCTGCAATGGGCACTGATATTTATGTAACTGAATATCTATGTAAAGAGCTGAAATTCAAATTTAAAGGAGAAAAATATATAACAGTTTTTTTTCTAATCTTAAGTAATATTCTCATTGAAGGTACAGAAAGTACTTGATTGTAGTCACTGCCTCAAAGGGTGTGCCACAATAAATTAGGCTTTAGATATAATATAAGCTGTTTAAATTGTTGGTACTATATAATAGCATAATAATATAATAATGGGCAGCTGCAGCTGAGTTGGTAAGGCCTCTCCTGGTCCCTTTTGGCTACGTGTGGAAGTGTCTTTGAGCAAGACACTGAACACCCGGCTTGCGAGCCACTGTCATTGTTGTGTGATTGTTTGTGGGAATGGGTGCATGAGAAGCAAATGTGAATGTTGAAGGTTACACAGAATTCTATAGATATTAGTGCAGTGAGTCAGGTGCTGCAGAGATTATATGATTGATGGATTAGTTGATCAGTCAATTTACCATACACCCATTTTTGCTAACTGGTAATTAATTAAATTAATTTAAAAAAAAATCCTAAGCTAAATTGCAAACATGGGCTTTGTCTCGTCTCCACTTTTGTACACTCTTTCAGAGTTACACTGTGTTTACACATAAAGTGTAACGTGAGCAAAAGCACTTTGGTACTGAATGTGTCTGAGCTTCGGAGATCAAGTCCAGTACAGTAATGTTTTTATGTTTTAAAATTGTTTTATGTCCATTCACCTTTACTGTAATTAAGTGTGTAAACACTGGAAACTAAATTCAAAGCATAAATGATTCATTGAAATAGGAGAATCTGTTCCGTGATTCGTGTGCGACACACACAACTAAAAAAATAGCTTTTGGTGTGAGTTGATGTCTAAATATACAGCCCAAAATGCTGTGCATGTCCTGGGGTAGCTGTGTGTACACCTCGCTGTGCTTTGTGAATGTGTGTGTCTCGTGTGTTTGTGTGCATTTAGGTACTGCATGTTGGAGGATTACATAAAGCTCTATAAATCCATTTGTTGAATGTATATTAACCCTGGTGCTCTGTACTGTCCCTTCAGTGAATCAGCTTAGTACCATGAAATCTCTGTGCCCTTAGCTCTCACTTTTGCCTCTCACAAATATACGTAGGAGAGAGACGTGTACATAGGAGAGATGGCCAGATGATAACAGAGCACTGCTATAGGGTGTGTGGTAAAAAATTGCAAAAGGAAAAAGCACACAGGTGCTCAGCTATGGTAACCAATGCTAAATACCACACACACCTTCCGTCAGTTTCCCTCTTTACCTCTAAAGACTCATACATTCCACCTGCCTCCATCCTCTCCTTCTCTTTACTGCCCTGTCAGCCATCTTGGCTCCAGGCAGCCAGCAGGAACCTTCCCCCTTGGGTCAGTTTTCTTCCCGCTGCAGGGAGATTGATGAATCAGATGCTCCATTGCGGCTCTTGCTCCAGACCAGTGCAGGGGACAGGCTCCATCAAACACCAAGCAAGCGGAACTAATGGGCATGCTATGGAGGAAAAGAGGGAAGGCAGGAGAGAGCGGTGTTCTTTGAGATGAACACAGAGATATCCCAGCAAGCATCTGACATAGCAGTTGTACATCTGACATCTGGGTTGGTCCACATACCCATTTTTACGTTTGTAGGATGTATGATACATGATCAAAAACAGATATCTAGATACTTTCTTTCACTAAAGCTGTTTTTTTACATAAGATAAGATATGACTTTACTGATCCCAAAAATTCTTGTGCAACAGCAGCAGTAAGAACAAAATACAAATTACAGCACCAACTGTGCAAAGTATTAGAATAAAGAATCTTGTATCTGCATATGTACATATTTAACAGTGGTAAAACGATAACAGATGAATATTGCACATCTCCTGGCTATAGCACAACAATAATATACACGGTGTAATTACACATTGTGTATCGCTACAATGATGTACTTTACAGTCTGATGGCTGTGGGGAGGAATGAGCGATGGTAGCGCTCCTTCCTGCACTGGGGGTGCAACAGTGTCAGAGCCTCCACAGTGTGGTGCAGGGGGTGGGAGGGGTTATCTTTGATGGATGCTAGTTTTGCCAACATCCTTCTGTCCGTCACCTCCTCGATGGAATCCAGCGGGCAGCCCAGGACAGAGCCAGCTCTCTTATCCAGCTTGTCAAGTCTCTTCCTGTCTCTATAACATGAAATGAATAACAACAGACAGAAAAAAGGTAAACATATGAATGTGTAAATAAGATTTACTTTGGAAGTACCTTCCATGTATAGAACACTTTGCAGGACCTATTTTTGACATTCACAATGGACTAAAATTTCCCATGTTAGTGAACAACCTTTTTTGATGGCTTTATCACGAATCCTTTGTTCCACTCCGTTCTTGAGTGAACTGCCCTCTAGCCAGCCTGTCTGATTTCTTTGGATCCGTCGAATGGTTTGTTTCCCCTTGTGTAGATGTGGGTGGTATTGGCTCAGGAGGTAGAGCAGGTTGTTCAACAATTACAGAGGCAGCAATTCAATCCCATCTGCTCCTTATGTCACAGTATATTTGGTTAAGTTGCTCCTTATCTGTGTATACAAGTGTGTCTTCACTTGTAAGTCATGTTGGATTTAAAAAAAAAAAGTGTAAATGTGATGTCACAATTTCACAATTCTGAAATCCCTACTTTGAATGCTAAAAACTCCCAGAATATATGCATAGTATGTTAGTATTTAAAGTACGTTAAACAAATGTTCTTTACAAATGCTGTTAATGCTGCAGTGGGTCATGGATTTGGCTATGTCATGCTTTAAGACAGTCCTACATGATAGTATTAAGGGGCAATCATAGACCCTCAGCCAGTCGTCCCTGATACTTTCTTTTCTTTTCTTTTCTTCTCTACGATGCATGAGTTTAGTCCTTCTCCTATTTGCTACTGTCACTGTTTGATCCTTTCTGCCCACTGTTGTCTCATTGTCATGTCCTCAAACAGTGACACAAAAAGAAGGACAGATCTGTGTGTGTGTGTGTCTTTTTCCACATACATGGCTTTACACATGTCCACTGTGTAGCTGTCATGTGTCCAGATCTATACAGTTTGTCCTCACCTGGTCACTGGCTGGTCATTACCCTCTAGACACTTGGTCCTACAGATGTCCTTTCCATAGAAGAAAGAGTTTTTTTTCCAATGGTGACTAGCAGTGCTAATTGAGAAGTATGCTAACATGTAACTGGCTGTGTTTACATACACAATTTATTGATATTGTGACTAAAGCAGGAAAAGTACTAAAGTGGAATGAGTGTTGTAAAATGGAAGACAGACAGAACTGTTTGTAATGCAAACACCTTACGCTAGTTCTCTATAACATATTTAATAGAATTTCGCAACACATGGCATTTACATATGGTTTGTGTTTCACTCAGAGCCCAATAGCATTACATTTTATAATTCTTTAGTCAATAGAAACACAAACTGAAGTCTGAACCCAACCGCAGCTCAGTAATCAAGATCTGAACTAAACTATACATTTTAAGAATTAATCACACGCCTTCTAACTAGACATACAGCAAAGGAATATAAATCTGATGCTACTAAAAAGATGTATCTCAACAAAACCTGTATTAGTAGTTATTTGCCATCATCAGATTATTTCACTTGTAAACCTGACTCAGTACTATATCTTGGTATAGCAAAGGCTGAAATGTGTTTTATTATTTAGAGTTGTTTTTGCCAACTGAATTTCTTAAATCAAAATATATTGTTGACAACATTTTGCACGTGGCCTGCATTAAGCACAGTCTCACTTTTTGTCAGTGTGCGCTATTAGGTGCCTAGCCTGTTAGTCTGAACACATTTCACTGTTATTACCCATAGCGATGGGCACTTTCACTGTGCCAGCAGAAACTGGAATGAAAAGAAATCGGTATGCAAAAGTTGGCCAATGGGAGGTTTATCCCAGCATTGCACAACAGTGAATCATTTTTGCTGTCAGACTCGGGATCACTTGCAGTCTGACTGCCAGCAACAGCATGAAACCTTGTCAAACCTTGTCAAAATGGAAGTCCTGAACACTACTACAGCATGTAATAAGGGAAACTTAACAATTTGTTGGACTTTTTTTCTGTTTAAAGCATACAGTTTTCCTTGAAGGTGAAGTCATTGTAAAGATGACATGAAGATGATCCATATTTATTTTATTTACAGTTCATACTTATTGAAGGCAGTGGAGAAACTTTAGGCGGAAAGTACAAGGCTTTATAATAATGAAGGAGGGGTGGATTGTGGGAGCTGGTCAGCATGCCAGGACTCAGCAGGGGTTTACATCACAACACTGGATGAACAGCTAATGGGAGGCCACACACACACACACACACTGCTAGATACACACACATCTTTTAGCAAGTCATTGGTGCTGACATATAACACACAGTGTACAGATAACACTGATGCACATTCCCACAGGTATAACATGCAGAGAAAGTTAGCAGAGAAATTAATAATAGACAGTGTTACACTGTGTGTGTGTGTGTGTGTGTGTGTGTGTGTGTGTGTGTGTGTGTGTGTGTGTGCATGTTTGTGTGTGAAGAGACATAACTGACATACGCAGGGGTAAGAGGAAAGAAAAGGAGAGAGAAAGTCAAAGCATGCATCTGGTCTCTGTGTTATACTGATGTCCAGTGTGTGTTTGTGTGTGTTTGTATGTGCTTGATTTTCCAGTATACATTATAATTCATTGCTTATCACACACTGACACACATTTATACATATAAACTCACAGATTAGGAAAACAATGTGTGCTAAGTCACAGCAAGGGTATATTGACAAGGAGACAGCGGAGGAAGTCATGAGAAACTAGGCGCATTTTGTCACTTATCTTTCCCTCCAACTATCCCTCTCTCTTTAAGTGTTTTTTATCTCTCACTTAGCTGTGCTGTTATTCTCTTAAATTCTAGTAATATTAAAAGAGTAATTACTGCATTAGCTTATGCAAATGTATAATTGCTCAGGAATTCAAGGATAAATTTGAACATAAACATATGTCTGTGCAGTACAGCAACCTACATTTTCAGTAGTATGATTTTTGCTAATTAAGATTTCTTTCTTGACCTCACTTCGCTTTTGAATTTCTCTCTTTTGTAAAGCTGCAAAACACGTTTCTTTTTCTCATGCTTAGTTTTTTCCGTTCAAATTTGATCAGATATTACATAAGCTGCTTCAGCAATTCAGAGCCATATTGGACAGATATTGGGTCCAGCTGTGGCTTAGTTGGTAAAGCAGGCATCCATGAACCCCAAGGTTGGTGGTTTGATTCGATTCCTTCTTGCCCTATGCCAGATAGTCTTTGGACAAGACACTGACATCATCATTACTGTGCAGCTGTGCAACAATTTTTGACTATGATTAATTCAATACATTAATAAAAGTGCTGTAATTGAAATAAACAGAACTAGAGATGATATACCAAACCGTGTTTGATAAAATGCTGTTGCATGTTTAACAGGGTTATACATTATGCCTTAGAATGAAGTATGTAATGGTATTTACACTGGAGATTAATGGCTTACTGAATGTATATATAAAATAGAGGATTAGAAATGTAGCAAGAAATCTGTGACTAAAATCCCCATACAGGTCTGCCTGTTTATATTGTGCTGTAAACACCTCCATATTTTACCATCACATCTGCAAATGAAATTTTAGTTTGTTTTGGCAGTTTATTCACTGGTGGAACAGTTTTGGCTTAGTCTGCGCAAAAACAAATTAATTACTTTTTGTTCTAAATGTTCTAAGGCTATACTTGTTTTATCCCATTTTTGAGTCGATCTTGCTTTGTGTCCTCTTTGTACTTTTTCCTTCAAGGACTATTGTCCAAACTAGAAATAACCATTGAAGCAGCAACAAAAGCATCTGTATTCTTACATTCTTATGGAATTTCTATTTATTCTCCTTCTTCAGGTTGTACCCCCTCCACCCTAACCCCCCGTCAGTAACACACCCCTGGGTGAACAACTGAACACGTAGAACCTAAAGCACATTAAAAGACAAATCCGTTTAGAATTGCCTTACTAAGGACTTTTATGTTAAAGAAGGGAGAAAGTGATAAATGTGGTGAGAAGATGGGAGCACACACACACATGCAAACACAGGTATGGAATAAAAACATAAGCTCTAAATTATTATGCTCTTATGTACAAACACGTACATGCAGAAAGTTTGGAATTCCTCCAAGCTTATAATTGTATTGACTTGCACATACTGTACAAGATAAATCAGTACTCAGGCAAAAATGTGCACATATAAACCCCCGTACCTACACATACACTAAGACACACAATCCTGTGTCTTTTGTAGTACTAGCTGAATCAGTAAAAGCATACACCAGCTTTTTGCTCTACAAAAATCCCTGTCAGCACAAAACTCTACGCTCAAGCACTACACAGCCGAAACACCATGCTGTATCAAAGTGACCACAGCATCTACCTCCTCTTTTAACAAAGTTACAACAGTGTTTTCTGATTAACTTAATTTTGTAAAGATGTCAAAATCACTCATTCATTCCAGCCTTTTGTCTTTCACTCACGTCCCTTTTGTCTTGTTTTATGAAACACATTTGTCAGGCTTTTCCACCACCAAATACTAGGTATCTATTAACTCTGTTGGTATATACAGTATATATATATACATGAGGTATCCCCTAATTATACTGCATTGACAGTAAATGTTGACGGTGCATCTCTGCATGTGTGTGTTCATCTGGTTAATAATGCCGGTAATGTCGCTATAATAGGTAACAGGGCCACAAGCCCTTCCTATTGTTTCTCACTGAGCTGAAAGGCAAATATACTGTAGGTTGTGTATGTGTGCCATGTTTTACAGTTAATCTGAGAAATACAATACACAAAACAAATTCAAAACAGTACATATAGTTTTGTTATTGTTGCTGTAGTCAGTGAATAATGACACTTGGTTGGTTACAGGAAAAAATAAATAAAGGGAATAAGTGCATTCTACAGGATGGTGTAATATGTAAGTAGTTTATGAGTGTACATGTATATTTGCATCCTTGTTAAAAAATGCTCCTGAGAATTCAGCATGCAGCACACTGTGCAGGGAACACAATAAACCCCATGGTGTGTACAGAGCAAAGCCCAGCATACAGTATCACTGAGATGTGAAATATACATAAAGCAGGGAAGAGATGTGATCGCTTGTTATGTTTAGTAAGAAATCATAACAAGATGATGCTGGAGCACCAGAGGAATAAATCAGCAAAACCCGTCATGGCAGCAGCAGCAGTATGAATGATCAGAGGAGAGAGAGAGTGTGATTATGTAACCCATGTCAGTTGATACTGATCAGCTGATGGTGTGTGCAGCACTCACTCAGCTCTTCTGCCACTTTTCCTCCATCCTCTCTTCACATCTTCACATCAGACTGTATCTATAAGACTCTGTACCCCTGTCTGTCTTATTGCACAAACCCCAATGCCAAAACCGTTGTAGGATGTAAGTAAAAAAACAGAATGCCGCTACCATCAAAATCAAAATGAAAATGTTTTAGATGATCATTGCATTCTTCTTTTATTTACATTCTACACAGCAGTGTTGTAGTCAAGACTATTTGACTTTCATCAAGACTTTCTACAAATTCCACTTATTTCTGCAGTATTTACTTTGCATCTAAGCTTGTGGTCTTGACTTGTTTGCAGGTGTTGACCTCAATATGTACTTAGGTCTTGGTCTTGGTTAAGTGGTCTAAGCTACAAAGCATCCAAACTTCTCTGAAAATGTGGTTAAAAATTTTGGTTGAAAATTTTAGTTCTGATGTTTGAATGACTGCTCAAGGAAACACTAGCTTTTTTTTTTTATTTTAAATTTTAGTTTTACTCATCAGATAAAACAACAGTTCAGTAGGTTTCAGTGGCCATGATATGAAAATAATCAATTGATATGATATGATATGAAACAAAAACAATTTTCTTTGTAGTCATAAAGTTATATAGTGATCACTATGACGATGAAGCTGAGACAGTGACTAAAAGTAAGTGTTAATCTCAGTTTGATACAAAGAAAGTGGTGGAGGCTGAGTTTTGCTGGCTTAAAGTAGAAGTGATGAAAACTAAGGTTGCAGAGGTTGAAAGGAGACAAGGTGAGGACAGATCCACTGAGTTTGCAGCTGTGAAGAAAGAAAGTGAAATTGTACTTGTTCGTCCTCATTAATAACCGCATGCAATAATTTTCCTCCACCATTGCAACTACATCTCAGTTTCTCTCTCTTTTTGACCTGCCACCTAAAATGTCCATTAATCAAGTCAAAAATGTAAATAAATATCAACAAAAGATAAGTTTCTTCTTTTTAACCCACCCCATTTATCTTAATTACTTTTGGGTTTTTTTTATTTTACTTTTCACTTTCTAAAAGTTAGGTTTGTCTTTTTATAGCTCGTGGGTTGCTGTTTCAACAGTGCTACTATGGTAACAGCAGGGGAGTGGGTGTTGGCAGCTAAGCCTGCTTGGGTGTCATGATGGCATTGCTATTGTGCCCAGCCAGGAGGAGAGCTTTCTTTTCTCTAAGTGTATTTCATCAATAACAGTTTGGCAGGTCAGAGGGTAAGATGCTGGATATTCACTCAAATGAGAGTTCACTAAAAGCCAACATAGTTTCATAGGACACAGTTCCTCAGTTTCAACTGAGCAGGCTAAACTAATGCTTCTAGTCTCTAGTTGCCATAGTTTCCTGCTCTTTCCTGCTCTTTCCTGCTATTTCTTTATAAACTACTTCAGAAAAACTTTATAAAGCAGTAGCATCCTGAAAATAAAGATTTATTACCCATGATGCCATTCATTACTAACTAAACACACGCAAAATTAAGTTTTCAGAAAAATATGAAATAAAGTAGAAAACGTAGAAAACAAACATGAACCTCAAAGACCTAAAGTGACTTGGTTAAATAGAAAGTAATAAAAAAAATTAAGACAAAAATGGACTATTAATATTCATTTACAGTACAATCTGAACCGGAACTCTCATAGTGATGAATTCAGTTAAGTTTCCTTTGCACATTCAAAACCCTTATCTTTCTGCTCATCATTAAACTAGTGTCTACACAAATTTAACTTTTTAAAGGTACATCATTAAAAGGTTTAATGATGCAAAGATGGGCACCCATTGTGTAAATCTGATTTAATATACACATTTAAGGACACATAGTAACCCTGCAATGAAATCATGTCTTTAGCTTAGGTAACTGTTAAAGTGCTCTTACTGTATATTCACATGTTATTATCCCTTTCTTTTTTTTCTTTTTTTGTCTGACACGCACACACCCACATATGTTATTGTTTTCCTGTTGCATCTCGGATTCTCCATTTTTACTTTGCTGTGCTGTGGTCTCGCTCCAATGGACACTAACCAGGGGAGGGATGATGGAGCAATTGTCAACACAGACTTATTCGCAGACGGGGCTTCTCCAGTGCTTTGGAGGAAGATAGAGTGTTTTGTTTGGTTCTGATAGGAGCAATGCAACCAATTTAACATAGAGAGGGAGAGAGAGCATAGGAGACAGACAGAAAGAGAGAGAGACTGAGGGGTTCTTATTTGTTGTCCAGGGGAAACTTTGTCTCCACAAGATTTTGGATATCGAAAAAGCAGTGGGACATGGAAGTGATTCTGTTTCACAAGCAGTAAATCAATATCACCTGGTGATCAGTGCAGCTGAATTTCTAGTGGTTTTCAGAGTTGCTGCTGAAAATAAAAGTAAAAGAACAGCACACACATATATTGATCATTATAACTTAGAATGTGCAAACAATACTGTTTGTGTTTGTGTTTCAAAGGAGTATAGAAATATGTTGTCATTTAAAGTTTAAAATATGACTTGGCTTTGTTGCGCTTCTTTTCCTACACTTTCATGGCCATCCTGCATCACATCCAAAGAGACCATATGTCAACACATGCACATCTGTGGGCAGATACACAGTGACACAGGGATTTACTTTGGTAGGTAAGAACCTATGAGGCTAAATTCAGTCTGTCACACACGTCACAAATTTGACATTGAATGTGTGTGTGGTTTTGGTCTTCATATTGCTGTCACTGTGACCAGTTACTTTTGTAGCAGTGATTAAGGGTTCCGTGTGTCACCTTTAACTAGTTAATACAATCTTGGGTTCCTCAGTTTAAGCTTTCCCTTTTTGTATACTAATTGTACTGATGACGATTTGTTATTGTCAACACTTTTGTTGTTGCCATTGGAATACATCAAAAAAGTGAAACTTATAATACAGGTTTAAAGTAAGGAATAATCAAAAAAGAATATACATTTATAACATTTCAAGCTTATTGTCTTGAAATGTGTAAGACAAGGAATCCTAGAATTCCCACAGCGGGAATTTGGTTAGCCAGAGGGCAAAATGTCGCTGGTCATTAATGGAACTACTACTACACAGAGAATTAGTGATTAGTCATTTTCTGATCACAATAACACCATCTATCCTCTCTTCTTACCTCAACTTATCTGCTCATTCAGCTATAAATGTATGTTCATGTTGTGGTGGCAGGATATTTAATTGAAAACACAGGGAGAGACATGGAGAGGCTGGAAGAGAAAAACAGATGGACAAAAAAGGAGAAGAAAGAGAGAGCAAGTAGTGAAATGGATATGAACAGAAAAGGAGTACGAAGCCTGAAGAGTGAAAGGGGAGGGAATGCCGGTGAATGAAAGAATGTGCAAACAAGCAGAGCTTCTCTTATCTGACTGTGCATTCTGCAAAGGGGCTGTGATAAAGACCAGAATCGATAAATTTTAGTGATGTAGTAAAATATATCGCTAAATAATATGACATAATGATAAGAAAATATTATCCACATATTCCTTTTGTGCACATTCGCCCTTTACAGAGTCAAGTGTGTCTTTAAGATTTCTAATAGTGGCGCAATTTCCATAACTGCCAGACTTCAAGAGATTACCATCTAAAAGAAACTTCCCCCATTGACTTAATGTGACTAATGTGCTTCCATGCTTTAATTTCTTGACCTCACTTCTCTGTCACCATTACCTTTCCTTTGTTATTGAATAATTTCGGTAATTTTCTAAAATTAATAACATTGTCCATAGCAATTCTAAAACCAACAAACACTCTCCTCAACTCGCCTTCTGTTTCTGTGAGGTCACAGGCTGGGTTAGCTTATTTGTTCCACCGGTTTTAATCTATCTTGAATTCAAAATATTTTAATTGTATAGTTTTTTTTAACAATATATTGCCCAGACTTATGGCATTTATCATCATTCCACTGAAGAACTGCTGATTTGGCACATTTGAGCAACAATTATTAAAATATGTAATTAACTTGTTTTGGAATTGAGAAATCTGTTTTTATTAACTTCAGCAATGGAGATCTATGGCACAGATAAGCAAGCTCATCTAAACTGCAGACTGACTGCGATATTGTAGTTTGTTCTTTTTTTTTTTTTTTTTCCCAGCGGGATTATTGAACAGGACTAAGTTGCACTTTACTCTAAAGTAAAAGTAGTCCGAAGTACAGTTTTTTTCCTTTGCATTATTTTTGCACATTTGCAAAGGTGAAAACAACATTTCTTTTTTAATTTTACAAAAATTTAACATTTAAGCACAACATCAACATGCTGACACAACATCAACATGCTGATTACTGCCGTTAACGATCTGTTATGTTTGCAATTTTTAGAATTACATCATTTAAAGGTGTTCACAAAGATAATTTGGTGCATTCACTTAGACAGCTGTTATCATCTTGGAATTGTAATAGTCTTATTCCTGTGCATCACTGAACAAAAGTGAGATTAATATAAATACTGTGAGGTACAACCGATTATTGTACGATTGAATAATTATTTAAAGCATGATACATCATGTTGTGTCACATTTTCTGGCCATTCTGTACCATCTGTTATTTGCTCTGTCTTCTTTGTCAAAACCATTATCAACCCAAGAGGCATATTAAAGACTAATGACCACACACACACACACGCACGCACACATACAAATGTTCTATACCATGAGTCATGCAGTGAGTTACAGAGTATAGTAATCTATCTCATCCTGTCAGTTTAGTGAGAAGCTTCTCTGATGTTGATGAACTGCAGTGAATCTGTATGTTTGTGTGTCACCTCATTTTGTCTTCATTTGTACCTCAGCTTGTGTCTGAGCACATATGCAGATCTGTGTGTGGGGAGGGTTGTTTGTGTGTGTGTTCATGTGAGTGTGTGTAAAGGGGGGTGGGGGCGGGGTGATCGTACAGTATCTCTCTCTGTGTAGTGAGGCAAAGTCGTGATGAGCCAGCACACACACACACACACAAACACACCCCAGTATGTAGAACTGGAGAGGTAGCATTTTTACGTTTGAGAGTATAGTGAGGGGAATACGTTTGTGTTTGGGATGGATGGATATGTGAAAATAAAGAAAAACAAAGATATTTCTCCACTCTTTGTACATGGCTTTTTCACTTTAAACATCCAGTATCTTACTCTTTTTCTTCCTGATTTCTCCTGCTTTCTTTCCCTCCTTCTCCTCTCTCAAGGGTTCCAGTTACCGTCCCCTCAGACACCAACTAGAATACACACACATTCACACTTTTAAGCACACTCTCACTGGCAAACACACTTGCTGTCTATATGAGATGATTTATGTTCTTTTATTTTTAGACCAATTACTCTGTTTCTCTTTCTCTCTTACTCATCTGTCTCTATATTTCTTGCTCTCTTTTCCCTATTCACTCTATTTTGCCATCCTTCTCTAAACATTGTCTCCTGTCTCTACACCTCAGTTTGTGTTTGCAGACAATTTTAATTGTTTGTTTTACCTTCAGCATGGGTGTCCTCTTCCAGTGCAAAGACATTGAGGTCTGGCTTGAATCTGTAGATGTTGGTCTTTGTTTGTATGGTAGAGGTGTAATGGATGAAGCAGAGGTATCCCAGTCTGTTTTCCCAGACACATTTCAGCAACAAAGTTTTCGAAGATTATTTCTATTTTACTGGAGTGCAATTTAAGAACAGCTGGTTCTAATGTTTTTGCCACCTTGTTTAGAACAAATGAGTAGGCCAAAACAATAGAACCAGCTGTTCTTAAATTGCACTCCAGGATGACCCCACTACCAACTTTGACCACAATACTAGTTGAATTATCAATAATAAACTTGTAAAAGTAGAACTCATAGCAGAGCCACGATATTGGATTGCATTAAATGGCACAGGTGGTCATATTGTTATGCTTGATCGGTGTATATGTATATTATATTGGTTATGAAAGACAATGTATAATTATGCTAATTTTATACATATTGTTTATCAAATACCTGAATTATAATAGAAAATGGGCCTAACATCATTCTATTTTAAACTTTGATTGAAATTTATGAGGCAAAATAATTGGCCATGGGTAGTCAGATATATCAGGTTCAAACCTGAACTTCCCATAAATAAAATTGTATTTTTAATCCAATCTGAGTGCTTTGTTTTTACCGACAGGCCAATGGCAACCTAACAACTCATTCAGCTAAAAGGGGGGTTTGACTAGCATCAAGGCTGTGGGAAAGATCTTGTGCAAAAGAAAAAAAAAAGACATGGCTGTGGACATTTAGCTTAATCTGAACCCATCCAATTACCTCTGCCTGCTCCTAAGCCTTGGGATCTATTGTTTACCATAATGTTTATATGTTTTTCTGCTGTCCTTTTCTCTCCTGATTGATTAATTAATTCAGTGTCAACCAGGACTTCACAATTTTGGAAAGAAACTCACATATCTTTTTCTGTGATATGTATTGCAGCCCAAAACCTAAAGGCATTTCCATTAGATGAAGAATTGATCATTTTAGAATGATTGGGGTTTTGTTTGCAGTTGAAACACAACTGACCCTGCACAGTGTTTGAACGCCTTACTAAGGTAGTAGGATGAGGGAGAGCTAGTGGCAGACCGGTGAGTGTGGGGACGTGCACTGAGTAAAGTGTGTGCCACTTATGTTCGCTATGTGTTTGTGTTCACTATGTTTGCAAAAAATGTGTGCATTCACCCAATAGCACTGTTGTATTATATGCATGCACAACACTGCCTGTGCAACTGATTACAGTACGCCAAATACATCAGAAGGTGATCAATGTGGCTACCTTTCTTTCATTTATAGGAGGAAATAAAACTGTTTCATACATTTGTTAACTCACCATAAAAATACTTGACATTAATTTTCAAGAATGTTGCGATTTTTGATCGTCATACTTTTTGTTTTGGAAATAACTACGCATAGGTCATTAGCTGTCCTCAATTGATATGTCGTACGATGTGAATATTGTTCGTGCACATATTATGATGCTGAAACAACATACTGGATATTGTGCAGTCCTAGTATCAACTTTCTCTCACTCTCTTTTTCTGTTCAGAACCTGTTGCCTGGAAACAGGAAACTTTCTGAACTTCATATTCATAATGCTTGAGGAAGCAAAAGACAAACACAAGAACAAAAGAAATTGATATAATAAGGCAGTGTCAACAATACCGCAGACAATTTATAATAAAAATACCCGTTACATTTAGTCTAAAATAGCATATTCTAAAGATAGATTAAGATTCATCGATCTCAGGTTTATGACTGTGTGTGTGGTTGTGTGTATGCACATGGCTTCCCATCAGTTGTTTATGATAATCTGCTTTCCTTTCAAGCCTCAAAGGTTGCCAATGAACATAATGTGATCTGCCTGTCTCTTTCTCCGTCTCATGCGCACATGCACACGCACAGATAATGAAATATAATGTAGTCCACAGGCCCATGCAATAGATTGGAGCTTAGGTCTGGTAATGACAGTTGTGTTCATCGTGTGCTGCTGGCATATTATTAGCAGTGCAGTTCAAAGACAAGCTACAGTATGTCTAAGGGGGAAATCCTTGAGAATTTTGTTGTTGCTGTTGTTGTTGATGATGATGATGGCTTCAAGGATTTCAGAGGATTTTATGTGTTTAAGGGTTGTCAGACATAATGGTTAATGATGTCTAAATTACATAATTTTGGTTCGCTTAATACACACTATGGCTCAAACAGTTTTGTTAGGTTTGTTCTTCTTCCTTGTATCATCTTTATTTGCATGACATGTTCATTAAGCATCCATGCTTTATTTTAGCCGTGTCTTTAATGTACTATATGCAAACATTGTGAAGCACACATTTACAGTACAGCTGCATCAACTGTCACTTTCATTGAAGTGAGTGATTTATAAAACAGTACAATATTGATAGAAGATTTGGTTATTAGGACTTTCTTCATAATACACTAAAGATATTGAATATTGCTGTGTAAAAAAACAAACAGAATCTGCTGTTTATTTATGCTGAGATACGTTGATACACAAGAGTGAGCAGGTGAGAAGAAAACACTTTTCCATTTCCTACTAACAGAGCACAGGGCAACTGACAAAGATGATTGACAGTCTGCCAAGGTGCTATCATTGTTCAACAATCCTTTCTCAATAAAACCTCAGTAGTGTACTGTAATAAGAAAAAAGTGTTCCTTGTTGCTTTTTTCTCGCCCACATTAGGAATATTAACAACAGAATCTGCCTCTCTCCTCTCCTCTCCTCTTTAGTAACTATGTAATTCTAGTCGCTGTATGTCCTGAGTTGTCCATGAGTTTTTTTAAGTAAAACATCCCTGTTTTTCTATCTACTGTAGCCAGTAGTGTTACTCAGTACTCAAAGACTTAAGTAAAACTACCAATAATCAAGCAACAATGGACTTAAAAAAAGTATCCACTGACATTTCTGTTTAAGCAAAAGTAAATAAGTTCATTATATATATTTTACTTTAAATTTTAAAAGTTAAAATAAGTTTTTCTCCCTGTCCCATGCTGGGCGGCCTTGAATAAATAATGGTCATAGATATAAATGATGGGTTGAAGCTGTTTAAGTATATGAACTGGTATTTTTTTTCAGTTTTATTTCTAATACATATATATAGTATGTAACATCACATCACATAGTGACAAACTACTGTAACACCAATGTAATTTCAAGAAATAAGATAAGGATGCACAGAATTAAAGAGCCACAGAAATACTTTAACAAGGAGGAAATATGTGTAAAGGTATGTGGGTATCTTGTAGCATAAGTTTATTTGCACCTGATTTAATCCAAGTAAACACAGTGGATGGTTGCGCGTAACTCCTCTGCACACAAACTCATGTGGCTGCGTTCCTTCAGAAGGAGAGGAGAACAAAAAATTACCTCAGTCAATCAATCATGTTGATGCATGAATCAGCAGGGACCTCTCTGTCACACCAAGAACTGACACTATGCCTGCCATTGCCAGGTTTAGTGAAGCGATTCCTGTTTCATTATTAAAATAAAATGGAAGAATTTCTAAAACTATGAAATGTGTAAAGTAATGTAATTGTAACATGTTATGTGAAAAATTTACTTAAATACAGCAACAAAGTACTTCTGACTTTGTAAGTACCAAAATAGTGATCTGTTTAACTATTGTGGGTTTTGCAGTAATACATTATTACCAACTTTTGCCTGAGTTTTGCAGCTCTGCTTTTATTTTTAATTTAAATTTTGGTCTCTGTAGTGGAACAGTGGAGGGGTGGTTAGCACTCACGTCAGAGTAAGATCAGCGGTTCAAACCTAGCCTTTGGATGCTTTTTGTATGGTTTTCCTGTCACAATCTAAAGACATCAAAGTAAATTAAGCGACCCTAAATTGCCTGTAAGTGTGAATAGGAGCATTAATGGTTATCTGTCTTTATTCGTCAGCTGTGAGGAGCACTAACCACACCAACACAGTGCTGCTCCTACACTAAAGTGTAATATTAGAAACATTCAGAACTATCACCCATGGCAGGTGGTAAGTAAGTTTATGACATGCGCCACTGGAGCAGGTCAAGCACGTAAACATTTCAGTTTCACACATATATACGAGCACACACAGTTGTACATGCTAACACAAAGGAAGCGGAATACACATGTGCACAGACACACAATAGGAACACTATAGTTGCTGACTGAAGAGTAGTAATTAGGACTATGTTCTGTGGATATTCTTGGTACTGTGTGTGTGTGTGTGTGTGTGTGTGTGTGTGTGTGAGAGAGAGAGAGAGAGAGAGAGGGTGCTGTTGCAGCCCACAGTTTCTATGGTAACATCAGAACCCATCTTGGTCTCTATGGTAACTTATAGTTGGCACCCACAGAGAAATAGAGAGAGAGAGAAAGAAAGAGAGCGGAAGAAAAGGAAGAAAGAGAGAAGAGGTTAAGACATAGAAATGAGAGATACAAGAAGTGACAGAGAAAGAAATGGAAAGTTGTTCACAAGGACAGAAGAAAGAGTCAGATCCAGTTTAATATAACCGAGTGTTAAATAAACATTGTCCTATACAGCGTAACAGTAGTTGTGGACATTGATTATAACAACTTGTTATTTACCTAAGTAATTGCTGGTATCGAAAAACTGTAGCATCAGTTCAACAGAATTCAACACAAGCTGTCAGACTAAAAGCTGAAAGACTTCTTAGGGAAAGTTTATTTTTCTTATTTGTAGTTATAACACTACTGTTCCCATCTTCAAATCAGGTTTTGTTACCGAAAATCTGTACCACTGTGTTTTTTTTGCCCAGTTTGACCTGCGATCACATGGTTTTGTAAAGGTCCAAATCTGTCTTTTGTCTGTTGCATTACTTTTGTTTGACTTTTCTTGTCCTTAAATGTCTATCAGTAACATTCTAATAGGATGCTATAGTGCACACAACAAAAATCTTGTAGATAGTTGCACTGAGGTTGCTTCCCTTTGTTAGAAGTGTTTTATTGCATAGTGTGCAGTATATCTTTTCCTGTCTAAGCAGAAAACGTCAGAATGTGTAGTGGTTACCTGCTGTTCTCAGTAGCAGAAGAGAGTTCAGATTTGCAGCATTAGAAGATGTAAAGATTAAATGCACGATAAAATTACAAAGATTTGTGGTGTTGTCCATTGTTTCTTCCCTATGAATATGTGCACCTGTGGACTTTGAGCTGTTGGTGCAAGATGTTTTGGAAGAAATGTTAAAAATACTCCTGCTGTTTTGTGTTTTCATGCAGATGGGGTTTGTTAAAAGTATTTTTCTAAATGCATAAAAGAAGCATAGATACACGCATACACACACTCTGCTGTGTTGCATCTGTGGAATCTTTTAAAAAACAGCTTAACAGCTAATCCACACATGCACACACACATGCATGGTGAACAGAAACATTGTCCGTGTTATGGTTGAATGTCGATACGATAATCTGATTGGCCTACTTGATGCATAGGCGGTTTGGTTGACCTATTACAGATAACTGAATTACTGTTTCCATATACCCACCTGGAGGTCATCCTATCTACTTCCTTTCCTTTCTCATTCTATCTCTTTATTTTTTTTCTCTTCCTTTGTCTTTCAAAGGAAGTATCTTTTTTTTTTCAGGCTCTAACCAGATTATTCAGGACCCTTATGGATTTTGCCCTTTATGGGTCCGTATGAGCGGAAGGAAGGGAGACAGAAAAGTGTTTCTCTTTGTGTGTGTGTGTGTGTGTGTGTGTTGGGGAGGTGGTGTGTCAGACTGAGCTGTTCGTACCAGATGTTTTGCTCTGTTTTAGTCTTCAGAGCGCCGCACTGTCTGCCTGTCACTGACAGATACACAGCCTGTGTGTGTGTGTGTGTGTGTGTGTGTGTGTGTATTTATTTGCGTGTTTTGGAGAGTAAGTGATGAAGAGCATTGTGCATTTGAGAGGAGGTGTATGTGTGTGCCTCTGAAACCGAACACACAGATACAATAAGAAGACAGGTGTTTAAAATCTTGATCTTTATCTTTAAGCTGCAGACTTTTGTGCAAATAAAGAAAACTGGACAGAGATTGAAATGAGAGGAGGTTAGAGAGACATAGAGAAAAACAAGCTTTAGACAGCTTTCACATCAGCCCATTCAGATGCAGAATCCCTGGCCTAAAAATCAACTTGCCTTTCAAGTTGTCTGTCTTTCAAACTGTGAAAATCCTCTGTATTATAATTCATGTCATTCCCTCCACTGTCAAGCTTCTTGAACATTTTTAAGTGTGGGAAAACACTTCCAAATCACAGTTTGTATGATAATCACATCATTAAAACAAAAATCAAAGCATGAGTCTTTAATCAGTATCTAGCACTTGTAATCTGAATTCAGTTGTCATGCACAAGTCATTTCTGATGCAGCACATGCCGACAGTTGTGCTTATGTTGTGGTCTGCAAATAAATCTTAAATAATCACATGTCTGACCCTAGTTAAAAATGAAATGCACTGTCAGAACTGTGGTTACACAAACACAGTACAATAACTGTTTGTAATTGTGCTTTGCAACTGGGCTAATAGTAATTTGTTTAGCTTGTCTTACTTTAGACAACCTACTTAAGCCTTAACGGTGACGCTAGCTTGCTCCCTCTTGCTTGGACAACAATAATGCCAAGGTATGTGACACTTGGCCAACTAATGGTTGCTATACAGAAAATGGGGAGTCTAGTTTTGTTGTTTGGTAAACAATAGTGTAGTAATCGTAAGAATAACCAACGTTTTAGTTTGCTTAGAAGGTGAAAGCAACATATTTCATGAGTTATTTGTTATCATGGACACATAAAAGCGCTGTCTTTTCACATGCAGGTTTAACTGATTCTTCCTGGGGATGAGGCTGGAGCTTGCAGAAGCCTGGCTGGCCCTCTGTGTGTGTGTGTGTGTGTGTGTGTCTATGTGAGAACAGTGGGAACAGGATGCGGCGCAGGGACTTAGATGGATAGATGAATGAACGGACAGATCATTAGCTTGTTTACACCAGGGCTCAAACGTTTTGCCCCATTTCCTTGATCTGATTTCAGATTAAACTTGAGAAAAATTTGAAATGAGTTTTTTTTATAAATTGTTTTGAAATGTACAGTGGTCAGAAAGTAATATAATCCTCTGTCTCGGTTAAGACCATTTCAGGACATTTCCCAGGACCCCTTAGGCAGGGTCATCCCAGTGACAACAATTTCTGAAGAGCTGTGCAAACGTGTAACTGCATTTGTGCGCATACATTCCTTATTGCAGACAGTAGCCTTTTGGGACGGGAAGAGAACGGCTTTGGTTAAATAATCAAAATGCTTTGTCTGTGTACACGGTTACAACTTGTACAAATACACATGCGAAAAGACCAAACACACAGACACACACACCAGAAATGCTCCAATCAGTAACAATATAAAAAAGAAACCAGCAGTGGCAGTACTCACAAGTCACGAAGGTCTTTATAGTGTTGATAGTTGGTCTAAATGTGGGATCAACTCAAGTATTTTAGAAGAAGTATTTTTATCATTTTTTCCAAAACATGTTTAGCTCCCTGTTTTCCAACCATCCCTGCACAATTCTGATCTTCCAGCTTCTGATTGACTGAATACACCTTTAATAAGTTGGTCGAACTAACCAAACCATCCGTCCATCCATTATCTGTAACTGAATATCCTGGCACCCTCACAATGGTATCTTGTTAATAATATTTCATCACAAATGAAACTTAAGCAGCTTACTATTACTACTAGACTTACGTGTGCAATACTAATACTAGACTTTACCCCAAGTGTCCTCTCAATAATATCTTCTCTCTTTCATCTGCTTTATTTTTATCTTTTTCTAATGCACATTCTGTGTCATACTAGGTCTTTCTGAGTTCTACACATAAACAACTCAGTCTCATTTGTGTCTCTCCATAGGAGCGTGTGGAGTATCTGTTTCTCATCATTTTCACGGTAGAGGCATTCCTAAAGGTAATAGCCTACGGCCTGCTCTTCCACCCCAACGCCTACCTAAGGAACGGCTGGAATCTGCTTGACTTCATCATTGTAGTCGTTGGGTAAGTCAAAAGAGATAAAAGCTGTAAAATATTTTTAATGCTTACTGTATAGTTTGATAGAAGGAATGACAAAGGCATCAGTGTAACTTCCCAGGGTTCTGAAAGCTCTACCTGACAAATTTTCAAACAGCAGCACATCATTGGCAAAATAATCATAGTACCTTAGTATAATTACTGTCAACAAATGAAACTACATCCAACTCTGATTAATGCCAGAGGTTCTCAAAGTGCCAGAGTCTTTCGAATTAGGATCACGTTTCCTGCGAACACCTTTGATTACTGTAGTAAAGACAAAAAACTGCAGTTCATCTTATCCTTGATAAAAACTTTTTCCTTCAGCTTTGTTAATGTTATAAAAAATAATTTTTTAAAATATTTTGATCATTTTAAAACTACAGTACAGCGCACAGCATTGTCATGAGAATCTGTATTAAAACAAAGTAAAGTTTACCCAACATTGTATTGGTGCAGCCTAAACTGATTAGCTTGTTAGATGCTGATAGCAAAGCTCTGCTTAGTGTTTCTTTATCTGCAACTCAGCAACATGGCCCATCTGTTAAATCCTCTGTGCCTGTGTTGTGTACATTTGTGCGCATGTCTGGCCTACCAGCTGTGCTTTGTGTGGGGGTTAATGGAACAATAGCCAGTAGACCTGACAGTTACATTAATGCCATAAAAATTGTCTTAATTGACCGTGCGTGCTTGTGTGCCTGTGTGCAAAAGGATGGCATCGCAAGATAGCACCCTTAAGCCTGAAGGGAGGCTTTGAGAAGGCACCAACACACACACACACGGACGAATATGCACTCAGTCTTGTTCGTTGCCGGTCAAGTGTTCACTCACATTAGCCATCACTAACTGAACATGGTTGGCTGCACCCCATAGACACACACGCCATCGGCTGGTATCATGGTGCCAGTGCCCCGGGCATAAACACAACCTTTACCACTCTTATGCTGTTATCTACCCTCTCTGTCTGCCTCCCTCTCTCTCTCTTTTTCTGTTTCTCTTCTGTCTCTGTTGAATTTTTTTTTTTATTGTGAAGCATTGTGTAATGTTTACAATTATTCTGCATCACAGTCAGCTAATGTGTAATAATACTGCATTGATCCCTGACACGGAGGTCAGAAGGTCAGATACAAGCTGCTGCACTGGGGTGGACAGTTTGGTGCTTGCTACTTTAGAAGACTAAACCTCTACAGAGCTAGACCTTCTCGTGCCTCTTGTCCTTTGTCACAGTGCACGTGTTTTTATAATAATTTTGTGATCCTATTTAAAATGAATGAGGGGGCCAAAACTGTAGAATCACCTCTTCTTATAATTCCCAGTAAAACCAAGTAAATTCCAGTACAACTCCACCACCCACTTTGACCTTAATAATAAACACAGTAAAAGTAGAATTCATGGCAGAGCTGCTGTATTAGATTGTACAGGTGTACCTAATAAAGTCACCAGTGATTTATATGTGTGTTTGCATGTATATAAATGGCCAAATGTAGTAAGATGTTGGCACAAACTATGTTTTACTATTTGTAAATCTAAACTCCAGTAGTGTGAAAACGTGATAATTAAGCCATTGACATTTGCAATGGTCATTTGTTTCTGTGAAGCCCATATGGTTTGTTGACAAATGACCTTATTTCATTAGGAAGTATTCCTTTTTTGTTGAAAGTGACACACCAGCGTCAGTATTAAGTTGCAGCAGTGTTGCAGCATGTAGAATTTGACCCTTTCCTACATATAGATTTGATTTAGTCTCAGTTTTAGGTTTCCCACACTGATCTTGTGCAGATACACAAACACTAAACTGAAGCGTCTGAGCTCATTCATTCAGAGCAACCCATTTGTGCTCCCATGCAATGTGACAAAACCCTGTTTCATCATTTCCCATATGCCTGCAGCTACTCTTGTTTAAAACGGGAGCGTGTGTCCACTGGGCCTGGCATCATGTGTGACCAACTCTTTTGTGTTTTATGTCAATGTAAATTTACCATGTTGAGGTTTGTTCTGTTGGTAAGACAAAAAAAACATCCACCTTACACTAGGTGGATGCTTATCACAAAATCAATTTGTGATAAGCATTTTTAATACTAATAAGTTACAGGCCTATGTGGAAAGAGTAAGTTCCTTTTGCTTTTTGGTATGATATTGGCAGTTTGACATTTTCTGACCTCTTCCTGTCTTTATGAACGTATACAGTTGGTACTATCTCTGGCTATCTCTTATGCAGCACTACACTCAAAGGCAATAATTATCATTTAACACCCCACCAAAGCAGAACATGCTGGGCATAATGCTGGTAGTGCAAAACTGTGGATCCTGTTTTTCTAACTCTGTTTCAACGACATGCTTCCCACATGGGGAGAAAGAGAGAGAGAGAGAAACAGTAAATCAAATTGAGAGGGAGGTAGTGCAAAATAGAGTGTCCAAGAGAGTGAGAGGGGGAGAGAGGGCAATATATTTTGAGAGGTCTTTTTCAAGTGCCCATTTCATCTGTGCTAATTGATAATTCTCCATGGCTAACATGCCGCTGACTGGCCTTTGAGCCATGCTCGCTGGAAAATGGTATTGTATGGTGATTTCTGAAGGGTTGCAGTGCGGCAGAGAGAGAAGTGGAGCGTGATAAGCTCAGCTTGGACGTACATACAGTCACACTAATGGCTAACAAAGGCTACAGCAGTAACATAGGCTGTTTTGCTGAAGGGTGGATTTGCATTAATGTGTAGTTCTACTTAATTTGTCCACATATGCTACAATATATGTTAAAAAGTATGTGGACACCTGGGCATTAATTTCCTCAATTTTTTTCAGGGGAAGCTTTAATACACAAATTATGAATGTGGCTGCAGATTTGGTCCCATTCAGACATAAAAGCATTAGGACTTACGTTATTAACACACTTATGCTGTGTTATAAAGTAAGTCCTGTCTCATGCTGGTGGGCAAATAAAGAACAATTAACAGTATTTTATAGCAGCAATAAATTTAGACCGCCTTCTTCTAACTATTTTTAATAAGCACTGTGTAACCTTTGCAATTTATGGTAGTTTGTGTATATATTTTTGCCATTTGTAGTGTAAACATTCAAGACATGTCTGTAAATATTTTCATGGAGGGTAATAATTAATAAAAGGCAACACTTTAATAACATTTTAATAAAGGACAGTAATATGCATCGAGTACTTCTGCATATTTTGAGTACCAAATAGATTACACAACTAAAGCATGAAAGGTTGTGTGAAATTTAATTTCTGATATATTCATTCTTCCACTGTTGCACACAATGCATGCACACACACCCTTATAAACACATTTTGGAGACAACTCCCATCACTACAGACATGCTGCATTCTGTTGAGCTGTCAAATTAAAGCTGAGTATCTTACATTTCCTTACCTGTGAAAAATAGAGAGAACCGATGGAATGCATCTCTTGTTGTAGTGGACAGTTAAATAATTAGGGTGTTTTATTTTGTACTGTTGACTTTTTTATGAGAAAGAAATTTTATTGTGATTCTTTACCATTTAATTTACTCAAAAAAATTGTCTCAAACTAGTCTAGGTAGATTTATAAATTTACAACAGTTAGCCTGTTTTATAGATCTGAATAAGGATTCTGTATATTAAGACAGTTTTTTCAGGAGCAGCAAACGCAATAGAAAATACGACCCTAATAACAACAACAGATACAGTATGTTCAACTTTTGTTTGTTTGTTTTTTTCTTGAAATTGTTCACTATGTGAAAATGTGATTTGTACCTAAAAATTTTATTAAGTTATTAAATTCTTTCTTGCAGGTTATTCAGTGCAATTTTGGAGCAGGCCACCAAAGGGGATGGGGCCACTCCTATTGGAGGGAAAGCAGCAGGCTTTGATGTCAAGGCTCTGAGGGCATTCAGAGTACTGAGACCCCTCAGACTGGTCTCTGGAGTACCCAGTAAGTACTGAGAGCTTTGGAAGACCCAAAGAAAGAAAGAAAGAAAGAAAGAAAGATAACAAAAAGATTATTAACATTGTTGTGGGGATCAGGTGTAAGGAGTAGAGAAGTGAACAGCAGATTGGCAGTGATATTGGTGCTTGATGCCACACACACAGGTAAAATGCCCTCGCAGAGACACATACTCACACAGAGAGCTCTCTTATCCTGTCGTTACACAGGATAAGAGAGGATAATGTAGTACGAGCAGTAGAGGAGTTGTCAGTCAGCCTGTCTGTGTTAGTGACTACAGAAATCAATAATCCAACAGGTCAGGAGTCAGGAAAGGATCAGATAACGTGTGAGTGCATGGAGTTGTGTGTGTGTGTGTGTGTGTTTGTGAGTCACAGCTCATGTGAATACAATACTAAACAAATGCACACTACACTGCTACACATCCCACACTCTGTTTTTTGCATTAAAACCATGAGTGCTGCAGTGCACAATGTTTAGACTGAAACCTGTCCAACATCATTGGACTCTGTATTGAATTGGTGTCGTGGCAACTGATCAGTGGCATGTTTACCAGCTGATGAGCATACTGACCGACAGATTTGGGATTTCAAAGGCTTCCAGTGCCATTGCTGCACTGTAGATTTTACTAAAGAGTTAACTTTTACCGAACTTTGTAATGAACCTGTTTCTGTTTGGTGGAACATTTACTCTGTTATGTAATTTAATTAAGTATTGAACTGTGAAAGTATTCCTGACTTATTCATGCACCTACCTTAGTTTAGTCATCGCATTTATTTTTTGATACAAACTAATGAAAATCAAAATGTGACCTTAACTTGAGGTATATATTCTTCATTTACACAGATATTTAGACTTTTATATAAATTGTGTATACAATATATGGGTCATGGACATTTTAGTTTTCAATAAATACAACAGTTTTAATTAAAATTAAATGAAAATTTAAAGATAAAATGTTTACATGAATGTAAAACAAACATACACTTGGACGTTTTTTTGTTTTTATTTGTTTTTTTTATATTTCAAAACTGTTGTGAAGCCTCTTTTTACTTAAACTAATTAAACAGCACTGTCTTAGCTGAAGAGATATTTGCTTTAAGCAGCAAACTAGTGAGAAGGAGAGATGCCCAGAGAAGGCTAGCACTAGTTTCACATTGTAGCACAAAGCTACATGTACTCATACATTTGTGGGGTTTATTCAACAAAGACCGTCTTGGTGAAAACATTTTCAAATTAAAATTCTTTAAAGTTGTTAAGAAGCAACATATTCCCATGTTATTATTAGTGATTAATATGCTGCGTCCTGAGCCTCTGTCCATCAAAGCATGCAGCACATTAACTACAAAGTCGTACTGCCTATGAACAGGCTCTGTTTTGACATGTTTTGTATTCTTAGAAACTCACTGAAGGTTCTTATTTGAGAACAATAATAATACTCTGCTTAAGTGCAAACACTGTGATGGAATCATTCTGCCGTCTGTATGATGTATTATCAGAGCTTTTGTATGGTCAAAAGCCTTTCATCAATCAATTTGTTATAAGTGACTTTTTCAATACTTTCAGTCCGTGTGTACATAATCACCTTTGTTTGTCCTGCAGGTTTACAGGTAGTGTTGAACTCCATAATCAAAGCCATGGTTCCCCTGCTCCATATCGCCCTACTGGTCCTCTTCGTCATTATTATCTATGCCATCATCGGCTTGGAGCTCTTCATGGGCAAGATGCACAAGACCTGTGTTTATGAGCATTTAGGTACACACAAACACACTGTATGCACCCATGGACATACCTAGACACAAACCGAGTATAGTATGTAGACTATGCAGAAACGGATCATTTTTTAAATGTATACACCTGTGTGGATGCACACTTAAGTAAGTTTACGTTTACAATAAGACACACACTTTAATTCAGCATTTGTAGACAGAAGTTTATCTACAGTCCCATAATTCTATTATTTTGTAATGTAAGTATCAATGATATCTGGATAAATCTCTGACTGCAGTAAGACATCAACACCCAGCCAGCAAGGCATACCTTAAACAATTTAAATGATCACCTCCATTAATTATTAAAAGTATCATTTATGTTTCTGAGTACGAACAATTTCAGCAATAAATGAAACGGCAGCAACCATAAATGATTGAAACAATTTTCAGTAAAGGGCCCCCAGGTATAAATGGACTTGAGTGCTGTTATAGTGATGTTATAGGTCCCATGAGAGACATTAGCTTTGCGCTGGGTAAGTGCTTGTTGAATACCCTCTGTTATGCTATACATCACCCTGGAGAGCTTGTTTTGTATAATTAGTGCACCTTTTGGTATTGATTTTTGTAATGCTGTTCTAATTGGCTAAATGTGTCATTTTTAACCTTCTTTAAATTTAGGATTTTTTCTATTTTGCTAAAAATGTTTTATATGTAATTTGACCAAAAACTGTATGGACGATTATTTTGTATGTCTGTTCGTTTTGGTGCACAGACAATTTTGGAGAACAAAGTGAGAACTTCTCAGGCATGTATAAAAGATCAGAAGATCAGAACCAAATATTAAAAAAATATTGTGTATTAATCCCAGCTAAAAGCTAAAAGTTACTCTTGTGGAGTACTGGCTTTGATTTATGACTCTTTCAGTATTTTGTGACATAAAACAAACAAAACCCATTTTGTTATAAATAATATCTAAATAAGAAAAATATAATGGCCATAAAAAATGCCTATTGTACAGTATTATTTAAAAGACTTCTACTTAGGCTTCAAAAATATATAAAAGACACCATAAACACAGTTTCCCCTTGCTTTCACATCTTTTGTCACAGGTACCATTGCAGAGGAGAAGCCAGCACCGTGTGCACCTGATGGAGCTTACGGTCGACACTGTACACACAATGGTACCGAGTGCAGAATGGGATGGGAGGGCCCGAACGACGGTATCACCAATTTCGACAACTTTGCCTTTGCCATGCTAACAGTATTCCAGTGTATAACCATGGAGGGCTGGACAGATGTGCTTTACTGGGTGAGCCGGACACCACAATGGTGTCCTTTTGTGTACACTGTGTGTGTGTGAGTGAGTGCTATACTGCTTGATTTGTGTGCGTGCATCCACTATATCTGTATCTGTAACATCAGTAGCCCACGAGAGATTTTGAGAAGAAAAAAAAATTATATATATAAATACACACACACAATCAAATATGAGTAAGAGGAGAATTACTGTTGGTCGGTACCTGTATGGACATTGTCGGCAATACAATTAATTTCAAAAATGACCAAAGTTAATCTTTTAGAGGCACTGGCTTTACTCTGCCCTGTGTTATTTTGCCACCATATAACTCAGAGCATAGACTCAGTCGTTACTCAGCGGCCAAGTTATGACAAAAATTGCAGAGTAAATCTACACAGTCATCAGTGGACAGCACTGTGGTATTGTTTTTGCAGATACAAACGTTAACTTTTCATGGTAAATGGTCTGTTTACATAGCAGTTTTTTCCAGAGAATTTTCCTGTGTTGCTTGTCATTCGCTCATTCCCACACACACTCAGCAATGACAGTGGCTGCCATGCAAGGTGCTCACCCGACCCAGTATGACAGTAATGCTGATTTCTGCCGTGCCTCTAATGAATTAGTATACTCGGGTTACAAAGTCATCCAGCACTTGTTGTATTTAGGGTATATATGAACATATTTGATCCAGTGAGCTGTGAGATACAGTGTAAATTCTACAGTGTGTCTGATATTTTACTGCACATACAAGCACATGTGCTGTGTGCGTGTGCATGAGTTGTTTGTGTCTGCGTTTGTCTACACACATGGAGCAGAGAGCTTACTAGCTCTACACCCCTTCTCCTATTATGCTGTCTGCTGCAACTGCTTCTGTACACACACAGTCTGAATCACACAATTTAATAGCAACAGTGTAGCAAGCTCTCTTTATAATGAATGGGACCTATTTATCAGGCATTACAAATGAATATTGAAGACATTTCGACAACACCAGGCATTTAAATAGTTGATTTGCATGGTTCATTAAGTTTGGCCCATACAGTTGCACAGATTTTATTGTCACATATTTTCAGAATTATAGATTAATGACATCCAACATTTGTTGCTGTTGTAGGAAATGCACCGCAATTCTCCCCTCCTCCATTCTCTCCATTTTTTTGTCTATCTTTCCAGTTATTTCCATGTTTAAGTGCCAGCACTTAATAAGACACAATAGGCAATTTTGCATACATTTGTTTCCTGATACTGTCTGATATTGTATTTTTGAATGTCAATTCATTGAATTTGTTTTATAACTGAATGCTGGATTCTCAGGAGCTCAAATTTCTACTTCTACTTCATCTCTTATTGAAATCAGCCCTGGAAAACAGTCTTTTTAATGTTTAACCCATCTCTAATACATCATCCAGTTGAATGTGTAACACATTTCTCAACTGAGTATCCTGACATCCCGGAAACAAATACCTATTATTTGTATTGGACTTCTCATTAGTTTTTTTTTTTTTTTACAGACATTTGTAAAGTCAAAACATTTTCCTATTAGATTCATCCACCTTTGCAAGAACAGGTTTCATAACAGATTGGGTTTAAACACACACCTTGTATAAGTTTGCTAAGGTTTGTGAGATACAAAAGGAGTTAAGTGCTGTTTGATATTCTTAGTTGTGCCAAGGACCTACCCTTCAACAGGCAGATAAAAGTGTGTACAGATATACTTAATCATACAATACTGCCACTTTGGCTTCACCAGGTCTTTCTGCAGCTCTTTTTAACATGCACTGCTCCCGTCTTCGTTTCTCTTCACTGCTTTCTTTCCTTCTTTCTTATACACACTTTACCTCCTTGACCCGTACTGCCCTTCACGTTTTCAACCTTATGTGGGATTTTTCTTAAACCATTGTCTCCCACATTTTGACTTCCTTCCCATTGTTCTCACTCCTTTCTTCTTTCAACCTTCCTTATAATTCCTTTTTCCTACACCCTGACAACCCTATCCCTATTAATCCCCCTTTTTTCTCTCCTCTCCTTCTCTCTTCTGTCTCTCAGATGCAGGATGCTATGGGCTATGAGCTGCCATGGGTCTATTTTGTCTCTCTCGTCATCTTCGGCTCTTTTTTCGTTCTCAATCTCGTTCTGGGGGTGTTGAGCGGGTAAGAGGTTATGCTGTTGACATGTGTGTGCTTGTGTGTGTTTTTTTGTTAATGTGACTGTAATGATGTCTTGATGATTTAAAAAATGACTGTGTAACAAGACTCCCTTCACAGAACATCAATAATTTGCAATTCGAGATTTAAGGATTTGTGCAGATAAACTGACGAATGCTGAACTGAGAAAAAGCGTCTGCTATCTCTCCTTTCTGTTCCCTTCTGTTCTGTTGTCACAACGTTAGAGAAATGCATATATATTCACAGACATAGAAAAAACTGTGATAGACGCCCATGTCTGTCTGTTATGTTCATGTTAGTCGACCCCAGGGGGCCACAACCTGCCTGTGATGGACACAACACATGAGTGTTGTGTTTGTACATTTACATTGAGATTAGTAATGTAAATTCGTAGATGCACCATCCTGTGGTGGTTTCTATTTATGTTGGTTTCATGTGAAAAAAATCATTGTATGCTGGTATAGCGACACTTGCTACCATTCGCTTACAGTACTGTGTGTGCATGTGTGTGTGCATGTGTGCTTGTGTGTGCGGCGTGTGTGTGTGCGCGCGTGTGTGTGTGTTCTCACAATGAACGGTGCTCCGGCAGGCAAGCTTGGTGCTGTTTTACCCTGCTCTGCCAAGTCACGCAGGTTGAGTACAAGCACCACCCGGCCTGTGGGGACACACTGGGGCATAAATAATTCACCCCTCAGGTCATTAATAGAGGTGGAAGGCTAAAAAACAAAAATCATGCACAACAGGGAAAACTAAACAGACAATAAAGATTCTTGTGAGAACAGACTGTAGTCTGGAGGAAATATGGCATTAAAGATGAAAATTATGGCAAGCAAGGCTGAACTGAATTTTTGTTATGGTCATTTGGTTCCAGATTTTAAAAAAATAACGTCGCCATCAGTGTGGAAAAAAACATAATAATCATAAGAAAAATAATTACAGCTACAATAATAGTAATACTAACATTTATAACTATACTCTAAGTGAGTGGGGAATTTTGATTATTCAACATTATTGATTGCATGTGTGCAGACCATGAATATTGATTAAAATGTAGAAGAAGATACATTTTTATCGCTAAATTAAATATATTTCGACAGCATGAAGACACTGAGAAGGAGTCATTTGTCATGAGGACAGTAATGATGTCCAGTCCATGGGAGTCTTGCTGCACTGTCTAAAGTACTTAACTAAAATTCCTCCACAGTGACTAAGCCTTTGGCTGATTTGACTTTTAACTAATTACCTTCTCTTTTCACAGATGCACATCTGCACACGAGAAATTAAAAGAGGAGTTGTTTAGTTTTTATATGGATCATTCATAGCCTTCTTTCATTATCACTGTTTCCCAAAGCCAATTCATAATACGTCTTCTACAGCATCCAGTCCTATTCTTTGTAATTTTAAAAATCTAAGTTTAACATAGGTGTTCGTATAATCTGAATATGCTGTATTACTGCAGAGATGCTGCAGAAACACATGGTCTACTAGGCTTTTTAACCAAGGCTTTAATTCCTTCCCTTGCTCCCTTCTTCTCTCCCTTCCTTCCTAAAATTCCCTAATTGATCCTTTTCTTTCTGTCATTCCTGCCCTTTCAATGAATTTCATTGGATTTGACTCACTTCTTTCTCAATCTTTACTTTCTATCTACCTGTTCTGTCTGCTCTCTTTGGTTCCTCTCGTCCATTCCTTATTCTCCTAGGTGAATGATGCAGTAGATTACAGGTGGCCTTGGCTCTATTTTGTCACCTTAATCATCATCGGGTCCTTCTTTGTGCTAAACTTGGTTCTGGGGGTTTTGAGCGGGTAAGGGCAGGGTTAAAGGTCACTTATAACAAACTTTTTTCCAACTTTTTGCTGTTGTTTTGGAGAGCTTGATTTCTGTTCTTTACTGAGTGGGGCTCTTTCCCCACTTACTGTTTCTGCTAGTAAATTTACTGTACAAATTATTTACAGGATTGTGTTGTGAAATGATGTATAATATGATGTATAAGAGTAACTAAAACACTTTGATAAATCTATAGAAACACAGTGCACTATGCCACATGTAGCACAAGGCAAAGTACATAAACCCTGATGACTTGGTTATGCTTGGTTCACAAACACAGTACAACATATTGAATGTGTAAAGGTTTGGTGTTTTACCCCTGGATACATTAAATGTCTCTACATTTCTTATTATTATCATTTATAGCTGACTGTAGTAAGATCGTACTACCATATCTGGCTTCAAGACATTTCAGCAGAACAGATTGGTATTCTCTGTCACTGAGACCTTTTGGATATTGCCTCTGTAAATGCAGCTCCATAGTGCTAGATCTACAGAAAAGGACTATTACTGTAATAAAAGGCCCAACTCTCAGCACAATGCAGATGTCATAAAACACTGCTCCCTCCATTTAAAATAAAGAGAAACATAGGCTAGCTGTACTATAAATTCAGACTCCCAGTGGACACTAGTCTAATATCACACCAAATAAAACTGTGTTTGTAGACCACCTCACAGATTACAGCTTTCGGGAATACATGAAAACACATAAGAAAATATACCCAAATATATGAGAATACAAATAAGGTTTGCACAAATCACATTTATTGCCTCAATATTTTACTGTTAATAATGGATTGTGGATAAAAATATAAAACCTTTAAATCCTAGTTGTGTATCTGTACCTTGATTGTTGAACCTTGGGTTATGGGCCACCATCCAGCATCAATTTCAAAAGAAATTAACTACCTTTGCTGTTAAGTATAATATCAAATATGAGATGTGTGAAACATCAAAGCTTATGTATAAAAAGTTTGACATATATATCCTCTAATGCTATGATGAGGTTTGGAAGCAAACGGGTTTAGGGAAGTGAAAAGTGTCTCCATTTGGACTGGCTGACATGTCTCTGACTTTTGATACTGTTGGTGATGTGAAAACAGCATTGTGGGAAAATAATTCAGGTGTACCTGGTCCAAACAGCTTTGGGGGGGCATTGGCTGCCTGACTCTTTGTCTGACTTCTGACTAATGATGCTGTCAACACACTACACAGGCTGACCTTTTACCACCTGCTTCCTTCAGTCTGTGTGTATGTGTGTGTGCATTCGAGTCTTAAATTGGCATCATAACTAATGGCTAAACGGGACGAAGGCAAGTGACTGATATAGAGACCGAAACGTTGATGGTGAATGCATTTGTCTGGATTTGATCTATTATGTAAATCAGAGTAAAAGAGAGGGGTTGGCTTGGAAGAGACTCATTGGTGAGAAGAACAGAACTAAACAAAGTGGAGGAAAGAAAATTTATAAGAAAGATGAGATGAAAGTAATTAAAAGATGACAATTGTGTCTCTGCACAGAATTCTGTGCTCACCACCACATTCAGACACACATACTGTAATAGACAATCTGACACAGATCAGTGGGATTGGATACCCTGCTAATGTTGACAAGCGAGACAATAACGCTTTGTCCTAATGCTCACTGATGTGTGCTGTGTTCTGTGTGTCACAGCAGTTTGTAGGTGTGCTCTAAATTTCACACTCATGCTAGTCTATAGAATGACTGTGAAAATCAATAGAAAAGACACATTAAAATCTATAAAGCTTCATTACACAGCCTGTTGAAGAACAGTGAAACATAACACGAACACATGTAGCTAATTGTCCAAGAGAAGATAACAAAGTGTGAGCTGGTTAATTAAAAGGGAGCTCCTCTGACTTTACTGATATGTAAATTCAGCATCAATTTATGACAGGAAGCCACTGTCTCATTTTGTCAATGGACCTTCAGAAATTTAATTGGATGCTTTAACCACAAACCTCCTAGCTCCTGCCAGCTCACATCCAAATAAAATATCTGTTGTGCAAAGTGTGTGTTTGGCATTAGCCTGAACTTTCCTTATGTTTTAAACAAGTGTTTCTAATTTGTCCTTAAAACTTTCTTCCATCTTGATACTCCTGTCACTTCACCAGATTTCATCAGAATGTCTGAGTGTTTCACATATTTGTGACTGTGTCATGGGCAGTTTCAGAGCTCAGTCCAGTGAGACCCAAATGCAGACACACCTGCAGGACGGTGCTCTTAAGAAACTTACAAGGATGCAGGCTGACAGTCAGGTAGTATTAAAAAAGTGGCAGTAAGAGTAAAAGGAACTGACAAAACTAAACCGATTGCTACAAAAGCTTTGCAAATCCCATAGTACATGGAAAGTCAGGTCCCAAGCAGGTGGAACTGATTGGCTTAAATAGTGGGAGAACTGATCGAGAAATTTAGTACAGGTGTGTGATCAGGCAGAGATCGTTGAGAGAGAAGGTTTGGAGTTTTTTGAGTTAGTAGTGGTCAAATCGCGGACCAACGTGTTACAGGTGCTCGAAGAGACTGAATTAGAGGGCTGGGATTGATATTGTGATGTCTCCTTCACCCCCAGGGATCATGAAAAAGTGTTGCAGGTCGCACTTTCTTTTGGCCGAGAGCGTACCCCTGTTACATTGTGACGCCCAGCAAGCTTCATTTAAATCTGTGGCCAGTACAACTTGATAAAAAGACAAAAAGAATGAGACGGCAGATAAAGGGTGAGGTGTTCAGTGATGCAGGGAAACCTCAGTGCAGAACCACTTCTCCTGCAATTTGACAGGAGCAAACTGAGGTGGTATAGCTGATTAGGGGTGCCCTCTTTGTGGATCCCTCTGGGGTTGTACCAAGCACACTGAAACTAGGGGGAACCTGGACTAGACCCCGAACGCACTGCAGGAAATGCTAGCAGACCGGATTAATAAATTAAAACAAAAATGAACAGCCCTGTGTTGTGCAGAGTAGCACACTTTGGGACCAAAGTCAGAGCAAGTCTTCAGGAAAACCTTTAGACTTTTATTGTAGCTGTTCGGCCATCTGTATAATGGTAATGATATAATTACGGCGGCAATTGAAATCCTTTCATATTTAGTGTTTTTCCAGTTTTGTCTCTTCATCAGTTTTGTTTTGGCAGTATGATACCAAAACATAAAAAGTATAATTTTATACTCAAAGATTAACTACTAGGGCGGATGTTGTCAGCTATCCCTACCTAAACAGGAAGTTGAATTGTTTTTGGTCTTTTGTTTTGTTTTTTTCCAAACACTTTCTTTCGTCTTAACGCGAATGACATTTCTTCACTTATCTGCCGTCAGTCAGTCAGTACGGGTGTCACAGGTCACATTCACACATGAGTGAACCAGACTTAATGATTAGGTCTGAAACTGCTATAATAATATAAACGAATTGTAGCTGGCAAACTAGGAAAATTTTGACAAATAACAAACCGTTGCACAGTACAATCAGTTTGGTTGTAAGTTGATTAAATCTGATTTATTGTCATTGCAGCTCCTTTCAAATTGTGCATTTATAGAAAGGCTTATTCATATGTGTTCATACAAAAGTTTCCATATAGTACTTATGAACACAAAAAACAGCCATGAATTGAACTAAAACTGTTAGCTGCTTAAAAATATATCTAACTGTCTCAATGTGCTTTCTTTTCTATTTGCTCACTAACATCTTTTCTCCCTGGCAGAGCGTTTCCCTGTTTTCTCTTCTGAAGTATATTTGTCTGTAATATCACAATCCTGTCACATACATTTTGCCAAACATTCAGGCTGGATTTTCAGATTCTGTTTTTCTTTCATCTGTTTCCTCTCTCGTTCTCTTTTTATACCCCCCACCCCCGACAATCTTGCTCTCCTCTTCCCAGAGAGTTTTCCAAAGAGAGGGAAAAAGCCAAGGCACGTGGCGATTTCCAGAAACTTAGAGAAAAGCAGCAGCTGGAGGAGGACCTCAAGGTAGGTTTCTGTGTCCCACTCTAAAAGTGGATGTGCTGTAGGTAGTTTCGATCAATTGGTTTTGATTGACAGATGCAATGAACTCTAAATAAATGGAAAACACATGCAAAATACATTTATTTTATGATTGTGTTATTATTTAAAGAATATTGTTAATAATCTATCCTGTCATTTCCACCATCATTAACCCTACAATAATACAAAATAAGAAGAGTAAAAAATTATATTTTAAAAGCAAAGATATAGTAGTAGTAACAAAGTAAAATGGTAACAATATAAAAATAAATTTCTTAATATAATTAAATAAACATTAGCAGTATAATACAGATAATATTAATAAAATTTTTTGTTTCATAATTTGATTTATTTTTGATTTTGTTTGCAGTAAACAGTTATACACTACGGAGCCCCACAGTGACAATCAGGAGATAAAAATATCCCATGGCCACGATTTAAATAAGGGATACAGACAATATAATAATTTTGTGGTCACAACTTATTAACAGGTGCGAACCAGCTAGTGCAACGCGTGGTCATAACTTGTGAAGTCGTATATGATCGTATATGTGGCCAAGACTGAATTCCCACATAATGCATGCAAATGAGAGCATTCTTGTTGTAGGCTTGTGGTATTGAACTTCAACTGGGATGGCCTGCTATATGTTCTGTCAGTATATTAAATCATTTGACTGGGCATATCATTAATTTTTGGTTTATCATAACTAATTGGTTGCCTTTCTGTACTGCTTGTTCACCTGTATGCGATGGCTGTATCGCTGTATATTTAATATTAATATCAGTCTGAGATAAGTATGCACATTATCAGTTTTGTTTGCAAAAGGGTTTAGGTTAAAAGGTTCTACCACGTCTACCACGGCCAAATAGTGGATAGTTACAATTTCCAGATGCATAAATTATGCACCACTCCTGTCAGTTTGAAGACAAACAAGTCAATACTGCTGCATGACAACCACAGACACTTCCTACAATAAAAAGTAAAGGAGCTACACTCTAGTGTAAATTTGTTTAGTCAGTATGAGACAGAGTCACTTTGTTCAAGACAGTGTCATATGATAAGGAGACAGAGTTGAGCTCTGACAGAATGTGACGTGAATGTGCAGAGTGGCGTCCTGCCCAGTTTACCCGATATGAAAGAGGTGTCATTGAAGATGTAACTAATTGCTCCCATCCCTTCCCTGTGTGATGTCCTGTTTTATTCAGACAGAGAGCACTGAAATTTAACTTAAAACTTATTTCACTGCTGCGAAATGAAAAACATTCCCATCTTAAATAGAACGTGAATTATTTAATTCCCACGCGTTATGAAGTCGTGGCCACCCATTATATTGTCTTGTTCCTACACCTTAATAAGTCATGGACACACATTATCTCTTTCACACCTGTTAATAGGTTGTGGCCACCGGAATTTTTTTTTTTTCTTCCGGATGTCACCATAAGAGCTCCATGATATACAGTGAATAAATGAGAGGTTGTGAGATATGTAAAGATTTTTAACATGCTGTACAGAAAAAAAGGAACAGGGATTTGTCGAGACAAACAAGAAAACACAAGAATATCAAAACCGCTATGTATTAGAAATGTAAGAGTAGGTACAGATGCATGCAGCAAAACAGCCATCTAATGATGTGCTTCGGGCAACCTCTTGTTGATAGGGAAGCTTCCGGTTCAGCCAATCAGTCAGTACTTTCTTTGTTTTTATATTTGTCTGTGTATTATAGGGCTATTTAGACTGGATCACTCAGGCTGAAGACATTGACCCAGAGAATGAAGAAGGCCTGGACGATGACAAACCCAGAAACCGTGAGTATTATAATGTGCGCATGCCCAAGAGAAAGCGAATATGTATCTGCTCTGTGGATGACTATGCTAATGTATGTGTGGTTCATGAACAGTTATGTGGCAAAATTGGCAGGAATTTCTGCATATACTGTAGAGTACAGTAAGACGCGGTGTAATATAACCGTAAACATGAGATATCTAGTGTGTTGTGCACTAATTAGTTCTGATGATAACCATGCATGTGTGTTGCTTATTTTTTTGTCATATCTAGTGTTTGATCTGTAAGTAGTAAGCTCATTGCATTCTCATTCATATGGTGGTGGCTCACATTCAGTGAATGAGTAGCTGAGTTTCTGACAGAGTAACTGACTGACAGACTGAGAGGATGTTACAGTAATATTGTTTGCTTGCTTTGGCTGAGAATTCTCCTGAGGTTTGAAACCTGTTTAGATATTAGTAGAATGTGTCAGACTGTAGCTAATAGCCTCTGGGCACACACTCACATAACCACAACAAACACTCATGTATTTATACAAACTCACACACGTACTGTAGGTATACCCTTAGGAATGTGCGTACTTGTGTTCTGACAGAAATTATACACACGTATTAACACACTGTCTCTCTCTCTGTCTCTCCAACACCTTTGGAGAGAGGCTGGCACACATGGCACATGTCTTCATGGGACTAAACTACATTTACTGGGGTGGGCGAGCAGAGTGCTGGCCTCTTTTAACCTGAAAGAGAGAGAAGATAAATAGAACTTTAGAGAGGGATGGTGAGAAGGAACCGGCGTGTGTCTATCTGTTTCTGTTCATGTACTGTTACATAAATACAGTATGCGCTGCAAACTACTTTATAAAAAGAATAGATAATGGATTAATTAATAATGACTAAATATGCAGAGGCAGAGCATGGTTTCGGCTTATAACCCGCACACAGTCTGCTCACCTCCTGCCAAGCAGTGTGGCTCATTCTGGGAAGCATCGGTAATTGCCAAAGGTAGAAGAAAAAATTGTGATCTAATCTTTTAAGAAAAGCTCAAAAAATTATCATGGTCAAATAAGCATTACCCAGTTTATATGAAAATGAGGCACAACACCCTTGTGGCTAACCCTTAACAAATCTACTTGTTCTCACCTGTTACTGCTGGACCCCCCTGGGACAATCAGTGCGGCAAAACACATCAGCAGTCTCTAAGATACTGGCACATGGACAATGTGCCCCACCTTTTGGAAAATTTTCCTTGCAATATTGAGATGCCTCATTCCACCACTGCATCATAACTGATTTTAGGCAATATTCAGACAAGCAGTAGTTGTTTTAAAAAATCCTCAACAGAATGAATCATATTTTGATCCAACTAACAATTTATATTACTAAATGGAATCAGTCCATTACTTTTACTAAATGGCATAACTTAGGTCGTTAGATTTAGATGATCTGACAGAATGATTGATACATGCGATCCAGTTTTTCCTATCAGCGCGATCAATCATCCCTCTATTTGTGAAGGTGAAGAAATCAAGTCACTTACTCTTTCTATTGCTTTGCCTCCCTCTCTCCTCGATGGATGGATCCTCCTCTGGGAAGATGAATGAGGGCAGTCTGTCCCTGCTGCCCAGGACATTTTGCATAGGCTCACACACACACAGAAACACACACACACACACACACATAAGTATGTCCTAAGAAGGGATAGCAGCAGACCTAGAGAACAGAAGAGTCGATATGTAGGATAAAGGAGGGGAAAATAGATGTTGGGATAGAGGCGGAGAGAAAGAAACAAAGTGACTAGAAGTGTGTGTGTGTGTGTGTGTCAAATGGTAGAGACAATAGTATAGAGGTTATCTGGGTCAGAGAACTGATGGGATTTCACATCATGAACAAGACTTGATGGGGATCATACACTGCTGCCCATGTTTGTATCATGTCAGTCTAATATACTCACCTTTCGTGCAACCATGATAAATGTTTGTAGTGCGTGTGTTGTTGTTTGTGGTGACAGAACATTTAGGTATCATCTATTACACTATATTGATTGCAAGACCATACAGTACATTATGTATGTGGTTGTGTCAAGAGGCATTTATCAACTCCAGGACACGTGAGATAAATTGTGTGGAACAGTAGTTCATAAATTATTAATGTTTAGTTTGTACTGTATTGTTTTTGCATCCTGTCACTACTGTCACTGCTTTAGCGTCTTCAGCTCATCTGGGTCCGAAGAGCATTTCTTTAAGTCACACTCCTGACTCTAAGGGCAGTATATGTTTGTTTTTGTGACATGTGCTACTGTGTGTTTGTAATAATTTCTAAATCGTTTATGTTAAATTACAGGTAAAGTAATGGAGTTTAAATGTTTCTCTGTGTTTCTATCAAGACAACTCAAGTGTCTTTTACAAAAGGTTATTCAATGAGATCAATTATAAAAATTGAAAGTATCAGTATATTAGTTTCACCACTTTGATTACAAGAAGTGACAGAAGAACAATTCATCATCCTGCTTTAAAAGTAAATTTTGAATTCCACAGACTAAAATCTGAATCCCAGTGACATTCTTACTATCTTTCCCTCCTACTGTTTCTCTCTCTTTCTCCTCTGTAATTTCTTCTTACCTTGGAAAATGATAAAGTTCTAGTTCAGGTATGATGGCTAGGAATAGACTAAATAGTATAAGAAGGAAAAAGAAAGGCCTTCTTGGCAATTATGTATTAATACAATGTCAGATGTGAAAATACATTATTTATGTTTGAATTTACACTTTGCGTGCATTTGCACATTTGTGCCAGTTGGGACTGCCTATTTGTGTCTATAAATGTGTGTGTGTGTGTGTGTGTGTGTCTGTCTTGCTCAGCCATGCTCTCTGTCCCCCAGGTAAGAGCCATCGTTTTCGGTCTCTACGCGGAGCCGTGAAGAAAAATGCGGCTTTCCTTCGTAAGGCGTGTGCGTCTGTCTGCATGGTCCAACAGTAGTTACAGAGTTACTGGATACATGATTCTATCCTTTTCCTTCCTAGATACTTATCCTGTCCTCTCTCCTCTCTCCTCCTCTCCTTCCCCCATGTATTAAGGACAGTGGCTGCTTTTTAACACTGTAAAATAGTTTGTCGTTGTTTCCTCATCCTTTTTGCGCACCTATCAGAGACAATGAATCTGATCTCAAGGCCGCATAAGCGGCATTAATGATCTCTTGAAGACATTACATTTAGTCACCAGTTACGCTCTCAACTGCTGACTAAATTGCATGTCTTTGCTGCGATAAGACCTTAGTTATGTTTCATGGCTATCAACTTTTAAACGTTCAATTTATAAATGCAAGAGCTTAGTACAGGGAGTAAGTGACAAGGAGAGAAAACAACATTACTGTATTAAAATGAAACCACTGTTCCTATGTGTAAGCTTAAAGGAATGAAGGGAAATGGCTCACATCTGCCTGACTTGTCTGAAAAATAAACAAGAGGACAGTGTCACCACAGAAAAAACGTGCAATTCAGTTTACTTACTGTGCATGACACCTACAAACAGTAAAACTAATGGTGATGTCACAGTCCTCTCTTTGTTGTTTCAGATCCTTTTAACCCTACCTATTACCAGCCATGCTAGCTCTGATAATAAGAGATAATGGAAAAGTAGCTTGAAATCGGAAGATTTGACTTTGTTGCCATTTTCACCAGACAGTTGCCAAGTTATTTAAAAGAAATGTAAGATCTTTGTACTTTGTCCTACCTTTCACCTACTTTTAAAACTAATTGGCTCTGAACGTATGCATGCTAATGAGCTCATTGATGGTTATTTGTAGTCCACTTTTAATGTCACTATTGCTTTGGGAGAGAAAAGAGACAAATGTAAAATATTAATTCATTTTGAATCATGACTAGGGGTGACACATGAAAAATCTAATGGTCTGAATATTAAGATAAGGCTTCAAATTATAAGCTAATGGTCATTTTGGTCTGTTTGGGGTATTTGACATTTAGATTATTGGAAATATCTGAAAAATACTTTAGGACATAGCGGTATGAATAATTAATACGTGGCTTGTGGTCTGTTTTAGCATGTTGACTGAAACTTAAACAGATCTGAGATACCCAGATTTAGTATTATATCATAATATGATAACATATGACAATATTAGTAAGAGTGAATGAATCCCTAGAAGTATGAACCTTCCCGCTCAACACCTCCCTACCCCCTGCCAATTATCTCCCTCCCATGCTCTCTGTTCATTTTCTTTTCTTTCCTTCTTCAACTCCTTCAGTCTCTCTGTGACACTGGTCTTTGGGGTTTACTCTAACAATAGGTATTAAACTAGTTCAGTGCTCCGTTGAGGAGAAGGCACAGGGCTAGGTTTATATTTGAAAGGCTTTAGCCCCCGGAGAGACCAGAGGGCCCTGAGTGCTTTTAACTAAGTGGCATAGCAGGAGGTGGCACGTGTCGATGTGAAGGAACAAACAGTGGATTGGAACAAAGGCCTTAATGTTCAGAGAGACCATCCTGACCTCTGCAATTCCGACTTCATCCATCACCAACCATGTGTCAAAGTACACCCAGCTTCATACACCCTCCCACTGTGGCGCACTCGGATGTAACGTGTTAAATAAATGCATCATATAAAACAGGAAAATGAAGAAAAGAAACATAAATGTGTCAAATGTTAATTGTTGTCTATTCGAATAGGTCAATGGAAGTATAGCTGCTTTGTCCTAAAAGGTTGGCTTATAAGAAATATCCAAATGCTTCATTCTAAGGCGCATTTTTTAATTTTTACACTTATTCTCAGAACTTGGAAAAGGAATGACTTGGTGACTGCTGCTTCTTGTAGCATGCTGGGTGAGGCTGCTTGCTTGCTTTTCTTTGCTTTACTTGATTGCTTATTTGTTTATCACAGCAATATCTACTGACCTTCATGAAGGGCAGAATACCTTATACAAAGGCCAGCTGATAACCATGATTTGTGTTTTGGATGGAAGTCTACACAAAGCTTTATAAAAATTGGAGTAGGAATTCAGGAGGGCCAATATCAGGGTTGTGTTCGGCATTTAACATTTGATTAAATAGACCGCGAAATGTGTGAAAAGCTCTGTGTATTTGATTTCATATTTTGGGAATGCCTTTATCTCCTAAAAGCCTGTCAGTAAATTAAGTGCATGATAGGAGCGGCACTGCATGAGTAGGTTTTGCCTTTTTTATCAGTGGATATTTTATTTTACCACAAGCTGCATTGACATTCATATGCAGTATCTGACTCTGGTACCCAGAGGGCGTTACAATAAGTGTTTGAGGTGACAGCGTGGGGAGTGTAGTCTGTTCCTGCCGGCAAGCCGAGACTGACAGAACCAATAAAACGCAATGTATCACTTCATATCACTCATTCAACCAGCCATCCCCACGTTCATCCATTTCCCTCTTTCTTCCTCTCCCTCCACCCACACCTGCCTTAAAGCATGCATCACTTACCTCCCATTCCCAGGTTTCACTCCATTCTCCATCTTTTTCCTCTTTAATACTCTTCTATCCTTACCTGACAATTCATATTTCTCCTGTCCTCCTTCTACAGCAGTCTCTCTTACCGTCTTCATGGTATTCATCTTTCCATCTTTACACATCATTACACAAGCCTATAAATGAGGACAAAGTAACACATTTGTAGTCTCCTTGTGGCTTCATAAACAAAGAAAGATTGGGCTCTGGGAGCTTTTCACCTGTTTACATCTGTAAAATGATCCTTGGATCAGGTTAATTTTGTGATGTTTGCATTGACATAAATCCAACCAAAGCTCTCACAGCTTGATTAAAGTTTAGAGGACTAAATAAAAAACCATTACAGGTTTTTCACCCCTTGAATGCAATCAAGCCCTGCATCCCTCACAACTTTTGCGAACTGAGGACCACAATATACATGTTTGTTTTACTTTCAAACTCTCAGGACTTAACCAATCCCCCGGCCTTAGAAATCCATCCTAATACTATCACAGGGGTTGTGTCCCAGGATCCCTAATCGGTAAATATTGCTAGTATGGCAACTTAGTGTGTAATTAGTTTAAGCAGTCATTGCAAAATTTGGGAATGGTCTAATTGACTCAAGGGTCTGTGTCTAACTGTGTTTTAATTAGAGGGGTTGGGCAATGCTGACTTCTGAATCCCTTCATGTCAATACCAGTTTTAATTAGTTTGTATATTGGGGCGAGAGGACTTTATAAATGTATGAAAGATTACTTCTTAATCTAACAGAAAATACAGATTTTTCACAGTTTTACCGGGTGTCCAGTGCAGCTCTTTGGTGTTTACCTATTAAAAACAGAATGTTCTTACAATTGTGTGTGTAGCAGGTTTTAAGCAAGCAAGTTTCTAAACAAGAAACCCATTCCTCTGTCGTCTTAATTCGTGTTTCTCTTTCTTCCTCTTTCTTCTCTCCAAATCTTTCATCTTTTTCTTTGCTTCTGCTTCTCTCTGTCTCTCAGTGAGCATGCCAGCCAGTGAAAATGAATCCGTCAACACAGACAATGCCCCCGGGGGAGATGTAGAGGGGGAGACCTGCTGTACCCGGCTTGCGTAAGTACTTCACCCTCTCTCACGGTCACACCTCTTTTCCTCAGCTCTTAGTCACCTTTTGTCAATGCCAAGGATGAAATTTATTTAGCACCTTTCTTGTATTAGCATGTGAGTGTTTGCAGTTGTAGAAGTGGCTTGGCCTGGCTCTTTACCTCAATGGTCTATGTAAAGTCAGACCTCTGGTTTTTAAACTCATTGAGTTCATCCGCCAATTCTGGTTAGAGGAGAACAGAATGCAGTGGGGTATCATCAAATGACACAATGATAAAATTGTCAGATCCAGCCAAGGAATAATTTGGTGTAATTTAAAAAGATAACTAACCAATGTTGCTCTTTCCACAGGCGGCCTTTTCATTTCACAGTCAGTCAAATGTATTATTGTATTCTAATATTACTATTTTTTTTTAGACCAATGCCATAGTAATACAGCCGCCATTGTACTAATATATAATAATGAAGTTTAAAGTTGGTTCTAAGTTAGTTGCTTAGTCTTAGGCCAAACATTTATTGTTTTTTTCTTTTTCTTTTTATTATTTAAATTTAACTATATGATTTATCAAGGGAAACTTTTGTAGTTTTTAAAAGTAAAAAGTTTATCAAACAAAATTAAGATCCGTTTCACTTGCATTAATCTTTGTATTATCACGTAAGCACTTTAATTGATGAATAAATGAGAAAAGAAGCCTTCTGTATCTCACAGCTGAAGGCCTGTTGACTCACAGGAGTCTATACAAGCAAAACCCAAATATCGTCAAAGCGGCACATACTTCTACAATACATCTGATCTAAAGGGAATCCAAGTCTCTCTTCTTTTTTCTCTTTCTCTTCTGCTGCTTTCCTCTTTCCTTTATGCGTATGCTGGTGAAGTGTATTCCTCCTCCCCTTTAGGAGATCACGAACGGCTGACTCACTCACTCCCGCTCTCCCCCCTTTTTTTTTTATTTTTTACATTTTTCAAACAAGTTCATTGCTTCTTCTTAGATACAGGGCCACGAAGGTGCCATGACCCCAGTGGGCCCACTTGAGCACACACAAGCAAACACACCTACATAATAATCTGTTCATTCCTGTGAAGATAACTGAATAAAATAGAATAAGGTATAGTAAAAAACAAGTTAGGGGTGAAATCAAACTAAATCACAAAACTCAAAGGAACACTAAAGCCAGTAGACAAACTTGGATGGCACACTGTTTATCTGTTCTCTCACTGTCCATCTGTTACTTTGTCCTTTGTTATGTTGTTTGTTTGTCCCCTGTCAGAACAAAATAAGTCATAGAAAAGATTATATCATAAGAGTCTTCAGGAGGTGGCAGAAACCCATCAGGCATTTTCTCCAAAATGCAGGAGAAATAGATTATAGGGAAAAGAGTATTTTATATGACTTGATACTTACCGTGTGTATCTGTGCAACTGACAGATAGCTCATAACCAGCTGGAAATTTTCCTGATTCATCCATTAATGGTTTCATAATAAAATGTAAACTAAACCTGAACAACACCAGATAAACTTTTGGGCTTGTTTAAAGATACCAAACCATGTGTGTGCATTAACAAGACTCCAGCAATACAGTTCCTGTCAATATACGACGATGATTTGATGTATTGCCATACTGTATAAAGGACACTATTATATGCATAAAACCTGAGTGAAGTAATGTTTGCTTGTTATGCAGTTGCTATGCAACCCCTAAAAGTCACTAGGTAATGGCAAAATTACTTTAATGAAAAAGGCTTCTCTAAAATCAACACCAAAAAGTAGTGGGACTTTGAAAATTATCACTTTGGAACCAAGCAAAAAGCAAATCTTAAAAACAAATGGACTCCCACACTGACACTCTTGGGAAAAAGTCCCCAAGAAAATCATAATGGCCTAAATCGTTTACCTTAGTTGTTTAAACCTGCTTGAAAAATACATTGTGTCCTTATTTAAAATTGCTCATTGTATCAAACCGGGAGGAATTACAGATATTGTCTAATTATGTACTATACCAACAAACACCTTGTTGCTGTACAGGTCATAATTTGTGTAACTTTTAAAACTGCTGCAGGATAAACGTGATTGAATTTGAAAATCCACACAAAAAGATGCATTGCAGTAGATGCCTGCAACATCCGTCTCCCTTTACTTCCAAAAAGGGGCTCAAGAATTTCCACATGAAGTTTTGAGTTTTACTTGAACAACAAGTATATTTTGCAGTTACAATATCCATATCGAAATAAATAGTAAACCTCGTGGTGATTTCCTCTGTGAGAGCGCAACAAGTTGGGCTGGGGGCATTTACTCACACTAAGACTTGGGACTTTCAGTGTAGGTCAGTTCTTCTTCACATCACTATGGAGACAGACCTCAGGCTAGGAGCTACTTGGGCGTCCAATGATCTCATAATCGAGACAGACACATGGAGAGAAGAGGCGTGTGTACTGTCAGCCTCCATATCCAATCAGTCAGTCATTTTATTCTTTCTTTCAGTCAGTCTGTGAGTCACTATATTGCCTAAGTCAGCTGGTCAGTCATTTCATCTGCTTGTACAGGCAAAATCAGTACACAACACACACAAGACTTCCAATTTTATTGTTGTAGTTGTTGTATTTCAAATAAATATATAAACAAATTAAAATGATTTGATTTACAACTTTCTACCTTAGGAAGCTCTTCTCTTCTCCTTCTTCTGTCTACCCAGAGACAAAATGTCGTTCATAATCTCTTGTCCTCAGTTCTTTATGTATGTACTTTTTGCTGTTACAGTGGTGAACAATCAACTGATATTCCTGTTATATCATTAAGTTGTGTTTTTTCACACCAGGGTTAATTGAAGGAAAGTCAAATTCACAGTGTTATTTCTTTTGACTGGATGCCACTGTATATATGTTTGTAGGGGGTGATTTGTTCAAAATAACTTATGATAATGGTATTTGCTGTATTGTTTCCAGTATTGGTTACCATTTGGTGCATAAAAATGGATAAACATTTTTTAAGAATATAGTACACGTGCGCTGAACCATGTTTCTGGTTTTGAGAGGGGACCAAAAGCTTTTGTGTTTGTGTATTTCACCTCAGACTCCAAACTAGCAAATCTAATTCAAGCTGATTGTATTTGAAAAGTCGAGGGAATACTGGTCACAGGCACAGCAAAGTTGATTATGCAACAAATATGTAATTGGCATTTGTGATAATATAGGAAGCTATTCCTCTCAAATCACCCCTTTCATGTTGTGTACTTGTCTAAATGTGTGTTATGTGTGTGTGTATAATCCATTTTGTTTTCTGTGTTCCAGAAATAGGATCTCCAAATCCAAGTTCAGGTTAGTCGTCAAACTCACCTGCTCTAATGTCTCTACTATGGTCTTTGTTCTGTATGGTCACTGAATGTGTGTATGTGTACAAGTGTGCACAGACAAATCAGAGAGTCCTTCTATTTAACAAATACTTTACACCTTTTATATAATACACAGACAGGCGAGCTGTTTTTCCATTCAGCAGTCCTTTTGCTAAGCTAAGCAAACTGGCAAAATACACACGTGCCCTAGATATATGGGAGAGATCATTTTTCTTAGCTAACTCTCGAAGAAAATATGTATAAGCATCTTTCTAGTTTCAGTGATCTATTATATTCAGCATGGTAAGGACAGTTAGAGTGCCAGAGCCAGTTTCAGCTCTCACTGAGTCTGAAGCAGCCGAACCGATCACCCATCTAACACCAACAACCAATCAATCTCACAGTAAGACCATTACGCAATTTAGACTCACCAGTTAACCTAAAGGGTTTATAGCACACCTCTTAAATCTCAACATGTTGTGTGGATATGGGCTACGAACAAGCTGATTAGAAAATGGGATCGAAATGGGAAAGGAATTTGAAAGAAACCAGAACCTTCTAGCTGTGAGCATGTTGGTTGAGCACGTAGGCGACAGTGAAACTCATAAAGGTTTGGAGATGTTTTAAGATAGAGTCACTATGACAAAAGTAAAGCTGACTTCAAGTTCTACTCTGCCAAAGTCTCAAGATCCAATTTCATTGTTAGTTTTAACTACAGTTAAGTTTGCCTTGTTTTATAAGATTATTTTACTTCCGTGTTCGCCTGTAAAGTCTACAGTCTGTGTTGTCAGACTGCGACTCTCCATCCAGGATCTCACTCTAGTGCTTCGTTTCTCTTTTTTCTTTCTGTTCTTTTCAGCCTAAGTTGTTCTGTTTATTGTGGCCAAACCATAAAGAATTTCAGAAATTTTGTCGGTTTTCAGGCTTGTTCACTCCAGCGCTTCCAGTCATCAGCTGATGGGAACAGTGAACTGTCTGGTCTTTGAAATTCTTAGTTCGTCTTCCCTACATAATAGTAAAGTGTATTGTCCTGTCAAGGGACTGAAAAATCAAGTTACCTATGAAGACATGCTTAGAATCTGAATATGCTCATTTTTGTACTGTATGTTACTATAACAAGTTCTTTTAAAAGGTCACCAAGATGTTTTCCCAAATTACAATCAGACAAATTATTAATAATAATACGTGATTTACTCTAAGAATGCATGTCCGTTTGTGTGTTGTGTCTCGTAACATTCAGCTTGTTTGTCACGACAGAAGCTGCTGCGAGCTCTGACTGATTTTAACCGGTGTACACACAGTAAAAGAGAGGTCTGGTGAGACCTTAATTTTGCAAAGACAGAGCGAGCGCACTTCCTAGCGGCTGTGTTGATTTGTTTGAAATGAGTCCTGTTACAGTAGATGACACATACCTGGTGTGGTACAGTAGATAAATGGATTGCACGTACATGCAGAGGTAGTTGTGGTCTGCTCTGGTGCAGCCATACTGTACATAGATTACCGTTGTTTTTAAGCAGTCTATTATTAACAAATGCATTATATTGACTTGAAGTGTTCAGGGTGACACATACATTACATATAAAACGTTGAATTCAAGCTTCTGTGCCTTTCCAGTTCATTTTCAACGGCAGGGCAAGAAAATTTCAAAAGACCTTGTCCACAGCACAACAGAGATCAACATGTGGAATTGTCTAAAACGGCATTTGGTTATGCTAAAACCACTTCTCCGGTCCTTTCAGTAATAGTCATTATTTTTTTGTTCTCGAACACTGCGTATCTGGTTGTCTTCATTTGGCCTCTTCGTGGTGTGCCACATTTTTTAGGGATGACTTACTGTGCTCCGCAGTTTTGCTCTCAAACAACCCAACAACCACAGGCCGAGACATGATGTCACCACTCCTCTGTATACAAACAAACTGACTTTCTTTGTCTTCTTTCTCCTCTATTTGTTTTTCACTCTTTTCACCACTTGTTTCATTCGAGCATTCTTTAAATTTTTATTATCTTTTTTGTCACGGACCACCACTTTACCTCTGTTTTCTTTTTCTATATTATCCTCTATGCCACCTTTTCCTTTTCCCTTCACTTGCCGCTGGCTGACATTCCACTTCCTCCGTCCTTCTTTTCTGGCCATTCTTTGACGACCTCTTTTTTGCTCCCATTTTTTCCTTACATCTCTGTTTCTCTCGATCCATCCTTTTTTCTCAGTCGCTACTCTCGGAGGTGGAACAGACTGTGCAGGAGAAAGTGCAGAGCGGCAGTCAAATCACAGGTTTTCTATTGGCTGGTCATCTTCCTGGTTTTTCTCAACACGCTGACAATTGCCTCAGAACATCACCAGCAGCCTCAGTGGTTAACTGATGTACAAGGTATGTGGACTTAGGTTTGCATATACATACACATAAATACTAATGTCCGTCTATTATATAATTTCTGTTTTCTTCTTTCACTTCCCTTCTTTCTTGTGATGGATTCTTTCTTTTACTTACTCCTTCCTCTGTTCCTCCTTTCTCGCTCCATCTTCTTCTTTTCTCCTCAGACATAGCCAATAAGGTGTTGCTAGCACTTTTCACTGGGGAGATGCTGTTGAAAATGTACAGTCTGGGCCTACAGGTAGGAGGCTGAAGCTAATAAGACTAAAGCTAATAAGTCAGCCAGAATTCCCAGAAATAATTTAAAATCTTTATATAATTCTCCTATACCTTCGACTTTTTAAAATATGTATCATGTTCCTTTGCTCTCCACAGGCATACTTTGTTTCCCTATTTAATCGCTTTGACAGCTTTGTAGTATGTGGAGGAATTCTTGAGACCATTCTGGTGGAAACGCAGATCATGTCTCCTCTCGGCATCTCCGTGTTACGTTGTGTACGTTTGCTTCGAATCTTCAAAATAACCAGGTTAGTAAACTCATTTGTTACCAGATTTTTTGCTGAGAAAGACCGAACATGTCTTCTCTTCCCAAACAAAGACACTTTAAAGTCAGCTAGTGCATTGCTGGACAGTCAGAATCAATAAGGGCTATCATATTAAATGTCCACAGATTGTATGATTTTAAAGTTTGTTGAGACGAGGCTTTTGAAAAGTCAAATAAAATACAATATTTTTTATCGGCCAGTTTGACTTTAATTGTCAATTGTTTAGTTCTTTATTTGTTTGCTCTTACACACCGTTTTAACTGGACTTTTCACCCCCAGATACTGGAACTCCCTGTCCAACCTGGTGGCCTCCCTTCTAAACTCTGTTCGCTCCATCGCTTCCCTGTTGCTCCTGCTCTTCCTCTTCATCATCATATTCTCCTTGCTCGGCATGCAGCTCTTTGGGGGAAAATTTAACTTCGATGAGACCCGACGCAGCACCTTTGACAACTTTCCCCAGTCTCTGCTTACTGTGTTTCAGGTAATGACACCATAATGCTAAATTTTCCTGTTCTTCGGCTGCTGTTTTCTCTTCTTTCTTGCTCACTAATCCATTTGCTGCTCCTGTCATGAAATTATGATCTCTGTCTACTTCAACTGTACAATAAAAGGTTTATATGTCATTTAACCTAGTATGAGACTTACAACTAAATTTAATGGAATCCATTTAATTGCATGCATGAGATGAGTTCTTTCAGATACTGTAAATGCAGATAAGATTTTTATTACATTTATTTCCTTTCCCTCAGATCCTAACAGGAGAAGACTGGAACTCTGTGATGTATGATGGCATCATGGCATATGGTGGACCATCTTTTCCTGGCATGCTTGTCTGCATCTACTTTATCATCCTCTTCATCTGTGGAAACTGTATCCCACCACAGCAGAGGTTTTAACGAATAGCTACTCGGCAGTCCAGATGTTGATCAGGATGGTGAAGGCAAAAATTCACATGTGACAAGTCCTGATCTATAATTGACAACTACATTTTAACATTTTAACAGTGATACTGTGTTGACTAAAAGTCTATATTTTTTTTCTTCCTCTTTAAGATGCAGTTGAAAGAGGGATAGCTGTGTCTTGCATGGGGAAACGTTCACCAGCCACAGCTGTTTGCTCTAGATTAGTGTTTGTGCATTTAGGACTTCTGTTTCTTTCAGATGTAGAATAGTTATAAATTATTCACTTATCTTACAGGTGATGTTTATAGCCCACTACACTGACAATCAAAATGATCAGCAACATCCTTAACGTTAATCATTTGAACAGATATCCTACTGAATGTCTTCTTGGCTATCGCTGTAGACAATCTGGCAGATGCTGAGAGCTTGACATCTGCCCAGAAAGAAGAGGAAGAGGAGAAGGAGAGGAAGAAACTGGCCAGGTAAAGCAGAAGAATGAGGGAACCATTGTTTGACCAATACCACAAACACTGGTAGGGGGAAGAGAGGAAAGAGGAAACTTTGGCCACAGGCAATAAGGGCTTTATTTTCTGTATTATCCTGTATAGTTGGAAATACTCAGAGGCATTCAAGGGTGCTGATAGTGGACATCTGAAAATAAAATATTAAAAAAGCACAACAATTAGAGCAATTGGGATTTTAAAACAGGTTGACATTTCCTTGCTCTGCTTTACTATCTAAACCAATTTTTTCAAACAAAAAATAATTTGTCAGCTATAATAATGTGAGGCTTTAGTGCACTTGAGGAAGATAAATGTCTCTTCATTAAATGTCTCTTCTTTGTCACGACCTGTATTGATCTCAGAAAAAAAGTATGATGAAAACAGTCATTTGTCTGCCTAACTGCTCAACCTCCCACTGTGATTGAAATACAGTATTTATTTTGTCCTTCTAGTGTTACTAACACTCCTAGGGTTAAGAAAGGGGAAAAATGCGAAAAATGATGATCTTAGTCCTTCTTCCTCCAGGTTGGCCAGTCCAGATAAGCGACATGATAATGAAAAACCACCTTTGGAGGAAGAGAAGAAGGAGAAGATAGAGCTGAAATCCATCACTTCCGATGGAGAGACGAACACTGCTACTAAGGTATACATAGTGAAACACGCATGTGGAATGACTTGCTGGCACAGTGTTTATTCTGTCAGTAAAGCAAATAAATTAATATTGAAAAAATTCTCTCCCTCAGCAGATCAACATGGATGACTACTGTGGGGATGAGAGTGAAGAGAAGAACCCATATCCTGCAAATGATTACATAGGTAACATATGTAATGAATGATTTAACCAATGAGTACTGTAAGGGAATTTATTGATACCAAAGAGAACTTATAAAGTATCTAACCAGCAACTATACAGGTCTTTTGGACTGTCCTGTTAAATTACCTACTTCCTTTCTTTGTTAGTTACTTAGGGAAATCTGGTAAAGCATCCTATACATATAAGCCAGGCTTTACACACAGTTCTTTTCCTTACTTTATCAGATTTGCAAATGCATAAAGTACTTTAGCTTAACTTTTGAATATGTTTCAGTATTTGTCATGTAATGTTCATTCTGTCATACTATTGTGTCCATACTTATAAACCTAATACTACCTACTTTTTTTCTTCTCACGTTTTATTTATCTTAATCTCCTCTTTCGTTCTCTTCCCCTCTCTCCCCATCAGGAGACGATGATGACGATGAGCCAGAGATGCCAGTGGGCCCAAGGCCGCGCCCACTTTCTGACATTCAGCTGAAGGAAAAGGCCGTTCCCATGCCTGAGGCCCGTGCTTTCTTCATCTTCAGCCATACCAACAAGTAGGAGGACACCAAAGTTCTGCTTCTCATTATTTTCTCTTCTATACTTTCCTTTTCCTCCACTTCTTTCTCATTTTCCCCTGTTGATTCAATCTCTTTTGCTCAGTGTGTTTTCCTTGTATGTTCCATCATTTAATTTAATCAAAAATACACTGATCATTTTAATATTTATTTATTTTGCTCTATCTCCATCTAAGTCTTTCTCTCACTTTTTTTTCTAGATTCAGGGTTCTGTGCCATAAAATCGTCAACCACAACATTTTCACCAACCTCATCCTGTTCTTCATCCTGCTCAGCAGCATCAGTCTGGCAGCAGAGGACCCAGTAAAGAACGACTCCTTCAGAAACCAGGTAATACATCCAATTTAAAGTCTAAATACACATTATATACATATACACACACATATATATACACATATACACACACACACACACACACACATATATATATATGTATATATATATATACTCATTGAGACCCAAACAGATTATTGCATACTGTAAACTACAAGACTATTGTGACTGTCCTGTTACAGGTAATGAGAATTCGATCAGAAAATACAAACTGTGATTAATTTTGTGTTAAGTAGATGAGAAAAGCCTATAAACTTTGGTTTCTTTATGTGTCTCTTTTCTTTTCAGCCATGTAACCAAACACTATATTTGACAGTAAAATATATGATAGACCCCTTAGCTGCATTTAATTATGAAGTTTTATAAATAACACAGTTTCATTTACACGCACAAGTGTATCTTAACTTCACTTTGTCTCAAACCAAACCACAGAACATGCACCGCTTGTGTTTATGAAAGATGTTTCTGCTCCACAGTTGTACACAGTAATAAAGCATCAGCATATTGTTTAGATATTAATGTTGTTTGCTGCTCATTTCTGTAATAATTGTGTTAGAGGCTGTGCAGTGAAGTACATCAAGTAAAGACAGAACACTCTATTGTATTAACACATTGTTTATTCTCAATAATCTGTATAAATTGCCCTAGGGCTAATAAAGGTCTGTTTTTCTTGCCTTCAGCATACATCCTTTTATAGTAGTCAGAATAATTAACCTTTTTCTAAAACCATAATGAAATAAGGCATTGTTTTCAGAGTATATACCTCATCCTGTGCATTATTATTATAGCATGTTGTACAGACCTCGCATGATGCTGCAGTTGACCAAAAGTTTATCCTTAACCCAGATGAGCATTTCCTCCTCTCTATCCGAATTTCAGCTTCAACTGTTTATTGAGCTAATTCTAGAAAGTTGCTCTGTTAATTCACCATTAGTTTTGATTCTGTAAATTTGCAATAGCTGGCATATAAACTAACGATACCATGTGTCAGTTTTAGAAAGTCGTTGCATGTTGGGCAATAGAAAAGCAGTGTTGTTTATAGGGCCATAAATGCAATTCTGTAGTGTACGTAGGATAAAGTAAAAATGATACTGTTTGTTGTTTCAGATCCTGGGCTATGCTGATCATGTCTTTACTGGACTCTTCACCATAGAGATCATTCTTAAGGTAGTATGCGCCATTTACAAAATAGGATTAGTGGCCTATATGACCTTACTGTATTTTATTTGGTACCTAAATTGTTTGCACGAGGGACGAAAAAAATCTACCTAGGATTCCAAGGACCTTGCATGTTAACAAAACAAATAAGGAAAGATTATGTGGTTAATGAGACAGCTATAAAAACAGCCTATGAGGAGAGGAACACCATTCCTACAGTCATATCACAGTGAAGGTTGGCTGATGTTTTGGGAGTGCATGTTTGCATCAGGCACTGGAGCTCAGCATAAAAGTCAAGGAAAGAATAAATGCAGCACAATATCAAAAGATTTTAGAGCAAAGCCTCCTAACATCAGCCAAAAAGCTAAAACCGAGTCATTGGATGCTTTAACAAGACAATGCTCCATAGCACAGAGCAAATTCAACTCAAGAATAGTTCAAACAAATAAGCTGATTTTTTTTCTATGGCCTCCTGAGTCTAAGGGCTTTTTAAAAAATTTGGGTAAAATTTTTGAATTGAGGGCCATTTGCAGATTATATGTGACCCTTAATGTGGACGTACGTGCTCTTCATGCAATCTTTCATCTCTGCAGATGACAGCCTATGGGGCCTTTCTACATAAAGGTTCATTCTGTAGAAACTATTTCAACATTCTGGACCTGGTGGTGGTTAGTGTGTCACTCATCTCCTCTGGAATACAGTGAGTGCATTATAATGCTTGTTGCAACAATCCTCAGTGACGTTGTATTATGCAGTATGATTAAATGTTTGTTGCTACATGTTGAAAGATTGTGCTAGTCAGCCAGATAGCGACTACTGCATGAGACACAATCCAAGAGCAACGAAATCAACTAGTGGAGTAGCTAAGTAGGGAAATATTTTAGTATGTTAATTGCCCCATGCTTCTTTCTTCGCTTCTTTCTGTTCTCTAAAAACTTCACACATCATTACTCCCAATCCTTTCTCTCTTTGTGATGTTTATTAAAAATGTTCATGCATCTTTAAGCAATTAACTTCTTGGAATGCTGTGATATTTCCAGTGTTTAATATGCTATACAACACTCTTTGTCTCTAATGCTTAATAGACTAGACTTCTCGACGTAAGTCCATATTAGTCAATGTTAATAACCCCCATAACAGACCTTCACCTTAACTTTGTAAAGCCGTCACACTTTTGATTTGGTATTTCAATGGTCTTGGAGAGTTTAGAGAGTAACTTTTGGAGAGTTAAAACCTGCTTCACAGCAACAAAGTTTAAAACAAGACCTTTGTATGTGATGTTATTGGCGGGTTTAGTAGTAGTACCGGTAGTTGTTTTTATGAACAAATGGTGGATGTTTGCTAAAATTCGTAGGTAGGTAGGTAGCAGCATATTTAAATTCGAACCAGAAAACACGTTTTAATTTGACACTGTTACCTTTCAAATCACACTTGAGTTTTGTCATAGATTTTTAGAAGTCAGTTCTCATATTTTGGAATAATGTGAACTCTCCTTGGCTATAGAAATGATACCTTAACGCTAAAAGTCACTGGGTTTTGCCTGTTAAGAGTAGTGAGGGAGTGCAGGATTTTTGTATGTATCACAGTCAAATTAATTGTGCTGGATTGATTTCAGTAGTTCTTAAAAAGTGTTACGATTATTAGAAAGAAAATGTAAAGGATATGGAAAAGAAAAGGTCCCTTTAAGTCCAAATTGTCCAAAGTCCAAGATTATAACATGTACAGCATATAGATGACTCAGGTGGTACTCTATTATGGCAGACGATTTCTCACTCTTTTGTTTTCTGATTTATAAAGATATTAGTCAATTAGTAAATAGCATATAGTAAGTTGAAGCATCTGGCAAAAACTTTTTTGAAATATCTGAAAAATTGAAAGTAATGTTTAATGAAGTTTATTAGTTGTATGGCTTGTACCGCCCTAAAACAAATGCTCATAGGTAGTTTGACTGTGATATGTTACTACATCCCACTCCACATGAACTGCCCTTAACTGCCTTCAAACTTGACCTTCCTGTGTAAAACGTTCAGCAATGGGGCTTTTTCTTACTTTCTCTTTAAAAGTCAGCGCACAATAAAGTCCCTTGCTTTAAATCACTCCTTTTCACCATCCAAAAAGTCACTCCCTTAAAAAGATACATTGACATTTTGAATATACTTTTTTCTACTGTCTTTGTGACGTTATGGGATGAGATTTTTTGTTTGTTCTTCAGTTAACTGAATTATTGGATAATTAGTCTTTCTCATTAAAGTTAAAGGATAATTATACTGGCAGGCTTAGATTGTAGACACCAGTTAGTAATATTTATACTAGTTCAGATAGCTGAGGAACAAATATTAAATCTTTTTCCAAATATTTATTGTAAAATTAAAAATGTCAATGTATTAATTTGTATATTTTTGTTAATATCTAGAAACTTTTATTTTGAACTACTTCCTTGGGCTTTTACTGACACTCTTTTACAGCGCTTGTCTATAAATGTCTATCTGTGTTGTTCTTGTGTGCGTTTGTCCATGTATCATTTGTGTTTGTGTGTTTTGTGTATTTACCTGTATCATATACTGTTTACGCTGATTGTGGCCCATTATGATTAATAATGAGTGGACATTTGGACATTAGCTGTACAAAATCTGACTTGGATGGATAATCAGTCCCCTTTATCAGAGCAGGTGCTCACTCAAAAAATACTAAAAAGAAGTATATGATAATTGTTTTAGATGAAGATTTGATAAACCATTCAAGCATATAAGTAATTTTTTACATTACTTCTAATCTCTGAATCAAAATTACCTTTATTAGCCAAGCTTGCTTGCACATCAAAGAAATTTTGCCTGGCTTCTAATAGATCTCATTGTACTTACAAAGAAGTAAATGCTCTTTCAATCCACTGTTAAAACTGTGATCTTACTTAAATTTCATAGAAAGTGTAGTTTGGTATATGTTTTTTTACTTTTTAGCTGCAAACATTCTATAAAGTTTATATTTCTTGTAACAATTTCATTATCTTCATTGTCAATGTTCATTTTATTTGTCTCTTGTTTAAAATTTTTTAGCATTATTTTCTCATTGTTTTGGATATTTTTTTGTTTTTGGAGTTCACTTCTATTTTCCAGTTTAATTGTGCCTTAATTTTTAGAATTTCTTTAGCTTGTGTGTTGGTTGACTTCACAATCTCATAGTTGTTATGAAAAACCTTAAGCAACTATGCTATTGAAAGTTCACAAGGGTCCTCTAGGATTTGTCTTAATAATAAAATGGTGTTTAATCAGATTTACTGGTCAGTAGTTTTATGTTATGTTATGTTTCAGGTCCAGTGCCATTAATGTGGTTAAAATCCTGAGAGTTCTGCGAGTGCTGAGGCCGCTGAGGGCCATCAACAGAGCAAAGGGACTGAAGGTCTGCAACCCTCTACGCATAACAGCACATAAAACACACTCACTCTCTTCTTAACAAAAGACACAAAGATACACAAACACACATATATACTCACAAACATTTCTGATGTGTTTTTCAGCATGTCGTGCAGTGTGTGTTTGTGGCCATCAGGACCATCGGCAACATTGTCATCGTCACCACGTTGCTCCAGTTTATGTTCGCCTGTATTGGAGTACAACTCTTTAAGGTAACGAGTAAAGGAGATGCTGGAGCTGTCTGCAGGCTTTGTAAAATGTCATCAATGCTAATGCTGTAATTTAATAAATTTGGGATTTCTGTTATTCTTTTGTTTTTAGTGAGTAATATTTTTAGTGAGTAATTATGTACTTGTTTCCATCAGGGCAAGTTCTTCTACTGTACGGACAGCTCTAAACAGACTGAGGTGGAGTGCAGGTAGGGATGGCTTATAGTCTCTCCGCTGTACTTTAACTATTGGAAATTGAACAGTATGAACATCTGGGTGTCTGCTTGTATCGACAGGGGTTCCTACATCATGTACAAGGACGGTGATGTGGGGAAGCCTGAAAGATCCCAGAGAGTGTGGGAGAACAGTGACTTTAACTTCGACAATGTGTTACAAGGGATGATGGCCCTGTTTGCTGTTTCTACCTTCGAGGGATGGCCAGGGTGTGTGCCAAGATACAAACACAACGCAAATATTTTTTGACATGCACATTGGATTGTGTGTACACTGTGCACTTTTTTTTTTTTTTTTTTTTTTTGAAAGTATGTTTTTTTGGTGAATCCTCCCTGTCACTTAGGTTACTATACCGGGCTATAGACTCTCATGCTGAGGATGTCGGGCCCATCTACAACTACCGTGTGGTCATCTCCATCTTCTTCATCATCTACATCATCATCATTGCCTTCTTCATGATGAACATCTTCGTCGGTTTCGTCATTGTCACATTCCAGGAGCAAGGAGAGCAAGAATATAAAAACTGTGAGCTGGACAAGAACCAGGTAATGTTTGTGTAATAAGCCCTTCGCTGAATTTGTGTGTTTTATTCTGTTGTTGTGGCAGAAGTGGGATGGACATTTTTCAAAGGCACAAGAGAAACAGAATGGTGCGCAGGCAATAGTGGTGAGACTTGGAAGAGTCTGAAGAGGATGAACATGAGTTTTAGGGGCTGAACTAGTTCAGGAGTCCAGCCAGAAAGGAGCTGCAGCAGTTCAGACAGAAGATGAGACTAAAGCTTGTAGAAGGAGCTAGTCCAAGTCCCTGCAGCTGTGTTCTCTGTGATGATCCATGACTGAGAGCAAGAAAATGCAAACAGAGGGTGGAAGAATAGAAGAATCGTCTGAGATGGAAAAGGCTTTTGTAGACTGCCAAAAGACAGTTCTACAGCTTTTACTCCATGACAGTCTGAGTGTAGAAGGCAAAATTTAACAAAAATGTAACTGTTTGTGTGTGTGTGTGTCTGTGTCTCAGCGTCAGTGTGTGGAATATGCCTTGAAAGCTCGTCCACTGCGTCGCTACATTCCGAAGAACCCCTACCAGTACAAGGTGTGGTATGTGGTCAACTCCACCTACTTTGAATACCTGATGTTCACACTCATTCTTCTCAACACCATCTGTCTGGCCATGCAGGTGAGTTTTGCGCACGTACACATTCACAGATACTTAGTTTGGGCCTTTGAATGTCTCCTATAAAACGGCTGTTCTTTGTGGACAATAAATCCATTGTTTGTGTGTCTTTGTAGCATCATGGACAGACGAAAAATTTCAACGATGCCATGAATATCCTCAACATGCTCTTCACTGGACTTTTCACTGTGGAGATGATCCTTAAATTGATCGCTTTCAAACCCAGGGTAGGTTCACTTCTCTAGGTGGTTTAGATCAAGTATAATAAAATATCCATTTGACTCTTGAAGTATTTACTTACTGATGTTGAACTATGTATTCCTTATCCTTAGGTCATTTAGTGCTCGTATTACATTAATATGGATTCTTGGTTTATCTGCTATTTACACAATAATAACACAAGAATGCTTCCCACTTTTATAGCAAGGTTAGGGGAAATTCCTTGAATTATTAGCAAAAATACAGTGATTAAGAGTCAGCATGGGCACTATGACCTGTCTGCAGCTACACAACACCATACACAGCAAGCAACGGTGCACTGTGTGTTGAAGCTCTTGGTAATCATTAAATTTTTCCCATGCTGACCCCTGTCTACCATAATATTAAAATTGGTGATTTTTTTATAAAAAAACAAACATTAATGAAAAAGCACATCCAGGCTTTGCACTCAGCTCACTTGCTTTAAAATACTAAAGTGAGCTTGAGGATTATTAAAGCAAAAACAAAATGCCAGCTAAGAATATTTTTCTTGTATTTTTTAATCCTGTACCCATTTCTTAACTCTAGAATAATAGCCCAGGTTTGAAAACTTTATTTTTGACTGTAAAGGAGTTGGTTCTATAGTTGTCTGCAATAATTTTCTTAGGTTTATTATTAGAATTGATAAATGTGACCCACAGAAATATATATATGGGGACCAGGATTCCTAACTACCCACCTAATTTTTTGTTACTCCAATTTACTCCCAAATCCAAGTCGTTATAAAACATGTGTATTTATTCAGATGAATAGAAAAAATGTTACTTTAGTATTACTTGTAGAGGAAACAACCTCCTGAGCTTGCTTATCTTAAGTAATACAATGTATCCTTTGCTATATTTCAGGCAAAGGTGGCTGTGATAAGAAATTATTCATATACTGTTCATGACAACCTTTAACGCTTGCACTGCACAGTTAATGCAATATTACATGATGATTACCTCATGTAAGGCTAATGTAAAATGCCAGATTTTAAATATGCTTTTTTTTCCAAAAATTTAATGTCAGGGTTTTCTGAGAACAATTTTAAACCTTAAATAAAACTTAATATAGAAATAACATAAAAATATTTTTGCATGTGAAAATAAAAAAAAAGTGACGATATATTACCAACCTAAAATATGGGAATGAAATTGGCTTATTGTTTCCAAAGCTCTACTTTAAATGCGTGTGTGAGTGTTTTCTGTGGTTTAATACATTCTTGCCCTGAGCAGCAGTCACACAGGGAAGACCAGCTCACTAACACTTTTACTTCTCGGGTTTTACAGCCATCAACACTCTGCTGGAATTAGAGCGAGTAGCATTTCCTCTGTGGTGAAGATTTATGCTGTGTTACGTGTTTAACTTTTAAACAGGTGTCACCATTTCACTTTCATGGAACAGCAACAGTTGGATTTCTTAATGTCATTACCTTTATGTTGTCTGCTTATTGTCTGATCAATATTTGAGTACATTTATACAGAGTCTCTTTTGACTTTTTTGTGTGCACTACTTCTTGCAGGTCACAGCAAATTATGACCGAACTCACTGTTTTAAAATGTGTCAATTAAATCAATCATCAGTGTTTGCATACTAATGTTGAGCACTTCTACTAATGTTTAACTCTAGTTTAATATTATTAGGCCATAAACACATTTTTATTAATACCAGATGGATGCCATGTATTACATGTATTGGCCAATTTTTTTTATAGATTTAAATAGGTCAGTGTTAATCTGTATAATTAAAAAAATCAGTAATATTGTTTATAATATAATTTATAAGTTGCAATATATGTTTATGACCAAACTATGTAAGATACATGGAAAGCTTACATCTTATAATTCAGATATTGCCCCTGCCCCAGCTTCAGGTCATCAGCTGATATTCAATAGCTTTACAGATTTCTGCAGTCTTGTTTGTTATTTTGTTATCCTTTGTAATAAACAGTCAACTAAATTCAGGACACTATTGGAAAAAGGTTATTCAAACCTATATGTGATATAAATTATGAGTATGAAACCTCAATTTCACCTAAGTATAAATCAAAGTGTTTCTCCATACTGGAAAATAACACAGTTCCAGGTCCATTATATCTTTGCAATGCAGGTCCGCAGCTCTGTTTACAATACAGATGGTATCTTTTATTTTACTTGCTTAAATAATACCATTTTGGCCTGAGGCTATGTAGATGTTTTTCCCAAATATTCACTATGTACCGCTGCGGATGATGAATTGCCCAAAATAAATTAAGTAAACATAGTGGCCCTTGGTATAATCACTGCCACAGTATTGCAGAATCACCCCAAGGTGCAGCAGGACTTAAATAACTGCTATCTAACACGCCATCCTTAACGAGCAGGACATTCAGCTCCACTTGATGAACAGATATTGCAGAGGAAGCAAGTTGATTCTTTTCATTACAATTACAATCCAAATACCCAAGCCGCTGTAGAACCTCATACCACCTTGATAAGGCTGCAAAGTGGCAGCAGATGTTGTTTCTAACCTGCCTCTCTTACCCTCCTCCTCTTGCTCACCTCATCTTGTGTAGGGGTACTTTAGTGATCCCTGGAATGTGTTTGATTTCCTCATCGTAATTGGCAGCATAATAGACGTCATTCTCAGTGAGATCAACGTAAGTATGATCCCCACTCTGCCTCTCCTTGTCTCTCCCTCTCTCTTTTTCTCACTGTCTCGTGTCCCGCTGCTGCTTCTAAATCTTTCATTCCCCTCCACTCTCCTCTCTTTTGTGGCTACTCTGTGTTGTGTTGTCTTTTCCTCTCCATATCTCTTTCTTCCTCTTTCTTCCTTCTCTTCCTTCATCCTTAAATTCAAGATTGCCGCTGCCACTCAAGGGACCCCCCAGCAACAAGGGTTCCTGAACAAGGACAAGCTCCTTCCTGGTTTTCATGAAATGTAGAGGCAACACAGGCAGGGTTTTAGCTTTAAACCAAAGGGTTTCTGTCTTGCGTTCTCCTTTTCGTATCCCTTACAGTTTCTCCAGTGGTGTTGGGTTTTTGATATTTTTTCTTTTTTTTTCCCCGCTTTTTGTCAGACTGTGACATGTCCTCAGGTTTGATTCCCGAACTAACTGAACTAACTCACTGACCAATCACAAAAAACCTTATTCACCTTTTTCATTTTTTTGAACCACAGCAACAGGGGTGTTTTTAGTTGTTATTTTGTCGCAGTTTGTTCTTTACTGTTGTTCTTGTTGACATTTACCTCACATGGACAAGCATGAATGATCGCCGCTGCTCTTCCTCTGCTGTTCATCTCTTTCAGACTGCCCCTTCCTTTTTTTTATTGCCATTTAATTTTGTTGATTCTTTCCCCCTCTCGTCCTACTAAAAACTCCGGTGCTCATGTATATAATGTTTTTATCTTATTTTTCTTCTCTCTCCTTCGATTTCTGTTTTTCCATTTTAAATGTCTTATGTTCTGTCCTTTTCTTCTGTTGTTTTTCTGTTCTTTCCACCCCTACGCAGCATTATTTTGTTGATGCATGGAACACATTTGATGCCTTGATAGTTGTGGGTAGCATTGTTGACATAGCGATCACTGAGGTTAACGTAAGTAGTCCAACTCCCTCCCTCCCTCCCTTCCTGCCTGCCTGCTCTGCCATTCCCACACACACAAAACAGACCGAGCGCCGATACCCATCTCGCATGCTTTCAAATGATTAGGAAACTTTAGCTGCACATTTGAACTTGAAAGATGCCTAAATAAGTCTGGCAGTGAAAACAACCAGATGTAGCACTATCAAAACAGCTCAGTGACCTTTGAATGGGTTGTGTAGTCATAGTTATTTGACATCCTGACATCTAAATACCTTTTGACATAGTGAGATATCCTTATTGCAATATATTATTTACTAAAATGTAAACACTCATTTCCATTTGTACGCTCACTGATTCCTATACTTTGTCAGCGAGTTTATATTCAGTGTAGTAAGGCCACAAATCCAAACTTTTTGTTATTTAGTTATCAGTATTTTCTTTGTATTTTCTAATATTTGAAACAGCTTCAGATAGGTATTTATGCCTCGGTCTGCTGAGCATCAATAGCGTTGAAGCTATTGCATTTGTCAATAGAGCCTATTGCATTGTCTCAGCACTTGGTTTGGTTTCACAGTGGGTTTATTTGATTTTTTGTCACTGCTGCAGGGGATAGTGTCAGTTCCCCTGGCATGATGCACACTGTATAGCATGACAGATATTAAGGTGATATATCAAGGCCTTGTACTAAATATAATATTTTCAGAAAAGATTTTCTGGAAGAAAGGGCTGGATTTTTTTCATTATAGAAAAATCATGTTTTTACCCGAAGGTCATTAAACTCTCAATTTATAAATCACCAGAGAAACTTTGCATTTAAATCAGAAAAGAAAATGCAAGTTCCAGTTGCATTTTATTTGTTCACCAATGGCATTGTCCAGACATGGGGAACAATTTGATTTATAAATGTATTTACTTGGGACCCATGAAATCTATGTAAATTATTTTTTATTTTTGAATTCATGTATTCTAAACATAGAAGCCTAGATAACATAGATAAGAATGAATATCCTAAACACAAGTCAAATGTTGAGTGTCTAGTGTTTTTACACTTCAGGGATAATTAGAGTTTTATTCATGTGATATTCAAAGTTTTCTTTGGCAGGAGAATAGTCTCAGAGCCATGCAAGACTGTGTGTGGAAGTGTAGCTGGGCAGAACTCTACTTCATTTAGCCTTAGAAGAAAATCATTTTGTTCTGTGATCAGCTTGGCCACTGAGCTGAATGTCACATTAAAACATTCTTGTGCTGTAATGGAGGTTTTTTAGCCAAGTGCATCATTTAATTTGCTTTTCCATCCATCTGTGAAACTAGCAGCAAACACCCAGTGAAAATGCTGGCGAAGACAGAATGTAGCTCAAGTGGCAACTAAGTATGTGAAAGGCCGTTCTTTATGAGTTTAACTTTGATCTATGTACAGTACTGCCTCTGTGTCAGCTTATGAAGCAGCACCAGCTTGGCTTGGTTTCTGCAAAGCATCTTTCTTTGCATCATTTCCTAAAAGCAGCACCATAGTGGAAATGTAGGTTATTAGTACCAAATAACTTGCTCTTTAACCTGCTAGTTCTCATGTAATAAAAACAGCCAGTTGCATTTTACAGCATTTCTTTTACTGTTAAGCTCAGAGATTAACAGTTAAACAGATATCCCTCTGCTGAGCTCACCTACAGTACATATTTAACCCAAAGATGGCCCCACACCTACCACCTAACTCTTGGGAATACAGGAAATAATTGGGATTATGTCACATCATTGATATCTAAATACGTTACCATCCGTGGGTCATTCATGTGAAGTGCTGCTCATACGGAGGTACACCAGTACTACAGTATGTTCCCCCCTGGTGGAATACAGCATGTTTCACCTCAGAACCACTGCTCAAGCAGACAGTTGTTGTTGGTAGTGTATGAACTAAGCATTTGTTTCAGTCTTTCAGAAGTGGACCCAGTTGTCACCAATGAGAGGCTGACAAAGCTGCTAATACAGCAAATGAAACTCTAAGCTGTACTTTGATGTTATTTCATATTCTGTCCATCCATTACAAGAATTAGATTTCAAAGAAGTCACAGACATATCATCAATTACTATTTTCTTATGTTGTCATGCTGATTGTAAGGAAATATTAGTAAGGCACTTAGCAAGGTTTTCAGGGCAAACAAATCAATTTGGAATGTAACATTTACTGTCACCACTGATAAATTTGCAACCTTCATACTGAGGTTCACATGGCCACAGATATACATCTTTGTCATCTATACAAGTGAATGAAGTTGCACTTAACACTTCATTTTGGAGTCTGCCTTTTATTTGGTTTGCTGAATTGGAATGATTGGCTTGCAGTTCTTTCTGAATGATTCATTGTTTTATTTTGTCACCTCTAACCTAAAGGCATGCCCCAAGTCTTTGGTTTTTCTTCTTCTCTGGTGGTTTTTGATCATTTGGGTCCTGAGATGCCCAGGCTATCCTTTGTTATCTTCTTTCTTTTTTTTTTTTTCTTAAGAAACCCTCCGCACTTTAATTCTGTGAGAACTCTGACCGTTTTTGAACTGGGACCCTGTTACTTTAATTGTTTAAATTCTAGCCTGCCACTGCATTTCATCAGGCACTAGAGCACACGTGAATGCTTTTTAACCTACTGAGCAATGCAATTAGAAACTAATAGTAGCAGCTTGCCAACAACTACCTCTCTTTCATTCCTTTCCTAAGTGCAAAGTGATGTGCAGTAACAGGCCAGCTTTTAAAATGTTATTACTTTGCCTTTAGTAAATATTAAAAGGCCACAACATTTCGTATGAGTGCACCCACTTCGCTGCTCTATGTGGTGCCTGTTGACTTAGATTAGCTGGATTTTCTGTGGTCATAGAAATAGAATACTTCCTTAATCCTGGGTCTCTTATTCTCCCCTGCAACCTGCGGGTGCTTCTTAAACCTTGTATGGTTTTTTCTTTTTTGGTTTTGGTTTGCGTAGACGTAGTGTGAACAGATTGATAGTGGTTTGCTCTGCGCGGTGTCAATGCCAGAATGGACTGCATCTACTACTCTTTTGAATGCCTCCTCTCTTCTTCTTCATCTGTCTTCTCCTTTTCCTGAGCTTTTTTCAGTTCACTTAACTCTTCTGTTGTGGATGTTTATCTCTCTTTCTCTGTCCTCTCTCTCAGTTTGTGGTGCTGCTTGCTCACTTAAAATGCAAGCTGGGTAACATGGGTCTCTTATGCTTTTCATAGAGGCACCTCCAGTATTTGTCTAAACAGTAATTATAATTTTTTGTGAGTCTCTAACCTCAGCGCATAGCAAATTTAAATCTGTAACAAAATTAATTCTAGTGTTTAGGGGTGTGACGCAGAATGTCCACATCCAAAAATGAGGATCAGAAAGGGTGTAAATCTGTTAAAAATCTCAAGAAACCTGTGTTACCTATTGAACTGACTGAACTGATTAAATTTTTGCTTGAAAAAAATTATGTGCAATGTGAGAAATCACCTCCAGTTCACTTTAACTATTATACATTCAGTGAGCTGAAACTAAAGTAATTCACATCTGCACTGTAGTTCAGCCTGAAATGACTACTGTATATACTGTACTTTTAAAATTGACTGGTTTTTTTTTGTTTTTTTAACTCCTTCAAAATTCATCACAAGCATCTTCCAGGGTCACATCTCGTCTGCTGTAGTCTCTGTAATTTGTAAGGTGTCAGATCCTTACAAATGTAATGAAGGGTAACACACAGTTTAATCTGATGATTGTTCTGTGCTTTGATTTAACTTTGAAATCAAAGCACATCCACATTTCAATGGCACTAAAATTGACTCAGGTGGCCCTTTGTTAATTCACACATAAGAACATATATACAAAGATACACGTCCTCCCACATTTCAGTTTTACTTTAGTTTGCCCCTCGGGTGTGTCGATGACACCTTCCTTTCCTGTCTCCTCCGTCCTGCACATGTTTTCTACTTATCCTTGCCGTTCCTTTTTACATCAGCTTTTTCCTGCCTACCTTCTGTCCTTTTTAAGTTGTCCTTTCTTACAACTCTCCTTCCATTCACACCGTATTGTACCTCACTTTTTATCAGACATGTACACAGACACACACACATACCGGTCATCTCGTTTTAATATCTTAAAGTTAGTGGCCTTGTTTTTTAATTGCAACATTAGTATTAAATACATTCTTGTATTGTACATGTGTATATGTGGTTAATGGTAAATATGAAATATAGCGACCTTTCAGAGTGTACCTCATTACTGTATGTGACCACAAAGGTGTATATGGCCTCGTTAAAATTGCTTTAAATGCTTTTTTCTACCCTTTGTTTACCCTACCATCTGAATTGTTTTCATTCCATTTTTCCTTCTTTGCACTTCTTTTCTTAATGGTAATTTCTTGTTTTATACTTTTTTTCTTTACTCTTTTCATTTCTTTTTACTTTTCCCCTTTTCTCTAAATAAGACTGGTAGCAAAAATGCATACATTTTGTGATATTTTAACATGGCCAATACCAAAGCAAAGGGAACAGAATCTGAGTCATATATTGAGATGCTAGTTCACTCCCAGCAGTCTCTACAGTGCTGCAGTATGAGGGAAGACCTGTGGGTGTCTCCCTACAGTATGTGATATTTGTGCTTCTCAGTGTTTAAAACCTGTGGGCTCCAATTTCCAAAAGCATCAAATCTGCTACTTGTCATTAGATTAAGATGAACTTCCTGTCTTACTGTATGTTATTACTGTGCTATTCTGACCACTCTTTGACCTGAAAGTAGAATGAAGTCATGGCCTGGTTAATTGACAGTTAAACAATTTAAACAAATGTACATCACTGATTTATTTCACAAGGGAATAAACATTCTACTTTTAATTAGAATGTGACTATTCTTAGGCCAAAGAGAAACTAGAATAACAACAACAGATAATTCAAAACAGGAAGTGTTCTTTATTGCCAAGATGCCCTTGGTAAACATAGTCTAAGGTAAGCTAAAGCTTCAGTGACTGTTACTGTACTATAATTTCAGCTGGCAGAAAGAAAAACAGATAGCTACAGAGGCGCCCCTGTGTTTCCTCATCAAACATACAAACACATAGGATCACATGATACAAGCTTTACATAAACATATTGGACATAGTCATGGACACATTCCTCTCTTTCCTTTTTTTTTGCTGCCCCAGACCACCATTTATTATTTTTACCCACAAGGCACAAGTAGAAATTTTCCCACATTTCTGTCTTCTAATATTTTGATAACAAGTAATTCAACCTGATGTGGCCCTCATGGAAGATGGGGTCAGTCTCTATATGCACTTGTATTTTACAGAATTATCCCACCTGGCCCAGATGAAATTATGTTTTTCACCTTTCCACCATGTGATGGTTGATCAGAGACTGAACCCTCATTATCGTGGTGGTTTGTGAGTTTTTTTGTCTGGGGAAATAAATATGTGAGATTTGGCAGACAGTCTCACCACTTTTCACATAAAAACACTACAGCACACACGCACACACACACACATTTCATGTATAGTGAACACACATACACACGCACTCACTCATCAAGGCGCTGCTCTGGTGCTGATCTTTGTTGCCTTTCCTTAAAGCCAGCTGACTCCTCCTCGTCCTCGTCCTCCTCCTCTTCGTCCTCCTCTTCTTCCTCTTCCTCCTCTCACCCCCCTGTGGTAAGGCCAATGGTACGCTCCAACGGTAACCTCGTCCGCCTCCCTGCCTCCTCCACCATCCCTCCATCCCTCCATCCTTCCATCCCTACTTCTGCTACGCCATCCATGGTATGATCCAGAACTTTTGGCTTCTCAATCGTCCTGTCACCTGTCCTCTGCATCTCTTCTGCAGCATGTCCTGATTTGCGATTCTGCAGCTGTTACTGTTTACTTTTAGATGTTTCTGTATGTGTATGATGGACACTGTATTGTGCCGTCCTAAAGTAACTGAAGTCTTGCGACTTTGTTGAGTGCCGATTGTCGTTGCCATGGCTTCTGTTCCCCTCACATCCCCAGTGGCTTGCAACTTGCTTGTTTCCCTCTCCTAATAGATGTGGTATTTTTGGTGCAAGACATCATGGTCAGGTATCATGCTGTCTTTCTTTCCTCCACGGTTTTCCACTGGCCTGCCATCAATCAATCTCTCTGTCTGTCTATTGATTGATCTATTTATCTATCTCTGTGAATTGGTCTATTTATCTATCTATCTCTATAAATCAATCTACTCATTTTAGTTTAAATAACTCAAACTATTATTCATCTTTGCTCTTTTTCTTTCTATCTGTCTCTCACTCACTCTCTCTCGGTCTCTCTCTCTGTCACGGTACTTCTCCCGCTCACTACCCTAAATCTCTCAATGGTGCAATGATGCCCACTGTGGTCCAGTTGTGGTATCACATGCAGTACAACATTTTAATTTAAACTCCTCAGAAGGATGTGTCATTTTCATCACATTTATCATTGCAAGTTGGGACAACTCACATTTTGAGTTGCTTTTCAACAAAACAGCAGAAAAACATCACATCTACCTTTAGAATGTACGTAGCAAAAATGTTCTGATTTTTCCAAATATTTTAGAAACCAGATCAGCATTCTGTTGATAAGTAACACTATATCTGTTATCCCAAACTGTAGTACAATGTGTGGAGAATGGCAAGTTCTTTTTAGGAGCACACTGTGTTTTCTCTGTGGGTTTAGTATAATGGATAGATGGCTTCTTGGAAAAAACACAAATGGCAACAGATTCAGAGGTCAGACAGGTTCCTTTTTTTAGTCACAATTATTGCATTGAGAATAGACAGTATGTCATTTTCTTTTGTACATTGTTGATCATGTTGATCTAGTTTTTTTCTGTCTTTACTCGTGCATTTGTGTGAAAGCTTGTTGTTAGATGTTGCTTTTTTGACATTTTTATTGGCATTTTTACATGATTTCATTATAGTTGCTTGTATGAAGGAGTATCATTGATTTACCTGATACATCTGCTGTTTGGGGTTTATTTATGAATAGGGTTTAATTATTAGTTTTGTTCCTTAGCTGCTGTATAAACCATATCATACTGTACACAAATCCTGATGGTACCTTTGTTTTTCCACCTTTTTGTTGCAGAGAACAAGCAGCAGCAGCAGCATAAATAAATAAATCGGAATTAGAATAGCACTCAGCGAGATGGCTGAATATTTCATCATGGAGTTATTTCCTGTGGATGACTACTGGCACTATAGACAGTTAGAAAGCTACAGTGACACTTTTAGTTGTGCTTTAGATGTTTGCAAAGGCAACATTTCACAACAAACCCAACAGAGGATTTCTTGAAGGCCTTGAGAGGTTCTACAAACAAATACATTGCATTACTGTGGTGATCAGTGGATAATTCCTCTAAGATCATACTAAGGAGAAGATGGTAGATAAAGAGATTTTGCTGCTGACTTTATCCACCTGAAAGCTATATTCGAATTGTTCCTGGAGGAGGCCACGACAAACAGTTAGCCTGTCAGCCTTGTCTGTGTGATTTATTAAAAACGATTGCTGCCTGCAGGTTGGAATTGTTGTATTGCATTTGTTGAGAATTAATAATGTGATTAATGAAATAACTAATCAATCCATCACTGAAAGTCTCCCTGGCCCAGTTTCATTCATTCAAATTTTTGTTTCTATCAGTGCGAAATAATCAAATCCTTAATCTTAGCTAGATGATTTACTACAGTGGTTACTAAAATATTTTAATACTTGTTTGTCAAGGGATTTTTGCAAGGATGTTGTAGGTGTTGTAACTATTCACTTCAGGGCTTAGTTTTGATGGGTTACTTAAGTTCTTTTACAGATAGGGAATTTGTATGTATCTGATTACATGGTTGGATATATTAGCTAAAGTGGGTGTAATGAGGAACATGGTGGTTTGTTGATTTGCTTGTTGCCAAGTAATTTTTCCATGAAGCCACACAATAAGCATGATTGCCCGATTCTCTCCCAGATCTCTTTTGTCAGTTAATTTTGATGGGATTTTGGAGGACGCTGATTTCCATTTATTAACTCAGTGTGTATGTGTGTATGTGTGTATGCGTGTGTGTACGTGTATGTTATGCATATTTACAACCACATGTACGTGTGGATGGGAATATGCATATAAATGTTACTTGTATGTATGTATTTTGCATATATGTTTGTGTACATATGCACATGTGTATGTTTGTGTGACCATCTTACATGTATGGTTGTTTGTGTGTGCGTGAATGTGTTTCCCTCCCTTACCTATCTGCATGTGAACCCATGCGTCCTGTGTTTTTTCTTAAAAAAAAACACCAAACCCCACCAAAAAAAGGGACTTCAGAACTCTGAAGAGAACGCCAGGATCTCCATCACCTTCTTCCGGCTGTTCCGCGTGATGAGGCTGGTGAAGCTGCTGTCTCGCGGAGAAGGGATTCGGACCCTGCTGTGGACCTTCATCAAATCCTTCCAAGTGAGGGGAGAACCGGACACAACATGCTAGAACAAGGGGTTGGGTTTACACAGGACATAAATGGCAGAGGGAAGGTGGAGCTTTAACCCTAGGGTGACCCAGATTGCAGCCTGTCTAAATGATTTTACGCTGCAAACAGCATCTAACGATTATGAAGTGTAAGGTCGTAGGTGAAAATTTTTTCATGAAAATCTGCTAAAGCAAAAAGTGACTAATGTAAAAAAAAATAGAAACGTACCGAAATTTCAGATCTGAGTCACATGGGGCTAAAAACAGACTTGTTCTCATTTAAATCCAGCCTGGTTTAGTCTCACAAGCCACCTTTCCTTTCCTTGCCTCCTCCCTCGTCACATCCACCTGCTTCTTGTGCAGGAAGTCAGGCCAAGTAGACATATAACTGTCTTTTTCTGTTTACCTACAGTATTACACAGAAGGAGGGAAAGAAAGAGGGAAGATGTGAGGTAACGGAGTGGAGGTTTAGGAGTCTTGCTGCAGAGGTAGGGAAGAATGTAGGGATATGAAGTTCTGAAACAGAAACTTAAAAATCCTTCTCCTTCTTCTCCCCCTCTCTTCTTACCTAATTTCTTCTTCTTCTTCTACCCTTTTTATCTCCAAACCCTACTACTAACCCCTGAGAGCTCACCAATTCCTGTAGGAAGGTTAAGCAATAGATAAGTTTAATGAAGCACTTCACCAAAAAATTAAATCATTTGATAGAGAGTTATGGGAAAATGAAAACAATCTATTCTCTCTCTCTTGTGTTAGCTGAAATGGTCCACTTCATGTAATAATTCAATCATTGGAGCATTGGAGATAATTCAAAATCAGACTCATACTGTCCATACATGTGGATTGATAATGAAAATTTCACAGTTTCATGATTTGGTCCTGCTCACTCAGGCACAAGGGTAATGTTGGCCAGGTGTTCAGTTTCGCATCGGTGTGTGAACATAGACGACAAGGGTTTTCTAGACATGTTTGTTTCATATGCAGTACATTGGGGCTGGTCCCCTGGCTAAACTCAGAGAGAAGCTTTTTCACTCTAAGGTCAGATGATTTGTCCGGAATTGTTTTTGGTGTTGTGCCACACAGGGCTGCAGCTTAGTTCACTTTCATTTCATAAGAGATAAAAATATATTTTCATTTTGCACCGACTGATATTGAAAAATAAACGTCATTCAAGCATTTTTTAACAGTCATAAGGTAAATCAGCTGTAGTCTAATTGCATGTGTGAGATATGAATGAAAGTGAACAGACTCCAGCCTTGCTGCATAATGCTGTAGATGACTCTTCACTGATGTGTCTCTCTTTTCTTCAGGCTCTGCCCTACGTAGCTCTGCTTATAGTGATGCTATTCTTCATATACGCTGTCATTGGCATGCAGGTAAGATGTCATTATGTTTGGCTCCCCCGTCTTGGTTTCCACTCTCTTCTTCTCTTCTTTAGCAAGCCTTCGTCCTGTGTCTGTCCTTCTGGAGTCTTGTGAGTTCCTCTTTGGTCACGTCATCCTTCTTTCTGTCTCTTTTCATCACCCTTTAGTACCTGGTAGCAGTCTGGTTTTGTCCCTCTATCTCATCTCTCTGTCTATCCTGTTCTTTTTTAAAAGCTGTAGTTTGTGTCATTAATGATGAGTAGGAGACACTTTGTGTGTGGTGATAGCTGGCCTCTAATTCTGATTGACTTCCTCTTGTCCACTCTCACATCATATGCTGTGTGCTGTTACTACTTCCTTCCCTCCTGTGCAGATGTTTGGTAAGATAGCACTGCGGGACCACACACAGATCAACAGGAACAACAATTTCCAGACGTTCCCACAGGCAGTGCTGCTCCTCTTCAGGTGAGGAATATATTATTCTTTTTATGATCATTATTTTGTACTTTTGTTTCTTTCCTCATCTTTACACTTTCTGTTTCTCTCATGCATATCCTTATTCTATTCTTCTTCTTGTGTCTATATCAGAGTCTGTAATGCCACATTGGCAATAATAACCTTTTGTGGTCTGCAATATTTCTATTTCTTTTACCCTGAAAAGGACTGTATAGTTTACATTAGAGCTTATCGTCAACATTTTGTGACAGCAGAAGGTTAATTAAATTCTATCGTGTCTGTAAATGCCAAGCTTTAAATTAAGCTGACTCTGTGATTCTCTGCACAAGCACTCCACTCTGAGTGGAGTCATTGTGAGAGAATGTTTTGCCTTTCTACTATGACACTATGTTTCTGTTACCATTCAGAGAGTTTAAAAAGTTAAAAAGCTGGAAATATTTCTAATGATCCCTATAACTCCCATACATCCAAACTGTACATGCCATCTGCTCAATAGTTAGCTGATAATTGTTGTGAATATAATGATATAGCAAAACATATTATGGTCCACTGAGGAGAAAACGTTCAGCACAGTTGTCACAGGACTCTACTGAAAATTCATTTCCTGGAAGCTGGAACCTCTCCCAGAAACCCCTCTGTCCTGTGTTGATGGTAAGATTCCATGCAGGGGACAACAGCCACAGAAACTGAAAGGATAACTCACACATAATTCACAAGTGCATATTTTGAAATGACATGGCAGCCAATTTATTATTTTCCTAAGGGTTTTGCCATTAAACTAGACAAAGTGTGATTTCAATCCATTCAAATTCTGGACGGACCCCATCATGGAATAAATCATAGCAGTGGGCTTCCATTCAAAAAGATGCCATACTTGGATACTTCATAATTGACGTGCTTAAGGGAATATAGTTATATTTACCTCAGTTTCAGCAAGCACTTTTGGATATGTCTCAAATCTAACAAACAGTCAAAATCAATAGATACAGTAAATAAAAGCCTCACGAAAATGTACACCTCACTAAAATTAAAAAACTAAAAAGCTTAAAAACTCTGAAGTATTCAGAATGGAAGACGGGCGTAGTGTAGACAAAGTTTCAAGCAACAGTTCTAAACTAAACTACTAAATCAAATAAAAAGGCAAATTTTCTTTTCTTTGACTGTAAATTTACTGTATCAAGATATAATAACTTTTTATGATATTTCTATGGTCTAACATTTGTCTTACTGTATTTCTCTGTTTTTGCTCTTGTTTCTATGTGTGTGTCTGTGCCGTTTCATTCAATGCTTGTATGCCTCTGCATACATGCACACGTCCATGCATCTCTGTGTGTGTGTTTATGCATAAATGCATATGTGACTCCATACCGATGCAGATGTGCAACAGGTGAGGCGTGGCAGGAGATTATGCTAGCGTGCGCGCCCAATCAGCCATGTGAGAAAGGATCCACCAATGAAAACAGCACATCCAATGAGGAATGTGGCAGCCAGTTCGCTATTATTTACTTTGTCAGCTTCTACATGCTCTGTGCCTTTCTGGTGAGTACAACGAAAAAAAACGATTTTTGTGTATATAAAGGGAAAACTTGTAAACAGTAATCATAATGCTACATCATACTCACAGTTAGGAGAATTGGAAAACAAAATAATCCTGAATATTGCACTTCCTAGTGTCTAGTCATCAATGATGAGAGCTTCTCATCATTGATCTTCTCATCTTTCTCAACTGGCAACAAGAAAATGAATAATGATACGTCCCTTGTTGTTGATGTTACTATTTCTTTCTTCTGATTGATGCCTGATTTTTAACAGATCATTAACCTGTTTGTGGCTGTCATCATGGACAACTTTGACTACCTTACACGCGATTGGTCAATTCTGGGGCCACATCATCTTGATGAATTTAAGAGAATATGGGCTGAATATGACCCCGAAGCTAAGTAAGTTTAAAGAAAGAATGCCACTGGAATAATGGTCGTTTCAACAGAGATGATGCAACAGTTGTATAATGTAATACGTGTGCTGTTTTCAGGGGCAGAATAAAGCATCTCGATGTGGTCACTCTGCTCCGGAGAATCCAGCCTCCTCTCGGTTTTGGGAAGCTTTGTCCCCACAGGGTGGCCTGCAAGGTAAACACACACAAAGTCCCATAAATTTCGAAGAGCGTTGCCATGGGCTGTAGAGCTGTAGAAAACATACAAATAGACAGAGGTTTTTATACCCCTGCTGTATACTACAACATATACATGTGTTCGTCAGTTCCCTCCGCTATTATGTGGCAGAACTAAAAGAAGAGGTCTCTCCACTAAAAATATCTTTGTTAAATCAAAGTGATAACATTTGGATTGCATATAACATATTAAACAATAACTTAAATGGTACAATGACAAAAAATAATACATGTAGTTTACACTAGTCCCAACATGCATATCTTCAGAGGACAATTATCTTCCATGTATTGAACTATTTACCGTATTTTCCGGACTATAAGCCGCTACTTTTTTCCGACGTTTTGAACCATGTGGCTTTTACAGAGATGCGGCTTTTCTATGAATTTTTCTGCAGCCCTCAGATGGGCGCTGTAGATGGAAGTCAGTGCAAACAAAAAAGCACCAGTTTTTATTCTTAGCGCATGCAACCCAAGACGCACAACAGCAAACATCAGCACTTTTACTGCCGTGTTACAGGAACCATTCAGGTTCAGGGGTATGAATAAACACTTATGGTACAAAATCTTTCTATGTAAATATCTTATTTCTCAGCCTGGATATTGGTGGCTTATAGTCCGATGCGGTTTATATGTGGCAAAATATATATTTCTTTTAAATTTTAGCGGGTGCGGCTTAAATTTAGGTGCGCTCTATAGTCCAGAATTTACGGTACTGTTTATTTTGCTGGCTTTCAAGATATATTGTTATTTTATTATTTTAGAACTTTGTGGAAATGACTGTGTGTGTGTGTGTCTGTCTCATGTAGCGTTTGGTGTCGATGAATATGCCTCTAAACAGCGATGGTACCGTGATGTTCAATGCCACATTGTTTGCCTTGGTCAGAACAGCACTCAGGATCAAGACGGAAGGTAAAACATATAAACACCGGTTCCAGAGAAGCTGTAAAGGCACAAGACTCACTCAGTTACAAACCTACGGACAGAACATCTTATTTGTATATACGAAGGTTGTGGAAATTAAATTTAGTGTATTTGGTCACGTTAATATTTACTTATACTGCAAAAAAAATAAAACACACAATTTACTGTAAATACAAATACAGACATTTTGGTGAAGCACCTGGACAATCTGTGAGGTAGTATAATTTGTAAATGAGTAAAACTATAAAATGCTAGTGTGATTACAGAGATTATAATCTATATACTTTCTGTCTCTGCAGGTAACTTGGAGCAAGCCAATGAGGAACTGAGAGCAATAGTGAAGAAGATCTGGAAAAGAACCAGCATGAAGCTCTTAGATCAAGTAGTGCCCCCTGCTGGTGGTATGTACACACAGGTCCAAACTCTGGACCTGAACTCAGCTATAGAAATCACAGATTTTTATAAGGGAAGCAGCTAATGCAGTTATTATTACACTACATATGGACACATGAAGAAATGTTTTAAGGATAAACTTAATTATCATATTTTTATTTCTTGCAGATGATGAGGTAACAGTCGGGAAGTTCTACGCCACCTTCCTTATCCAAGAATATTTCCGTAAATTTAAGAAGAGGAAAGAACAAGGCCTTGTGGCCAAGGTCCCCCCCAAAACTGCCCTGTCCCTGCAGGTACACAAACACACAAAAGACTTTAGTTTGTTTAGTCCTGAGCAGAAATCTGTATATATTTGTTACTTTGTGATTACATTACAGTTAGATTACTATTGTGTATGACTCACATTGTCATGAATGAACTGCAGTAGTAAAACACTTTGTGTCAGTGGTGAGTTATAAAGTTTTGACGGCACAATAACCATGTCTGTCTCTGCGTCGTTTCATGATAACTCAACACTCCGTGGTTTGGATGTGTGTGTAGGCTGGCCTGCGGACATTGCATGACATCGGTCCAGAAATTCGGAGGGCCATCTCTGGAGATCTGACAGTGGAGGAGGAGCTGGATAAAGGTCTGAAGGAGCCGGTTTCAGCTGCATCCGAGGATGATATCTTCAGGGTAAAGGTTGGATACACACACCCTCACTCACTCTCCAGAGAGAGAGAGAAAGAGAGAGAGATGATCAGCGCCCAGCTTGAAGCTGTATTATTGCTCCATGCACGCACACAAACATGCATGTGCTCAAATGGTCAAAAAAGCACCATTTTACACCACAGCTTTGCAGCCAGTCACTAAAGACAAACATTAGACATCGGGGGTTATTTTTGAATTATTCTATGACCATGAATTGTAAGCGTGGCTTTACTAAACAAAAACATGAATTCAAACACACAGTAATTGTGAGGGTGAGTTAAGCTAGTTTCCAGTCTTCCCTTTTCACTATCATTGCCATGTTCATATGCTCAGTTTTGTTTGCTGCAAAATTTTGTTACATTTACATAAATGTGTTGTACGAGACATACAAACTGAAAAACTGCTTCAATATATTTTCAGTAAAAATAACTAATAATTTATTTAACAATAATTTATTTAATTTTATTTAACAACAGAACAAGTAACACCTTTATTTAGTTTCTGACATAAGGTCATTGCTTTACATTTCCATTATGGCTGAGTAAAGTTTTGCTGCTGCTTTTAGTGAGCGTGACTGATTTTAATTATGACAGCTTATTTCAGTGTATTGCAGAATTTTCATTACAACCTAATTTTAACTCTCTGTTTTCTCCATTATTCTCTCTCTCTTTCTTTTGTGTCTCTTCGTCTTTCTCTTTCTCCCACTTGTCTTTCACCATCTCTCCTTAATGCCGCAGCGTACAGGTGGGTTGTTTGGCAATCACGTCAACTACTACAATCAGAGTGATGGACGCGCATCCTTCCCACAGTCCTTCACTACCCAGCGGCCCTTGCATATCAGCCAGAAGGGCTCACCTTGTGAAGGCGAGAGCCCCTCCCATGAGAAGCTCATGGACTCCACCACTTTCACCCCATCCTCTTACTCTTCATTAGGCTCCAATGCCAACATCAACAATGCCAATAACACTGGCATGGCTGGGGTGGCAACCCAGGGCATCAGTCGATTTCCGAGCCCATCTATAAGCACTGTGGATGGGCACACAGGGCAGCCGCTCACCCCTATCCTGCTGCCAAGATCCGCATGGTGCTTTCCTCCAAAGAGGTGAGTTCAGGCCAGACAGTAGTTACTTCCTGCTGTTTAACACGTCACACACAACACACTTACAGTATTTCATTTGGTATTTTTTTGTGCTCTTGAATTGAGGCAAAAATGATTAGGTTGTGTTCTTCAGTTTTTGATCATCCTTACAAAGATATTGCTAGATAGCTGATAAACATCGTGGAATTTCAGCACAGACATAAATGGGTCTTCTATTCCTTTCACTTTTTTCCTTCCTCCTCTCTTCCATTGTCTTTTGATTCTGGTGGCAAACAGGACCTGTTTTTATGACACCCTCATGCGGTATGTTGCCAGGGGACAAAGAGAGAACGTGTGCGTGTGTGTGTGTTGTTAGTCCCCTAACTACATGCAAAAAGTCTTCATAATGCTATATGAAATTGCATAGCTCGCAATGTGCCATAGTGACCCTTGTTGCTATGCACATAAGTGGTAATTGCTATAGCAAAATCCAGGCTACACGCTTACATTATAGAATCTGCTATCAAAGCCAGAGATAGATAGTTTGGTGCAACCTGGCCAAACCTTCCCTATCGAGGGCTATTGTTGCAGCTGTTTGATTGTATTTTTAAGGCATGTCTGGGTTGGACACACTGGCAACTCTCATCTATCATCTCTGTAGAAATGTAGAAAAAATGTAAATGTGGTAACATCTGAAAGCTTATATTTATCTGTAATTTAGTCTAAATAATATTGTATTGGATCAGGGGAAGGATCTCTTTGTCCACGTAGCATTAATTGGGTGCCTCCAACACATGAGAAATCTAAATAATTTACAACTTCATTTACATAAAATTTGCTTTAGGTGTTGAAAATCAATCCTTTGGTTAAGGACGAGATGGTATGTCAATTGTGATAACAATCTAATAGGCAGATTAACACATTTATTGTTAACACCATCTATGCAGCCATAGTACTTGTAAGGTCAGTAGCATCCTAATTTTTCATTCCACAGTTTTCTTTTTTATTTAAATTAACTCATTAACTTCTCATTGGAGACGATAGGCGACGACAAATTAGTTACAGGCAAAAAAATAAGCTTTCCGATGCTGATCTCTTTGAACTGACTCAATATATCAAACCAGCTGCTAAATGGAGTAAGCTTGATCAAACTCTACAACCGTCAGGTTTTAATCAAATCAAATGCTAACCCAGAGTTTGCTGTTGGGCCCATAAAAAGCTGTTGATTAAAGGGACATCTTGGCTTTTAGAAATTTGATTTTTTTTCTCTTCACCAGGTAAAACAAAAAATATATAGTTGTATTTTATATGTTCAACATTAAAAGAGTAGTGCTGTAAATTTGGAGTAAGAGGTTTGTTATGACTCTTTTGGGATTTTGGAATGTGACATGTTTCAGCTCTTAAGCAACAATCTGGTGAAGTAGAAATTATTAAAATTCAAATGTCACTATGTCTCCTTAAAGCTTACATCTGGAGTATGGAAGAGATGTGTAAAAGGGTGACAAGACATCTTTGGAATATAAAAAGAATTCAGTTTATTATAGATTATATGCAGCGTTTAATGTAGCTTGTTAATGTAGGAATTGCTTCTTAGGTAAAGTAGAAAAGACAGCCTCCAATTCTAGGACTTGATGACATCAGCATAAAAGGTACCTGTTTAATTTCCCCGCAGACCGAAATGAAAATACAGCTCTCCAAATATTAAATGAATATATTGCCCGTTATGAGCCTTTATCTTGTTTGTCCTCATCTTTGTTTTTAAAGATGTCTGCACCCCAGTCTTTTTCTCAGTTGGTCATGTTCCAGATGTTGCCTTTAATGCTTTTCTCCATTTTGCTTTAACAAAACTGTTGTGATTCCAACTGCATTTCCCTCTCCTCCTCCTCCTCCTTTAGCCTTTTCTTCTTATCCTTCCTTCTCTCTCTTACATACACTAGTCATACAGCCTCAGTGGGTATTTCAGTCTGTTCTCCTAAGCTTGTCTGCTGAGTTTTTTGCTAATCAGCTGCTTCTTTTTGTGTGTGTCTGTGTGTTTGTGTTCTGTTTATGTCCTCCCATCTTCCATCTGTTGTCTGTGTTTATGTTCATTTTGTTTGTTTGTGTGCCTGTTTTTTGTGTACTTGTTTGTTTGTTGTAGCTCGGACTCAAGTGACAGTCGCCTGCCAATCATCCGAAGAGGGGAGGGGTCAACAGAGGAGACGTACGATGAGAGCTATGGTGAAGACAGGGAGTACCACGAGGACGACCCCTCACTCTCCTCTGAGATGTACTGCAGACAAATAGCCAAACAGTTTAGTTTTTCATATTTATTGCAGCCTGTCTCAAATTTAGACATGTCATCGTAAACTCCCCTTTGTGAATCTGTGTTTACATTAGGCTGGTGTATCAAGATGAAACATGTAAGCAACTGACTCCCATGGAGGAAGGAGAGGAGGTAGAGGACAGAAGGGGAGGAGGAGGGTCTCCCAGGAGAGTCTTCCTCTGCCCTACTTCTCTAGGTGAGCAAACACACATGTAGATATAAATCTTTCCAAAAATCGCTCCAGAGTTTTTGTACAACCTCACTGTGTGCTGTGTGTTTGTGTATTGTGGCTGTGGTACTCAGGGCGGAGATCGTCCTTCCATCTGGAGTGTCTCAGGAGACAATCAAGACCAGACGTCTCCCAGAAGACGGCTGTACCTTTACACCTTGTACATCATCAGGTATAAGATACTCGCAATAGAAAAACATACACAGGTTTTAAATACATCAGTGCTCAAATTGGCAGGTATAATCTTCCCTCACTGCTCCCCTGGAACTCTGTCCTTATGCTCTCCCTTCTTCTTCCTCCTCCAGGCTCTGGCAGTGGCAGGTTTGAGTCCTCTGCTGAGAAGGAGTCACTCGCCTACCCTCTTCAGCCGGCTGTGCTCCACGCCTCCAACCAGTCCCACAGGTATGCTGCTGTACATTCTGTCCACACAGGACGTTTTTGTCAATGTCAACAAAGGTTTGTTCTGCTAACTTTTTGTTTTTACCCTGCTGTGTTTTCGTAGCCCATGGCAGTGATCCCTCCTACCAGCGGGTGCCCTCTCTGAGGCTAGAGGGCTCCAACTCCCATGAAAAGCTTAATACCAGCTTGCCCTCTGTCAACTGTGGGCCCTGGTAAGACCCAGTCCCTTGAAATGAACTGCTGCAGGCTCTGCTGCAGCCTTAGCTAACAGTGTGAAACTTTCCGTAGGCGCAATGTTCCTAACAAACAAATGTTCTGCCCCTAGGTACAGCGACAGTAATGGCAACAGTCGAGGGCCCAGCCCTAGTCCCACCTCAGTGTCCAATCCAAGGCCGCCTAGGCCGGTGTCACTCACAGTGCCCTCACTACTGGGAAAAGACTCCAGCTTGTTGTCACATGGCAGCGCAGGCAGTCTAGTAGAGGCGGTGAGTGCCTGTGTGCATGTATGAAAAGGGTTAATTTTACACTATCTACACTATTGCCCTTTCTCATTTTTCTGCAACATAAAACCTTTTCTCTTCTATTTCGTGGATTAATTTATCTAACACCCCCCCCCTTCCTTTGCCATTCCTCTCTTTCTCATTTCCTTCCCAAGGTGCTAATATCAGAGGGTTTGGGTCATTTCGCCCAGGACCCGTCGTTTATCGAGGCAACCAAAGCCGAGTTGGCCGACGCCTGCGACATGACCATTGAGGAGATGGAGCACGCCGCCAACAACATTCTCAATGGCAACACCACCGCCAACGCCACATCCAGCACCTCCTCCACCTCGCAGCACAGCCCCAATGGCAAACTACTACCCTTCCACACAGCAACAGCAGCAGCAGCAGTGCACAGGGACCGAGTGGTCAACTTAAGTCCCAGCGAAGGTGGGGAAGAGGCTGGAGGAAGCAGAGGCTCTGTTCACGGACCATCCTCTGTAGAGGAGCGGCAGGAGCTGCTGGCGGGAGGGAGAGGACAAGAAGAGGACGAGGAAGAGGCGGGAGGGAGAGAGGAGGAGCAACAGAGAAGCTCAGTTGTGCTTGGAAGAGCACGGCAGAGGAACAGCGATCTGTTGGAGGACGAGGATATGGAGTGTGTGACAAGTTTATAGGAGTCAACTTCACCGGTTCGGCTGGGGCCTCTGATTTCATCGGAGGCTGACGCTTGTCAGTGCTGGGTAACAGCACCGTGGCTGGGTCTGTCTGTCCCCGCTTCTCACACACACACACTGTCTGCCTCTCAGCCAGACGTAACTAATCTGTGCAATGGCGGCCAGTGACGCAACCTTAAACACCTGGTTGGACTTTGTCGGTTTATATGAGTTTGTATGTGTGTGAATGTTTATAGTAAAGTATACCACACTATATGCTATCTGAGTGTATACTTGTGTGTGTATGTGCGATTTATGATTTTTCTCTTTATATGTGTATGTGTCTGCGTGTGTTCTCCACACGTCTGAGTGTGTCTCTAAAGTGCCTCACAGTTTTATCATGTCCTCAAAGTGTGAAGAACAGAAAAGCAGAGACAAGCAAAAAAGACAAAGGAAAGTAGGATGAATAAGAGGTAGAACGAGTAAAACCGAAGCAGAAAGTTTTATTAGGGATTTTCTGCAATTGACAGTGTGTGTTTGTTTTCATTTCTATGCCTATTTTAGTGTTGTGTTATTGTTGTTTATCTGGCCGCCATGAAGCCAGGTAGGGGACAGCAGACCGCCTTGTGGGGGGTCAGTCAAGGATTCAGATCTGACCGTTCCCACTTGAGGTCCAAAGTCAAGTCCTCCTTCTTGGTTCACTGATGCTGAAGCGCTGTAAAACAGGGGAAGGAAAACCCTGTTTGAAATCTCATTTCTCCTCCTCTTCCAAAGCTAAGGAACCTTGGAGCACAGCCCTGCCAGCCGGGGGATTGGGTTAAGGTGATGCACCACCCCCAGCCAAGGGGGGGAAGGATCTGAGGGACGGACCAACAGCCACAACAGCTGCTCTTGGGGGCCACGGGCAGAGAAAGACACTCTCTCGTCAACAGGAAGCTAGCCAGCTCTTTTTTTCCTCTGGTCAACAGGATGCCAGTAGGAGACAAACTCTCCTCATATGTCATCTGGATCTGGCTTCGCCTCCTCTGCCGCTTTTTCTTGTTTGGTCACACCCACTTCCTGCCTCAGTCGGGAAATGGGAGGAGCATTTAGTGGCTAAGCAGAGACAGCGAGCTCCTCGTCTGCCTCATACCTCGCCGTTCCTCACTCCTCCCTCTCTCCTTCCTCCCTCCTCTTCGGTTTTTCCACCATCCCTCTCCCTCCATCGCTGGGTTTTTGCTTTTTAGCCTTCTGAGAGGTGTGTGCGTCTGTCAAACAGGGCAACAGAGAAGGCAGGGTGAAGGAGACTACGGGAGTGACCGATTGAAAAGAAAACAGATTCAGGGCATGGATCCACACACGATCTGCCCGTCAATCAACCTCACTTCCTTCTCCAACACCCTCCTCTTCCTCTCAGCGTGGAATCCTTTTGGATTTGTTGCCACACACACTCTCTACAGACCACGCCCACTATGTATTTAACAGTTCAATATTGTGCAAATCTGGCTAGCCATGATTATTTTGTTTTATATTCATGATGTTATTGGTTTAATTTATCCTTGATTTGTTTGCACAGTCGGGTGCTGGTCTTATAAATGTATTTTTGCTCGGTTTATTTTAGGAGAATTTTAAGAGGTTTTAAGTATCGAAGCAGGGCGTAGTGTTTGCGTGCGTGTGTATAACTATATTTGTGTGTGCGGAAGTGTGTCTGCATTTTAGTGCAGGATGTGAATGTATGACTGTGTGAGATAGTGTGTGTATCTAAAAGGGGGTCTTTCTCTCTTATCAGTATGCACCTTTTACAGATTGTATCTATTTATTTATTTATTTTTCCCAGAAGAGAAAAAAATGTGCGAGAATGTGCATTTGTATGTGTGTTTGCCTATGTTTGAGTGATTACTTATGTATTCTAAAAAGCTGATTTTAAGCCTAGACAGTAAATTAAGGTAGCATTACAAGTATGGTGTTGTGTGAGTGCAAGGGTGTGTGTGTGGGTGTGTGATAATGGGCCTCCTTAACACAGGGTTACCATGGACAGGCATGCTTCCAAAGCTTTGTGATTTCTTTAGCACGGTTTTTACTTTTTAGCCAAGCTGCACAGTCAGAAGCCACTTTATCTTTGAAAATTAGTCATCACATAACTTTTCTTTTTCTTTTTTGTTCCATTTTAGAGGTAGTTAAGTCAAGGTCAGAGTGATAGTTATGTTTACACAGTGGTGATTAGTTTCGGTTTTGGAGCTTGGCCAGAAGGTAAGACGCCTTTTGGCAGCTGCTGCTTTCTTTCTTCATGGACGGTTGCTATAAATGGCAGAAGCATCAAAGTTGTACTGCCACAGTGACGCCTCATGAATGAACTGGGGGGGATGATGCCCTGATTGTTTGGCTACAACACGCTGTAATCACTTGACTTCATCTAATCATTACAAAACTCCAAATGAAATATTAGGGCTGGTGTACGGATGCTGCAAAACCTCTGAATCACATCTCTTTGACTCAGTCCAAGAGTTTGCTCATGTCAATGAACTTCATCATTTATTAGCATTGTTAGAGATAAACAGAAATCCTGTCTGTAATATAATATCCTGGTAAAACTAATTACTGGAAAATTATAGTACAAGCTGGATATTTACTGATAATTGCTAAGATTGTTTGGTTTATGTGATCAGAAAATTGTCATTGGATGATTTTTTTAATTTGACTTTTTTATTTCCTCTTTTTCTAATGGCTTCCAGGTAGCATGGTGACATTTTAATTGGCCTGTCTTGTTTCTAGTTTGGTCCTTGACTGTAGTTTGGATTCACCTGATATGGCCACAGTGCACCCTTGCCAGGTTCAATACTCAGGCCTCAGTACATTTCACAGGGCACAAGTCTCACTTTGGTAATAAATCTGTCCCCAAAAGCTACCAAGTTATATTAGCCACTGAAAAATTGTTATCACTACAATCTCAAATCAAGATCTGCTAGATGCCCGGCTTAGCGCTGAAAGTCTGTGTCTTCCCAGACCAGTGCTCACATGCGGATATGATAGACTTGCATTAAACAGGAAAGAAGGATTTTTTTTTTCTGTTACCAAAGGCATAAAAATTTTATTGGTTCAAAAAGTTTTGAAATTAGAAAAATGTAAATATCTTGCAATAGCCATATTATTAGTCCAGTAATAGATTTTGACCACAGATTCTGTAACTATGATCATATCTATGAAGTGTCACCTTAAAACACACCCAGAAACTATTGTCCCTTGGTTTTCACGTGATTTTATCATTGCCAACTGGTTGCTCAGATTTGTTCCCTCACATTAAGCAGAGCGGGGTTTGGGCATGGAAGGGTATGCGTGAGCACACTGCCATACACTGCATCCTGTGTCAGTAACAGACTTCTGACATTTTTATATGCAAACTAAATGTGAATGTTGAATGTGTTTTCAGTGGGAGTGCTTGTTGTTCCATTGTTATGATCACACTGCAAACCCAGAAAAAGAAAAAAACACTCTTGACATTTGTCTGTTATCCAGGATCTTTTGGCTCCATAATAATATCATTGAGCATTTTCTTTCTGTACTTTCTTTTTTCAGTTATTCCAAAAACTATTGTGTTGAATAGTTTGGTGCCATAAGCTAATAGGTCACAGTGTGGTCAGTGGCAGTTTTAGCATAAGCTGCTTTTTTTGTTGTTGTTGTTGCTCTGATTTAAAATATAAAATTTGGTAAGGTAGATTTGGGTAACATTAGCTTAGAATGTTATTATGTGAGCATAGCAAGAATGCAGGATCTGGCTTCAGCACCATCTCACTTTGTGCTTTGGTTTTTGTGTCCAGGATCTGTTCAACCCAAGTTGAGGTTTAGTTAACCCTGACTTTAAAATAGACTAGCGTTAATCATTCAGTCATTCATGCTGATTTACTATCTCAATGACTAGAGGATAAGATTCCCAATAATAAGTATAACCAGCCGGCAACTGACCTGTAGACTAGTAGCATTTGTTTTCAAGCTGCTACGGTGGAGCCAACAAGTGTGTCAGCGTGTTATCAACTGATTTATGAGCCAGTATCATAACGGCCATAAATGTTCCCCGTTTGATTCAGTTTTGATAGGAGACACCTTAACAAACTACATAAGTTAATTCAAACTAGCTCTGAACTATTACACAATGGAAAGGCGTCCACATGATTTTGTAACAGATATTGTCTACAATCATCATAGCCTTAAGATCAATCATAAGTGTTCATAAATGTTCATTATCACCTCATAGACCACATAGATGCACTGAAAATCGGCATTCATTTTACATCCTATACATTTATGTTCCCAATAAGTGTTCACATCTTATAGACACGCACATAAAAAAAGAAGGTGCAGTCGTACCAAAATTGTATTCCACCGTGTTTGTAAAGCAGAGTGATGCACCACATTTCTTTGCTCCAGAGTTCAGTGTTTTTGAACTTTGACCTGCAAAATCCAAAGTTCCCTAATGTTCAGACAAGGACTCTCAATCAGGAAACTGTGTGTTTGCTAATATCCCTGAAGCTAAATAATATGAACTGACGACTAAATGTTATTTTGGCCGTGGTGAGACAAGTAACAGAGATAAATGAATGAGAGGAACGTTTAATAAAATGCTGTTTAATGTACAACAAGCTAGACCTGCAGGTCTAGAAGTGTCCACAACTGTATCTGCAGTATTTCCTGTTCCCGCCTGTATTTGGCCACACATCAGGTGGATTTTGGTCTGACTGTACCATAACCCTGCAAGACAGTGCCAAGCCAGGCCATGCTGTGTGTCCTTAGTGTCTTGTTGGTTTCAGATACTGGGAAGAGATTCAGAGGCCTTTGGTGCCCCAGTGTGGAATGGAGCAGCATTGCAGTGTTTGTTATATATGGGTTGGCATGAACTATGAGGTGTTGTGTTTCAGTGTGAGTGGGTGTAATCCTGCATCCCACAAGATATGCAAAAACAATGCAATAATAACGACTGTATACAAGGTTTCTGAAGTAAATTTACTTGTGAAAGTGAAAAAAGACCAATATTATGAAGATGTATTATTTTCTGTTTGTGACATAAACGGTTTCCGTGCCAGAGAAACCTGACTTACTTGAAATCAGGTACATTGCAGTGCAGTTGGGTAAAGCTGTATTTATTTATCTCTCTTGTGTCAAGGTGTTTGATCTGCATCTGCGGTCAAAAATGTGCATTGAGACAGCGATCTGAAAACACTGCCTTTGATTGTGGTTTAACATCCACTCAAAAGTGAAAAGCTCATCATTTATTCGGATGGTTTGGCAGCAAAACCACCTTCTTTCACCTCCCTGACTCAATCTTTTTCGACTGTTTCACTTTTACTTGTTCATTTCCAGTTACGGTTTCTAAATGGATTGAGCTTTGTGGATGTACCACCAGTATTGCATGAGGATCACATGTTGACATGAGCGTTCCAGCTTTTTGCAGTCACTTTGTTGTCGTCAGGTTATCTTGTTAAATAAGCATGTGTACATACATAAAATCAGTATTTCTTTTCTAGATTAACATTTGAATGTGGGCAGCAGTTGATGGGTATTTGCAAAGTGATTTTGCATATCTTGTGTCTTATGGACTCTTGGTTTATTTTGAGTGTCCTACCCCAGCGAAATACAGAGTTCATATTCCATGTGATTGTCATGAAATGTGAGAGAAACAGCAAACTGCAGTATTTATATTCTCCAGTTTTGACAGATGTCACTAATTCTTTGCCTCTGTGTTGCCATTGTCTTTTGTCTTACTTTGTCTTCAGCCTCTTGACTCTCCTAGCCTGACATGTGCAAGACAAACCAGCGGGATTTTTTCTGAATAATGGAACAAATTATCCATAATTAGTAGTTTTTAACAAAAAATACGCGTGGTTCTACAGGGCACAGGATGGACAAAACACCACTGTATTTAGCATTTACACCGATCATTGCTTACTTGCTGTAGTCAAGCACAATGTGAACGCTGAAAACATCTACAGGTTAAACCCAAGCTGTGTCCCACTCCCATACAACAGGATTTGGGTCACTGGAAAAGTGACTAGATCAAGAATACTCAGTGTGCTGTAGGATGCACCAAGGCACGTGAACCATGTACAGCTGCAAAACATTAAACTGGCACCTCCCTACCATAAAGCTGGGGGACAAAAAAAATCAATGAAAGTGGAAAACTATGTGTCATGCTCCATAAAATGCTGGACTCTGCCCAAAGTGAACGAGCAGCATCTTTTCTATAAGCTCTCCCTTTCCACTGTACAATTGTAGCTCTTAGAGGACCGATCAAACCTGTCTTGCTGCGGGTCCTTCATTCATGTGAATTCACTATTTGCAATTTGTGCATGTGTAAAATATGTGGAGGGGCCCTTTAAAACGAATTACCGTTGGTGTTGTACCAAATAATTGCTTTCTCTCACAATTTCAAATGATAATGTAACTTTTAAAATCAGTTTGGTATTTAGTCATGGAACCGGAACACAGCAGGAGTGTTTATACTTTGTCCATCCTGCCCCTATGAGTCCTTTTCATTTAACAGAAAAGCACAGGTTTACCTGATAGGTTTAATCATGGTTCATTTCCTTTTTGATGTGGCGGTAAACCAGCAGGCATCAAACCACAACTGTGGAGCTGGAACCGCTAAATGGAATATGTGGGACAAATGGAATGTAGCAATTATTAATGATATTAATTACACCTGTGTTTTATAGGTCACACAGTCGACAGCGTGGAAGCTATATGGAGTGTGTTTGTGTTCCTTTGGTCTCACTGGCTTCATTGTAGATAATATGTCATCATAAGGCTGATAAGCTGCGGGTACGTGTACATGCTGCTTCCCTTGATCTCCGCTTACAGCCAATTAAACTACACCATTCCCCTCAGCCACAAAAGGTGCATTTTTAATTCAAGTAGTTTTCTCAAGTAAAAACAGAGAAAGTAGAAAGTAAAGGCCGGGGGTCGTATTCACAAAGGCTATTCTAAATTTCTAAGTTCTAAGAAAGTTTCTCCAAATTATGAGGTTCTCCAAGATTATCCCTTAAAAATTAAGATTAGGCCCTAGCAAAGATTAGTTATTCACAAAGCATTCAGCATTTTAAAAGAGCTCCTAGGATGAAAAACTGTTGAGAGTGGGGTGGAGGAGTTTTAAGAGGCTTATAATGTTGTAGAGCAAAGGATTAAATCAGAGAGACGAGAGGAAGAAAGATTCTGCAAATGCTGAATGACAGTTCGTTAATGAAACGCTACACATTATATCGCACAGAGATGATGTTTGTGGTCGAGCTCATTAAAGATCACCTCTCCCACCCAACACAGTAATGTCAGAAATGAAAGTGATTACAACATTGGAATGCTTAAAGTGTAAAAATGCAGAGTTGTTTCTTGTTTCTATCACAACCTTCCATCAGATGAATGAATCCCACAGTTTATTGCAGTGTTTTCACAGTCTGACACAAGCTACCAAGTTTCTTAGTTTCCACTGCACGGCAGCTTCCCCGGTGTTGTGGGTGTAACTGATGGGACACACATCCACTCCATTCCAGATACTGCAGATTCCTAGCAAACAGTCACATTAGTAGAGGAAAGATGAGCCATTTTTCTCCCTGTAATATCAATCAGAATAAGTATTAAATTTACCCGCAGTGTAAATGGGCCAAACACAAGCCAATAAACATAACAACTGTCAGTGTGAGGCTGCTCAAATAGTAGGTCTGTGTTTCATTTATGCTGAACAAAAAATTAATCATTAGGCCAGATCCAAACAAACAGTCGCTAATTGCCGCACAAACCTTAGTTATGGTGTTAAAATTGTTCTCAGCTACTTCCACTGATACAAACACACACACACAGTTTGTCCCTGAGTTAAAAGTTTTCGTCCCTCCCTGACCTAGAGTTGCACTCCCAGTCTAGGCTGAGCTACGAGCTCTCTGAGAATGTGTGTACGGCCCCGGGTTTTTCTTAGAGAGGGGACAATCTAGTTGAGGAGAATAAAGAGCAGTGGGTGTTTGGATGTAGTGTTCTGAGAGGATCGCAGGTTTACATGATTTCATCGTGTTTGTATTTCAGAGCCGTTAAAGTTCTGACATGGTGAATTATGTATCCAAATAATGTTTTATGTGCATGGGTTTCCATAGGGGCATAAAGTATTGATCTTATGTGAATGATAATATCTTTTGTCCCAACGATTGTATATTTTTATACCATATATAGTAAGATATATATATATATATATATAAATATATAATATTTAATCACCAGAGTGTTAGAGTATGAAAAAAGCCAGACACTTATTTGGGAATGTAGTTATGAAGTATTGATCACGAAAATTTGTTACACAGGCCTATTGACCGATGGTCAGTATGAATTTAAAGAACAGTCCCGCTTTGTGTTTTCGACCTGAAGGAATCAGCAGGGAATATTGTGTTCATATTTACAAAAGACAAAATATTCCGTGTTTTAGCTGATGGCATATGCACAGGCTTTTAGGATTTGCCTGATTTCCAGACTATCTGGCTTTTCAGTCCATACGAATAAAAACTAACTAAAAAAACTAACTAATTTGAACCAACTAAGAAATCCAAAATGTGTTTTTTTTATGTTTCTTCTTTGTGTTTATGTTTTGTGAAATTGGCTGAAAGACATTAATCTACCACCAGCTTGTCTTTGCAGGTCAAAGTCTGGACATTTTCCTACTGTAGCACTGAGAGACTTGTCTCTCATGAACTTGTCCTACATCAGCAGAATATACACATATACACTGTTATGCTTTTTCAGATGTTAATCAAGCTGTCTGTGCTTTGAGCCATGAAAATCATGTAGCTTCTTTATTCTTCAGAGAAAGGTTTGGGACACCTTAACGACGTGTGTGTGGAGACGTGTTAATCTGCGTTGAATGCAGAGCAGAAAGTAAAGGAAGTAGTTGAGCATCTGCCGGGCAAGTTTGACGTCAATTTGACAGCGAGGAACCACAAAGGGGTAAAAAGTTCAAGTTTCCGATTGTGAAAATTTGAGCTGCTCAAAATAAGTATTTTACACACGTGTAGCGTTTGAAAAGTTGTGTGTTTATAGATGTGTGTGTGACTTCGGCTCGAGAGCAGGGATGTTGTTATTTTTCCTGTCTTAGTCACGCAGATCTCCTCGTTTGGATCTACCATCATTGTATCAGATGTACTTTATATTTTCTTGTAAACTGAAGCATGTGTCGGTCATTGTTTGATTCTGACAAAAAATATTTTAAGAGGACTATTTTGAATATAGATATATTTTCGTTTATTCTAGGTCAACCAGTTTTCGGATTCTCATTCGTCTCACTGAATCGAAATTAAAAACTGAATTCCCTTTTCAGGGGAAACGATAGAGGGTTTGTCTTTGAAGACATTTTCCTGTTGTAAAAATTTGATTTCGATGTCACTGATGTGTGATGAAAGCTTTGGGAGTTAGAACAGAGAGAGTGAGTATATTATGAAATATAACTTTATATTGCAAGTGTCTTATATTTTAGCTATTATATATAAAAACTAACTTATTAGATATTAAATGACCATTTGAGGCTAGTTATTGCAAAGCATCGACACAGAACTTTTGTTCTTTGAGGGGAACTCTGGACCTGCTGGTATTAGACCCAGAACGTTAATGACTTTGTCATTTAAAAAAAAAAATCAACATTTTTGATGTTTCCTTTGTGTGAAGGTTTATCTTTGCCAAGTAGGATTTTCGCAACAGAGTTCAGCACATGCAGTGGGGTTACGGTTATCTAACGATCTGAGACTTTTACCACATTACACTTACTCTTGGAAAACTAGACCTGACAGATTAATTTAATTACAAAAGCACGTGTCAGACGTGTAGATGATTTCAAATGATTCCAGTGTGCGTTAAAACGCTATGCACACATGTCAGTTTTTAAATATTTTCATGGAGTTTTATAGATTTTGGAGTCAAAATGAATCTAGTGTGACCCGTTTTAAAAACCCTATGAGCATTAAAATAATCGTAACCAACTCTTTGTGTATTGTACTGCACTGGCTCATAGTTACATTCTGTTTTCGTTCTGCTATGCTATTGTTCATGCATGCGAAATCGCCACCGAGTGGGTATTTTAAAGTTGTTCCAGATAGATGGCAAGGACCAAAAATGTAAACCTCCTTCCATTTTTTTCTAGGGCTGGCGTGTCCTGTAAAAACCAGATTAGTTGAGATGGGCTCAGTAGTCTTAGGAGTAACGCATAGCTACAAACACTCACCCACCGTGTAGCAGCACCCACATGTGAACATAAAAATGACTGTTAGTATCGTAAGGACTTTGAAATCCTTGTGTGTCCCTGCTGCTTCTGTTTCTGTTATTCATACACATGTTGGACTCGTGAATCATAAAGGAGACCCCAGTTTTCACATATATGCACACTTTCTTTGGAAGACGAATGCTGCACCCACAGCCTGCTGAGGAGAGGAGGGTTTCCTGTGCCAGCTAGTGTTTCTAACAGAGATTTTCTTCAGGATATTACTGCAGCTAACAGCTCTGGAGGTGTGGCAGTAGCTTTATGGTGCAGGCTTTGTGCTCAGTGGTTCTCGGGGAATCATGAATGTCTCTGCTTCCTGCATCGACAGCACTTGTATCCTCTCTGATTTGACAGATAAGAGCTACTTTACCTTGCACCATGAATGGTAATTATTTCTACACTGTCATCCCTTGAATGTAGGACACGGTGTCTGAAAAATCCATATTTAGGATTTAGAAGTTAGATTTACCGGTTTATACTCGGATGTTTCCCTTAACTGAAGATAATATTTTAATCAGTTTTTGACTACGACAGACATAAAGGATCTGCTTTACCTTTTTGCCAACATGTTGATTCCATGTGGTTTCTAAGGAAGCCATACTTGACCTAGAAACAAGTATTTCTTGTTTTGTGTGTGTGTGTGTGTGTGTGTGTGTGTGTGTGTGTGTGTGTGTTTGTGTGTGTGCATGCGAGCAAATGCAGCTTTATTGAATGAGTTTATCCATCTGAGGACATCAGCAGTGTCATACACAATCAGTGTTTTCTTCCCGGAGTTATTTGGAAAAGCCTCTGCATGCAGGCGTCAACTTTACAAATGTATCCAGGCAGGGCGTGTGTGAGCCTGATGATTCAGTGGCAGGGGATCTCCAGCTCCATATAAAGTAGTGTTTAACAAAGGCTATTCTGTTCTTTATTCACTGGGTAAACGCCAGGGCTGTGTGGCTCTGTTCTCCACTAGTCAATAGTGTCTTACGATCTCGTCTGTAGTCTTAGCTCACGTATCATGCAAAGTGTTAAAGGGCCTTTACAGGATGGAGCTGTTTGTTTGTTTGTTTGTTTATGTTCCTTTCTGTCAGAGAGAAGTCTGTTATTAATCCTAAAGTTTATTTTTTGGACAGTGGTGTTCACAAAGAGACAAATTTGTTGTAGTAATTGTAGTGACACTACTGTTCAATGTAGTATTTAATAACAGCACTATTTACGGTTCAAAAAAATGAGCTAGGGTGTATTATTGTACTCGCAGTAGCTTTGGAGGCGGGTGGCCATTTTGTAAGGGAGTTCTTTAACATAAGCCACTAACCCTCGACTGTGCGAGGGTATTCATTGGTTCTGAGGTTGCTAAGTGACACTGGCCCAACATCATCTTGGTTTCCTCAGTTACCATTTGTCTCCTTGGTGACGACTGCATGGTCTCACAGTTGACACACCCTTTTCTTCTTCTTCTTCTTCTTTCTTTTTTCTAAACGAGAGTTCTTGATTTTTTTTTCTTTTGATTCATTTCATTTTAGATTTTAGTGAGGGAAAGAATACAAATGAAATAAATCAGAATATTAATTCAATCACTTTTTTTACTCCTATTTTCAATAAAAAGTGAAATGAAAAACCAAACAAAAAGTTGATTTGTAAATAAATAATGTACAGTTTGTATCTGTAACTTGTCAGTCTGTCATTGGTGACAGAGTCTGTCTTGCTTATAACGCACGCTACCAGTAATTAAAAAAGGAAAAAGTATATTTAGACTGTATGGTCCCTTGAAAGCAAGTTTTAAATTAATATCTGATGTATATTCCTGTAACATTGCATTTTTATCTGAGGAATGATGTTATTAAAAAATTGCAAAATAAATTGCATTTCCTACATTTGTGTTTTTCACTTCCATTTGACATTTGCATTATAACATTTTTCCTGATATAAAGTTCCTATAAGCTGCTATTACAACATAAGCCAGTTATTAGTAAAAAACATGAGTCAGGGTTTGAAGTGCTTTCAGTTTCATGTAGTGTGCAGTCACAGCACACACTGTGCTGAAGATCATTCAAACAACCAAGAGAAAATTAACCCTGAAACAGACTTTGTATATCATGTATATGTATTTTGTATATCACTGTTTCATTTCTTCAGGTTGTTTTTCCTTTTGCAATTTTTTTGCTACTCTCAAATGTGACCAACAACATTCACCAAGAGACATAAATGTAGCTCAAGATTGGGCATCCGTCCACAGTAGCTGATGTTTAACATTGCAGAGATTCTGGACTTGCCATTTGGGGCATATAGCAAAATATGCATCCAGTATTAAAGAATCAGAAATTGTTTAAATGCTGCTAGCCATGTACATAATTTACAAACATCCAAATTTGCTTGTTGTGCCTCTAAAACAGCCATATTCATCAGCATCTAAAGGTGATTGGATCATCAAGGTTTTCTTTGCATTGAGTTTATTTCCAGCTTCCTACAACCAAGGTTCCGATTACACTTGAAAAACAGAAAACATAAACCCAAAAGTGTGTAACTTAAATGAGGATTTTGATAAAAGAATGTTCTGTGATCCGGCTTAACTATGGTTTATGATTATTAGAGATTCTTAGCAGGCAAAATTTAGAGAAATGTGAACACAGCAGGTCTTTGATTGTCAGTAGCCTACTGCATATAATGAATACAAGATATTTAAAAAATATATTTTTAAATGTTTTATTTTGTTGCCATTTCCAAAAAAGCAATATATGAGCCATATTTCATATACAAAGGTTTTTTATCTACTATTTTCTAGACTTTCAAATAAAAACAAGGTATACTTGACTGCTTAAGTGATTTCTGACAAAGCCAGATCATTATGTATCAGGTTTATGTGTTGCCAAATGTCTTTTCAGATTCCCCTGCTGAGAGAACTGCCTCTCGCAGTGTGGACACTTGAAGGGTTTCACCCCACTGTGGCTCAACATGTGTCTCTTCAGGCAGTTCATAGTGAGGAAACACTTGGGGCACTCTGTGCACTGATATGGACGCTCCCCCGTATGAGAGCGCGTGTGGACATTGAGGTGACCCTTGCTGGAGAAACCCTTCCCACAGTGGGTGCAGGTGTACGGCATCTCGCCCGTGTGAGAGCGATTGTGTAACAACAGCTCCCCTGAAGACAGGAACGACTTCCCACATGTGGTGCACAAGTAGTTCTTCTCACCTTTGTGCATTTGTATGTGCCTCGTAAAGCCTGCTTTGCTGAAGCTTTTCCCACAGATGGTGCACAGGTTGGTGGGGCCTTGGTGCAGGCGCTCATGCTGTTTCAGTGAATAATTACACAGGAACCCCTTCTTGCACTGGCTGCAGATAAATATTCGTCCTCTTTTGTGGAGTCTCTGGTGCTGATAATAGCCCGACTGGCTCGTGAATCCCTTCTCACACTGGCTGCAGCTGTACCGGAAGCTGTGGAACTTCATGTGAGCCTTCAGTTGATTTGGATGTTCAAAAGCCTTTTCACATGTCGAGCATTTGGTTTCTTCCTCTGTAAAGTTTTTGATTACGGTCCGTGTGCTCAGAAACCTTTTGTCTTCTGCTGTGGGTTCCCTTTGTCTTTGTCGTTCTTTGTTTTCTAAGTTGTCTTTCTTCTGCTTACGCTCACGCTTTTTTTCGACACCTTCTCCTTTTTTGCGTTTTCTCTTTTTCTCAGAGTTGTCACCTACATTCTTCTTTTCCGCATTCAATACTTTACTTTTCTGCTGACCCTTTGTTTTGGCTTGTTCCACACCTATTTTTTTTTTTATGGGAGCAGTTATGTTGTGCTCACGCTGGATGTGGTCTTGGACCTTGCTCTTTATGCGGTGAGCAAATGAACACTGAGGGCAGATAAATAAACGTGAGAGGGGACCTGGGAACAGCACAAAACAACACATTAGTAAAAAAAAACACTGACTGCCTTTAGAACAATTCTGATCTGCTGCTTTTGTCTGACCTGATTTCTTTTTTGGTAACCAGTCGTCTGCAGTGACATCTGAGCTTTGACTTGAATCTTCCTCTTGTAACTCCTCCAAAGCTATGCGCTCTTCCTCACTATCATACTGATCTTCCTCGCTGTATGGCTCAGTAATCCTCCCCACTGGAGTTTGATAAGGAAGGGCCAGTGTGGACAGAAGGATGTCTTCCTCACTACTGGACGGAGCTTGAAAGGTTTTAATATTTTTCACATTAGACTCACTTGTAAAACATCTGAAAAACTTGTACGTGAAAGGAAGAAACCAATACTTTAACAATGTATGGAAGCAGGCAATATAAGCAGAAACAATTGAAATAAATACTTCCTTTTTAAAAAGTTGTTCTTGTAAACTGACAGCAATAATAATCTGTACACAAATAACTTCCTCTCATATGTTCGCTAAGATGTGCTCTGAAATAAGTTCTACACTAACTCTGTTAAACTCACCAGAGCAAAGAGTCCCCAGCTGTCTGTGGTGAAGCAGCAGGGTCTTCAGGGCAAAAGGCTCAGACAGGTGCACCCCAATTTCTTCTGATACAGATGTTTCAGGGAGCCATGCTGCTGTCTGACAGAAGACAACACAGATCCAGGTTGGCAGGTGAAAAAAAGTCCTCAAAGCAATAGCACAAAAAGACAAATATTATGGTGTGGCTGAAAATCCTCATTTTGTCATTTTGCTAAATGTTGAAATGTTAAAAAAAAATTATTTCTAAGCATGAGAGAATAAGTAGCAATCAGTTTTTATTCTTGTCTAACAGTTCTGAGCAGTGGTTCTTAATCCTGGTCCTGATAGACCCCCCTGCTATGCTTGTTTTCCAACTAACCTTCTACTGCCCACTGTTATTTGTCTGAATCAGTGTTCAGTCAGTCAGAAGCTCGAAGATACCAATTCATTTTGTCCTCCCTCACTACTCATTTAAGATGGTGTCTTCCAGCATCTGATTGACTATTAACTCTGTTAATAATCCTCTGTCCATGAGGACCAGGATTGAGAGACACTGGTTTAGAGATGGTTTAGAGATGTGTGATTACTGCTTGTGTACCTGCTGCAGGTCTGGTATGGGCAGCAGCTGCTCCAACCTGGACAGGAACTCAGACACCAGTTCCTTCAGTCTTTGGTCATAGGCTGAGCCATAATTTGCAGGAAACACCTCCTACAAAAACAGCCATAAGTTTGCATTTTAATTATCAACAAATTACTGGAAATGGTTGGTTCCTGACATCTGACCACCTTTATCTCAAAGAGATGATGTTTAGTATGTCTCACAGGTGGACTCACATTGAAGAAGAAATCCTTTTCAAAAGGGACATTCAAGAGGTTCTGAACCAGGCTGGCAAAGTTGGTGTAAGAGGTCTTGAGAATATCACTACTTGCCTGTTAAAAGACAATAATATAGAACAAAGTTCACTCTTTGTTTGACTGCTTCATAATTAATGACTAATTAATTACTTCATATTTTGTTTCTACCTAATGCAAAATTGAATTAATCACTGCAATAATGGTGTTACAGAAAATATAAATCCTTCAGGTTATTGAAATCAAATTTTTTGAGCATTATAGGAATGCTCTGCATAAATAAAAATGTGGATCTTTACCATTTTTGGGCAGTTTTGTATTTACTTTAAAACCCACCATCTGGTCAGTGGAGCCGAGTTCAGCACTGCAGGCATGGATTTTATCTAGATGGCTCTGAATGGTCTGCAGGTTGGCGACGCCGTCACCACGACACAACTCCAGCACCAGCTGCAACAGGACAAAGATTTGAGGATGGTAAATAAACAGCACGTCTTCCACTGTGAATGAAGGGTCCAGAATGTTGAAACAGCATGTTTGAAACACGTTGCACAATGAACAGTAAGACAGACTTAAATGCTCAAACGTCACTTTTTTCATTTGAGTAATTAAGAACTTTCCATCCATGCTGGCATGAAAACTGGTTTGAGATTGGTGTAAACTGTTGGCAGTGTTTGACTGAATATGTTAAGATGATCAGTAGCTGCAAAAGATTGGACCTACTATAAAAACGTTTTTAAAGGTAAAATATTTGCATTACAGGTTGCAATAAAACCTGCAATACAGATTTAACACTTTATTTCTTTAACTAGACAGTTAAGTTATATATTGTGCAGTGATTTGTGATAAAACATTGCCCATAACTTTGGCATCACTGACGTTTAGATTTGACAGAGAAGATCAGAGTCATCCCTCACCCTTGCCCTCAGGCCCAGGATGAGCTGGACTCTGTGAGTGGGACTGAGGATCTCCGGGACGACCTCTGTCGCCAAACCGATGAAGTCCACCAACTTGTCGTACTGCATCACATTGTGCTGCTTTACTACTTGCCACATGAAGGCGGACATGATCCTGACTGGAGGGACCAGGAGACGTAAGGAGGCCGGAAGAAGAGGAGGATCTGCAGAAACAAGAGTTTTACAACACGCTGCTTTAGATTCAATGTTCTAAATGACCAGCTGTGGCTGAACCTCAGTTCCCACGGCGAACACAAAGCTAGCTATTGTTAGCCTAGCAGCAGCTTCATTCGCCGCGAACTGACAGCCTGAGCTAGCAAACGGCGACACGGTTAGTTCCAAATACCTTCGCTTTTCCACGCCATGTTTATCCTTTGCAAACGTTTAAACACAGTGCCAATTTAGAGTTCATCGCAGACAACGAGAAATAAACACGAACATAACTTCCAGGTTAAACGGATGTTGTGAAGTTTGTCGGCCAAGTGTCATTGTTTCAAAATAAAAGCCCGGCAAAGACACACTCACGTTGTCTGTTAAATAATGGATGGATCCCTGAGTGGGACCGAGAGGTCAGAGGGACAGAGACACTCAGTGTTTTCATTCTTATTGTATGAGGCCAATGACAAATACAAAAATGACCATTACAGAATAAATTCACTCAACTTTTGTTTTGTTAACTAACAAACACAGATATACGATGACTAAAAACAGACACCTCACAAACCACAGAAACAAAAGCTCCAAAGTAGAAATCCAGTGGCTAAAAGCAGATGTTAAGTCATCAAAAGCACAGAAAGCGTTCAGAGACAAATGTAAGGGGATGATTCCTTGTCAGTGTCCATCTTCCTAAATCACACCATCACTAACAGTTAAAGCTTCATACTTACCTTATTATTACTGCAAACATGCAGGCATCTAGCACAAAATACCGGAAAAGAAAAATATATATTTTAGAATGTGCAGTAATAAAAGCAGGTAAAATGGCTAAATAGACAGACACTATGAGCCAGTCAGACACGTGTCAGATGGACAAGTTCCCCTTTAATGTAAATCCACAGTTATGAAAGGGAATAAAAACCAGGAAGACTGAAAACCATCAGTCAGAGGAAATGTAGGAGCTACAGGTGTTCATGCTGGTTTTATTGGCTCCAACACACCTGTACTATAATATAGTGTGAATGTAAGTAGGTTCTGCCCGGGGGAACCTACATGAGCACAGATGTCCCCGTACAAAACATCCACAGGCTAGTTCGAGGGACCCTCTCCATTTCAGGAGCCCACACATCTGGGCTGTAACACGGGATCGTTGGTGCAGACGTGCGACCCACTAACAACACACCCAGTTTTCTTTCTACACGCCCAGTCGCTGTCAGACGCCGCTGACTGCGCGTCGACTCACACAGCGCAGAAAAGCGGCTCCTCCATGACACTATGCAAACGGTTCTTCGTGGTTCTGCTTCGGGAAACGCGTTTACTGACGGAGCACGTTAGGGCGCATTTGTGCGTAAACTTGCATAAGACGCTTGGACAGAGCGACTGACCAGCGCGATGGGGACAGGAAGCAGCAGGGAAACACCTGGATCTAATGAGGACTTCTCATATGTCAGTCCAGTTGTCAAATATCTGCTGTTCCTGTTCAATTTTTTATTTTGGGTGAGTCTTCTCTTTAAACTATAAGTGATGCAATTTTAAAACTCTTTCCAATGTTTCTTTCCAATCCAGCTGTGTATTATAACACCAAATTAAGAGCTGATCTCACGATAAGTTATTCCAGGATCTTATGTCTTATCTTAAAAGTGTAAGATGTAAATTTCATGTTCAAGTAGCCACTGTTGTTTGATGTGGAGCCAACTGTGTCCAGGAACGGTGTCCTCTGCATGGGGCCATGCACTGAAACCTCAAGTTTGTTGTCTGGTTGCAGAACAGTAGTTTTCCATTTGGTGAATGCAACAGATTGACTGTTTAATTGTGTTACTGGCTACATGTTTGTGTGTGTGTGTGTGTGTGTGTGTGTGTGTGTGTGTGTGTGTGTGTGTGTGTGTGTGTGGCATTTGTCTCCTACAGTAAGATGTTAATAATTATTAGACTCTGGAGGTAAATGTGGATTCTGTTAACAGCAAGAGAAAATTCGACAGTGGCCTGTAAACAAAGCAAAGTTCACATCAGTGGGTTTTGGAGTCGGGGGCTGTGACATAAGGAGATTTCTTAGAGCATTTTTAGAGCTGATCTCTTGTTGCACATTTAACTTGCTGAAGTTTAGTGCAGTGGAAGGAGCAAAACTGCTGCATAAGATGACAGACAAAGGGAACAAATATATCAAATCAAAGAAAACCCGACTTTTGCAGCTTTTTTCCCCCCGACTTCCTGCATTCCCAGGAGCAGCAGCAGCAGCAACAGGAGCGTGTAAGTCAAGCTCTGACTGGGAACATGACTTGCTGCCATGTACAAACAGGATAAGGCTGTGTGAAAACATGAAACCTTGCAATGTGGAATGTGTTGTTATCGTTTCTGTTCCCTCTGGCTACAATGAGCTCTGCATGGGTCACACCAAAGATTACTGCTAGGTTGTTTTTTTTTTTCCCCAAGTCAAGATAATGGTAATGTTCAGAAAACTCCAGTGGAAAGTCCGGGCTTCTTTAAAACTCTGATAAATAAACTGTCCGGGGAGTTAAAACAATGATGACACACACAATGAGTAAATCAGTTATGCAACCAAAGCCACAATACAACAGTTTGGCTCTAAATGTGTAAAATTTTAGGAAACTCTTGCGTCTTTTACGACGGCACACCTGTTTGCTTCTAGTTTATTCACTGTGAAACTAAACCTTTACGAAAACAAGAAGGCAAATCTAGCTTTGCCCTCCCAGCCCAACAAGGTGCACTGTCTGTGGTAACTGGATCCGTTTCATTCTGGGTCAGAAGAGGATTTCTGAGGGCTCTCTTTTATTCTGTGGAGTCTCTGAGTGGAGCGCTGAGTGAAAGGGTCTTTATTTGTATAGATGGCTGGATCTGGATTGGATCTTGGTCTACACTTGATGAAGAAAGTTGTGGTCCGTCAGTTTAACACTAAAGCACCTCAGAGTTGTACATTTTTATCCTCTCTGTCCCACTGTCTATGACTCATACTATTCTCCTGCACTGCTTTCTGATTTTTCATGATTAATGTTCTGGTGATTTGTGCCACTCCCTTGACGAGTACAAACACAGAAATGGTTGTGCGCCCACTGTGTTGCATTCCACCTCTTATGGCACAATTATCATATTTGGACATGTACTGGCTTAAAAGAAATTATGTTTTTTCCTCAGATAATCTCTCTCGTGATGGTGTCAGTCGGTTTGTACGCTCGCATGACGAAACATGCAGGTAAATAATCTTCCATGATAGCCGACCTACACACTCTCAGTCTGTTCAGTGCAGTTAGTAAAATGCAACAATATAAATAGAAAGATGCTTAAATCAAACTTACTGTTTCCCGTTAATGTTCATATCTGCCACAGAGGCAGCACTGGCCTGTGTCTCAGTGGACCCTGCTGTGATGCTGATGGTCGTTGGGGTCCTTATGTTCATCATCACCTTCTGTGGCTGTGTGGGCTCTCTGCGAGAAAACATTTGCCTCCTGCAGACAGTAAGTCAGGAACTGTTTCAAGCTGGACCGAAGCTTCTTTTTCTAATATCTCATTATTGCAAGCCAGTGTCTAGTTGCGTTTCCATTGTTCTGCTTCTTCGGCACATGTAGGACAGGTAATAAGCAACAGCTGAGTATTTCTAGAGACACATTTTATAGAATTTGTCCCTCATAGCAGACACTGTTTTGTCTATCTCTGTCTTTCCCTCCCAGTTCTGTATCTTCTCTGACAGTCATCTTCCTGCTGCAACTCGTTGCCGGCATCCTGGGCTTCGTCTTCTCAGATACGGTAATGATTTTCATTGACTCCCAACTGTTCTACATTTTATGTTATACAGCATCCATGAAATGTCTGTCTGTGTACACGCTGCTGAACTCCTCTGTCCTCACTCTTTGAAGGCACGCAGTAAAGTGACTGAGATGATCAACAATGCAATCCTCCACTACAGAGATGATAGTGATCTGCAAAACCTTATAGACTTTGGCCAGATGGAGGTAAAGATTCTGTCCGAATTCCAGCTTGATGCCGCCATCATGATAGGACCAGACGGTACTCCCTAATTTTTCCTTTCGATGTCCTCAGTTTGACTGCTGTGGCGGTGTGACATACACCGACTGGTCCAACAACATGTACTTCAACTGCAGCAAGGACAACCCCAGCACAGAGCGTTGCTCTGTCCCCTTCTCCTGCTGTGTTATATCCAAAGAAAAGCTGGTCAGCTTCTCACACTCTCTTCAGATTGTTTTGTGTGTTTTGTCATTTTTTTAAATTGTGTTTTTCTGTTTATGTCTGTATATTCAGGTGGTTGTCAACACTATGTGTGGTCAGGGCAAGCAGGAGCTAAACTACCTCGAAGCTGGAAACTATATCCACACCAGCGGCTGTATAGACAAACTCGTTAACTGGATTCACAGCAACCTCTTCCTCATTGGAGGCATTGCCCTGGGACTGGCCATACCACAAGTAATACCAATGGTTAATGCTAAATGGCTGCTTATGTAGCACTTTTACCACACTACATTTATTTTACCGCTTTCTGTTGTGTAGATGACCACTCATCAGTACTTTTAAAAAGTCTTCTCAAACTTAACCAGCTGTGACATTTTTGTTCCACACCTGTGCTCGGTAACTTTGGCCTCTGTTTTTAATTTATCACGTTTAGAACATTTCTTTGCCACTCAGGCATCTAGATGCGGTCATTTGGAAGTTGCTGGACTTTTTTTTCTTAGTTAGAGCTCAACTAAAACGAATAGAGTCTTGACTGGACTTGTAATTTCATGTTATCTACAGCATCACTTTTAGTACCATTTAAAATATGTAGGTACATTTTAGAAAGTGCATTTTTGTACTTCAACCTGAATGAAGAATTTGAAGTTGCACTTCTATTGCAGTGAAGTATTTTTTTTTTCCAGGAAGTATTCGGTTTGTGTACTTTTACCACCTTTTTACCAATGTAACCAGCTGTTGAGCCCTTTGTCTTGTACTGTCCTTTTTCCAGCTGGTTGGCATCTTCCTGTCCCAGATTCTAATCAATCAGATCAAAGACCAGATTGAGCTTCAGAATTACAATCTCAAACACCGTTCTGACCCGTGGAGCTGACCCTGGACTGGGAAGACTAGATTATGATGACTGGCACCAGAGGAATGGTACTTGTGCTGAAATCAGTGCATTTATTTATGCCCGTTGTTTAAAGGAAGCTTCACCTCCATTTGTCTCACATTTAAAATGTGTTCTACATGTAAATTTAAACCTGTGTTAAACAAGCTCTTGGATAAGCCGGTGATGTGCCTTGAAGTTCTTGGAGGTGAAAGACTCTGTCACCATCTACTGGACATAGACTGTCCTTCCATTTACCAAACATTTCACACAGGGAAAGGAGGAGGAGGAGGGAGGACCTGGTGCTCAGGGTCACGTTGACAGGATCACAATGACATTTGTAAAGAAATGCAGTCAGTATAATTTATATGACTTTGTTTCATCTTTACTTAACTGTTTAACAAGACTGTGTGTCCTAGTTCCTGCAAACGTGAACTAAAGGGAACAGCATTTTCTAAAAGTAATCGTTTAAATAAAGTTGGAACAAATATGATCTTCTCCAGGTTCATTAATGCTGATTATTGTTCCAAGCATCTGTCAGGTGATTCCTTTATTTGATATTTGCTGCTTTTATTTGTGTTGTAGAAATGTTACATTATAAACATACTTGTTACCTTTCTGAGGACAAAGCATGAGATGCAGTATATTAAACATTTTTACACAATGACTTTAACACATTTGATCTGGAATCATTCAACCAAAATGTGTAAAGGCCATCAAATAAAATAAACGTTCACTGTACAACCAGAACATATGAATTAGCCATGTTGGTCCAATATTTTACGAGGGGCCTGTATATCAAGACGCAGGCTAATTTAGGTGGTGACGCAACTATTTTCTTTGGTGGGGAAGCTGTGAGTCGCTTCTACTGGATTTTAGTTAACACGGTTTCACAAAAAAAGTCAAGAAGGTAAGAGGCTTTAAATGTAGCCCCCAGGTTTTAAAATACATCTGCCTCCAGTAACCTTTAGCACCATGTACACTTTTGTTGTGTAAGAATTCAACACGTTTCTTGTGATTCATTTCATTTGAATAGAGACGTTTTCATTCATTAGCTCGAGAAACTCTAGTGTAGCTGTGAAGAATAAAAAAAAAATCAACAAATCCACCCCGTTTCTCAGCCTGGCAAATGAAAAGCTGAGTTGTGAGACATTCCCAGCCTGAAACCTGATGCTCGTAATCTTGAGGAGCAGAAACAGTCCTGCATGTTCGACGGCCTTTGACGCAAGTCCACAATCTAAACATGACATTTGTGTGTTAGTTTAAAGGTGGCTACTCCTCTTTTCGTAGTTTTTCCCTTTAGACAAACACTAGAATCGCCTGCATCACCCATCTGATGGCACTTCTGAGGTGTGTTGGGTTATAATCAGAAGGGGGAGCTGAATAAAATGAAAACCACAGTTATTGCAGTATGTGTGTGTTGGGCTGGGCTCCAGTCCTCTGTGTGTGGTCTCTGCTTTTTTTTTTTTTTTTTTTGCCTGTGACTCACTCAGGCGGCCATGTTGCTGTGGGTTTTAAGGAGGCCCAGACAGACAGAGAGACAGGGGCAGAGTAAACCCAGTTTTACTCTCAGAACACCCGCTGAGAAGCAAAGTGTCTGCAATCATGCAGCCATGCATGTGCTCTCCACCATGGTCAGGAACAGAGCTTTGAGAAACCTAAATATGTATTCTTGTCCAAGGTCACAAACACATTCACTGTGCTTAATTTACCAGCCAAAACATTAAAACACATTGGTGGTTTTGTTCTAGGTCTGTTAAGCAAATTTGTGAATGTTCCTGCAGCGACCTTAACCAGGAGAGGAAGCCCAGTCCATCATGAATGTCCCAAAGGAAACGGATTCTATGTAGTTTAGACTTTTAACTGTGTACCTCCATCCTCTGTTCAAACACCATGTAAAGAGACATATTTCACAAAATATAATGACCAGCAGAGATACTGTGGGTCAGGCTTTGTTTCATAGCTCCACATGATGAGATGGGTTAAGTGTGTTGCTTCACTACTGAATATATATATATATATATATATATATATATATATATACCTCCATACCTGAGGCCCTTCAGACTGCCAAACAAAGGCTCACAGCCCTGGCTACCCGGCTGAAGAGATACACCCGAGAAGTTGAAACCAGGAGAATAAACAGGATGTTCTCCACTGAGCCATCCAAGGTGTACTCACAGTGGCAGGGTAATAACACGAGAGCAGACCCGCCAAGGCTGGAGACTGAAGAATACTGGAAGAACATATGGGAGAAGGAGGCAACACATAACAGCAATGCCCAATGGCTGGTGGACTTGAGAGCAGACCACAGCAACCTTCCTGAACAAGATCCAGTAACCATCACAATGGCAGACATCCAAGAGAGGGTCTCAGGCATGAAGAACTGGACAGCACCAGGGCCTGATATGATCCATGCCTACTGGCTAAAGAAGCTAACTTCCCTTCATGAGCGACTGGTGGCACAAATGAACACGCTATGTGGATGGAACCCACCCTGAATGGCTAACGGAAGGACGAACAGTACTGATCGTGAAGGACCCCAGAAGGAGCAGTCCCATCCAACTACCGCCCAATAACCTGCCTCTGCACAACATGGAAGCTCCTGTCGGGCATCATAGCGGCTAAGATGACCAGGCACGTGGATCAATACATGACCAAAGCACAGAAAGGAATTGGTAGTAACACCAGAGGAGCCAAGCACCAGCTCCTGGTAGATAAAGCGGTCACCCGAGACTGCAAGACCAGACATACCAACCTGTGCACTGCCTGGATTGACTACAAGAAAGCCTCTACGACTCGATGCCGCACACATGGATCATGGAATGCTTAGAACTGTACAAGATCAACAGGAGTCTAAGAGCCTTCATCCAGAACTCAATGGGAAGGTGGAAAACAACGCTAGAGGCCAACTTCCAGCCAATTGCCCAAGTCAACATCAAGTGCGGCATATACCAAGGAGATGCCCTGTCCCGCTGCTGTTCTGCATAGGCCTGAACCCCTCAGCCAGATCATCGCCAAGAGTGGCTACGGATATCGACACGCAATGGAGCAACCGTCAGCCACCTCCTCTACATGGATGACATCAAGCTGTATGCCAGAAGCGAACGAGACATCGACTCGCTGATACATACCACCAGGATATACAGCCAAGACATCGGAATGTCATTCGGACTGGACAAGTGTGGCCGGATGGTTGCGAGGAGAGGAAAGGTAGTCAGAACTGAGGGGATTGTACTACCAGAAGGCAAGATAGCAGATGTGGAAGACAGCTACAAGTACCTTGGGATCCCGCAGGCAAATGGTAACCACGAAGAGGCCGCAAGGAAAGCAGCGACCACCAAGTACCTCCAGAGAGTAAGGCAAGTCCTGAGAAGTCAGCTGAATGGGAAGAACAAGGTCCGGGCGATCAACACCTCGCCCTCCCGGTCATCAGGTACCCAGCTGGCATAATAAGCTGGCCAAAGGAGGAGATGGAAGCCACTGACATCAAGACAAGGAAGCTCCTTACAATGCATGGAGGGTTTCACCCCAAATCCAGCACCCTGAGACTGTACGCTAAGCGCAAGGAAGGAGGCCGAGGACTAGTGAGCGTCAGAGCCACTATCCAGGATGAAACAACTAAGCTCCGTGAATACATCAGGAAGATGGCCCCAAATGATGACGTGCTTAGTGAATACCTCAGGCAGCAGAAACCAGAGGAGGAACAAGGACAGGAAGAGCAGGATCCATCATGGAAGGACAAACCCCTGCACGGTATGTATCACCGGCAGATAGAAGAAGTGGCTGACATTGAAAAATCCTACCAGTGGCTGGACAAAGCTGGACTGAAAGACAGCACAGAGGCACTAATCCTAGCAGCACAGGAGCAGGCTCTGAGAACAAGATCAATAGAGGCTGGGATCTACCATACCAGGCAAGACCCCAGGTGCAGGCTGTGCAAAGATGCCCCTGAGACAATCCAGCACATAACAGCGGGGTGCAAGATGCTAGCAGGCAGGGCATACATGGAACGCCATAACCAAGTGGCTGGCATAGTACACAGGAACATCTGTGCCGAGTGCACGGACTGGAAGTCCCGAAGTCACGATGGGACACACCTCCAAAGGTGGTTGAGAATGACAGAGCTAAGATCCTGTGGGACTTCCAGATACAGACTGACAAACTGGTAATGACCAACCAACCGGACATAGTAGTTGTGGACAAACAGGAGAACAAGGCTGTAGTGATAGATGTAGCAATCCCGAGCAATAGCAACATCAGGAAGAAGGAACACGAGAAACTTGAGAAATACCAAGGGCTGAAAGAGGAGATAGAAAAGATGTGGAAGGTGAAGGCACAAGTGGTGATAGGAACCCTGGGGGCTGTGACCCCCAAACTGGGAGAGTGGCTCCAGCAGATCCCAGGAACAACATCTGAGATCTCTGTCCAGAAGAGCGCAGTCCTAGGAACAGCTAAGATACTGCGCAGGACCCTCAAGCTCCCAGGCCTCTGGTAGAGGACCCGAGCTTGAAGGAAGAAGTAAGACCGCCCCAAAGAGAAGGGGCGAGTGGGGAATTTTTTTTTTTTTTTATATATACAGTCTATACTCCGATTATTATTCATTTTATACATTGCTGGGAATACATGCCAGCAGTACTAGCAGTACTGAGACTGACAAATTGTAATTGCCACTTTTTTTTCTTATTTATAGTATTTTATTAAAGGTTGAATTTTGATCCACCATTATGTAGAACATTGTCCCACAACCTTGCTGGTTATTTTATTATTCTTTGCTTCAACGTGACATTTCTGTTTTGTGAGGTTTGTCCCAGGCTTGCGTGATGGTAATAATGTCCCCTGTTGCCTGTTAACAAGTAAACATGTGAATGCTGAACAACAAGTGTTTTTTTTAAATGTCCAGTTAAAGTTGAACCGTTGTAATTTGGCCACTATGTGAATCTCCCACAATTAAAGATTGAATGTTATGAAGCTGAAAATGGCAAACAGAATTATTAATCCATCTCTATAATTTTATAATATCCACCTCTGTTTATTTTATTCAGATGTTTGTTCCTGTTTATTGTTAATTGCCCAGGTGTATTTTTTTGCTGTTGCATCATTCCATATCTTCATTAAAGATGGACTGTGGTGTTCTGGTGGTCCTTGGGATGAGAAAGCTTGTCATAAGGCACATTCTTCCACTTGCAGAGGGGGGATGGGATGGGACGGGAGGGGAGGGGAGGTTTTGTTGCTCTGGCTCTCCCCCCACCATGTGCATACCAGAGACTCACAAAAAAAACACAACAACCACAGAGCTGCAGCTCAGAGGAGAACAACAAAGCCCGAGGAAGCTCATCAGACTCTTCACCGGGAGGAAAATCACTCAATGGGACACGCAGAGAGAAAAATGCTCATTTATCATCAGATTTTTATGCCAGCATAAAAACGGGGGGGCGGGGGGTGTAGGGAAGGGTGGTGCATTGGAGATCCTGTTACAGACCTCCAGACTTTTTCTTTTTTTTTTTTTTTGGAGGAGGGGGGAGGGCCAATCTGCAACTTTCTCGGCCTGATGTCCTTTTCATGGCCAGGCTGAGCGCTTTGCACCGTTCTACGTTGATTCCCCCCCCCCGTTTCTTACACCAGGCTGCAGTTTTCTAGGGGTCCTGTCGGAGTTTTGGATGATGAAGGAATCCAGCAGGATGCAACGAGTGTCGGACGAGAAGTGCCGAAGGAAAAAGTTCGGGAGGACTGCGAGGAAACTTTGAAGCGCCCAGCAGCTTTTTTTCTCTTCGCCATGGCGCGTTTGGAAACTTGTTGGAAACCCGATGACGAAAACAGCCTCTTTGGATTTCGTCGTGAACAGGATCATTGAAGCGATAGAACACGACTTATTCTGACTTTCTTTTTTTTTTTTTTTTTTTGCATTCTCTCTCTCCAAGATGTCTTCCCAGGCTTGGAGGATCCCTATTGTTGGATTTTGTGGGATGCTTTGCGTCTGGGCCGCCTGGATTTCGGGTTCGGGTGCAGCGCTGTCGCCGAACGGAACCATATTTGAGGATAGGTGCAAAAAAACGACAACTTGTGAGGCACTTAAATACAACACATGCCTCGGATCGCCGTTACCGTACACACACACGTCTCTGGTCCTGGCAGAGGACTCCAGCACCCAGGACGAGGCTTTTGAGAAACTGACCATGTGGTCTGGTAAGAACTGGTATTGTAATCCAAAAGTTATGTACACAAAAATTAGTGATACACCCAACAGAAAGTCACAAAGAAACAGGATGAGTGAGTTTGTGCTTTTATTTTGTAGGAACACATTAATTACGTCATGTGATAGTGATGATCATAGTGTTAATTGGTGTGACAGTGAGCTGTGATTAGAAGTATCAGCCTCCTCCCAGTGAGCAGTAAATGGAAGCTTAAAATCCATCAAAGGCAACAAAAGGAAATTCCCCCTGAGGTGTCAGTGAGGGAGCAATAGATGAGTCTGGGTCAGAAAAGGGGTTTTTAGATGTTATCCACGTGACTTTCACATTCAGAAGCTCTCACTAATGACCTGCCAGTCCCAGGGTGCTGCCTCACAGGTGTCAAGCGCTGCCACACAGTCTCCAGGAGCCTCATGGGTTTTGTTGGATGTGGTTAATATGGCGTCTGCGTAACCCACAGCAGTGGAGAGAACGAGCTGTGCCAACCATTTGTGTGATTGTTGTGCTCACAAGGAAGGAAAAGTACCAATTGTTCAGTCTGCAGGAGCCCGAATTATTAATAGTTTGCTTTTCAAGATATACAGTAAATCTGCTTTTGACTCAAACTGTTGCCTGTAGCTGGAAACAAAAAGACTTTCTTCACGCATCCGTAGGGATGTTCACACATTTTCACAAAACAGACCCACATAGTCACTTCTGTTTATGTGTATTTCATCAATCAAGCCAAAAGGAAATTAATAGATCGCCATCACTAGTGTAGGAAATCCATCTCACATCTTGCTGTGTATTAAAGGATTGTTTTTGTGTCCTAGGTCTACGCAACGCTCCTCGTTGTTGGTCTGTCATCCAGCCGTTGCTCTGTGCCGTCTACATGCCCAAATGTGAGAATGGCCGCGTCGAGCTGCCCAGCCAGAGCCTGTGTCTGGCTACGCGTCGGCCATGCAGCATCGTGGACCAGGAGAGAGGCTGGCCCAGTTTCCTCAAATGTGACAAATTCCCTGTGGGCTGTTCGGTATGTGTTATGTAATGTCTTGTGATGCTTTATGGATCCCTAAAGGAAAATAGAGGCTTATTTCAGTGTAGGACAGAAGGTCAACTAGAGAGCAGCGCTGGAAAATAGCCCATTGATCTTTTTACCACATCAAGAGAAAAAAAGTGGTTCCAGTTATAAAATAGTTATGATAGTTTGTGTTACTTTATCACATTATCTTCATTATAGCCCCACAAATGTGCAGACATATTAAATTAGGCGTACGCTCAAGTTGCGCCACCTTTGCTATTCACCTCTGGGTGCAGAATGAAGTGCAGAAGCTGAAGTTCAACATGTCGGGCCAGTGTGAAGCCCCGCTGGTGAAGACGGAAATTCAGTCGAGCTGGTACAAGGATGTGGAGGGCTGCGGCATCCAGTGCGACAACCCCCTGTTCACTGAGGAGGAGCACAACGACATGCACGCCTACATCGCGTACTTCGGCACCATCACCCTCCTTTGTACCTTCTTCACCTTGGTGAGACGTGAACACAACACCATTATTCTGTTTGGTGTCCTTTTTTTTTTTTGCTCTTGTTCTTCCTCAAACCGCCTTCTTTTTCGTTTTCTCTCCGTGTCAGGCCACGTTTCTCGCCGACTGGAAGAACTCCAACCGCTACCCGGCTGTTATTCTCTTCTACATCAATGCCTGTTTCTTCGTGGGCAGCATCGGCTGGTTGGCCCAGTTCCTGGATGGAGCACGCAAGGAGATTGTGTGCAAGAGTGACAACACCATGCGTCTCGGGGAGCCCTCGTAAGTGCAGAGGACGAGGGAACACATTTGAATTAGTCTTCTTCAGCCACAATTCCATCTCATGTGTTTGGACTGGCCAAAGGCCTGAAAATATTTCCAAAAACTAAATTTAACCGACACAATCCTCCCTTGTTGTAGGTCTTCAGAGACCCTGTCATGCGTCACCATCTTCATCATCGTTTACTACTCCCTGATGTCGGGCGTGATTTGGTTTGTCATGCTGACTTACGCTTGGCACACGTCCTTCAAAGCCCTGGGTACTACTCACCAGCCGCTGTCTGGCAGAACCTCCTACTTCCACATGGTCACGTGGTCCATACCTTTCGTCCTCACCGTAGCCATCCTGGCTATCGCTGAGGTGTGTTTGGGTGTCGCTCATGTCATGATTTCCCACTTTTTCAGTTTGATCACATTCTTTTCTGATCTTCCTTCTTGTTCCTCAGGTGGATGGAGACTCAGTGAGCGGCATCTGTTTTGTGGGCTACAAAAACTACAGATACCGTGCTGGGTTTGTGCTGGCTCCCATCGGAGTGGTGCTCGTTGTCGGTGGCTACTTCCTCATTCGGGGTGAGCGGAACATATTCACAATAGCACTGTGGTTTAGTCATTTTGAATCTTCAATTCACACTATTCAAATGTCAACTCAAATGAATTTTTTTAGGTGTCATGACCTTGTTTTCCATCAAGAGTAACCACCCAGGACTACTGAGTGAGAAGGCGGCGAGCAAAATCAACGAGACAATGCTTAGGCTTGGTATGTTTGTCCTGTGTTGCTTATTACCAAACTCACAACATAGTCTTATGAAGAGAAACCCTCTGAAATTAGCAGAGTAATAGAAATGTGCATTTCTGCTGTTCTTTTAAATCTACTAACTGTTTATTCAGTCAATTTTCTTATGAAAATTTTTCTTACTGCATTTCACTTACTGTTAGGACCAATTGTTCGATTTCCTATATAATTAATTGTTCTGTTTCTCCTTCTCAGGCATATTTGGGTTCCTTGCTTTTGGTTTCGTTTTCATCACTTTCGGCTGCCACTTCTACGACTTCTTCAACCAGGCTGAATGGGAGAGGAGCTTCAGAGAATATGTGCTGTAAGCATTTTCTTTTTTACAGCACAGTCCAGCACGAGTTTACACCTGTCTGCCTCAAAACTGCCAGACTTCACAACTCAGACACTCGTATTACAACCACCTCTGCATCCAATGAAAGAAATTCATAAACTGATGCTGTTTGTCCTCCAAACCACTGCTCAACCAGCTGTGAATGCTCCCCTATTTCCCCTTCGTGTTGACATTGGCTGGATTGGAATTAATTTAGCCTAAAAAATGTAAACCACTCTCTCCTCTAAAAGACCTTTTTATTTATCAGATTTACTATTTGAATGTACCTCAGTCACATGCCTGGAAGGTGTGGGAGGCACACGCTGCATGGTCAAGACTGATCATCGTTGTTATACTTTTCAACAGATGTGAAGCCAACGTGACAATCGCCTCTCAGACCAACAAGCCAATCCCAGAATGCACTATTAAGAACCGGCCGAGCCTCATGGTGGAGAAAATCAACCTGTTCTCCATGTTTGGGACGGGAATAGCTATGAGCACCTGGGTCTGGACCAAAGCCACCATCCTCATTTGGAAACGCACCTGGTGCAAGTAAGCAGAAATCAGGGGATCTTGAAATGTGACAGAACAATAAAATTGATTTAGTTTGACTACTAATTTTGAGGTTTGTACTTATGAACTTGAATTTTATCACAATACTATGATATAAAAAGCATCTTATTACATCAGAGCATGTCGTGGCTCCAAGGCTGTTCATATCAGATGATGATAGTATGATGACATGTTCCTGTGCCAAAAATGTTTTCATCCTGACATTAAAAAATGTGTAGGTGTATTAAGTCTTGTTCCCTGTGTGTGTTAGATTTGAACAAACACTTTTAACACCAGTTAATATAGAGTTTGTGTTCATCTGTCTGCCCACCTCACTAAAGAATTTTTAGATCTGCCCCTGGTTTGCAATGCAACTCATAAGGGCTCTATGGGTGCTGGATCTTACTTAGGGTTATGCACTGTCTTGTTTTTGACTGCTTTAATGTTTTGTCCAAAGTCACAAGATAACTTAGTGCTCTAAATATGTGATCTTTCAGTTACTAGGTAGTTTTTATAAACCTAAATTTTAGATATTTATTTTTTTGGTGTTGTTAGTAGGTAAATAGCAGTTAAGATGTTGACAAGTTTCTTTGGCTATATCTGTTATTCAGAAAAAAGAATATGGGTCAAAAATAATAATGTATACCACATTTCCTTTTGATCTGCAGCTATCTCTGTTGTATAACACCATGAACCTCTTTCTCCCTGTACCAGGATCATTGGTCGTAGTGACAACGAACCCAAGAGGATCAAAAGAGCAAGATGATTGCCAAGGCGTTCGCGATGAGGAAGGAGCTCCACAAGGACCCGGAAAAGGAACTGTCCTTCAGTATGCACACGGTATCCCATGATGGGCCAGTGGGTAAGTGTCAAACTAATTCTTCTGAGGTTAATCTGATAATTTGAGATAAATTGGTGTTTGTTTTACCCTCAACTATTTTTAATGAAGCTATAACAGCAGAAGCCACGTTGAAGATGCTTGCACACTTCCACCTTTGTGGTAAATAATTGAAACTGTCTTGTTCATGATGATCATATCTCGAAGTCACAGTGTCACTGTATGTATATAAGTCATAGAATATTTCCTGTTTAACGCCTTAGCAAAGAGTTGCTTCATACAAACTATCAAAACATAAATGTGTCTTTTACCTTTAGTGGTATCTGGCAGTGCAAATCTTTTAAGAATCTTTTTTTAGTTTGTTGCTTTCACAACCACAAGCAAAGCTTAGTTACTTTTCATTTGCTTGAGTTTGATTGGACCATTGGGTGATGTCTGTGTGACTAGGTACCACATGATGATGTTTTTGTGATTTGGTTGAAACAGCACATGTGCTTATGTAATTATTTTTTTTAACCACTTTGCATTTTTTCTTTTTTATATTCTGGCTATAGGCTCAGATAAAATTATAATGTCTGCTAAGAGCTGAATGTCACATGTTCATGTAAGGCTTGAAGCTACTGTAGCTGCTATGATGCAGCTTTAAGCAGTTCTTTGCGTCATGCTGGACCTATAGCTGTCTCTACTTTAGACTGAATTAAGAATTTAAACTTTGTTTTTTCTCATTCATAGCTGGAATAAATTTTGATCTAAATGAGCCGTCCAACGACATGTCATCAGCCTGGGCACAGCATGTCACTAAGATGGTGGCAAGACGAGGTGCCATCCTGCCTCAGGATATTTCTGTTACACCTAGTGGAACACCAGGTGAGAGCTGGAGGCCATGAAACCACACTTTCCCTCGTTCATCACTTGGTCTGTCCTTTTGTCTTTCTTTTACTCAAACATTGTTAAACTGTCATTTTCTCCGCAGTGCCACCTCCAGAGGAGAGGAACAGATTGTGGATGGTGGAGGCTGAAATTTCACCAGAGATGATAAAGAGGAAGAAAAAGAAGAAGAGGAAGAAGGAGGTCCGTCCAGTGGAGGAGCCTGGTCCAATGGTGGATCACCAGGTTGTTCGCCAGCGTGAGTTTGGCCGCAGCTCGGTGCCCCGTCTCCCCAAACTGCCCTGTCACCCAAGCTTGGTTGCCAATTTGCGGGAGCATCAGAGGCTACAGCAGAAGATGGAGGAGGAAGTCCTTCCAGGATCCTACATAGAATTACCCCCGTCTTACCCTCTGTCCTGTGAGGACAGACGTCCCTACCCGCCCTACCAAAGCAACTGGAACAGCTATGGGCGCAGCCTGCTCTCTAACCCCATGACCCTTAGTGACCGCCCGGAGGATCTGGGTCTAGGTCCCCGCTGTCCCCCTTCAACCTCCACTTGGCAGCACAGTGGATCTTCTCACTACCCCGGGGATGTGGATCTCACCGATGGGCTGTCAGAGCGGATGGCCCATGTGGCTCGTGTACCAGCGGGCAGAAGGGCCGGCTATGGACCCGTCCACTCCCGGACTTGTTTAATGGAGGCAGAACTAATAGATGCTGACTCTGACTTCTAAGAGCAAAGCTCCAAAAATATTCTGGCTGTTTCTTTGTGGTACACAGTCAGTAAGCTATAAAAAGTGCTGGATACTTTCGAAATTCTTACTATAGTGCACCTAGACAACAACCTAGAGTTCAACTAAGCTGGTCAGTTTTTATTTTTATTTTTTTAAGGCAAATGGATTAAATGAAAAAATATGTTGTGAATAAATTAATGAAAAATATTTTTTTATATTTGTGTCCTATAAAAATTCAAAGTCAACTACATGATAAGACAACCAAGGCAGCTAAACTCTACATGGCTTGAAACAACATCTCTTCTTTCAGCTGCTCCCATTCGGAGTCGCTGCAGCAGATCATTTGCTTCCGTCTCACTGGTTTGAAACAAATAGATGTCTTTATTCCGAAATCGTGTCAGCTCAGCCCTGCTAATGCCGTCGTTAGACCTCCAATATGACAGCGCTGGTCCTGATTTGAACGTTAAAAATATTCGTTATGTTTTTTGAGCTACCCCAGTGCATTAAAACTTAACTTATACAAGTATGGACCTCTCTTCAAACCAGGACTTCTGTTTGTAGTATATTTTAATGTTTTTAAAATCTCTGTTGTTGTCCTTCCACCACTATTTAGCCAATAATTTCTTGTGTTTATGTCCAGGTAACCTGAGATACTAACTCTTATCTTCATTGTCCTACTAGTACTAATATTAAAGCCAAGTGATGGGACTTCATTAAGACCTTGTAATTTACACTGGGAATACAACCAGGAGTTCTTCAGAGGACAAAACAGATGATTATTGTCCCTTTTTCCTTCTTTTTTGACATGAGCAAAGTTCTAGTAAAAAGAGGAGTTGGTATTCAAATAGTATAAAGTAAAATTAGTTATTGAAAATAAATATACTAATTATTTTTATATGCTTCTTTGCCTGGTGCAATAAACCTTAGTTTTCCTTAGTTTTCTATTTTTTTTCTGCGTACAGAACGATTTATCACATTCGTTGACTGGTTATTGTCGGTGAGTTCTCTGCACAAGAAAACACATAAGTATCTTTATAAGGATTATTTGTTTACAGCAGTATTTCTACTTTTGTAAAGCTGTTGTGTATATATTCAATCCAAACTGGGCTCCATTTGTGTTTTCTCTTCTGTCCGGTTGAAAATATTTTGTATGATGTATTTTTCACTGCAGTCGGTTTGGAAATTTGTGATTCTGCTCTGAACTAATCCTTCTGTGTTGTGCCACTGTCTTTTCAAATGTGTCTTGTTTGTTCATAGCTTTGTCATTAAGGGTATTATTTATACTAATCTGTATATCAAATACCATAATTACTCTGCTGACATGATATTCAAAAAGGGAAGGGACTGCTTTGGTATAAAAATTTTTTTTACTGTAACCAACATTACACCTATCATCCTCTTTTTTAAGTTCATTTTGGATACATAATGCTACAGTAGACTGTGATAGATTGCTTCTTAGCTGTTGCAAGTTAGATTGTTGCTATTCAGAGATGCGCATGAGAGAGAATTATTTATGTTTATTAGTATTTAGCACATTGCTATCAACTGAACTATATAGTGAGTTGGCAACATAAATTAAATATGGCAGATGTCCACCCAAAAAAAATTATGCTTAAAGATATTAAGGAATTAAATGAAGATTATTTTGTAAGTATTTTTTTATGGCTTAAGATGAGTAACTTTTGTTTTTGTGAGCTCTCAACTGGCTGTTTTCTATTTAGTCTCCCAACTGTGTAAAGAACATGTACTGTCACTTGATTTTGCAGCTGTATCTTTTGGTTTTTATATCTAAATAAAAGAAATGCTACATTTCTATCAGTGATTTACCAGAATACATGGTTGCACTTGCAGGATTAAGCTCCTTAAAGGGCTTTTAAATGCTTAAACTTTTTGTTGACTCTTTCACTGATGACGAAGTGCTTAAGATTGACACAATTAGGGGTGAACGGGAAACCAGGCAAATATTGCAGTGACATCTACAACCACCAATTCTCCCACAAAGCCACTACAAAGCTTCATTCATACTTTGTGCGTGTCCGTATCTGTTTACACAACACACAGGTCGTCACCACCTCGGTGGAGAGACGCCCGAGTGCAGTCCAAACATTTGTGTGAGGCCGTCTGCAGCCCTGGTTCACCAACTACACATGCACAAACGAGTCACTTATTTTACACAAATATGTAACATTTATTTTAATATCTGTGATGATGTGCGGCCAGTTTTATCCCTCTATCCTTTTTATGCTCTTCAGTCAAACACAACTAACAAAAAAGTGCTTCTTCTCGTTCTTAGTTTCAAGAGTTGCCATCGTGATTTGTAGTGAGCATTTGTGCAACGTGTCAGAGTCGACATCTCCAATTGTGCAGGTCCCCCTTCTGCATTACTGCATACAGGAAGTAGAACTGGGCCTTAAGGTAGTTCCGCTGCTGCACTTCGCCTTACATTCCTCAGCTCTACACATTGACATCTTATGTCTCATTTGCCCACACTGGCCTCTGTTTCTGTGTCCAACACTCCCAGGCAGAGCAGGGCCCCTCCACCTGTCTATTTTTTAATACAGATGCAGATTTTTTGGATAAGTGATGAATATTTGCTTAAATGTTTTGAGGTGTTTAGCAGTTTTAGGCCCATGACAATGATTTGGTGGTTGCCTAGTAACACAAAAAGGCAGCAGGGCTCCATAACTGACTGAGGGCCTAAGTGGGTCACCTCCTGGGCTTCTTTGCGGCCTCCCGCAGTCTAGGATCGGCCCTGCACATGATCAAGACATAACAGCATATTATGGTTTTAACGGATGAAATAGGACCAGGTCTGATGTCCTATGACTGAAGCGTGTCTGCCATGTTGCAGTGCGGCCCGCCTGTCTGCAGGGTGCACGTCACGGTGAGCGCACGCCGAGCTTATAGAGGGGCCGACCCACCTGACGCACAGGGGGCGCAGCAGCGACACGTGGGGACCAGACACGCACTATGTCACAGAAAAGGTCTTCGCTGATGTCCGGGGATGCGGAGAGTCTGCGGAGGAGATCCGTGGCCGAATCCGCAGGTGGGTCCGAAAGTCCCGGCTCTCACACGAAGCCCCCGCGTCCTGCGTGTGTTTTTAATCCACCGCTCGCATCTTGACTTTTTCTACTCATCGCTTAAAAATCAGGCGTCCGAGTGTGTTTTGTGTTTTATTCCTTTGTCCGTTTTGAATATGCTCATCAAAGTCACCTGTGCAAACAACAAAGTGACTTCCTGTTTTTCCCTCGGCTCGAATGCTGATTGTCTCTGGTGATCACGACTTGTCACGCGTAATGTAGTTGGTGTTTTGTGCCATTAGGAAATTTGGCTGCAGGTTTTGCGTCAAAACTGAGCTGAACTGGTTATTTCTGCCCTTCATTCCTTATGGCATCTCCAACAATTCTTGTTAGAGTTGTTGAATCTACTTGTTGCCCCATTAAAATCTGTCATTTTCATTGCAAAGGTTTAGTCAGAGGCGATGAGTGACTGTGTGAAAAAGAAAAGTTTAATGATAGTTGATTTAAAGCAGAGTAAAGTCCAACATAAGTTTTCTTATCACTATGTGTTTCCATGTATTGATATATGCTAAGTCTTGGCACACAGGAGGAGGAGGTTTGTAATTATGTGGTACCTGGAGGCGGTTTGTCCTGGATGCAACTTAACCTCCACAGCCAGATTCATCAGGAAACAACTTTCCATGACTTCTCTTCATTCAGAAAATTGTGTGGATCCTGAACATCACCACCCATATCCACGGCGACTGTCCCACGCTGACAGGATCTGTTTTGGCTCCCATCATCCAGAGATAGGTGTTGCAGAGACGTCCTCCCCAGATGGCGCACACCACTTCTGCCACCACGCACCCAAGTGTTTCCTCACCGTCCCCAGAGGTGAAGTGCACATAGGTTGATAGCAGAAAAAGCTGGTTCCTGTAAGGCATACTGTTTTTGTGTGTGAAATGAGAGGTGTGAGTTCTTTTCCATTCTTTAATGCCAGTTGCCTTGTTACCAAAATTCCAAAGACTGAATCCTGTCAGCTGGAGTTCGTTCTTCTTGGTTAGAAATGTTTCACTACTCATCCAAGCAGCTTCTTCAGTCCAGTTGACACGATTCATGGACCTGGATGGCTGAGATTCTTCACTAAATTGTTATCACAACTAGTTTGCAGTTATAATATAGTTTTTTTTTTTCTTACAGTAAAGTAGAATGATTCTGGCATCCTTTTCTGCATGAGCATTAGTTTTCAGGGGAGTTTGAAATACATTATTTCCTAATGTTCAAGTCTTGTGCTACTGGCTTAGAAGTGCATCCAAAGGGAAGCCATCAAATCAAACATTTACTGTCCACCTTTTATCAGACGTTAAAGTGACCGTTTGGAGCAAAAAAAAAAATCAGATTTCCGTGAATTATATTTTAAGTATTTGGGCTACATATATAAAAAAACGTTACGCATACAGTTTTTAATTTTAAGCATAGCACCTTCTGCATTGGGGTATGTTATCATGCTCTGATAAAATAATCCGTCTCAGAATACAACGTCTCTTTAAGGCAGAAAGTCCCTCCAGTGCTTTGACTTTGTGTGCAGATCCTTCATTACGCAGTATATCCAGTTTTCTTCAGCATTTTCTCTCAACTGGCAAATCTAAAACTTTGTCTTCCACCATATTATCTTGTTCAGGGAATTATGGTGATCAGGATCAGCATCACCAGTTTCCATGTCGACCGTGCCACACTGATAGGCTCTGTGCTGGCTCCCAGCATCCAGAGATGGGCACGGGGGAGATGCCCTCCCCAGATGCTTCTGCATGCCACTTCAGCCACAGTGCACCAAAATGTTTCCTCACCGTGCACAGAGGTGAATGAGACAAAAGTTGGTACCAGGACTAAAACTATTAAAACAAGGGCAGGTCTAAAGCTGCAACTAAGATAACTAAATGTTTTTTATAAAGATCTGCACACATGGACATTGGAGATGTTGTAAAGATGATGAACTCAAATAATCTGTTGTGTGCTGGGGAGAGTTTTGTAATGGTTGTTTTCCACACAGGAGGACATGCCACATCAGGCTGGTCTACTTCATCGCGATATGGAGACGACGGTTGGCACGAAGGCACCACGAAAACCACAGTCAGAGCTGAGAATGAGGTGGAGGCTCACAGGGAAGCAAACAACTACAAGGTGAGACATATCCGGGTCACTGTGTTACTACAGCTCTGGACGGGTGATTTGTGTTTAATTTAAAAACACACTTTTTCTTTTTCCCCCCTCAGTTTGGCTTCAAAAAGTGGAAAGGCAATGTAACGGAGAAACCCATCGAAGAGCAATCGGACATGGTCAAAGAGCTGCACTCTGATCTTAGCCTTGTGAAGCCTCAGAAAGGTTTTTTATTGTTTTCTCTTTTGACATCACCTGCAAACTCCCACCAGCAAACATAATAATTAATTAGTACATCTCCCTTCTTTCAGGCTCAGTGGTAACCTTTGGAAACATAGTTTATGTATGTTTATTTGGTTGGTGGATATCTTTAATCTACTTCCTCATATGTCCTGTTATGTTTCTGAACAATCTGCGGCGCCCCCTACGGTACGTATTCTGCTAATAGCTGTAACACACACAGAGCCAATGTTCCCCTAAATGTGAAACATAATGTCACTTCTTTTGCTGTTTTCAGGCAAACTCTGCTGGAAAATGGCATTGTACTTTATGTGGCCATTTGGGAAATTAGTAGAAAAGGTAATATGATCCATCTTTTCAATGAATGTGTCTTTGCACTTACACGTACTCGCATAATCCGATTGCCTTTACAGGGTAATTGTAATCAAGAAAGCAAAGGACTTTAAGTCAGCATATTATCTAGAAAACTCTTTATTTTTCAGAATCAAGATCTTGTAAAGATTTCCATTGTGAAGCCGCCAAAATGTGAGGTCATTCCTGAAGTGGGGGACACTGAAGACAACAAAGACTCTGCACCCCTACTGGTGTCTTCCCCAATCACTGTCCAGATCCCCGTCCCAGAACTGCCAACTAAAAAAAAGTCAAAGCACTGGGTGGGCAAATATGAATGAACTCAATCATGTGATGCAACGTATAGTAAAGTTCACATATAAATGTGAATTACTTTAATCATTCTGTCCTTTGCAGTGTCGCTTCAGTACCTATATCTGGCTGTTATTGGGTTACCCTGTTCTGGCTGTGGTCCACTCCCTCGTCTGTGTTGTCTCTTGGCTGCTGGTCTTCACCGTCCCTGTAGCCAAGATGAACGCTCGCACACTGAGCACGATCCTCCTCATGGCACCAGAAGACGTCCACGTCAACAGAGTGGATCAGGTACAGGGTCAATTTCTGACAATGGCTTTTTTTTTTTTTTTTAACTCCTTGTTAGCTATGGCAACGTGTAACATGTTTCAGATGACTCTAATGGTTTATCTCCTGTGACATTTTTTTCCCAAAATGGTTTAGAAAGACCTCAGTTCCTAGTTACCAAGTATGGAGGCCATGGAGTGAAAGATCCCAGTGCATCTTTCAAACACACAGGGGCTCCTTGTAGCTTGTAGTTCCTTGTAACTGACTGTTTACGTCTATAAATGATTTTGTTACTTGATGCGACTTTTATCTGTTCTCTTTCTCAGACATCTGGATGTAAGACCAGAGTCATCTTGTGCTGTTATCAGGCATTCAATGTGTTTTACTACAAATATACAGTCCAAGGCATCAACATTTTTGGTCTCAGTATCCTTTCCGTGTTGTTTTAAAAAAATTAAAGTTTACGTGACATTTGCAGTTAAGTTTAGTGAACTTTCAGTCACCTTCAGGATACAGGAAAAGTCCGGGCATTTGTTGAGAGTTGAAGCTATTTTTAATTGGTTCCGATCTGTCCTCTGCCTGTTTCTTTTCCTTAAGTGTTTGTTCCCTGCAGACCTGCTTCCCCTGGTGTTGGTCTCTCTGGTTATTGGATATGCTGATGTGGAAAACCACTACTTCAGTGCTGAGACCAAGTTTGCCACAGCCATCACTTCCATCATCCCACTGTCCTACTATATTGGCATGGGAATAGCCAGGTAGATTGTTTTGCATTTTGTCTCTGGTGGGAACTGTATCCAACCTGGGGTTGCACTTCTCTCCAGTGACTGAGCAATGGAGTTTTCTAATGCCCTGTACTTGTGTATTGTTCAGTCAAGTTTACTTTATTAATTTGCAGAATAAACAGCTTGAAAGTGGGGAAAAATACACAGAAAAAATCTGAACAAATATGGCTGCAGAGGTGAAGAAGCTGCAGGTTTATACTGGAGCTACTATGGATGTTGGAAGCAAGATTTAATCAAGCAAAACACAAAAATAATTAATTTGAAAAATCAACAAAACAAAAAAATTGTACAGTGATGGTCCAAAGGCTCTACTCACAAATGGGGGGAAAAAACACAATATTAATATCTATAATATAAATGAACAAGTATACACCATGAACTAAACCAATTGATGGCTTCTTTTGACAATCAATCAGGTTTTGGCACCTTTTACTTTCCAACCCCGTCCAACACAATATTAGAGAAATACTGCCAATAACTGATTTCATAAAAAGGAAGATGAAAATTATGCTCCTGTCTACTATTATGAACCTGAGAAATGGATTTAAAAAGATGATGTGATGATGTTGTGTGAAGGTGTTCCTGTATATCAACACACAGGTGACAAATGTTATGTTATATACCGAAGGCAGGAGGCTATGTGGCTTATGGAGGTTATACAATATTCCCATGCTGGTATTTGTCCATCCTCCCACAGCATTTCTGCACAGAGTAACTTTGCACTGGGAGCGGTGGTGAATGCGACGTTTGGCTCCATCACAGAGCTGACGTTCTACATCACAGCACTGCTGCAGGGACGCCGAACAGCCAGCAAATGTTATGAAGAGGTTGTAAAAGCTGCACTCACTGGAACCTTGCTTGGGTGTATACTGTTCATACCTGTGAGTGTTGGGTCTCTCTGAATATCTTGGTTTTATTTTTAACTTATGAGATTTAAGTCTTAAACATTGTGGACAGGTGCTCATGCTCATGTGTGTTTTTACCATCTGCGCAGGGTGTGTGTATGATCATCGGGGGACTCAAACACAGTGAGCAGCAGTTTAACAGTCGTTCAGCTGGAGTGAGCTCGGCTTTACTCTTTATATCCATTGGAGGTATGTATGGCGCCTGCACATGCAGCTCATTTTTAAACCGTAATTCCTCTACAACTCTACATGTGTCCTACACGCTGTAATGCTTTCCCCAGGTGTGTTTGCCCCCACTCTTTTCTCCAAGACCTTTGGTAACTTGGTGTGTGAAAACTGCAGCAATGTCTCAGGCAATGGCACTGTACCTCTGACCTGCAAGGGATGTCACTACGACTTGGTGAGCAGCTCCTTCTAACTTTCCTGTAACTTCCAGCGTGTCTTTTTTTGTTGTTAGCTTTGTTGTTAGTTTTACAGAGAAACCGGTTTTATTTCTATCCATTTGTTTCTGTTGTCATACAGATGTTTTTGTTAATGCTAATTTTTCTAAGCTTGTATGATTTTCAATGCCATTTTCATACTTCTCAACAGAGTCAAACTGACCCACATTTGATTCTGTCTCATATTCAGTAAGTTCTAGCGCACACTATTATTATTTTTTTATGTTTTAGCACTTTTTGAGTGCACTCAATTGGGTATTGACTTGCTATTATAACTTTTTTAATAATTGCAGGCCACTAGTGTACACAATTTCCGTGCTGCTGCCGGCTGCATATGTGATTGGCCTCATCTTTACGCTGAAAACCCACTCGCACATCTATGACATTCAAATCAGCGATGAGCACGGAGGCCATGCGCATGGTCAGTATAGATAAAGGAGTGTCTGTTTCTACCAGTGCCTTGGTGAGGTCGCTGGTGACACTGCTTAGCACCAGCTTGTGTAACCCTAAAAGCAAACAACCTAAATATGGGAAAATGTGAAGCCTTTAAGTTTGAATGAATGCATCTGAACGAGGAGATTTCAAAATTCACTTTTAACAGACATACAGCTCACGGAATAGTTGTTCCTTTAGGCCCAAGGTGTAATATAAAGCATGCACACTTACCTGAGACCATAGGATGGTGCAAATTAAGAGTGAAATTACAGTAGAATGAGGTTTCAATGCAATATATAACAACAAAACGAGTTGAATCCAGTAGACAATATTAATAACACACACACTGACATTAGCGTCTATCAGCAGGTCATCATGTGCTCCACTGGTCCCGGTGGAGGGCTCTTGCAGTGCTGATTGTCGCCACAGTGCTTATGGCCTGCTGTGCCGACCTCAGCACCACCAACATTGAGCCAATGCTGACCAACTACTCCATCTCCCAGGTATTATATGTGCTTTATTTATTTATTTTAAATTCTAATGCTAATTCCTTGGATCACTGGATGAAATGATAAAAAACCTGCAAAGAATATTCAGGCTAACTACTCATGTATGTGTAAACTACAGGCATCTGACAGAATGGGTCTTGCTCTCCATTATTCTGTTTGATTTTACTGAGGCTCATCCTGATTTCTTCCAGTACTTCATAGGTGTCACAGTGATGGCCATGGTCCCAGAGCTTCCTGAAATCGTCAATGGGATCCAGTTTGCATTGCAGAACAATATCAGCCTGAGGTATGATTATACTCTGCTGTTGTGTCACCCTATTATTAAAGGCTGGTCAGGTAAAGCCTAACCTCAGTTTTACCAAATGACAATAACAAAAATAAGATTGTGACTTACATATTACGTAAAGGTTTTCAAGACAAACAAAGCCATTCTATAAGAGTTTGTGACATTCTTTTATTTTTGTCGTCTGCAGCCTTGAGGTGGGCAGTTGCATTGCTGTGCAAGTTTGCATGATTCAGATTCCTTTGCTGATCCTCTTTAATCTATTCTGTGTAAGTTAAAGTTGATGATTTCTGTTTTGTGTGTGTTACCATTTCTTCATTGGCATTAGCTCTTTTTCTTTTTTTTTTTAACAGGATGTTGGATTTGTGCTTGTGTTCAGTGATATCCATCTCTGGGCCAGTATCTTAAGTGTGATCCTGGTCAACTATATATTCATGGATGGAAAATGTGACTACTTTCAGGGTAGGTTAAGTCCTGATCACGAGCAGGTATCAACAGAAATTTTTAAGCAGCACATTGTAGATGCACTGTAAATAATAATGGACTTTGCTTCTTTTCCTACAGGCACTGCTCTAGTGGTGGTTTACCTCATCCTTCTGGCCCTTTACTTCTTTGCACCTTCTCCACACACATGTTGATCTTCTTGTAAAGAAAAATGTTGAAGCTCAGAAAAATACACAATTCTTCATCTTCATGTGGTGTGGGTTCAGTGGCACAAAAATGGAAAGAGAATTGTATTGAATTCCAAACATCACATCAGAGTTGTAAATGAAAAAAAATGACACTAGACGGTGTTTTGTGTTACTTGAAAATTTGCCCAGTTCTGTAAAAAGCTGCAACTTCCATTTTTTGCACTTGCAAATAATTATACATTTGTGCTGTCTTTTACTTCAGAACCATTGTAATGTGTAGTTTACAGTGAACATAATAAATGCATCGATTTATAAAATGACTATAAATAACACTTCTTTCAACCACTGCTTCACCACTTACACTAACATGGTTTTACTAGGAAAAACATGCAGTGTAATTTTTAAAAAGGGCATAAGCAAGAATTGCATTCAAATTTCACTTCTGCTTAGCTCTATGTTTCTGTATGCTGGCATTTAGCATTTTGGCGCATTTAGTACGCTGCTGGACAAATGGCATGCATGTTACTTTCATGATTGAGTGTGCATTCTCAGATTACAATAGCAATAGCATGTAAAATAGTCAAAGTAAAAACAAGTTAGATTTTTATTAAGTCATTATCATGCTGATTATTAGTCAAGCGAGGGTAATTGGGGAGGAGGGGGCAGAAAGAACACTTTTATTGACAACTGCAACACAACATTCACACAAGGGCACTACACAACATTTTAGTCATCTTCAAATCTTTTACCCAAAGTAAAAATTTGATATAAAAAGCAAGTCAAGACATGCACAAAGCACTTTATACTGTGGAACAGAAACTGGAGTATGGTAAAGGAGTGCAGGCTGATTCATTAATTTGTGGGAGGCATCAAACCATCTACCAGCATCTCACCCTAACCACTCATTCCCTATTATAATAATTCTCTCTTCAAGGTACAACAATATTTGGCATCAGCTAAAATACACATGAACATGTATAAGTGCTATTAGGACTGATACCTAAAAGACTCAATTGCTGCATCTTGTCTGCTTTGTCTGGTCATTCGCAGGAAGAGATTAAACTCTATTGTCAGACAAAATTACAAATTTGGCAACCAACGTGTTGACAGAAAATCTAATGACTGGATCACTAAGTGATAAATAATAAAATAATCGCTTAATCTAAAAGAATTAGCCCTAAAACTCGTCTAACCATGCAAATATCTTATACTGCCTACATATGTGAAATTTCAACCTCATTGCAAGTTTGAAAAAGGCACTGCAGTATAAATGTTTGTATAAACCTGCTGCTAAAGCAGATAATGTCATCAACAGAGAGCAAAGTACCTGTCAGAACAAAATTATGTCTTTATTCAAATAAAAGTTTTAAATATATTTTTTTTAAAGAGCACCAAATTCACAGTGATGTGTTGCATGGTTTGGTTTACAAATGACAGCTGCAAGCAAACTTGAGAACATACCAACCTTCCTTCTCCGGACAAGGGTGTAACATAATGTAGGATGGAAAACCCAGGCAATAAAAGGGCTCAAGCACGTAACCTCTTCACACTTACTAATGAAGACCATGAAGTGTTTCTGCAGGTTTTAGCTTATTTACAACAAATTAGATATTTCTAATGGTCAGTTTTAAAGGCACAGATTATAAAATGCTTTTATCATCTCCAGGCATCTTTCATATAGTATAAAAACAATACTTGGGATTTAAGATTGGCAGTCCCTCACACATCTACTTTAATTTAGCTATGTATGGATGTTGCAACTTCAACAATAAATAACAGACATAACATATACTACTAAATTCAAGCAAGTTTCTGGAAGTTGCTTGTCATACTGTAGCTACAAATATATTTTAGAATACTAAATGTAATAAAAGGCTGCCTGGAGACTCAAAACATTTTTAAAATCTTAGCAGTAATGCTAATTACATACAAGAGTTGTCTTAATTGGCTAAAATGTGCAAAAACACTGTCTTTAAACTGAAACCAGATCTGCAATCACCTGTACAGGAACGTTTTAAAAAAATAATTAATGTCTACAAAAATGCAAGACAAAGTGTGCAAACAGCAATAGTGATTAGAATACCCAGAATAACTGATTTCATCTCTTAAAATAATATGCATGCATCCCTCCTTTACAAATACTTTTTAAAAGTACTAGGGAAGGTGGATTTAAAATTGGGAGAAGACAGTCTTTGAAAACATGACTTGGCAAAACAGGCATTTCAAGCTGTCACAGTTTGGAAGATGAGAAGTGAGGAATTCATACTTAGCTTGACACAAAGGCATCATGTAAGGAACAATGGCATTGAAGGGGGTGGGGGTGTGGGGGAGTAAAATCCATAAAACATTCCACATTTAATTTCTTCTTCATCATTGTCGCTGCAAGAAATAAGAACAAAAACAACAAAAAAGGCATCCCATCGTTTTGGTTTTAAGGCAGGGCTACGTTAGGCAGGGAGGGGAGAGTGAGAGGGTATTTCCCAACAATGTTGCCCTTGAATTCCGTCCAGTGCTTTCTCAGACCTCATTTCATCGCCGTTTAGCCCTGCAAATCTCATCTCATCGTCCATTTCTCCATCTGTTGTAGTGCTGCCTATTTCAAGCGTTCAATGAGTTCTTGTGTGAGACCCAGGTTAAGCAGCTGCATGGTAGGGAGAGAGGTCAGGTGGGGAAAAGCTTTGAGGAGTTTCTCCCAGCATAGCTCTAGCAGACTGGGCACTGCCAGCCAGATCTTAAACAGAGAGCCAGTTCTCTTGTTCTCATGAATGTTGACCACACCACCATGGATGTACATGCAGCCAGCCTGGAGATGAGGTGAAAGAGAGAAATTCTTACAGTTTATCGATAAAATTCTAACTTGCATATTCTAAACTATTCATCAGCGTGTAGAAACAGTGACAAAAAAGGGTAGTGTAATTCTAACCGGGGTGACAGCAGCACAGTGGAAGTAGGCCGGCTCAGGCATCACTGCTGGTAATTTACTCCACTGGAAAGTCTGCAGGTTGATCTTCCACAGATCGGCTAATATCAATTCCCCATTGTAGCCTCCACAAATAAATACATCTAGAACAGAAAAAAAAAAAACATAAATTAAAATAAGAGGTGACAAAAACGTCAGAACTTCTTATTAGTTGAATACGTTCTGACCCTTTTGTCACCTCTTATTTTGCCAAACAAAAGAAATGTTGAGTCATATTTTTAAACCAGTTATGTTGGCTATGCACCAGGATTTGGTTCAGCGTAAGAATTCTCACCATTTCGTATTTGTACACAGCTATGGCATCTCCTGGGAGCTGGATACCCTGTTAAAAACACAAGCATTTAAAACTGGGTGCATGAAGGGGAACAAAAAAAACAAGCTTAGTCAGTAATAATGTGCATGATACCATGATACACACCTATTTTGTCATGAGGTTTAGTTGTAATCTCTTCCCAGGAATTGGTCTCCAGATTGTATGCATGTATCTATTAAAAGAAAAGACACAGATACCGTATTTAGCATTAGTCTTACTGAGTAATGATTAAGTTAAATTAATGATATATCTATCCATCTATAGATACATAGATTTGAATAAATGTTTGTTTACATTAATATATAGTAGTGGATGAAAGAGCTTTTATTATTAAAAAACAATTTAATTTTACAGCCATATTAATCCTCAGATTAATACAAAAAGATGAACTACTGATAATCAATATTCATGTCATCTTTTAACTTGGTAATCATCTAATTATCAATTCCCTCTGCTCAGCCCAACCCTCCCTCTCCCTGTTTGCCGTTTTCTGCTTCAATCAGCTTTACCCCATAACACTTTGCCTAGTGCGTCAGGTAGGTTGTCGGTACCAAGTTATGATAAATGAGAATGCTTCATAACTGAAAAAGTTAACATGTATAAGTTCTACTCTTGGAGGGGACTCATACCTTGTCTAGAGGATAGGATGTCCAGGAAGTTCCACCTCCCAGAATGTAGATCCTCTGTCCATCATGTGCTATTTCATGTCTGTACCTGTGAGACACACACACCAAGAATTTTTACTGAACTCATAAGATCTCTAGCTCGGTTTGTAGCACATTCGTGAGACACAAAACTGTACCGTTCTTCAGGCAGGTCATCAGGAGGGTTGTTGGGTTTGAGGTGGATCCACTCCCTGGTGGTCAGGTCCAGCCTGTGCAGGTCTGTGCTGTAAATGTAACCCGTAGTCCCTCCAAACACGTAGAGAAAGCCGTTTATAATGACCATTGCCTAAAGGGAAAAGATTACAGCCTAGTAATGTGGTAAATTGGAAGGTCTGTAAAATCGAATTTCAAATTTTGTATACTCATTAAGTAGACTTAAAGAAAAACCTAAAATACAACATGTGAGTTCAATTTATAGAGTGAGACTACCTGTCCATAGATTCTGTTGGGCTTCTTCCCACGGCAGTTGAGCAATGACCATCGCTTGTACTTAACGTTACAAACATGAACATCGTTGCCATTATTTTCACCAAATGGGATTCCAGTGCCTCCAAAAACCAGGAGGTTGTTGCCATGCAAAACAGCTAAATGAATAGAGCAACATCATTTTAGACAGAAGACAGGATTTCACTTCATGGATAAAATACAAATGAACTACACATGCTTGACTACTAACAAGTTTTAAAATGTTCAAAACTAATCTGTAGTTCTACAAGATTTTACCTGACATAGACGCCAGCTCTGTGGGCATGTAGCCCTCTGTTCGAATCTGCTGCCAGCAGCCTGTAGCAAAATGGTACCTCCACAGCTCCCTGAAAAGTGGATAATCTTCATTTTCGGAACCTCCTGACTCATCGTAGTCAGGGTTGTATCCTCCAAACACATACAGATTAGTGTTATCAGCGACACAGCGATGACCACTCCGTGCAGGGGGAGTACGATGACCTGTTGAGAAAGAATACATTTAGTAAGATGAGAGCAAGAAGACCACAAATAGATAATAAAATTCAACCAACTTTTTTGGTTGAATTTGAGTTTTCACTTGCCAGACAAAAACAAGCTACCAACAGAAATAATTAAAATTTTAAAAATGAGTGTTTTATCGGTCTAAAAGGAACGATATTGACAATATGATGAGAATACAAAAGTCATAAAGACTCCCCCAAAATATTTTAACTTAAAAACAACAGTGCAAAATGCGTGTTTAGACGTATCCAATTAAAAGACAAACCTATAGTTAGGACTAGATATGTATAGCTTTGCTAGGCTATGGATATGTTTTATAATGGCATGGCCCTAATGACAGATACAGTTCTTTGTAACATCATTGTTTTGATCATTGTGTTTGCACCCAGCTAGGTTTCACCATAAATGCATCTACTTGGAGACAATAAGATGATAGATTAGCAACAGGTTCACTGTACACTGCCTATGTAGTGTAGTCCAAAGATGTAAAACTCTGATACAGACAGAGAAAGAGTTCTATTCATACAGTGCAGTAGTTAAATGCAAAGTGAGGCAACTCCATAATTCTTCTCATTTAGAACATGCGGATTCAAAACGTAACGTTAAGTTGTTTTACTTCACATGGAAACCGAAGCCGATAGCAAAAAATAAAACATCACCTTTGCCATCAAGTGCACAGTAGCACAAATCAGAGCACATCAAGTCTAATAATGTGCCTCGGTTAAATGTACTAGGAATAGTACTGAGTGCTACCTACAACTCAGCTCCGATGTTTCATCCATCCAATGAATTATTAATAATCAGGATTTCTGATGGATTTGAAAAGCACAGCAACTACAGGGGCTGTTTGTGAACTTAGCAGAGGAATGCAGAATAGCTGCCAAGCTAAAGCATCCACAGTGATACAAATCTAATGCCGGTAACTCCACCATTGTCACTGTAATGTTTATTGTCCAAAAGATTTTGGCACTTAACTATTCAAATAGCATACCACAATTTTCTGACACGCTTCCCTCTAAAGCGCTCCCTTTAAGTGCTGAATCTTTTAAATGAATAGTGCATATACTTCTGAGATGCAAAACCTGAATCCCCAAAATGCTCCTATTATTGCTAGAAACACAGCAATGGTAGTAAGAACACACACTGTTGGATAATGGCTGGCCTCTAAAATCTATTACAATTTGTCATTTCTGACCACCTTTTTAAAAACTGTATTTTTAAAAGCAACATGTCACAGCAAGAATTTATGCAATTTTACTGAAACTGGTGCTTGTTTTGGTTTTGGCATTTCTTTTTTTGTCGTTATACTTACATTTCTCACAAATTGCAGCTAATCAGTGGGTAAGTGAAGTGTCAAGAGAAAATGGAAGGTAACCGTATACTCCTTAAAATCAGTGATTTAGCGCAGAACATACAAATGTTTTATGCATGTCTATGAAAACGATTAGTCCTCCGAGGTAATATTTCTTTGCTGTTGCATTGTGTCTACGTCAATCAGAATGACTGAATGACTCAGACATGACTGACCTTGTCACCTCTTTCACTGTTATGTCTACATATGATGGACCATCCTCATCTCATCAATAACTGCTGGGTTCTGCACAAAACTGGAATATTTCCAGCATTGATAATGCAGCTGAACAGATCATTGCCTGTTCGTGGATGAGTTTGTCACCTGAAGATATTTTAGCCAGTTAGGAAACTGCAACATTTCTCGGATGGGCTTTTAACAGCACAATGCGTAAATAATCTGCAAACCTGCGTTGTCAGTGTTATTGTTTGCAGGTCCGTTTCTCAAGCCGGTGATTTAGCCGGTCACCGCTATATGCTGGCTAAAAGATAAACAAGCAGAATTGCTGGATGTTGCTAGCTTAAGCGTAATTCTTCATAAAGTCGCCAGTAAGGGAAACGTTTAGTTTAGTTTCTAACATATAGAATAAAATGTGCAGAGTAGCTGACACGTGGTCAATTTGACTGGCAAAATATGCCGACGTTAACTTAAACCGTGTGTGTCGTTAGCATGTCATGCTAATGTTGTTAACCGACCTGCTAACGTCCCGCCGTGCGGCGGCCTGCCTGTCAGTTTCTCGAATTTATTCAGCTGGTCTGGACTACGAGGACCATCGGCGCCCGACATCGTTTCCCCGTTACAATCCAGTCCGAAAAAATGTCACGTCAAACAAAAGCAACATCTGCTAAAGTCCTAATAAAAGATTATACATCATTTCACTCATCAGCCACTTTAAGACCATTGACACAGTTTACGCCCCCGGCCGTGATGAATTGACCAATCAGCAGTGATGTGGCGTTCGTGAGTGATTCGTTCAATGTGAACTAATCTTTTTTATGACTTGGGAGTAATGAGTCCTCTCAGTGAACGGTTCGTTCATTTTCCTGCACTACCTTCTCTCGCCACATGGCAGCAGCTGCATAAGCTCAATCAGCAGGACAGGAAACAGAAATGATTCGTTCACGTCTCACCCAACTGTGCGTCAATCCTCAGGTTCTCGTTCTTTTGTTACGTGTCTGTGGCGAGCAGCAAGTACTACAGTTTTTTGCTTGTGGCATTCTGTGTATTATAATTTGTCAGCTGAAACAAACCATGTGACGCCCACAAGATGACTTACATCGCCACTTGCTATAAACTGAACGAAATGACACAAAATGATTCGTTCAATTTATTGTTTAAGAGTTTAAAATCCGAATCAGTCAAAATAATCTAATTTCCCAGTGATGGGCGGAAACGAAACGGAGCGTCGAGATCTTCAAAACAATGACGATACTTCCGCTTCGAAACACTGTTTTGAAGCTTCTTTTTTGACCATGTGACGTGTTTGTCCCGTATTCGTTTTATACCCCAAGGTGAATATCCACATAAACAGCAACTAATTGAGTTAATTGACAATTACACTACATGGATATTAAAACGAGTTCCAGCTGATCCCCAAACAGTCATAATGGTTGTCTGTAGCTCACCAGATGTTTAGCGGTCTCACTCGCTGACACCATGAAAATGTCAATATTTTGTGGGTTTGTGAGAAGGAAGTATAGACAGAGATAATATTTGGAGAGATTTATTTGATTGAATTGAAGGAGCAAGGAAGAACTAGGTCACCTCTGGGAGCAGTTTGATTTGTTTGGTGCAACCCAATTTACTGTGATGGATCATTTGGGATCTGCATAATCTTGCTAAGCAATATCTCTCCATCCCTGCATCTGTTCCCTGAAAGAGAATATTTTCCAAAGCTGGAGAGGTTTTAAGCAAAAGAAGAAACCAAGTGAATCTAAAAATTGTTTTCAATAAAACTATCCCCAGTCACACAAGCACTCTCATCCCACAGTGTAAGGCTACTTAATATACTCACATATGTAGTTCATCAGCAATCAAAACATCATGTGCATATAAAAAACAATGACTTGCTTTAGAACTGTTAGAATTGTTACATTCACATTTCTATTTAGTCACTTCTTTAAGATTTAAATGCATAGAAAGATGCAGAAAAGTTTTATTCTCCGCAGTTTTTTGAATAGTGTGATTGAGGCTGCTGAGCATGCAGACGTGGCAGCATTTTTCATGTTATTCTGAAAATGATTGAAAGAGTGATAACACTCCTCCTCCTCTACGCACACTTCTTCAGCAGAAGTCGCCAAAGTGAGAATTCACAGGTTTCAAATCACTGAAGCATTTTCTGAATCAATTGCTTCCCTTGGTTTAAAGCTTCAGAAAACCTCCATTCTCCGATCACTACCAATCAGAGGGCTTGTTCTCAGGATGGGCGGGGCTGAACGTGCTGGTTTCAAAACAGTTTTTTTCTGTCAAGGACATGTGAGGTCTGGATGTGATTCATGTGTTTCTGCTTAAGTAGAAAGTTCATGGTCCCTACCTAGAATTAGAAAATTACTAGCTGAGGTCGTCAGTTTAAATCCTCCCACTGAAGTTAAATAAAGTATACAATCTTACCTTTTTAATTACAACTATTTTCTCTAAATTTTATCGCCCTTCCCGATGAGTTGCCAGTTGTGTAATTCTGTTTGCAAATACTTAATACATTTTGCATTTTATTTAGATGTTTTACCCGAATTAACTATCACAGAATATCAGAAAAAAATGTAAAAAGTAAAAAAAAGGTTAACCTTATTTTAAAATAAACTGCGTGCATTGATTTAGCAATTGGCTTAAATTTATCTAAAACAAAATGTTTTTAAACGGCAATTGAAACTGACTTAGACTCCTTTAATTTTTAACTTAGGTTAGGTAATAGTACCTTCTATAGTTACCTTTAACTGGAGTTTTAGGCCGCTCTTCATGATGAAGTGAGCTCAGCAAAGTGGACAACTGTCTTCGGTTTGAGTTTAAAAATGTGTTTTTCTTCATATTGTATTTCCAACCAAGTTACACTAAAAACCTAACTGGTCTTTATGTGACCAAATGTAGTTGCCTCAAGCTCTTTTTCACCTTGCTTTATACTATAAGCATTAATCATATCCTGCTTTGTACATTTTCTCAGGTGCAGTATGAGAATACTCTTTTGAGATAACAATGCTTACATGAAGTATTCTCATTTTAAGCTACTTTACACACATACTACTTCAATTACGGCATTGCATTTGACATCTATAATGTAATTAATGTTTCTCATTTATGTAGAAAATATAATATATTAAAAGTGTGCAGTTAAATGTGCTTACATTTTTCTTTATTGTGAGGATTTGATGCATATGATGTATATTCAGCTTTTCATAAGTAAGGTACCTTATTTTAAGTATTTTATTTTTATGCTACATTTAAACCACTAAAAGTTTTTCTCCTCTACATTTATATGGCAGCTTTACTTCCAAGGTACTTTTTGCAGATCTGGGCAAATATAGAAAAATTATGATCAGTTAGTTATTATGGGAATTACCCACGTGTCATTACATGCATTGGCTAAAATCACCCCCTGTAGTGAAACAAATCTTTGTACTTTTTTCTAATTACTCTGAATTGTCGTTGCAGCATTTTTCTCCTTTGAAAATGCCTCAGACACATTTACACCCGCACATAATGTTTGCACCCACATTACATTCAGTAATGTTTAAAATTAGGTACATTGTTTTGTAGTGGAATACTTGTAAGTATATATATTAGGTATATTCTAGGGTATGTGTGCGGTACCTCTACTTGAATTTTGCGTATTATATTACTAATGAAATAAAAATGCAGGTCTGATGAGCTCAGTGTATAGGGAGTCTGGTCGGGCCTTTCAAAGCGGAACGATTGGTTTCGGGGTTTATTTTCCGGGGGACATTTGAGACGATCATGGCGACTGTCGGTGCCAGTAGTGTAGATCGCCTCGGCAACTCTAATCAACAAAAGTCTTGTGTTGCTTCCCCAGAGAAAGTTCGTGAACTTCTAAATGAGGGAGTGTCGTCAGATATCGCATCCAACAGGTGCAGTTTCTGAACATTGTTTGATTTAAAAATGAACAATGAGGGTTAGCCTGTGTGGTGAGCTACTTAGCCTGGTAGCTGTGCTAACGTTACTGTAGCTGCCTTCCCTCACTCAGTATAATGGAAGGACAGTTCTTCACAGATTTGTTTTTTTGTCTTATTATATTCACTAGTAGAAAGGCTTGTTGTGCTACTGTGTCATCGCCTCTGTTAATGCTTACAGATAAGTTCGTTGGGACTAAATGTTTGATGGTAACAGATTAACGTTACTCCACATATTAGCTTTTTTCCCTTTAGGATTTATGTGTAGATGCACAAGTTTCACTCAGCTGAAGTTGTGTATAATTGTGTGTAAGGCGTTTTAATTTACAGTCTTTTCTCTTAAAATTCTTAACCCATTTAATTAACCCCTTAACCATCGCTTGTTCAGTTACTTTTGGTTAGTCTGCACCAAGCATTCCTACCTAGATGTCATCTTTGGACAAAAGTGTCTGCCAAATGACTAAATGTAAATGTATAGGTTTATCTGAAATAAAAAACGTGAATATCACACTGTATATTGCTCCTACATTTGGATATTATTTAACTTAAAAGCAAGTGTATGGAAACATAAAAATGTGTTTGTGCATTTCAGTGGACAAGGAGATTCCAATGTTCTGGAAGAAAAAAGCAACAATCAAGCACCTTGTGAAGCAACTAACAAAGAAGCTTTTTTCTCAAGAGTGGAATCCTATTCTATATCCTTTACTTTTTACCCACTGTTTAGAATCTCTTTTCAAAGATATAAATATATATACATACATGCAGATTTTGTCTTCATTCAACATAAATTTTGTGTCTGGCGGAAGTCTTCCTTAGCAGAGCACTGTTGGAAATGGGCAGGGAAACCCCGCTCACTCTCCCCTCTGATGTGTGCCAGATATGGCTGGATCAACGTTGGCTGTGACATGCTCAAGTGCTCCAGCTGCCAAGCTTTTCTTTGTGCATCACTGCAGCCCACATTAGACTTTGAAAAATGTAAGCAATAGACATGATGTCAGATGCAGAGCAAATTTTATTTTAGCAAAGTGCAGCTGATATTTCCACTCTGGCAAAAATTTAGGGTCTAGCACCTCTCTTCTTTTAAACAGATGAATCACGCATTGCGGAGATATCAAGGCAGCTTCAGACACAACATGAGAAGTTTTGTCCATGGCCTGATTTTCCTTGTCCAGGTAAGTGTTTATTTTAGCATGTGTAGAACAAAAAGTTCTTCAGTGTGTCTATATTTTTCTAGCTGAATTAAACCTGAGTTATTGACATGATTGTCATGTTAATATCTCCTTTTATTCCAGAACGCTTTTGGCTGGTGCCTGCCTGTGAGCCATCAGCACTTCTCAGTGCTTTTTTAGAGCGCTTTCAGAGCACCTGTCTCCTTTCACAGCAGCTGCCTGCCCTGAAGACAGAGCAGCTGAAATCTATGGTGAGGCAGGGGAAGAAGCTGTGCCTTTTTACAGAGTCACATTAATATGCCCCTGAAACATTATAAACTTTTTTTTAAATTATAGAAATGCTTAGAACCTCTGGGGCATTGTGAGAAGCATTGTTAGAGTTGTTGCTGTAAAGTGTGCAAGTTTATTTAGGTTTAAAAAAAACACTTTCTGTTTACATTCAGTTATTTTCACTGTTTCCTTGCAGTCTTTGACAGAGGATGTTATCAGTGTCCTACTGCAGCTAATAGAGGAAGAACAAAAAACAAGGCCGGGTACTCCCTGTTCTGAACCCTTGGCTGTCCAGGTGGCTGCGTGCATTGTTTCTCTCTGTGGCTGGGAGACAAGGTTAGCTGAATCTTCTAACACCATATTGTATTCATGAAAACCAAACTAAGGTCAGCAAAGGCTAATTTCCAGTGTCCTATCTATTCTCATAACTGTTTTAAAAATTATGTAATCACGTTTTGTGCTGCATAAAACACAATACAACATACCACCTGATCAAGATCTTTGAACTATACCTGTTTTAGCCCAACCCTGCATGCCATGAGCCTGCCGATCCTCACCTGCTCCTACTGTATGCGCAAAGTGGGTTTGTGGAACTTCTACCAGATGGAGGGAGTAGGTGGAGATGGAGAAAGTTTACCAAACATTGCAGGACAGTCTGCTCAAGCAACAGGTCCTGCCTTAGCAGTCTCACACGAAGGTCAGGGAGACCATTCTATGTCTCCCTCCCCCACCCCTGTCACAACTCCATGTCGCATGAAGCTAAGGAGCCAGGACTCCACCCGTACTGACCAGGCAAGTTTTATGCAAATGAAGGTAAACCAGCTAAGAAAGCAAGAATTGAAAAGCATGTACATAGTAATTTTTTTAGAACTACTTTACACCAATTAAAACAATGGGAAATGAAATCTCTTAACTTTGCCAGGCTAATTTTTCACCATGTGTTTATACCATGTTCTGGTATATTGCAGGGTGAGGGCACCTACTCCCCTGTGGCCTTGCGAGCCAGAAGCAGAGACTCTCCAAGCCCCAGTGAAGATCTGCCGAGTCCCTTGACAAGGGGGAAGAGGCCAGCAACACGCAGTAGGGGACAAGGAGACAACTTTGGGTCTGAAGGCATTGGCAGCCTGCAACACACTCCTAAACGTCTGTGCCTCTCATTGGCGAGTGGAACTGTAAGTATTAACTTTACTGCCGGTTTCATTCCAAGTTGTATGTTCTTTTTATTATGGCACAGGGTTGAATATACAAAATATGAGTAATTGTAAGAGATTGTGAGATAATAAGCATTACTATTTTTGTGAGTGAGATCTGCTCTTGTGTAAGCATAAAAAAAAGTATGACTGACATCCTAATCCTAATCGTTAAAGATACCATATATAATATTTTTCAGTATTTTGTTTTAAAGAATTATACCTCAAAAATTATCCTACTGTCAGTGAGCTGTAAAAGCACACGCATATGATTTGGAATCAGCTCATATTCCATTTGATGTTTTACACTGTTTTTTAAAACTAACAATGGCAACCATTTTGTAAGCTGTCAACAAAAAAAACAGTGACATAAACTGAATGACAAGCGCTGCCCACAGTGTGTATTTATTTAATTCTAAAAGGTTTGTTCAAGTAATGCTTCTTCTAACCAATCAAATTTCACTTCTTCTGCTAAGTAAGTTTTGTAACCAAAATGCTGGTCACAACAGGGAAAAATGATTTTGAATAAATCCTAGTGCTATCTTAAGTTGTAAATTATATCTTTTAATTTGAAAGAGGGTTTTCTGAGAGAATATTTTAATATTTCTATTACTGTTTTGTTTTCTTTGTTTTTCCTTAATCACTATTGCAGGATGGGCTACTACACAAGAATACATTTGACCCCCTCGCCCAGCACAGAGACTGGTGTCCTTGGATCTCTGTGGCAAAGGAGAATGTGGATCCAGGGTCAGGACTTCATCATCAGGGCTGGAAGGCTGCTCTTGACCTCCTCTTGCCCATGAAGAAGAACTCCAATGAAGTGGGAGGCAGTCCAGCACAGGTAAGGGATTTTTTTTTATGTTAATGCTCATAACAAAGATTCATTACATATCTTCTTAACATAAAAATGTTGTAAACGGAGTACATATTTTAAGCATGTGCATTTAGATGTATTTAAAAAGTGTTCAGTACCTCCTGGTATTTTCAGCTTTGTTGGTTTCTTTCTATCTTTTATATTAACAATGTCTGACATTTTATGTTCTTTTATTGCAGGGTGCTCGTGACAAGTCTAAAAGGGTGTTTGCTATATTCCGTCAGTGGCAGGTATCCTCTTCATCTCAGTAGTCTGTTTCCACCCAAACAGCATCCCAACACAGAACTCATGAACTAACCTGCTCTGTCTTTGTGGTACTGAATTTGCAGTACCAAAGACAGCAGTGTCGTATTATGTCAATGTTTGTTGCCCCTAAAAGGCAAGTTTACAGTGTTTCTGGAGGGAAGGAAGCTGATTACATCTTTGAACAAATGAAACATTCTTTGAACAGTGAAATATGCGAAAGGCTGCATGTGCGGCTTTAAAACTGTCGAATTCTGCTACATGAAAACTGGGATGTGTGATTGTTGGGCCCTGTGTAGACCTTGCATAATGTATATGTAAGTCATCAAGCAATAGAATACATCTCAATATATAAAATGGCCATAAGCAAGGCATCTGCTATAAACCTCATATGAAGTCTGCTTCTGTAGTTCTTCATTACATCACGATTGTCTGAATTCCTTTTGAATATAAGAAACAAGGAATCCCTCATTACAAGAGAGACAAATAGCCTCACACTGGAAAGGCAATGTTTACCTTTGCTGCATGTTGAGTCATATGCAAGAGTGGTAAACATTAACCTCTGATTAGCCAAAAAACTGTGAGAAGGTCCTTGTGTGTACTTTTTTTAAAGCAATGTGGATATGAGTTCTCTTTTAAATTAACGTCATTTTGAGGATTTAAATGTTTTTCCTTCCTTGTCAGTCGTAAATATCTGATCATGGCAGGCAAGTAGAGCAACGTGTCATAAACGATAAAAGATTCAGGATTCCTATCTTTGTATTTGCCTTCCTGCATCATCTCGACTCTGATGCAGTCCTCAAAATCCAGCATGTGCTTTTATCTACATACAATTTCCTACAATGGTTTAATAAAATACTCTAAAAGTTTGTTTCACTTGGCATGTATTTTCTGACATTTTCACACAAAAAAAAAGCTGAATAAGAAGTGTATTAAATTATTCTTTAAAATCAACAGTCAGTTATGGCTATGGCAAAAATGTTTTAGTACCAACTGTTGCAGCTCACACAGTGACTTCTTTAGGACTTTTTTTTCTGGTTTGACATGAATATGATTTTGAATCAGCTCGTCTGTTCCAGACTAACAATGGCAGCCATTTTGTCTGCTGTCAAAAAAATGTCTTGAGCTAAAAAGGACAATGGCTACACAAACTATGCGCAGCATTACAGTTGTCTTACCTTGATGTTATTGAACAGTAGCCTTAAAAACTGTCATTGTCAGAGCGGGTTTACAGTTGTCCTTTGGCAGTGATATAATTTTAGTCATGATGTGCTTCTTAATTGTAGCTTGTTTATTTCAACCTCACTTCAGCACGATTTTGCAGAAAAGAAGCCATCATTTACTGATTTAATGTAATTCTTGTTCTTTCAAAATGATGACCTGTTTGGACCAAAACTCCTCCACACTGTTTGTATAGTTGGCAAAATGTTAATAGTGCCAGACATTTTGGGTTATATATGCTGACAGCCAATATGTGGGTGGGTCTGTCTTTTCTCTGCTGCAGAACATGGAAGACAGGCAAAACCAAAACAGCCAGTGGAACAGCAGGATGGATAACCTGAACAGCAAAGGCGTAGAGAGTGGCTTTTTATGCATTTTTGGCCCAGTTCTTCTATTTTTAAATCCCTGAATAGAATGCAACATGCAAATGGCACCTAAAATAAATAAATTATGCTAGAAAACTAAAGAAGTTCCAAATAAAACTACAAACATGGCCAGTCATGCTGACGATCGGTCGCACATATATGACGTTTGCCGCGGAGGGATCTCAGCGTTTCAGAACCATGGTCAGAAAGCCAAGAGGCAGTGCACGGCAGAGAGGACTAACGTTAGCTCGGCTACTCATTCGGACTGAGATACAGTGAACTGTGAAGACGTTTTGTTGTGAATATTTCTCAAAGCAAATGTTAACTTTCGGCTAGTACCGTTTGCTAGACTGTCTAGCGTTTTGGGGGCTTGCTTCCACTTTACTTTGCTGCTGTTCTGCGGTGGAAAATAGCAAAAATGTCGTCTCCAAGTCCGGGTAAAAGGCGAATGGATACCGACGTGGTGAAACTGTATCCTTTCTGAACATAAACAACAGTCTCTCAATCTGTGTTAGTCAGCTATTTCCTGGTATATGAAGAACTGTTATATGAGCGAAGCCTAATTATTGATGCTGCACGTTTTGCCATGATAACTCAAAAGCAGATGAAGCTTTCATTGTGTATGACTGGTGTTTTTGTGTAAACAACATTTTGCTAGCAAAGCTAAGTGTTGAGGCTATTTCTGTCCTGCGAACCCTCCGTCGCTGTTGGGACAGCTGTATAATCCAAATGAGATCGGTCCCTTGTATGTCCAGCATTTATCCCAGCACAGTATCTTTGTAACCTTAAATCGTAGCTTGTTGTCTAGCTTGTTTGCTACATTCGAGAAATACTGTAAGAGCCGACAAGTCGCTAACGTTGTTCCCCTTTTTCCAGGATTATCTTTCATCTCGATTCAGCAGCAGTAGATCTAGGAGCGGTGGACTAGCTTCATAAACCATTCGAGTCCATTGTCCAGCCTGTTGTTTGTCAGGGGAGTTAAGTCAAACTGTCCCTTTACACGTTGACACAGGCGCTTGTTTACATAACGTAAGGCTAACGTCAACTGGAAATGCTGCTTGTCTTTTGTTCTACTCTTCTGAAACAAAAAGCGTTGGCGTCGTTGCAGCATTTAGAGCTGTACGGCCACAGCTCGTGTTGCGTTGAGACCTTCACCAGGGGCTTTGGAATTGTCTAACTGCATGTGCCACTCGAACCGATGGCTCGTAACGCCGCCGAGCAAGGCTCGCTAGTCTGCTGGTTAATTTCAACATCAAAATGGCCACCTGATCTGTGTGACTGTACTTTGGTGTCTGCAGGCAAACATATAGAAGGGTTGACTTACAATGGGCTTTTTGACCGTGGTTGGTATTTATTGACTTGTAAATATTTGCATTGGAAGTGAGTGTGGCACCTGTTTAAGTGATTGGGGCTGTGTTATGAACCTGCAGCAGTTGTCACTGTGGAATGCTTGAACTTTGAGGCAACATCTAGTCTGTTCACTTTTCAATTCCTTGTCACCATGTTCACTTTTTTAAAGGGCACTTAACACAGGCACTCTAAATATAATGCTTAACAGCATGTTTCCACTATAGACAGTGTTCTGGGAGAACACCACGAACAAGTAGTTGTTGTTTGTGCCCCAGCACAGTGGAAAGCAGTTTAATGATTGGATGGCCTGTTACTAGCTGGAAGCCATAGGAGGGAGGGACTTAAAACAGCTGATGGGATGGCAGTCAAGCCTAGTCAAATATGGGCTTCGAACTGTGCTGGTTGAACCATAACAAAAACAAGGGGAACTTGTTCCAACTGTGTCACTTTATGTTTTTAATACATTTTCTCACTGAAAAACTGCTTTAGTTTTGTTAGTGTGATCGCTGAAAGCAGTATTTATTATTATTATTATTTTCTGTATTCTACCGTATGTTTTTTTTGGCACACATCTGGTCCTAAAAGCTTACAGCTAAAAACATTCTTCCAATGCAAAATTAATCAATATAAATATTTGTATTCATTTTATTGTGAATGGAGTTCTATGGGAGTCTTTGATGTCGTTTATGCGTGAAAGTCAGGTGGTTCGCCGTTCTAAAGTGTTCAGTGCCTTCAGTTTCATATGTGGAACCGCAAATGTTTTTTATCATAATTACTTTCAGTCAGTGCCACAAATCTCTCAGCTCCAGAGTTCTTCAAAAACCACCTGCTGGAGCGTTATGAAACTGCAAATATGTAAAAACATTTTTTTGTTGTTTTCACTTCTAAAGCGTTAAGTGGTACTGCAATTGTTAAAATAAGTTTATTTTCATATGCTATTCTAAATTGTTTAGGGTTTCCAGTCTCAGCGGTAGCAGCTGGCTTTAAGCGATCACATGCATTATAATTAATATTATAATGGATAGATAGATATGATGCCTGTGATTTTACATCTTGCCTCATGTCTCCACATTAGAGTAGTAGTGTCAATAGCCTGTCTTATTCAAACAACATATGGGAGCACTATGTGAATACACATAACCAAAGAGGGTTAAAGCTTGTGTGCAGCTGCATTTCTCTTGTTATTTTGGCTTGTTGCCTGATGCATTTTGTTACGTCTGCTAGCAAGCAACGCTTCTTGTTTGAGCAAATTTATGCGCCCCCAACCCCAATAATGTCCAGGCTATGACAGGGCCCGTAGTGAATTTGACAGTGCAAGCAAAGTTTTTGCAACGTGCACACTAAGCCTGACCATAAAACCCTCAAAAAGCCTTTTGAATTTGTGGGGACCAGCTAAAATCACAACAATGATACTGTAACAAAATTTGTCGACAGAAGGCTATAAAGACAGGCCCACAGAGTCTTGCAGTGAACCCCTCTCTCCTCCTTGAGTAACCTACATGACAGGCAAGAGCAGGTTTTCTGTAAGCCACCTGCTTAATTCCATACACCGACCTGTGTCAAAAACCACTGGTGAACAGTGGTCTGCTATGTGTGGAAATGTAGATGTAGGGAACTGATATTTACTGGCTCACATAACACTTGCGCTCATTTCTGACTTAGGCTGTTTTGTTGGCTTACAGTGTGTGCTAGGGGAGTGGGGGTGAAGGGGGGTTGCTGGTACGGGCAGTGATTCCTTCATTTGGTTTGTGTCCTCAGAGGAAAACTAGCAGTGACAGCCTCCTCTCTGTGCTCCAAATGCCTCCGTCTCCCCCCGGTGTAACCAAAACCTGAAACTCACACTGTCTTTTAGACAGGAGCAGCTTCTTTCTTATAGCTTCAGACTGAGAGCCCTCACGTTTTAATTTGCTGCGGCCACCGGAGAGCGGAGAATCTAGAACGGAGGTCATTAGGGAATTCAGGAAAATGAATGTCAGAATGACCTCAGCATGTTGTCTCACTACGTTTAAGTTTTGTTCTAAGCCAGACCCATGGTTTGCAGCCTGCTTTCAGCACCAAATATATAGTGTTTGTGTTTGCATGCCAATAGACTTAAGTATCTGCACAATTAAATGAAATTGTCATAGAAAAGCTATTAAGTGTTGGTGTACACTGTATTCATTGGGTTTTCCAATATTTGTTCATTATTTTTCTTTTACAACTTTATAGCCCTGTGTGGCAAAGACAACACTTTTATTGTCCAGTTCTTGCCAGAATGTAATTCCTAAACCTTAAGTTACCTTTATTCTCCAGTGATTTGCATAACATTTGGATACCTGTTATTCCGTCTGATCTTGGACATGTAGTCTTACTTCTGGAACATGGTGTTCTTACACAAGAATCTGAGCGTGTCATTTCAAAACGCTTTACATTGGAATTGGAATTATGTGTGGTTGAGTGCACATGCTGTGTGAGTAGATGTGCTATTATTTGTATGCATTCAGTATTAGTCTACTTACTTTACAAATGCTTTCAAGCAGTTACCTCTTGGAATTTGAGCACAGGTAGATTTCAAAGGACAAAACCTATTGTGTTAATGCTAACACACTCTCTCTGTGTGCTGGGCCTATGGATTATAGTGCATGAAGCACCTGAAAACATGCAAGATAAGACAGTTAATAGATTAGAAAAGCTTTCAGAGCTTTACAGATATATTATCAGATTTGTTTAGTACACGTTAAAACTGATCCAGTTTTTGGGAAAGTATTGACAACTTTTGTTTTTACTTGGCTTCTCTTGCATAGCAACTCATGGATAATCAATAATACAAAAAACTTACATGAAAGAATGAGTTACACAACTGTTTCTTTATGTAGTCCAATTTAATACTCCTCTTAAATGACATCTAAAAATGTATTTATTTTTGACTACAAACTTGAAGTGACCAAACAGCATGCTTTTAAGTATATGGTATGAAAGTGCTGGTGTTAAATAAGTAAAAATGTACAATCACACTTCTAGAAGACAAAGGCTACAGATTGGGTTTCACATGGTGGAACAAAGTTTGTATTTGATATTCAGTAATCAGTAATCATTGCTTTGTCCTTCTCTATGAAACTGCATGTCTGTTGTCATTGTCAAATTCATTATTCCCCTCAAGTGTTACAATATCATGTGACTGAAAATTTGAGGTGCTCACGACTTCATATCGTAAATCTCAGTACATTAAAACATTCCAAACTGTATTTAAGTTGTACTTTTCAACTTTTCTCTAGCTGCTGGAATATTGGAATTTGATTGGAGAGTGCTTTTGTGAAGTAAGTTGTAATTGAGACTGTGGTGAGCTGTTGGGAGGAGCGTTGCATACTTCATCTGACCTGGTATCCACTGGGATACCTGGCGTCCATAACAGGGATCTTTATTATGTCACCCCTAGTTCAGATTTATGAGAGAATACAAACATGTTGTATAATAATGTTATTGTTATTGGTACGTCTGTCACCACACAAGCTATGTTTTGTATTTTGAGATTTATTTCTTTAGGATTCTGTTTTCATCAGAAAAACCGTTGAGCCAATACTTTCTTTTTAGTAGTCCTGATGTATTCAGTTTTCTACAATCAAGGGGAGGCTGGTAGTAGCCATGTCCACCTCCCTCCCCCTTTTTTTTTTTATAAACACCCCCCAACCTCCACCCTCTCTTAGTGGAATACCAATCCTGAGCTTTATCTGCTCTCCGCTTGGTGGTTCAGCTCCATTGTGCCCTTGTAACGTGACATCCGGACAGCATCAGCAGCGCAGTCTTTTGTGTTTCCCTTTTACAGGAGCCCCTGTGACCTCCACCTCCCACTGCTGTGTCAGACCATGTCACACAGTCACTGGCAGCTAATCTGCACCCAGTCCTATTATTACAGGACTGAACCATCTAGACCCAGTTACTGCAGGGAAGGAGCCAGCAGTTTTATGCTGTTCCTGACAACACTGAATGAATAGGAGTATCGTGAACCCATGATGAAAATGGAGAGAGCTCAGGTCTCAAACAAAATGTGTTGCTATTGTTGTGTATTAGCTAATACAATCATACAAGCTATGATATGGTAAGATAGGTTCTGAGAACTTGCAAGCCCAATATATTTTGAAGTTGTATAGTATGCCAGACAAAAACATAAGAGATGTCTCAAGTGGATTAAATCTAATGACATCATATGGATGGGAGTTTGCAGAATGTCTGGAGATGAGTTTACCTCAGACGTTTTGCCTTAACTCAGCCTTGCATCAATAGGCATAGACAATACTGTCTATGCCCTGCTATCGGTTCACAGTCCATATTCATTGTAGCTAAAGGTTAATATTTAATCATCAACAAGGAGCTCTACATGAGGGTAATAGCCCACATACAGTATATAATCAACCAGTGACAGTATAGATTTAGGAAGGAATTACTTATGATGTCTTTATGTCCTGGCAAAGCTGAATATATAATACCTAAACAATACTTTATACAAAACAATGTTTCAGCTGTATGATTCAGTTTTTATTTATCGGGGGGAACTGTATGCCTGTGAATGTTACAAAAGTGGAAAAATAATTGCAGACACTGATTCCCCCACTACCACCATGACCAACCCAAACTCATTTCAGCCTGCCAAGTTCAAGCCCCTTTTGTCACATTTTCAGTTGTCTATTTATGTTACTCTGTTCAGTGCTGTTTCTGCCTCACTTCATCTGTATATAATTTGTACCTGCTCTTTTTCCCCTTTATTTCTTCATGAGTGAACATAAGGTAACTTGGTAAATTGTGGATAAAGGCCCCTTCTACTCAAGGGGACTTGGCATTGATTGACAGTGTTGTGTTGGGGGTCCACAAGCAAGGCATCCCGACAGGGGGAGATTTTAGGTCCTCACTGTTAATCCCACTGGGCACACAGTGAAGCTTCCTGCACGCATGGCTGAGTTCCCTTAGAAAAACAGATGGACTGAAGTTCCTCTCTTCGTTTCACATATTTTTTTTTTCTGGCACTGGGGAGTTTAGCCTGCCTCTGCAGCTCATGTGCCCTGCAGCTTTAATGTGGAAAATCAAAGGGGTGACACAAGCATGTTTAGTGAAATGACACAGAATCCAGTTGTCTGTTTTGTTTTGTTTTTTTATCGTATTTTTAAGTGCTAGTGGCCTGTTTATGAAGCAATGAGCCTTATCAAAAAGGTACAAACCAGTGTCCACACCCTTCTCTTGACTATCGAAGTGTCTGCCTCTGTACGTTACTTGTCTGTATCTGGTTGATAAAATTAGCCCCATGTCAGCACCACACCGAAATCTGAAATGCAGGTTTTTTTAGCACTTCCGTCATTAGTCCCTGTTGAATTTATTTTTTCTTTTTACAACAGACAGCTAATCTTGCCTTGCCTAATAGATCTGCTCATTAGACAGTTGCCTCAGATTCAGGTCATTGTTTCTTCTGCCCTGGCTCAGTTTTGTGGTCATTAATGGTATTTCATTTGTGTTCACATGCGTGCAGCTCATGCAGCTCTCGACACAGAGAGTCTCTGTGCTATTGCTGTAAATAGACTGTTGATTTAGTGAAGGACTGAAAGGAGGAGCAGCTGAAGGATTCATGTTTGATTGCAGTGGGTGGGCTCTCATCTCTCACCAAAGAAGACAAAGAACTTAGCCTGTGCAGTATTGTGCTGTTCTAGCTCTCACACAGCAAGGTAGCCATCAGCTAGAATGAGGGCTGTATATAATGGAAACCAGATTTGCATTGCAAATGATTTATGATATTTCAAGTTAATCGTTGAGCTGGGTAATTTTTGTTTTGTTGGTTGTTGTGGTACATTTAAAAAGTAGGTCTTCACAGTGAATCGTTGCACGCACATTATGCAAAATGAAAAGTGTGGCTTGGAAAGAGGTTGTAGATTTATTTGAATTTAAAAGCCACACTGATGGTGTTGGTTTAAGCAGTTCACACAAAGGTGTTAAGCTTCATGGGTAAAATATATACCTCTATGCTGATACATTTCTGTATGATCCTACAAAGTGTAGACACACAAATACTTAGGAATGAGACCTGGTAAAATATACACAATTTCAGATTTAACATGTATGTGGGCTTTCTGTTTCTTGTAAACTAACTGTCATAAATACAGCTGTGTTAACATTATACATCATGTAACTTAAATGGGTTAAAATTGTCAGAATTTTTATATTTTTAAAGTATAATTGAAACTGAGGTATTGATAGTTAATTTGCTTCCCATACACCATGGAGTGAGCGCAGCACTGAACAAGTACCAGACATTTACATGTGGATCTCAGTGAGTCAGACCTTTGGGACCATATGTCCATTGATATGTAAAACCTGCGTTTTTCTTTAGCACAGACTGCACACGCTGGCACCAAATGCTCCATCAGTATTCACACACTTAATGTGTTAGAAGAAGCTGGATGCTGTGAAAACACTTGGTTAATCCCAGCTTTCCTTAGCAGTACACTGTTGAGACGTTAAAATTATTTTATTATAACGTGTTGTAAATAATTCCAATTCAGCATTACTGTACCCAAATCTAGTAAAGAGAATGCAGCTTTGCTTTTGTTTTTTTTTTTTACACATTTGCAGTGTTCTGTCCATTAAACTTGGTTGAAAGTTTTGGAGAACTATCGGTAGGGAGATGTAATCCATCCATCCACCCGTTCTCTGTAACTGCTTATCCTGTTCTGGATCGCAGGGGTGGTGGCAGGTCGGAGCCTATCCCAACTGTCATTGGGTGAAAGGACAGGTTGCCAGTCTACGTCAGGGCCAAATCAGAGAGACATACACAGACAGGCATCCATTCACACGAACATTCACACCTAAGGGAAATTTAGACACCAATTAACCTAACTGGGAGATGCTATAAAAGCAGGAAACAAAAGTTCTTCATTGCAAACAGCCACATTATGGTCAAAGTCATTAGTAATGATAAGATGTTAATGTTTCATTAACAGCCCAAAGCTTAAAACATTTATGAAGCCCTGATCAATTACAATAATTTACACCAGAATTCAATGCACAACAAATGGTGCAGGTTTCATTATTAGTCCCGAACATTTAACCCCCCCAAATTTCTCACATAACCCAGAAAAGGTTTTCATTTCTGTACCAGTTGTCCTTTTTAACCATTATCTGTAACCACTTGTCCTGTGTAGTGTTGCAAAGGTCAGTCGGTTGGGGATGCAAACTCGTAACCTTCTGGCTGTCAGGCGGCTACCTCTGCTTTCAAGGTAAAGACCTTGCAAAGTAAAAAAAAAAACTGATGACCGCCAGAGGTGATAACGCTATATGTTATATGGTAAGCAGAGATTAACCTTAGCTGGTTTCAGAATGTATATAATATGTGTGCATGTGTGTGCTGTGATTCACACTGGTCAGCTAAAGTAAATTATTCTAGTCAAGCCTTTTAAGGTTTGCATTGCTCATTGTGGTTTACTCATTTGTTTTTTTTTTTCCACATAGAACATTCACATGTCATTAATCAGTTTAAATGTATATTGTAGTGCAGATTAAGACCTTAGTTCCCCTGAGCAGGTCTGCACAGCTAGACAGATCTGTCTTATCTCTTGTGACATGCAGCTCCCATGACCGTAGGGCTGTTATACACCTCTATTACCCTTTCAGAGCTAGTCAGGACTCAGGACCCTATTGCTTAATGCAATGAACCAGGAGGACCAGTTGCTGTTGCAGAGCCAAACTGCTGGCTTCCCATTTTGTTCTCATTTTTGTCCCCATTTTAGCACATGTCTTTAATCCATGTTTTCACAGGATTATCTATCTGTGGAGCCAGTGAACTAGAGTTTGAGTGGTTTCTGACAATTGAAACTGCTCAGTCCGGCACCATATTTGCACTGGCAATGACTAGCCAGACTCTGACTTAATGAGCAATAAGAGAAAGTAAACAGCTGAGGATGAACATTAGTATGAGAGAGAGAGAGAGAGAGAGAGAGAGAGAGAGAGAGGGGTCAGTTGGTTTGGCAGATAATGGCTACAGGGGAGAATGGCGATCATTTGGTGGTGAGTCGATTAAATCACACTTTTACAGAAACATCCTACCTATCACCTCACTCTGCCTTCTGTGGCAGGATTGCTGCTGTCGCACACTAGCTGCTTCTGATATCAGGCTGCAGAGAGTAGTGGAGGTCACACAGTAATCCTGTACGTCACTTTGCAGGGCACTAATGCATAGAAAAGTCAAATGTGTTTTGACATGTGTAGTCATGCAAAGTCAAGGACTTTGGATGTGACTGACAACAGGCAAACCTTCTTATAATCGTTACAACACCTTCTTATATTAATAGCATGCAACATCTCTCCTTACTTTTTCAATAGGAAACCATATAACAGGATGGTGTAATATTGATATTGATTTTATTGTGTGAATTGTTATAGCTTGTCAGCTGTACAGGGCAGTGTTTGCTTGTTTTACTAGAAAATTTAAATCCTGTCACACATGTGCATTTTTGTCAGTACTCTATAGGGTTTTTCTGGGTGGAGGAAGCCCAGACATAGTCTACACCCAGAGAACAGCTGCTGTGTTTCCTGCCTTTCATGTGCAAAGTCTTTGATTGTATATTATTGCTAGATCGGTGTGTGTGTAAAGGAGCGAAAGCAAAAGAGAGGCTGCTGCCTCAAGAGTTTATCTCAAAACCATCAATGTGCTCTTAAAGAAGTTACTGTCTTTGAACCGACTAAATTAGGATTAATAAAATATATTTATAAATGAACTTATTTCATTTCCTGTCTAGCTTCCTCTCATACCAAGTTATCTCTCGGTTTAAGGCCATACCACCAAGGGCAAACACAGATTATTTTCTGTGAGTATAAAAATCTTTTCCAATTTATAGGTCAAATATCAAGAAGTATCTTTCAATCAGCTAGAAGCTCTCATTTCTGCAGTATACACTTTTGCAGAATTAATACATTTGCAATACACGAATTGTACCAGAACCAGTAGTCATTGTGCCTCAAGGTGCCTTTTGATTGTTTTATTGACCTATTATTTACTCTTATTCATACATCTGTTTCCTCGCCAATTTTCAAACAAACAAAAAAAATCGCAAAAGAATATTACAGATTTTCTTTTTTTGTTTCAGCTGTTTTGTTAACTGACCTTATTCCACCCTCCCGTTTTATGCTCCCCTTCCCTGCTGGCCTCTGGGTTATGGACTAGTTTTTAAGGCAGACATTTTAGCTTTCTATGTTTGTCAAACTGTTCAGTCCCGTTAATAACTGGAAGTCCTGTCTGGTGTCTGCTGATACTCACTAACTTAAGCCTCTCGCTCTGTGTCCTTCGGATTGTTTCCTTTTATGACTTTCACGATACACTGTCCAGAATCACTGTGCTTTATTAAAAAGAATAACTTGAAGCTAAAAGCGTTAGCAAGTGGTCAGAGTATTGCACAATAAGATCTATATAATTTCAACACGTCTGTAACCTCTGCTCAGTCTTTCAGTCTTATTGTACATGCCAAATATAAATATAAATAAATATCTTTCCTTCTTTTCCTGAAACATAGAGACATTGGGAATGATAGAATCTCCCTTTTACTATATCAACAGCTTCTGTCTCCAAAAGAGAGAGATGTTCAAGCATAGCTGACGGCGCATTGTTTGACAGAGTGCAGTTTAGGCACTGACTCCTGCTTATGTTTGTTTTCCATACTTAGAAAGAGGTTGGTCAGGCTGGGATATTTTGATCGTAGTTCAAATGAGGATAGTGGCCGACAACAATAAGAATGAAAACAAGACATGTCTAGACCACAACCGTAAATGCTATTTACTGCATATTTTCGCACTTAAGCCATTAAAAGAGCTTTATAAGTTCAAAATCAGGATAGCAGTGAGCTTGGATAAATATTGGAAAGGCTGGAAGAGGTTATTAGTAATATGAAAGTTCTCTTAGGCCTTTTCTTTCTAATCTGTTTTTTTAACTCTCCATATCATTAAATGAGAGAGTGAAATTGTTTAAACATAGAGGACCATGTTGCTTTTACAGTTTCGGCTTTCAAGTGTGTGAAATGTCTAAATGAGGACGTGTGTATGTTCTTCAGGATTGATTGGACTCTGTATATCAGATTATGTGTAAATGCTGTTGACCTAGTATTATCCACAGATTATGACTTATCTGTACTAATCCAAGGTGGGAATATATACAGTCGTTTCGCAGGAAATGGGGAAATAAATATGAGAATAACCCTGATTAATTTGCTGTTAGTTTATTTATCCCAAAATTTATTTTAACCCCTTGATGCAGATTGTATACAACTGAGTGTGATATCTGCCTTTTTCAAGGCATATTTTATATAAAAAAAAAAAAAAAAGGTAAATTCTGGACATTGTAATTCAGTTTTATTATTGTGTGCATCTAAGTTAGTGACTTCACATAACTGGAATTATATACAACAGCACATCAAAAAAACATTTGAACACTCAAATACAAATTATACGTTATAGAGTCAAAGAGGTGTTGCTGTTGTGAATGCTAACCTGTGTTGACCAGGCTTGTGTTAGTATCATATATCAATATGTAGTAAAAATATTTTTGATGGCAGATGATTTTTGATGGAGTGATGTGTGGGTGTGTCATGTTATTAGCATGTGAGTGTAACGTATGAGAAGCCTCTCCGTGCAGCATGACCTCCTCCCTTTCATTACCTCCTCCATCTTCTCTCATATTCTTACTATGATTACAGAATATTTACAGAACGCTGCGGATGGCAAGATCTGTTCTTGTCTTATATGGCCAGTGAAAATTAGCTTTTAGCATAATCAGTCTTAACTCAGACAGATTAATAGCTAATCCCCTGTCATGTCTTCTATACCATAGCACACACTGTCCTCACCATTCCCTCTCAGCATTTCTCCACGTCTCTCATGTGACCTTACACATAACCCACACGCCAGTGGTTTTATTACTAGTTAGGTACATATTTGTCCTTACATAAAGGGTACTACAACAGGTTCAGCTGCACATACATCAATGCATGTAGTTAACCGTGGATGTAGCCGTTCTTGAGGCGCTGGCCTAGTTGCTCTCTTGCTAGCGTGCTTGAGACTAACATAGTACTTGTGGTGTCAGTGGTTATGCCTCAGACTTTGCACCAAAGAGACTCAGAACGGCTCCTTGACAACAACACGAGTCAGAACAGAGAGGTTCCTCTTCTGACAATGACAGATTTCCTTTCCAGAGCCAGGGGTTCAGTCTTCTCTTCACAGACTCAACCCCAAGCCTAAAATAGCATCCAGTTCGATTTAACCGTTTGGGGGCGGGGTCAGGATACTTCTAATGAGATGTGCACTCAGTCAGGATTGACAAGCCAGCTGCTACTGTGTGGCGTGAAGAACTGAATTTTATCCCATCTCTCCGTGCTTTTAGTCTCTCGTGTCACTCTGTTAGTCACCTTACTTTTACAGTTGTTTATTTTCTGTCACCCCGGCTCAGTTGTACTTCCTGTGTTTCTTCCCGTTGCTCACATGAAAGGGAAATCATTTTTCTGTGATGGTTTTGTTTTAGAGTTGGGAGTATGACTGATAGGAGCACACATCGCAGTCAAGACAGTTGTAATGTGGGATTTGTTAATATTGTTGTCTGTATAGAAAAAAAAACATAGTAATTCATTCCTGCACCAACCATAATCGGCATCTCCTGGCAACGAAAACGGGAATAAATACAGTCACTCAAACTTTAAGCCACTTATTTGTTTTGAGTTAAATTAGAAAATACAAGAACCCCGTTTTAATTACAAATTATAAACATTTTTGTCCAAGTGGTTGTTTTCAGAGCCCTATTGTCTACAGATATAGTTTAACACTGTTGAAATGTGATCACCCTGACACTAGATAAAGTTGTAAAATAACACTTGTCAATTACTCAGAAAAACGATTCAGTCTCACATATTTGCATAGGGCAAGAGGTTGTGAACCTGTAGGACTTTCATTTAATTTGAACAAGAAATTGGAGTCAAATATTTCAGTCACTGGTTGTGAGTCTGACTTACGTGTGTGTCTGCCTTGTTTAATGAAGGAAAATCTAGTCTTGTCTACTCATGTTTGTTGAAATGTATAATGGCTTGAGTAAAAAAGAGACGGGGACAGTGTAAGTGTAAATTTCCTGTGTTATTGGTCTTTGTAACTCTGGATGATTGAAAAAATGATGTTGGGTTGGAGAGGAAGAACATGAGAATGTGGTCATGTTGTCTTTGATGTAAGCAAAGCATTTGATAAAGTGTTTAACTGAAAACATCTGCAGCTGAATAACTGTTTTAAAGAGGCCAAATCATTAGTGACCCTGAATATTATGCAAAAATTGTTCATCAGTGTAGTCTCTCAGATTGTGTTTGTTTATGTGTGAGCAGTCATGTGGAACCACTGTCCTTAACAGCCTTTCACAGCATTGAGAGCAAACATGAAGTGACCATCCTCAGTGGACTCAATGAATTTGTAGTCAAGTTTTTCGGACCACAAGGAAGTAAGTGATTTTTGTAAGTTTCCTGGTAAATCCTTATTGGTCTTCAGATACTAGGGCCTAAAGCATGTGCTGTAACATACACTGATCAAGCATAACATTATGACCATCTATGCAAATTTAATGCACCTTTTTGAAATTTGAAAACTGTAAAATTGTAACCTTGTAAAAGTAGAGCCACTTACATTAAATTGCATAGGTGGTCATAATGTTATGCCTGAATGTGTCTCAGTGTATTTTTCCAAACACATTGCCTGTCCCCCACTTGCTATTTTAATCATTCTCCTATTTGCACATCTTTTTCGAGTCAACATTTATAAAAGTGGTTGTAAAACATATTCACACTGCTGTTAACAGATTTTTTGACCACATCGAGTGACAGTGAATTTAGTATCATTGTCAGTCATTCTCTAGTTTGGGACATAAAGAGAGATTTGCCACAGCAGCCCAGGAAAGTAGACCCATTTGAAAACAGACCCGAGGCCACAATATGTGAAGCAGAGCAACCAAAATGAAGAGATGAGAAGAGCAGACCCAACAGCAGGAAATATATCTTCTGTATGATGTTATGTGTCACACTGAAACCACTGGCACTTACAGATCAGTACAGAGAGGTAGTTGGTATTAAACCCTGGGTATAATGCCTGAAAAACGTTCAATTTAAACAGTGATTTTCTGTTTGATGTCACTGTATTATATGATTTGAAATTAAGAACGGTCTAGTGCTGAAATACATGTACAAATTAAATGGCAGAGAGAAATGGTGTGTGCAGCTTATATCACAAGTGGTCCCCCCGCTGTTGTGTTTCTGAGCAGAGGAGAGGAGTGTAGAAAATGGGTTTAACTGTGCGTTGTTTAAGTCGGTTGGGTTGCATAAAGGATGGAATGGATGTCTTTTCTTTGTCCTCATGCACAGCGCCGTACGAAGGAGGTGTGTGGAAGGTGCGAGTAGATCTTCCTGACAAATACCCTTTCAAATCACCATCAATAGGTAGGAGCGCCACCATCCCACTCTTGTGCATTTTGTTTCACATTTTTGCACTGTTCTCAACTCTTTCTTCTTTTTTCAGGATTCATGAACAAGATTTTTCATCCCAACATTGATGAAGCGTGAGTTGATTTCGATCATGTACATTTAAAGTTTTTAATGTTTGGTTTAAAGTAATAAAAACAATTTATTGTGAAGAAACTCTAGCATTAATGGTCCTAAACACCTACAAGAACCTTGTGTATGAAAGCTCAGAATATTTTTTCTTCATTTTATTTTCATATTCTAAACATCTGGCTTGTCATATTGTACCCTAAAAAAATGGTGGTCATGAATATAATCACTAATAATAATATTATTACAATAATTATTATTAGAACATAATAATGTGTGTTAAGTTCTAGGCATTGAAATAGTAAATAAGTGTAACTTGTGTTGTGAACTGCAAGTTAATCTTTAAATGAGAAACAGATTTATTCATTATCAGCGATGGTCTGATCATGGTAATTCGTTGGGTCCCTTAATCCACTCCTCAGAGTTCAGGTCCTCTTAAGGACAAGGTAAGAAACCCAGTGTAACGCAATACGGACCGGCACTATTGCGGGCTCAGCCAAAACGACAAAGTATCATGCAGGGGGAAACGAGTTGGAGCTGGCTCAGCTTCTGCAATCTGACATAATCTAGCAAAATGATACACTGCGCAGTTGTCTTCATGCAAGATTGTCACAACCAAAGATTTAGTATAAAAAAAAAAAAAAAAAAAAAGTTCAGTTTCGTCATTTACTGTAAAATTGAATATTAAAATTCTGTATGAGTGTTACAAACACCTTCTGACCTTCTATGTGGCCTCAACCCTCTAACTCTGTTTCCAGGTCAGGAACAGTGTGCTTAGATGTCATCAACCAGACATGGACGGCCCTGTATGGTGAGTAGCCTTTACTGCCTGTGTGTCCATATTAAATTTCGTCACTAGGGTTTGTGTGATTATGTGTGAAGAACTTGACACAGTCACCACCCTAATCTACTTACTGAGGGGAGAAGTGAACACTAATGAGGTTAAAACCCTCACCCGACAAGGTCAGAAAACATTCACCTTAGACAGGAGTGATTTGCAGTCTGTCAGCTCTGAGAGACGTGGTCCATACCTTTCCTGGCAGTTATAGTTACTGTTTCTCACCCAGTAGATCCTTTCCCTGTCACTACGTCTCTCTGCCACTCTCCGTGTCGGTGTGCCCTTCCCCCTGTGAACTTCCCCATTAATTTGTCATTATAGCCCTTCGACAGGGCTAAGATAGCTGTTGAGCAGTATAAATTGCTTTACAGTAATATCCGTAGCAGATGTTTCAGCATCCCATCCCTATTTATTTTCATCCGTGTTCTGGATATAACCCGGAGCAGAATGTTAAAGACCTAAATGCTATTTAAATAACCACTAGCTTTTAAACCCTCTATATTTTCAATGTTGTCAGGTGATGTAGTTCACTCTGTTCTCCTTTTTAAAATCAAGTTAGTCAAGTCCTTTTTTCGAAAAGAAAATAATTTTACCTTTTTTTAAACTTGTCTAAAATTATGTAGATTTTGAAGGAAAATCAGATTGGACAAACAGAAACAATTAGTCCATCAACTATTGTGTGTAATAAGTCTCTGCAAACAGAAAGGGAACAAAGGCAGCTGATTAAATCATGTCAACACCATAATGCAGTACAACAGTCTGTTTCTGTCTTCCCAATGGGAATAGACCCAACAGTGACATCTGGTAGATGAGACCAGGTTTGCAGGTTTTATGCTAGGCCTCAGCTCTGAGAGTAAGCTGAGGCCTGCCAGAAGAGAGCCATTGAAAAGGATTAGTGTGGATCTAGCCTCCGTGAGACTGTCGGGCCGGGGTTTTTACAGTTGGGATTGGACAGCTAGTGTCTTTCTCTTATGCTCATCACTGGCTGACATGTGTAAATCTATTTATAAGCCGTCCTGCAGCCAATCAAATTTCCATCAGCTTCCTAAAAACGAATGGTTAGATTTGGGAAAGACCTGACACTACGTGGTCCAGATTACAGTATGGAACTGATTACTTGCATAATGTTTAGTGAAACTATTTTCTGCTGTCTACTTCCCCAGATCTGACCAACATCTTTGAGTCGTTCCTGCCCCAGTTGCTGGCTTACCCAAACCCCATCGACCCCCTAAATGGAGATGCAGCTGCTATGTACCTTCACCGGCCAGAAGAGTACAAGCAGAAAATCAAAGGTTCGACCTAATAAATAACTACTGGGTGTAGATTTCAAATGACTTATTTTTTCACACGAATAATACAGATTTAAATAACTATCACCGTACTGTGTTTTTGCCGTGTCTGATGGTTCTCCTTTTGTTTGTCATTCTGTGCACCTTTCTCATCGCAGAGTACATTCAGAAATATGCAACAGAGGAGGCCCTGAAGGAGCAAGAAGAGGGAGCAGGTGACTCTTCATCTGAAAGCTCCATGTCTGATTTCTCAGAAGACGAGGCACAGGACATGGAGTTGTAGTGATGGGAGGGCTCCCCCATCCCGCCCCCTCCCTTAACCCCCACAGAGACTATATTTGATTTCCTAACCATGAGAAAGCAGACTTATAATATTCATATTTAAACAAGTTGATTTTTATTATTATAATTATTATTATTATTATTATTATTATTACTACTTAACAAGGATTTTTATGGATATCTAGCCTTTGGTGTGTTTGACAGACACCCCTCCCATTCTGTAGCTGTTTCTCCCAACACAGATGTGATGGCTTTCACATTCTCTCCCTGGCAGTCTCTGCATATTTAAGGTATGTCATGTAGATGTAGGCTAAGGATGTCCCAGTGAACATCTCATTTCTTTACGGCCATTTCACTTTTTAAAATAGAACTTTCCAGTTTGACCTGAATCCTAATTGCCGTTCATGCTCCACAATGCCAGTTGATTCTGACCAACGTATTTTTAGTTGCTCCACTACAGAGCTCCTTAGGTCTTGCTTGCCTGGTTGCACTGCTGTACAATATATTACCCTGTAGTCAGGACAGTATTTTTTTAAGGCGCACAAACACGTGACATAGCACACTTTACACGGAAATACAAAAAGGAGTTTAGTGCCAATAAACACTGAAAAATCAACCGTAAAGCTGCCGATGCGTAACTTTTTCAGCATATTGAGATGTTGGTGAAAACTACACCGTCATTTCTCTTTCAGTGTAGCTCCTGTATTGGCTGCTACTGTTTGCTACTCTTTCTTGATCTGCTGCAGCTGCCTGTCTACATGCATCACTGTGCAGTGGAAATTAAATGTGATTGCAATGTGTGTAATGTGCAATTACACACATGTCTCATTTTACAGTGAGTGACGTGTGTTAAAGATATGCAGTGGGTGCTTTTGGTGTTGATTTCTGGAACTTACATGCTAGCTTCAAAAACTGTATAAAAGTTGTATGGACAAAGGCAACAAAGTGGCTCTACTTTGAGGGAATTGTGGAGATTCTGGTCAGACTCACTTGGTATTATGGAAACAGAAAATAGACCAGAGCTACGATTTAACTATTGGACCATAAGAATTTCATATTTCATGCAGCTTGCACTAGTTTTCTATCAGGAAGCACCTGGATGCCAGTGTTAGTATCACCTGTAATCCTCCTTTTCCAGCAAGTTTGTTAGTATTATAGGTCAATAACAACTTTCCAGGTTGAGGGAGAATGTATTTATATATTACATTGAATTTAGAAAACCAGCACCTACAGCAGTTTTAATTTTAGTGAAAAGCAACAATAATGGTCAAATGGTTACTGAGCAGTTCTGAGTAAAAAAATTAATTTGATTTGATTTGATTTTGTTTGTTTGTTTTTTTTTTTTTTTCTTTGAAGATTCAGGTTCATAATATCAGTCGTCCTTACATTCCACTGTTACTTGGCATTTGCTCCATGGCACGCCTTTCGTACTGGTCTATCCTGTGGTTTATACCCTGACTGCATCGACTGGACTCCTTCATTTTGTCTGCGCACCAGGATCCTTATTGAATCGCAAGTTTGAAGAAATTACAAAATAAGAGCCCAATAAATGGCATTAGACTTGTAGCAGTTTCTTTTGAGGATAATTAAGTTACCATTAACTTCATATGTAAAGGTTTGACAGAAAAAAACTCATTGTGTTATTTGTTGTTTGTTCATTGTGGCGGGTTAAGATGTAAATCCAAGATGTGTGGAAAGAGATTGCATCTTTTTTTTTTGTTAGTTTTTTCTTTTTATTATTATTATCTCTTATAGTCACATTTTTTTGCCCGATGGGGGGGTCAACACATTAAGATTTTCTGTGAGTGTGTGTGCATGTGTGAGTGTGTGTGTGTGTGTGTGTGTGTGTGTGTGTACAGCATCTACCTTGTACAGTGATTAAACATGTCTCTGTAGCCTCATAAAAACTCATTGTTAAACCCAAAACACTGCTCGAGTGTTGGTTGTTGAGGCTTACATGGCAGTCAAACTACCTAGAAAACTTTGAAATGTCTTCACTTTGTAGATTGCAGTAAGAGTCACTGGTTACTATGTGGCAGGTTTTGAATCCTGAGTTCAAGATTCAAGAATGAATCATGCTCAGTAGGTCACATTGTCACTTCTGACCTCAACTCTTCTGTGCCTCGTCACAAAAGGAAGGTGTCCAGTAGTTAGTCCCAGAATGCCACAAAGGTCAGAAATAGCCAGAAAAGCACATTGTTTTTACTTATCCTGCAATTTAGTCCCATGTATTTTGGGATTTTACATCTAAACTTTCACTCTGTTGCAGAATCGGGGGATTTCCCAGAGTGCCATTGAGTGTATTTGAGCTAATGTAGGATTGCTTAATGGCTCGGGTTTGAAAAAGCTTGGTTGTGTTTTGCATAGTGATTGAACTTGCATTGAAAGGATGGGAATCATGCTAATATTTGTTGACCTGTGTTTATTGACATGTCTGGATAGTTAGTCTTGCTGGGTGGTGACTTCAACTAAACAACATATGCTATATGGCTGTATTACAGATAAAGTTAGCTAGTTTGGTATACTTAACCTGATAAAGCATCCATTGCTCATCTGACTCTTAGTTAGTGTCTGTTGTGTGGTTATATGTAAGATACTCCATAGACATGCCTGCTTGTTATCCTCTCGCAGATTCAGAGTTGTACAAATGAGTGTGAGTGATCTGAAACAAGGGTGGCCTGTAGTGAGCCGTGATGGATCGAACTGTACAGAAATCCAAAGTGTGATTCAGTCCCCTTTTTCTCAAAACATAGTTTAAAACAAAATAGTTTGCCTAAAGTTATTAGCACATTCAAAAACAGCTTTAGAAGAGAGGCACGTCCTAATTAGTGTTTTTTTTTCCGCTATTTTCAAGGAGTTTGTTTAAAGCAGTTGGATACAAATTTCTCTCACCCATTCTGAGAAGGTTTTGGATATTAACCAGTTATTAGCTTCTAGAAAGATGCAGCCATTTTAACAGTTGCAGAGCTGACTTGTTAGTTTTTTTGGATACTGAATATTAATCTAGGCCATATAAAGCTATGTGAAAGTTTCACATATGTTCAGAGTACATGTGAACAGGACAAACTGCAAATTGTATACAGACTCTCACAGCTGGCTTGTGTTTTCTCCATGAGCTGCCTATAAGTATGTATTTATTCATTACAAAAACCTTTCTATAGTTTTTAAAACGTAGTCATCAAGCCCCGGTATAGTAAGTTATGGTTGAACTGAAATATCACTCTGCTGAGAACTGAAGTTTTTGTTTTAAGTAATTCAGATTGGAGTTCATGTTTTACTTTACTTTTGCAGTATTGTACTTGAGTGCTGAAAATACAGTATATCCAAGTTGTGAATTGTAATAAAATAGCACATGTTAATGCCGTGGTGCAACGGGGAACTAATGATATTTTGTCTTTTTCAAAAACAAGACACTTGTGTTTAGGTAAAATCATAGATTTTGATTTTCAGCATTATTTGCATCTGCTGGGCAATAAACACCGGTAATATATGATGAATCCATATATAGCTGTGGCCTGGTGTTGCTCTTGTAAACATGACAACAACCACCTGACCTCTTCAGTTAGTTTGTTTTCTCCACACTCTCGCGTACTCTGAAGAAATAATTACTGCCTTTTGATTTGGATTGTTTTTAACTAGAGAACTCAGCTTCAGTCCTGAAACATTGAATAACTATGGTGAAATCCTATTTGCAGCTTGAATTCTGATTTATTTTTGTAAATGAATGAGAAAACATGTTTATTGTGCTTTTGTTTCAATCCCTTTGTCTTTCTCTTTTCCACCTGTTCTGCTCTAACTGCAGTTTCACAATGTCTCATTTACCCACTGCTCCAGACAGCTAGGTTTTACATGATTGGATTGATGGGACCTCAAACACCAACTTTAAACTGGCACAAAAATATTTAATCAAAAGCCATAAGCCTAACAACTGTACTCACACATTCTCCCACACCCCATAGGAAAAAAAGATGAAGGCTCTGAATAAATGAACTGGTCGACTATTAATCCGTAGACGGCTTGTCCAGGGCCCGTTCTCCATTTTATCAGCACAGCTGCAGAGAGTCAGTGCTCTGGTCGTGTAATATCACCTTCCCCATGTGTTGACTGTGTTTCCTTGTCCACTTGCATGCTTGTGGTGTGGGGTTGAGGCTCACTTGGTGCACACATCCCGTTCTGTCTTGTGTGGATTTGTGCCCCGTACTGGCCTATACTGCTGCCATCCAGGATTTAGCAGGCACAGACACAGCCACACAAAACATGGGAAATGGCAGTTTTTTATAAAAACTATGTATTTGGTACTTAGTGTGTGATACTTGAGGGTTAAAAGTTCAAAAGGATTCCTTTTGTTTTGAAAAGTCCATCCTTGGTCTTATTTTTAACCACCCCACTCTTTGCCCCCCTTTTTTTGTTTGTTTTTAGGTTGGTTTTTTTTTTTTTTTTTTTTGGTCTTTGCATTGTGAAGTGGGCATGCTTGTCAAAAAGACAAATGCTCTCTATTAATAGGCTTATAACCTCATAAATAGTTGTGTATAAAATAAACTGTTATAACTTCTTTTTTTAATAAAACATTCAATGCATATAAACTGTCTTTTTGTGAGACTGATATTCTCATTCGTTTGATTTATGTGGGCTTTAACTAAGAACCTTGTGCACCTGTAGCTTCCTGTCATATACAGTATGTTGTTCTGTTATTCCATATAGTCTAAATTATGTTTATAATTAATGTAGTATCAATGTTCATATTCAATTCATAACTATTTGAATGTAGCTAAGGTAAAGTTAAAATTAATTTTCGTGCCAGACTTCTGAATCCCCTTTGAGGCTGCTGTGCAGGATTTTCCTCTGGTGGTGAAAAATGATTAGCTCATTTTTAATAATGCACATAAACTGGGAATTTAATGTTCATGCACAAATGTACTGACACAGCTGGTCAAACGTACCTTGTGTTTAAATCTTTGAAAAGTTCAGCGTGTTCTCTTTCACAAGATATTTAAAGAAGGCTATAAATATTTTACATGAGCAAGTTTTGAACTTCTCCTGACGGGGTGTTTGAATTGTTTAAGTTTCAGCCAACAATAGTATCTAAACATAAAACAGTACTTATGAATTATTCATTGTCTCGTCTGGTGCATATCTCGCTTAAATTTAAGCACTGAAAAAAGGAACGAAGGGGAAAAAAGTGTTATTCAAAAAAAGGGCTTAACCATCCACTTACAGCATTGTTTCCACAAGGTGTCAGTATGGCACTGCTCTCCCACGTCATCACTTCCTCCCATCAGCTGCTACATAGAGAGGATGATCCCTGTTATTGCTGTGAATCTCCAGAATTATGTTAGTTTCACAGGCTCAAAGGATGGTGACAAATGATTACAGGCATTCAAAACCACAAACAGGCTGCCTAACGTTTCCTTTCGAACTAAATTCTAAGTATGTGTGTCTTTTGATTGTATAAACGTATAAGCGCTCTGTCCTGCTGTAGAACCCTTTAAAGTAAAGTGTTGTTTGGGTTTTATATGGCACTGCACAAGTCTTACATACCCCAGTGATTTGTGCCAAATCTGCTAAGCATCTGAGCTACTGACTGGGATTTTATTTTGAAGGGGACATGTGCAGGATTAACCTTGCTGTGAGGTCAGCCTCCACGTGCACTCATGGATGCAATTCTACCAGGAAGCTGGGTGAGGGCGCTACCTCATCTATCCTGTATCCTCCTCCATCCTCCTCTCTCCTCAGCTCAAAGCCCCTCTGTATAATCACAGCAGGGGGGGGAAGTAAATGCTGTGACATAAGGCTGTTTAATCCTCTCTACTCTGAAAAATGTATTCTGTCACGCAGCAATCTGCTCTCTTTTCCTGTCTGTCTTTTTTTTTTCCTGTGGCAGTGCTGAGACATGAAATGTCCAGCTTAATACTTCTCAAATACATTGTTGCTCTGTGGTTTGTTGTGCAGTGATGAGCTGAGGAAATTAATCTTCGCTCTGCCTGCATCGTTCATCCTCTTCCTTTCTCCCCTCACATGTAATGGTAAGTGTAACTGCATGACAATTCCTGAGGCTGTAGTAAGTATTTGGATTGAATTGCCCTCCGGTATTTTATTACACTGAACTCTTCCTCTGTGCACACCTCTTTTTTCTGTAATGCACACTCTGTGCTAGGCCACAAGCTCCAGCATGTCCAGATCAGAGCGCTAGAGGGTCTACGTCTTGGTTAGGAATGCCAGTCAGGTGATCTGCACATCTGTGTGCCAACAAAAAGCCATCAAACCATGAAATCATGCTGCAGGGTTACAGCATTGTCACACAATGAATAATGTTGGTGTGACAACAAGTGCTCCTGCAAGTTGCGCCTTACAAAAGTTGTTGAGATGCTCCTTTAATTGTGGATGTGCAAGTTTTTCTGTGCCCTCTGCTGTTATGGAACAGCTAACATAAAGTCATAAGTTTTGGAATCAACATTTAATAATACAAAAGTCAGGGCAGCAGTAGCAGCTGATGGCCAACAATTCAGTGTCCCTCACTGCGCACTAGTTTTTATAAAATGACTATTTTTAAAGTCCAGCCTTGTGTTTTCACCCTGCGTCCCCCTTCTCAAGCATCAGAGGAGGATGGGGCGAGGACAGGCCTATCTGTCTCTCCACAGTCCTGACCTCCAGAACTCCAGCAACCTGAGATCCTCAATGAAATATTTAAAGCTTTTGCTTTATCCGCAGTGCGTTGGTCAAGGCAAACTGCGGGCCTCCATGACGTAATGCCTAAGCCATTACACCAGTCGTCTGATTGGTCTGCGCAGAGCAGGATGGTCAGGTGATCTGTGCCGCTGTGGCCTTTTAAGGCATTATGATGCCCCGAGGCTCCACATTAGGCTCATGGCTGTCTGCTGCAAGTTCTGATCAATCAGTGTTAACTATAGCAAAGCTTTTATCTACTGTGAATGCACATTTCTGTGATGGAGGCTCCTGTAGTGCAGGTAATCCTCATCTATGTGCACTGAAGTGTTGACATCATGCCTTGGTTTGTCACACGAGTCACCCACAATGTCTTACAAGGTTCACATTCAACTTCACACTTGTCAAAATTGATTTATTTATCTCTCCCGCTAATTCTCGTCTTTTCCATTCCACACAAACGTCTGGGAGAACCATCTACCAACATGCAGTCCGTGTGTGTGCCGGGTTTCTCAGGCCGGGGCAGGGTGACGGGGCCCTCTCATGTTGCAAAGCTCTGTTTCAGTGGCACAGTGGAAGTGGAGGAGGGTGGGGGGATGATAAGGTGGTGCTGCTGCTGCAGCAGCAGCAGCAGCAGCAGCAGCAGGAAGAGCAGCACAATGATCCCTCGCTCTTTACTAATGGATGACGAACTGATTAACATGCCCCCACAACAGATACCAACCACCAATCCGCCCTCCTGTTTCTGAAAAAGGGTCTCGGAGAGATAGCAGAGACGTTTTCAGTATAAACCATCTCAGTATGATCCAAATATTGGCCCTTTTTTTTAATATATATATATCCACACTTGCCTTCTCAATATCAAGCTCCCCTACAGAAAGAGAACCAGTTAATGTGGAGAACTGTGGCCTTCATTTCATCACTTATTTTACAGTCACCCTTGTTTTATTTTGCTGATTTTTTTAAATACAGAATGAAGTAAACACACTGACTTTGACCCTTATTTTTTCATGCAGTAATTAATCTTAGTCCAATCTCATTCTGCTTAATTACTTTTCTTTAGGCCCCCTTATTCCACGTAAGTCCAATAAACGCTGCCTCAATAAACTCTTGTATCCATGTCTGATTTTTGGAGAGCCCTGATGAAATATGAAACATCATGTAACACCATATGAGGCTGTGTGGATTAACCGAGCTTCTCCAACACTTATCATCAGCTTTTCAGGTTTTAGGATGAAATAGTCTGTTGTCTCTGGAGCCTTGCCTTGCATCCGCAATAAACCGATATCTATTGTTTCCTTTTAGTCTCTTCATTTGGACTAAACCTTGGCGCATTATTATTTCATCCAGCCTCCTATCGTATAGCCTGGATCCCTTTATTGGAGACGCGCGGCGGCACCGACGCGCCGCGGCCACTTGATCCGTGCGCTGGCACCTGCTCCTCTGACTGTGGCGCGATTGAACCAAATGAGTGTTTTAAATATTCATCGAGTTCTACTCATCTCCCATACGCGCCCGCCTCTCGCCCAGATGATCCGCGGCTCCGATTTCAGCTTTTCCAGGTGGAAACCACGTCAAGGGTCGGAGGAGCTTCGGGCTCCGGCTCCTCGAACGCAGCGCAGCAAAGGCGAGTCACCTCGGATTGATTTCACTGTCGCTATTCAACCTGAAAGTGCTGTAACCGAACCCGGTCCCATCATCTCTAAATATTAGACGAGTTTTGTTCACCTAGTTATCTGCCTAATTATCAACAGCAGGTAAGTGGACTCGGAGAGGAGCCTGGGTAAAAGTCGGCCTCATATATTGGGCATCCGAAAGTGGACAAGCAGCACTGCTGGAGTTTCCACTGCAGGGGTGAGTGCGGCCTTGCGTCCGGCATTGGAGGAGAATCCGGAGCCACATGGAGGCCCCCCATTCCTGTGCCAGGTCCACGTCAGGTTGTATGGTTTTCATTATGAGGGGTTTGGTGATTCTGGGGGTGGACATTTGCTATAGGTGATAATCAAACAGGAGAAGGGTTTGGGCATTTTTCATATGCTTTCATCTGCACGGAGTGACCACCAGTGCGCGCTTTAAACGCAGCATTTGATCATCATTAGCCATCTGGACGTGGTCATTTGATCCTGCTGGATCCCAAGAACTGCAGCCTCAACAGCATCACCCGACTAAAACTAATCCCTACGATGAATGAGGGGGCTGGGAAGATGCAGCAAACAGTCTGATCTATTGAATAAAAAAAAATGAAATGCAGGTCAAGTCATGGAAATGTTTTAATTATTATTAATGACGTCCCAGCACTTTTGTTTTCCCAATTTTTAGACAAAACATGCATAAAATTGTGTGTTTTATTATTGTATTATTATATTAGTGTGTCACAACAGTCCTCGACCCCTGGAGAAAAAGCACCATGGTCTGCAGGCCCGCAGGCCTCCGCTCCGAAAAAGGCCTTTTAGAAAAACAAAGGGTGAGGGTTTTAAATATAATAATAGCCCTGCAGATCCCAAAAATCTACTTAATGTTTTCATCAGAAGGCCCATCTTAAAGTTGCAGTGGCTCTTTTAGTGCAGTTTTAGTTTATTATTATTATTATTTTTAAAAAGAACATTAAAATAGCGGAGAGGAGCGTGTCCTTTTTGCGCCAGTCTGAATGGGGGTTGGCCCAAATTATTAGTCAGGAAATCGTTTAATCCGGACAGACAAAACCAATCCTCAGCCGCTCAGACTGCGGCAGTCCCCGGGTTGAAGCAGAGGCACGTCAGAGGCCATCAAGGCAGCACACCACTGGATTTTGGACTATTACCTTGGTGCTGGGTGGGAACCTTGAGTATGTCTCTTTTCTGCAGGGGAAGTCCCTGGACTGGTGGCCTAAACCAGGTGGAGCAGGACTTGAATGGACGCTGTTTGGGTTCCGCCTGTAAAAACGTCCACCCTCATGAACACAGGTGCTCAGGGTTTGTTTGGTCCCGCTGAAGGCTGCGTAATGCGTTAGAGTCCGGAGAGCAGCCCTGTACCTGGGCTTTATTACGCAGAGTCACTGTGAGCAAGCATTAATTTGTAAAATCCATGTGCGGCATATCAATATTTAAAGTGAAATGCGGGTAACGTCGTGGCCTTTCGTACAGGTGTGTGTGCGCCTTTAAAAAGGTGCAGGCAGCACCTTTGTTTCTGTCAGTGTGCAGCCTGGACGCGCAGGTAAAAGGGAGGAGTCTGAGTGTGGGGACAAATAGACAGAGAGACAGACAGACACAGAGAGAGAGACACACAGAGACAGAGAGGGAGGGAGAGGGAGAGGGAGGCCGGCAGGAGAGAAGAGGAGCGCAGCGCTGAAATTGACATTTGATACTCAGGAAGTTCAGGATGCCGCTTGGATTTCTTTTGTTTCATTGTAATTCTGCAGTCCTGCTGCGGGCAGCTCACACACACACACACACACAGACACACACACACACACACACACACAGACACACACACACAGCGGAGGCTTCAGTAGCGGAGAAGCCCGAAAATACTAATGATAGGTTAAAATGTCTGACGGCTCCGACTTCAGCCTCCGATTATCAGCCGCAGCCACGGACGCGGAGGAAGGTATGAACTGCATTTATTTCTGTAGAGTTTCGCTTCGCTTAGTTGCTTTCTACTTTATTCTTAAGTTCACCTGAAGACAGGAAGCCATGCACGGTGACCTTTTTTTTAATAAGAGGCCGAAATACGCGTATAATAACTAGATTAATAGCCCTGTTCTTTGTGTAGCTCGTATGTTCTGAAGAAATGTAGTAGTGTTGAGGATTTTAGTCGATTTAACATCAGAAAACAAATAATTAATAAATCAGAACTAACGATGAGGCTTTTTTTTCTCTTTACCATCATTTGGCTTCACTCATAAATAGTAGGAAAATAGAGAATATGGATGAACAAAAATAAAAACGAATCAAATTTAATGGTTCACCTTAAAAAAATGAAATTAAAATACACACAGTCGTGGCTCCTGATGTTGGGGGTTTGATGTAGACTCGTTCACACTGCACCTGCTTTTGTTTCCTCTTAAAAACCAAAGGAATCTAGTCGACGTAGAAAAAACTGCAGTCCTTTGGATTAACCCTGCCTTTGGTAGATTTTTCATATAAATATTAATATTCACGTCGACAAACATTATCCTCTTCTGTGACGTAAGACGCAATCAAAATAAAAAAAAACACCGCTTTTATTAAAATTTCATCGTAAAGGCTATAAAATAAACAATATTTTATATACGTTAAATTTAAACCTAAACTAAAGGCGCAGTCATACTGCACAGCAATAAAATAGAAATCTGTCTTTTTTTAAATATATATATTTTATTATTTTTGTTTCTACATATTTTTTAAAGCTTCTTCCTTATTAACCCGGACACAGACCGATATTTTAGGGAGACATGAATTATCGTGCAGGACTCACACGAGATGATAAATCCTCCTGAAATAAGCGTGAAGTTGAGGACTTGTAAACTCCCTGTTCAGACAAATGCGATTAAGTGAAGGGGCTTTGGAGCAGCTCTGAGGTTAAATTAATGATGGCAGAGGGAGAGAAAAGGCAGCCAGGGCCGGGCCACGTTCCATTTAGGTAGAATAAAGCGTTAGAAAATTCATTTGTGCATCTTTTAACTCCTACCATTGCTTTTGGCCTATTGCTTCAGTCTTTAATTTACAAAAAAAAATCATCTAATCCCAATATTCTGCTGTGAGCTTGTATATTTATAGGTGTGTTTACAGAATCCTTTTAAACGTGTGAACGCGATAGAAAATTAGAAACTTTGGACTGGAAATAAAAATATGGATTTCACATTAATTATATACGTTTCTAAATTATTATCAAGAGGAAGAAAGGCTGGTTCCAGTTTTCTGTGAGCTGACGCAGGTGGGATTTGTGTTTTGACAGCTGGTCTTGATGTTCCATCAAAGTCAGATGACTTTGTGTGCCATCCATTGACCAGGTAATTATCCAAACAGAAGAATAGAGAATAAACAGTAGGTCTGCATGAACAAATCTTAATAATATTCTAATCTGTTAGATAAACAAAATTATTTAATGACTTACGTCAAATAAGCTGATTCATTAGGAAATGATGTACTTGTTTTTCATCTTTTGTAATAATATTAAATTCTCATGAACCTCCATTTGAAACTAATTAAGGTATGGAAAAACAAGACCTAAGCAAACCTTTAACAGACACAGGTTCTTTTTTTTTGACTTTGCTTTTTAGTGGTATTGATTTCTCCAGGAAATGGCAATGGGACTCTTGCTCAGGGAGCCATTTGGGCGTCTGAGGAATCACTTAGTACATGGTTTGATCGTTGGGATCAATGGGAGCTCCGTGCACTGCAGGACCCAGGGAGGGTCAGGGAGCTAATGGCTGAAGCAAGGGTGGGGCGTCCAAGTCCTGCCAGGACAGATCAGAGGATGGCTGGCCTCCTGAGTTCTGATAATCTGCAGCAAAAACAATACATTAATTTAGCAATACATCCAAGATCCGGAGGCTTGTTAGAAAGACAATTTATATTTATACTTGTCCACATTTGATTCCATTTTTAAGGACTTTGGGTTTATATCAGAATGGAAAAACACATGAATACAGATGATCAGTGGTGACGGTCTGTCAAATCTTCATCCAGCCTCCACTGAGCATATGGCGTATTGTAGTTTTCCTTTATTATTGGGGATCAAAAAACAAAAACGTATAAAAATTATTGTGCTTTAAATTTAAAACCTTATCATTTTATATATTCACTAGTTCTAATTCTCATTTGCTGTGTAGATGAGGAGACAGCGTTAAAAACATTGATAAAGTACAGCATCAGTTAAGAGTTCAGGTTTAGCTTGTCCTTCTTTGGACAATTTGATGGGTGTAAGGTTTAGACAGGATGTGAAGACAAAATATCCTTATCTCTTAACAAAACAGTAGTAGTTAATTGAACAGTTGTTGCTCTTTAAATTAGTTTTTTCAAGACCTAAACAGTAGCAAAATCCATCAAGTTGGTTGTTTTGACACAGGACATATACATCTAGATATAGATCTTGGCATCACGGGTTTGTGTTACACAATAATCTTGTTTTTGTGTGTTGTAAGTGCTTCAAACTAAAATATTTAATCAATCATGTTACACAAAAATCCAAACAATATCACAGCATAAAATACAAAAAATGGATTGTTGTTTAGCACATTACACACTTAATAAAATCCGACAGCGACAGAAACAGCAGCTCCATAGTTTCCACCTTAGCTCTCCTTTCCTGGAACTCTAAAGATGGCAGTGCAGGTGATTAGCATGTTAGTTGAGGATGTTTGTTCACTTGGAGGATTGACTGGACTTATATTTAGGCTCCCACATAGAGATACACTAGCCTTTGACCTGTTAGTCAGTGCGTGGATCAGTTCACTGCAATGCAGTGCATCTTAAGTTAATCTGCGTCACTGCATAACGAAGGCCGAGGATGCTCCTCTTCCTGTTCCGCTTCATTTCTTCTTAAGCGTTTGTCTCTCTGTCCCTTCTCCTGTCACTTTCTCTCTCCAGGCTGTGGTTTCTGGTCCCCTCGTGAGGGTCTGTGGTCTAGTTTGCATAGTTTTGCTTCTCTGGGGCTGCCTATCCTCACAGGCTGGCTGGTTGGCCTGGGTGTTGGGGTGATAATGACTCCTGTTCTGTGTATGGCACTGGTAGAATTCACTGTGAGAGCTCACTATCAGTGAATTACCATAGGGCCATAAACAGAGCAGAGAAAGAACCACTTGATGATGCCCGTTGCTGTCTGTGGCTCCTCTCTCCTGTGCTTGTGGGTGGGGTGAATGTGATGTAATGACTGTGGTGCAGTTGCATGGGCTGAGCTGCGCATGTCTCGCTGGGCACTCCAGCATCTCCCTGTCCTGATGTGTTTCTATAACCAGAGCTGCTTGCATCCGGATGCCCCAGTCACTCCTCTTCTTTGCCCATTTTGGCACTAGCACATTTTTGCTTCTGTATATATACTTTGAGCAATTATGTGTAGTGCCAATATAGGACAAGACAGACTTCCATCACAGTTTGGATTGTAATTTTCTGTTGTACGTTCTTCACTCTGTCAGTTAAAGCTGCTCATGTTTGACCCCGGACTGACTTCAGTGTCCCTCATAAGTCATTTCTTCCATAAGTTATTTCTTCTTCCAGTTTTTCTTCCATTAAAATTTAGTGTTTGTTGCCTGACTGTACTAGAACTTTTGTTGCATTCACACGCGTATTTTGACATGATATTCTTATAATGTTACACGTTAACACGAACCAAGAGGATGTTCTCAGCACAGACAAAAGATTTTACTTGATTTTCTTTTCACTGTTTATTAAAGACAACTTCTCTTCCTCTTCCAATTCGAATTCATGCTGTCTCATCTTTGTGGGTTCCTCATGTCAAGCGGAATCACTCGAACATCCTGTGAATCATGCAGGTCTGCAGAGGCCCAGCAGCTCTCTGACGGTGTTTGGCAATGGTAGAACTCACACTGGTGAGGTAGATGGATCCGGTGGTTCTAGACTTGCCAACTACTGCTTGAGAGTGTTGACCAGCTAAAAACCAATGCAGGGGTCAAAACCAGCTCTGCCAGTCACACGTGAAGAAACATTTTAAGGACATTTTAGTCAGTGAGTGAGTGAGTGGCTGATGGTGGTGAAGGGTGGGGTGAGACTCTGTTCCTCCCCTGCACACCCCAGCCTCAAAGCTCCAGTGTCTCTTTGAAGGACTGACTGAAGTGGTTAGGGCTTCATCAAATGTACAAGACCTGAAACAGTCATTTGGAAAAATATGGGTTATCAAGAAGCACACTGAGAGGAATCCAGTAATTAAGATATTAGCCTTTACATTCACGTTGAAGAGATGTAGATATTTGTTTGGAGCAGAAGAACCTTTTAGACAATTCAAATGTTAAGGGGGGTAAGTCAATCACAGGAGTAAAATGTATTTTTAGGATGCACCAGGTAAATCAGATGTCTGTTTGTAATATACTTTAAATCACGGAGGATAATTTATGTTAATAATATTAAATTTAAATCTAAAAACAATTTGTTTCCAAGACAATTGATGCCAAAGTACAACCAATACTGTATGAATTGTTGTTTGCTGTTTATGAAAGAGAATGAAAACTGTTTGCTCCCCCCAGGTTCATAAAGGTGAAGCTATGCTCTTATTCTCTAATAAAACAAGCAATTTGACATCTTCACCTTGGGTCTAGGAAATTACAATGTCACTTCTCCATATTTTGAAGTAGTAGAATAGATTCATTTATTATAATAATTATTATTATTTGAAAAAAACATACATTGAGTATCAGTAATGCAGACAATTGGTTGCCCCCCTTAATGCTTTTAAAAGAAGAAAAAGTTATCTAATGTTATGATGATAATTCATTTCTATGTTTATCAGACAGCCCTATCAGGTTTGACAAACAGTATTAGATCATTTAAGCCCAGTGGTTGACGTTACAGAGGTTCAGCTTTTCTGTCTTCATCCAACCATCGGGGGGTTCCTCTCTTAGCTCTGTGGCATAATTTGCAAATCGTGCGGTGTCATCTTACTCTTCTCTTTCAATGTGGCCTTTTTCCCTCCTCCCTTCCAAAATGAGACGGGCGGAGAGGAAGAGAGTCTTTCTCGGATGTTGATTTGGGTTTTTGTAACCGTCTGTTGAAAGAGCCTCAAAAAGCTGCTACATACTGAGCTCCATATATCCCGGTCAGGGTCTGCTAATGTAGGTGACAGGGGGATCTGTGGATTTAAACCTCTTTATCTGCCTTTGCATAAATCCTGCTTTATAGCCTACACTTCAGCTTTAGCTAATATGATTTGTATTGTCACCAGTTCGACTGTAGTTTAGTCATATTTGAGTTACGTGGACATCGACATTGGACCGCGCAAAGGCTGTTTTGCTTTTGTGCGGGTCATCCATTGGAAGAGAAACAGTAAGTGCTGAGATTTTGGTGATACACAAAGTAGTTGGCATAGAAGAGGTTAAGCTGATCCAGGTTAACTGGGCTTGTGTGTCATGTTACAGAACTTATCATACACGACATGTATAGTGTGTTCATTTAACCCCACACTCTGGACTTTAATGCCACACGAATGTAACAAGCGAACAAGTTCTCAGCATGTTGTGAATATGCACCTGCTGATTTTTTTTTGTTTTTATCATTTTGCTCTTCATCAAAATTTCTTATCTGTGATGCAAATAAATACTTTTAAAAGACTGATCCATTGTGACAGATTCACTCTAACGATCTTCTCTGCAGCAAAGTGCATTGTGGGATAACCCTTGTCAATGCGAGGCCTTCTCCAGATGGGCCGAGCGGCTCAGGTTACACCGCATTTTTCACTGCCCCCTCTATCCCACAGCCCCCCTGGCCCCTTTCTCCATCTCTCTCTTTCTCCCTCACACACACACAAGGGTAGAGTTGGGTTGAGACAGTGCTTCGCCTGTTTTCCAATGCAGACTGCAGAGCATTAGTGAAATGAGATTATCATTGTTCTTACGCAGTGTCTGGGCTGGGGGTGGACAGAGGTGTGAGTTGGGAAGGTGAAGATGCCATTATTAGACCATTAGACAACACGATGGGGGAAGACGGTTTATCAGCAACATGTCTGGGCTTTATAGGAAACACTGCATGATGCCCAGATGTGCAATATGATCTTTTTTAGGTTGCAGTATTTACCGATTTTTTTTTTTTTTGCTTTTCCATGGATAAGAAGTTTCCATCTCAGGGCAGTGACGTACAGAGCACTTTCTTTTTTGTGTTTAAACATTAACAAAGAAGAACCAAAGGAAGTATTCATCGTTCGGTTATGGAGTTCATCTCCTTGTATCAGAGGCACAGTTTCTCAAGTTGTGGCACAACCCAATGCCCAGGATGAGGAGGGTAGGAGATTATCTCTTGTTAGAGCAAGCGGGGGGCCTGGACAGCAAGTGGTTTGTGGCGGTGTGTTTGTGCATATGTGTGTGTGTGTGTGTATGTGTGCATGCGTGCCAGAGTGTGGAGCCTGGGATGCACGTATTAAGAAACGATTAGTGGAGATTAAAGCTCTGCCCTAGAGTCTGCCTGCACGACTCCAGGCAACAAGAATGACCAACCCCTCCGTGCACACCCTACAATGCCCCCTGTGGAGGTGGGTCACTGAAGCCTTGGAAGCAGCCTCGTCCACCTGGGGAGGATCAATAGAGTTGCCTGTCCTCCGTCCCAGTGATCTTCCAGCACTAAACATATTGCTCCGCGGACAGGGCGCTAACACCCCAGTGTAGCCTGACTACATAAAATGTAATAACATCCAATCAAGTTCAAAGTCAGTTTATGGATGTAGTGATGAAGGAGCACACTCCAATGCGGTGCGACATGATGTAGCTTATTACAGAGTCACTTAGTCACCTAGTGCCACTTTTTTCAAAGCACAGCTCTGAGGCCTAATCGGTTTCAATGAAGATCATTTATGTTGTGACTAAAGTTTTAGAAGTGGAATTAACTGCAGCATTAGTTGTAAACTATCAGCTTTTTTGGGAGATAATTTACCTAACTATGGGTTGAGATAACCAGCACTTGTAACACAGTGAGTCTAAAGAGCGATATTAATAATCATTGGTCCTCATTGAGTTGATAGGACTTTTTGAGACATAAACTGTTTCTGACTCAGTTGAATGCCAAAACACTATAACAAAGCCAGGTAGAGGGGAAAAATGAAGCAATCCATCTGCCAAAACCTCATTGTCAATGCTGACATGATGTTTGTCAGCTGCAAAAATATTTTACGCATTGCTTTTGCGTGAACCTTCTCAAAGACTTTCAATGTGTACTATTTTTACTGCTCTGGAAATGTAATGTACCTTTTGGTTAGAAAAGGCTGCATTTTAGTTTAATGACACATACTCCCATAGTTGGAATATATTTTCTAAAGAGATGTGGTGGGGTCAGCAAATTGGCATTGAGACAAATAGTTTTGTGTGTTGGGGCTGTGCCATTTCATAACACAGTTGAGTTCAGCTTTAATGATACAGCTGAAAGGTTTCAGTGCACTTTGTGTAAGTGAAGCTGAGTGGGTGGATGATGCAGGGAGAGGCTTACTGTAGGTACCATGAGGTGGAGACCTTTTTCCAAGAAAGCATGCTAATAAGGACTCCTTAATCTCCAATGACAGTTTGAGTTGCCAATGTGCCAGTCACCTACACTAACTCACGTTTTCTCGTGCCTACAGACTCACACCATGCACTTCAGCTCACAACTAATCTCAAGAGAATAGAAAACATAAAACATGAAAGAAAATGGGATCTTTTCATCTGTGTGAATGCAACCTGGTTCAGATTTAATCTGGAGGAAAAGCAGGATATACTCTAACGCCTGGCAGATTAAGGCCGGAACGCTTCTCTCTCAGTTGTACTCTGCAACAGAAGGGGCCCTGAGAGCAAATCCCAGGCTTTAAAGGAGGTTCGGGCAGCTTATGATGTAATCATGGCCCTGTCTGTCATGGCAGGGATGGTGGGGGAGCTGTAGAGGAGAATGTGGAGGTTATTTAGTTTGTAGCAACTGCAACATTCAAAACTGCAGAAAAATATAGCATAGCTGAAGAGTGATGTGAAACCAAATGAAACTAACATTAAACCTGTACAAGTGCACCTCATTTGCTATAAGCAAAAGAGAAACGGTAACATCAGTGAACAGCAGCCATTTTATTGGACTTTTAAATACAAGTTTGGTGAGTGTTGAACCAACTATTAAAGCCGCCATAAATTAAGTTAATTGTTTTGCAAGCAATTTTTTGTTCAAATAAATGTCTTTGTTGAAATTTCATCACAAATAATAATTCAGCTCCTGATCTGTACAATCAGCTTCCTGTGATATACAAGATGATGGAGACCGCTAAGTTTTAGGTGACTTACAAAGGAGAAATGAAAATGAAAACGAAACAAAACATGATGTACAAATCCATACGCTGTGATTAAATGGATTTGGCAGATAAAATTGCTGCTTCAAGATTTTAGCTCCGCAATCCAGCAGCTAAAAAAACCCAAAACAAACAAAAAACCACCTCAATGTGTATCCTGAGTTTTGACAAATCATTGCATGTGCACAGGGTACAGTGCAAGCACAAAGAAAGCACATGACAAGAATGTATTTCAACGTAACAACATTCTAGTGTAAGAGAAATGTCTTGAATTATCTACAGCTGAGAAGGTGTTATGCTTATAGAGTTATAGGTGAGCTGAGGTGGGAAGAGCAAAAATGTATAATGGTCACGGATATAGGACACAGAGCGCTGATTTCCGACAATGGCACTGAATTATAAATGTATCCTAAAAACAGAACAGTCCAAGCACATAGACAACATTAAAATTCCAGAGAAGAATGGACACACTCTGGGTGAAGCAGTGGTGGCTTTCCTCCTGGGCTTTTTGGTTCATCTTTGTTTTAAGTAAAGGTTAATTGTACAGAAATAAATACTAGATCATCATCATCGTCACAGAGCTTAAAAAAAAAAAAAAAAAAAGATAAATGGGAAACAAAACACCAACAAATGTAATAGCTTTACACAGTAAACACAGGGCATTGAAAACTCACTTTTACTCCCGCAAATGTCCGTTTAAAAATATATTTGACATTGTACACAGCATGATGTCTTGGAAAACAGTAGGACAAACAAGTCTCCAAAGTGGCAATTCAGTGCCTTTTACTCCTTCTAGGGTCCGAGTGTCACTGCTCTAGGGTCACGACCTCCACCGCCTGACCGTCCAGTGTGACGGTGTTATCTATGCGTGTGGCGACAGGTGCCATGGCAACCTGGACGGGCCGGCTGCCCTGGGCAAGGCTGGTCACTACAGTCTGGTACATGCTGACAGGGATCTGGACAAGACCTGAGGAAAAAAACGGGACATGCTGAATTTAAACACCACCACCACCGGCACTGGAAGCATTAAAAATGACAAGCACTGGACTTCTACTCTATATTAAGTTTTATCTAACTGCGATGATTTTGTCTGGATATTTTTTAATTGTTAATGTCCTTTACTAATATTAAATTTATGTTACCATTTTGGCAACACCTTCATACGTAGATTCTATTTTGGGGACAAACACCTTTTACTTTAAAGGAAAAAGGCAAAAAAATCATTTATTATATCTGATGCTTCCAAATCTCGCTCATTCGGTGTTTGGGTAGAGGACATTTTGCTCAGTGTGTTCATGTTTGATCGATATGGTGCTGGGGAGCCACTCAAGTCCAGGTAGTTTTCAGGGAAAGGAGGCAGCCATGTTTCAGAGTCTGCCTTTCTGAACAATGGTCCAATTGAATGTTCTTAGCTTGCTTCCCCCATACCCAGCTGTGTGTGTGTGTGTGTGCCTGCAGGGATTATTGCTGCAGTCACGTAGGCCTCTGCCCCACCCTACAAGCTGTCACAGTGTCACAGGAAGGCAAGAAGGTCAGTGTAGAGGGTGGCAGTGGTTCATGCCCGCTCCCATTACCGCGAGCTACGATGTTAGACATTAAACTCACCTTATCACTACTACACCTTAATCTGTTCATATACCGGAGATGACACAGAATTTAAACTATATTTTAATCCCTGCAATTTGTAAATTTTTTTAGTATTATTAATCCCAAAATAGATCAATATAAAATGAAGATTGGTATTAGTTTGTTTAAACGTGGAATCTTGGTAAGGCCACTTGCTGGTGATTTGCAACAGGGCTAAATTGTGCTGATGGTGCTAACTGTGCTAACAGCGATTATGGAAGAGGGCTTAGGGCACAGGGCACTGGCTTGGCACAGTGACGTACAGACACAGCACAGTTACGGACTGAAGTGTCTCACTCGGCCACTCAAACGTGTTTTCTAAGACATTAAGTGTCACGCCTGGTGTGGCTATGTTTATGTGTGAGTGAAGGGTCGCTATACAAGCCAATCAGCAGCGTCTGGGTCAGTGCACTTCAAACGGTGCTCGCCGCTCCTGTTGTAGCACTACAGTGATTAGCCGAGGTCAATAGCTGGAAGAAGGGCCGACTTTGGCAGCTCCATTAGTTGTTTAAGTGAGCTATTGCAGCAAAATGACTCAGTTCGGCTTTGAAAGTAATATGCAAAACAACAAAGGTTGCAGATGTTAGATGTGAATAACATGAATTCACCTTAGTGTACAAATATGCAAATACACACAGGAACACTGTACATATTTTTGCAAGTTTTACCATGTCCTTCAGTTTTGACCTTATTTTTGTGTGTATGCCCAGAAGCTTGATGGTGTGTGCTGACAGCTGGCCAAGTGATTAGACCATGGACTGATAATGGAGTGGATCAAAGCTCTTTAGGAGGGCCCCTGAGGGACCCACTCGTACATGTTTGTGTGTGTGTTTATCCAATTGTAAGATGGGCATTGATTCTAAGATATCACAAATTACAGCAAGATTGACAACTAGACAAGAGTGAGGCAAACTTTGTCTTTGAGTAGAACTTCCTGTTTGACGTTTGTTAGCATTTGGGTGTGAGCCGGAGTTTCTTTTTTTCTCTTACTTGTTTGTTATATCAATCCATTGATTACAAATTTAACAAAACATTAATCTGCTAAAAGAAAGGGTTGACTAGCAATTAATGCAATAAATTATTGTTACCAAACTTGGTACTAGACCAGCAATTAACAGACCTAATTACAAAGCCATTAATTCCTGTTTAACACGGAGTGTGGTGTTATAGTACGCCAACAAATAAAAGAGTCATGGGAAACACCAGCCTAGGCTAGAAAAATGTAAATAATGTTAGTCATTGACTAGCAGTAGCTAATATCCACCCTGAGGATAGTGACTGAACATGTGCCTAAAATGGCTGTATGAGCTATCCAACAAGGATGTGAAGCTGTTACTACAAACTGCTCCAATCCCAGAAGACTCAGGCATGCAAGGAGGTTGGCAATGGGGTCGTGCATCTAACGTGTCATTAAAAGAAGGGAGTACTCCTACAAGGTACACACACGAAAACACACCATCTGTTACATCAGCACAGAGTAGATTAGAGTGCAGGAGCTCGGAGGCCTCACCACAGCACTGCTGGAGGGAAGCTTACACTTAGGAAGACTAATTAGAAATGCCACTGGCTGGGGAACATGCACAAACGCCAATTAGTAAAGATGTGATGCCAAAGCAACTGGCTTCATGTTGTATTCCCACTATCACAAAAATATTGTCTTAGCAGTAATATCAATAACTGCAATTTTAATAATGACGGGGGGCTGTGAAAATTAAAATTGTTTATTTTCTGCACTATAATTACTGTCTACCTTTTGGAGTGTCCAACCATGTACTGGCAAACATATTAACAAAATCTCTATTTCTACATTATAAAACATTATGTTTTGCTTTTTATACTTTAGACACGAAAGTTGTATCTGTTTTATCAGTGATGGCACAAAACCATAGTGACACCAAAATAAAATCTCAATTTATTGTTCATTCAAGAGCTATGTAGTAGTGAATGGGGGAGGGACAGCATTTTCAAACAGCTAAAATTTTAATACCTGCTATTGCATTTTATTCATGAATTTAAAAGCAAAAATGTTGGGTGATAAAGAAGCACTCTGCTTTGTGTTTTCTCCATGACTTAGATTTTTGGTTGCCCTTGTACCTCACTTGTAAGTTGGTTTGGATAAAAGCTTCTGCCAAATGACTAAATGTAAATGTAATATCTCACATTTATCTATTTAACGTTGATGCTTATGTAGAGACAGGGCTGTGGGTCACTGATAAGGTCACAGCTTTATGATCTGTGTGAACCACAATGTTATGCATTATGCACTGGTGCCACAAACACTAACAGAAGTGACCTTAAAGTACATGTGACTATGTAAATACTCATTTGAGGCGTATTTTGCATGTTGCCCTGAGCGTTGATGATAACATTATACATTATATAATATGTACCTGTGGCATCCTGAACCCCAGCTAGTGCCCCAACAGCAGCTGCTGTCTCTGCCAGGACAATCTGCCCTCCACCTTGAAGAGTGGCCTCTGCCAGCGTCGCTACAGCATGGGCTGCTGCCTCACTGCAACATACAGAGACATATTCAGCCGATATAACAAAAGAAAATGCACTGTGTTCTCTGTGCACATTTTTACATTAAAACACACACAGGCAGAACTCACAAAGGCAATGGTTATTAGATACATGTGGTGTGAAGTGGTAGGACTGTATGAGCTCTAAGAGGCTTTTCTAGTCTGGACTTATGGAGAATCTGTCACATCCCCCTAAAGGCCAGGTGTTACGAATTTAACAAAGCAGTTTTATTAACCAGATCTGTCCAGAGGAATTAATCCGAGCCTATTACCACACCCAACTGTTATGGTCTAATGAAACTGGTCAAAGCTAGAAGGATGATACCCGAGTAGATGTTGATTCAAGATTTATCTTTTTTCCCCCCTCTAAATTCTGTAAGCAATGACCAAATAAATATTTGTAGTTTTCCGTTTAGCATCATCAAACTACAACATAAAATGTTAATTTATATAAAATATACCCTGTTTTGAAACACAACCTTATTGCACTTTAAAACTCTTTATTATATAAATATTATTAAGTCAAATAAGTCAAAGGTGATTGACTATTTTTGTTAGACAACATAGTGTCACTTTGGTCAAACTGTCAATGTCAACACAGCAGAAAAGACATCAAGTGAAAGCGACTCTATTCCCCCTCTGGTGCTGGAAAACGAAGACAAAATGTTCCAGGCCTGTGGAGCAGAGAGCCCAGAGTTGCTCAGTACAGATAAACAGCAGAAGGGGAGGGGAGGGGAGAGGAAGGAGACTCAGGTGGGTGCAGGTAACAAGCCCCAATGGGACATACCCATACACATCTGAAATTATTGCCTAGACACTAGTAGAATGAAAAAACAGCTAGGATCTCAGTTTCTCAGTAAGGGTGTTTGATGAATAAAGCAACATCTTTAAGATATTCGATGACAACATGAAAGATAATGAAAATCGAACCTTACAACTAAGCAATCACACATTTATCACCTGCACAGGGGTTTTTAATAAATTGAATTATACTGTGCTGTCAGCACATGAAAATATGTGTCCAATTTCTTGGCTGCACACATTGCATGCTGCCACTATAAAAGCTAATTATTTAGATGCTGAACCAGGATCAGAGGTATCAGACTCATCTCAAAGGAACTCCAGTCTCAATTAGAGACATGGCAGTTGTCTTAGTAAGAGCCAGAACACACAGTCCTATAGTGCACATGTACATTTGCACCTAAAACGTGGTCCTCTGCTTCATTGTCACAGCTTCTGCTTCTTATCTACTTACATTTCTATTAGCAACATTAATGCTAATAGAAAAGTAACATTTATAATTGACTTGTCTCAGAATCACCTGTTGAGTGCCATTGTGACAGTGGCTCCAGGCTGTATCTCCTGACTGGCAGCAACAGCAGCTTCAGCCAGGGATGCAACTGCCTGCGTGGCCTCTGACGCTTGAGTGGTTTGGATTGTCATCTCCCCGCCCTGAATGGTGGCCCAGTTCTGCTCTACCTGAGGGGACAAAATAAAACGATACGAACAACATTACAACAATGAGCTTCTAAAAAAACACAAACCAAAATTTAGATAAACTGCTGCAGTGTTCTGTTTTTGCCACTCGGGCATTTGTTGCAACATAAATAATGCATTTAGTAGGATAATATTAAAAATACATATATGTGTTTACTCAATGTATTCTGAGATACTGTGTGTAGTATATAATCAGAATGTGTTTTTATAGCTACAGCTTACAGGTATGTGCTGAGCAGATGTTAGTCTTACCTCTCCATCAGTCACAGTGGAGTAGTTAACTTGTGCCACTGTCACACCAGGCAGCTCTGAGGCATCAGCCAGAGTGGCAACTGTGTGTCCTGTGCCAACCTGGGAGAGATGCGATCACAAAATACCGAAAGTGAATGTGAAATCTATTACAGTTTAGAAAATATAGTTTCAATTCAAAAAGAAAACAAAAGCCACATGAGGGTACAAATGCAAAGAATAGCAATGAAGTGGCACCTGAATGAGTGAAACTGTTCCATCTGGGTTGTTGATCGTCTGTACTACAGTCTGTGAGGGCACAAGATGAGCGATGCTCTGTGCTGTGGCCAGGTGATGCTGGGTGGTAGCTGTCGATGTTACCTGCTGGTCTTCAAAAGCATACAGCAGATCTTCTCGGCCATGCTGCTTATAGCAATTCTTTACAATGGTTCGCAGCGCCTGCGTCCAAGACACCTGGGAAAGTAAAATTCAGACTTAATGTGTGTATAAAAATTTTATGACTACTTACACTGAGTGCTGCATTACAGATTATATAGTGTCCCATAGGTAGCTTGTGGCCAAGCGATCTCTACACAGCAGGTCATCAGATACGAATCGTGATATACAGTAGGATGAAAAAGTAGTTTTAGGGCTGCAAAATATGCATTGTGTAGATTAGTGTTTTATCAAGAATAAACGTCAATCAAAGGTGGGGGTGGGGTAGCAAAAATCTATATAACATTATTACACCTGATTTGTCTCTCACCCTCTGTTTCTGCTCTTCTGTTCGAACATCACTGCGAACGTTGGCCCAAGGGATGTCCTCCGGCCACCACACCGGCTTGCAGCTCTCCTTACCCCAGCCAGGCTTCCCTCGGCCTGTTGAGTACTTCAGCATTTCTGGGATGAACGCGCGCAGCTGGGCCTGAAGAAGAAAATGCAGATGTTACAGACAACAAAACTCTAAAGTAGAGAGCTATAATGTCTCTCCCACAAACACACACACACACACGAGCACCCACGCCCTTGAGCAGGCAGCAGGAGGTGTGTATTGATCGGGTACCTGCTGCCGGGCGCTGAGGTGGTCAGAGTCTGCAAATAGAAACTGGCTTCTAAAAGAAGAACAATACGCTCGCGTTTATTAACAGACCAATCTATGGCTGTGGCTCCAGCCCGGTGCGTTAGACAGACACCATAAGAACATCAGGGGTGATCAGACACAGTTCAGCAGTCAAAATGCCCCAGCAAAGGCTCCAGCACACTCATTGTAGGTATTAAGGACAAGGGGTCAATATTGTTAAAAAGAAATCAATGTCAAAGAGAAATAATTAATTCACTTGGATGACTCTTGATGTGCAATTTTATGGACTTACAGGTCACATAATTGTTTTATTCTGGATTGACTGTATTGAGTGTTTGTCCACTATATTTCAGTGCACTATTCACAGTAATGTAAGAGAGACAGGACTCTTTGGTGCAGTTCTGAAGCTGATATTTGAGAGTTTAGAAACTGATAAAACAATATAAGAGCATTTTTCCTAACAAAAAAATTACAGTCTTTAGGTTTGTTTTAAACAGAATTTTATTCAAGAAATTTACTGAATGGGGCGTTTAAATTAAAACTGTAATGTTTTAGCCAGATAACTTAAAATGAGCTTACCATGCATATAATCTATTTTTCAACTGCTTTTGGGTTATGTGGGCACGTCATTTCCTTTCTTTACTTTTTTCCTGCCATGCTGCTGGAGTGGCCTCCTAAATTTTGCATTTGAGAGTGGGAATTGATGGTGGTCTTTGCATCTACTAGCATACATTCTTCAGGTGCATCAGTGAGAGTTACGCATACACACTCACTGTCAAGCAACACATCCAGAACATGCATACTTTCACAGTCACTGACAGGCTGGGTGGGGTTTAGTGCCAATGTCCTTAGTGTCCTGGTAATATGCAAGCATCACCAAGGGATTATATTGCACAATGAGGCACTGCAGCGTCTGCCTGCCTTGACATCATGCGCTAAATTTGGTTCCAGGAGAAATAAATCTCTCCCTCCTCCCCCTTTAACCCCCTTTTCTAACTCACTATCACAAACCACCAACACACATTTCGTCAGTGCATCACATAAAGAGATATGGCAAAATTGATCTCGATAGAGAATGGAAAGTCAATATTTTATCAGATCAGCTCTGGAGAAACAAACATCCAGAGGCTGCAGTAAAGCAGCTTCATTACAGCCAACACTGGGCTTGGATTAGCCAAGGAAAAAAGAAGTTGGTGGCAAAAAGATTTTTGCATTTCGACTTCTGGCTAGTGGATATACACTCAACGGCCACTTCTGCATCTCAATTTCAAATGCGACATTTGGATGGCAAGGTCAGAATATGGAGTAAACCAAGTGAAAGCATGAATTTATTCTGATTTGTATAAATGCTTAAGGGTGGCGGTGGTGATGTAAAGGTTTGGGGGGTATTTTCAACATTCAATTCAATGTTCAATTGATTCCTATAGTTGAACGCAGTTTAAATGTCACAAGCTGAGCACTACTTCTGTCCATCTCTTTATGACTGCAGTGTAACCACATTCTGATCCTAACTTCCAGGAGAATACTGCACTATGTTACAAAGCTAAAATTAGTTAAAACTGTTTTCTTAAATCTGATCACCTGGTTTCCTGTACCCCAACAGGGCTTCCAACAGATCTCAGTGCAATAAAGCACCACTGGGATGTGGTGGAATGGGAGATCTGCATCATGGATATGCAGCAACTACATGATGCTATCATGCAAACATGGACCAAAAGGAGTGTCTTCGGAACTTTGTGGAATTTATGGTGTGAAGAACTCTCTTAGCAAGGTGTACCTAATAAGGTGGTCGATGAGTATATGTGGATGCATATGTGCAAGGACAGATGGCCTAATTACGGTGACTAGCAAGTTAAGTGGCATGTAGCCCTAGCACCCACCATCCCATCCCCCAATCCTAATCCTCCAAGCAACAGTCCAATCAGCATTTAGGAAAGCAGCAATATTGCTGGGTCCTCGGCCCTAACAAGGCTAGGGGGTAATTATAGGCTCAGGATAGACCCTAGATCAGCTCCTACAGATACTTCAAATATTGTTCTGACCTCTGAGGATGCACCCCCATAGTTTGAATTTGCTTCCGCTTTATGCAGAGCTATCATTATTTTTCCCAGGTTCATCAGCCTTTTGCCTTTCCCAGAGGCAGTATACAACATCCTGTCTCCAGCACATGGTGCATGCATACCTCTAAAAACACCTACCCCCACACCTTTCCACCTGGCTTGGCCGAGCTGTGTGAGGCAACAGGTTACTCACGATAATCTCATCTTACAACCACCAGAAAAACAAGCATGAACTAACAGCTGCCCCCCGAGGACTCGCCAGTCCCTGGGATTGGCTACTTTGCTCCAAGGGTTTAGGACTGTCTCTGAGGGCCCCTGTCATACTGGTTACTCTGATGATGATCCAGAGAATGCGTCAGCAGCCCTGGGATGGCAAAGTAAACAAGCCAGGTTCCCTTGGGTGAAGAGAGGACTCAGGCTGCCAATGGTGCTAACGCTGCAGTGAAAGGTCTGCCAAAACGCAGAGTACATGGCATTTGCTTTCATTGCTTATAGGTATCACTGATTTTTTTTGCAAAGAGATGGTTTGGCTTCCTTACAGAAGCCGCCACTACCTAAGCACTGGGCCTACTGCACGCCAAAATTACAATGCTGGAGTTGCTCTGTACCACTGAAATTATTGCAAACCATAATCATGTTAGTATTTTAGCAAATATTTGGTGACATACAAATGAATCAAGCTTATTGTGACACTGATATATATGCAAAGAAACTTAATATAAGAGTTTACCCTTGATACATATAACTACCTAAGAAAAAAAATCTGTGGTTCTGATTTGTTGCCATCTAGTGCCATCTGCTGGCAGTCAATTTCCACATAGGAACATACATTTATATTTACATTTAGTCGCTCCCATCAATATCCAAGGTTCTTTCACATGAAAAACAGTCCAAACCTTTCAAGTAATAACAGTGGAGACTTCTCAAACTGACCTGGGTCATCTTGTCGACAGAGACGGGGATGCCATCAATGGTGAGGGGGGGCAGCTCTGAGGCCAACTCTCCACCAGCAGGAGCATGTTCAGCCAAAGCATTCTCAAGGTCCTCCAGCATCATACTTTTATATTTCCTCACCTGAAACAAAAATAACCAAACATTTTTTGATAAACTCTTCTCAAATGCAAGTAATTACATTATTTTCTCTGTTTCATATTTTACAAATTGAATACATTATACTTTTTATATAATTTTCTTGTTGGATTTTCTCTATCATGCAGAAATGAAGACGCTGGTAGGTAGGTATATTTTCTTGTGCAACACACAAATTTGCTTTATCTGTTACAAATTTAAAACTCACCACATTCTCTAGAGGAGCAGCACCAAACACCTTAAACACTGGGTTGGGTTTGGACGGAGAGATACATAGCACTATGGCCTGCTGGCCGACTCTGGTGGTGTACTCATCCAGTGTAGCTCTTAGTTTCCTGTGAGAACAAACCAGTTTTTGTTTTGTATGTCAAAGTAAAAGCAACTAAGTACAGCATCAACTTTTTCTATAACAGGTAAACAATATTCACAGGCGCTAAAAGTGACACTGCAGTTGATTGAAAAATGGTACAGAGGAGAAGGTTTAGGGAGAGTTGGTTTCTTGGGTGTTTAAAGCTCACCTGAGCAGACGGGTCTGCTGCCTTTTGCGAATAGAGGGGTTGGATTCAAAGATGTGAGGCCTCTTTCTCTTCTTACCAGTTGCCACGGCGGCAGCGGCTGCCATGCCTACTGGCCCTGAGAGAGAAAGAAGGAACAAGTTTGTTATTATAGTGAACACCATACTATTGTTGAAAGTGTATGACTGCAGCGTTGCTGAGCAGCACTGCTCCAACATAACAGTGCAATGGCACCACCTGTTGTTCAGCTGACAGGATTACACTGATCAGAGGTGGCTTCTAAAACACAAGTAAAATACATACAAATACATTCATAGACACTATGACACTTGATACTCCCAGTTTGTCCCGACTTAGTTGTCAAGACTCACCTGCAGCAGCCAGGTGAGCAGTGACCTCATCAGTGCCGGCTGAGTTGAGGATGTCTGTGTCGTCATAAGGATCATCGTCTGGAGAGGACGTTGAGTCTTCTTCAGCACTCATCATGGATGCTTCAGTGTAAGTAGCCACATGTACCTATACACCGGTAAAATTAGTTTAAATTTTTAAACAAAATGTGAAGGTACTCATATCCAACTATGGTGTTAATTTTTCAGATGTAGTCTAAATCTGGCCAATAAATCAGTTTAAAGATCAATTGAACAATTGACAGCATCTTTATTGTTTCTAGTTTCTACCGTTTTGTCCTTATGCTTATACAGTAAGTGCAGCTGTTGAACCTGTTGGCTGACGGCGCTGGCCTCGATGGTAGTCATGTGTTCTGTCTGATGAACAGTGTGCTCGTCCATTATCAGCCTCTTGGTCTACACAGCTAGGATGATGGTGAAAATGACTAAGGAGAGAAAGAGCAAAATACCATAAAATATATACATAATCTGTTTATCCTGGTAAGTAAAAGTTCCCTCTTTTAATTTTACTAATATGGAATGAGATTAACTCTTTTTTTCATGATAATTTATTGATAACCACCTCAGCACATGCTTATTAATGTATATTTAGAATGATATTAAGTGTGCTACCTCAAAGTCTTATTACTATCATTTACACTCATCAGCCACAGGTATCGTTGTGGCTAGTAATTATATTATGTTCTTGTGATCCTATAAGAACAATAGTAAGCTGATCTCAAAATCAAGCTTATCATAGGGAGACAATATTTAACCAATAATATGTATGTGGTTAAACCTGGAGGGACTAAAGGCCAATAAAAATAATTAGAAATACTGCTTGATTCCTTAATCTTGCAAGTGTATTTTGTATGTTTATGTTAACTTGAGAGCACCATAAATGCACATTTATGAACCTTTAAAAACATCAAATCCTGCAAATTGAAAACTAATTTATTTTATGAAGGCCCTTTGTGTTTTATTTCCCCGGTAGGTAAAATATAAAAGATTAGTGCACAATACCTATTGTTATTATTGTATTGTTAAAATATCTGCAATTATGTTTATATGCCTTAAGGTGCAGAAACCCCACCATTGCTACTCTTCATGTACAGGTTTAGAAGTCCTATGTACTATGTTAATGGGGATTTTCGTAGTTTAATTTTCTTATTTATTACACATCAAACCAAAGGTCTTGCAAGACATGGATTTCCAGGATGTGCATTCAACAAATTTATAGATAATGCTTAGCACTATTTAGACACACATGACTCCAACTTACTGAATAGTCATTTTAAATTTTAAAAATAAAAATAAAGTGTTGTCACTATGTGAAAAAGTGAAAATGTGCGCATCTGTATAAATTGGTGGTATAGGTTGAAGTGCCTTTAAAATTACCCGGAGTGGAAAAATGGCAAACAATAAGGTTCAAAAGGCTCATACATGCTTTTGTTCACCTAGAAATTAATCATATCGTCTTCAATGTTTACACTCATGTTAAATAAACAATTTAACTTTGATAACATGCTCACAATGTGCAGCTTATGCATGTTGTATGTATTTGAACGTATATGTAAAATGAGTTCGCTCTCTGAGAAAAAGGAACGTTGTTACACATTAATAAAGATAATAACAAAAAGAGAAATAATTCTGTCATGTGAAGGTCCCACAAGCCTCGTAAGAAACACATGTAACGTTACTGTAGCAGCTGATAGGATCAATGGGATGATGTACGACTTGGTGCATGAGACAATAATACACGATTATTATCAATAATAATGTTTATTTTCCACGGCACTTTCGAAGTTGGTATAAAAGCCTGTAATAAATAGGCCATTGTATTGATCAGACGTTACAGTGCTGCAATATTAGCCGACTTGCCGGTTGGCGGACGCCTGCCCAGCTGAGCTAAGCTAGCAATGTCCTACATTTAGCTAGCAGCTAGCTAGCTAACAATTTGGCGCTGTTAGTTTTGATTATCAAAGTGAAGATGCAATCTGCTCAAGAAATGCAGCTGCTTTGAATATCCGCCCGATGAACACAAATTAATTTAGTGTACAATGGAAAGGAACGCCGTAATACCGCTGCAGCTAGCAGGAAACCCGCGCAACACAAAACAAAACACAGCGCCGACACAGGCCCAGCGGCCTGCTCCTCATCCTGTTCTACTTTATCCGAGCTTGTTACCGCAACGCGCCTACAACATGATTCCCCGCAAATTACAACGCGTGGCTCCCCAATCGTGCTCGAGTCGACATCTAAACATTCCGCATCTTTCCCCCCCGCATACGCTGCCGGGTTCGATGATGCGGCTGCGCCGGGGCTGAAATAGATGGAGATTGCGCGGTAGGGCACTAACCTCAGAGCGGCTGCGCTACTTCGGGCCTGCGCCGTACAGCGGGGATGGAGCCGAGCAGTAATGGAGGACAGTGGGGAGCGAGACAGCAGCGAACACAACGAGCGGACCGCACACAACAGTGAGCGGCGCCGGTGGTGCCTTTGGGTGCCCCTACTGACTTTTCCAACTCCCACACTCACAGTCATCCCGCGTAGTCACAAGCACGACAGCAGACGGACACTACATCACAATTCTTATTGTCATAGTTTCACTAAATTTTTTTGGTCTCAATATAAAGCTACGAGTGATTATATGATGATAGCCTATTGACGCATTGTTCTGATGTACCACAGTGGCCAAACGTATGCATTCGAAATGCACAACGATTTCCCAGTTATTCATTTTTAATTCAAGTTGTTTATTTCCATGACATTAAAAACGTCCCTGCAGGTTGTTTGCTAAAGGCAAACGCACATTCAACTTGTCACTGACATTACCGATAGTCCGTGAACGCCCCATAAGCCTTGACAAATCACGCCCCCGAAAACACGCTGAAGAAACGCCGCGAGCTGCTACCTGCGCTAACCGGGCTTTAAGCTAACAAACGTGGAAAACACAAGGTAGCTAAAATTTATTATTAAAGTTACTGCTTAAATTACTGCTAAGAAAATGAAAACCAAAGTAAAAATGAAAAATACACACGCCATACAAAACAAGCGTCACAATAATTGGCAACACCTGCGTAACTCAGGCACGCGAACGACTTGTGTACTAATTTACTTTCTGTGGACATTTTATGAAAAATACTAATATTAATTAGGCTGCAAACGGTATTTCTTATAGGCCTACCCAATTTTACACAGTTTGGGTTGTGAGTTAAAGCTTTTACTTGTAGGGATATTTTATTAATGTTGTGAAAGAAGTGAACTTGTCCTAATGATGAATGTTTGGCAGCATTTATTGGGGTTTCTTTTTCACATATAGTTAATTTTAGTGGATGAAAATGACCATTTGGCCACTCAAGCAGCCTATTAAAAGTTAAATTTTGTGATAAGTTATTTATCTTTTACATGTTTTTTGTTTTAGTCTAATTTGCTTGTTTGTTTTTAATAATGAAGCGACCATGGTTGTCATAAAATTAAATGTATTAATCCTATCACTTGCATATTTATATTTTTTAACGCTTAATATATTTACTCATCATTTTAGGGGAAAATACATATTAATTTGTTAACTAATTTGTAACTTTTCAGGTTCAGAATTCTAATTCAAAATAAATCTTCATATTGTGGGATAAGATAAGAACCTTTGATCACTGAGAGGAAGCAATTCGCTTTCAATTTTTGTGCTTAAGTAATTTTTTTAAAATACTTATTGTACCATTATGAATGCAGGATTTATTTTAACATATAATTCAGCACTTCCATGCTACCAGTTTTACTTATTCAAATATTTTAATATTTCTCCCACCCTTGGCTAAATTTGAGAAAGCATATCCGTAAAGAAAGGCCAGGCCAGGGTGGAACAAAAGTTTCGCAGCCATATTTATTCAGACTTAAGAAGCTGCTTGGATAAGTTCAGTTGACAGCATTCAATCTTCATTCAAGAAAGGGGGGATCAAACTAAGCATTTCTCTACCACTTACCTACTACTACTTCTCTTTCGGAATTCCCATCAGGGGTCGCCACAGCGAATCATCCTCCTCCACCTCACTCTATCCTGGGCATCTTCCACTCTTCCCCACCAGTTACCTAGGCTTCCTTTAAAATAATAAGGTAATTGTTATTTGCTTCTTGTGAGTTAGTTAATTTCTGCAGATTTTGTATGTATGGGTGGCAAAGAGTAATGTAAATTTAAGGATATCTGGTTTCCTTTAATGTGTTAAACCTCACCCAGTTTTTACTCCCAACAGGCATGAACGACATGGCATACAACTCCTGCTGATCTGATAAGATGACTGGTTCCATAGAAAAAGGGTAGGTTATAATCTTTGTATACTCTTTAAAGTGAGAACTGTTTATAATATTCTTCCATGAACTTCAAAATAAGTTTGAAAGCTCCAACGAAGACCATAGACCAGCCAGCCACACTCTCAAGACACCTCATGGGGGTAGTGTTGTTTTACAAATCACGCTTGGAGCTCAGCTTCTCAACTTTGTTGTAACCAGAGATGGCAGCTGCTACAGCTCTTTGCTGGTGCCTTGGCACGTATTCAAGATGATGGATTTGTTTTTTTTTTTTACATTAGTTTGTGTTGACAGCAGCTTATGTTTGCATTTCACTAAATGTTGTTAAGTATCATATTCAAAGATCTGGCAGGAGAACTGCAGAGTTTTACAGCTTCTATACTCTGTAACAAACATTCATTTCACTCTTGCTGTCATCCGTCTCTCTGTCCAACGTCTGCAGACAAAATGGTACCAGTGTTGTGTCTGCTAGTGCAGTGCGGTGGACAAACTATGGTCAGGAACAAATAGGTATACAAGACCACTACAAGAGGAATTTGTTGAGCTTGATTTGTTAATTCTAGGCTTTATATTTGGGTTTCTGATTCTGATCATTTAAGTATTAGATGTGCGGGTAACTAGTGTACATTCATTCTGAGGATCATCTTAGTAAAATAACATTTGCTTTCAGGGAGTAATTTAGCATTTTTAAAATATGTTTTTCAAGGGCACTGCAGTGGAAAACATGTTCTGTTGGGAAGGCGATGGTGTGATGTAGATGGAGTGAAAAGCTGAAGACTATTAATGAACCAAGTTTCTATTATTTGTTCCTTTTCTGCTTTTCTTTTCCATGGGCTGTGGTTAGGTATAGATAAGGCTTTCAGCCTGGGGGCCTGGAATCAATAATGGATGTAATTGGTGAAGTGGAAGTGAGGATAATTGAAGGTAATTGTGTGGACCGCCACAAGCCTTGGAGAGAGGTGAAGACAACTGATAGAAGTAGAAGGTGGTGGGAATGATATATGATATGTCATCTGTATGTAACATTTCTCTGCCATCAATTTTTAGACTTATTACTCTTTAAAACTACACCTACATTATATTTAACTGCATACTCAGATATATATATATATATATATATATATATATATATTCACCAAAAGATATATATATATATATATATATATATATATATATATATATATATATATATATATATCTTTTGAGTTGCACAAGGTAGAACAGGTTTTCTCCCAACCACGGCATCAGCGTTTAATCCCCAGCTCCATCAGGCCATGTATTAAAATATCCTTGAGCAAGTCACTGGTACCGTGTGTGTGTATGCCCTTCACATGTGAATAGCTTTGGAAAGAAGTGTTTGCTAAATGATTAAATCTAAAAACAGATGTGCAGTTTGATTCTGTATTCAGCCTCTTGGGTTGCTCAATATTGAGTCCTCTGTATTTTTCTTAAATTTAGTAATTGCTATAACAGCTTTTGAAAATACCGTGTTGCCACTACATTTTTGCATGGTCTGCATTGTAGTAGTTCCTGGCTGCTTGCTTTGCACCTCAAGAAGGGTGCATGTTGTAATGTGCAGTTTATGTATTCATCTTTACCTGAATCATTTTAGGCACGTAGTATAACAACCTGCAGCTTCTACGTGGGTGTTAACAGTAAGTGTTATACTCAGCCTTTCTTATTTAGAAGGAGGTAGGTAGACGTCACAAGAAGTGATAGTTTGGTACCAAGTAGATTCTAAGCTTCTGAAAATGCAATAGACCTTGGTTTCTATGGCACTGGTGGCAGTGGAGTTACCTTAGTAGCTGCTAGAGGATGTGATTTTTATTAAGCTTTAACAAGGCAGCGTATTAACTATAACTGTAGTCTGACGTTAAACACAAAAAGCAGAAGGAAGGTTCAAAAACAGGTTCACTGCAATGCGAAGGAGCAAAAAAAAACCCAGCCGTGTAAGGACATGTTTTGTATTTGAGTCCGATCATCGAGGACAAGTTTTCAACTATCAAAAATCGTGTCTCAGAACTTATGGAGGAAAAGGAGGAAACACTTCCAACCTGGTTAAGCATGTCAAAAGTGGACATCCAGATCAGTACATAATTCAAAGTGAGCGAGTTTCAGTTGTTAAATTTATATGGATAGCGTCAACATCATGGTGCTCATATTTTTAACTGTTGGTGTTTGTGAGTGGTAAGAGCTGCATTTAAAATAATCTGAGGCTAACAGCTCGTCATCATATAGCTGCACTGTAGTGGTAAAAAAGTGTTTGTGTGTGTGTTAGCACACTTTGTGCCCTGCAGTATCTGTTGTTCAAAGACAGTTTAGGAAAGTTTTTGGTACTTTCTTTAATAGGCACTAAAATCTGAGAGTCTCCCCTGGGTTAAAGTTTTCACAGCATGGCCAAAGCCTGTGGAAGATTAAACAAAAATGCCCCCCACTGTTCCAATGCACCCCGCACCTTAACACCATCTATTTGTATTCAGATGAGCTCTACTGCTATGGACCCAGTGTGAAATGCTGGGTGGCATCTGACCATCACACTAAAGTCATTACTACAGACCCCACCCTGAAAGTTTCTGACTCTTCAGAGGGTAAAACTATAGCTCACAACTAAATTTAGACCCTCGTCCCTCCAGTGGGGAAAACGGTTAGAAAAGCCCTTTGGCGGGAATGATGTTCTTGAGGTCTACCTGATAATGAGCTTTCAAAATTTGTCATTTCACTGCATGACATACACTGAGCCTGCCAAGATTTTAAGAGGCACAGAAAATATACAAATTGCACTAGAGATGCTATACAACACAAAAAAAGTAGTTTATATTTTTATTTTAGTTTAAAGACTCCATCTTACTCTTGTTGCTGAAATGGAAGAAAAAGGACATGCTGAATTTTTTTTAGCCATTGTATCATTTTGGAAATGATTGTCATGGATTTCCAGTGATACTGGTACACAATACCACAGTTTTGGCAACAACAACAATGTACCTATTTAGTATAAATGCTGTGTGCACTTTTCAGAGGTAAAACCAAGAACACAGACTGAGAATTCTCAAGATGACTGTAAACTTTTTATTTCACGGTGGTTGGACTTTCCGGGGGCAAAAGGAAGATGCTGTAGAAGGATAAATATCGTTAATGTTCAGTAGGGGGCACTGCAGCACCATGCATTACTCCAAATACTAACCTGCATCAGAAACTATTGCTGCTCTGCAGAGTCATACTCACTGTGTGATACGGCACAGTCATTCATATTTCCCTCTAAGAACATTCCCAGATTACTTCTATCTAGTAGCCTGTCGCTAAATTAATCCAAGATCTATGCTGGATTATATTGGAATTTAGTGGTGAATTTTGCAGTAGAATTTACTTTTTGTTGCAGGAAAAAAAAGCATTTTGTTTTATCAGTATCTATAGATAGATAGATAGATAGATAGATAGATGGATAAACAAAAGTCTGCTTCACAAGCTACAGTAAGTAGTGATGAAACCTTTACCTCAAGAAGTCTTTTTGGTAAAAAGCTGTTAATGTGTTTTTTATTTAGCATTTTTGCTGAGTATATAACTTGATGTATCAGTCTAAATGTTTGGTTGAGCATTTTCGTCTTTATCAAATAATCCAAAGAGTGCATTTCTAAGGGAGCGCAGGGACTCCACTGATGGGAGCAGACTGACAAAGTAAGGCGTGAGAAAATTTTAGGTGAGTAGGTAAATCCACTGATAAAACATCAATCGACTACTTTAATGTCACAGACGAGGGCTTTTCAGGTGATCCAACAACTTCACATCTCTGCTGACATTGGCTGTCTCAGAGGTACTGTAGCTGCTCCAGCTATTCTCCTCGTACATGCCAGTCCCTGGAGGATGTGGTAAAGGGTGTCAGTGAATGAGCGAATGAATTTGTCACATAATAGAATATTAGATTGGACTAGCTCCTGTTATTCCTTTGTAACATCTCAGTCAGGTGGACAGGAATGGGAATAGATAACAAAAATTAAGCGTATCTCGCGTATATGCCGACCATATTTCAGCTCTTTTTGTCTGCAAGACAGATTTCATGTTTTAGTTTTGCCCAAACCATCGACCCTCACTGTTCTATCTTTCCAGTATTATTGTCCTTTCATTGTCATTGTTTTTTTGAGTATGTACAAGAAGAATTCATTTGAATTTTGGAGAGCAAGCCTGCAGCTGTCTCTGAGTTGGGAAGAGAGGAGTAAAGGTAGCGTTTTCATTAAAGATAATCAAGTTAAGACTTTGACTTTATTCACCAAGCACAGGCTGTTGCCAAGAGAAACCGGAGTGTAGAGAGGATGATAATAAAGGGCAAGAAAAACAGGATAAAAGGGGGAAAAAAACAAGCATCACTTTTAAAGTGAAGTGAGTAAAATAAGCATTTGTGAGCTTTCCCTCATCAAGTATTAGCCTCTTTCCTCTTACGTCCACATGGCTAATTGGAAATGCAGTGTAATGAACCTTTTTATAGATTCATATTACACATTCAGCGTTAGCAAAAAGGTATAGTGCAGATCTATGGAGAGGAGGGTAGAGGGAAATTAATACACAAAGGACAAATTTGATCATAAAAGGAAAACGTGAATCACAAATTTGCATACTTTGATATAAAAATAATATGTCGCAGGTGTACTTCGATGTCTTTTCACACATGCTGATTGTTGTGACCAAGATAATTGGGCCCCTGTCGACTTGTGTTGTGCCATGGATGATTGTTTTAACACCTGCCAAACAGGGGAGCATAGCCTTGTAAAGCCAGGCTACTGTACATCTTGCAAGCCCAGCTTTTTACTGCACGAACGAGCAAAGCTGTGTGTGTTTGTGTGTGCGAGTGTTGCTGGGCTAAGTCTACGAGGAAACCTTGTAATCCAGCTACTAAGGTGACATTTAAACTGCAGAGATGTGAGGTTTTATTGTCACTTCTCAATCTCTACAGCACTGAGCGTACTATATGTTTGCACAGAGTTCAAGATTATCATGATGAAGATGACGATGATAATGTTTTATTTTTTGGTTCCAGCACTTGTGGTGCTTGGACACTCACTAGCCTGTTTTGCAAAGCATAACAACTGCATAATCACAAGAGTTCCCCAAGCTGGAGCAGTACCATTCCTACCAGACCAGTTAGACTATTCCCCTAATGTAGTAAAAAATAGTTAAAATTCCATTAATACAGGGAGTTCTGAGCATGAAATTAAATTAGTTGTGCACTGTGCACCAACACCTTGACCTTAATTCAAGTCAAGCTGTAATAGAAAACATTGTAATAGATTCACCTGTGCTGTTCTAACTCAAATAAGATCTTGGTTAAATGCTTGGACAAAGTGCATATTTTGATGTCGGTGACTAACTCTGTCATACTTAATAGCCCAATATTTTCTCTTTTCACTTAATGAGCTTCATCCAATTATGACTCTCAACTCTCATGAGATTCTGTAGGTTTTTTTTCTTTTTTTATACTCTTCTCATGCTTGTCAAGTAGAGAATAATTCATCATACAGCACATTGTAAAGACTGTTTTTTCTGTCTCACTGTTAGAGGGTCCCTGGTTTGATTCCCTGTCTGACTGTGGCGTCATTGTGGCGTTTGCCTGTTCTTCCTGCACTTGTGTGGGTTTCCTCCCACAGTCCAAAGACATGCACATTAGGTTAATTGGTGACTCTAAATTGCCTGTAGGTGTTTGTCTGAATGGTTTTCTGTCTGTGTTGGCCCCGAGATAGACTGGAGACCTGTCCAGGGTGGGCCCCGCCTTCCACCCAGTGACAGCTGGGATAGGCTCCATCCCCCCACAACTCTGAACAGGATAAGTGGTTGCAGATAATGGACGTTAGGTTGTCTTGTCATGTCTTACTATATGCGTCGTTATGCATGTGAGCTCTATATTCCACACTAACTTGATGGTGGAACCTTTCATATCCAAGCAGTGCTTTCTTTAACTACAGTATCTGTACAGTGCCGCAATTTGTACTTACAGTCAGATCTGCTTCACACCACAAGCAGCAACATTATATCAGCCAAGATTCCCTGATGCTGATCCGTTTGAAGCTGGAGAAAAAGAGCTGACGAGAGGCGAAAAGTAACTCTGTTTTTAAAGGCCAGCCACTTTCACTGTGTGTGAGTGTGTGTGTGCTGTCCTTTCTCTAATTGACCAGCGGTGGCTACGTGCTCTGCCTCCATAAAACCCCCATTGATCCCATGGCTGTTTCACAACAGGCCCCATTGCTTTGCTTGTACCCTCCAATCCAGTCGTCCGTAACACTTCTGAGGGGGAGAGAAGGAAATGGTGGGGACAGTGATTGCTGAGTGAGGGAAAGTAGAAAAATTGTAGCGAGAGAAGAAATCAAGCAGGAGAGATGAAAAAATGTGGGGAATATTGAAGAAATGGAACAAAGTCATCTAGAAAAGATGAGCAGGAAGGTTTAGGGGTGTGTGCGTGTCAAAACAGTTTATAATGTACATGGAATGTGATTTGGTTTATATAGACCAACTAACTTGATACAGTCTGCAGGGATCAATAAATCAATACCAGTGCAAATTAACTGCTTAAGATTTTCATTGATAGATGCAGCACACCGAAAATAATGTCCCACGTTTTGCAGTTATTAAAATGTAAATGGTCTAGTCCCAATAATATAGACTATTTGGAGTTCATTAAAGTGCTCTTTAAGATAGTATGGCTGTTCAGGTGTCAAGTAAGCTAAAATACATGCTGCATAGCCTCACGGTCCAGAATATGGCCAAAAACTGCTTGTCTCCCCTTTTGCTCCTGACTTCTTTGTGCCTTATAAAAGGAAACAGAATTGTAATTGCCTTTAGCCGTGAGCCAAGGTCACAGAATGTGGTATATTCAAACTTGGCTGACTTTGAATGCAAGCTCAAGCACTATTTCAAGGGGGGAAACTTGGGAAACCCTTGGTTAGCAGAACTCCATGTGTTTCATAGTCGATGCAAAGATGGAGTCCTGCCAAACATCCCACACCTCTTAGGTCCTCATGCTCTCTAATATTACACAAACTTTGACCTCTCTTCCTCCAGGACTCTTCTTTGGGGTTGTGGGATGGGGTCAAGGCCATTAAGGCTGGCTTAATAAGCTGCTGAGCCCCTCTCTACCCACCCCCAGTAGGTCTGAAGGTCCAGAGTCAGCAAAGTTAGTTTGGTACTGTCAGCAACCTTCATATAGGGTTTGAATAGTGTGTCTCTTTAGCGCCTTTATTCCCATCATTATCATCTCATCAGACTTGGTTTTCATTGTTCTGTACTCAAATGCTTGAAGCAACTTTACTTGGAATAAAAAGAAAGTTGGAGAAAAATCTGCATACAAGATTTTGAGCCTGCTGAATGTGTAGGAAAAGGCATTATTGCTGAAGAACCACTAATACAAGCATGTTGGCTGCCACATGCAGGTCTACTGCCTCATGTAGAGATCCATAATTTCATATGGTGTGTACTCACTGGGACTTCAGCTTTTCTGCTAACAGAAAAGATTTCTTCATCTTGGGGTGCTCTCCTGAGGGCATATTTTGCAGCTCAGCATTGTGGCTGTCATCACTTTTAGGATATCCAAGCACCTCACTATAATTGAAGTTTGATCCTTTTCTGTCAAAATCCAACTTCAATATCTTTGTTGAAACATGGGTTTTTTGCTTCTACAGTTTTTTTAAATTCTCCACACAAAAACGAAACATTCTGATTGTGTCGTTGTCTAAATGTGTTCTTATTTAAATTTTTTATTATGGCGTTATCTAGAGATCATTGAGTCTCTGTAAGTCTCTGTAAGTTGGACAGCACAGAATGCTGGAAAGATGGTTTTGTGCAAGCTCAGGTAAATACTTGCAGGAGATTTGTACATGTCTTTGTTTCATTTTTCAAGTCTATAGCATGTTGTTCTTTTGTATCCACAGATCACCCTTGTGATGTGCAGTCTAACTTGTGTTTAATCCATAACCTCCACCAAAACAAATTCATGCAGCTTGATACTGCAGTCGTTCTTCAGGCAATTAGTTTTATACTCTGTCTGACTAAATTTATTTATGCACTGTGTTGCAAAAGCCCAAAAAAGGGAAAAAATTAAATGAAAATAACGAGTGTGAATAATTTAGTGTATGTTCAGCAACAGGGGTTATCCAGAAGCCACCTGATGGTGCAGAAAGAGCACAGAGAGGAATGAATGTACCACTGATGGGTTGACTTTATGGTACACAGGTCCTATGGAAGACTAGTGTTTAGAGATGTATAATACCTTGGTTTTGATTATTATTTTGTATGTCACACATTTCGTCTGTGGTACCAGTGCTAATTAGTTCCATCCATCATCTTCACCGCTTATCCTGTTAAAGGCTGCAGGAGTGCTGGAGCCAATCCCAGTTGCCATTGGGTGAAAGGCGGGGTACACCCTGGACAAGTTTCCAGTCTATACTAATTAGTTAATAAGTATAACTCCTTTCAGTCTCATACCTGGGCCCATGGTCCTGCATCTGGTGTGTGTCTTCTGATGGATGCTGTGGCATAATGAAACTGTCAGCAGGCTTTGTTTCTTTTAAAAGAAAAAACTGTTTGGTCCCAGTTTTTGTAACACAGCTGCTGTTTTCCTGGTAGCAATGGCCTGATGTTTTGGATGGTTCTTGAAGTGAGATCCAGTTTAACACATGATGTGTATCAGACACAAACTATATAATTGTTGCGTTCAAAACAATCATATGAGCCAAGTGATATGATGCTTTATGAAAGGAGTCACCTGATCAAAGCACTGAATCTGTGAAATTTTAGCAGGTTAAAGAAGGCAATAAAACAGGGCTGGAATGCACAAATAGCAGGGACTGGTTTATTCATTCGAGCCTCACCCCTACCCCTGCACACAGACAGACATTTGTTTTACTGCATTAGAGCATTATGCAAATATGTACATTGCCAGTCTCTGGAGGGAGAGAGCGCTGATGGGCTGAATAGAGCATCCGGAGAGGGCAATTTAACAGCCAGCGATGAATGTCCTGTAACATATGTCAGCTTGTCACACACACAAGTGGACATCACCGTCATCGCGCAGGAGAGCGAGTAGACCCATCTGCGCCGGGGTAGACCGGGCATCCGGGGGGCTCCATCTCTTTCATTTACTGAGCCGAGCGCTCAGTGTGAACCCGAGGTTTTTGAATGGCCCGTTATTAATGAGGCCTCGTTCGGCGCAAGCAGACACCCAGGGCTGCTGCTTAGTGGCGTGCCCTCAGCTAACGTGAATAACAAAAGGCGGAGTGGGATCATTAGGCCCCCAAACACCCGAGGGCTCTGCCACTTTAATCGTGTTGCGTAATGAATGCAGCTGCTGTGAATCACTGCTTATTCATAATGTCTCCAAAATGCAGTCGTAATGTGGCATTAATGTTGCTACTGCCCTGCCAGCGGTGGTGTGTGTGTCTGTGTATGTAATTGAAGAAACTAGGATGGTGTCAGCTTTTATTACTTGTAGATGGCGGCCTCTATGTTGGTTGTCTGCTGTGACAATGTTATGACATGGCCTAAGGTCATGTTAGACTGATCATCACTCTGGGATTTCCACATCCTGCCCTTGTGAGTATGAGAGATGAACATGTACAGGCTCCTGAGCATCTAACTTGTAGTAGAATGTCGGAATAGGCTGTGAGATATTGGCGTGTGAAAGTAGGGTGACAGCATAGGATAAAATTGTTAAGGAACTTCTAAGTATTACTCTGGTTATTCTGTTGAAGGATAATAAGCTTCCACTAGTAGTTTTGGTCTTAAGTCTTATCTTCTGATTTTTATCTTGCTTGTTCAGAGTAATTTCTAATCCCAGACATAACTTTTAATATCCTTTGCCTTCTGCTGAGAGGGCAAAGCCTGTTTAAATGAGTCCTGCCACTTGAATGTGATAAATTGTATAGAGCTCAAACAGACTGAGGATGAGGGAGTTGATTTTGCTTAGGTTCACAAAATCCTAATGTCGTTCCTAAGAATACCACTCTGGACACCATGCCACCCTTCAGGTCTGTGTATTTACCACCACTACACCACTTGTCAGTTGCTAGGACTTCCATCCCAATGTGTGCTATTGATAATTGTGTTTGTCTGCATTTATGTGGGATGTGGTGCCAAATGCGTGACTTTTTCCTGTTTGTCCTTCTCAAACAGGGCTGTGACAGCTCCAAATATTTTCCCGGTTGGGTTTTAAAAAAACGAAATTGCCACTAGCAACAAACATCTCTCATCTTTTTGATGTTGGCACTGCACGTTTGTACAAGTGTGAGCAGGCATCTCTACATGCTCCACAAGTCTCAAATAATCTCAATTAAAATGGCTAATCTTGGTATTAAACCAGCAGTATCGGGCCACAGGCACTTCAGTGCATCTGTTTCTCTGCCTCCAGTTTTCTTTCATTTTATGGTTATCAGTGGAGCCAAATGGAGCCAAGGGGATTTGGAGCAATTGTTTGCTACACTTCAATGATGTATATTAGTCTTTAGGAGTATAGTGTTGACCACTGTCTACTTTGAAGCCTTTGTAAATCTGCTTTCTGTTCGTGCCAAGGCATCTGCCTTCTTACTATTACAAGAGAGTCGCCGTTCTGTTTGGTTTAAGTGCTCAAGTACATCGGGATTGTCTGAATGACAAAGGACAGAGGCTGCTGTCCCAAATCCCACCTTTTGTAAAGCCCCGGTCTGTTTTGTGCCAACACTGAAGGCAGGTGTAAAGGCTCCTGCTACATTTCTATTTAGATTTGTTTATTTGCATATGCATTGGATGAATCATTGTTGTCATTTTAATGAAGGTTCGAAAACTCCCTCACGGGCAAATACCACAAAAAGAGACCATTTTGATGGCAGACATGGCTTCATGATCAGCTTTAATAGGCTTTTTTTACTGGGGAGTCACATCGAAGTGAAGCACATTAAGAAACAGCTTAAAGTGACTCATAAACTGCTCGAATCTTCCAACACTCACTGTCATCATCATCATCATCAACATCATCCAAGACAGACAAAAAGCATTCCATTTTGAATATTTACCGCCCTTATCGTCTCCCCCTCACCACTCCTCACCCAAGTCATGTCAGATTTCTGAAGCCTGGGGTGATGCTGCACTGGTTTAGTATGTTAACAGACCTACCTGCTGCTGGGAAACTACCCAGCTGTCAGACATGGTAGGTAGGATCTGTCTACGCTAGACTCAGAGCAGCGTGACTCATTTGTAGTGTTATCCTGTCACCCTCTGCCTTTTTAATGCAAAACAGAGGAAAATGTAGAATAATGAAAATTTGTCAGCCAACATGCCCTTTTTTGTTAAGGTTTTTTTAGGTTCTGGGTCTCCAAATGTCAACATGTACTTTTTAGATCAGAGCACAAAATGAATATTGTTTAACATTGGCATTCTGAAAAATAGTTGGCTTTTCACAGCCTTTAGCTAAATGTTAAGAGTATAGTGGCAGCAGCCTGATAAAGGCCTCTACAGTAAAAATCCCACACCTTCCAATGCCAGCTAAATCTATCATTGAGTGCTTAAGAAATGCATATTTAACAAATGTCCTTCTGAATTTTCTGCACAGAGACTTCTCTGTTTGTGCTGTCCTCAATAATATGTCAACAGTTTATGTGGCAAAAAAGGAAGCAAAACAATAAAGCATTGCTATTTATCAGAGCTGGGAGAAACTGTGATTTAGCTGCCTCGTTGCAATAACGGAACATATTTGGCTTTAAGGCAAGTCTTGTCATGGTAATCAGAAGGAAGCAGTACAAAGGCTTTCCAACTCTGAAAAAGTTGTGTGTGTATAAGTTGCTAGTGCCAGGTTTGGTTAGCAAATCAATTATTTATTAGCTGATTACCAGAGAATAAAAATGACTCAAATACAGAAATGGCATCATTGGGGTGTATGAAGCTCAAATTTACTTTTATAGTAATTTAAAAAACATGCCAATTGATCCATAGCAGAACAAAATAGTTTTAACTCCTGAGATGAGCCTAAAAGTTGTCACATTAACTTTGGAAAACCCTATTACAACTTGCTGAATGTCAACCATAAGCAGTTCTAACAGACATATGCATTTTTTGCATATAGCAGCAGTGAGCATGTGTTTAGCATGTTGCTGTGTCTTTTGATGTTGTGCTACTTATTTAATTTGACAGAATTAATCTTTTTGATGAGAATGGGTGCTTTTGCATTACTCACCTGAAATGGGAGTTCTCAAATGCTGGAAAATTCTCATTAATGTCAAACTGTATGACTTTTATATGGACAGCCAGTATAACAGGTTGGTATCCACTGTATGTAGCATCTTGTTCCTAATCTGTGGTTCATGACAACCTCTATATATTTAAACGATGGGCAATGCAAAGATGAAATGGACGTGCTAGAGAAGCTATTCTTTTTACATGTTTCTGTACGTGTAGTCTAAGCAGACGTTTCACATGTAGTGTTGCTGATAAATACATATGGTTAACTGCTTACAGTACACTACCTATATTTAAAAGGGTACACAATAGATACGGTATATGACGTGTGAGGCCACTTGCAATGATTTAATTCTTTATAGTTCTTTGTAACTTGTATCAGGAGATTCATTAATTTTAATTTGGCCTGACAGTACCTAGTTTATCCTGAAGTGTTAGAGCATCTATGAAAATACAAAGGGAAAAGAATAACACAGAGACAGTAAGCCTTGGGAAATATAATTAATTTGTGCCTCCGGAATGAGCAGATTGTGCACAACCAAGTGTTTACAAATCTGTACAAATGGGACAATTTTAATTTGAGACTGTTTTCACATATGTTTCTATCCAACATTTGGGTCAATGGGTTTATGAATTGGGATCGGGTTTTTTATTTTGCTTTTTTTGTAAGACATTAACAGAAGTTAATCTCTGCAGGGCTGGGGATTAGTTTGTGTAACCCTGGGTTTGCTTCAAAGGTGGCACAATTTAAGTCTTGCTACCTTGAGTATCTAACATTTCCAAAATCCCTTAACTGTTAGGATAAATAAACAGCTCACTATAAATGTGTGAAATGATATTGCATATTTTTTCTCTCTTTTAATAATTTGGTGATGAACTAAACAATCTTTGTGTGCCAGGCATAAATTATACTCCTTTTTTATGGCATGATATGATGCATGTGCAAAGGAAATGATGAGCAGAAAGAGGCAATTATACATTATTCAATTTTCCCTCTAAAAATAGATTGTACCATCTGCTTGTCCCTTGGATTGAGTGTTTTGTTTCCAAATATCATCAGCCAGTAGAGGCACTTTGTTCAATTTCTAATCCAACTGTTGTTAATTGGTAACCTAATGAGAAATATGACCTTTGTTTAAACCCTTGTGTCGGTACACTACCTGCATGCATACGCGCAAGACCCAGAGCGCGTGAGAAAGGGATGATGCCGAGGTATTGAAGAAGCCGGAATGAAGAGAAATGTGGGGAGAGGGCAGCTTTGCATTTGGCCCCTATCCAGCCTGCATATCAGCTGTCCGTCGAGCTTTTTCAAAGGCAATTTATTTTTAGATATTTCAAAAACTCATTTAAAGGCGATTTTCACTCTGTGGTTGCAGCCCTCGCCTTCAGTGTCCTCCCTCTGCGCCAGTGCTACCCTCTTTTTATATGGCTCTTGATGTGTCACAGAGCCCATTCCTTGGCAGTCAGCACAGTTTTGATTCAGTTTGAGGGCCATCTGTAATCCCATGCAGGACACAGAGGCCTGGAGCCCCACATACCACGCGTATATATATATGTCCCTCTTTTTCTCTGAGGAGTTACCTTTTCTTTCTCCTACAGTTTCAGCGGCTTCTCCCCCATCCACTCCCCCTCCCTCCTGTTCTGTCTTCTCTCTGTGGGACTGTCGACACATCTCATACGTGCAGTGATAATGGGATTGCAAAGCACCAAGGACTTACTGCTGGTATTCACAGAAACCGATATGACGCTGAGAACTATGACAACTACAATGCACTGATATTCACGCTGTTGTTGTTTTGTATTTAAATAATGGGCCATGTTTCATTGAACATTCAATGGAGTCATCATCCCCTAATGCAGATGCACATCACTGTTTAGCTTTGTTGTCGATGGGGAACACATTAAAGGCACCATTTCCCAAATATGTGGAATCCACCAACATTGATTTCTTGATATTTTCTGCTTTGTTTACTCCCTTACAGGTGCCATTTGGATGTGTATTTGAAAGCATTCTTAAGTTAAAAGTCATTCAAAATGACAGGGTTGTGGGAAATGGTTTTGGAGTTTAGTTTTTCTGGAGAAGGCAATGTCATTTTACATCCTCCTACAAGTTTAAGATGTCAGCGTTTCATACTAGCATCTACTCAATAAAGGCGTCCATTAATCATTCATCACTACTTGGTTGCGCTGCTAGTTTAGGATTGTTTCCATTGAGCTGTGGAACAGCCTGTACAGGCCCAGCACAGCTGTCCACTTCAGACTTCGTTTGAGGGCATTATCTCTAGTGTTTTAAAGTTAAAAATAAGGATGAGAGAGGAAATGTCTTAAACGCACATTTTGGTAGTGCAGGCGATTGATACCTTGAGAAAACTTTGAAATCTGATTTCCTACATCCTTGAAACATAAATGTCAGTGTTCTGAACTCGCGTAGAACTGTCATAGAAGTTTAGAAAGCACATATCTGCTCCTGAAAAGTTACACTAGCTTGGTGGCAATATCTTACCCGGACATTGCTCTTCACAGGTTGATGGGAACTTACCTTTTGAGAGTCTGACTGTCAGAGTAAAGCAGTTTGGCGGTCGGTTGACTCCGTAAGCTCCAGGCAGAGATAAGCACCTGGCTGGAGAGCTTTTCCATTTCCTCCCAAAGCACCCAATCAAGCTGTGGCTGCAACTCTGCACTAAAGAGACCTAAATACTCTTCGTTCTTCATGTCCGCCCCCTCTCACAGGTGGAAGTCTTTCTGACTTTTACCTTTTTCTGTCTTTCCAGTTCTTTTCAAAGTCTCAATCCGAATATCTCACCGTTTGACCCAAAGAGCTGCAGCGAGCCTAATTCCATTCGGTACCATATCGCTGTCATAATCATTTCAGGAATACTCACACCCTTTAAGTGTTCAGGAAATGTTGATTTCATGACGAGGCATACTGATTTAATCCCACTTGTGGAACTGTGAATGTCTGCCCAGTTTTGTCTGTTACTTAACATGGGTTTGTGACATTGCTGTTTGTGTTAATTGAAATGTACCTGTAATCTGCCACACTCTAATTCTGACCGAAATATCGAGTCTAGGTTTCAGCTATTACAGGTTGCTGCGTTGGGAGTTTTTAAATACACATACTTGGAAAAAGTCATTTTTATTTAATTTTTCTGCAAGATTGGATGGAAACAAATTTTATTCTTAGCGCATGCAACCCAAGGAAACAGCAAAATACGGTAATATTTTTACACCTCACCCCTCATAATGGAAAACACGCGAAGAAATCTACTAATCAATCTGGCTATCCGCCAGTGGTTTCAATGCTCAGGACAATAGCGATTTGTTTTCTAATATCTTTATTGCGCAGTTGCGCGTGTATGAATAAAGACTTATGGTACAAAATCTTTTGTTGAGCGCATTAGTAAGACACGTCTTCTCCTTTGGCTAGATACCAGCCACACATACACGTAAACGCACTCTTTACCGTAATGCCGGTAAAACAGCGCACAGAACTTCCTCATGCCTACTGTGAACAATGAGTAGGAGCGCATACAACAGATATTATTCATCAGCCTGGATATTGGCGGCTTATAGTCCGATGCGGTTTTATGTGACAAAATATATATTTCTTTTAAATTTTAGCGGGTGCAAATTTAGGTGCGCTCTATAGTCCAGAATTTACGAAAAAAAGTCATTTTTATTTAATAAATTGGAAAACAAATTTGCCACATGGAAGCTCGTCAATAATGATCTACTAATCAATCAGCCTAGCCACCATTTGTTCTAATATCTATACAGTAGATTAGTTAGAGGATTTTGAGATAATTGAAATATAGATTACTCTGAAACTGCTCCAGCTCAATATCCGTCTGATGGCCTGTGTGTTTTGTACTGTAAGTTCAGTTTGAAATGCAATCTGCTTTTACCTTTTCAAGGTAATTGCGTTGAATTAATTTATGGACGCTGGGAATCACTGGAGGATCTTTTGTTTTCATTTAACTTATTGATCCACATGCTACGATAAACATGCTGCTAACTAAATTTCTGCAGTTGTAAAGTGTAATTTTCACAAAATTAACAGGAGGCAGGTAACTAAGAATGAAATCACAACATTAGTTATGTACGATAATTGTGTTTGTTGCCTTCTTTACACCCTTTGCCTTCACATCCTTCTTGTCATCACTGACCCCTTTTTTCCTAACGTTTTTAGGTGGTGTCTAAAAGTGCTGAAACAGCAGTGCCTGTGTTAGTCTGGCTGATACTACTTCTAATGTCTTTCTTGTGACCTTTGCCACTTGTCTGATGTCCATAACAAATTGCCCCAGGGTATCAGCATGATCATGCAGTGGCAACACAGCACGGGAATAACAAGCTCAACCATGCTGAATGCCTGCGTGTGTTGGCACATGCACGTTTTCGTGCAGCTCTGCACCTTTTACTCACAGTCCCAAGTGTCTTTCTCTGTTATAAAATTGTCATTGTCGTGCACATTTGAATTCCTGCCCGTGGCACATGCACACAACACCCTCTGCATGTGTAAACATTGCTCTGTCAAGTAACAATTTTTAATTATTGGAAAGTGTGCATTAAGCTTACATTTTAGTTTGGTGTGGCCAGAGGCACATTTTTAAATTACAGGTGTGTGTACGTTCATGATTGCCTGTCTGCTCAGCTGTTTCGCAGTAGGCAGTGGCCTTAGTTATTAATACTGTGTGTGATTCATTCAGTGGAAATTAAGTATTGGTCAGTGCGGTTATGATTTTAAGGGTTGTAATTCCACCTACCGTCCTTGTGAAACTAGTTGTTCTGATCAGTTTGCCTCAGAAGCAGCACGTACAGTTAAACGTGTTAAAGTACAGACACATTTAATATGCACAAATACTCTTTGTGCTCGTGTGAGCGTGATTGCATATCCAAATATTACTGATGGAATTTAACTCATTAACCTGCCATTTAGAATTACTGTATAGGAGCATTCAAACAGAGCAAGCCTTCAGTTAAAAACTTGATAGGCTTTTTCATAGTCAGGGTCACTCACATGGACCTATGAGACCCCATCACACTCTAAGCTCAGCATGATAGATGAGGGCTCTTATTGTTGAGCCAAGCTAGCTAGCACCCTCTGCCCCCACCTCCCAAAAATCTCAGCCACACATGCACTATGCTGCTGTCGCAGCACAGCACTGGGCACACACTCTCAAAGTTCCAAGGGCATCGATTCAACTCTGCTTCATTAATATGTATTGGAAATTATTTTCCACTTTGTTAAGGCAAGTCTTGCTCCCCTGAAGGTTAGGTCCAGTGGGAGTGTGTGTGCGCGTGTGTGAGGTGTTCACTTCTTGCTCAGCAGAAAAGAAGGATGAATTTTGTGTCTTGCTACGCAATAATATGTTGTTCACTTGTTGTTTTCTATTGTTAGAAGCTAAAGTTTGGTAATTACATTAGCATTCATTTTAGATTGATATTTCAGTAGAAGCTACTGGGTCATGAATAAAGACTTTACCGCCACTGCAGTTAAAAATTGTGCATTAGAGTTAAATAATTCTTGACGAGTAACTAGGGTGGCCCATGGCATAGGTGACTTAGGTGGTTCCTCAGGGTGCCATAGATTGTAAAATTCATAAACAAAGGCCAGTGATCATGGGTATATACAAGAACAGAGAAAATATTAGATTACCAGGATATAAGATTTGTTTGTGTCAGGAAGAAACTTTTGTTTTATGGGAAGAGAAGTCATGCACCAGCTTATTTCTGTGATTTGAAAATGTGTGTTTTCACAGTCTTAGTTTCAGAACCAGTCAATAACCTAATATTAAAGAAGATAAGGATGAAATCAGGGTATCTGGGCTCCTTTGTCATCATTAGCACAGATTTAGGATTCTTTGAAAGGAAGACGCATCGCTCTGCAACACTGATGTAAGACAAGAGGTCTGCTTTAGAGGAGGTACCTCTTCACTCTGGACAATCCAGGTCAGTTGCAGTAATCCTTGCAGTCGTTCTTTCATTCATCAATAAGCTGGACTTCTGCTATCTTGCTGGTACCTAATATTAAAGGAAACAGATGACTATAGGTGTTTGTTTAGTAATTTACATTTGGGCAGATGTGGTTTATAGATGCACTTTGTGTGATCAGTGATCGATCACTGACATCCCACAGGAAGCTTTAAAAACTCACCTGATCAAGGTCTTTGAGGGAGTCAGCCTGTGGAAGCTGCTATGAATTAGCGAGCAATCCCTGCTCCAGTTCAAAAGCTTAACTGTGCATATTATCAATAGTCTTGTTCTCATGTCGAGTGAGAACAAGACATAGGCAATGTCAAGTTCAATTTTAGGAAGCCAAAGAAGAAAAATGACTGCATACCAGCTCACTTTGAGTACTTCTGGTATGTCAAATAAGTCTTTTAAATAAGACCATAGAAGAAGAAACTGACACTGTCTGTCACTCTAGGAATTTGAGAATTTGTGGTTTATTATGAAACGTGTGAAGTGATGTCAGTGTAATGCAGCTTTGATTAGAAAAGATATTTGCCCTTAGATGTGGTGGAGCAAAAGTCAAAATAGCCATAATTAACTCTACTTAAGTAAAGTACAATTGCATGAAAAATGTATTAAATGAAAAATATTAAATGTAGTATCATTTGTGTATTTATGGAATCAATAAAATGCATTAAAACAAGACACAGAAGACATTTGTCATCATAAAAAATTGGCTAATTAATATTTGGTAAAAGCTTGAAGATGAAAGAAGACAAAAAATCTGATAATACTAAAAGCTATCTAAAAATAGAACTATTATTATTATGACAAGTCATATAGTTTGACTTACTGTATAGATACACTTTGTGACCATGTGCCACCCAGTTTTCCGCAGCCACTCCTGAGTTCAGTTGCAAGTTCATTAAATAGATTAAATTTTATTTGTACCTCTTTAATTTTCGTTTGTTTCTCTAAAGAACACCCAAACCACCGCGTGTGATTAATGTGACGTATTGTATATCTAATAACATCAATCAATTTGCCAGTATTTTAGTAATACTTCTCTGATCTAGACCCTAGGCTCCTCAGCACACTCACGTCTTCCTCTGATTAATGTTAATCAGCGTGTGTGCGCGCGTGCCTGCGTGTTGGGCATTGTTTCTTAATGGGGCATGATATTGACAGCCCTGGCACAAAGCTGGTCTCATTGGGAAGCTGGTGACACCTGGGGCTGATGTGATTAAAGCCCACAGTTTCCTTTCTAGGGCTGCTCATTACACAGGGCAACCAGGGAGCCAACGACAAGACCACTTAGCATATGTGATGGCAGGTAGTGGGAGATTTAGGTAAAGACTAATCAGGGGATTGAGGGACACTAAAAAGTTTAAATGAAAAATGAAAACTTTCTCATAAAACATTCCATGAGATGTTTAATATTTAGAAACTATTGGGGAATAAACTATTTTCTTTCCATACAGTTCAACCCAAAGGTATCATGGATGTCTTTTTGATGAAATGTCAAGTGTATTTTTTATGTGGCCCATGTTTAAAATACAGGCCTTGGAGAGACTAATAGAAACCCACCTCTAAATCAGAGTTTTCACTCCCTGGAGCAAATGAAAACACAGCAACCAGCGTTATCCTTGTAAATATACTCCCAGATGTCTAAAATTAATCTACAGAAATTTGCACTTAATTTTTCAAAAGAGAACGAAGTGTTCGCTTCCTTTTTAAATTGAAAATATCATAATGAAAGATTTTTACAGCAAAAGGCATCACACACATTTACACACCCCCTATTTGTGGGCTCATACATAAAGAAGACGATTTTTCCTCTACATACGTTTAGAAATAAGAGATTTAAATGGAGGTGTCAGCACTTGGAAGATGGATAGGTCTCAGTTAATGTTTTTTTTTTTTTCCCTCGCTGGGTAGGAATTAACTCCTCTTCTCACCCGGGATTGGCAGAGTAATGAACCCTAAAAGGAAAGCGCTGAGCATGTTTATCTTTTTTTCTTTTTTTTTTCTGCAGCCACAAACCCACATTCCTTGACTCAACCCATGACTTATTGAGGGGCTCAAAGCTCAAAGCCAATTTCACAAACATGTCCTCCATTTCCTATTTACTTATAGGTGTGTGCATTGAAGGGAGAAAGAAGCCTTTAATGCATACGGGTTAGGGTGTGTGTGTATAGTGTGTGCATTATTGTGCAGCACTGCTGTGGAGGTGTGTACAGTGTATACTGTACATGTTCTGCTGTGGAGCATTGCTGCCCCTACCTGTGACTGTGTAGAAAGTAAAATAACCAGTCTGTAGACCTGGAAGATATGACACAGACCTTTTTGGTCCTTGGATTTACTTGAGTCTTCAGTATTGTAACTAGTGACTTACACTATCCATTTTGACTGAAGACCACTAATGCAGCACCGCATCTGTTAATTACAGATTTCTTCTTTCTTTTTATGCATCTTGTGTAAAATTCAGTGTATCTGGTTCGATGTGAATAACTTTTTTTCGAATGAATCCCTGGAACAGAGGGCCCCTGCTGGTCTCTGGAGGAGAAATGTCCTGTTACGTTTGACACAACACCACAAGGCAGCACCTGGCTGGGCTTTTGTCCTTTTGTGTCCTAGGTCTTCTGTTCCGCTGCTTGACATTCGTGACAATTACTTCAAGCTGCAGGGAAAGGATGCATCCAGTAGGACATGTGCAAGGGCACAAATGCCTTTCATGTTATACACATAAAGGCATGAAGTGATGCCAAAACTTGGACTCTACTACACTGACTGCTTCTAACAATATATAATTCAAATTTTATAATCAAATTAGGATTGAATATTTTCTTAAAGATTCAGTTTAAAGTCACTTTTTTTTTATATTTCTTTAGTCAGATTTTTTAATTAATCACAGTTCATTAACCTTTTCATGTTTCAAATTTCATCAATCCTCTGCAGAAGTCACAGCAAGGTTATGTTGCTGTTTTCCTTCTCATATTTTTGGACTGATGTCATAGTTCAATCCACCAGTAGTTTCTATCATGAGACCTTTTTTTGTTGTTTATTATAGTTTGTTTTTGAAATTTTTTTGTTAAAACAACTTGTGGAAGCTGCTTATTACGCATAATTTATGCACTATTATGTCTTGTATTTCTTTTTAATGTAAAGTCATACAAACCCAAGTGTGATGCTTCTAAGGAGAACAGGAAATTAACAGCGTTCAGTTCTTCAGCACCCTGGCTGTGGTCCTCCATTTCCCTTCACAGTGTCACTTTGTCCCTCTCCTGGTGCTGCTCTCTGGTTTCCTTTACTACTGCTGCTGCTGGCATTACTGCTGCCAAATGTCAGTTATTTTTCTGCCTTGGGAGGCATCAAGGCTTCAGTGACTTGAGACTTTTTTTCCCTCCTGATCACCCTTTTCCTAATGTTTTTTTTTTTTTCTCCATGCTTGGAAATGCAAAATGATGTGTTCAAGTTTCCTGCCGTTAGCTAAGACCAGTACTCAATTTACCCAGCATGCAACAAAATAATTATGCCAAACACAAAAACCATTACAATAATGATAATCGCATCTTTTATTAGATCCGTTGTAAAGAAGATTCTTTAGATAACTCAATATGTTTGTTTAAAAATATGCTGCATCTGTTTGCAGCATGAGTCTTATTACCATTAAACAGCACATGTGCACACAAGGTGGAATATTTAAATATTATGAAGCTCAGCTTATACCAAAAATCAGTAAAGTGAAACAAGAGAACATATTTGTGACTTGCTGCTACGCTATTAACGTGTCTTTTATAGTTAGTAGGTCTGACAGCCTGTGACTAAAGGTTCACCAGCTGTTCTGGCATTGGATAGAACTTTACCACTCCTTGCCTGTGAGTGTCACCAATCCTAGACACCGTTGAGTTGCACTTTGCATTTTCAGTTCAATGCGTAAAGCCCTAGTAGTTTTAAATTCTGGATGCAATTACTTTAATAGCTTGTGAAATGATCTAGTACACACAAAAATGTTTTTTAGCAGACATTAATATTTTTGTTTAGCTTTACATTAAATTTTGCAATTCCAGTTTGCAAAACCAATAGTTTGCAGTTAATAATTGCAGCTAAAAGGTAGCTTGAATCTACAGACTAGAGTAGAGTTGATGCAGATTGACACTGAAGATCTCCCCAGTTCTGCCACACTCCCCAATCCCACACCTTTCCCTTCCACATCAGATGGATATTGATGTTAATTAGGGAGCTTCTGCCTAACAAGTCAGCATTATCTAATCATCCATTAAAATTGTGTAATGTCCCCATTCAATAGATTTTCCTCTAACAAGATAACTATCCATCAGTGTGTGTCAGCTATCGAAAGGTGGGTAATGAATGGCTTCTACACGTAACCATAAATAATGCAATGCATCTTATCAGGGGAGTCAACTCAGTCAAATTGCTTGCTGTGTAACCATACTGATTAATCAACTTGCCTGACTCTTTGGCTGCCTGTCCACTGTTTGGTTAAAGCGTTGTCTCACCTTTATCATTGCTGGTGGACACTTTCTTGTAAAACAACACAGCTATAGTGTTACTAACGAGTACTTTGATGCTCCCATCGACTACTATAACTACAGTTGGACAAAAACAGTACTGAAATATTTATCCACAAAAACCTTTTTGCAATGGTGGTATTGTTCTTTCATTACACATTTGCGCTCTGTGGATATGCCACAGCTAATTCCACAGAATGATAGCCAGACTCCGAGCCTCTATTTGATTATAATCCATTTCCCCCATTGAAGATCAGCCCTTTGGATTGCTTTGTGCTGTGTTTGACAAGATTAAGCCCCCTTTTCCCCTTTGTTAGACATAAAGATTGCGTTAGATATTGCGCATCCTACAGATTTACTTGAACTGCTGCAGTACCAGACACTATGACGTTGACGAATGAAGTCATTCCAGGGCTAATGAATGTATATTTTAAACACTGGGATTGTATTTAATGGCAGCGAGCAACATCTCCTGTACAAAGTTTATATTTGCCTGAACCTACTTCAGAAAACTGAAGCTGTATTATGTACGTAATTAAAGTTGTAACAGCTGCCACACAAGACACTGCCAAGTCATTAAGCCTTTCCACTGTTTAACTCAATTAAACCAAAACTGGTGAATCAGCTTATTCAATTTGGACACTGTGCATTAGTTGAACACAAGCAGCTGCATACCAGACCAATCTGCAAACTATAGAGAGGGAGTGATAACAGGGCTTGCCAAATCGCAGAACTCCCTAACTTTAACGTCAAGTGGTAAAAGTTAAAGTATAATTCAAAAAATGCATTGCTTCAATCTCCTCTCAGGTTCTTCCGGAAACAAATTTTAATCAGTAATTTGTAAATTAGATAGCCTTGTATTAAAATTTGCATCAGTGACGAGCCTAAAGACATGCGTTTACTAAGCAGCATAGATGTGTGCCTCATGTCACAGATATGCCAGGCAAATGTATCTATGTAATATTTCCTGTCAAAAGAAAGACTGGCTTACTTTTGTCACACTTTAATATACAGTATAGAAATAGTTTGGCAAGGGAATAAAGATCGAGGCAGGCTAAAACGTTAAGACTTCTACCCTTCAAGTGTGAATTTTGAACTTGAACGTTGTGGTCATTTGCATACCAGCTGACCTGTATTATGTTTGTGTACTCACAATAAAAGCTGCATGTGTATGAACTTGAACCCTGCATTTTAATGGAACACTAACTATGACACATTTCCTCCATCTCTGCAGTGTCAGGGGTATTTACAAACCCAATTCCAAAAAAGTTGGAAGGATATTTAAAACGTAGATTAAAAAAAACAAAATGCAATGATTTATGAATCTCATCAACCCATATTTTATTAACAATAGAACATAAATATAATAAATATAATATATATAAATCACCTGTTGTAACAGAGACATTTTACCATTTCATGGAAAATATTTGCTCATTTTGGATTTGATGGCAACCACAAGTCTCAAAGTCTGTAGAGGGGCAGCAAGACTTTGGCGATCCCACCAACTGCAGTATCATCTAAATATTCAGAAAATCCGGAGGAGTATCTGATTTTGGCCTGAATTACTCAAGGGCAGTGATATGAACTTTAGAAATACACATTTTGAGTGTAAACAAGTTTACTTACTTACTTTTACACATCTTTTCTGTTGGTTTGTGCATTTCATCAGCCAATTCCATTCCTCTATTCTAATCAGATAAAAGCATTATGCCGAGTTTTTGGCCAATGCCTTAGGCCACACCGTAGGATAGAAAACATGTAAAGGTAAACACAAATTTGCCAAATGTGAGACACTGCAATGTTAAATCATTTAAACATAAATTTAGCAGGTGCTTTTACTTGACTATATATATATGAATATATAGAATATAGCAAAAGCCTGTCATGATACGCTCAACAAACTTTGTAATGTTGAACTTGAACGGTAACAATAAAACATTGTTTTCAGAGTCTTTGTGCGTTTTGTAGCCACAGACTGTGACTGCAGTTGCCTGGCGACTTTCTCCTCCTACCACTCCCCTTGTCACTAACCCAGAAGGCCCAGCAGTCAGACAAAAAGATTGGCTGAGATTAGTGTGTTACACTGCATCAAAAACGACCTGCCCAGGGGCAAATTTGATTGGTGAAAACACAGCATCCGTGGCTATTTTCCATGTGGAAGAACGGAAGCCCACAGCAATGGACCAACGCAGGAGATTCATAATACATATTTATACCTGTAGTCTGTCGGACATTTATACCTTTACACTTTTCATTTATGTGCTGCTTCTTATCTACTCACCCCTGGCTGTGTTTTTCATTTATATGGGCAGATTTGCCTTTTGTGTATTTTTACTATTATCATTTTCATTTTTGCTTCTCACCTTGTGGAGAAAAGCTCCAGGGAATTAAAAATGTAGGCAAGTGGGAAAGAATAAGAAAGTTATGGCTGAAATAGTAAACTTTTGAAAGACACTTTTACTAGATTTTTTTTTTTTATGCTAATTTATTTTTTGTACCATTCAGCGACTGGTTCCTCCGATTTTGCATTCATGCCTACACAGTCTTGCAAAGATGAGATGTGTTAAATGTTCCTTGCTGTTTTGATGGTACGTTAGTCAAGTTCTGAGCTTCACTGCTGTATTATCTTTGGTCATTTTCTCTTGGTTAAAAACATGTTGCTTATGTGTCTGTTAAGGGAATCGCGTTATCTGTTAACTGTGCCTTATGGGCTAATCTACACCTAATGATGAGGTAACGCTAAAGTGGAGCCCCCTGAGATTCACTAGCACCGCACTGATCAAATGACGACCTCAACATTTTGTGCTTTCTTGAATAAAGCAGCTATAAAAAAACCCAGGGTCATTATGTGCCAATTTTTTTGAATGAATTGTAATCATACAGTGATAAGATCAGGGCAATTTCCTGTTGGTTCACGACCTTTAAAACGATCCCTCTCTGGGTGTAATTTAATTGCTAATTGGCACGAGTAGAGGCAGGAACAATTATAAACGGTGCGATTATTGGTCAAATTGGATGTACTGTAGAGCAATAATGCATCTTTTCTGTCGCCAAGAGAACCTTGAAGGCACAGGCGGAGTGAGTTGCAGCACTATAGCTTTTTGACTGACATCAAATGCTAGAATAGCGAACAATGCTGTAATGGCAATGGAAATCTTTGCAGATACAGATTGCTTGCTGCCATTATGCACCAGGGCCTCTTTTGCTTTTGTGGAGTAGACACGAAATTGCTATGCTATTATCTAACTGTTCCCCTCCTCCTCTCATCTTCTCGTCTTGAATAAAGTTACCCTGAGTACAAGATAAGCAGGGATGGATGGAGTTTTTTTTTTTTTTTTTTTTCCTTTTAAATATACTTGGATGAACCTGTTTTGGTTGTCAGGAGTGATGAGGGAAGTGTGTATGCGAATGTGATGTGTGTGTTTGCCTGTCTTGCCTACCTGCAGAACAAGGGAGTATAGAGAAATGTATTTGGGCTGGTTCTTGAGCCAGTGTTTCAACAAGAGATTGAAGGGATTTCCTGTTCTGTTTCACCTACACAGTCAACCCTCCTACAATCTCGGCTGTTGTTTACCTTCGTACTTGACCCTCGGCCTATCCAACTCCTCTCCCACTCCTCTTTTTAACATTCAGTCTCTTTTTCCTCCCACATTATTGCTATTTTCTCTGTCTATTACTCCTAGTTATCATCTGCCAGTCTGCTTTCCTGTCTCCTCAACTCTCCTGCTGTTTTTCTATTCTTTACTCATTCACTTGTCTGTTTCCTCCATCCAATCAGCCCTTCTCCTTTTCTTCAGTCCTTCCATCCATTCCCCAAGGGAGAAGTATGGATCTGAACATGGAGAGCCTGGAACAAATCAGTCTATCGATCCATCAATGTATCCATCTCTCCTACTTTGATCGTCAGCAGAAAACCAAGTGTTTATTAAGCGAAACCTTCCCAATCTCCTCAGGCCCACCCCCCTCTGCTCCTCTACCCCCTTCACTTGGTAATGCAAAGGCTATTTCTGTGACCTGTCCACCCAGCTGAGACTTGTTGTGTCTTCCAATTACATTTCTTTAAAAATCCTACCTGTCAGGGTTCCTAACTTCTCCATTGCTTCACCCACTGCTGTACCCTGTCCACCTCTACTGCCAATTTAAAGTTGGCCTGTACTATTCCCAATGAGAGAGCACAGAGCTAGTAGCTCTTATTTATGACGATGCACTGCAGCAAAGCAGAGCCACAAGGAGGAGAGTGACGTGGAGTGGAGTGTTTATCAGTCATCTGCAGTCTATAGGGCTTAAATTGGGCCTGAATTTTGTACGGAACGATTGCATTATGGGTTCTTCTGAAAGGTCTGAATTTGATTGAAATGGAAAGCAGTGCCTTCTTGCTCTGAAAATACATCACAGCTGATTAGATTATGAAGAACTGCAGGGGTGGAAGGGAGGCTGTTCGGAGTGGTGGCAGATATGAGGGCAAAATGCAAGCAAAATGTAATGTGCCAACAGTCAAGTGGGAGGCGAAAGAACGGAGGAATAAAATAAAGTAATGGTTGTGCCATGAGAGGTGACTGTAGGGGAAAAAAAATCCCAGATTATCTTGATTTTCCTTTCTCTGGTTGAAGTAACCTTGTATCGACGCAGTATTAGCTGGAGTCAGAGGTTCTGCAGTGAAGCAGTTTACATGGACGGACAGACAGAATGGATCCATGCCATTCCCAGCTGCAGGGCTCCCAGTCCTTGCATAATCAATCAGCAATTAATGGAGTAAGTGGCTGTGGAAGGATATTAAATGTTAATTGCTGTAAGGTATTGATAACACCTATTGATCTCTCCTAGATAATTTCAGTGAAAACAAAGATATATTATATGAGTCTGAAGATCTTTTTACAAGAAGCTAAGGCTAAACAAACACGAATGGACCCATGGATGAGATGTGCATTGAACATCTCTCGTCAACCTCGTCTGTCTGGTGTTATCTTATAAATTTATATTTATTCATTTTCATATCTTTGACTTGTATATTGGTAAAAAGATTGTACATGCTTCCATCCTGCATTTTTAAGTCAAGTCTGCCCTGATACACTACAAATAAGCAGCACAGCGGCACAAACGCTGCCCAGACACATGACTGCCTGTGTTTGTGCGATGAGGTAGCGCTGGATCGAGAGAGTTTGGGGTACTCCCAGGCCACCTGAGAGGACTTGGCAGGCCCTGGTGAGGCGTTGTGTGAGGATGCCTGTTGAATAATGTATGGCCTCAGAGCAGTTGTGCTTTCTAATACCACATGACTGCGAGACACCCCTCCTAAGATCAATAACACTTAGAAGCTGCTTTATAATGAAGGAGACACTAAAATTCCATCATCAGGCAATTAGGTGAACCCTGCCTCCCATTCTTCACCCCTCCTCTCCCATTTCTCTCTGGCCACGGTACAACATCGGGGACCTTATTTGTTAATAAGTAATGTGGAGACAGGTCTTCGTTTGATGGGGGATTTTTCTGGTTTCGACCCGTCAAAGCTGTTTTCGAGCATACAGTCCAATTCCTCACTAAAGCTTTTTGGTTTTTATTGCTGGGTCTCATGTGAGTGTGACCAAGAAAGGGAGAAAGTACAATGTAGCAAGAAAGTTAGTGCCCACTCTGACATTTTGCTCTCTTCTTTGACATTTCCATTCATCTCTTCCCTGCTGTTCAAAGGCCCGTGAACATAAATAACCACTTTTCTCTAAACTCTGCCAAGATATCAAAAGCATTACACTTAGCAATGATTGCAAGTCTTCATTACAGTATAGAGGCCAGTATGTCAACTCTGAGTCCAGCAGTTAGAGGCAGGGCATTCATACACTCTAGCACACGTTATTATAGATAGAATACCCCCTCATCTAATCATGCTATGCAGACTGTATGAATGCATAATGGCTGCATAACCTCTGCAGACATGAGTGGTCTTTGCTTTACTCCAATGGGAGGTCAAGGGTCAGGAAGCCTTAATGGAGTTTAAATGTGCTGGTATGGGATTTAGGCTTCATTAGAGGTCCATTACGGCCTGTGAGTGACATCACTTTCTGTGGCAGCAGAATGCAGTTCATCATTAAGGATCTGTGTCGGCTTTCCCTGGTTACTGGGTTAAAAGACTGGGTGCAGACTGGACATCAGGAAGTTTGGAAAGTTTCCAAATGTAGATACACAGTAGGCTGGACATGCAGCTGCTGTTGTGTGAGTGATTTCAATTGGAGGTGTCAATTTTGGAACAATATGTTGCTCCAAGTTGCTTTTGTAAGTTGCTTTGAACAACATCATCTGTCAAATAACAAAAATGTGAATGTTTCTGTCTCTCTGATTGTTCAGAATCTTTAGCACTGAAACTTTTTTCAAATAGCTTTTTGGAAATTAGGTTAATTAGCGATATTCATTTGAAAAATATATTTTTTTGCCTCTTAGAAATAGTAAATTTATAGTAAATTTATCTTTAGCGTGCAACTATTATCACAAAGCAAATGAAACTGTAGGGCCAATTTTTATTTTGCAAAGCCTGCACTTCCTTCCTAGTCCGAGGCAAGAGCTCCATAAACCTCTTTCTGCCCCTTGTACAACCTCCTTAACCCCACCTTCATTCATATTCACAATCAGCGTCTGCAAAACCCACTGCTGTCGTCTGCAAATAACAAAATTTATTAGGCGAGAGCAAGGAGGAGAGATTACCACTGTGGACTGTGTACCCTCTTAATTTGGACCGGGCCCAACATCTCATTATTCATCTTCTTCACTGTTTATTGGTTGGAGGTAGGGGAAGAGGTGGACAGCAGTAAGAGAGCCATGGAGTCATCCAGAGCTGTGTGTTTCTACAGGGGATCTCGTCTCTTCGTTGCGAGTCCTGGAGGTCATCTGAGCTCTGGCCTCCTCCGTCAGTCTGGATTAATAGAATAATGGCATAATTAACTAGCAAGACGATTTTACCCTGGGGACGCGCTCTGCTGCTCCATTAGAAGAAGCTGGAGCCTTGGCCCTGGCTGTAATTAGGTCTCCAAGGGCTCTAATTGTCCTGCAGTTTTAGAGTTTAAATGGTAGCAGTAAAGTGGCATCTGTAATAAGGAAAGCAGAAGAACTCGGCCGCAAGGTGTTCTCTTTAGCGTACCATATAGAAAATATGTGCATAACATATATATGTGGCTGAATGTTTCTGTACCAAATATGACATATGTAGATTCTTTAGTCTGATTTAAAAACTAAGTAACCTAATATTTCTGTGGATTAGTGCATAAATCATTGGTTTAAAGAAAGAACATTATTCAGATATTTGATTGTTTAATTGGTAATGTAACACATAGTTGGTTACAGCAACTCAAATGCCTTTTATCCATCCATTAACTCCTTGTTCACTGTCACATTACTATAGCTGGAGGCTAAGCTTGATCTGGGGAAATATGGGGACAATACACAAAATATTGTACCTCACCTGTATGTATATTATGCATATAATACTCGTACATATTGCAGACGCTGTATATTTTTCACCTATGGCTAATTGCACCTCTGGTTACATGCTAAATTGCATTTCGTTGACTTGTATTTCTACATGTCTAATGACTAAGTTGATTCTAACTATTAAAAAAATACGCAAGGTCATTTGTCACCAAGAGATCTTGAATGAGCTTAAATAATAATGCTACATGATCCAACAAGGAGCTGCTTTGGCGTGTCAAATAATTACGGGCATATGTTTTGTGACAAGTTTCCATGTACAGTACCTATGAACAAAGAATTCCTTCTGTTTATTTTTGTAGTGTTTAAGACAAAATGAATGAAATAATTATGATCATGAAAAAGTGTTTAATCCTGCCTAAAACCAGCCTTCCTGAATTGCATTGCATTTGTGTGTGTTTTAATACAGTACATACATTTAACACAGAACTGTTTGGTTTTGACTCTGGTAAATAACTAATTGGATAAGAACACACTTGCATTGTGGATGTTGGTGTCCACAATACAAATGCAATTGTTTTATCTGCAAACTTCCTGTGTCTGGGAGGAGCAGATGCTGAACAGCTCCTCTGTTGTCTGTTACTTCCACATCCTCCAACACGTGTGGACACTTAATCTGGTTCTTGCAGCATCACAGTTCTTAACGCAGTAGAAGAATAAGTCTGGAGCAGTTTATCGACTCCTCAGTGTTTTAACAATGCCCTAGCCCCCGCTAGCTCTAGCTCCACCCCACACACTGCTCTAACTGATCACTCGTTGAAAGAGAGCTGTTCTCATCGGTTTTTCATACAGCCGCTTGTGCTGTGCTTCACTGGATACAGAGGAGTTGGCTGCTTCATTCCTGTTGCTGATTTATTTGAATTTTCATCACTTTAATTGATCGAGACCCTTTACTCAAGGGACAAAGATACAGACTAAATAACTATTGACTGCCAAGTGTTTGAAAAATGCATTTGTCAAACCACCAGTGCTATTGATGAGGGTGTATTAAAAAATGTATCTGCAGAATCGATAAAGAGGAAGGAAACAGTCCATAGCAGTAGACTGCCAGTGAGTGTTGTCCTCTATTATTTGTGCTCTCTTTCTCTTTGTAGCTCTGACTAAATTCATCTTGTCCTTTTGTCTCCTAGTGCTTATGTGCTAACGACTGCTGGTGCATTGCAGTAAAGTAGGGGAGGTAGAGTGTGTGTGCGAAAGAGTTCCACTAACTCACTGCACACATGCACATGCTGCTCACCCACAAATACTGACCTTTTCTTGCAAGTTTTTTTTTTTCTCCCAATACAAACTGGTGATGATGAACCACACTAGAATGTAAATTTCACACTCATTCTTTTGAATTATTAAAAGTTACCAAAGATACCAAAACATTTATAGAAGAAGAAAAGTTTAAATGAAACACAGAACATTGGGGCTTTTTGCTTTTTATGTACCTATAGTATGAAACCACCTCCTTGATGAAGCGAGTAAGATACTTGGTACTAAAGACATGAAAGGGAAAACCAAAGGCAAAACCAGCCTTTTAAAGGGCATCATCTAACATTCTGTTGGTGTCAAAACACTTGATGATTTAGGAATCATTTAGCAATAAGTTTCTTTACATATTTATATAGTAAATACTGACTCAGTATTTCCTTATTTGCCTTATAATGTCTGGATGACTGTCCCTCCGTGCATTCTGTCGTTTCTTTCTTGGCCAACATTGTACATTATCTTCATTTATGTAATGTTTGCATTTGCAAATCTTGTTTTGTATTGTGGACCAATCAGAGTTGTGGTCATCCGTACAGAAATGTTGGCTGTCAGGGAGCTAGCTGCACAGTTTGATGGTTGTTTGCTGTAGGATTTTAACATCCTCATTTCATGACTGGCTGGACTTTATAGAGGAGATGATGAAAGGTGCTACAGTCCACGCCGTCTCGTATATCATGTCCTCTTTACACACACTCGCTCAGTCTGTCTTTCGCTCGCTCTCTGTCCCCATTTTATCTCTACCTATAAGCTGGCAAACCTTCCAACTAATGCTCTGTCAGGATCATCCATGAATGATGGACAGCTTTTGATGTATGTCATCATTCACTGGTAGAATGTGTGTATGTTTATGGACTGGAGCCAGTTGGAGCAGCTCTGCAAAGGAGTAAAGTGACCTTTGACATTTGAAAGCAGAAAACACAGGAGGCTGGAATGATGATGGGCCCAGATGAAAGAAATAACTTCAGGGTGGTTTTGATTGTGTAAGGCCTTTATTGTAGAGGAAAATAACGGAAAATAAATGGTGCTGAGAATTTTTTTTGTAGTGCTTTGAAGTAATGATGGATGTTTATAAGTAAAAATCTCAGTGGATAAAATGACCCACAGAAAAGCTACAGAAGTGGAAACATACATTTATGTCTAATGTCAGCATTAGCTCAGTTTGTCTTTTTAATTATTTTATCCACCCACCCACCCAGTATATTAATATCTTATCCAGTTCAGAGACATGGGGGCCGGAGCCTACTCAGTCTATACCAGAGCCATCACAGAGAGATAACACAGACGGACAACCACTCACATTCACACCTATGACGAATTTAGAGTCACCAATTAACCTAACATGCATGTCTTTGGATTGTTGGGAGGAAACTCGCACAAGCAAGACGAGAACATGCAAACCGCGTACAGAAAGGGCAGAGCCGGCAGGAGGTTTTAAACCAGGTACCTCCAAAGTGCGGCCCTTAGTTATTCTTGTCATTGTTAATTACCAAAATATAAAGTGACCTGAATTGATATAAATGCATTTTGAGTGCAGACACAATTAATATTAATTAAATTTTAAGGTTTAATTTTGTTAGAGTATCTGCTCTTCTAATGTCTTGTCTGAAAAGAGCTTATTGTTAAGGGGGTTAATGTATAAAATTCAGGTCAAGGAGACTTCTGAGAGTTAATTAGGGGACAAAGAGAGGACTTGAACATAAGCTTGCTTATCTCAAGAGTGCAAGGCGAGTGATCGCTGATTAAAAGATCAAGATGCGTCACTTCCTTGCAGAAGAGCGTATGATTTTGCGGTCACGAGTGTGCCCGCATGTTTCCACCACCTTATGTGCATGCAACTGTTTGTGACACCGAGTCAGCAAACGAAACTTGTCTCGGTGATGAATGGCATTGTAAACATTGAGCTGGGCCAAAACAGCCCCCTGGAGACCATCCATGTTTGTATGAGATCAGCAGAAAAAGCCCTTATCAGGCCTATTACGGGCCTTCCCCTCAGCGTGGGGATGGTGCGCGCTTTGCATCCTAATGTCATAATCTATTCTTCATTAAAGCTCAACACAGTAGTCAGCGCGCCCCCTGATAGCATCACCCTGTGCCCGCGCAGCAGCACGGTCGAGGCCTGTGTGCCACTGATAAAGTTTCAAAAAGCAATAAAGATGGCTAAAATATGGCTCCGAGAAATCTAGCTCAGGATGCCGGCAGAGGCGTCAGCCGCAGCCTCCGCAGAAACCCGATCTCATTAGGAATACTGAAGTGTTAATTTTAAGGGAGTGCTCTCTACATTTCAGATGCCTCAATAATTCAGAAAGGATGGTGACGTTTGGAGAGCCCTGTCATGAGGTGCCATGTGTTCCCTAGTGGATGATGCCATCTGGCTTGGTTTACAGCGGGCTGCTAAGGCCACAGTGAGGGCTCAAGCACCTGATGTTGAACTGGCACAGACTTAAACCCTTAACCTAAACCGCGTGTGTGTGGGCAGGAACACTCCCACACCTACAGTCTGTTAAATTGTACTGCCTCACTATGACAGATGTGGCAGTGCGAGTGCCAGCACTTGCTAGAAAATACACAACTACAAGGAACATGCTCATGAACAGCGTGCCAACACGAAGTCTTAAGTCTGCAGTATAAATAAATAAATAAAAATAGAACATTTAATTGGAAATGTTCATCAATCTGTCATCCATCTCAAGTAAAAGCCTTCAGGGGAAAAAAAAGTGGTAACACAAAGAGGAGTTGGTGTAAATCTGAAAAAGAATGAATATGGATTATGGAGTGAAAGCAAAAGATAATGGAGTGAAAATGAAGAGAAAATGGATAGTAATGATTGACAATGACAAGTAAGATAATAGCAAGAGTGATCAAAATTCACCAGGCTCGTCTCTGCGTTCAGGCAACAAGCCAATTATGCACAAACCAACCTTCCCGTAAAGACGAGGCCGTTAATATCCTGCAAGTCCCGCAGTATTTCTGGCTGCACAATAACCTCTCAAGGAGCTTGATGATCACTTTTGGTTGGATTTCAGGATGGCTTTGTCATGTGTTATTTGTTTCCTTTTGAATGCTCCTTATGTTTGCTTCATTTACAAATCCATCCAACTTTCTCAAAAATGCTGCTGTCAGGACAAAACTTTAGTTTGTCTGATTCCTGTCTCACTGTCTGCTTCTCTTCTGCTTGTTATTATCTTCAAAACGAGTTGGGGTTTAGTGCTTGATTGATACCACCTCTAAGATAATAAGCACTACTCAAGCACTTAAATACTTCTTTCTCTCAAATCCACTTTTTATTAAATTTCATGTAAATCTCTGAATCTAATTGCCACCTTGTAAAATACAGTAAGTGCATCAAATAAATGCAACACTAACAAGTACTGAATTACTGGAAATGTTAACATATTTGAAGGTATACATACTTTTTAGGAGACAGTTATATCCTTACCAGATGGCACAATTTAATGGGATACAACAGAGACCCGTGGTTGTTTTATTAAGAGGGTCTAATTCAATTCTACCCAACTTCCATTGAATAAAACCTGTTCTAAATTAAACCAAACCAAACCAAAGGACATTCAAGACCACTACTACCCTTCACAGGACTGTGAACAAAATCAAACAGCAACACCCATTCCTGCAAAATGGGTTTGTGTTGTGTTTCGGAATTAGATTTCAACCCAGCTTGTCAGGGATATTCTTTGAGTTTATCACTTAAAAAAAAAAAAATACCTTGAAACATTTTGTTTGAACCAGAATTAGTTTAAACCCCAGTAACTGACTGTTAATGACCAAAACACTTTGAGCAGAGTGGTTTGGATTTAAGTGCCTTGCTCAAGTGCACCTTGTTACAAGTTGAGGGGAGTGGTAATCATTCTCACTCTGTGATCATATTTACTCCATATCCAACTCTATTTTATGAGCGGGGAGGGGGGGGCGTTGTCTCCCCATTCAGCTTCAGTATCATTGATTAATGTAATCAGAGATGCGGCATCTCTCCTCTAAATGAGTTTGCAGTTGACACTCCAGTTTATTAGGCTCCGTGGTGCAAACTGTGTGGACTGGTGCAGTGTATTTAAAGCTCTCACCCTGGCAGCCGCAATGATGTAAGCTAAGCATTACATTACGTTTCACACACATTTGTGTAAACAAACGCTTTCTGTGTCCAATGAGCCACTTTGTCACAAATGCAAATGCAGTTTGAGTAAAACAGAAAAACAAAAGCATTTTTCTCGTGTGGTTAGAAGTTTGTTTTGTCATTTTCTGTTGGCGCTGGTTTGAGACCTTAAATCTCTAACCACATATTACCATGTGGTCTCTTTTACTTGTCTTTTCTCAGCTTTTTGTCTTGACAAAAAATAACACAACTCGTGCATATTTAATAATGACAAAGTTTGTATATCGCAGGTGAAGTCTAAAAAACAGACAGGCCTTGTGGTGGTGGATAAACTGGTAGATTAATCAGAGGAAGCAGGTGAGACACTCTGACAGAAACGCCTAAATAATAATCATTTTTCAGTCTGTGTTCTCACGCCTCATATAACAAGTGTTTGCATGAGCTATAATGACTGAACCCTAAGCCTGATTGAAGGGGACAGTTTAGTGGATCTTTCCCGTAAAAATGCCAAATGTCTGAATGAATTCTAATCTATCATTGTATGTTCAATTAGCTCTTTCCTAAGTGGCTGTTGTTATATTCTGTTCAGCATCTCTGACGTTTGAGCTGTTGAAACACTTTGCCTCTAAATCAGGTTTTTATATTATATTCTATTGCTATGACCAGCATCGGTTTTTAAGGGTGAAATGTCCAGCATTTTTTAAAGGCCTGTTGAGCTTCCTGAAAGCTTTGACAGTTTTTGTTCTCGGAGTCACCACTCTCCCGTTTATCTTTTTTCACGCAACAGGTTACTTATCATTAAATGCCCTCATGCTTTTTGTCTGGACTGAGTGAAACATAGACACATGACTGCACTACTTGGATGTGAGGACTTAAATAAGCGGGTACCTATAATAATGGTTAGGGGCTCAGTGTGCTTGAAAGTTGATTTCACAGTTAGTTGGTAAATTGCGTCACATCACTGCAAGCTGAGAATATCTCGGGGCAATGGAGCCCCAAGTGCACCTATCCCCCCTGCTTGAAAAACCTCTTTCAGTGCTGCTTCAATCTTTGCAACTTCGTAAAGAAGTTGGTTGCTGTGCTTTTCTTTTGGATGTGATATATCACTTGTGGTCTGTCTCAAGATTTATGACCTGCTGTTTTGCCGTGTGGCATTATGAAGTTAGGACGAGTGACACAATCTAATATTCTATACTTAAATGATGAATAATGTCACACACCACCCACACGCAGCCCATAGGTATCAAAGCAGTGGAATATTAAGTATGGCCAAACTCAATTTCAATCCCACCGCTGGGAAAATGGTGTTTCTAATGGAGGAGGGAGGCCATCCGATTTCAGGGTGAGCGCAGGATGAACGTAGCTATATGTCTGTGCCACTGCTGGCGCTATCAATTTGAGACGCTGATTTGGATGGCGATAGGCTGCCTTCGACAGGTAATCTGGTACAACCCTTAGTGCCTGTTAAGTGGCCAGGTCTTAGTGTCAGTCCTTGTCCATCAGTCTCAATTTGGAGAAACATGGACTTTCTATCTTGGACGGTCCTGTCTCAGCAAAACCCTTTCCCCCATCTGATCTGTCTTCAGTACGAGTAACCACATGGTAATAGTCTGACAGAAGTGCTGACACCCCAAATCCACATCAAAGACTAATGTAGTGTAAATGGATGAACTGGCCACCACCCACCCCCAACCCTATGTGTGAAAGCATCCCCTTTCTATCGCTCCGTTTAACCACTGAATGTGGGTGGCAAGGGGTCACGACAGTGCAGGGACCCTTGACTGGAAACGGTAATTAATGCTTTTACGGACCACTTTGTAAAAGCTCCTCAGCTTGTACGTACTAGGAAACGATGGCTGTTCGTCAGCAGTCTCACCAAAAAATCCGACCTTCCAGGAACTGACAATGTCACAATAATTACTTAACTTGCCCCCCTGTGAAAAAAAAAATCAGAAACATTACAGTTTTTTATGAAATAAAGTATTTTAGGCAACCTCATGTAAGGGGGGCATTTATTGTTGGCCTACACATATAGAACAGTCTGAGAAATCGGGTTCCAAACTTGTTAAATGAAGGAAGGAAGGTTTTCAATGCATGTTTAATGTTGAACAATTTTATTCTAGAAAATGTTGTAAACATAAAACCAGAAAACCAGAAAAACAATAACAAAATCATAGATTCCAATCTTATGCAAAGCTGAAGAACAAGCCAAAGCTAAAATTGTAAAATCTCAGCATATTAAAATCAAAGCACTGGGAAACCGTTCACAATGATGATAGGAAATGGCACAAATGAGCTACATCTCCCTCACATGACTTTTAAGTGGCCTTTAAAGGTCAAAACTTCAGAGGGTAAAAAAAAATCCAATCCTTATAAAAGATGACTTTATGCTGCGTTTTGCTTACATTGTACCGGCAGTGGAAAGCTTTCTATTAATGCTGCAAAAAACACAGAGGCCAGAGGAATTTATTGTTAAAAGCTTTAAAAAAAACAATACAGGAAAAGCCAAATAGTGTGTGAAGATATTTGACAACTTTGTTGGCGCTGAATCACTGGCCATGTCTGAACGTTTTGTAGACACTGGCCGTCAACAGAGCCTCCAGATTTTTGGAGTTCTGTTTGTCTGTGTGACACGATTTGATTAACAACAGGGTTCATTTCTAACCATTTGAAGCTTCCTGATTACGGACAAATGGAAATAAAAATCTAAGGAATGTCCTTTTTTGTGTTTCGTTGAAGGCGTTATTGGCGTTCTCTCAGAGAAGTGGGTACTTGTTCCGTGTTCAGTAATTTCACATTAGAATGTTTTGGGTGTGTAGAGGACTTGCTGCAGGTCTGATAACACTGGGTCTACTGTATGTGGCACCTTCATTGGATTCTTGAAGTATGTTGATGAGGAGGATAAAGAGCTGGGACGTATTAGCTAGTCAGAGTACAACCATGAAGATAAATGAGGGACAAATGTTAAAAGGTGCACACGCTTTGTTCGTGGAGAATAAAGGAAGCGATGGCAATCACATCCTTGACGAAACAATTATCCCTCCTCTCAGTCTGCTGACACTCTGAGGCCAAGATGGGAGCTTGCGCCCCACTGTTCAACTCTTTCACCATGTCTTGTCCTCGCCTTTTTTGTCTGTCTGTCTGTCTTTTTCCCACCTAGCCATCACTGTAATTATTGCCCCTGACATTTGCTCTGACATGAGTGTGCACATGTTGGTGTGTTTGTGTGATTGGGGGGGATAAAGCAGAGTAGCAATAGGTGGACTGGCAGAGCGATCGATTCTCAATCGCCGTAGAAGCGCTTTCCTCCTGTTTTTTGCCAATTCAACACATGATTAAAGCCGGCGGGACAATTACCATTCATCTGGTAGGAGACAGGAAGAACGGGGCCTCAAAGAAATGTGAGAGCCGATCCATTATGAACAGCTCTCTTCCTCCTCCTTTCTCTGTGGTTAATGTCCTCTTCCTCACTTTCGGCTAGTTTTTACCTCCTCATTCCCTTTTGCTGTCTCTGTCCATATTCCTCACCTCCTAACTGCTCTCGTCTTTCCCCCTCATAGTCCAATCTCTGTGTCTCCTTTGCCATCATGATCCATTGTTGCCCCGGCCCACGATTCCATTGCTCTCATCAGCAACTCCTCCTTTTTAACGTCTCCTTTTTTTTCACACTGTTAACACTGGGATTCGACAGCTCATTTTTCCATTTTAGTTGTTTTTAACAGGACTGTCTTTGTTCACATGAAAGCTGCAGTAGGTACCTATACAGCAACAAAAACATGACTGGAAATTCCCATTGGAACTTTATAAATAGTGAACTTGATCAAGTTACAGAACTTTACAGTTATAATCCGCAACGATGATTTAGTTTCATTAAATATGTTTTGTTTAGCCATAAAGAACAGGATGAAAAAGGAGAATTTTTCAATGTGAGTAGTGTATTTAAATATCTTTTTAAAGCAGGACTGTCCCACGTGTGACTCATTGACCGAGAAGATTATTAAACCCAGCAAATTATGTGGGTGTGTTCATTAAGCTCGGATGGTTGTTGATGGCACTTTTGGGTTGGAAACCAAGATTAGGAAAGCTCTTAGTAGTTGGAGATTTTCACACACCTATAGTTGCAGCAAGTACTAGAATAAAACAAATGTGTGTCTGTAAGCAGTGCAAACACTCCAGACATTAGAAAAATCTATTGTGTGTCTGCTCAAAATAATTCAACAAATTAGCTGATTTTGTGTTAAAATAATTCAACAAATTAGCTGATTGACGATGATGATTTAAAAAAATTAAAAAAATTTCCTCTCTTGCTCAAAAGAAGCAAGGCAGCATTTGCGTGAGTACATCTTCGGCTTTGATGGTAAAGTGACACAATCCAAGGACCAAGAACTTGGCCCTTTACTTGAAAGTCACACAAGCGAATCCTTGTTCATCAAAACTGAGAGGCGTAGACTCTCTTCCCCGACGCAGCAGGAAAGCGTGACTGATTGAAGTTGATTTCCCCTTGCAGAGCTTTGCATCGCAGCAGAATGGTGAAACAGGCAAAGACGGCCGAGTAGACAGACGTGGTCGGGCTTATAAGTAGTAATTCCCACCCTCCGCCTTCTGTGTGATTACACTGTAAACGCGTCAGGCCAGTGAGTGGTCAGCTGTGGAGCTCTGTGTGTGTGATAGAGGTCAGATCTCTAAATTCAGAAGTTGAATTTTGAGGTGGTGACTTAAATTACTTTCCTGTAGAATTTAACCTTATTTCCACTTTTTAACTTCTTGTGTAAACATATTTAGGGGTATTACAACCCCACACTCATGTACAGATTGAGGGGCTTTACACAATGCTCAGTCTCGATCACCTAAAGGACTAATTTTCTGCTTGCAGTGACTACTTACTATTTCTTTTCCCTAATGTTATTTTGATTGTTGCTATGTCTTCTTTATTGCCCATTTATAGGGTAAGACAGATGCCAGTTTATAATGAACTAGATCAAACTAAATTACATCTGCCCTGCAATAAATCCTACTGTCATGGTGGTTAAAGTGTGCAGTTTTTGTTATAGAGAGCTGTTGATTTACATTGTGTGATCATTTTTGGAGGATGTTTTGTCCTGCGTTCTTCTAAGAAGGGTTTATTTAGCCTTACATCACTGAAATGAAATTAATTGGGTGAAATAATGGAAATCCTGTCGGTACACCTCAGCACAGTTCAACAGCAGCATCACAATCTGCTGCCTCCAAAATGACCATACAGTTGAACGAAACAACATTCATGATCTGAACATGATTACTTTCACAGTTTGACTGAACTGCCATCTGGTATATATCATTATCTCTCATTTTAAAAGAGAACAAAATAAAAACAAATGATCTACTGAATATGTTGTTAGAAGCTCAAACTGCTCTTTTTTTGTTTTTGGCACATCTACCTACCTCTTATAATGTCTGAGTGGCCCTAGAGGGAACCACATGTGGTTTTCAGAGGTAATTACCGTTTGCAGTGATATGGAAGAAGAATCAGTCGCTTCGAGCCATTTCAGCATGGATTTCATCCAGTTGTTTGGGTGGTTTAAGTTATGGGAGCAGTGTTGGGGACATTTGCTTTTTATCACTTGAAGGCTTCCCTGCACTTGATGCTGTGTCCAAGGTCCTTTTGCATTTATCAACTCATTTCTTTCGAATTTATTCAAACACACTTTTGACAGGGATGGACCGTAAGCTGCCATTTCAGCATTAAAAGTTGGGGGGAAACAGCTGCAGCCTAAAAAGAGTCTTTAATTGTTGTAAATACCTGCTGTGCAGACTGTAGCACTCAGCATGTTATGGCAGTAACACATTTAACTGCAGTACTGCACTACAGGATGTGTAGAAGTTATTCTCATCGTTCAAATCTTAGTTTGTTGAGAAATTAGATGTCACATGCAGATGATGTGCAGCTGTGTATGCGCTGTTTATCACAGTGCTATTTAATACACACGGTACGTGTGATGTCTGGTGTTCTTGTTTAAGGTATTGGTATTAAAGTTGAGGTGTTTCGTTGTTTTCGGTGTGAGTCACCCTTAACCACCAGGTAGCCTTTCAAATCTGCCTTTTCCCTTTATTTTCAGTGCTCATACTCATCATTTGTACGTACTGTACCAAATTATTTCACTTGTCAATCAGTCGAAATATGCACAATATCACTATAAAACAGTGCAAATCTCCCAAAGTAACGAAACTGATTGATAATTACTGGATCAGCAAATATGATCTCTGGAAATTATTGAGGCTGTTATATCAACACATTTTCTTTTCATTTGAGTCCAGAGTACCCTCTATTCCAATAAAATGCCGAAGAGTACAGAGTGCTTTTTAGGTGACAGACCCTGGTTGGCTGTTAATCATATAAGTGGCACAGTACCAATTAAGCCCCACAGAGCTGGGTGTTAAGGCTTTTAACAGGCCCCAGATTACCCTGGACCACTCCACTAAGAACCTTTAATTACCGTCCTTAGCAGGAGAAGGCCCGAGTCAATGAATACATCAATGTGCGGATAAATTCATAGAGCAGGCTACTTGTGTTTAATTGCCACGATTGACTTTTTATGGAGGTATTTCTCAACAGAATGTTTGAAATATTGTTTGAGAGTGAGAATATGAAACTATGGTCACAGCTGTACTGTATCTACTTTGGAGATGGCGGAAGAGATTAATACAGAAGTACTCGAGCAGATGAGAAGTCCAAAATCTTATCTTGACCTTGAGCTTAATGATCGGCACTGGAAGTTTCACTTTAACTATATGTGAGCAATCAAGATGTGTTATGTAAACCAGATTTGCTAAAAGCTCAGTGGGGCTGTTCTACTGCAAGCGATGCTAATCGCTTTTTTGTATATCTCATTAGAGCAGATGGAACTAAAGCAGACCAGCGTCCAGAAACAATTAAATTATGTGCATGCAAAGTGAAATCATTTGTCAATTATGCTGTCTTGTTGTTTCATCCAATAAGGTTTGGATTCTTTCTCGCTGAGTTTCTCTCTTGGTGTTTCTGCCAGCGCCTGTTATATTTATGATGATTATTCGACACAAGATGACTCTTCTCTTCTTATGGAGCACAAGACATGTCATTAATTAAAGTGGAGAATGAGGCCCTGACAAGGAAATTGAATTCATTATGTGTTTAAGGTGTGTTTGGAAAATGGCAAAATGTGGTAAATTTCTCTTGAGACTTTAGATATGACCAACTATTAAATGTGACAAATTCAATACAGTAGGGGCTGCTATGAAATCACATTTTTCATGATTTATTTAAAAAAACAAAGCTTTTCTTGGATGTAGTTTTTAAAATGAAGAAAAGCTTGAGAAACCTGGCTTTCTCTGTACAACCTATTTGAACGTGTTTTTTTTTATTTGTATTTCAGGAGCTGATAAAACAGACTTTGCATGTGAAAAGTGGAGTTGCTGGATTTTTGCATAGTTCTAATGTTCTCTGAGCAGTCGATGTTCAGCCTCCCTTGTTACTATTATATTGTGTATATAATTATATATATGCATTGAGTATATTTCATGAAATATACTGAATGGGTTTAAAAGAATGTTAAAGAAATCATAGAAACAACTCTTAACATTCCAAGGTTTAAAGCTAAATCAGCAAGGTCATGGAAACGAGCTGTAACTGTCGCATAAGTCACCTTCAGAGTTTACAAGCTTGCATCTCATGATGGGAGTTTTTCAGGCGTTCTAAATTCCTCTTTTTGTCTGTTGCAGCAAAACCATGTAATGCTATTAGTCAACTTTTGCATTTTTACACTCTAGGAGTGCTTCAGAATTTATCTCATGAGGTTTTCTTTCTCTTGGAGCTCACCTTCAAGGGTCTTCGACAGCAGCTTAATTTTTACTATCAGCAGAGCCAAGACTCCTACTTGTTTGCTGCTAAATGATACTCCGCACTATCCCAAATATGTTTTTATTTTAATTTTTTTTTACATTTGAGCAAGTTGTCTGAGGTGTGATGACATTGTTCATTTATTTCACAGCCCATTTCTTAATTGCCATCTTCAGCTCAATCAGCCGTGTCTAACAGTAAATGCAATGCTCACTGCGGTGCTGTTTTGGTTTTTCACTGCCCTGTCTTAGAAACGCACACAAAAACCGACCTGAGCACCAGCACACACACATGCATGTACACATTACATAAGCACACAATGACCAGCTGTCTCTCAGATTGGAACAGCTGGAATTAACGTGTTTAAAAAAAAAAAAATACTAAGAGGTTGCAATCAAATTCTGAGCACCACCAACACAATAGAGGAAGGCATCTGATGAACAGATGGAAAGTCAGGCAGCTGACGGCATGCTGCGTGGTACGAGCCAGACTACGGGCTCCCCAGTCTTATAATAAAGGATTAGTCATGATGGAAATTGCCATGAATGTTAAGTAGCTTGCAGTGGTAGAAGACAAAAATAATCCATAAGGATACAGAGTAAAAGTCCTAGAAGTCCAAAGGATATATATTCAGCAATGGTTTTGAATTTCACAGACATGTTCATTGGTATAATATTTATTTTCATGTTACTAATGATGCTTAACATGTAGGCATCCTTTTGAAGTGGTTGCTGGTTGTGAAAGAACTACTTGACACAACTGTACTGCTGGTTAGTTTTTATCTGATGTGTACCACAAACCTTTGTAATCAGTATCACGTTGTAATGATGAAACACAGATTTGTCGTAGCAGCAGAAAGCCTCCAAAATGATCAGTTGAATTAATGTCTTGAAGGTGAATTATCACCTTCATGAAAGCACAGTTTATCTGGTTTCTGCTATCAGGCAAATGTTGAGTAATAACGGTACACAATGTACTTTCTCTTCATGACTAAACGTACTCCGTTTTGGTCCATTGGCTTTGACAAGCATAGTATTATACGTAGAATCTGCATGGCAATACAAATGTAAACCAATTTATATGTACAGTCACACACATCTGCCATGCGACCAGCTGCTTGATTGATTAGACACTGGCCTGTAATTACAGACAGCGGACAATAGGTCTGCTGCCCTCTGTTTCTCAGACACCCTCACGTTCTGCCTCCATGTGTTTCCAAAGCCACTGACCCGTTGGCTTCTATGTAATGGCCACTGAAACGGGTCATTTTGTCTTACTGCCACAGCCTGGACATTATGGCACGTCAGTATGGGGATTATAGCTCTAAGAGTAATGACCGCTGTTGTGGATCACGGTGTCAGCTAATGACCTTTGCTGTGGGGTGAGGAGAGTGTCCGCCTTGCTGCCTGTGTTGGTTTGTCCATATGTCTGTCCACTTAACGCAGTCCTTTCTCTGAGACCCTAACAGTAGCAGCAATGCATAGATTAGCCCTGAAATCTGGTTTGTTTCCCACTAGTGCTAAAGATGTTAGTGCTCATAGAAGTCAGTTGATTGAAACTGTATTTGGAGAAGTGTGTTTGCCTCCCCCCAGTGCAACACCATCAAACAGTGGAGAAATATTTTGTACAGTTTAAGTGTCCATCTTCAAATTAATGGCATGGCAGTGAAAATCTGATCGTTAATTGTTCATCCATCATCATATTAGTAGATTGATTTTGAATATCATCACCATTTTTCTTCCAGGCTGTTAGTTTCAGGTGTGCTTGCCAGCTCCTCTGTCTGCTTTACAAACTCCCAGACATAGGAATTAATCAACAGATGTCTCGAAACCTCGGTAAACACATCATGAAATTGTCTTCGTGAAGGCATTGGACTTCAGTGATTGTAGGGAAAAAAAACATTTTTATGGGTTTGTGAATGAACTGGCGCTTTTTAAATTTAGTGATTATTTCTTTGTTTGCGAAAAGCTAAATAACTAAGCTCCAACAGCTTTCAGAAGGAATATTTGTTTTTCAGAAGCCAGGGTGTTTGGTTGTGTATGTGCAGCATGTTTAGTGTTATGAATATAAAATGAAATAGTTTTTCACTATATTCATTTTATTAAAATGAGTGGTCTTCCTCCCTGAGGGGTTTGAATTAGGAATGCTCCTTGGTAGCCTGAAACAAGGTTACCACTTAAAGGTAGCATCTCTGAAAATGTCCGATGGGAGTAGAATTTAGATGAGGCTGGAGAGAGGGCATAATCTCCTCAATTTCATTGTTTCCCCATTCCTACATTATTTCCATGAAACACATGCATCTCAAGGCCCTGCTCACAGATTGAATGTGGCGAATGTAATTCTGTCTGTGCTCCCCTGGGTTCTCTATAGGTGTTGGAAACTTGCCTGACTTTAGCCTGGAAAACTTTGTCCCTGATGGGATCTGTGCCACCAATGTAAGTCATAATCAACACTGTCCCCAAGCACAAAGCCTTGAATTGGACGCAGGCGCTTGTGTATGTGTTTGTCTGCTTACCCGCTTGCATTCGTCTGATTGTTTGATTTGTTTGCTTCGTCTTAATTCTTACTGCCTGTTTGCACGATTGTCCGCTCTCTCGGTCTCTCACTTCTATAAGAAGATTGAATCGCTCATTGTTTACATATGAAGTCTTTCACCATGGCAAACTAATGCGACTGTCCACACCCAATTATCTCTGTGCTTCAGGCATCTTGGACTGCATGCTTCTCCCCGAACAAACATTCTTAGAGAATCCTTCACTCGTGTACATGTTTCTATAGCATATACACATACTTGCATTAGTAAACTGCAAGAACATGGGAAATGTGATACAGTTATTCATGCCAAGCCAATGGTTTTTAATAATTTAACCAGATATTTGATGGCCAGAATCATAATAACTAAGGCACAGCTTCATCATAATCACAGTTACAACTCAAGCAGTAGCAGGTTATAGTTTAATAAAGCAGGGGTAGAGAAAGAGGCTAAAGTGGCTAAAGTGCATCTGTGCACTTTTCTAATATTGTGTGTGTGTGTTAAGTGGGGTGAAAGCAGAACCTTGTAGCAGATTTCTCATGCTGTTAAAACATCACTAATACACTAACAGTGGTGTGAGTCTTATTTCAGCATATTAGAATAGTGCTGTAATTAGCACATTAAATTGTGTGCTGGAAACAAAAGGCTTACTTGTAACAGAGTGAGTGAAATGAATGAAGCTGCATGAAAGGCTTTGTAAATGAAGGATTACCAAGTTATGTATTAACCTGAAATTTGGATAACAGCAGTGGCCAGTTATGGACATTAAATGCTTTGTCAATAAGTAGAAAATTATTGGTAGAAGATGAAAGAAAAAGCCCCATCTAAATGCATTTTTGCCATGAAATTATCCTTGGCATCAAAGAAATCAAGGGGAGCATTTGTTTCTTCATGTCGTATCAGGCTGACATTTTGGCACTGGATGATAAAGGAGGTGGCTGAGGTTGTCTCTCTGAAGCGGGTCACCGGCCCTGGCGGAGATGGAGCGGTTCTCATCTGGCTCTGAAGCTGGTCCCCCTGGATCATTGATGTTCCTTTTCGAATTTGGCCCGTCCTCAGACTGCAGTCATGCTGATTAAACAGACTTTTGTCGTTGTTTACCGAGTCTGCAGATGTGTAGAGGGTTTCTCTTTGACCCAGCACAGGCAGTTTGCCCAGCTTAAGTTTTTTGCCTTAGGTAGAAAGCTGGAGGCTGAGCAGATGTGGTCCTCAGTGGACTGTGGGTTTCAAAGAGACTAAGAGTGGACAAAAAACAGTACGTGTTTGCTCTTTACATGTGTGGAAGTCACATACTGTATCTATATATTCCACACAAACAATATCTGCTTCTCTTATCTGTCACAGGTCTTTTTTGACCATTTCGGTTGTTGCACAATCGTTAACACAGAGCTGCCTTGTTTCTTCATTCCTTTTACCAAAGCTTACACAAGCTCAGTTGCTCCAAAGGGAGAAAGTACAAGGTTTTATCTGGTGTTTAATTCTGAAGTTTTGTGTCTGCTTCATGAGCTGTGAAATTTTCTATTGTTGTGGAGGTGAATATGAAGTAGTGAGGTCAGGTTGAAGATGAGGCATTAAGGTGAAGGATAGCAGAGAGGCTCACCAGGCAATTATAACAAGATTAAGAGATTTGAGATGGGAGATGTGGTGCACTCGGATGCTCATGCACATAGGCAGACCAATTTTGCCCTCTCCAACTCTCTCGCCCACACGCAGACACAAAGCCCTGTGATTTACGTTGGCTTATAGACGGAGCTGGCTGGTCGTCTTTACACACATGTAGCAATACAGGAGCCAGCCACCATGTCATGAATATAGATATTGTGACAGGTGAGACAAGTAAAGAGTTGTCTCCTAGCTGTGGAGTGCTGAACTCCACAGTGAACGAGGTGGTGTGTACTATCTTGTTTGTGGCTTGCTCTGCCTCCTCTTTGAGCTCAGGCTGAGCTGTTCTCTGTTCTGAGATTCACTAGGAAAATCGGGGAAATTGGCCAAACAGAATATCTTTTTATGGCAAGTGCACAAACTCATCTCGGCAATGGAACTGATTAAAGTGGGGATGGGGAGGAAGAGTAGCAGGGTGCAGTGTTGTGTTTTTGAAGACAGTCCAAGTCAGTTGGGACAAGAACGTGGCCCAATCTCAATTCTCCCTTTTTGGCACAGCCACTTAGCCCAAATGTCTAATAATGTTTTGCACATTCATGTGTAGGGTTAGGGTGCTTCTGATTCTGTTATTAGTCCTGAAAAAATCAGCAGGGCCACATACTGTAGTCCATCAAACTGAGGTTTCACAGGTGGACTTGAAACTAGTAAATGAATCACAAAAACCCCTTACAAGCAGGCTGCCTAAACGCACTAGTTCAGGGAAATTAGTAAAGCTACTTCTCAGTATTGACTGACAATCAAACCAGCCTCAGAAAACAAGAGAAGAAACAGTAAAGTGTTTCCCTTTGTGTCTCTTGCATTGTTAATAGAGAGCAAGTGAGACTTTTGGAGCTATGACTTTGTCACCGAACAAGGAAACAACAGCGTCAGGGACCCATCAAACTCTTTTGTCCATCCTAAGAAGTTCTACCTCTGTTTTGGATAAAATGCCAAACTACTGCCACTTTTACGCACTAAAATGCTAAGCCAGCGGACTAACGCTTACACAATGCCAAGGCCAGTTTGTAAAATCTTTGGTGTACGTGAAGAACTAATTATTTTCACATGAAAACTATGAACTGATATTGGGCCTCAGTCAAGTCAGAAATCTTGTCAAAGCAAGTCCTGAATTAAGTCACAACTCTTCATTTGAAGCGGAGAGCCAAGGTCTCATAGCAATAAAGCCCAAGAAGTCCTCATCTTTGTAAACATGGTTTATTTCCAGGCTTGTGTTCGCCCATTACATTATCTTAAATAAATAAAATAAATGAATTTCCATTTGGGGTTTCAACATCTGAACCCAGGGGATGGTAGATCTACTTTCACTGTCAGGCAAAACACTCAAAAACACCCAGTTTGACCTTCTCAAGTCAATTAGTCAATACTCGTCAATAGTCCATCACTGCACCATTCTTTGAACATACATCCACTGTTTGCATTGGGAAATGGCGACATTAGCTCATATCTGCAACCCCACAAGCCATTAGTCACTTAAAGGGTTAATGACATGTCACAGATGAGGGTTTCGTCTTGGTTGGCACACATGAATGCTAGCCAGCCCACCTTTAATCTAACCTACTGAAATATGCATAAGACCTCTCAGACGGGCTTTAATGGCCCTTCGTCCCCTCCAAACACACACACTCTCACTCCCCATTTAAGCCTTCAGCCCCCGCCCCACTGACAAATGAGAGGGTGCGCCCTGAATTGCCAAGACAACTCTTTGCTCAAGGTTCTGTAAAATAGATGCTTTGAGGGGAGTTACCTGTCAAAAATGTGTCTTGGCTGCTGTCTGCCAGCTACCTTGTCTTTTTAATAATGGTAAACTATCAGCTCCTGTGAAGCCCGCATCGAAATATCTCCCTCTATTGAAATTGATAGTCACTATAATGAGAAACTTTGTCTTACCTCATAACACTAGATGGGTGCAATTAGGCTTTCATGCACACTGACAGTCCAGCTAAATGCCCCTGCTTTGTATTTAGCAACTAATGTCTGTATGTGCTATTATTACACACAGGGAGGGTAGTGAAACTTACTGACACGGGATTGTTGGCACCAACTTATTTATTTTTTTGTTAGAGTATTTAAAATGTTAATGATGTCGTACAAGGCAGAGATGTTTTTAGTTTGGTCACAAAATGACATAGACTTTTAAACTAGTTTTATTCATGGTCATTCCACAACATTAACCCCATGTAATATTGTAGTTACTAAAGATCTAACAGCAAAGCATTTTTGTCTCAACCTGAACAAACTATGATGGTTCTGTAGTCACATTTGTGATTGTTTCCATTACTGCTAAGTTTCAGTTTGGATATTAGGGTCAGCTTGTCATGGTACTGCCTGAAGAAAAATTACAATTTAAATCTTGGACATGTTCCGTTGTGTACTTTATATTCCGTAAAACTAATCTCAACCACAATATGAGTCACAGAACTACAAAAACATTTTCATCCTCGTGGGTGATTCGTGTTTTTGAAATTAGGATCGTCAAATGTGACATTTTTTTCTGTTAGGACTGTGTTGTGTATGTCACCTTGATTGGCAGACATTAGTCTAGACGTAGAATCGCTTTTAATGTGAAATCGCAGCCTTTCTCTCACTGAAAGCAGGAAGCTATTATTTTAGAACATGTTTCTTGTGCTTTGATTGAACATCTGTAGTAAATAAGGATAATATGTCAATTCAAAAGCCTCTTTCCAAGTGCTTCCAGCCTCCCATCCTTACTTTTTCAACCTGTCTTTCTTCTCCCTCTCACTCTCATATCCCCAGTGGCCCGAGCAAATTGTTGTCCAAAAGCATTTCTCTCATTATTTCCGGATCATTCATGAACATATGGATATCCTGGCGATGACAGATGCGTAGCCATAGTTATTGTAAACACGCCAATAGTATCAATGATGGGAGGCTAAACAGTCGAGGTCGTTTTCTTCTTGCCTCTAAACATGTCAATAATGCTTATTTAAGAGACTGAACCGGGCAGCGCACAGCCAAGTGATTGTCCGCGGATCCATTTGCACAGATACATAGATGGAATCAATGCGCAAGTGAGCTTATGTAATTTGAGTATGAAGTGAGTGATTTACCCTTGGTTTTTCAATTTTCGCATTGACCCCACACAGATTCCCTCTAGAATTATATTAGGGAAAGTGGGATGGTAGCTGGTCCCGTGTAGGGGACAAGTCTCAATGCACTTGGGAACCAAGGTCATCCACTAACCTTCTGTCACCAGCCACAAAGCAAATACTCAAAGGGAAAGATCGCCATTACCAGCTCCCCGAAGGGGGTATCGAGTCAAATCCCACCAGGCGCACATGCAAACAGACACACATACTGGTAAAAGCCCATGGATGAGTTAGTGTGCTCTGTGACAAACACAGTCACAAACATGTCCACGCTCCCCTCAATCCCTCTGACCTCACCTCAATTAGTGCCAGACATCTTTGTTTGGGTTTCCGTGCCTAATTAGCATGGTTCACCACAGAGCAAGCGCTCTGTTAAATTCGCTGATCAAAGGCGCCGAGACAATGTTCCATGTCACACCATTAGAACTGCAATCTCTCTCATCTCTCCAGCTCATTTCACGAAGTCATCTGACAGATCTACAGGAGAAAGGAGGGCTGGGGGTGTGTGGGGGGGCTGTAACATTATGGACAGAAGGTAACAGCATGTAAAACAGAATGCTACAGAGAAGGATACATGTGGAAAGTGAGCAAAACAGACAAACCATGTTTGCAGGAGACACGGAGACGAGATGTGCAAGATGAGAGAAAAATGAGTGACAGTCCACCAAGTGGCAGATGGAAGGAGACGGAGTTTTATAGATTCTGTGAAAGACAAATAAATAAGGAAGGAGGGTAGCGAAGAGGGAAAAACAGTTCCATGGGTATTTATACTGAGGCCAGTTTGAATCACTGTACGCAGATATGTGTAAAGACAGTGTTGGCAGCGTGACCCTCTACCTGTCAGACCTTGCACATGAGAATGCAGCTTAATGGATCTTTGTATACACACACTGCCTATAGAGGCCACCGCAGCCTTCAACACGCATCAAATATTCAAAGCATCTTCTGTTCTCAACACAAACACACCAATGCGCATTTTCTCACAGCCTCTAAGCCATAAATGTCAATATAAAAAGCAACGCTGGCTTATCACCGCTCTTCCCTTCTTTTAGTAAAAAGGGATTGTTTATCTAAATTGCCAGGGAATATTGTGAAACATTTTTCAAACCTCATCATTTGTTATTTTTCAGACTGTGTGCAAATTGACGCATGTGTTAAAAAAGGGGATTGGGGTTTGAAGTGGAGGGAGGCGACCAAATGCACAATCAATCACCACAAAGCAGCCTGCAATGACAAGTAGAAGGTCTCTGACATTTTTGACTGGCTTGATTGATGTGTTTTTTTTTTTTTTTTTTAAGTGTGGGGAAAGGAAGCAGTGTCCAGCTTCCTTTCTGGCGCAGAGCCGAGTGTTTAGCTGGAATCAGCAGTGTGGGTAAGACCTGCGTGTACTTCACCAGCTGGGTGACTCCCATCCAAACATGGGTAGTGAGTCGCACTGTAGCACATTATATTAAAAGGTCAGTCCCATGCTTAGACCCCCTCACTTATTTTAAAGCGGCCCCAACATTAGAACCACTTTTTCATGTATTAATCTACAGTGTCTCCCCAACATCCAGGAGACCCCTTAAAAAGAAAAACAACCCCCCAAAAATCTAAATTTTTATAAATATTAAGCAGATACACAGATTTGTGTGCAACTTCTCATAAAACTTTTTGCTCAGTTTCTGTCTTGTGATAGTTTTACTATCTGATTCAGAACATACAGTAGGTCTTTACAGCTTGCGACCCACTTACAGACCAATGTTTGTCTAGCAACAGTAACTAAAGTAAAGAACTAATTTAATAATCGGTTATTGAGAAAGGGTTTTGTGTAGAGGATAAATAGTTTTCAGAAAGACTTAAAGAAAAGTATTACAGACCAACATTATGTGACAAAACGCCGTGTCTGCATTAGGCTGGGTAAATCTGCAACTGATACATTTCTCCATTCAAACCGGAGCTGTTTGCGATCAGCCATTAACTTGTGTAAATCTGAGACTGCTGCCTCGGTGCTGTAATGTGCACATGGGGAAACAGCACAAGCAGAAACGCTGCAGTATCCAAACAGATGGTAGCAGGAGTGCAGCAAAAAAGTTTGATTTGCTTGTTTTATGACTTAAAAGTTGTTGCGCGCTCGCTCGAAGTGGAGGCAGAAATAATAAACAGTTTCTTACTTACTTATTTTTTTTGTCAGTCCTCCCACATGCTAAGGAGATAATTTGGGATAAATAGGGAAGTCTTGGGGTAGAACAAGTTCAGTATGATGGTTTTTCTAATGTCGTTCCAACATAAAATACATCCTTGTTTAAAACAGCATTTTATCTTGCTATACTGTACAGATGTTGTTTATACAAAATGTTCATAAAGACGTTTTAAATGGGAAATGACCTGTCGGTGACAGTGTCACCTCCACTGTATCGTGCATTCATTGTTATAAGTGGAAGAACATTGGGAAAACACGGTGATTTGCAGATTGAGGAGAGAGTCTGTCTGCTAGAGATACTGTACTTTACAATGCGGTAACAACATAGTAGCGCACCAGAGAGTGCAGTTTTCTTTTCCACTTAATATGTGCCATGAAGTTCTAAAAATGAGAAGTCACATTCTTTCTTCACTCCTCAAGCTATTTTCTGTGAGTGCTCTGTTTCACGCCGTTCTTTCTCTCGGTGTAAAGGGTGGCGAGGCAAGGTGACATTTGAAAAGTGCATTTCCCTCTTCGCTCTGTCAATCTGCTCTTTTTTTCTTACAGACAGTCCCCCCTTCTGACCCCCCTACACACACACACACACACACACACACACACACACACCTCTACCTTCTCTCTGGGCATTGACAGTGATGTCCCTGGTTAACACTGGGGCTGTGTGTGTTTGGTAGGCCAGTGTCCAGGCAGGCAGGTGGCAGTGTGACCCGGGGGCCCATTAGGAATCAAACCCAACATCAGATCTGTCATATATATTTTTTGATGAGCTGTAGGACATGACTCTGTCACCCACTGATGACAGGCTGTCAACACCTGTGTCAAGATGATCGATTAACAGATTGAGACTCAAAACCTTGTCCTCCTCCGTTCCCTCTTTTCTTTACATTGATTGAGAATGGGCTACAATCATTCATATTTCCTTTCACGACAGCAACAGCTTTGTTTATCTCCCCGTTGACAAGCTTGCACTTTTGGAAGTTAATTGCTTGGCTCATTAGCTTTTTGAGTGTCTATGGATTGGACACGAGATTGTGTTTTAAAAGGCGCCGTACGAATAGGGAGATGTTTAACTGTGAAAATGATGCTCTCCCAAACTGGGGCATGTAATAGCCAGAGTGGTTCGGAAAGCCCCGTGCGATCCGTTCATTCCACTCATTCATTTTTAATGGCCTTTGAAGAGAATGCTTGCTTTCCATCACTAGCGCCATTTTGGCACCGTGGTAAACAGATGGATACTGACAGTGAGAAAGCATCTCACAACGAGTGTCTTGCACCGCTGTGTCTCTGCCTTGATAGAATGCAGCAAGCCTTCACCCAGTATTTCCTTTTTTTTTTTTTTTCGCCTCAGGGTGGCCGGTAAAATAAACACCAGATATTATAGGGATTTATACAGCAGAGAAATGGAAGGAAATACCAGTATGAAGTTGACAGCTTTCCTACCGCAGTCACAAATAATAGCTCTGAATGCTCTCAGGTTGGTGGTTCACAGCGCTCGGGTTTTTATTGCTGCTCCTGCTGCCTTTTGTAAAGGCGACTTGGTTTCAATTTTAAATGTTTAAAAACTTTAAAAGAAACCACCTCCCTCTTCCTCCCCACTCTCGTCCGTTGCCAAATGCAGAATGATCACGTGCCATTTAGGTGACATTTGCTGGTAAAGATCGACAGACATAATGTGGCGTATTTTCAACCAGACAACTGTACCAATCACTGCAGCAGCGCTGACAAATTGATGTTTCTGTGACTTCAAATGCATAAACAACCGATTCATTAATGGCTTTCTGCTGATGGCTTTTGATCAGCCCAAAGCGACTGTGCTCAAGGACTCGTTGAAGGTTGTTATGTGCAGATCTGTGATTGCTGTGTAAATCGATTATGGCAACACCTCCCTCCGAGGATGCTGTCGGAGAGCCAGGCAGCTCCGAGGCGGCCTCAGCGCCAAGGGCCATGTTTACATCACAAACGAGCATATAGCGCAGGCAACAATTTACACGTGTTTGCAACCCGTGCACACACACGGTCACAGGCTTGCTTTTAGGCCACAGCTACTTCCTTTTTATGTCGTTGCTCTGGTTTCATGGCATATATTCAGTATAGTGGTGGAGTCTCAGCTGCTCTCATCAACCACTGCTGGCAGCCATTTTCTGCAAACAAACTCGATAAACCCACTGTTTAGTATCTGCCCAGCACCAATCTAACAGATGAAAGCGGTAAAAGAAATTGATTTGCATCTATCAAGCAGAAGACACAGATATTAGGTGGTTAGTTGAGCTAAAGATTAAAAATTTGATACATAATATAAAACTTCAAATGAATGCAAATATTGCACCAATGAATGCAAAGATTGCACCATGTTTTTCCCCACCTAGTGCTCAGAAATCAATTGACACAGGTTTGATTTTTATTTTTTTTTTTGTAGTAATGTCATGAATTTCTCCTTCCTAATGAGCAGCATGTTTGATCTGTCTGCCGAAGCGTAGTAAAATGTCTTTATTGTCAATGTTTTGTGCTTTAACAAACTGTAATTTCGACCTGTTGACGGTTGCCAGTCTGCAGCACAAAGCATGAATCAGTACGAAGGCCCGCTGACAGCCTTGGGCCAACCTCACTTAGGTGTACACCAACCGTGCCTGTGGGCTACTTTCGGAAAGAGACGGATATGTGAAGAGGAGGCTGTAACGGGCGCGTGGATTGTGAAAGTATAAAATGAGAGGCAGCTTGAAAGAGAGAAGCATTTAGAGGGACAACAAGAACGATGGGTAGAGAGGGAGGCAGAGCACCAGGTGAAGTTATTTTCAGTCTTCTGAGGAAGGCAGTGGCTGTTTTGTCAGCTCCTACACACCGAGGGTTATCTGTCTCCCCCAGCTGTGCCACCCAGCTGTCACACGCTCCACACGCTCCACTCTGTCCTGGCATCCTGGCACACGACTCTCTCTGCCCACCATTATCTGCCTGTGTGTGTACTCCACATTTGTCAGCCTTTACGCTCGCAGATTATTAGCATGGGTAAGAGCAGGTTCAGGTTCATTTAAGAAGCACGAGCCAACATCAGAGTCTCTCCGTGCCCTTTTGACCTTCTCCAAAGACAGTTGACTGTCTCTAGCTACCAACCCGCCGTCTGTTAAGATCCTTCTGACTTTCAGTTAATCAGGTCATTCTGTACATGATGCAAGTTTTGCTTTCAAGGCAGTCTTGGAATCTGTCTGCCCTCATTTTCCCAGCGGAAGCCATGTGTCTTCTCGAGACACCAGGCCAATCTGCCCGTCCCCACTGCTGCTCACACCACCCCAGCCCCTCCGGGTAAGAGCCTCAATTACCCAGAGCCTATCACCCCTAACAGCCACTTTGCAGCCAACCACCTGTGACTCGGACTGTGGGAAGCACTGGCTGTAGCCTGGTTGTGTGGAAGGAGAACAGCCAAAGCCTTGGGCTGGCCAGCCAACCATTGATTAAGGGAATCAGTATTGATTAAGGGAGCAGGGGACATCTGGAATGGACCAATTTATGTCCCCACATCAATTATTCAAATGGATGCCGCTGAATTGGATTAGAGGACGATCTGACTGCCATCGTTTCTACCCCTTTACAATCTGTAGCCTCTCAGCAAGATGTCGTCACGCGTCTCCCGACAAGTCAGCCCCTTGAAATGCAAAGTTTTAGTTCACCACAGGGACGTTTACTGCATATGCAAATGGCGCAAGTCACTTTGCTCTGTCCAGATTTACTCTGTTTAATTAAGCACATCGGGACCATGCTAGGACAAGCATGTCTTAGCCCCCAATCACTGGCTAATGCCTATAGTCGATTGGAGGCCCACACTGTGTTGTCAGATTTGTTTCTCAGTTTGACCTTCTGTCTCTATGTTGACATCTTGAGGGTTTGAATGCGGCGCAGAATGGCACAGCCTGCTGAAGTCTGAGCCAGAGGGTTATTCATATTCATAATATTGGTGCTGGAGAAGCTGTGAAAATGTGCACGGCTTTGTTCGCGTACGGTGGGTTTTTTGAAGGGTAAGGGTAGAGGGTATTTGCGTTAATCTTTGTGTGAATGTGCCTGTTGGGATTCGTCTTTGTGTATCATGCAGCAGTCAGTCCACAGAGACGGTCCAACTCGGAGCCCAGCTGATGGGCTCCTGTCCATTGTGGACGGGCTAACATGGTGGGAATGAGTTGTGTGACTGAGCCAGGGACAAAAGCCCACAGGTGTCTGACTGTGATAGAGGGCTGCCCTTTGTGTGCTGCCTCACAGGAGCAGCTCACAGAAACACTGATTCCTTTGACAATGATTGATGAATGATTTTTTTTGTTGTTGTTGTTGATATAATATGGAATAGAATAGTACATTTTCATTAGATTTTATTCCGTCATTTTACTCTATAACCTATTACATTTCTTAAAGTATAAAAATATAAGCAAAGTAAATTAAAGGAGCTTCTTAATGTAAGAGCAAGGCCTAAATAATATGAAAATGTGAAACTGGTATGGTAGAAATGCACTTTGTGTGAAGGGTTTTGAGATGGTTAAGATTAGTAAGCCTTTGTGTTTAGTTTGAAGGATTTTAGCATTCATACCTGTGTTACACTGCTGTAATCAATTATCAACGCAGGGATTCACTTACACGTCCAACACGTGCACCTGAAACCAAGTAATAATCCTTTCAATGTACTTGTCAACCACACAATCAATTTACTATGTTGTATAGGCTCATGCAGCTCTGGTAATTTGCGTGTCGGTGAGAGCATATGGTGCGCTAGCCCACGGAGCAAATGTGCAGTTTAGAAGGAAGTGCAGGGTTGTTATTGATTAGAGACTGAAATGGGGAAAAAGATTTGTGGAGCTCATACGCGAGTGTGTGTTTGTTTGTGGTACAAACACTTTCCACACTCACTTGTGGGGCACATCATCCGAAAATTACTATACAGTAGGTCAATAGAAACTCCCCACGGGGTAGTAAAAACAAAAGTGTGTGTGTGGGCATGTCTTTATAGCCTTGGTTGGACAAATTTTGTTTCAGTTCCATTGTTGTGTTGTTTTGGTGTTGTGAGGACATTTTGACTGATCCACACAACGTCAAAAGGCTTTTTGATGGTCAAGACTGGGCTTTAGGGATTCGGTTGTGGTAGTTAGGGGCTAGGGATTGCATAATGTCAATTAGTGTCCTCACAAGTATAAAGGGACAAACATGGGAGTGTGTGTAGGCAGAGACAGGCTGTGTAAGATCAGCGGTGATGTTGAGGATGTGTCCAGATCTTGCTGTGCAGAGCGTTTCTGACCGTGAGCCCCAGATGGATCCATGTGGTGCTCGTCGTCAGGCAGGGTCACAGTTGGAGAGGACGTGTCACAGATGTAGCTTGGTATGGATCAAAAGTGTAAACGGTTCTCAGCATTTCCCACTGTTTGACCTCACATCAGTGAGCAAAGGGAACCGTAGTCAGATCCATCAAACTTACGTCGTCTCAGCGTGAAGGTTACTCCAAGTGCTCAAAGTATTTGGTTTGAAGCCGTTTGACAGACTCTTCATTTTCCATCTGTAGTGTTTAGGGTGTTTCTGGCTCTAACGTTGCGTCTGTCGGATTTCTTCCCTGCTCTGTCCCTGCTGCTGCCACCAGCAACACAAATGTTTACCAAGACCGAGCAGACGGAGGAGAATGGACTAATATCCGTAATTGCTCCCATCTGCTCGCTTGCAGTTGTCAATATCTCTGAGTCCACTGCTGAAATTAGACCTGTCAACCAGGGTCCAAGCTGTACTCCTATCATCAATCCGTCCGTCCATCCGGACAGGCAGTTGACGCAGCAGCCAGTTCCCCACACGGCGAAACCTCACTCCAAAACGCGAAGTCACAAGCAGTGTTTGGCGAGGATCATTACAATGATATTTATTTGAACAAACCAAAGAGACAATGGCTAAGTCATTAGATAAAGCAGCGTCCTCCTTCGTCTTCTCTCGGAGCTCCAGTGTTTGAGACACATCACAGCCATGAGACAGACGGCACCTGCTGCATTTTGAAAGGTGATCTGTATGTGCAGTCGTCATAAATGATTAAATATTTAAACTTTACGATGCGTCCCCATGACCGAACTCCATCACGGGATCGCCATGGCGATCTCTCACATCAGTGATGGCAGGGTGGGGGGGTTTGGGGTGAAAGGGCTGCAGTGATCATGGGAGTGTGGAAAACTACCCCTGGTGTGAAGCAATCATAGACAGCTCTCTATCATTCTGCCCCCTTCGCTGCCTCAATCCAACCTCTCAACCCGTCACCCCTCAGACTTGCCTCTCTCCTCCCTTCCATTATTCCCAGCTCACTAGTCAGGAAATTAGGGTGACACTTGGCAGGCCTCCCTCTCCACCTCTCTCTTTCTCCCCCCTCCGCCGCTCCACCTTCCCTCTTTCTATTTCTCACCCATTACTCCCAGTTCACTGCTTGGTATATGGAGGGTGACACTGGGCCAATTCAATCTCTCGTCGCCATCAGCCACTCAGCCTGCCCCGGTGCCACAGCCTCCCATCTATGGGCCCACTCCTCCAGCAGGTCAGCACTCTGTTTTCTACACTTCACACCTCCCCTGGCCTCCTTCGCTACAGAGAACTTTCTATTTCCTCATCTGTCACTCATGTTTTCCATTTACCTGTCCTTTTTTTTGCTTACCTCTGGCTTTTAAAGACCTGTGTCTCGGGGAAGGTGTTATATCAAGACAGTCTTGTTGAAGGAGTGTTGAGATGTGCTTTACTGCGTCGTGTGGAGAAGCTGATGTTGTGTTGTGTGTCTTGTGACATAACTAAGCATGTGTGTGTTTACTGCAGAGCTGTCCAGCTAAGCTTTGTAGCGTGACATTTGCTCACTCCTTGATTTACTAAGTGACTTCAGGTCTGCCGGACTGGCCTCACACGGAAGAATAATCCCGATTTACTTAATCTTTACCAATGCCTGCGTTTTTGCTCAGCCTGTATTTTAATGACCTGGGTTACACCACATCATGAAAAGCCTCTCATTAACGCAGAAAAAGCTTTTGTAACCTGCCTCTTGACACTATCAACACAATCCACAGATTTACCTCACAGAGCTGTTTTCAGTGCAGCTCAGATTAGGAGCTAAGCAGCATTTGCATCACTTGTAGTAGTAATAGGCTGAGTTGGAGCCAGACACAATGAGAGGTCCAGGCCCAGTGAGCCAGCCTTACTCATTAATTAGAAAACTCACTATCAGCCAGTTTGGGACTAGCAAATCCAACTTGGAAGGCAGAGTGGACACGTTGTCAAAGTTTGGAGGAAATATGTAAATTTGCATCTGTATGATATAAATTCAGCCCTGCTGGATCATGTTTGTGCATTTCTTCTTTGCTTAGTTTCAACTTTTTAAAGAATTCATGCTGGAAAAATTGTACTTTAAGTGTATAATTAAGGATACTAACCGAACACCTAATTGCATGCACCTGGCTCCGTATATTTCATATCTGCCACTAGCTGCTTCTGACAGACCACCCCAGTCTTCAAGTGAATTTCCAGGCTTTCAGTTTATTTCCAACTGGCAGACACGTTTGTCTTTGTCCTGCCCAATATGAGCCGGTTTTGTTATTGGTAGGGGAGCTGCTTTGTAAGCCAAAGTAAATCACTGATGACAATGATTTCGCCTGAATTGGGTGTCAAACTGTGCACTAGGCTTCTGCCCCTTCATATTTTTACCAACTTTATTTGACTGAATATTGATTATTAACAAACACAAAAGAGGAAAGAGAGAACAGAAGAAAAAAGGATACAAAGGTGGCGGTATTACCTCACATCAGATCTGTAGCTCCCAGCACATGAGCTGTGTGCTCACTCTTTGAGAGATCCAAGTACAAAATGTCCAAGAAGGACCGAGTCCAATGTTTGTGGTGAAGGAGTGAGGTGGTTATTGTCTTGTTAGCAGCTGTTACCCCGGTCAACAACATCCTTTTCTGACATTTTGAAAAACCTCACTGTGGCAAATCATGAAAAAAAAAAAAAAGTTTGTGGGCTCAGGCACAGACAAGAGCTGTGACAGTCCAGGAGCCCCTTATTTCCAAATGAAATAGCAGTGGGGAGTCCCACATCACAGGCATGAAAGTGGCAGGAGAGCTGATGGAGCCCAATGTAGTAAAATAGTTTCAAAATGAATTTAGAGGAAATTATTCCGAATTACAAATATAATGTATAAACAACCATTTGTCGAATATTAGACCTTTCAAGAAACACATTGCACATTTTGCTCATTTGCACTAATTTTAAAAATATTTTTAATATGTTTCTGTTTTTGTTTGGGGCGCTGTAACAAAATAATTTCCTGCAAAGAATCAGTCAAGTATTAGATAAAATCCTCTAGAAAGCACAGTTAAAAGGAAAAAAAAGGCTTTACTTGCGTGTCAAAGAGCGTTTCCTCTTTCTTGCTGGAGATGCAATGTGGATCAGGTTGTCTGGGTTTGGATGTGGGCCTGACGGTACCGGTGCGAGTACCTGATCAGCTCAGGGTCCTGCACTTGCAGATGGCGTCTTTTCTTCTGTTCTTCCGTTTTACTCGCTTGCAGTTTTATCACAGGCTAAGATTGGCTGAATTAGGGAAGGTGTGTGATGAATGGCTGAGCACGTGTGACGATTGACAGCATTAGCCACACATTTACACATACCTGATAGAGCAGGAGTAGCCAACCCTGGTCCTTGAGGTGTGTTCAGTCAAAAGCTGTGATTTAGAAAATGAGGTGTGTGTTGCACGTCCAATTCCTGTCACGCAGTAATGAGCCTGTGGTTCGGATCACATGTGGAACTCCTTGTTGGTGTGGCTTTTGATATCGGAGATTCAGGCGGCGGCCATCTGGTGTTTGCTCGTTCTCTCCAGAGTCAATTTTCTAGCTCTTTTTCTTTATAAATTCTGCCTCTCCTCCCCCATTAGTTCACATGTTTGCGCCCAAACAGCTCTGGAGTCAAACATGTGAACCTCAGTCCTCCGCCGAGGTCTCTTAGAATTTATGGTAGAATGAGTTGATCAAAGGACCTGATTGTCAGTGGAGGACAAACACAGGGTGTGTAATAGAAGCACCTGGGTCTCGGTGCGTGGACACTGATCCTCCAACAATGTGCACAGGGGATCATTAAGTTTGCCCATAAGGTGCAGCTTGTGGACTGTTAAATAGGTTCTGTGAAGGTAATTGAAACGAATGTGCTGATGGCCTGGATTATTAGAAGCACCTTTAATGTTCCCAGGTGGCATCCCGGTAAGATGCTTGCTTGAGTGATACGCTGGCAAAAAAGACGTCCTCAAGTCTCCAAGGATATACTGTACTGGATTAAAGAGGGCAGCAAGGAGTTGATACTGTCGGCCGAGGATGCTTTTGTTCTAGATGGAGATGTAGAAGTCCTATGTAGTCGAGGGCAGTGAGTGAATCCTGGGTAAAAAAAGAACATTTTACTGCAGCAATGTGAGACTGCGGAGAGATGTAAAGGTCTAAATAATTATCGAAGTCTCAATAAATCTTGTGAAGGATGGCCAAATAGTTCTGCAAAAATATTGCAATATAGGGAGGGAGGGAAACTGTTTAGTATGTGCTAACACATTAGTGAAAATCTCTTCTATCTTAATGGTACTTTCATCAATTCCCATAGAGAAACCTGAATGATCTTATTTTTCTCTGGTGTTGACCTTCACTGTTCACAAAACGATGAGGGAATGGGATATGGGACCTGCTGGAAATGGTTGAAAATCCTTTGAGAGTTTCGAGAAAGATGATAGGAGCAGATTGAAACTAATGTTAAATCCTCATAGTGAACCAAACTCTTCACTTACTGTATGGGTAAAAGATGTGGGACAGATTGAGAGAGGTCCTGGACAATGGCCAAGATCAGATTCTAGGCCAACATTTCTAGGCTGAGCTCAGAGGACAGCCTTGGCACGAGGATCTGGTAACAGGAAATAGAGAGAAGGGGACTTGTAGCATCGGTAATGTGCAGTAGACTCTCCTAACGTTGTTGTTATTGTCCCCGTTAAAGATGCTTTTCTATAGCTACAAAAATCATTAAGTAGAAGAAGAGTCCAAGCACAAAAAATTTAAATTTACTTTGCTGAGTTACTTACTTTTTTAACTCAGCGAGATCATTTGGATTATCAAATTTGAAAAGGCTGAGCACATTCAGCTGACATCAGAAATCATCAAAGTTTGCATCCTCTTATTTTTAAGTAACAGAGTAAAACAAAGAGTGTTGTTTTTTTTAATCAACTAATACTTAACACACATTCAGCTAGTACAAACGTCCCTACGTCGTCAGAAGTAACAAAAAATGCTTGAGGTGTATGAAAAGAAAGTTGTCGTAAAAGAATTGAACTATTTTATGTGCAAAAGCTCCATCCCTCTCAGGAAATGACTGATTAACTTGAATTAATTTGTGATGAAGGAACACTTGCACTAACTCAGTGATTTAATTAAGTTGATTTAAAAAAAGTTTGTTACATTTCAAAATAAAGGGATGCAAACTTTTGCGTTCAACTGTATGGAGTTTTCTGAATTGTTGAAGTTAAAGTGCTGGGAGTTGTAGCAGTACTATTAAGGACAGTGATGACACTTGCATCAGAGACAATGATCCACTACAAACTCAGTCTAAGCATGTTCTGCATTGAGCCTTGAAAGGTTTGTTTCCACTGCTGCCATGTACATTATGGAACCGTAGTCTAGGGACATCCTGTTTGAATCCCAGTCTCAGCCTGTCAAATACCGCAGCACATTATCATTCTTCCATGTACATTCTTCACTTTGTCACAGTGCTGACTCGGCTCCTTATCAAGGAGAATCCTACAAATGTTTAAGGAAAAACATATTTACAGCTCTGTGAACACTCTTTGTTAATGATTGTCTCTGGGAAAATGTGGGGCCGTGTGTATGTGTGTAGTTCTGTAGATACTGCTTAACGAGGACCAAATTTTGTTTTTTTTTAACAACAGAGACGATATTTTTGTGGAGTGAGGACATTTTTGAGGGTCAATACTGGGTTTTAGGGTTAGGTATTCAGTTGTGATGGTTAGGGTAAGGGGCTGGGGATTGCATTACGTCAGTGAGTGTCCTCAGAATGATAGAGGTACAAACGCGTGTGTGTGTGTCACATGTAGTGAAAGTTGCAGCACCACAGATTTGCATCAGTGCCAATTCAGGTGTCATGTTGCACAGAGGACTCCAGCTTGGCGTGTGACGTTCTCTCTCATGTAAAACCTACATGACTTATCATTCTCAGTGGTACAATACAAAATCAGGCCATAATGTGTAAATTTATTGGATAACATTATGAATGATTTAAACTATTTGCACCTTGCTTTTCATAGTTGGTGTGATGTGTCTCTGTTCTGCAGTTGACAGCACAAGGACATGTTAGAACATAGATTACAGCATACATGGGGTTTCTATCTGGCATTAGGAGCCCTGAGATGGCCTCAGCATCCCTGCTGACCAATTGCTGCGGCACGTCACAAGGTTCGAAGGGAAAATTAGGGTAATTTGGTGAGACACAACATAGTGGATCCAGAGCCATTACCCAGCTGCATTTGTTAGTGGTTATTGCTTCAGATTTTATATAACAGTGCGTAGAAACGGCATGAAGCTGACACAAGCCTTGGACTCATTTTAGCCCCACCTTTCCATTTAGACAAAAACACTCAGAAAGTACTTGGTTTCATAATAAAGTTTATTCTATATTACAAATAGTATTTTGTTCTTGACTGCAAAATAGGAATGCATTATATTTACATACACAGGTATACAATTAATTATAACAAAGTTAGAGAAGCTCGCCTTATATCCCCCAGATTTCGTTTTTAACTCTCGATAAGATACTCTTTATCGCTCAAATATGGTCTAGTAAAAGTCTTTTCTAGCATGTCTCTGTATCACCCGCTATAACACTGAGCTAGGTGGACATTTTTATTTCCTACAAAACGTTTGAAGGTGGAAACTTTATCTGTGCTCTCGGCAACGCAAGGTGGCTGCAAGCAGACAACCTTGGTTGCGGGGGAAGACACAGAGCAGGGAGAAATGAAAGACGGGATGTTACACTCGAGGGCAGATTCACAATGACAGTCCAGGAATATCACCTTGTGGTATTCATTAACACGTGCCTGTGAGGGGAAACTCTGGATGTATAGACACAGTGTACAGTGGCTACATGAATGAAAGACTTGATTATTATTTTTTTTTAAGGTATTTCAATTTTATTTTTTATAATGTCAGTCTTGCATAAATTAGTCCTCCAGTGGTTAAATTATTCCTTAGTCCCCTCATTTTCCAATTATAAATGAATATACTTGATATGTTTAACATGTCCAGGCATCAGCTTGTGAATGTGCCCCTTCAAGTTTAAACGGCGGACACTGATCATACTGTATAACTGCAGACGGTAGTTAATGGGCAGCGAGTTGGATATCTCACATACGTAACACAAGGGCAAAACAGTCACTTGCCAAACTAAGTTTTTTTACATCAAGCCTGTAATTCTTAATAGATGTTCGTTTCTGCCACTTGTTTCTAATTGAAAGGGACAGTAAAGTTTGGGATCAACTGACGCCAACTTAGAGCAATAATGGCAATAAAATGATAAATTTAACGCAGTAGAACAAAATAAAGTGAAATGGCAGCAAATACAGAGCAAGTTTAAACTCGCCTGTCCTTGTCTAATGAAACTAAAACAACAGCTAAAATAACCCGGCGGGCTGCTACTGACAGAGTTAAAGGGACAAGAAAGATGGTCGTACTGTAGAAGTTAAAAACAGGGTTGGCTTGATGTGAGATCCATAACCGTGTAAAAAGTTGGCTTGTAAATGAATTAAACGCCCTAGATGTAGAACTATATAAATATCTTTGAGCAAGGCAGTTCCATTTCATACCATCCAAGTAGGTCAACATGCAACGGTATATATGTTTTATTTAGCATTTAACACTCGACAAAAACCATGGGCATGAAGGTCTGCGGTAGGGACTAAAATGGATAAAGGTTCCACCTTAAACGAAAGTTATAGTTTTTATTACATGAACAATCCACTTTTTCCATCTCAATTCTTCCAAGCAAAAGAAAGATAAAAGAACACATCCACATCATCATTGCAAGGCTTAATCTTATTTTTCATTTTTTTTTTTAAATAAGTTTCTTAAATTGTTTACGTTTTACATGCGCTTAAAAAGCCAATAAAGGACCCAAGGTGGACCTAGGGCGGTCTTCACACATTCACATCACCACATGGGGCACGTTGTCAAGGCAAAAGAAAGGGCAGAGGTCAAAAGATACGGAGGGCGCCTCCATCTCTCTTTCAGTCGCACTCTCCGATAGTGGGGATTCACATCCAACAAGTCTTATCTACTAGTAATGTCTATCATTTTGTGTTTATCCTGCCGTGATGCTCAGTTCTTGTTCTCTTCCTGCTCTGATTCTTTTTTTTTTTTTTTGAGGCTTTGAGAAGGCTGCCCCCTGCCGCCACTGAGGACAACTACACTAATACAGACAAAAGCGCCTCAACAGTTACACACTCAAGAGTTGGTGTTTTGCCGTATGCAACTAGCTACAATCTCCAACGCTTGTGTGAAACGAAAAGAAAACTGCTAAGTCAGGAGCCGGACACAAGGTTGTATGGTGTGCCGAGAGCCGGAGAGACCCGGGACGATGGAAAGAGAAAGGAGGGTCGGACCACCTCGCCCACAGAGCCTCTCACCTCGACACACTGAGGTCAGAAAAATCACACAGGTTTCTTAAAGTTCCAGTCACTTTTTTTTTGTGCTAGAAGTGGTTGTCTTTTACATAGTCCTTTTTTTTGTCAGTTCCTCAGTGGCACTTTACAAATACATTTTTGACCGTTTTGAAAATTTCAAGCTCCTTTGGTTTTTGGCTGACCGACTTAGTCCATCTCGTTTGATTTCTCCGCACAAAAGTCTTTAAGTGAGAACATCCTTGGAAAGATGTGCTACTGTCGGAGCACAGAGGCCCTTTTGGTAGCAGACAGCCGTCTCTGGCTACGCTGTGTTGAATCATTCTTCTTATTTTCAACGATCAACAATTAGTTTCCCAGTACATTTCAGTCAGCTCTTCCCTTTACCTCCTCCAGGTGTAGATATCTGGGCAGTCACGATGTTGGGCAGCTGCTGATTATGTGTGTATCTGTGCGTGTGTGTGCTTTAATAGACCGTCGCATTGGCGACACAGGATTGGAAGTGGCATGAGCCAGACAAAGACTGCTCCTGTTGTTCGTATTAGCAGTCAAACACTGTCTTCCAGAGTTGGTACTGTGCTTCTTAAAGAGGATCCAACTTGGGTCGGGGCCTCCGGGGTTTCGTCTAATAAGTAAATTTTGCAGTAGGCACGTAAGCCAAATGGAAGCAGAAATCATGAGCATTTTTTTTAAGTAAATGTATGCTGGCCAGAGAAAAAAGTGTGAATGTTGCGAAGTGGTACAGGCCGGGGATGCTCTGCTAAGTCGAGTTTTAGTATCAGTCACATTTCGATCGAGCAAAGTTCTGAGAAGCACTAACCCCTCCTACCCCCATCAGATTCTTTTCTTAAATACAACTCCAGCTACATTGAAAAAAACACGAGAACATTCTAGGTTTGCCTGGGCTCACCCCAAATTTCGCAGATATGTATGCTTCACTTGTAGGTACAGTGTAAACTTGGCAAACCATCCTTGCATTAATTTTCTTCAGAAGTGTTAATTTGGCTTGCAGTCATCATTTCTGATGTTTCCTCTTAATTCGCTATATTGAATATAGAACTACAATAAACTGGACACTAGAGATGGTTTTAACTATCCTATTTTGTAAAAAGTTCTCAAGAAAATGGACACCCAACGTAGTGGTTTTTAAAGAATTACCTATTGGTGTAAATTCTTGAAGGCAACATAAAAATGTTTTTCCCCTCGTTTCTTCCAGCAAGGGGATTGACATATGCCAATATGGCCAGCTTTCAAGCAATCACCCCTTGAAGCTCTCCCTGTGGTGGAGCTGAGGGATCCCCACATTGCACTGTGGGAGAAGCCAAGCTCAGCCCGGAACCACCCCTCGGATATGTTCAGGTAAACTAGTCTATGCAGCAGTCGATGAGGAAAACAAAATATTTCTTGGGGAGGAGGAAGCAGAAAAAAGGTCAAGGAAGAAGTCGTCTTTGAAAGGCGGAGGGAGGAAGTCACATGATGAAAAAGATGGGGACAGATCTTCGCTCAGGCACGGCTCGGTTTCTGACGGGGTTTCTTCCCAGTGCGCCCTGGGAAGTGCGGTCCTCAGCTCTCCACACTCATGAAGGTCACCACCTGCTCCAGCTTGAAGGCCAGCCTCTGTTTCCTGGCTGCATCATCCTGCTCCAGTGAACACACAATCTACCAGCAGGACAGTGAGGTAAACACAGATACGCAAAAAGGCATTACTCACACTGCAGTCAGTATGTTCACATCATCACTCTGATCCTAAGGCAATTAAATACCGCAGGTTTAGTTTTAGTTTTCATCCTAAAATAATTTCTCATGGGTAAAGTCTAACGTAATCTAGATTCAACTATTAGTCTCACTGCTCCAGGTGTTTTCTTCATTCCAAACTGCTCAGTTGAGAAACGTTGACCCCTCTTAAATGCTCAGAAAAGCCTCAACTCTTACAGTGTCGTGATGTAAGAGTCAAACTGTGCGATTAGAAGACCTTTCTAAACGTAGAATTTTGGAAGGAAGAAACACGTCCCCAGTCGAGCAGTCTGGCTGATGTGGTTTGTATTTGGACAATGACAAAGATCAATGGCAAAGATGAAGAAATTAATCCAGGTTTCAAACTGATGGACATCCATCATTGGTTTTAGTGTCTGTACAGGAATGCAATCACTCTAGACCTGGGCTGTCGAACTCCAGGCCTTGAGTTTCCACATCCCTGCTTGTTTCCCAACTGCCCCTGCACGACCCTCATCTTGCAGCTCCTGAGTGACTGAACACACCTGATCCAGGTGATCTGCAGAGGTAGTTGGGGAAACAAGCAGGGATGCGGAACTCGACGCCTCGAGTTCGATACTCCTGCTCCAGACCGTGACTGAAGTTATGCTTTAGTAGCCTCCCATACTGTCTCTGAGTTGCTTAATGCTAGTAATTGCAGCAAATTAAAACATCAATGTAAATAAAAGGCCCAATTTTAGTGCATTGTTGCTTTAAACCTTTGTACAAAACATTAGTCACTGATGTGTAGTAAGTGTGAGTCACAGTGTTACGTACCTCCTCAGTGTACTTGCCCACATACGAGTAAATTTCACTGAGAGAGCTCATGGTGTTGAACTCATTCATGTGCATCCGTGACTGTTCTGCCAAGTAGGCGTTCATGTCCTGGTCGCTGATCGCTGGCATCTTACTAATGTCCGAGTAGTACCTATGAAAAGAGAGAACGGGCCAGCTGGTTAGGAACATGTTCAGTGTAATCAACACAGATTTTAAAGAAAAGACGACACACTATGTTTTCATGTAGACAGTCCTGCTCTTTTCCCTGGACCTCACTGCAGTGGTTTCGAGTTCTGTAGGTAGCTGAAGATCTTTAACTAATGCATGTAGCAAAGCAACAAGTCTGTTGCGTAGTAACATGACTGAAATGGAGTCCTAGTAAACACAGTCAGGCCTGAGATTTCAACCTTGAACACCATAACAGAAAACACACACACACACACACTCGGCATTGAGATAAAGGTAATCAGTCAATGTCTGCAGCAGCTGTGTTGCCCCTATCAACTATGTTAATTAAAGCTGCTTATTTACATATTAAATTCCTGTAGCTGCAGCCGCTCAAGCACTGGCCCACTTTCTGGCAGAGTACGTGTGAGAGATGATATTTGCCAGGAAACAAGTCATCAGAGCAAACCGAGCAAAGGAAAAGGCAGGTGGGTGCTGCTTGTAGCCTTTATAGAGGTCAGACACACATCAACACCTGTTCAGTGCTGGAGGGCAGTTGTGGGGAGCTGCTGGCAGGGGGTTGTTAGTGTGGAGAACAGGTGTGCTTGTTTGAGACGGGGGAAAAAAGTGGCCGCAAACAAAAACTCTGTGCGAGGCTTAGCCTGATACCTTTTATATTGCTGAATTAAATGACTTTGTGACTTAGTTCTTTGTTGATTAGTGTTCTTAGATGAAGTACATGTTTGTAGTCCTTCAGTGTTCATGGGGTGTTCCACTGAAATGCACGTTGGGGAGCCATAACATTAAATTACTCCAACTTTCAACTAGAATGACAAGTACTTGAGTTGCATATAGATGTAGTGCAGTGGTTAACACTGCTGACTTTGGGGCAGTAGGGCATGGGTTTGATTACTGGTTAGCACAATAATCTAACTTGCTCTGCAAGAACAACCTGATTCACAACTAGAGACAAGATAAAACAAATGCTACGGCAAGGGGGAGCCAGGACGACGGGGGGAGGGGATATTATCATTACCCTCCCCACAGATAGAGATTGGGTTCCATAGAAGCTGGGTTCCACACATAGATAAAAGTTGGAGAACAAGATCAATAGACTACTTCCTCAGTTGTGCAATCAAGTGGTGATTAGCAGAGGCAAAGATGTAGCAATAGCAACAAGTGGGACATTTAGTAAATGTTAATTACTAAAATTTATTATTATATATAATGTACGATAAAAGCTAGAAATGCTAAATGACAAAATGTAGGTTTAAGAAATACTATATTTTTCAGTGCACTGATCCACATGCAGTCATAAATTGTTGTGACAGCAGTGATGGATTTGTCATTGGAGACCATCACATCAAATTCAAGGCAAGTGTCACAATCTCCTGAGCACGCTTTACTTCACAGCCAAAATTAATAACCGCAGTATACTGCAGCAAGTAAACACAGCTGTAAGACATTATAGTTTTAACCAGCTGCACTGCCTCCAACAACCACACTCAAAATACAAATGGTTTTTGTTGATTTACATTAAGCAGAATTTCTGTTTGTGGATTCACTCTAACATGGTAACTTTTCTACATGTTCCGTCTCTACAGAGAAGCCCTGGCGATATTGTCCCTGACACATGGATTTCTATTAGGCTGTTCACCAGGTGCGAGAGAGACACACACACACACTCACTCACTACAGTTTTCACATACTGTCTCCTAGAAATGAGCCCCACTTTAGCCGGTTGGATAGCAGAGTCAAGCAGTCTGCCTCCACCCTTACCTTATTCCATGCAGTAACGGTTCTGGTGTGACGTGCTCCCTGCTTACAGTGATGCTCCACCAAACTTGCAACAAAAGCGATATTTGGATACCTGCAGTTTCTAAAACCCCCAATGTATGTGTATTAGTTAATTTGTGTACTCTTGTACTTGTACTACAGGTGCACCTAATAAAGTGAGCGTATATCAGTGTATGGATCAACAGATTGCTCACGCTCGTATTTATGGGAGAACACAGACACAGAACTACTGAGTACAGTCCTGAACATGAAGTTCCCCATGTGGTTGCACCCAGACACTTTTAACAGTACCCCATCTTTTTTATAGGAGTGCTGACAAATAAATTAAATAAAACTTTCATTTTAACAAATTGCTGCCTTCTCCCATCTCTCTCACCCTACACACACATTTCTGCACCTTCCCAAACCACTAACGCCCTGGTTGTTCCCATCGATTCCCGCTGTGCTGTAATTTGGATTGTGTTTCATTGCCCATAGATCACAGTCTTACACTTTCATTGTGTTAATGTTGGAATAGAACATGGCTAACGCAGGTTTCACTGATTCCAGACCACTCACCTCTCCACCCAGCTCTTGTAGCTGGGGATGTCCTTGGCATAAAGCAGTTTGTTGGAGGGTGAGTCTTTCCCAAGGCGGTGTTCTGAGGTGGAGCAAGAGTCCATGAAGGTCTGGGCCACCACAGACAGACAAGCATCTGTGATGCTGCTCTTGTGGATGTCAAACACAAACTGAGGGTTCTTGATCACATTCACCCAGAAACGCAGAGGTAGGCTGGGGGATTAAAAAAAACAGTAAAGTATTTGACTATGGCTAAAATTGTACATAAACTGGGAATGATACAAACCTACCTGTGACATTTTGCTATATTAAGTATCATGTCTAGGAACAAAGGGTGTAAAGTAACAGTAACAGTCTGTGTCTGCTTTAACTGCTCTGAGATTAGGTCCCAAAATCACATTTTTATATTCACTACAACCAACCAGACAAAAGCCATGAACGCATTATGTGCCAGAGGGGGGAAAAGGATTCGTTCATGTTGCAAAGCTAGTACACGGGTCCTGCTGATGTGCTCTATTTGATGTGTGTGCTCAATTCAATAAAGCCTTTATCTTTAAAAACAGGTGGCTGGCTTTCATTTTTTTCTAGCAGTGTCCAGGGGTCCTCGCTGGGGGCCGCCCAGTGACACAGTTCCTATTGCCTTGTTTGTGCAAGTGGGTCCTATTTTGTGCCTGTCCAGAATAATAAAAATATACAAGTCTGTTTATTTGCTAGGCTTGTTTCTGCCAAAATGAATAGATATAGCGCCGGCTTTATCGGGGTGTTGCAGTGAAAAGGCTCAGGTGGTATTAAGAAAGAGCTGAGTGTTTCTTGGATCTCTATAGCTATACTATTCTCTGGGCTATGCATTTAAGCTGATGCAGCAAAAAAACGGACATAAAAGTTACGGCAGTCTAGCCTGTATTGGGAGTTTGTCTGTGTGGCACAATACCAAGTAAAAAAAAAAAAAAAAAAATGGAAAAAATGAATTCAATTGCAATCATTTAAATACCACCACTGCTCCCCTACCATCCCACTAAACATTTATCCTAGCACAATCAGCCACAAATCCATCCAGATGTACAATCTAACAAAAGAGGATTTAGGCTCAAAGGAAGGAAAAACTCTGCAATATGACTTCAAAATTAATCTACACTAAGAATCTAGTGGGATTTGGTGCAGGGATCAAAGGGATATTAACACCACTGCTGTGCTGTCTTGATTGTTGACAGTCTGCCACAGTTGCCCTGTGCTTTGAGGTGTATATATATAAATATGTGTGTGCAGTTTTAATGGGGCAGTAGACACTAAAATGATGAGGCTCTCCAAATAAGAGTGTTGAAAATAACCACTATAATAGCATCTGCGTATTATCTAATGCGTAATAGGCAAAGCAGAGAAATATTCTGCAGTCAGCTCATGCTGAGCAGTTTTAGAAATCTGAAGGATGCCCATGATCGGTCCTTCTGGTCAGGGATTAGGTTAAATATCAGCTGCCAAGATCAAGGGTGTCTCTTATCCCAGAGGAATTACACTGGCTGAGTCAGAAAAAGCCTTTTTATTAAGACTATTTCTCTGACCATCAAATTAAGACTACAAAGTGCAGTCAATTCAAACTCAAGACAAAAGTGGGATCTAGTTTAAATAATGACTTGTCTACCCACGGCTTTCATGGGAAGCTGCTAAGCTGTCACGTCTGGTCAAAGAGTGCGTTACAAATTAAAAACATACAGTTTCAATGAATTTGAAGTCCTAGCGATGCCATTTAGAATTTAAGTGGGACGGGACTAAACCCCGGTCTACAGTACAATTGTTGCTGCATTTCTCTATTATGTTTTAGATTCTGTAGAATTAATGGAAACCTGATTTTGGGGGCGAGTTGTGCAAATCAAACGGTCTCATTTTCTTCATTATATAAGACGCAACAACAATGTGCCCTGAAGCACAACAGTCTGAGGGACAAGCAAACATAAGAGCTAAAGCACAGCGATGGTGGCAGGAAACCCTGAGGGGGAGGGGAGGGGAGGGGAGGGGGGCTCCGGCTGCTCTGATGGGTTAAAGTTAATGGTGTGTATGATGACAACGGGCCTAGTAGCTTTAATGGGACAGGGCCCAGCATGGGAGAGGCACAGGCATTATTATTCTCAACCATCAGGAAAAATAAAGGCTTTTGTAGTAGCCAAGATTACAGTGTTTAGAGACGATTAAAGGTTATAGGTAAGCACACACAGTAAGGAGGGAAAAGACTGTGAGGCATCAGCACATACTGCTGTGTGCAATATTGGTGTCTTTTGGTCAGGGTGTGTTATGATGAATTGGTATTCATCCACAACCCTCCACTGAGAACCCATTCCATTAAATGTCTAATGCAGGAGCGGCCCGTTGTGCTCTCAGAAAACACTTAACACACACATAAATGGCTCCGTAATGCAGACGCACGAAAATCTGTGGCTACAGTGTAAACTAAATATTTCGCTCCTTTCTTCAGCCTGCCTCCATCTTTCTGTGTGTCCCTTGATGTGGATCGATGTTGCCTCCCCATCTCTATGGCTCTCCTGGGCCCTGGGGTGACTGATGCATGCTGGGATCTTGGCAAAGGCCAGGAGGCTAATGAGATATTAGCGTCGCGTTTAACTCCCGACGAGTTCACTTCCCTTTCTTCACCTTTTAATTTTTCTCCTCGCTGCATTCTGGCGCACTGTTCGTTATTTAACCCCTGCCAAGCTGTTAAGGTGAGCTTATGGAGGTCACTATGGTCTACATTAATCAGTGGATATTAATTCAGATATGTACTTCCTGCACCGGGGAGCGTACATTTGTCACTATGGAGATCTCCACAATGACGGGCGTTTTTTTGGCCCAGTTATCCATGATAATAGATGGAGAGTCTTGGCAGCCAATTGGATTAGCCCCTGGTGGTTGTCATTAATGAAGATTACATGCCCCTGTGGTTAATGGATATTAGGAAGGAGAGAAGCGTGTGGTCAGCTTGGCACTGACACTGGGCAATACCAGGGCAAAGCCATGTGAACTGTGCCAACATGTACTCAGTGTGACTACTGTGTAATAACAGTGCGGAAAGAACAAAACACAAAAGGAGCCAAAGGCAGTGAACTGATTAGAACTAATCAAATAAACAGAAAAGCTACTGCATCGAACTGCCTCGTGACCATAAGTCCGACTCTGTCGTAACAAATCTAAGATTGTGGGACATCCCCTCAAACATTATGCGGGGCATTGCGTCGCTGTGTTAGGTGCATGTCACAGCGCCTTAAACCACTTGACTCACCAGTTGCTCTTCCATGTGTGTCGAACATGCGGGTCGTGGATGTTGTGTTTGTCTGCCTGCTCGTCCAGGAAGTCAAACATGTACTTGATGGCCAGTGGTAGGGCGCTGCCTCGATGGGCCGTGCTGAAAATGGTCTCAAACAGGTCATCCACAAACTTTTGTAATGTGCCCTACGGGACAGGAAGACAAGAGGTGATACAGTAACAGGTCATAAATAGTATAATTCATATACAGTAGCCCATATGCAGAACATTGAACATTTCAAAATAGTTTTTCTAATATTTTAGAAAAAGCACACCTCTTTTCATTTCAGATACTACTAGGCAGGTAACCAGTAAAGACTGAGACTATCACTGTGTAGTGCATTTTTCAATATGCTAGTGTTGAATAATGTCGACAGAAAGATTGGCGTAGAAGTGTGCAGTGCGTGTCACTTTGTTCCCCAGCCGCGATGTTTATATGTCTGAATATCTTGCATACCTGACCCCTAAATCTGCTTGCTGCTTTGATGGACAAAATTGTTATTTCACAGCTGACTTTGAATATTATCTGGGAACAGGAGGCGCATCTCCTAAGCCTCTTTGTGCTGCTGGATTAGCCCCCACACTGCACCATTGACCCTAATTTGATTTAATGTTGGCGACTTTGAGGAGGAGGAGGAGAAGACTGAGTAAGAGAATCTAATCCTCTGGTAAAGAATGAGCTGACGGGATGCACAGGAAAAGGTGAGAGTGAGGGATGGAAATCTAACGACAGGTTTCATCTCAGGAAAAGAGGCCATTGAGTGTGGCAGATGAGGTGTGTACAGGCACCGGCAAATAAAAATCCAATTTGGGTTGGAGCGGGTGACCGGATCACGGAGTCAAGAAGAGGCAGAAGAGAGTGGGAGGAGAAAATCTTGTTAGTCCGACAATCAAGGCTATAATTCTAATGTGGCCCACATTCCCGACAGCTTATCAATTTTCTATGAAGATGAAATCACATATCTCTATATCAAGACCATGTGCCGCTGACAGCCTGCACTAGCTGGGAAGAGAAGACCTCATGGTATGTGAGTGCACGTAAACTATATACAGTTTAAACCTGTGTGTGCATCTACAAGTGCTGTGACATTTTAAGTCATCTCCTATCTCAATGGGGACTTGTGCATCAACACTGTCATTATCACAGGGTTCTCTCTTTCCCTGATGGAGCTGAGACTGCCAACACAGCCCACCCCTCCCACTGTCTACCCTGTCATTAGAACGCACTCTAAACACAATATGTCATCTGGATGTTTTGATGCCATCTGCCTCCACATTGAAACGAGAGCAAAGCAAACAATCACGAGGACGGGAGCCGCACTGAAAACAGAAATAGAGAGATGAAGAAGGGGATGTGGCAAAGGTAAAGATGGACACACAGTATGTGAGTGTTCAAGTGAGGAGAGAAAATGTCATTTTTCTCAGTGCCCCTCCACACACCCTGTACCCACACTCTGTCAGATTGACACTGATGGAGCTAATATGAGAGATGTCAGTGGCATTGCCAGGGAGAGGTATTTATTGGTAAGGTGAAAGCCAAATGCAGTCAATTACACTGCTTGTCTGCCCAATCATTTCTCACCAAGAGAGATGACCAGTCAAGATAAACTGGTTATTTCACAAAAACAATCCATCTAGAAAGATGATGCGCTGTCTGCAGTCAGAAGCCACCAACCTGAGCTCTGGAATAGGATAATGGCTGGGAAACAGAGCAGTTCTTAGAGGCCAAGAGGTGAGCTGACGTGTTGGTGCAAGGGGCTTCGTAGTGTATGTCAAAGTGATGACCAGGGGGAATTCTGCATTTTCCACTTTCCTTATTAGTCTTGTTCTTTCACAGATATCGTCATAGCTCTCTGTACCCGTTTTTACAAATGCATCTGCTTCATTTCATTTACAAACATCTGCTCAGTCATTAGTTCTCCCAAAGATGAACGGTGTTCACTTGTTTGCGCACATCGTCCACTGTAGACTATTATATATGTTGTGATATCACATTATATTTTCTCCACTGTTAAATTGTTAAATAGCTTAACTGCATCCAGGTGTCGATGCAGTTGAGGTGATTATTATTGTTATTGTTTCTTAAGGGACACTTTAAAAAGACTTTTTAAATTTTAAAAGACAAACTACCACAGTTGTCTTCTTGGAAATAAAAGGGTTGGTTTGGTGAAGCGTGCCCAGTGCTTTGGACTGTAACTGTCTTTTGATGTTCTGATGCTTTCTCAATTACAATTTACAAATAAAAGTTACTTTAATATGAGTTCCTTAAGTAAAGATTTTCATGAATTGTTGGCACATTATTTGACTGTACTACTTTTAGAATTACTTGCTCTGATTTTGACCGTGTGTTACATGGGCTTGCGTGGCCTATAAGTCAGCACAAGATTCATCATATTTCAATTTATTGTGTACTATGTATTTTGTATGACCATACATACATACATGGAAATGGGGACATTTTGGCCACAGTCTTTTCTGATGCACTTTCAAATGACTTGATACGTGGTTAAAGGTTAGGATTCATTTTAGTTTAGGCTCAGGGTAAGGAGTCAGAAAATGCATCATGACTCCTGCCACTATTTATACAAATTACATACACAGAACTGGGCTGTTGTTCTTTATGTAACCTGCAAAAAAAAAAAAAAAAAACTTAAACGTTTCTGAATCAAAACAATTACAGCCTGAACATTCTCCGATTCTAGCCTCACTTTTTCCTTTTGCTGTCACGGTACGTCTCTTTGTGTCTAATAGAATGGGCTTCTTGATTAAAAAAAAAATGTCCACTATGAGGGGATTGGTAATTTGCATTCAGCTGTTGGATCAAAGTCACATTTCCATCCAAACCAAATTAAGTTTTTTTCCCTCTTCCTGGAGACCATTGTGGTAAGGCACTTTCAAAGAGGCTAATTTTATAGCCATTTCGAATTTTGTCTCATCGTATTTTTAAATACAAAAACACCTTCGCTAACTTTGAGTTTTCCGTCTTTAACCTTTTTGATATGCTGCTGCATCAATTCAACAGTAATGAAAAGAGAAAACAAACAGAAATATCTATTTTCTCTTTCTACCTGTGGGGATAGAGGAATACATTTGAATAATCTTTTCTACTGGGATGACTCATCCAAAGTAAACATGAATATTTAAATACACTGAGGGTTTTCTGAGTCACTGTAACGCAGGGTGAAGGTTTGATTGACCTTTTACCCTTTGACCTGCTGACTGCTTCAAGAGAAATTATTTCCCACAGTTTAAAATGTAGCTTGTAATTCAAATTGTACGTCCTGTAGAATGTTACAAATTAAAATAAGTAATAATAATAAACTAATGAATTAACAAATAATCAAATATAAGATTTTAAAAAACACTGATGGCTCACCTTGGTAGCCAGAAGTCGTGTCAGGTAGATCTCGGAGACCATCTTGCTGCCACGATCGCCCTCCTTCTGGTCTCCGTGCTCATGGTTCTTCACTAAGTGCCAAACCTTGACCCCACTCTCCAGGTCGGGAGTGATCATCGGTGTGCGGGAACGCAGGCTGTCAGGGCTTCCAGTGTACTTTATCATGTTCTCTGTGAAGAGCAAAATTAGGATTAGAATTAGGTCATGCAGTCCTAGATTTCAAATGTAAAGGTCAGAGAATCATAACAGCTAATCAGTCTCGGTATTTTCTACACTGGTCTTTACTGTACCTTTTTACTTTGCCATGTGTAAACTCTCTCCTAAATAAGGCTTGTGCAGCACAGAAAAAAACAAAAAAATGTTTTGGCTTGTGGCTTCAAATTTACTGGTTTGGGAGATTGGATATGAAACTTTTGTGCATAGTTAATTTTTCATAGCTTCTTCACCCAGGGACAAAACCAGGCATAGCTGGCTGACACAAAATCGAACAGGTGTCACATGAGATGAAATATGTATGGCCCACCCAATGGCTGGAGTGGCAATGACATTTCCAAACACATGGCTCAATGAATGTTTACGCAGTGTGAAAAAAATTGATCAGTGGGTGCGTTTGGAGAGTGCGGTGGGAAAAAAAAAGTGTGTTTTTCACTGACAGAAATCAATCTGACCTAAGAGAAAAGCAAGGAAGAGTGTGTATAAGAGTGTGTATGGGGAAAGAAGAGGCAGTTAGATTAAGTGCATGCGTGTGTGCGTGTGTGTGTCAGAGCTGCTCAAATTTGATTCAAGGTGACAAGCTGGAGAGGTCTGTCTGTCCAGTGGAGCACCATAGGACTCTGAGGCCGTGTGGATGCAAAGGGGATGTCAGGTGCATCTTCTCAGAGAGACGGAGCAGTAGATTTCTTTTTTGAGTTAATGTTTCATTTTAGAAATAAAAAACTGAGCATGAAACAGAGGCAGTGATACACTATGGAGAGATTCCGGTTTTATTTTATCCTCCTGCAGCTTCACACACCGGAGCCATTATTCCTCTGCTACTGCCTTTTTTTCTCCTTTTGGTTTTTGATGGAAACATAACATCAAAGATCAAACACAAAGGTTTCTCCTTTCATTCTCTGACTCAACATGTTACACAGTGTTTGTCTTAATCTCTGTACTTTTCCCACAACTTCCTCTCCTGCTCCCGCTTTCCCTCCCCAGCACCTTAACATTGTCTCCTACTTCCTTTACTACTCGGTTGTACTCAGGGAGAGTTCAAAGTCTGTCTCAAATACCACACCAGTTGGGAAGTGGATCATGCTAGTGTTTGAAGTCATCCCCTAAAAAAAAATGGTGTAGGGAGAAATTCACGCCATTCTCCTAGCCTTTCTTTTGCGACACTCAACTTGTCCTATCTGGTCTAATTTGAAGCCACGAAGGCGAGGTGAGACCGTATGGAGATGAGGCAATGCTAATAATGTGGCACCACATTTGATGTGTCTGAAGTGTTTGTGGCCAGTGAGACAGGCCCTTTGATCAGCAACTAACTTGATGGTTTCTCAGGTTCAAGGAGACTTGAAGCAGACGGACAGGCAGAAAAAACACTAGCACACGGAAGGATGAGAGGACACTCTTTGGTGTCTCAAGAGGCCAGAACAGGGGAACAAAGAGTCTATTTGGTATCTTGTTATGTTTTAGAAATCCTTTGAAATACTTTCAAGGGTGTCTTGCCTTTCTGTCACTTTGGTCATGCAAGGTCCAGTGGATGCTCATCACCAGATTTCACACACTTTCTACTTTAGTTTCTTCAAATATATTTTATTGGTTTCTGGGATTTCATCGACAGTGTGAACCATTTTTTGCCTGATTTAGTACCTGGATGACGGAAACACATTTTACATTTTCTACCCGACTCCTTTTTTAAATATTTAATTGGCAATAAAAACCGTATTTGACCATGTCATGAGTGCAGGTTCTGTCATGTTGGGATACTGACTTTATGACACAGACACAGAGCAGAAAGAGGCAGGCCTTACCGTATTTACTTGCAGAAGTTCGAGACACAGTGGAGTTATTCACTGAATTGTAGGCTGTAACCTGCTTGGGCACCAAGGCCATTACTGCATTATCAGGCACCTGAAAAACAGCCACAGCATGCAAATGACGACTCGTACAATGAAACCACAAAAGCCCTTTGCAGTTTAAATTTGTGCAAATTTCTAACACAACCAATCACAAACCACATAGATCACTGCATTAGTGTCATTTTCTATATTACCCTGCATCTATTCTGTTTTCATGTTAGTCACCAGAGAATATCTTATTACCCTTATGTGTATTATTCAGTCTAACACATACATATGATGTGTGACAGCAGGAGGGAGAGTTAGCAAAGCATTATAGAGGCTTGTGTAAGAGGGACGTCCCACAGCCTCTATTCAATAATACCTTTCCTTCTCTGGTTTGTGTGTGTGTGTTTGTGTGTGTGTGTGTGTGTGTGTGTGTGGGTGGGTGTGAGGAATCAAGCAGTGTGCATCTGCGTTGGGCTATGTGTAAATAAATATGTGTAAATGAATGAGTCAATCCCACACTCCTTCTTAACCAGTCTGCCAGGATTCAATTAACACAACGGCGGATGGAGGCTGTCCTAGACACACACACACACACACTATCCTGCATAATCTGGCTCGAATGCTGCAGGGTAAGACAGGGTTAATTGAAGTGATCTCTATCACAGTGTGGGTGGATGGGACAGGGAATAACGATTGGGGACCTTTTGTATATATAGATGTATGCGTTTGCATGTGTGCACACACGTGTGAGCCAGGGCTTTATTAAGATTGTATCATTATTTCACCCAGTCACTCAATCTGCTCCTTATGCATAATATGTTTATATCATTGTAAGCAGGAGATCCCCAGGGCAGATCTTATTATTCCTTTGTGGTAAACCCCCAACTCTCCAACATCCTAAAGCATGCTCCCTGATTACCACTCTTATGCGCTGAATTGATATAAAACGAACGCAGCATAATGAAACAGAAAGCAATAAAAAAAAGAAGGAGTGGCATTTGGCAAAATAACATTTGAAGGAGAGGATAAAGGCAGAAAGCTGAGCACAGTTTCCTAAAAGAGGAGGAGGAGAGAAATGTCTTTCATTACGGGGCAGAAAGATCTGATATGGCAAATGCCACATTTTTGCTTGTAGCTATTATGTGATGTTTTCCTGAACACGAAATCAAAGTCAATCAAAACTAAAAAATTATGTTTGTGAGACACAACGTCACATTTTAACTGAAGGCAGTGAATGGCTGAGATTGGCCAGTGGCAATACTAATAGAAAATCGTGTTTTTTAAACAAAGCATGTGATTTTATTGAGTGCGCCTGGTTGGTCATGCATTCTACAATTCTAAGATACGTACAGGATCTGGAAGACATCACAAGACTAAACGGCAAGACCAACACAACATTTAGGAGGGAACTGGCGGCATCAATCAATCGGTTTCTTTACTAATCAAAGAATAGGAATGTTCAACAAACTGATTTATCAGTTTAACCAACTTTAATTAAAGCATCCAGTGAAACAAAGCTGTTAAACCAAGTTTGGAGTTAAAAATTAATATCCAGAGATGCGCTTGACGGATCTGTGGAACTGAATATATGTGTGGCCATCTTCCTTCCTCCCTTTTTGCTTAGCCTCTGACCAATTTTGAGAGGATGTGAGTGTTTTCTTTTTTTTGTGGTCTGCCAAGGATAAGGCGCCCTCATTCCCCAGCCCGAAAGAAATAAATTAACTTCTGTCTTCATTATCTTATCTCAGATTCAAATCAGTTCCCTAATCCATTCCACCGGCGCCTCCCACTCCAAGCCTGTTGACACTTGCTGCCACTGACATTTAATTTAGGCAGCTCACAAACTGCACTTGAAGGGGACAGTGGCTGCTTCTGCTAACTTATTGTTAACAAAGCAGCACAAAACACCTACCGATTCATGCCTGTGACTCTGCATAAAAATGACTATTTATTTAAAGAGAAACTTCTTAGTACTTTTTATTCATTTCTAATTAAAAGGCTGGTAAAGATGATGACATTTGGCCGTCACGTCAGATTTTATCTGTCCTCTCTCTTCCTTTCCCTGCATTTACATCTCAGTATGATGCTGTTGTTGATGATGCCTGCCTTACTCTAAATAATCCTTTTATTTCTTTGTTTTTCTACGCTCAGTAATTTAACTTTATATGGTTTTGGTTCCCACAGCCTACGAGGAAAAGGCGGAGATTAGCTGAAAGAGATACTGTAGGCAACGAAATTAGGATGATTTGGTGCTAAATAAAACTTACAAGTGCAGAAGTGAAAAAAAAACATAAGCCTGGTAGATGCTTAGTACCAAAATGTGTTTTTCATAATCTGTGAGCGGTGTTTGTGTACCTTTGCTGTGAACGGGATGAAGACAACCATACCTTTCTCTAAAGAAAGACGACGCGAATCCTTTCAAATACAACACAAACTATCACAAGCTCCAGATGATGCAAGCTTTTGCAGACAGCCATCTTTATTATTCCTTTCTCTGTGAGATCTAAAACTTTACAATCCCTTTGAGTTTTTAGGACTTTAAACTTCCAAGTTGTTTTTTTTTTAAACAAACTTGCACACTCATGGGTGCACTACACACAAACTCTACTTTTTAAAAACTTAAAATACTGAAAATGCTATTGGTTATTGCTTTAAAACAATGTAAACCTGAAAATGAGTTTAAAAAAAAACCAGAGGCAAGCATACCTGATAATGCAAAAGCATGTTTAGTCTCTTCCAGTCACCTTCGATCTTAGTGGTGATGTCCTCATCCTGCAGGATCATACGCTGTCCTCGACCCTGGCGCCATTCTGCAGTGAAAAGAAAGAGAAACGCAAAAAGGTCAGAATACGACCCCAGTATTTACACAGAGCCACTCCTCAATTCTTTCTTCTGCTAAGGATATTGCTAAGTATGTCATATCTCAGAGTCTTCCCATGATCGTTTAGTGTGCTGACGGGTAGATTCTGGTCACTGTTCTAGTGTTAAATTTCTGTTCTACAACACAAGCTTTTAGGCCTTAACACTAAGGGTTGTTGAGGCACATAAAAAGTTGGTTCCAAGTCCTAATGGTATGTTTGCAGTGATAATCAATACATTTGGATTAAATTAGAAAATAATGTGCTGCTGGGAGCAACAATGCATCTACAAGCCTGATTGCATTAAATGTGACTGCAGGCATCTTAATATAGCTTGTAACAAATTCCATTATTCACCTCCTGAATACTTGTTTTATGTGTAGCAATATCATTTCTCCCTAGGCATTAATAAAGGTTAGTTTAGACTTCTAACCTTAGTGTGTAATCCTTGAAAACATTAACTATCTCAATACCAGACATAAACAGCAAACAAAAGAAAGCCTCAATTTTTTTTCCTCGAGTCTGTGATGGACTGCATTCACAGGGACTTAAGTAAGTTAGTAATCGGGGAACAGTATTCACATGCACCAAAGAAACCCGGGTATAAACAATATTCATATACATGCATGAGTAACCTGGTTTCTCCTCCACCTCTGACTTGTTTTAGAAGCCTGGTGCACAGATTTTAACTGTATAATCATGGAAAACGCTGCTTTATGACTTTTCTCTCTCTCTCTGAAAAACTCATGCAGCTGATCCACAACAGTCTGAATGTTAAAAATCTGCGGGGGAAAGTGACTTATTTAGACTTCTGTGAGACACTGTGTAACATGGATTTTCTGTCAGACCTTAGGAGGACTTTGTTTTTAACACGAGGCGGCGTTGAAAAACACTAAATGCTAGGCATAAGATTCATAAGAGGAAAGAAAAGATAACAAAAATAGAAATGACGTGTGAAAGACAGTAACAACAGGTAAGTTACATTAATCCTCCACTCCACGCTTGTAGAATAAAGCTCGCCCTGTTTGTCGTATTCCACCTCTTTTACTGCTACGATCAATGAGTGTGATTGCAGCTGCATGTCCAGTGCTTGTTCACTTCCTTTTCCATCTGCAGCACTGGCCCCTTTGCTCTGCTTTCAAAAGATCCCAGCTCTGCTCTTGTAAAACCTCCATCCACTGCTCTAAGCCCCCTGCTTTGCTTCTCTCGTTGTTATTGTTGAGTTTTGGTAGCGGACCAGACTAAGGTCCACACCAAAACTAAATGGAGAAATGTGAAAGCTCTAAACATAAAGGATTTCTATACCTTCAACAGTAGATTCCAGAAAGCGGCGTGTCTCCCATTAAAACAGGAGGCATGTCCATGCTTTTACAGCTACATTACATGTTCACTACATGTACTTCAGGCTTCCTGCATCTGCACAATCTTTGCACAAACAAAGCAGAAGCTTTGATAGAAACTTCTCACAATACACCAGCAACAACATCATAAGGGAAAAAGGAAAGCCATCTGGAAAACAAACAAGCAGATGATTCCTCTTTTCTTTTTGCAGACATCCTGGGTTTTATGAATATGTTATTGTGTCTGTGCTCCATGCAGTGCTTCCCACGTGCGTTGGCCACTGTCATCTCCTATTCTGATCACAAACAGGAGAACAAAGCGGCAATCACTGTGGTGCATGATGAGGCCTGTCTTTAGAGAATCGACCAGAATTGTGTTAGCATCTGAAAAATCTGCAGGAAATAAAGATTCTCCTGTTGTTTTTGTCTATACAGTACATCTCCTCATAAAGATGCAAATGAGCCAGTGTCTCTAGTCGAGGTTCGGTAAACAAATAAAGAAGTGAAGAGAAAAAAGAAAGGCAGAAAGGAATAAAAAAAAAGCTAACTTTGTGTGAAACCATACGAAATTGATCTTACTCCAGTTCCCAAATCTGGTGGTCTCAACTCACTAGGAAGAGAACAGCTAGACTACGTGTGTGTGTGTGTGTGTGGGGGACCTTATGGACTCAAACACAGCAAAGGAGATAAAGGCCCTGGAGGGTGAAATATGATTGTGTAGAGAAAGGCTGAAGGTGAATGTTGTACTCCAGAGATCCTGACACACATTTGTTACTAGTGACGTGCAGACGACACAAATACACACACTTTGTAAAAAAAAATCCACCTATTCTGGCGCCTTGCAGAGGACTGTGGAAAGCACCTGGGAGAGCAAAACTCTCAGCCAATCTGTCTGTCAGGACAGGCCTGCCACCATCAGAGTCTCCTTATCAGCTCTGTGTATATGAGTTCACATGTGTGGTGCTGTGTCTCCGAGATCATCACACCCACTAGTGATTATACTGTACAAAGAACACAGACTTGCAAATATGGAAAAACCTGCAAGAGACAAAGGATATGACAAATGGGCTCTCAGTCCATTTAAGGTCTTATGATTAAGAGAGAACTGTCTTATAATCTGTGCAGGGAGATATACGCTCTTAATATATATATATTTATTTATTTATGTTCTCTTGATGTGGAATTTGCTCTGTTGTTCTCTGCATCAAAGAATCATGCACACACACACGCGCACACACAGAGAAAGTAGCCAGCTAACCCTGACAATTTCCAGTTCCCTATTGTAATAAAACAATAATAGAACAACACATCCTGCCCAAAGGGGGCCATAAAACAATTTTACCTGGGAGTGTCGTCAAAAGGCTAAACCAATCTCTTCACTTAGCTAGCACACAGGCAGACTCCCTACGGTCTGCACTCAGCCCATCTTAGATTTAGAATTGGTTAAAAAAACAACAGGAGTTTGGAAAATCCATCTGGCAATATTAAACCATAAAAAGCATGGTGCATTGTGGAGAGACAAACTGTAGCTATGAGCAGACAAATATTAACGGATAACAGTGGAATGCTTAGATGCATGCCCGTCTGCCGTGCAAAGAAAAAAAAATCATAAACTAGATTGAAAGACCCAACCACCTTTTTTGAGCCCAAATAATTTTTTTTTTAAATGGCCCAAAATTGCAAATCTATCCTCTGATCCAACAAGTCAAAATTGTATGTAATGTTTGGAAATAACGGATAACAGATCACCCAGACCCCACTGACCTCATATTTTTCTGGGAAGACCTTACAAATGTCAGCAAGATTATGCCAAACCACATACGGCATAAATAGGCCACACACACATAAACACATGCACACACAAAAAAAGGCCTGAACTACTGAACTAATGGAAAGCCAGCAAAAATAGAAAAAGGTGCTTTTAAAACTACAGTGGAGTAATTGGTCTCCTTAGTTCCTCCTCACACTTGCAGTGTGTTGTAAAAAGAAGATGTGAAGTAACAGTGGTAAATGTGCCTGATAAATGTCGAGAACCAATCAAATTCCTCACTTGTAACTTTTGATATGTTGTCAAAGTACTTTTTAAATGAATGTGTTTTAAATTATTTGCAAATCAATGCACTCTGATTATCTGCAGTTTACACATCGTCCCAAGTTTTTTGTCACTTTTTGAAAATGACTTGAAATGTGCAAATAGCATAAACCCAAGCTGAAATATAATTAACTCAGTTAGAATAACAACGTAACACAGCTGTTGTTCAGAAAATAACCTCCATTAAAGTCCTTCCTGTACATGTTTTCCTACTCTGAAAAAATAAAGAACGAACCCTAAGAACAGATTCTGTAGAGGAGAGATCACTGAGCGTCTCAATTGATTAGCTGATCAATCATCTGACTCAGACACTGGTCGACAACACAGTCGATCGATGGGACGTTTGGAAAGAAGAGAGCCCAATCTCAGACATCTGAGCCAACAGAGCCAGGAAGTCGAGTCTCCTGAGGTAGAAAAGAAAGCTACTTCTTTATATCTAAAAAGATTTGTACTTTTTAAGAAGGCCTGAGTGGGGTGGGAAAGCTTTTGTAGAAATCAATGAGTTCAGCCTGCTTTTCTCAAGGCGCTCAGATGGGAAACACTGCATGGATAGAATGTTTTGACAGGTTATACAGTAACTACAGGGATGCGGTGATGCAAACCTACAGATTATAACTTGGAAATGTGGAATTTTAAATAGTCCACTGGCAGCCACAGGCTGCATATACACATAAAGGGCCAGGGACCATTATCACAAACCTGACTTGCTGACATTCTCCATAAATATAAAGCAATCTGTAATGCATTCTGTAATCCACCGTACATATTTTAAGTTCCAGCCGATCTTGGAACTGGGCTAAAAAAACTGAGCCGGAGGTCATCTGGGGGGCACAAAGGTGGCAAGTAATGCCATGAAAAGAGTCAGGGTTTACACATTAATATGCATTAGGAAGAGACATTTGACACCCGAGACGAAAACTAGCAAACATGAAATGCTTGAATCCCCAGTCATCAACTCTCATGGGCCAAGTTATTGCATTACATGGGATCCCCGGGTACCAAAAGACAAACCCACAGGGACGTCCACATGCGATCAGAACCATAGAACTATCCATAATTGCTTGGCTGGGGCTAAATACGTGCCGTGGACATTAACACTGTGCTCGCTCTCTCTCCTCTCTCACAGGCTTATAGGAGGCATCTCTCTCTCCCTAGTTCTCTGGACCACAACAAAAAGAAAATAACATTTATGGACGACCAAATTTTAATGTTTTCTTGCATACATGTAAATTAAGAATTAGTAATATTAAGAGAATTCTGAAGCTCTATAGTTGTTTTAAAAATTTTAGAAACAGTAAGACAATATGACGAAACCACACACTTCTTAGCATTGATTTATCTCTAAAATCTAAAGAATCTCTATTTGTAGTCAACATAACGAAATATCACCCAGTTTAAAAAAAAAAAAAAAACTCTTGAAAACTTAACAAAAACCTGGGCAAAGCTAAAGCTGATAAATTTGGTTAAGTGTTCCACTCACTGAGACAAAGAGAATGTGCATTTTAAACCTGACCACACTTGAAAGTAACTCGATTTTCCTTCTGACCGGTGTAAGACAGGGCACATCAGGCACATCTTCAATACCGAGCCGGTCTGACCTATGCTGCAGAAATAAGAAAGGCACACACTTACGACGCGCACGTAAAGCTTCCCCACTACTAACGTGGTGCTTGATTTAAAATAGACCGAATTCCAAAACCTCTAAATTGTTGACTGTTGACGGTCAGTGCTAGCTTTTTTGCGATATTTTATTTCCACTATACCTCTACATACTGTACCTATGGTATTTGGTTTCATTCATCACAATCACTAATTCTTAATAATATTGACCAAATTCATTTTTGAGCACATTTCCCTTGGCCATTGTCCTTGGCATAGTAACTTCTTTCTTTGGATGTGATGTGCACAGTTAACAGAGAGTTCCAGTAAATAAAGAGCAAAATGACTTTCTCTATACAAAAACCAGACAAATACACGAACCCAGGTCCATGTCGGAGGCTTTTAAGCGGTGCGAGTGTGGAACGTTCTTGTAGATGGCATCCAGGATCTTCTCTTTCACCTGGCTGATGGTGTCACAGTTCAGCACCTTAACCTGGATCTCGGGGCTCTTCTCATTCTCTGGATGGATACAGTTCACAACCTGCAGCAGAAATACATGCAAAACTGCCAGTGTGAGTGACAAATATACATTATTCACAGCCGTAAAATAAAGACAAAAGTAACATCTTTACATAACATATTTTACCCTGTTGACTGAGGACAAGATTAAATTGTGCTGCATAATGTTGGTTAAAAAGAAGATTGTATATTTTATAGTAATAATGTTGATTGCACTGTGAATTGGTACTCAGTCAAACAGCAATAATTTTGTGCTAGCCAGAGGGTCAGTGGGTAAAAAAAAAAGATCATTCACCAGGGAAACTGCTCTTCCCTCTGAGCCTGAAGCCACCCAGCAATGTGCTACCTGAATTGATGAGCGGTAAACCAGCTAATTATAATGTTATGATATTCATAAATTCTGTCAGTACTGCCTTCTGGTGTTGGTACAATACCTGATATACAAAGTCAACACAAACCCAGCCAATAAATGAGAGGCTAAATGTGTTCTTCTAGGACTCATCTTCTAAGTACACTGGCAAAAAAAAAGAGAAAGTCTGGAAACACCCACACACTTTTGTATTTTTATTATCTTTTGTTGGTTTTATTTAATCAAACGGTTGTAATTAATCACAAAACACAAAAAATGAACAATTCCTTTTCAGGCATATTTGAGCACAGAAAAGTGGCCAAATGAAAAAGAAAAATCTGTTGCATTCTACTGATACTGATCTCTTCCCAGGCCTCCAGCATCACTTCTAAAGTGTCTGCTGTGCTGGTTGGGTACTGTCCCTAAAACTCTTGGGTCCAGCTTCTCCCACACCAGCTGAATATGGTTTAGATCTTGTGATGGAGCCAGCCAAGCCATTATCGAGAGTATTCCAGCAGCTACCTTCTTCTACAGATAATTCTCACACAACCAGGAAGAATGCTTGGGGTTATTGTTGTGCTGCAAAATGAAGTTACCCCAATCAGTCATTACCCAGAGGGACTGGCCTGCCTCTTCAGTATAGAGTGGGATCCATGCTGACTGAGGATGCCTTGCACACAATGCAGATCATGCACTCTCCCATCGCCAAAGCTTCCCCAGAACATCACATTTCCACATCCTTGCTTCACTGATGGTGTTAGGCAGGCATCTGTCATTTTTTTAATGAGCTCTGTGTCTGACATATGTGCTTTACTTAGATCCACACACCTCCAACTTTGACTCATCAGTCCACGAGACTTTGTTGCAGTAAAGTTTACTGTTTGTACACTTTGGCCCACTGCAATCTCTTCTTCCAACTTGCCAGTCTTAGTAGGGATTTTTCCTTGACAGCCCTGCTCACGAGGTAAGCCGACCTGAGTCTTCTACGCACAGTGTATGTGGACACTGGTTTCTCTCTTGCTTCTCAGGAACGCTCATAAGAATTTGTCTTCTTGGGCAGATGTGCACTTCGGCCTTCCACCCCGTATTCTTTCCTTATTGGATCCATTTGCAGTATGTATAAAAGCTAACCGTTTAAGTTTTAAATTGTTTATCTGCTGATCAAAGTGTCGCACATCAATGATGATTATGCTTTCTGTGCTCAAAGCAAAACATTTCATTATTGTGGTAAACATGGGTCAGAATGGGCAATCTGACACAGACCCTTAAGCAAAACTGAAAGATGCACAGTGCGTTCTGTTAACTGTCAATCAAGCTAGACTACATTTTTTAATGAAGTATAAATCAAAAAATCAGTTTACATGTGTCCAAAAAGATGTGGCTCATAAAAATTTAAAGACAGAAGGACTCACACTGAAGAAATGAAAATAATGGCCTTGGGAAATACGTCAACAAGAAATTCCAGAAGGTAAAGGCTTTATTGTTTTTCTGTTTGCGTAGACTCATACACACGCAACCTCTTTTCCTCACTTCTCATTATGCTTTTTTTCTTGACAGCTCCGGTCTCTGCAGGAAGTGAGGTCGCCGCTCCTGTGCTCCGTATGTCAAGCATGACAACAACAACTTTATATCCCATTGCAAATCTCATGACTGACAACCCATAACCACCCCTTTCTCTCTGGTCCCTGAGAGCATATTAAGAGTAGCCTTTTACCCCTAGGACCCCTGCACAGGTGAACTCCTTACCAGCGTCTTGTAGTCAATCTGTTGTCTGATGAGCTTGTCCTCGCTGAGTGAGTAGCGTGCTTCTCCTGTAATGGAGTCAATGGGGCCTTTCTCCATCTGCTGTTTGATGGCACAGAAGAGAGAGAAGAGGGGCTCACCCGCACACTCCTGCAAATAGACATGAAGAGAGAAGAACATAGAAAAATATTGAAGGCAGTAAGAAAACTGCAAAGCTACACTATTCCTGCGCTCAACTCACAGCAATTTCAATTGTTATGGGATGCTTGTAATAATGGTTTTCCTGAGTGACTTCACTCCAAAGTTGCTGAGCAAGACTTATAAGACGTATAAACATCACATCGTCTCCGGAATTTAAAAATAAAATTGTACCAGCTATCAATATATAAACTCTGCTGAAATGAAGATGGGGTGTATGAAATGTTATTTGGATAAACAGTGAAAAATGTCATAAAAGTGATACTCTTGAAGCCACCCACAACATCCCTCCTAAAAACACTGCTGTTCATCAAGCAGAACAGATTCGCCATTTACCATTGTTTTTATTATGCTCCCAGCTGCAGCAAAGAAGCGAGTGGAGAGATTGAGAAAAACAGAATGATGGTGACATTTTCCCGAGTCAAGCGTAGAAAGGAGTGGTGGCTTTGCTTTTAGTGAATGCTTGTGTCCCATTAAGTAAAAACGAATTCTTTTCAGCGGAACACTGACACACAGTAGATGCATGTTAAAAAATTATAATAAATGAATGAGATGATGAACGTTAAGAGGTAGTTGATTTTTAAATCAGAACTAGTAATATTTTTAAATAAATGCATTAAAAAAACCTACCTTCAGAAACTTGTAGAGGAGGAATGTAAACCAGTTAGTCAGCATTTTCTCTGCGACAGACTCAGTCCTGCAAATGGACAGACGTACAGACACAAAGCGCATGATGAACATATGATCTCCCATGCTCGTATTACCATCATAAATATTCAACATCATCATCAAACATTCTGCTAAACATGATGACCACTGCTAATGAAAAGGCTTTCGTTACACAAACATAATTGCAAAGACATGAATTGAGAGAACCTTTGCACAAACTATACGATGGCCTTTCAGACAATCTTGCGGCCTGCTTTTATGCTCAGGCACGCAAAGGGCAGCTCGTCTACGGCAGTGGGGATTTTAATATGAGGCAAAGCAATTAAAAGCCTTTATTTGATCCCAGTGGATTGATGTCGTTAGGGGCTGGAGCAGCTCTGTAATAACACTGGCCTCATTATCAGGCTCTCCCTTGCCTATTCACTGGACTAACACTCGATCCGTGCACAATAGAAAGTGAATGAATACATCTCCCTCTCTTTTTCTGCCTGGCATCCATGCTTCAGTGGTGTGGCAAAATGGTGTGCGTCTGCACTTGTGTGTGTGCGATAACCTGGGCCAAGAGTGCGAGTGATCGCGTGTGAATGACTAATATGCATACATAATAACAACAGCAGCGGTGGAGAGGGGAGAAAGAGGAGAGCTAAGGATCGGATGTCCTTTGACAGCAACCTTCTTGGCCAGCAGCAGGGGTATCTGGGTAATCTGATAGAACACCTCAAACGCACAGAATCGCACACCCCTCCCTCGCCTTTCAATAAGCAACTACTATGGGCATCAATATTTTAGGATTAGTGTCCATTGTGCCTGTGTGTGTAGGTTTTGTCCCCGTGTGTTTTCGGCTGCCACCTGCAGCCCTCCCACCCATCACCATTCAGACAGCCTCTTTAAGGGATTCCGAACTGAGATGCGTGGGGGGGCCTTGATGTCTGCTATGCCAATGGGCCGGCCTGGTACCCCCTGCCAACACTGGCACAACACCTGGGGGGGATTAACTTCCTGCCTCTCACTGTGCTGGTGGTTTTATTTTGCCCCCTCCTGCCCTTCCTCTGTCCACAGATCCAAGGGTCAACAAGGTCACGTTTCATCTTTTCTTTCATGTGTCCTTGCTGTCGTTCTCCCACCCTCAGGCTTCCCCATTCTGGATCTAGTAATCATACACACATCCAAATCCTCTCAATTTCCACAAATGTAGCCCATTTATCAGAAGGATGAAAGGAGTTTGGAGAAAGGAGGAGGTGCGCTGGAAAGGAAGGAGGAAAACGAAGAAAAGAACAAGACGCTGGCTGGTTGGCTGAGTCTAGCCTTCCGTTTTCTTTTCTTAAACTTTGTTTTCTTTATTCACTTCCAACAGATAGCGTGTTTGTGTGCATTTGTGTAAGTAGACAAGTGTGCGGCAGTTTTAAGGCTAGTGTGCAAAAAGCACAAATTAATCCCACCGCGCATGTATTCAGGAATCACAATGTCTGCTGACTAGTATTTATTGTGTGTGTGCCCGTGCATGCTTCTGGCAGTCAGTGCCAGCCCTGCAGTAATAAGAAGTCTTGGCACAGCCCCGTCAGTTTGCTTATGCTCATTCTCAATCATAGCAGGGTCTATGGGGAACAAGGATAAAAATGGCACTGTGACTGAGCTGCTTTTAGATCTAACGTTAGCATTTGGTATTACAACTTTCAAACGAGCTTCTCCAAGCCTTTCCTCTGCTGCTATTCAACAAAACAACCTATGTTTGGGTTAATGCAATGAAATGTGCCGTGGCGTGTTGGCACGGTCAGGCTTGGCTACTTGGCAGTCAGTCAGAGGGGTAGTGGGCACTAAGAATGATCTAAAGCTGAAGGGACCTGGCAATGCTTGGTTTCACGTGATTACCGAGGTAGGGTTGATGGGAGTCTGTGCTTCATTACACATTTAACATTTTGGTGGGCAATATGTGCCAGTAACAAACGTTTGTCTGCCTGCTTAAAATGGACACTTGCTTACTGGAGATTTGTGAATCACTGATGCTGGACATGGACCCGAATCGAAGTATAACAAAATTCAAAAAATAATTATTCTCTCCCGTTCATCAGATCACATAAAACAGCTTTTCCGCTTTACATTATTGCTTCGGTTTGGAAAGATTGATCACTGCAGCAGAATTTTATATCTGCAGGTTACTGCTATTGACTATTTGCTGATATTTTGCATAATCGTTGTAAAATGTCTATCGCTACTTCACAGAAAACGAGTATATTCAAGCTTCACTTTATCCTCACTTCATGTTTAAGAGGCTGGAACCTGTGAATCATTACAATTACTGCTCATGATTTGCCACATGATTTTACTAAACATTCAACTGGGTGTGAGAGTCTGGCCTGGTTTCAGTCACATGTTCAAACAGCACAGCTTGAAGTCAGATATCGTTTCCATTTCACACTCTGGCTCCTGGCGAGAAAGATTGGACATTGGTGTGTCAAATGGTCTCTCAGTGATGGCTTTCTACTGACAGTGACTTGCACTTGATGCCCATGTGCACATACAGACATTTATATATACACACAGAAACGAACAAATCTTCTTCAAACAGACATCATCATTCTAGTTAAACAAGCCGGACTTAAGTCCTATGCAAAGATTGTGCTGTAGCCAAAGTGAGGTTGTGATCAACACCAGAACATATTGTGCTTTCATCTTTTGACCAATATTAAAAACTGCTATTTTGACACATTAACTTAAGCCAAACAAAATTTAAGGCTATGGAAATGCTGTGTGCCATGTGATGGTAATAGGCACGGTGGTGAGGGGAGGTGAGTGAGAGATGGAAAAACGAGGGGAAAGAGAGGAGTTAAGGAAGTTGAATGCAGCAAGGAATGCGACAGATGGTTGAGGAAGGCTCTCGTTAGTTAGCTTGCCTGGTGGTGGTTGTGCTTCAGCACAGGTTGAGATGGGACAGATGGAAGGATGTGTGTTTGTGTGTGGAGAGGGAGAAAAGAGACACACAAACGTCCACACACACAGATTTCTCAGAAGAGGCGGCAGTGGGTAGCCGTGCTCAGATGCTGTGCCAGAGACACCTTGCTCACGCACTTTAAGCATTGATTTAGCAATCAAGAAAACAGGGGAGGGGAAAGAGGAGGGGAGGAAGAGAGGGGAGTATAGATCGAGAGAGTGAGTATAAGAGGGGACGAGAGAGATAAAGATAGTGACAGCGTGACACAAGTGTTGCCAGCATCACAACTGCAGACGAACGGACAACAGCGAAGAGAGCACGGAGAATTAGAAGGGGAGAAAAAAAACGTTTAAAAAGAAAGAACGCACACATAGAGCAATTAATGAGAGAAAATAAGTGAGGGAGGGGTGCTGTCTATCCTACACCAGATTAAGCTTCATCTTTACAGCCTTATGTCTGTGTATCTGGGCTATTTTCAGCTGCTATCCAAGGACGCGCCAGTCAGCCCACACTATGGGGTGGCGTAGCTTGCTCACACTGCCTCATCACATCTGAAATGCATGCTGGGATGTTGAAGGATTAATAAGCGCATCCGAAAAGGAAGAATTAGATGAAGACAGCCTGATCTGTGCCCACCATGTGTATGACAAATGGGCAATCAAACTGGGCGTGCATTTGTTGTAAACATGTGCTCTCTCTCCAGTGCTGGCTCAGAGCGATAGCGTTTTCCCTAGGTTTTCTATCCCCCTCCGCCTCTGATGACAAGGAAGGGGCAGAGAAAGAAAAGGAAAGTGGAAAAAGTGTCATAGAAGAGAGTGTGATGTATTTGCCCTGTGCTCAGGGAAAGAAAATGTTGGTTAGTTTTGCCATACTTCTTGAGACTGTTACCTTGGGAATTCATCCTAAAATCACAATTTCCAAAAATGTTCTCGTCATAAAAATCGACTACATCTGGATACAGCACATACAAGCCTCTGGTGACATACAAGGTAAGAGGTCAAAGAGCTGATGTCAGTACTTGCCTAGTAGTCAGGTTTTCTGTGCCCATTTTGTCCTTGACTAGCTCCTCCCTGTCTCAGCCGCACATGCCATCTCTTATGTTGTATCTACTGCCAGGATCAGCAGTTACGCCACTGTTTAGTGGCTGCACCATGCTCAGAGTGCAATTAATCACGCCTCCTGCCCAGACGGCATTAATCTCCCTCTGTGCGTCACCAAGTAGGGTCTAAACAGGCTTTCATGAGGTGAATATGCCCTCTGTCTTTTGGACTTTACGGCGAATATGCTTCATTTCAGTCCTCTCTGCATATGTTTGCCGTGTTTATGTGTGAGACTTTACTGGCAGTGCATTTTAGCCAGAGGAAATATCTGAATTTTATATATTCACGTAAGTATGTATAAATCAGACACACACATCACTCACAACAGCTGTGAGGAAGCCTGTTTACTCAAGTAACCATAATCATCACATTTACCAAACACCACGGGCAGGAAGCATAATCACATACAGTGCTGTGTTGAAGTGCATGCCATCAAGGCTCTCACTACAAATCCAACCGGAGCATTGTGAGCTTTTCACAGATTCTTTCTCTTCTCATTTTTTTTTCTAAAAATTAGTTTTTTTCCCTCTTGAGCTACTTGGAATGTAATTTACTGCTAATTAATCATAATTATTTTGCTAATGATGTGCATGGCAAAGTACTCGCGTGTCTCTGACACAGGGCTAGCAATTCAAGGTCATAGGAGTTAATCCAAACATGTCACAGATTGGGAACAATGGTTAGCATATCCTTGATAGTAAGGGGTTGTCATAACCATCACCAGCGGTTTTTGTCTCTAACCAAGCAAAACACAGCACTAAAAATTGAAAGTGAATGTGTGCTGAATGTGTGATGTGCAGTTATTTATTATAACATTAAACAGGACATACTGTAAGAAAGCAGCTACACAAAAATGGTCACTGCCAGATGTATAATATTTAGCACTTGTTAGACAGTTAAACTTCCTGCTGCTTCTTACCTGCGGAGCAACAGCTTGGGGTGATTCTTGCTCTCAAGGTTGCGGTCTATTAGGTCAGACAGTAGGTGCTTCAGGACATCAGTGGCGTACTCCAACTTGCTCTGTAGAACTGTCATGATAAGTGAGGCCACATTGCCACGGTCCCTCATGGAGAAACCACGCTGAGCCTCCAGAGTGCGTATGAAACACAGCAGGAAGACCTTGTTGTTAATGAGCTGGCCGAACAGTTTCAAACCCTTCTCCACTTGCTCCTGGCGATAGCCTGGCACCTGTTATGACAAAAGAAATGTTCACTTAAACCCAGTTCATAGCACTTCATATTCTATAATATGATATCATTTATGTAATATAATAAAGAGTTTACAGTCCTCCAGCCTTTGCTACATTTAATCTGACAGTTAAATAAAGACAAGGAATCACTAAGCCTCTGGATGGCTGTTTATTACTTTGATGGCACTGTGTTCCACATTAATAAAAGTGCAGTGCAGTGATATGAATTCCCCTCATCTGAGCCCAAATTGTCCCTGCACCATTTATAGCAGTCACTTGCTGCATGACGCTCTTCTCCATTTTTTATTTCATAAATAGCACCAATGGAGAGTGCCTTTTTTTATCTGTCAAGAGCATTCGTGCTAAGACAGCATCTCTTTGCACACAGTGCAGCTGTCAACCTGCATATGTTCTGTCTTTTTACCTTTCCTGAAGGAATCCCTTGTAATCTGCTGGGAGGTATTGTTAAGTTGCGAGTGTAATTTTATACCCCTTGACAAAATGTCTACAGTGTTTGTGTGTGCATATGCTTAAGCACTTGGCTTTTCTTTGCATGTCCAATATTTACATTACGAGCATGTGAAGAAAGGCGCACATGGAAATCTGTGAAAACTACAAACCCAATGCAATGACACTGTTTCGGTAAACCTAGACAGACTTTTCATCGTCTGTGCTCTCTCTGTCCAACTCGGTGTCCAAAGCTGGATTTTAAATTCTGACACATAAATAACAATTAGGCAGCCATCAGCCACCTAAGACAAGCCTGCTGCTTTCTTCATTAGGCTCCTATTCCATATTATAGTCCTCATACAGTTTGACATTTATACCAATTAAAACATAATTAAAATTGCTTATTACTGGAAATTCTCATCAAGGATAGAGTGGCCAACCCAGAGGGCAGTGAAATGAGGGTCCATCATTCTCTTAATGGAACAAGACGACCTGCTCAATTATGGCTGTCTATCAATGTCACCACTGGGGATAAATGACTTCATTTTTTTCTTTTGCTTTTCCCCCTCTGATTGACTTTTAATTTGTTGTGAGGTGGAGAGAGAAAACGGCACAGCGTCTCACATCGTTAGAGTTATTAATAAGGGTGCGTTTCTGATTTGAGGGCTGCCTTGTTTGTTTTTGAAAAAGTGCTGTTGGACGTCAAAAGCCTTTTGTTTGTGTGACAGCAACACAAACAACTCCAACGTCAATTTCACCTACTGTGACCCACCACATTGTTAATTTGCTTGCTCATTTTGCTCTCTTTTCAAATAAGGCTAATTGCATTGCATTTGTTATTTGATAGAGTCTAAAGAACAGATACACACACTAGTGTTATTTGCACTATACAATCAGACAAAGTGGTAGTATGACACTTAATTGGCTGGGAAATTGCTAACAACTTTAGCTGTAGCTCTTTTTATAAGCTACTGTCTGATGAAGATAACAGATAGACTCAGGCATACTGTACAGCATTAGTAGAAAATTTTTTCCATATAAACAAAGGGTTTTTCCCTGTGTCACCAGTAAAAAGCATTATCTGACACCTGCAGAACGCAAATATTATGCTTATGACTTGATCATTTTGACACCACTGTTTGCTCTAACTACAAGGTGACATCTCAATACCACCTACGGTATGGAAATGAAACTGGAAGGTACAATACCTCCAGGTCCCTCAGTACAGGATGTTCTTCAATTCCTGGAAAGAGGACCCTCATAGTGTAGGTCCGATAGTCCAAAAATGGGATTCCTGCACCATCCAGATCACTGGTCAGCTCATGAATGTCTGTCTGGAGCTCTGCAAAAGCTGATGACACACAAACCATTTATTATTTATGGTAAAAGAAAGATTTCAGTATTCTTTTCACAAGATGGTGGCACTTGATAGGTAGATATGGAGTGCGTTTGTTTTGAACTGGGTAAAAAAAGAAACTCAAAAGTTTAAACATTTCCAAAGTAGCAAGTTGGATCTATTCACGCAATAACACCCAACCATCCATATAACCTGCTACACATTGGCATCTACCTCTTACCCTCTTTGCACTCCAGAGCCACACGTGATTCCAGGTTGTCCATCTGCATCTGCAGTCTCTTCAAGGTCAGGTCACTCTCACGAGACTTGCGCTTGTAGGCAATGAGCACCACCACGATGAAGAGGATGAGCAGGGCGCCGGCTGCAGCAATGCCAATGATTGCAGTGCTGCTGAGGGGGCTGTCGGATGTGATGTGGACCACACCTGGGGAAAACTCAATGCCACCCACACGTGCCTTGGGATAACAAAAACCAAAATGAAAGGTTATAATTATTATATGCATGTACTGTACAGATATAAACAATCAAAGTTGGTATCTTAGTCTGGATACAGAACATGAGATGTAGCTCATTTAAAATACCACTTCAGCACGGTAATATGTAATGTTCAATAATGTTCAAAAATCTGGCATTTCAGAGAGGAGAAATAAAAATCCAACTATGTGAAAGATGTACAGAAGTATTTTTAAAAGTATAGTGTTCTTAAAAGGCAACGCTACAACTTTTTATGAAGCACAAACACGCCGTCTATAAACTATTTCTCTGTTTTCAAATTCAAGATCATAGCTTAGACAGTCATATTGATTTAGAATTTCAGTGTTTACACACTTCTGTTTACTTGTGCATCTACTAATTGTTCTACAGTAATGTGTACATCTCTGCAACACTGCGTTGAAGGTGGTAACATCAGAAAGTGCTTTGTTCAAAGTGGTCCCTTTTAAACCACAAATGGAATTTTTATTGAGTTTTCCGGGGCCCTAATTCTTCTTACTGAAGGCTTATTTGTTTGTCTTTTGTTTGCTTGTGGGCAGAAACAGGAACCGCACAACTAATTGGATTAGAGCTGTAGTCTGTCTGGAAGTGGACAAAGAGAGAGACACAAAACAACACGAGGAATATCCGCCTCTCCGTCAAACTGTCAACTGATTTGTAGGTCTGTGTGCCTTCTCCACCGTAGCCTGCCTATCAGTCATGCTGCTGTGTGTCTGTTTGTGTGTACGCATCTTTGCCTTTGTGAACACGAGCTGTGTCACTCACCAGGACCTTGTGTCGACCTGTCAGGTTGGGTGACTCACAGAGCAGCTGGGTCTCTGACACTGTTAACACGCAGGGCTTCTCTCCAATCAGAACCGTGTAGTTCAGTTTTCCATTGCCACTATTGGTGGGAGGAAGGAAGTTCCGCCCCTTCAGGAAAGAATTTATGACAGTGTTTGTAAAATTGAAGAAAGGAGGTAAATGTCATGTGTAATGGTCTGAAATTATTCAGATAGAAACAACTGTTTATGGATATTACTCTACAGTAGCAGGAGTGCTGACTGGGAAATTTGTTCTTAATAACCCGTGATCAATTAATGTTGTTCTGGGTACTCTGAAATCAATAAATGTTAATAGGAATATTTTTCAGAATTTTATTATCATAACATTATAAGCAGAATCCCATCTAAATCAATATATTGAATATGCACTGAACTGGAAAGCATTCATTTCCCTATGTAATGTATTTAATAACAAGAGTCTTTAGTAACACAATTCAGAATGTCATAACAATAACTGACTGTATCATCGTGACACAATTTCACAAAAAAAGACCCGGATAATTAAATAAGAACAAACCCGACTGTCGGTGAATGTGAGTAACAGCCATGCTCCTACCTTCAGTATGATCGGTGATCCAGGTTTGAGCTCCAGCACCCCTGACACACTGAGTGGTTCAAACTCGGGATTAGGATAGTAGATAAAATTAGTGCTGTTTAAAGCCATCAGAGCTTGAACATCGTCTAGTTTGAATCCAAACTCATCAGGTCGTTCAGGCACCTCCTGCTGCCTGGCTAGGCTGATGGGCAGCTCTGGGGCCTGACACAGCATGGATGTCGGGCTGAGCACCTGGCACAACTGGGGGGTGGACATGAATAAACATATTTAGGAGTAAGCAAAATATCTCTACATGAAATGGCATATATAGTTAAAGAAGAAGAAAAATAAACAAGCAATATGTTTGGACAGAAATATGCATCTTTGCAAACATTTTCATGGCTGGATCTCAATGTATTTAATACTGAAGTTGTTCCCTGTTGCCTCACACATGCATTTGAGAATACACCAACTTCACTATATGTTAAACCATCCCATCGGCAGTCATTAGTGTGAACCTTTTGAGTCACACTGATACATTTTACTAAGCCCACTGGAGACTTAATTCCAACTGGAAGCGCCTCCATTTCAAAAAGTGCAAAGAAAACCTGCGGAAGTTTGTTCCTCAAAGAAAGCCCCCAAATGAGGTGCAGTTAAGGAGCCTGTGTAGTCTCTCTATGATCAGACTTTGATGTGTGAAGATTCTGGAGTGATAACTAGGTCTTACAGTTCCTTCATTACCCTGCAGAAAGACACCCCCACCCTCTCATCATTTTTTAACCCGTTATTTCTTTTTGTGATCTCTTCTTCTCTTTGACACGCTCATTCACTCATATTTATAACTTTCCAGTTCTATTACAGTGTCTGGTCCTGTGCATTTTTTGTGTGTCGCTTTACTTTGTTATTCTTTGTACCTGACATGGTCTCTCTTTAGACACGCACTTTAGATTAGATTATTCACATCTCAAAGACAGTTTTATAAACAAGGACAGGTTGTGCAGTCTGGCTTTGTAATGCCACACGCCTTAAATATTGCTGTAACATCTCCATTTCTCTTCGACGTGAGATTGACTATTGAACGGGCAGCACAGGTCTCACTCGGACATTTTCACAGTAACCTCTGCCACTGCCATGTAGCCACTCAAGCCACTGCCTCCCATCCTAATTGGCTCCTGGAACATCAGACTTCACATCCCTGCAAGGTTTTCAGAACAGCAGTGGCATGTTTCCTGCACTGCTGAAAGAAGGTGACTACCCAAAATAAGAAAGACTAAAAAAAAACTAACTTTTCTACACAACATTCTTTTTATCAGCTTCTGATATTTACTTTGGCTTCCCATTCATTCAGTGAAGAATTTAGGCATGTAGGATTGTAGGTCAGATTACCTGTCGGCACGTTTAATTTGTGTCGGTTCAAAGAACAAGCTGCCTGTGAAGTAGCTGAGACACAATAACCGGCACAGGCACATGTGAGCACAGATGTTAAACGTGGAGCAAGCCGATGCTCAAATGAACCACATAGATAGCATTACCACCTTTTGTTAGTCAATCTTCTTTCACTCCGTTCAAGGAAATCCTTGTATGCTTGCTCTATCTATCGTCCCCTGGGTGAAATGGTGAATAGGGAGGTAAAATCTTTGATAAAGGCCAATCTCTTGTTACAAAGGTGTGGTCAGAATACAAAAATTCTTTATTAATAAAATAGCAACTTACTAATTTAACTACACATTCTCCCTGCTGAGATTTAGAAAACTAAGACTCATAAAAGTGAGTGAGTGAACTATATGCTGGAACAAACCCCCCAAAAAGTAAAATATCAGAATCAGACACTTATAGAGTGTAAGGTACAACATGCATTGGCCTATATACCCCAACAAAATTAGAAGTAAAAAAAAGTTTTACTAAGCTCAACCACAAGCCAGCTGATTTTATCAACATCCCCTTGTGATTGCAGCCACTTACATTCAGAGTCTCATGGCCATTGTATTTGGCTCGGATGAGTGGGGTCTGAATGATATCCAAGTTAGTTCCTGTCACAGTCACTGGGGTGTGTCCACTGAAGGAGATGAGAAAAGAAAAAGAGTGACAACAAGGTTAAATGGAATGGGGAAATAGTTCAGATTCTTTTGACAAGGATGATCAAATGAGACTCATACTGACACGTAGACATTAGCTGAAATAGTGACACTGTAGGCTTTGGGAAGCAGATTTTTCATATTTTTGTTTAAATTCCTTTTAGTTCTGTGCTCACGTTTTGCTTTCTGTACAACACACACATGAAGCACACCACTTAAAAAACAGGGGAATTGGTTTTACATTTTAGTAAAATATAAACTACAGATTGTATTTTGTGAATGCTGTTCTGATCAGAGAAGTTGCTGTGACAGTTTCAGTGCCGTGTCAGATTTAGGCCACTTGCATTACACCGTACCTGTAGATGCTCCATTCAGGTTCTATCTTGGTGATGGTGGGATCCTCTACATACTCAAAGCGCAGATCTTTCTGGAGATGAGCCTTGTTTATGCTCACAGACACAGACACGTTTCCATAGCCATGCAGGGAAGCATGGGTACGACAGGTGAGCCACTGACCACCCCTCCTAAAGTGACGAGAGATTGAAACAGTGGTTGTGTTCAACTGGTAGAGTCTATCAGTGTTAAAGTTATATGAACATGGGGGCGGTCTGGGGCGTGGGAGGAAGTGCGGTTGTCCACCAATCCTACAGTTGTTGGTTTGATCATCAGCTCCTCTGGCACATGTTGAAGTGTCCTTGAGCAAGACACTGAACCCCCACTTAGTTGCTCCCGGTGAGTTTGGCCAGCTGCATAGGAGCTCCCCCATGGGTGTATGAGTGTGTGTGTGTGTGTGTGTGTGAGATTATGAGTGTGAAAGGGTAAATAAGAAACAGTGTAAAGTGCCTTTAGCTGGTATTGTAGTTTAACTAAGGCTGGCTTTGACCAAGCTATTAATTGACTGTTTACATGTGATGTACTCTGTTCTGGTTATCCTACTAACCTCAGATAAGTACATGGCTGATCCTTAAACATGATTGACACATTGCTCCCAGCATCAAGATGGCTTCCAGTGATGTTGACAATGGTTCCACCAGAGACTGGCCCTCGGCTGGGCTTGAGGCTATTAATCCTTGGTATCTGGAGAAAGGGTAGAGTTTGAAATGTCAAAAGTTAATGAGGAGAACAAAAAATATCCACAAATAGCATTTTTAAATATAAAATATTCTGCATGTTTAAACCAAACAAACAATAATTTAATTTTGAGACTCACCACAAAGTAATAGTATTTGGAAGATTTTGCCATGAATTCTGGTCTGCACTCTCCAACCCCAACACAGACTTGCACATTACCAGTGTACTGGCTTTCCTCTGCTTTGCCCATCTCACACACAATTCTGGAAAAAAAAAAACCATTGGCATGAAAGTGAAACAGACCCACTGAAAATGATTGGTGGCTTCACCAAGTGTTCAGACCCCTTTCAATTTTTGCACGCTTGTAGATTATTTTCTCCCATTTCCAGAGTGGACTTCTGAACCTTAAGTAGTGTGTTGACCAAGGCCCTTTTTGTCATTATAGGTTTTTGAGTGTATAAATATGAGAAAAATGTCAATTTTATCTGTTGAACATGCTGAAAATGTGAAAAAGTGAATGAGTCTAAATACTTTCTGAAGTGACAATCCAAGCCATACAAAAAATGGCTTCCCAAAAACTTTTGCAAAACTCTGCTGCAGTTCTCCAGAAATGCAAAGCAGATTATGTATTAAGAATGAACCAAACTAATTTTTAAACTTTTATAAATTAATGTATTATTTGGCAGTGCCGTCACCAGCTGCGCTCTGCCAACCTATGCAAGGAAAAAGGAAAAAGTCTATCCTTTTAAGTATGACCTCAAATACAGCAACCATTTCTGCAGGGTCAGCATATGCTTGGAAAGTGCTGGCACACGACTTCTTAGTAGAAGCACCACTGTGTCTGTTGATAAGCCAAGTTTAAACTAGTTTAAAATAATTTGATAAACAGCACCTGTAAGGAACCAAAGCACTGGATTAAACTCAAATGTCAAGTAAATTTAACATCCTGAACTTTCTAAATGATTATAGGACTGTGTATGTGTGCAAATGTGCTACTTTGAATTGTGGAGGCTTCTTTGTTGCCCACAGCAGTGCGCACACAAGCATCTTGTCTGTGTGCGCACTGCTGTGAAGTTGTATCAAACTCTTCTTCTGGTCTACGCACTAGGCGAAGATGTATTAGTTCATGCCTTATCCAGTTGTGTTAGTCTCACTCTTACTCACTCAACAACCTAACACTAGGGTGAGTCCTCCACTCAGGTGTTGTGTTCCCTGTAAAACAAAAACTATGCTCTCAGCGGGTTTAGAGCAAATGCAAGGAGAGCAGAAACATGATGAGCTCATTATTTAGCTGTGCTGATGTACCAAAATACATTTTGTCTTGTCCCTTATGTCATAAACAACGTGTACATTTTAGTTGACAGAATGGTGAACTGAATACAACCTGTAGCGATCAGGGTATACGTGCAATTAACTGCCACTGGAAATTGCCTGATGCCTAAAATAGGACTCTACAAGATAGTTGAGAACGACAAGGTCAGCATGTAGTATTTATTACTCTGTGCTACCAGTGTTTAGTCATCAGTCATTTAGGTTGTGTGTGACTTACTGTTCAGCAGGGATGTAACCCTCACGTATGGGCGTGCAATCCACTCCGGCAACCTTCACGTTTCCCTGAATCTCGGAGAAATCCAGGCCAAGATTCTCACCACGGATAGTCACGAGCACACCGCCCTCCCTGGGACCACGGAGAGGGGTGATCTGTAGAAATTCAAATCTAGACTGAGGATTTCAGAGTGGCTTTCATAAAAAGCTGACAAAACAAGTTGTGAGTGTGAGGATGACAGAGAGGGTAGAAGTAGTAGTAATAATTTCATAATATTAATTAATTAATATTTGATTTGATGATAAACAAACTCAAAATAGTTTTAGCCAAAAGTAGAGGTGACGTGAGACAGATCAGATCGGAACTCTTTTAAAATAGATACTTTAAGTATAATACACAAGTGAGACATTTATTAGGATTATATTTTTTAAACCTTTGGGGTAGAAGAAGGTGTTTATTGCATGTTATGTAATTCTCATGGCAAAAAAGACTTCCGAGAACGGTGGATGGACGGGATTGATGGCCACAGAAAAGAGTCAACACATGACAAAATAACAGTCCAATGACAGCCAAGGGGTCAAGACTCAGGGTCAAGGCATTGTGATTTCTCAATCCTGTATCCACTGTAATCCACCACAATCTCTTACATCAGATTACCTTTAAACCTGGCAATCGAGTGACATCTTCGCAGTAATCATAGTTTGGTCTGATTTATCAGAAACATCTCTCATTGTTGATGAAGTGGTTTCAACATCCATCAACACTTTACTCGGACAATTACTTTTTGGCCAGTGAGTATGTGTACACATCATAAGTCCCGTACAGATGAATGCGTTTTAGAAACGTTCCTATCCGTCTTTGCCAAACAGAGGTCCTCTATACTGCATCCTGCAGGCACAGCACCAGCTTTCAAAGTGCTCACCCTCCCCCTGAAAAATAGTAAACCTAAGAATTTTCCCTGGGTCTGAGAGTCATTTTTTCTAAATGACCACCTGCAGTTTTCGCAGTGGGGGTTGCTGAGTGTGTGTATCTTTGTCCTACAGCTCGAAGCTCTTGTACAGTATGTTGTAAAGTATGATCATGTTTATGTTAATACTGCACTGTATTTGCATAAATAAACTTTTTTTGAACTAAATTCTAATTAGGTAGCTTGGCTTAGAAGGAAATCAAATGGCAAAGACAAGACTTGAGCCAGGTCATGTCAAACACCAGTCCATTGGCTCTCAGTGAGAGACACTGTAAATTCTATGGTTTAATGTCTCATAGTATTTATGAGGCTCAATGCTGATATCTCAATAAAAAAAAAAAAAAAAAGCATTCTGGGAATGGGATTGTAATACAAACAATTAAAAAGACTGGACACACTGACTTATTGTTCTCTAATAGCAAACACTGAGGATGGAGAGGGATTAATGTGCAGAAATAGTGAAAACGATGGAACCAGAAAAAGAAAAGGGGGTGTGGGGGTGCAATGAGGCGTTGATTAGATTTGTGACTTTGACAAGATAATTGACGGTTGGGTACACGCAAACACTTAATCACTTCTCCCTCTCTCTCCTTTTCTCTTTACAGCCCTGTGAGTCTCTCCCTCTCATATTGTTGATGGGAGATGTCATTATAATGAAGCGTATTAGAATGCATTAGGGGCCTGGTCGTCTTGGAAAAGTCCTCCTTTGTCACCCGCTGACAGTTTTTATGTGGGATCTGAGAAGGGAGGGAGTGGGGGAATGATGGAGTGCACCAAACCAGTCAAGACTCTTAATTAAGTGAATTGAGGGGCAAAATATGTTCTTTCCATTACTTTGCTCAAAACTTGATTGAACCAAAGTGGCCACAGTTAACATTCCCATTGACGAGAAGACAACATCAAGCAATTAAGACAACTGTTTTAATGTATGTGAGAAGTTAAGTGATTTTGCTGTAATGTTTTATAATTAAATGACCTGAATGTTATTCATGGTGTATCCATGGTGCTGCTGTCATCACTTGTCTTACATATTTGTACGCTGGTGTATGGGATGGTTTTTAGTGGTAACCACTGAAAGATTTTACCTTTTCATTCATGTGTTCTACTCTCTGTCCAAGCTAATCAGTCCAAAAGCGTTCTCTCTTTTCTATTCATGCTTGGTTTTATCCCTTTATCTGTTGTCAGTCGACATCTCCTCCTACCTTCCCTCCATTGGGAAATTACACAGAAAGGACCCTTATATCCTTCACGATAGGAAAAAGGAGGGAGGACCCTTGTAGCCTAGTGTAAAACTATTCTGACTCAGACTACCAAATCATAACCACTATTCTTTTAACATCAACCCATCCTTCTCGTTCTTTATCAGGTCATTATTGCTTTGGATCTTCCCATCTTTTACCTCACTAACCCTTATGCCACCTGTTATCGCAAATGTCTAGTTTTCGTAAGGTTTGCTTGGATAAGTTGGGTTTGAGTCTTTGCAGAATTGACTGATTACTAGAGAATCAACAATGAGGATTATTTCTCGTATTCATCCTTAATGAAATAGATATTTGTATGGTCACACAGAGAGCAAGAGAGAATCCAATCCCATCCAAAAAAGGAACAATTTAGACTTAAAAATGCTGATTTACTGTATGTGATGTTATTATTAAACCTTTTTTTATCAGTTGTGTAGCTGGACTGTTAAAAAGTTCTATATATTACTTTTCCCTAATGCTGTTACACTAAGTAGGTGTTGCTTACTCACATCCACTGAGTCTCAGAGGTGATCAGTTTAAGTGATCGGTGCACAGTAATTAAGGTATATATTTATGGGGGCTGAGTTAAAAAGCACTCCCATTTATGCTGGCATTGCCTGACCCATATATGTACTTATGTATTAAGTATAAGCTGCCTTCACGGACTTTGATTTATTTCACTCGTGTCCTGGTGCTTGGCTCTTACCTGTGTGATCCGTGGGTGGGTGCACTTGCTGTTTATGCCATTGTGCTCTAGCCACTGGTTCTCAGGGTGGGGGCAGTGTTGTTTGAGGGTGCAGCGGTTTTCTCCTTTGCACCAAACACATCCAAACAGTGGGTCCGCCTTCAAACACAAGCCACAGCTTCCACGCTGGGCGTCGCACTTGTACAGATGGACTGCAGGAGAGGAAAGACACAAAGAGAGGTAGGGGAAGAAAAAAAAGGGAAGGCAGGGAAAAAGATAAAGGCAGCAGGAGTAAATGTAGAGAATTCATGTGAACAACCATCACACAAATGATAACAGAAAGGCAAAGGCATCTAAAATTATTTTGGGCAAAAGCACACAAACTAAAATTGGTGTGTCTCTCAATGTCTGCCAGCTGTTGAAACATGAAGAAAATTATTGATATCAATGTTTCTCTCCGTCTATCATCATCGGTACATTCTCCCTCTCTCTTTGAATTTCTTACATTGCTGCCTCTCGTCTCTGCTCACCCACTACACATTTAGCATATCTCCATGGAAACGGGCCAACAATTTTCTTTTAATTGCTATTAGATGCTTGTGCGATCTGTCCATCAAGTGATGCCCTAAAGCCTCTTCCATCACAGGCAAACAACGACAGCAGGAGGGTCAGTGGGAGTTTGGTTTATGCATCCCCCTCTTGTTCTCCAACTTTTGATGCTTGTGTTATTCTACAGTTATGCTCAAAGACAGGTTTTTGCATTGCATTTAACTTAGACACACATCCACACAACTGCCAGCGTACACACACACACACACTGTTCAAACTTTGCCTTACAGCACAGCGTCGTGTTGGCATATCATTGCCATATTAACAATACATTTCCTTTGTCTGACTCTACTGCCTTTGGTTAAAATGTGTTGTTTTCCTGTCAGAGAACTACAACCCCCAGCATGCGGCTGCCTTCCTGCCCTGGCATGTATCACTTACTGTAGTCTATCGCCAGTGGCCAAACTGGATCAAGCTCAGTAACAGAATGCTTAAAAATTGAGCTGTCATTCCACATAGCCTCTATCATGGTTTACCACTTTACATACAGTTCCTTAAATCCAGCAATAAAAGTTTAGTTGGACTTAAAATTTTAACTGTTGTAATAGAATGGGTATTAACTGGCATTATTTTGTTAAGCTTTGATTAACTGCTTTATCATAATTTGCACCAATAAAAACACAATGAAACTCTAAAATGAGAAAACTGAAAAGACGGGAGGAGAATGGGGATAGAGAGAATGACAGAATGCCAAACTCATAGAGAGGTGCTTACAGGGCATAAAAGGGAAACAGCAAAAATAATAATAATGGGTTTTAGAAAGCTGAGAAGAGATGGACAGACAACAGTGAAGTTGTAAATGCAGAAAGAAATGAAGGGTAAAGGGAGACCTGCAGACGGAAAGCCTAAAAGAGGATGTACTGAAGTTAACCACTCTACAAGGAAACATCAGGGGATGGATGCTGCACCTAAGCACAGTCCCTGCCTGTTGCCATGGAGACCGGCTCTAAGGGCAACAATGGGGAGACATCAGCTTTACTTGGTGTGTGTCTGTGTGTAAGTGAGAGTTTACAAGAGACTATGTTGATTATAAGTGCGATTTGTGTGTGTGTGTGTGTGTGTGTGTGTGTGTGTGTGTGTGTGTGTGTGTGTATTCTTATGATACTACAAGGAAATAGCCACAGAAATATATGGATTCAAGTCCAGACGTACATGTACATATTCATACACCCTTCACGCTATGCATGCTCACCTTTGTTGTGGGCGGGGTTGTCGATGGTGAAATCTCCGTTCCAGATGACGGTTAGCTCCACAGGAAGACTACTCATCTCCATCCCATCATAGAAATACTATCACCATGGCAACCACAGTGGAAAAGAAGGAGAGATCAGAAAGAGAGCATGAAAAAGAGAGCGAGAAGTAACTTTGCTACTTTAAACTGTCCATTATCTCAAAATCCAAAAGCCACTGTCACAATATTCCTCCGAATGCAAAGTGCATCATCAACAGGTGGCTGTACTAACAGGGAATACACATACTGTATAAACTCTCACACTTACACATTCAGAATTCACAACTGCACACTATACACACCCGAGAGCTTTCAAAGATTATTTTCATTTGGTTCCGTAACACTAACAGCATGGAGGGTTGGTGCTAGAATCATAATTTTCTGCTAAATTACAGTTTCCCTCCTTCACTGCTCAATCAAAGTACAATATTTGGATTGTACTGTGATTATACACACAAATCCCACAGACATCTCTACACATAGACACTGACACATACACTCAGGGTGATGAAGATAGACAGGAAGATGGGATGTTATTGTATCAACAGATGATTAGCATCAAGACCAGCACAGAGCCTTTTTCATGCTAGTCTTTCATTGCTGTCAATGCATTATTCAGTCAGTGAATGGAGTCTGATCGCAGGGATGGCTGACTTTATCTCTTCTACACAGTTTAGCTGGAATCCCTGAGCTGGAATCAGCGTGTGTGTTATGTGTGCGCGCGCATGTGCTCATGTGGCTGTGCGCGTGAAAGACTGAAAAAAATATATATTGTGCTCACTTTTATGGGGACACTTTATAGAAATGGGTCGTCTTTATAGAGATTGTGTTGGGATGTGGGTGGGTGATAATCAGTGATGATATTACACAGAAACTGTAGCAATAAAAACAAAACAAACACACACACACACCGATGTATTCTGACACTGCACAGATGAACTGTTAAAGCGCAGGGCAGGAACTCTGTGCTCGTTTCCCTGGATGGTCAGCAGACACTCGTAACCCCTCTGACCAGACTGGGGCTGGGGGAGGTTCTTTGCCCGCAGTGTGATGGGCTTCACCACGTTGACTGGAACCAGGATCTTGTCAGCAGGCAGCAACTGTGGACACCCCTAGAAAAGAAACGAGGTGACAGGAAAGGATAGTGAATAACCACGTGTTCTCAGTGGGTCTAATGTATAAATGCAGCAAAGTGCTTGTTAGCGTAATGTTGAGGAGGTCCAGCACTGTCATGTTTGACCTTGTACCCCAAGTGATCAATGAAGTATGACTATACTGGTCAACACCAAAACCTAACTGGCATATACAGCAGTCTATCGTAAACCCAAACTGCCGTCAACAGTCTCCATTTATTTCATCGTGGAGCGGATCACCCAAAAGCACTTCACCAACATTTGCTTAATTTAATGACATAGCCACTTCAGTGTGTCCTGTTGTCAGTGTTTCAGTGCTTTTATTTATGCTCATTACTGGGTTAAGATCAACTCAGCCTCTCAGTTAGACAGTTCTAGGATCTGCTCATATTCACCACGAGTGAAGGGCCGGCTCAAAAGGTACTCTACTGTCCTTATCCACAGGAGGGGAAATTAATGATGGAATGAAATAGACTCTTATACTGAGATAATATGAGCTGTTTGGTTGCTGCAGTCTTTGTTTTGTTAATGGAAAGAAAAGTCATCACCAAGTCATCAAAATAACGTTGATTTCTACTTGTCTAGTAATTAGGCACCAGCGAATGACATAAGAAAGAACTAGAGCAAGAAAGAGAGAGATGAGTCACTTAGCAATGAGAGGTCTAAAATTAACAGCCAATCAATTCAGGTGTAAGTAGTTGGCTAAATTTAGAGCACCTATGACTTGCCTGAAAAAGGAGAGAGGGAGGGAAGAGGGGGACAGGTGTGAGGAGTCGACAAGATGGACAGAGAAGAGAAATGCGGAGACAAAGAGGGAGGACGGAAAGGACAAATGGGTAAAACAGCAGCGGCAAGAACAGGAAATGACTGACAAGCAGAAGTGACAGGTGAGAAAGGAGGTAAAAGGAGGTAAAGATAGTAAATAGAGAACAGCACTTTTCTAAGTACTTTGCCAACTCTTTCATGTCTCCGCCGAGGCCGAGGACTGGTGGATAGAGAGAGAGAGAGAGCGCAAAATAGGCAAAATGAGAGAAAGGAACAACAAAAGAACAGAGAGACTAAAAAAAGGGAAAAAACACCATTAAGCGTACGCGACAGGAGGAGCTTTAGCATGTCAAAAAGGCAAAGGGAAGAGGTGAAAGGAAGGAGAGCAGATAAGGTGAGCCCCTGCATGGATGGAGCTGGGGGGAGCCAAGCATAGCGCACGTTGAACTGGGTGATAACGCTTGTTTGAAATTCATTAAAAGCCACTTCATTGGGTTAGGCTAAGTGACTGACTGGATGGCTGCGTGGTGAGAGAGGGGAACGCTCTGTGACACTATTCACAAAGTCATTATAGATAAATGACACACAGGGTGAGTGAGTTCAGTGGTGGAGGAGAGGAAGGAAGAGTTGCTGCATGTGTGTTTGCTCTTCCAAATCTCATTTTCCTAAGAACGAGGGGTCGTATTTGGAGAATGAAAATGAGTAGGAGAGCAAAGAGAGATGCAATCCATTTTTAATCACATCTCTTCCAGTTAATCCACTTGAACAATAGGGACAATAAATTTGATCTGGTTTGGGAAATGAAGGCATGGGAAGCACTGGAGTATGACGTAACACGGTGACTTAAGCTAAGTTTCGAAGACAGATCTTCAACGATAGGGACATTTGGTGACAAACTCAAATTAACAATGTTACAAGTATTTGTAGTTTTGGAAATCAAATCCTTACGCAAAACCTAAACCACAAATTATTCAAAGTAAACATACATTGAAATCGGAACGTGCGCATATATGCAAGCATGCACACACACACACACACACACACACACACACAATTACACCTTGGAAATTCATTACAGTAGGCAAGGAGGCAAAGATAAACAACCGCAAGTCAACCAAGGCAGCATCTCTTCCATCATCTGCCTTTATGATAACACGTCATGGAGATGTAAAACTTTAAAATGCAAATTTAAACAGCTGCTGACTACACAACCACCACACATACACACCATCTCATCAACACCTTCTTCAATTCTATTTACCACACTGACATCAGGTAGCCGTTTTTACACCTCTAAATACCCCCTCCATGTAGTCTCAGACACAGACCTACTGTACAGCCACAGGTTTATTTCAACTTTTAACCCCCTTAAACTTCCTCAAGTGCTGCAGATTGCACACGCATATACACATCCACACAATGTCTGTTGGGCCGGCAGTATCGCCTTTCTAACACCTACTCAGAATAAGTACAATCTTAATTTTATCAATTTTAAAGTTTTGCGACAGAGGAAATAAAACAAAACAGTGTCCTTATTTGCCTCAACCCCAAAGAAAAACTTATGATGTAGAACAACAAGATAGTGCGTACAGTGATGTTAGCTTGTGTTTCCCCCTACTTAGCTCTGATTTTCTGTTTGTATGTATACATACATACTCATAACACACCATAATCACTGCCAGCAGCATGTGAGGCCAAGTGGACTCTCAGTGGTTTGGACAAACATAGTGGGCTACTGATGTTGGTCGTGTTGGCAGCGATGCTCACTGTCGCCTGTTAAGATTTATGTCCGCGTTAAGCCGATCTAATGTCAGTGCCAATGTTTATTGCTGCTGCCCTCCCTCCCAACCCCCAATGACTGAGGTAGGATGAATAGCAGAGGAGCAAATGCAAATCACACAAATAAAATGTACACAAACCTCACTCTGCAGAAACTGTAGCTATGTGTCAGCATACAGACACAAAAATTTGAATTTACAACTTTTCATTTCAGCTGAGTCAAAACCGTTTGCTGCTCGGCTCCTACCAGAAGCAGGAGGAGGGGAAGGACAGTGTCATGAAGAACTGAGGTCTAATGGGCATCGCGGTCATATAATGTCTCTGCGCTTTTTAAAATTATTTACTAAACCCCCAAAAAAATCCAACATGTAATAGTTAGGTAGAACCTATAGACCTAACTGTAAAGATTTTTAATCCATGTTTCTGAGAGTTTTCTAGTTGTTTATGAAAACAACTGACAACTAGTTGGAACATTTAAAGTTAAAGAGAAAGTCTTTCTAGGAAAATAAACATTTTGTAAAATGTAATTTTTAAGTAATCTGAGCATTGCACCTTTACATTTGAAGCTACTGTGTTGCTATAAAGACATAAATCTTTATAGTTTGTAGAGTTTATAATGGGAATAACACTGATTTTGCCATTACAGTGGCACCCATCTATGGGGTGGGATGCATTGTATTAGGCAGCAAGTGAAGAATAAGTTGTTAAAGTTCTTGATTTATCAGTTTGTTGGAAGCAGGACAAAAAGGCATGCACAAGGATCTGAGTGACTTTGACGAGGGTAATATAATAATGTAATATAGTGATGTCTGGATGACTGGGCCGCTGAAGTTTTGCCAGAGGACTTTCTTGAAGATCTTGAGCAGCACATGCCTCAGTAGGTTAAAACCGTTTTAGTGGCCCAAGGGGAAACTGTGTAATATTGGTCATGTTGTGGCTGATTGGTGGACATGTTTTGAGTCTTTGTAGGCAAAAGATGCAACAGTCCTACAGTCATGTAATCAAGGACTTGCACTAAAGCACTCGAACGAGAAAAGTACCTGTCAATAGCATGAATCATCATAACCACATAATAACTGCTGACTTCTGAAAATCAAGTTGGCACCTCTCTTTATTTTCCGTATATAATTATCCTTCATTCTTCCTCTTTCCGTCAGTGACTCATTGTTTTCTCCGACCTCATCTCCGATTCTCTGCTGCGCTGATGCTTTATCCCTCCTTCATTTACCTCTCTCTAAACCAAGCCTGTCGGGTTCATCCTACCCAGCTCACTGACCCCTCTCGTTTCTCTTACCCGCTTACTCTTGGTGAGTCTCTCTCTCTCCCTTTCTTTCGTGACTTCTTTTCTTCTCTGGGACCTACTTAGATCTGATAATTAGAGGCTGGTGGGAGGTGTGAAGGGCGGCGATGAGGAGAGTGACAGAGAGTAGGAAGCGGAGTGGGAACTGTGAATGTAAAAGCCCTTGGCATAGTTTGAAGGAAGGGAGGAGGGAGGGTGAAAGCGAAGGACTGAGAAGGGCCCATAATTATAGCAGTGTAAGGTGTGAAGATGAAGAGGATCTTAAGTTTTCATACACACACACACACACTCCTTGTGGTTACCAAGAGCTCCCCTCAACTGGCCTCTGTTTTATCATCTTCTACAGAGCCTGTAGGAGGCGAAGACACTCTACCGCTCACTTTTCACCCTCCCTCCCTCCTCTCATGCTGCTACTCACCTTGTTTCTATCCTGCTGTTCAATTCTCACCATGAAGGTTTTATTCTAAAATATCTCCTCACTGGCTCATTTTCTTTCATTGTTTTTCCCATTCATTTTGTTCTTTGTTATAGGGAATAACTAGCATTTATTAGTAGTAGTAAAACATCTTTTCTCTGGGTCACAGAGGGCAGGCTGTAGACGATCGGCCTGATTGAAAACTAAAATTTTAGCTCAATTAGAAAGCACTTTATTTCATGTTCCCGCCCGAAAATTAGCGCTCCTAAAATGTTGATCATAAATCACAAGGGTTCTCATGCTAGAACAGTTTGACGGCACTATAAAGCTCTTCTATCATTCATTATTTGCACTCTCGTCATGTATGACCTTGGGTTGTCTATTAATCAAAAACACTTCTCGCTACTATTTCTCTCTAATATTGGCAGCAAACAGCTATTACTGCAGACAATTGGCTACTTTAAGGAAATAATCTTAATTACTTAATCCAATTGAAGTCCTAAGCATTGGTTGTCACAGTACAAACAAGAAGAAACCACAGCAACTAACACAATATAATATATCTTGTAAGGGATAATGTTTTTGGAAACAATGATATTATCCTGTGTTTTGTGTGTCCCAGAAACCAGAATACACTATATTGGGAAAAGGCTTCGGCAGCGTCTCAAGATATGACCATCTACACAGGAGAAGAAGAAAGGGAAATGCAGCATCCTCTCAGGGTTTTCATCACAGGAAAGAGGAGTGATGTGAACTCAGTCCTCATCAGTTGCTTTAGGTGTGACTACATGTTCACTTCAGAGACAGATGAAGACATGCTATATATGTATATGAACAAACACTGTTTATCAGGTGAGCAGGCCCAGTCTATTCACATCATAATCAACGCAAACGGAGTGGTCCGGAATAACTTCTGCCTATTTATTCAGTGTATTCAAATGGAGCTGAATGCACGTTATTTGTCAGTGAGGCTCATCAGAACCGCTAAGTCCTTGAGATGTGTGAAGCACAAACAGGGACGTGGCCTTGGTTAATGTGCCAGTAGGCAAACGTCTGATCCAAGTGCCCATATCATTGATGGCATGAATAAAAAGGACCCTACTGTATGCTCAGGCCTGGCTTTAACTCTGTCTTGCCCTGCATACTAACAACATGCTCAACCAGTAGGGAGATGTGCCAGGCCTCAATCATCAGCATAATGTTAAGGGATTATTCAGATCACCGCCTGAAATCCATTCATTGTAATAGTAAAAAAAAAACAAGTAGAAAGAGACTTTTCATGAAATGTGGAATTGATTCTATGGATGGCTATGAGTATCTGCATGTTCTTAAGCTTGTGTGTGTGTCTAAATGATTAATTCTAAACAGCAACTAAACATCTGGCTGCAAAAACATGACCCGGAATCTGAAGGGTTAATTAAAAGCAAATTAAAAGTCATTAGGCGTCCAAAACACCTGCTTTCACTCAAACAAAACGTCAAAAAAGGGATGTCATTAATGTGCTAATGCAACCCCCTCTTGCTTTATTTACGGTCTTATTTCAGTCTGCAACACAATACGAGAGGATTCGCACATTATTATCCTCAGTCAATATTGACCAGCAGTATCTGAATTAATTGGAAAAGTAAACCTGCAAAGACTCAAGCTTGCGTCTGACTAAGCAGGAGGTTCAAAAGGATAATGGAAACGGTGAAAAGAGAAAATAATATCGTCTTCACAGGTTGAATGGCTCGGGGGAAACATGGGTGGAATAACACAATTGAGAGCAGACTGCTCATCAAAGGAGGCAATCTGGCTAAGCTTGTCCCTGCCCGTCGTGCAGCGTCTGCCAACCCAGACATGAGCACTAGTGATCTTCATCATAGCTCACCTCAGGCTAGGATTAACAGGCCACTAACTCCCTGATAAGCCCTCCCCTGAACACTACCGTGAACTTGCAGGGTGCAGGCAGATAAAAAAATCCAAAACAGACATAAGCATAAACATAAAAGTATAGCAGAACCATGCAGGTACACAGACATGGCTAAACCTTTCACCTCTTTGCACTGACCTGAAGTTTACCACTGTGCAAGTGATTCTAACTCAGAGTGTGACCCCTCTCACGGGACTGTGGGTGGGGGGGCCTTCGCTGAGTGTACCCCATCCACTGAATGGCTTGTCCTCTGCAGCAGAGCAACCTAATTACAGTGGGCTCTGCTTCGACGGGAACAGAACTAGCTGCCAATACTATTGATAATTCACACAGACTAAGCTGTTGCAGGGAATAGGGATGGGCAAGAGGAAACGGCTCCGTTTTATTAGCTTCCACTGCCCTTTGATGTGCAGTCAAGAGCAAGACATGCCAAGAGACTCATGCCAGATGGAAACAGTACAGCTGAAAGGTGTCTCAATCCTTTTAACATAACTCTTTCTGCATGCGAAACCTAGAATTAGAGCTATTAGTCTCACATAGCTTAACATTTCCCTTCAATTTACTACACCATGTTTTATTCCTCAGTTGGTCTACTACGAAATCGCCAGCTGGAGCTGCTCAGCAATAAAACTACGGAGGTTGTTGGATATCGTCTTGATGGGCCACAGATTAACTGCCTTTCAAACCTACAGACAGTGTTACTGCTGGACATTTTGGGCATCCTGACAACGGCACAAACCTTCTATGTTCTAAAGACATCAAAAGTATCAAAAGTAAGTAAGCCCCCCAAAAAAGGGTTCACCTTTCATAACATTAAATAAATCACCAATTTAATAAAAAAAATTTTTACAAAAGACTATTTTACATCAAAATAAAAAACTGATTTCTTCATGTTCTGTTGTTGAATGTTTTTTTTTTTCAAGGAATACTTTAAGACAGGATACAGAATCACCAGTAGGTGGACCTTCCAACAACAGGTATATTTATACTACAATCAATAGAAACACGTTTCACTGCACTCAAATGGTCTTCATTTTACCAACTGGGTGACATTTGAAATCAGCTAGCTGCACCGATGATGATTTAGGGCAGTTGCTTTGAAGTGGGTGAATACTTATGCGTGACCTTTCTGAGAGAGAGTTTGCAAGAGTTTGCAAGTTCTCCCCATGCTTCCGTCTGTTTCATCCAGGTACTTAGGTTTCCTCCCATAATCCAAAGACAGGCATCTTAGTTTGATTGGTGATTCTAAATTGCCCTTAGCTATGAATGTGAGTGGGAATGGGTGTGCGTCTGTGTTGGACTAGAGACCTGTACAGGGTGTACCCTGCCTCTTGCCAAATTACAGCTGTGACAGGCTCAAGCTCCAGCAATGGATGGAATACTTATGTGACAAATTTTATGTTGCTGCCTTGGAGCTCACCTCAGGTTTCTTGACTCGTCCCTCTTGGAAAGAACATGTGCGAGGGTCGTGGGTACAGTCATGTCTGTATTTACACCAGTGGCACTGGTAGGGACTACTTACACAGGACAGACACCTGAAAGGAGAGCAGAGAAAAAGGTTTGAGTTAAACAAAAAAAAAGCCTACTATACTTATTTGGCTATGTATAGCTATGTAACTTCGAACTTTTTATCATTATCAGTCAACGGTTTCATCAGTATGAGGGATATGAAATATGACAAAGATATTGATATTTTGATACAAAAAATGCTAATTAAAAGTAAATGCAGACAGAGACTTACGACTTGTGAACGCTACAGTTGTAGAAAACAAAACTGGTATTTGCGAACGCCAGGCCTGTCTCCTTGGACTTGAGATAGAGCTGCACAATCTGGTGATCACCTAGAAAACACACATCGTAATCAGTATTAATAATCTGATACGCAGAGGCAGAGAGAATGAGTTGTAAAAAAAAACAAACGCTAGTTAAGGAGAAAAAAAATATCAGCAAGATGTACCTTTGTTTCGAATCTCGTTAATAAACCCACTTTTAAAAGTTTCACTCACAACTTGAAACAAATGGGGAAAATGAAACAATATTACCGTGGTAATGGTAGCATGCCGCCGCTATTTGTGCAGCATGAGCAGAGGGTAGAACACTTTTAAGAACGTTTGCGTGTATGATGATGATTTTATTCACTGCAGTACAGATGACTGCTCTGCTTTGAGCCACAGGTGCTCAGCCTGTTGCATTACTAAAATCACACTCTTAGAGTGAGGTAGACTAGACAGGTTTGTTGGACGGATTAAGTCTCGCTATCCCTTTCGCCTTACAAGAGACAATGAAAGTTGTGCACAAGCATTTCTCTTGGGATGGAGAATATTCCCTAGGAAAACTCTTTGAGAATGTCTTTGACAAGGTAAAGGGGAAGCAGATGAAACAGAAAGCATGTGCGTTTTTGTGTGTGTGTGTGTGTGTGTGTGTCCTTGTGCAAGTGTGTGTGTGCACTCACGCCTCATCTGTATTTGGTGTTTCCTTTTGTCTGGCCCTAATGAAGTAGTTCATGTTTAATTCAACAGCACATCCACACATCTAACTGCACTTTCTCTACTCTACCTCTGTACCTCGCTCTCTCATCACCGCTCAGTCTCTATACACAGGTCTCCACACTTCCTTCCACACTGTGACTAGTTCTTCTCCCCCGTGTCTTTCTCCATCTCCCTAACAAAGAAGGAATCATTCATCAAGCACACTAAAGCACCTCTGACAACAGATCTGTCCTAATTAGGCCACCTAAACCTTACCTTGAAGCCTGCTATCCTTCCATCAGTCTTTTTCCATTCTTTACTCTCTTTCAGCTGAGCTTAGACTAATGAGTACTACTACAAATGGTAGATGAAAGGTCCAAATATAGGCAAAAATGTGTAATATTTGCCTCTCTCTCAAAAGAGGGAAAATATATGAGCTGTGTTTAGGGATGTGGCAGAAAAACAAAAGATCCTTTACACTTCACCTGTATCTGTCTCAGACTTACACATCTATGTTTGGATGACTACGGCACCACATGCTTCACATGTGACTGACATAGAAAGCATTAAATATATATTTAATTGCCTAAAGCAACATCACACTCTATTTTTGTGCAGTTCTGAATGTGTGCTATGTTTCTATATTCATCGGTGTGATTTCTTTTCAGGTGAGTGAATGAATAACAGTGAAAACAATATATATACATATACTTGTCAGTTTTGAACAATATTTTTGGTTCAACAAACGTTTTTCTTTTTGCCTCTCTTTTTTAATTCAGAACTCATTTTCTTTTCATGGGTGTAACATAGAATAGCATCTTCATTATGTCAACTTGAGGACACTTTTAGGGTTGGTGATGAAAGACTGCCTGCCTCCGGGCAGGCTCTCTACATGGGAACTTGCTTTAATTAGACCAGTCTTACCCAATCATGGAGTGGTGAGGGAAAGACTAGTGAAACAAGAAAGGCAAATATATATTTTACCTTCTTTGCTTGTGGTTTGTTATAGGTCACTGCAGTTTGTCCATGGATGGCAATGGAAAAGGACTGTCTGCGGGGACTGACTAATCTCCAGGCTCTAAATTAGCTGAAAGTAGTAAGAACACTTGATATCCTCCATTTTGCAATGGGGTTAACCGGGTTCCCATCACTCCCCCTGGAGCACATCTACACTGAGAGCGGGTGGTAAATAAATCTCACAGCGGCCTAATAACTAATGTTCATTCAGTTGCTAAACATGTCCTCGGGCAATGCTCCAAGGTCTGCGGAGTTACTGATGACAACAAGAAAACAAAAAAATCCATGGAACACTCAGTGCCTTAGGACTAGCATACTTCTGACTGAAGGGGAAACATTGAGATGAATTAGTTTTACCTTGACAGACAGATCTGGTATTCAACAGGTGCTATAACTCTGATAACATCTTGATTGCAGCTATTGTTTTTTTTAATTTACAGTATGATAAATATTAAAAAATATGACCTACACTCTTCCTGTAAACTATCACAAATGCTAATGTCACTTGAGAATGCAAACATCAAATACCACCCTGACATCCACCCCTGTCTCCGTTTTGTTGCTTTTTGCACAAAAAGATTGACCAGGGCATATGTGGATCCCTTACCTTTGTCAACAATAATGCGTGGCATCTCCTTTTCAGCAGGCGAAGAACACTTGATGCGGTTTCCCTCCACCAAGCCATTCATCTCAGCCAGGTCCTCAAAAGTGCAGTTGACCCCAGCAGAAAGTTCTGGGACGTTGTGGGCTTCCAACACCAACTACAGAAAAGCAAAGACAAAAAAAGTGTTGTTCATGTAGTTTTGATGGCATTACTTTCATATCAATAAATCAACTGAAACACTACTGATGAAGGCAAAGTGCACTTTTAAATGTGATACAAACAAATTAGACCTGTGCCACAACTGTTATTATATCCTAAAGGGTTGTTGCTATGTTTGAGATGTTAAAAACGGCCCAAACACTGTAAAGGCACAGTTACACTTTTTAGCAGAAGATCACATGGTTATATGCTCTGTTCTCTGGTCTTTAGACATGTTTTATGCAGAGCAGCTAAACATGGTTTGGCTTATAAAATGTTAACCCGTCAGCAAAACTTACAAATTATGGAACAACTTTATTATTATATGACCATAGCAGAGGCACTAATACTGTATCAATGACTCTTTAATCATAAAGTGAGTTTTTAATATCATTACATTGTTATTGCTCTCAGTTAACAGTCTCAGGTCCATCTTTTTCATACCTGTAAAAAATTGTGATGCAGAGTCACAATTTCAAGTGCTGTACAGAGCAAAGATCTATGTGCAGGGTGGTCAACAATCGAACTGAAAGATAAGCCCTAAACTCCTGAAAAAACCTGAAATAATTGTCACAGCTCATATGTAATGACCACAAGCATTATTACCTGTCTGCTCAACTCCCATAATACCCATTGACATCAATGAACTGTATAGATTTCACATTCCATCCTAATGTCCCATCTCTGTTGGACTGTGAAAAAAATGTGGCTTTTTATTTGAAAAAGTATAGAAAGTATAGAAATTTAAAGACAGAATGTCATGACAAGTGGAGGGAAAAGGCGTTATAAGAAATGGAACATGTTATTGAAGACTAATGGTTGAAACAAAGTAAAGGATGAAAAGAGACAAAGGATAAAAGGAGAAAGCAGTACGAAGACTCAGCTGAACAAACGAGAAAGTGAGGAATGGGGGAGAGGCAAAAAGTGCAGGTGGATAGGCTGCTGGACAGCGAAGGAAAAGAGGACACTCAGGGAAATAAAGAATGCAAATTTTTCCACTTCATTTGAAAATGCTATGTAAGCTCTGCATGCATCTCAGCAAAAACTGGCTTCAGGTGGAACAGCATGGAAGAACAAAAACATCAGTCCTTGAATAATATGAAAATCGACTTGGTTGGCGAGGCAGGTGGGGAAAAAAAATATACATACTGACAGAAAAGCTTGTCGGCAGTGGAGCTTGGTATAGGCATTGATTTGAAGGGCAATCCATAGTACACTTGAGATGTGATGCTGAAAGCTGCCTCAGCGGCAGAGAAGGGCTGACCTGCTCTGTTTTTATATTGCTATTTAATGAAAAGACGATGCTGTGGACACATAAGATGGACAGTGCACGACTGGGCTTCTGTCGATTTGCTTTAAAGCCAATTTATAATTTCAGAGTCTGCATATCCAGTACAGTGTCTCTGACTGTAGTCTATCAACTTCCAAATCTGGAAGATATCTACAGTCTTAGAGTAACGATTAGCAAAAGAAGACAACTACTATACACCAATCCTAAAGATACAGTATATTTAAATATAGTATGTTCTTCATATACTATAATTATCAGCATGACTGTACACTATTTCAAAGCACATTTCTTCTGCAAACATTTTGTATATTTTTGTAAACAGTTTTTCTCTCTCTAAGCTTTGAACAAAGTGCATTTCCTTTAACTAAAAGCAGCGAACACTATTTCATGTCATCATACAGGATCTAACAAGTACTACAAAGTGTTAATTTCACCTTGATAAGATCAACATCTTTGTTTTCTTGTGAGATAATAAAAAAATAATAAATTAATTAAGAGAATAAGTCACAAATTGCTTTCAACAATAAATCATAATTTAAATCTTACAAATTCCTTACAAGTGTCCCGGCTTAAATTGTGCAGTTAGATAAATTATTTTTGAAACCATACCAAGCGGACTGAAACATTTGTATTCAGCCCACCGTAATTAATGTTGTTTTAAAGTTTGTTTTTTGTGTGTGTATATTTTTTGTATTTGTGTTCTGTTTCATTATTCAAAGAGATATTTAAAATTCAAAGAAAATTAGGGATTTGTTCCTATGATGGCTCTGATTTCAGCAATGTCGTGTCTGTTACTCTCAAAAATGTCTTGGCTTATCTGTCCAAACAAATATATAATAACACAAAGGTCAAGGAGGAGCCCCTGTCTGTCTTGCAGAAGCCACTTCCCTGCAATCAGTTACTGTAGATGGTAGATGTGTGGCATAGCCTTTGAGTAAAGGCTGCTTGCTTGGGAAAAGGTTAAACATTTTCTGAAGACTCAGGCTTGACCAACATCACACGCACCATGAATATCATTAGAGTGATGGAGAGGTGTACCTCAGAAAGTGAACCTCTTGTGTGACCCTCTGACAACATAGATGGAGAATACTAGTCATTCTGGCTTGACCTTCGAAAATCATATTGGATATTTATGCAGCTGGTCTCTCAGAACCAAACCACCATTAAACAGAAAACCACAATTGAATTGTTACATTACCTAAGGTGGTTATGGTCAATGGGATTTGGATTACATTCAGTGGTATGACCTCTAATACAGGTTGTAACACTGAATCTTTTAACAAAGAATAACACTGAGCCTCAGCAGACGAATAACACAAAGCATTCAGGCGGTGTCAATCTTCTCCTGAACTTGCAGTAAAATTGCACAGGGATACACACAGAGGCACTCACCACACATCTACTACATTAGAAACAGCCTTTTCCTGTCCAAGGCACAAAATTATGATGTATGGCAATAGTAGAAAGACTTGGTGTGCTGCAAGTTTAAAAAGTGAGGAAACAGCAACAGGTCTTTATTTCATTATTAAAAAGATAGAAGTATTTTATGGACCTGTGCAAAAAAATAAAAAAATTGCACTCTAATCTACACTTAACCAATCAAAACCAAGTCAGACCTTTTAAATGTGGCAGCTGTTTAAAAATGAAATGTCTGGGGGAAAACTGCCAACAATCACAACAAATGCAGCTGAGCCAAAGTGTGTGTTGCTAATGATTGGTGACGCGTTGTTTGGAAGGAATTTCACTGGACGGAACTGTAAGCTATGAGGTCAGGATTTGAAGCATTCATGTCTGCTGGCAGTAAAATGATGTAAAGCAGGATTATAGTCTTAACACTGGCTACTAATCAGTATCTAGAGCATAATTACACTGCATTACAAATTATGCTTGAGTGTGTAATATTGTCAATCTGCCAGACAAGATTGTCTCACTTGCAACACATTCAGCAATCCTCACTGCTGACTGCAATATTGCTCTAAATGAAACAAATGCTTGTTAATGTGTTTTTCCTTATTGAGAGAGAAATTGTACCAAAGTACTTCTAATGAAAATTTGACCACATTATATTTTTTATAACCCATAAGGTACAAAGAAGCAGCACTGTAAAACATGCAATATTGGCAACTATTATAGTGTCCATTTTAGAACAGAGAAGTTACAGTAATAATGCAGGTTAGATGAAGACAAACTCAAAGGCTTTTAATGAAGCTTTAGAAAAACTTTAGAAAAGAAAATGCTCATGTTTCTCTCTTTTTTTTTTTGTTACTGTGTATGAGTAGTATGTTTCAATCCACTCACCGTAACACTAAACTGGGACACCGAGATGTTATTTGGGTGAACGCTGAGACGCACACACTGCTTGATGTCTGATGCAAAGCGCCGGGGCTCTGATGAACGTTCACATTTCTCCTTTCTGGTGCACCTGGAAAAAAACAGAGGGGGTTTTATTCACAGGTGAAATACATGCACGCACACAAACACAAACACACACACACACACACACACACACACACAGTAACCTGACCAGGTCTTACCCCTTTACACCTGTTGGCACCTGGGAGAAGGAGAATGTCTCTCGCTCTGTGAGTTAGATGCATTTATCATATTTCCTCTCTGGCACTGTACTTGCTAGAGTGAATGGAATCACAGTCTCCAGGGGGAGGGAGCAGTTGCATTTAAAACAATGGTTGCTCTATATGTGGAAGTGGAGCTGGTCCTTTGGGAAAGAGGTAGGCCTCGTCTTTGTGAAGCTATCTTAATGACTGGCATTCACGGGCAATGCCAAGTGCAGGTGGAGATATGGATGTGGGTAGGGGGATGGATCCCTCTCCCATCTTAATACCAGAGCTGGTGGTTTAATCCAATCTATTACAGCTGTTAAGTAAATTGGAGAACTTGACCTTTTGTATTGTAAGAGGAATTTACAGTCTCCTTTTCCAGACACTGTTCCTTGATATACTACAGGTAATTCCCCAAAGTTGGAACATCTAAATGGGTTTTTAAGTGAGGCAGAGTACTGCAGTTCATTCTCTGCAGCTGAGACTTTAATATTAAAGTATTACCGCAGAATAAGCTGAACCTTAACAAAAACCCGGAGAAACTTGTTTATACAGTAAATCAAGAAATGCTGAGAATTTCTGGGACCTCAAGCAGCCCAAACTGTGATAAAACCTCAACCTTTTGCTCCTCTAACCACACACACACACGCACACGCACGCACACTTGTTATCATTTAATCCCCTCATAAACACATTCAAATTTAATCCCCTACTGACAAAAACCTGCAGCACAATTAACAACCTGGCAAATCCAAAGAGTGCCCTGAAACTCCACTCCAAGAGAATGGAAAGAAAGGAAAAGGTCATAATGAATGTTTGAAAGAAAGACTTCCAAGGTGGTTGACTTCTGAGATATAGTAATACTCTATGCAGGGAGCAGCTTCTTATCCCAAACTGGAGATACTGAGGGAGGGTGGGTTTTGACCTGACACGGGTATTGTTAAGTTAAGCGGCCTAACGTGCTGCAAAGAAGACAGACATATAAAGAAAAGAAATAATCAGTTTGAGAGAACAGGAGGAGGAGTAGAGACTGTGTGTGTGTGTGTGTGAGTGTGTGTGTGTGGAGGGGAGAGCTTTAAAGGAAGGCAACCATTGTTGGCTTTCTGTGAAGCTTTCCCTGCTAAGCTGGTTTGAGCAGGGTTTTAATCGCTTTGGGTTCTTTTGTGCTTTTTCTTTAACTCTTGTCTGTTTATCCTTTTCTAGCTCAAGTATTTAATAAGAACATATGATTTAAGTACCTCCAGGCAAACAACCCACACGGCAAACCAACAAATGCAGACTTTCACCTACAAATCTGCATATAATAAACACATACACACCACAGGAAGAACAACATTAAAATATAAAATCAAATAAAATAAAAAAGCTAAACAGGACATTCTGTACTGTGCGGTTTATGTGTCTGTTCTGTATAGGTTTCTGTGTGAGCAGTTGTATAATGATGCTTCTCTTCCTGCCTGTTCCTTGACAGTGTCACACAGTGTATAGTACTTAGAACTGTGTGTTTTGTTAACAGAAAGACAGTTTTGCATTTAGTTTACATTTACTTGGCATTTTGCACAGGCGAATCATCACAGAGTGAATAATAAATGAGTGAAGAGAAGTTTATACCACTCCATCAAATGATAAATGTCCCTCTCACACTCAACAAATGCATCGAAATGCCATTTCCCTAAATATTGTACCTTTTAATGCCTGCTTTAGACTTTATTGATTCTTGAAGGACGTTTTCAACAGTATAATGAGACATATTACTAGCAATGGAAATAACATAAGGACATAATAGAAAGACATTAAACATACCATATTAATGCAAACAGTTTCCATCAGATTAGCATAACTCACATCCTGCCATAATGTTTGTTTTTTCATTCCTTTGTCTTTCCATGTAATTGTACATAAAAATTTTGCCCAGCACACTAACAAAGGTAGTTTGCTAGGTGAACATGACAGAGATCCCAAATAGTATTTAGATTTTTGAGGTTTGATGAAGGCTTGTTACTCCCTGCTAAGCCCTATATAGCTCAGGTTTAGGATATTATCTCTGTGAGACCGAAACTGCTGTAAATTACAGTGTGAGAGAAACAGAAAGATGATGATGCAGGGAAATTATGTGGCAGAAACAACTGAAGAAGACATGCTGCAGACTCATTAATGTCAATCTCCGAAAACAACACTTTAGTTTGGGTTTTATGTGTGTGAGTCTCAGTGTATAGTGTTTACGAGAAACAATTACTTCTACAGATATTTGCAGCAGACAAGTTTTATCATATACAGATATTTCCATTTTATCTTACAAGCTAACGAGGCATAACGAGGCAGCGTGAGTGTCAAACCTAAACTTGGGAAAACTGGATTGGTGTTTGGTAATACATTATTATGAGGCAATGTTTTATTAGAGGGTATATCACTGTGCTCTTAAAAGTGGGAAGTGGCAAATTTGTTTTGGGTGTTATCATTAAAACAACAAAACAATATCATATTTCATCATACGCTGCATTTCCATGTTAGTTCAAACAATCCCACCAGAGGAACCAAACATTGCATCATTTCCACTTGATGGTTGAGGTCTCTCTTAGTCTGAAACCTGGGTGACCTCACTTTTTGTACAAAAACTATAAAGAACACATTTGCCAGTCACACTGTTGCATGTTGCACTATTAGCCGTTGGTCCAGCATCGTTACCGTTTATATTGCTGAGGCGGGGTAAACCCTGGACAGGTCAGCAGACAGGGCTGACGTACAGACAAAGAGAACCACATACTCCCACTTGCGGGTCATCACTAATTCACATAACGGCATTTTTGTGGGTTGCCACACAGGCACAAGGAGAACACCGCACAGACGAGACCCTGCCAGCCAGAGTGTTTGCATTTTCTTGTAAGGCAGCACTCGGACATAGTTGCATTGCTACTACTACAGACACTAGTGAATGACACCAGTTAACACATTTTTCTTTCGTCACAGTTCCTGCACATACAGTGAATTGGACTTGGTTTAACTTAGCTGTGTCCACATCACAGGAAAGGCGAATGAGTGCAGCTGCTTTCTGGCTGGTCTGGAAGTTGAAAGTGAAACGATAGTGAAGATAATGCTGTACATGGCTTAGCTGATGTAAGAGGTGGCATTATCAGAGCCAAGCACTGGATAATTGTTTTCAATTACTATCCAGACAGACCCTGAAAGAAACAAACGATTGAATCTGTAGTAACAATATGAAACAATCCCACCCTTTGTAAACTTTGCAATCAAAGAACAGACCAGAACCCCAGAAATCAAAGCGATTTAGATTTCAAATAACAGTCATAATTTTTTTTGTGGAGAATTAGATGAACCAACATCTATTCATTTGGTTAGTAAACACTGCTGTTGTAGAGAGCTGTTTGTCTGACTGGCAATGGCACATTATGAGAGTGAGCTGAAAGGATTAGATTGGCTCTGAATGGAAACTAATCTGCACTCTTGTTTCTAGCAGTCTTTGATAAGGTGACACAATTAGAGCAAGACTGAGGAGAGGGCAGAGAAGGATTTTTAGCCTCTGCAATTGTTGCTGATGAAGCTGTCACAGCCATTCAAAACTAAATAGTCTTGTAGATAATATATTTAATCACCCATATTTATCACTTAGCTGCTTTGATTATCTAATTGACTATAATGTTTAGAATACATAATGACCTTATTATTTTGTGCAATGCAACACAGGCCAAAAATATCCCTAATCAACACTAGGTGATGAATTCAGATCTGATCTGATTCTCTGCACGCCCCGTAACATGTCGATCTTCAAACATACCTCTTAACTTAACGGAGCAATACTAACAACCATTCATTCTTTTATTCACTGTTCGGCTTTGAAAAGCGCAACAATAGACATAACTAACAAAAAACTCGATTAAAAAAACATAACAGAAAAAAACTCAAAAGTTAGACAGTGGAACTTAGAAAGAGTCAAGTTTATCATTCAACAACAACAACAACCACACAACGATCAATGTCAGTATCATACACACAATACTCCAGTGTGTTCAAGGCACTGGTACAAAGTATAACTCCAGGCTCGATCCCAGTGGGGGCGCAGTTGCAGGGCTCAGGGGAGCGTACAGGGAATGCACTAAACAGACGGAGCAGATGTATCTGGCCAAGTGAGACTTCAGGTGTAATGCATATCTAATGTCAGGCATCGAGCTGGTCAGGCAAACTGGGAAAGGAAAGCTATTAAATTCTCACAAAGCCGAGGTCCAGCCAGCCAACACTCATGTCACCGGAGCAAACATCACAAACACAAAATATATAATAACCCACACATGCATATTCTTGCACGTACAAAGAGACATCTACAGTTTGGTTATATACCACAGCTTGGTTTCTGAGTGGTAAAACAATTCACATTAAACAGTCACTCTGTGGTCTCACTGAAACCGAATTACTACATCACCCATCCAGGATATTACATGGAAATCCTTTACATACTGGACTAATATCCTGAGGTTGTTTAAGTTACTTCAGACCAGGAGCTGTGTCAGAGAGATTCAATGAGCCTGGCTACTGCACATTTCATACGTAGATGTGACCACAGACACACACGTTCGTAAAGCATTACTTATGAGGACACTCGCTGACATAATACAATCCCCGGCCCCTTACCCTAACCATCTCAAATGAATGCCTAATGCTTACCCTGACCCTAAAACCGGCCAAAATGTCCTCACTTTACAAAAATGTCCTCACTCTGTTGGTTAAAAAAATACTTGGGTCCTCACTGAGTGTGGCGTACAGTCACACACACGGACACACACAGGGCAGTCAGTGTGCCTCCCTGTGCTATCATTAAGAGTGGTGGTCCACAGAGCAGAAATCCGCATGGAGAGTCATTACCTGGCCCACTGGCCATGACCCTGTTACTCCCGTTTGTGGAGACACACACACGCACGCACGCACGCACGCACGCACACACACACACACACACACACACACACACACACACACACACACACACACGCTACATTCTGTGTCTCTCATTTAAGCCCATATCCAAAGACATAAAAATTGCAGAGTGGCTGCCCCCAGGTTTAGAAATCTCTGAACCATCCCATTTACATACTACCAATGCAAGAACACCGGCTGAGCGGAAAATTACATAGTAACACTGCTGCTGAGAGTCTGCACAGATATAAAGCCACATGAGATACAAGTATCACTTATAAAAACAAATAATCCATAAATGTTTGAAAAAATGAGGACTACTATCATTTATTTTCAGCAACCTTTATAAATTCTTGATTTCACTCTCACCCATAAACACACTAGAATGGATGGTCATCAGCGGCATCAATCTGGGAAACAAGCAGCAGCTGCTTCTCTACGTCGTCATTTTTGGTGGCTCACACTCCACCGTGCAATTTTAGCAGCTGTCACAAGCTGTGCCACCAACTTCCTTCATCTCTCTCTCTCTCTGCTCTGTCTCACACACACACGCACAAACAAACAAACAATTCCATCTAATGGTGGTGTGGTGTGGCAGCCTTATTAGGCTGTTTATCTAGCATATGTGATGCCAGTGCTGCCCCTGAAGATACCATTAGGCCAGGTTCTCTACATTAAACAGCTTTATCTGTCTGGCTCAGAGGTGTGTTTGTGCGTGTGGCAAGAAGGTTAAGGATGGTGACGACAAAGCATGTGTCATTCACAAAATAAGGCTCTTATGCAGTCTTTACCTAAGTATGGGATCATGAAATTATTTGCGAAATTTATATGAGTGTAAAACTACACAAAAAAAAAAAAAAAAGAACGGAAATTGTCTTTACAAAAAAAAAGAAATTCAGGCTTACTTTGCTGGCTCTTCTTACTGGAAATGATGTTGTGGGAGTTCTTAGATTGATGTTTTTCGTACTTGAAGAAAATTGAACTAATGTGTTAGTTTAGATGTGATAAGACAGCCAAAGAATCTCAAAGCTATTATTGGAGCATTTCCCAGCAGCTCATACATCAATGTCCCATTTATTAGTAGATCAAACATAATCTGACCTCACATTCATAAAATAAAAGCCCAGACAGTGACGCGTGGAAATAATACCTTATCATTGTTCTGCATCTACCATATTTCCCAAGATATCTGTGAATCCAAGTCCCCCATTTGATGATGTTTTCATAACTGCCCATGTGGGTGATAGTGCAGGACACTAGGGGCTGTTTTTCAAGCGAGTCTCAACGGTGCACTTGGCTTTTATCTTCCGTATATTTTGTTATGATCCTGCATGTGTGCACAGCTGTAGACGGCAGCATATGATACTATTGATTTAGGCGGTCGATATCCAGCCTGTGGAGTTACGATGTGTTTATTCACAGCCACAATGCAGTTTGTAACTCAGAATAAGAGGACCCACTGAAACTATTCTCATCTTCCAAGGTAAGATTAGGGTACTCTTGTGTGTGTAAGAATAATGTACTAAGTCAAAAAGAAATATTTGTATCAGTAAAATATATAACAGTAACATTGTGTGGCTACTTGATGATGTCAACAAAAGTAAAAAAAGTTTGCAAATGTTCATACAGGAAATGCAGACATTACATGAGACCGTGGTATGTTTTATGTCCAATAACAAAATTTAAAGACTCAATGCCTTGCGTGATAATAAGGCGTTCAGCTTTTGAGGGAATCTTTGCGATGAGAACCTATTATCCTGGCATACGTGCATAATCGCAGTGTCAATACCATCAGACATTAATATAGTAATCAGTGGGGATTACTGCTGAATTATATAACATGGTTATTTCATTCTTACTGTGCTGTAGTTGTCATAGTTACCACTATGCGATGTGACACATAAGAGACCTGTGAGTGTCCCCTATTCCCAGACGTGCTCCTCGTCAGTCAAGTTCAAACATGTGTGTGTCTATGTGTTAACCCTCATATCCTCAACTGCTGTGGAGTAACTTCTTTCTTTCGGAGTTTAATTTATGCTCCTCACCTGAAGGTTTTTTTATCCCCACTCTCTTTCTGTGAATTTATGTAACCTCTCTCTCTCTCCCACTCATCCCTCTCATTGCTTGGAATACATCAGCATATATCTTCACTTTCTTTTACTGTCACTGCACCTCTCATTCATCTTCTGTCTCATGTCAGTCCCTGTGTCTGGTTTATGCTCTGCTGGACAAAAGCAAAACGCCTTCCTTCCCTGCTGTGACCGTGTATTTTTGTATGCGTGTCTATTTCCTGGAGTTACTCTGTGGGTGTTGCGGGGTGACAATAGGTGACAGTGAGCAATGGTCCTGACTTAAAAGTGGACATTCAGCTGTTGTCTATGTGCTTGTGGTTGTGTGTTGGAGTTGGGTAGCTTCGTGTGTGTGTCTGTGTGTCCTCACACTGTGATGGTGACAGTTGAGAGGGAACTAGGAGGTGCAGTACTCCGTTCCATCCTGATGCCCCTGTCACTTCTTGGCCTTGTTCCCTTCCCTCAACTTCCCTTAGCATCTAGCTAGAGGTGGAGGGAGGGGGGAGTGAAAGCAGTCGCCCATACCCAGGAGACGGCTATTCTCCCCTGGGAGCAAACCTCACACCAAGTGCCATGGGTGCAAAGACCTCAAGATAAAAAGACAACTTTGAATAAATTTAACTTTTAGAGTTGATAAAGTCACTTTTGTAGGACAAGGGTGGTGATTTTTTTAACTATAAAATAACTAAAACGCATCACTCGGCCACACAATTGAATAGGATTGTAATGTATCTTTAAGTAGCTCCACACAATAGAGGACAAGATGGCCCCTATTTTCAGTCTTTCAAGGTCACTGCCCATGCTTGTTAACACCCAACATCCCACTAGCAGGTGCAGATATGCTGGTCACACCATGGCTTCCATGTATTCACAGTGTTATTTTCTTAATGTGATGCCTGCGCACTAATATGAGGGAGAGGGAGAGGACGTGGGACATCCTCCGTTTCCATGCCACTCCGGTAACTGGACCACCTTTCATATTATTTTGTCGCCTCTAGGGACTGCGTTGCCATTAGTTAAGTTTGGCATCTCCCAGGAAAAGGCAACAACTTACATTACTGTTGGAACCTGGAGAACTGAGGCACCATTCTCTTTACTTTAAAAGTCCACAAGGCATCATGTTATGTACCTGTGATGTACCAATAGATTGGTGTTTTAGGCTTTAAGACTGCAGATATGGGGGTTATTCAAACAGGCAACAGGTTCAAACGGAAACCAACAAATACATGGTTACAAACGGCAAATAATGGCAGCCTACTTTGGGCTGTGGTATAAGCTCACAGCATGTTTTTTCTTCGCTGTTTGGTTAATCTAATGTTGAATCTCCCGCTCCATGACTGTAAAAGATAGAACTTTTTGGGTGTAAACAATGGCCTTTCCTGCCAACAATATGTTTCCAAGCACGCACGAGTATATCCACAGGAAGCTAGTGATTGCTGCAACCTAACACAATGAGTTCTTGGTAGCAGGCTAATTGCGGCACTGCAATTTATTTAGCGTTAGCGCGGCATACCAGAGTAATGAGCACGCTGAGGTAACGGATGACTGTGAACACAGCAACAGGTAGTGGCCATGCAGAATTAATACGAGAGAGCGGCTAAGGAAGGAAAAACATTCAATAGATCTGCCAATTAGCTTTTCCCTCTGAAAAGGTTATTCATCTGACAGCACCAAAGATGTCTTTGGAATACAAAAGATTTGGCAGACAAGAAGCTTTGCAGCATGACTTGCAAGTTTTATCAGCCACGCTGTGTGTTCACGTATGACTTCTTGAACTTTTTTGTATCCTCTTAATAAGCTCGTACATGTTTGACAAGTGTTTATCAAGGCATGATTGTGTGACCCCATGAAGGAATCTGTAATGTAAAACAGAATGCTTTGCCTAATGAAAATATAACAAGCCAGGATGTAAAATGTGTCCACGCCAGCAATCATTTGCTTTGCACAGTGGGGTGCACTGAATCATAAGGACTGCTGTGTACATCACAGTTTACCTCCAGAGGTTTTCTATTGATTGTATAGACAGACCTTCTCTAATGAACTAGGAGAAGGCATTTGCCTGTGGCCAGTGCCACAGATGACTTTACTGCCCTCGTTCCACTTGAGGGAAGAAGGGATCGATGTTTATGACTGTTTGGAGGAAAAAAGAAAAGGAGCCGGAGAAGTGAGAGAGCAAGAAGTCCTCTAAACACAAATGTAACGGGATCTAATGCACACAGAGATCCTCAAATATACATATGCAAAAGTCTAAACTGGAGTAAAACACAAAACGTACTTAAACAGTTGATATTTAAATAAATGTTGACAGTGAGTGAATTGATGGAAACACATACAGAAACGTGCACTGAAACACGAATGATAAGGCTGCTGGAGATCCAGAGTGAAGAGAGGAAGAGGTTAAAAGTAGAAAAAGAAAAAGTGAGAAAAGAGAAAATGATTTCAGCACTCTGGGAATATTACCACTATCACAGCCAAAGGCAGAGATTGAGATATGTCAAACCAATTATTAATGTGATAGTGGTGCAACATTAGCACCACTTGTTTGAAACTGACACTGATATTACAGCGCAATGTGAGATATTCTCAACACCCATGCCAAATATGATGGCTTTCATTTTGACAATGCTACTTCTCCAAATATGGTTTTCAATCTGTCTGGCTGTCATGCATGACAGGCGCGTTGACAGCCTAGTTAACCACTTACTAAACTGACAGCTGACAGACTGGCATTAGGCAAGGTAACATATCGTAACGTAGCTGGCACAGTGTTTCAAGTATCTGTACTTTACTTGGAGGGGTTTTAATGTGGATGGGGACCCACGCAGAGAAAGGGAATATGCCATCTCAGACTAGCTTCATGGTGTAAACAAATAATAAAATGTGGCACCCTGGGGTTCTAAATGAAACAGTGTAATGGTCCAGAGTTTCACAATCGTGGACTGTTAAAGTGATTTATTAGTGGTGTCCTCCATACATTTTGCTGAAATACGATGATGCATTAAAAATATATCATATGCCTATAGTTAGAATGTATGCACTTATTATTGCTACTGTACTTATAATATGGCACTATTATGCTCCCTTAGAGATAATCGGTAAGAATCCTTGTTAAAGGTGTCCACAGAGTGACAGAGTATGACATCCAATGTCAGTGTAAAAGACAAAGACAGGGAACAATGAAATGGAGGGGCTGATATGAGTGAAAACATTCCTTTCGCTTCCTGAGTTAGACAGGCATTAGCATAAGTTGTGCATTTGAACAGAAGAGAGGATGAGTATGATTTTGATAGGCTAAGACAGCTTGGTTGACAGGTGAGCCTTCCCGTTTACTCAAATAGTGGCAGTGCTCACTGCAGGGAGGGAAAAAAAATCTGATGCAACGTTTCCTATTGAGCTCAATATGATGTAGGTGTATTGAGGATATACAGCGGACAGGATAAATAGGAACATAATGTGCATACATGCCCAACACATATACGTTCAAAGCCAAACTCGTCTTTGACTACAAAAGCGATTTGGCTTTATAAATAAATTGACAGTGTTTGTCAAGGACAATAACTGCTAACACACACACACACACACAGCCAGGTGCTTCATCCACTCCTGTTGATTTCCTCCCCTGTACTATTGATTGCCTTTCTCCTCTTCCCCCGGTGTTCTCTCTCACAGCTCCTCTCACCGATCTATAGAGTAAATAAAGGCAATGCTGATAGAGAAGGAGAGGGATCGGAAGAAGAGCGAGAGAGAGAATGAGAGAGGGCGTGTGTGCTAAAGAGAGAGAGAGAGAGAGGGGAAGTGGTTGCAATTCTGTTTGCTCTCAGTCCAGTAAGGTGATTTCAAGGTTGATTGGGAACAACAAACTATCTTGAAGCACACGTTGTAGAAGAACTGCAAGTTATCCTTCCTCTCAACACCTTCTCCTTCCTGCACAAAATGTCAATTCTATAAGTTCCTTGTTTTTGTCTTTTTGCTGTATATGTTTTAAGATACTGTATGTATTGTTGAAGCACTTGGTCTGTAGTCCGCATACTAAACAGAGTGCCTGTTGTTACTGTAACCTTAATCAGGCAAGGGCGAAGATAAGAAAAAATGGCAATGCACTGAATATGAAAATCATTTGAATAATGACATGCTTTGTCTCTTTTTTTACAGCACTGTAAATTGATCTCGTGGTGGTGTTTTAGTGAAGGCTGTCTTACCTAAGACCAAGAGAAGACCAGGTCCACACCAATCAAGACCAACGGAGATGATACTTACAACTGAGTGGGAATTTTTTCACCTATACCTACAAAAACATAGTTCCCACATAGACTCAGAACACGTGACTGTGGATGAGAAGTGCAGACACAGCTGAAATTATGGCTTTTCTGTCAGTAATTTCCAATCAGAAATAAGTGAAGTAACTGGCTGCACTTATAGCAGGACGAAATCTTAAGAAAGTGGTCTTAAGACCGGTCTCGAGTAGTACAACACTATCTTGTGGGCTTCCAGCATCAAACTGTTGTCATTCATTTATAGATGCTCATTTATTTGTTTTCCCTTTTCTCACATTTTGTGTCAGATTCATCTGTTAAATCCAGTGGTCTATTTGGTAAAAACATATTTAGTGAAGAAGGGAGTGTTGGACACTTGGTAAATCTACTGCGTTTTCCACCATTCATGAAATAAGATTCACAAACAATAAAGGTCAGCATTTCAGCTAACATATAGTCAGTAATAAGTACAAGTTATGTTTTGATTGAATAACTCAATTCATGGTTCAGGAGTCTATTATCCACCTGTCTCACCTTGTACCGATTTTTATATCTACAGTATCGATCTGTATCATTCTAAGTGTAAATCTGCCCATTTTATTTGAATTCTTGGGACACACTGTATAAATAAAAAAAAAAAAGACATTCTGTCAAGAAACTCAAGTAGAAAGAGAACGAAGTAGAAGTATGGATATTTCTATTTGCTGAATATGAAGCATGAGATGCCTGAAGAGCAGGGCTTTAGGCCAAGCGTGCATGATCCTGCGGGCGTGTGTGTGTCAGACCTGCCCACCAAGGACAGACTCAATACATTGTTAATTCATGGTCACACTATCCTCCTCACAGGACAGCCCAGTTTCTTCTTACCATCTATCCAACTTACTCTCTGACTTTCTTTGTCAATCTGTTGTAAATTGAATACAGCCATGCTTACTACTTTTATTAATTTTGAAGGTGACCAATATTATGAATGTTTGGCAGAGAGTAATTGATAAGAAAAACTGAAAACTGGTATTTCTGAATGTTTTCCTTTTCCGTGCAATGTCTGCTACAAGTCTTTGTTAAGAAGGCTGATAATAAGGCAAAATTGTATCTGACAGGAGGTCTGACCACTGATATACATGCCATGACCTCTCTCTCACACACATACACGGACACTCACAGGCAACACCAAACTCTCTGCTCTCGCAATGGTCCAACACCTAGACACCTGAGACCGACTAAAGTGGCAATTTGGTTATTTTCTCGCTGCGCTCGATTCTCGTTTTGGTGACATGACACTAATTTAACAGCAAGAACACTTTGTGTGTGTCTTTGCCTGCTCGTGTGTAAAGAGTGGGTGAGCCGATTCTATCGGGCAAGGTGTGACAGGCCAATCTGTGGCCACCCGCTTGTTCTGACTGGGAGGATATCCAGGGAAGTAATAGGTCTGTACACACATACACACATGAACATGAACACACACACACACACGTGCACCATAATCAGATATAGCTGCATATACACTTAAGACTTAAATATAAACTCAAGCACATTCCAAGTAGCAAACATTTACACAGTGGCGGATCACGGGGGGTCCTTACATTTTTTTTATATATTATTATATAATATTCTAATGTACAGCCCCTGTAATATCTGCATAAACCAGGATTCCAGTGCATGTCTGAAAGGGGCCTAGGAGTCTTTCTCTCTTACTTTGTACTCTGTAATGATCATCCTGATGTATTTCTACTACTTTTGTCATTGAGAATTTACTAGTCCTTATTACCTTTTACTCTGCTTCCCTACCCTTCTCCCTTTGCCATTTTACAATTTGTCTTTTTTTTCTTCCTCTGTCCCACCAGCTCTGTGCATTCTCCCTCATCTCTGGGTTTCAGTGTGTTTGTTCCTCTCACAGGCACACTGCTCCTCTGCCCTGGCCTTGTCGTCTCAGTGCCAGCAGGGATGAAGGTGCTAAATGTACTCACTTTCACTCGCACACACACACACTCTACCCAAGATCTAGCACCAACACAAGAAACCAATTTTCAATTTACAGTGGAGTGGGAAATCTCCCTGCCCCCAGCAAGCACCATCTTCCACTTCAATCTTGAGGGACAAGGTTTTGACAGCAGCTGTGGTGTGTGAGAATTTGTGTGTGTGGGCACAAGTGTGTATATAAGAAAAAAAAATGACAGAGACAGAGAAGGTTAAAGGTAAAGCGAGAAGAAAAAAATTCTGGAAAGAGAACAGGTAAGCAAGGCAGAGAGTGAGTCTGTTGTGGTTGATGACATCATTTCTGGGATCTCATTCACTTTTATACAATGAGAGAAGCGACTCTGTGCGTTAACTACTAAAGTTTGGATCAGTGCCAGTGAAAGCACTTGCAGTGCTCACCAGTGTCTGTGCTCTCACCAGGCTCGGGTTTCAGAGCTGGTTAGCAATGCTGGGGGTTAGGTGTGGTAATAGATGTCAAAAAGGGGGCACTGGCACAAGGCCAAGACCCAGGGAAGCTATTTGAGACTTGGCCAGAGTTGGCTAAAGGAGTCAGTGAATGCTCAAAGGTTGCAAGATGCTGAGGATGAGCTCAGGCATTACTGAGGTAGGAGAAACTAATAACCTAAACACAGCACTTCACAAACTGCCTGGTAAGTATACCGTAAGCTCAAAATAAAATACATGGCAATATTACACACTGAGCTGTACACCTACACATATAGTAGTTCTATTTGTACAGGACCATGAGTTTAACACTCACATGTTGTGCAGGACACACCAGCCACAGTGGGGATCTCCTGATCCTAGACATTCACTGCAGGTTGAATACTGACCACAGGCCTCCACTGGCACCCTAGACAGCTGCAGAGAAACAACAGTAATTACATTCTTGGAGAAACAGTTGAAGTTTAAATTTTTACCATTTATTATTAGAATGAACAGAGCAAAAAATATAAGTAAGAACACATTACTATAATGTGACATAACCGAGAAATGTGTTTAGGTATGTCATTGGTGGAATTTGAATGTGATGGAGAATACTGTGTCTGCAGAAGCCTGTTACTGAAAACACATCCTATCTTCTTGTTGCACTGTGTCCATCCTAAATGACTGAGATCCAAAACACATTATTACCATTGGTGTTAAGCTATCAATAAATTCTTTCGGTTACGCATTTTTTGCAATTACCATTGGAGGTTTCTTTTTACCATTAATTTAGCTACAACGTTTGTTCCAGCAGAATATACCTTACCCAAAAAAACTAAAAAGAAAACTAACATAGAAAGTGAGAATCCACAGTGTCTGATTTTGATAAAAAATAACACTGCTTGACATTTCATGTTTTCCCACTGGTTCTATATGGAAAATGTGTTCACTTTAGACAGCAGTCCCATCTTTTATGATGTATGGTCCTGCCAAATCATACTGGCATTGACTGGTACTGATTGGCGTGGGCCTTTAGTGAATGAACACAAGGGCTAAAGCTGAGGTAGATCCTAGCCATCCCCTCCTGTTGTCACCATGGTAACAGCACGGTGCAATAATAGAAGTCGCTGGCACTTTTGATTAATGAGCCGTCATTGGTGGATGACCGCTGTCACTCTCACTACTCACCGATGACAGCCGGGAAAGAGAGACGACATCATCAGTGTGGAGCTGATACTGGGTTACGATGACAGTAGAGCAGTGTGTGTGTGTGTGTGTGTCTAATCTCAGTCTGGAGAAAAGGCTTCAGATGAGGTTGAGGTTAAAGAAATGTTATTTTTTCCTTTTTGCTTTCGATTAGTTCTTTCTTTTATTGAAAAAAGCAGAAGAAAAACAGAATCCAAAAGAAAAGCACCAGAAAGTAAAGATATAGACATAGAGAACCTTGACTTGACCAGCACAAGTGAAGCCTGCTAGACATTATTAAGAGTTAGTGCCTTGCTTAAAACCAACATGCAAATTAAACATAGACAACTTCACCTCACATGGCTTCAGAGCACAACCTGGGATGAGGTGATGAGGACCTAGTTCCTTTGCCTAGTTCTCTTTCCTTGCTCTGTTTCTAGGCCACTTTCATATTTACTGTACATCCTCTAGCCTTTGACAGTCATTGTCACTATCTCACAATCTGGTTGCTCCTGGCAAAGAAAATCAACAACAGAAATGAAGGTGAACTTTCAGATTTGTGGGACATTCATAGAGAAGTTTCTGTTCAAGGCAATCTGGAATGAACATGTCATAAATGAGCTTTGTTTTCCTCTTATTGCTGTTTGACTGTCACATAAATGACACTGTGCCATCGTAAACCCGTGGCTCACATTGCAGTTAAATCTGTGCGTGCATGTTAGACTGCAGTGGGACTCACACTAGAGCTGAACGCACGGAGCGAACATGAACGTGAACCATCAAAATGAAAAGCTTGGATGGAACCAAAAAGAATTGGAAGTCAGTATTAGGGCATTTAATGTGAACATAGCCTTTATACCTCGGGATATAAGTGAAGCAATTATACATCTCTCCGCAGCACATTTTACTGACTAAATTCCATATTTAAGAGTACAAAAAGGACCATAATTAAACCATCCAATGTAGGGCATGACTGAATGTAACATGAGATCAGAAATGCCTAGGAGTAGTAGTATCTCTAAAGCACAGCTTGGCACTGAAGGCAGTTCCCTCTATTCAACTTGAGAATATCACAGCACATCTCTGTTAAACAGACTCCCTCTCTTTTACTCTCTCTTAAATGAAAACACAATAAGTCAAATGCTACAATTTTGCAAATACTAACTGTGGGACTCATATTTCATATGAGCACACATATGTACAGCATGTGTACCACAAAGAGGAACAAACTGTCGCCGATGTCGGACGATGACACAATGGAGATCCTTGAAAAACAATTTTCAGTTTTGCCCCTTCCGTTACTTCTGTGCATCTCTCCAAGTACTATAAATAGCACACTCGAGGAGATGCGCACACACACACTTACGATGTACACACAACTGAATGAATTCCGAGGGGGCGTATCTCCCTGACAAAGTCAAGAGCAATGCTGCATGCTATTACAGATTAGAGACAATGCGAGCACATCTTTCTATGTTAAGAGCGTGTGCACATTTTGAGGAGAAAAAAACAAGCAGGTATGTTTTTTCCCCTCCCCACTGTGTAGAGGCATATTTGCATTAGGTAGATAAAGGGAATGAGTTTGAGATAGGATCAGCAAGATAGTGCTGCAAGTGCGTGTGCACATGATCAAACTCACACTGATCCCCGTTGTGTTTCACATGATAAATTTTCTCCCTTTCTGTCGCTCTCCACCAACAGTTTCTCCTCCTAAGATCCACCACTGCCTCTGTCCCCCTGCCAGCTAAATAACCTGCTAGCCACTGAGAAGAAAGCCCACTGTGTTAGTGTGTGGACCGATTTCAGCTGCCAATGTGTTTATGTAATCTCTGTAGCCATGTCACCGCATCGAGTGGTTTGTCACCTTGTGATTTGCCATAAAACCTAAGCACCCAGACAGAACTCCGGCAAACAATGCCACCATATCTGAGCGCTTTATAATTTAACACTTCATCGGTGGCAGATGTGTTGATACACACACCACCCACATATACACACGCAGAAGACCACGCAGATTTAGACTAGAATGGAAGGGACGTCCTGATGCCTATCAAGGCCTCTGATGCCTGCATCTGGGGAAATGGTTTCCTCAAAAGATAAAATGGACACACATATACAAAGACAAACACACACCACATTCAGAGCCCAGCTGAAGCAATGGATGCCAATATGACTCCTCTGTTCCAGAGTGTGCACTCTGATATCATTCATTCTCCCTGTCTGTCTGTCTGTCTGTCTTTCTCTGTCACTCAGACGCTCTGAGGTGTGTAAGATCATACATTCATCATCTCTCCAGAGCCTCCGTTCTCAATCTGGCTTACACACAATCAAGCAGGCAGCATTTTTGTCCCTTCCCTGCTGCCCCTCCAAGCAAAAGAAGGATTTGCTGGCTAAACGACCCAATGCACCCCTTGTCTCTCTCATCTCGATATCACATTCATTTCATGCTATCTTTTTCATGGGCTTTGCCAGAGATAACCATTACGCCTCAGTTCTCTTCACTATGGCTACACTATCATATCAGCGGGGATAAATACAAAGCATGGGGTGCATGGTATTTTTAATTCTCCCCCTTTTCAGGTGAGAAAATGACAGCCATTACACCCTGCACTCTCTGTCCTTTCACAATAGAACTGCACGGAAGCTGCTGAATATAATCATGCTTTTACAAAAGTACTTGATGCCTTAATGTGTGGGAAGAGAGATGAAGATGCACTTGACCGATTACTGTGGTGGAACAATGGTGTCAAATTATAAACTACATAAATAAATTAATAAATAAATACACATGGCAAGTGTGCATCCATAGTAATCTTTCTTTTTTCAGGATCATATTTGCTTCCAATATGAGGACTGTCAAAGGATGAGAGAGAAGAATAGTTCAGAATCTTCACTCACTGCAATCACTTCAGTGAACTAGTTGATGAAGCTTGACTGTGTTTTTCTTTCCTCTCTCCTTTCTTTTTCCCCTCAATCTCCCCTTCTTCTCCTCATCCTCACATAATGCCAGGGGCCCCTGAGCCAACCTGCGCTGGGAAAGCGATCATTTATAAAATCTGCAGAGACCTCTATTATCAACTAATTCTTCTGCCCCATCTCTATTTCTCTCTTTATCCCAGTCTTTTCCTGCCCTCTCCACTTATAATTAAACAGAGATTCCACCTGCAGCCAAACTCCACCACTCCAAATGAATAGAAAGAGAAATTAAAGTGATAGTCCTATCCTGGTTCATAGCCTGCAGGGCATTTGGAACTCCTCTCATCTCTTGTTCCTCCAGGCTAGCTTTGTCTTTTTCTCCTTCCCTGACATGCATTTGTTCATTAACTTAGGAAAAACCTAGCAATGTGTCATTACTCTTGGCAAGGATGCAGAAATTAATAAGAAATGATTTAATTACAAAAAGGAATGACTGCAACACATTTGTTATTTGGTCATTTGTAATAACGCACTGTAAGTTTGCAATGTTGTGTTTGCATCAAACACATAATGCTGCTTATGACACTATTCCTCTGCAATTAAAATCATCAAGTTTCGCTGATGACTGCAAGCACATCAGCTACATTCAAAAAGCTCGACAAAGTAAAATTATTATTCGTGTACAATGGATTTGAAAAGTAATTTCATATCCACTGTGAATATGACTTGCTGTTATCATGAAAGCATGTCTTGAATACTAAAATAGGCGTGACACTCTCAATCATTACCTATACTTTCATCATCCTGTTATCATGTGTATTGTAATGTGTATAACATGCGTGTTTCACCTCCCCTGGACAATATAAAGCCCCCTTATGCAGGGCAATGACATTTATTATAAATGGTAAGACAATTTTTTTTCCCTCAACTTCACCTCTTTAATTTTGGCCGTCTGCTTTAGATCCTAATACTGGAAAACTACTCTTACTGCCAGGTATGGTCTGTTTCTCTTTCTGTGTCCCACCTCACTCCTCTCAAGCTGGATGGAGGAAAGATTGACGTGGGAGGCAAATGAAGCAAGGTACACATCAGTGACCCGCTGCCTCGTCACAGCTGACGCACCACTCAATCCGTCAACAGCATTATGACATAAACTCAGTCAAGAGAGTGGGTCAGTGGCTACAAGTGCAATATTGTTCTCAGAGTTCATATGAGAAAGCCATTCATTGTGCTGTCAAGACTGTCAGTGCATGACAAATGACTCAGATCTAATCAATCATTTTCACCTATCTGTCTATTCCAAAGAGAGCAAGGCCACCCACACACAGAAAAAAGCAGGTAAACAAGCTTTAGGCAATTTATTAATAATAGTTTATGCATTAGAATTTCTTGCACGAGTTATTATCTGCCAAATTTTTTTAATCTATCATCTTTGGTATGTTCACGCTAACCAAAAAGGAACAAAAACCTGAAGCTTTCTGAGCTCAGCAGCAATAACTTTACAAGACACAACTCGCCTCAATATCATGCTAATGTCTTATTGCATCAGTCCTCTGTGCTAGAACCACGCTGAGAATATGACATACGTCAAGGTAAGGTGCAATTAAACTGTGGGGTGGGGTTTGACCCCCGGGCGAACAGACACGCTTTGCTTGACAAAATTGGTCTGTGTTTAGTTTCTCCTATTGGCTTGTGCAGGATGTGCAGCCGGCAACAAACACACACACACACACACACACACACACACACACACACACACACACACACACACACACACACACACACACACACACACACACACACACACACACACACACACACACACACACACACACACACACACACACACACACACACACACACACACACACACACAGCTTCATCTTGCCCTGGGGCATAGCCTAGATAAAAACAAGGGCACTATTATGCAAACGCAGTGCACATATTAACTGTTTCCCTCACTATGATGGTGACAAAAGATGCTGATGGCTCATTTGAATGACACTTTTATAGTCTGTCTTTGTTATACAGTTTAATAGGATTTCAAGTTCACAGCTACCTGCAACTATGCAAAAGGGAGGAATACAAGACATACTGAGAAACATAGTGAGATGCAGCACGGTAGAACAAGGAGTAGAAAGAGGAGAGAAGACAAAAGTAAAACTTCAAAAGGGACTGAGCGAGATGAGCTCACTCCAACCTTGTCTGCCCCACTTGGTTGACATTTTTCAGAAGTGTGTCAGGCAACAGTGGCTGCAACATATCAGATCAGTTCACATTCCTTGTTAGATCACAGCAGCCTGGAGCCAAACTGTGTCACAACATAATATGCACATCTAAACACCTTCATAACTCACAACCACAGAGGGGCGAGAGAGCCACACTGTAAGGGATGTGGTCAAAATTTGCCGAACGAAATTAAGAGGTGCTAGTTTTAAACATCTTTGATGAAAAACGAAGATGTGGTACTTCCACAAATTGGCTCATGGGATCGCCCTTGGGCATTTAAAACAGGAAAAAAAAGGCATTCGACTTTGAGCGATTACACCCCACTATAGTACACACCGATTTAATAATTCACACATACAGATCTGCATTTGCTGAACAGAATATAAATAATTCAATACTATGAGTGTGGCAGTTGCCACAATTTGCATGCTGAATGTAAAAGCCACATAAAATGCTGAAAAAAAAATGATGTTGCAAGAAATCAATGCAGGAGCAAACCTGATCAAATCTAACAACCGACTAAACAGTTAGTGGCAGGATAAGCATGTGTGTTTGCCAGGTTGCTGGAGGGTAATGGTATGACCGTGGAACATTGGAGGTTGGACCGAATGACTAAGACACAACAAAAACAGCCTGAATGGCTCCCAAACGCCCTGGTACTCATGTGAAGTCACAGCACAGCTAGCCACCGAGTAATGTACTCTGCCATCAAAATTATATTCAATCAAATAATTTTCTCCTCATTAGGGCAACACACAAATGGTTTCCCCCCCATCTGACTAATAAAACTCCACACAGACAAACAGACAGATATAATTATGCACCATTGCTTACTGTTAGTTACACATTACTTAGGGGATTAATTGTGACTAAGCAATTTTATTCCTGTTTTGAAATGATTATTTGTTAAGACCTGTGAGTACAGTATATTCCTCACCTCATCCAATAACGTTGTGCTAACATCTGATTACCATTTCTACTATTGTGGCACCTTAAAGTAAAAATGATCTCCCTTCATATTTGCAGTGAATATTTATATTTACATACTGAGCTAATGCTGAAATGACCCCCATACTCCCCCAAACATCCACCGACACCAACTCATTCATTTTACGCAGATGTCTTGGCTGACAGATGAACCAGTGTTAACACAGAACCACAAGGACATGTTCCTGTCACTCAAGCTGCAACCCTAATATCCATAATCACGGGTCCTGTTATAATCTGACTGTCCTCTTTGTACTAGAACATCTGTTTAACCCACTAATAAGATGACTTGTGTATGTGAGAGAGTGAAAGTGTGTGTATGAATGAGGGAGCAATGCAGAGACTGAGCAAAAGCTCCAATTATAGGACAACCAATCACTGGATTAATGAGAGGGTAGGAATGACAGATTATTCTGCCAGCGAGCAAGGGTAAAAAAAAAAGAGCAATGGAGGCTCAGAGTAGGGGATGTTGTAAAGATGACAATGGGTAGTGAGAAAGGGTTTAAAAAATGTAAATGAAAAAAAAAAATAAATAAAAAAATTGGAATCTTCATTCACTTAACTAATCGTGATGACAAAAGCAATTTTGTTTGTGGGAAATAAATATATAATCTTGAAAAAAAAAGAAAACCAAACAAAGATGAAATAATCACAAAAGAAAGAAAAAAAAGAAAAAAATTAAAATAAATGAAACGACTAGAAAATATTAATATTTAAAAATTTATAATTCTGGGTGTTTACATATATTTGTGTCACTGTTTTTGCCAGATTCATGCTCCAAGTCTAATTCTCCTTCATAGTTTGAAATATGAAAAGATGCAAAACCCCCAATCAGCATAATGTTGGTCTATCATAGGCCTCACTACTCTGGAGGGAAATATTTCAAGACTAACAACAGCAGGGGGAGAAGCCGCATTGACCATTTGTGTTCTCAGCCTCCCGTTGTGGGCCCCTCCTCTTCTCTCCTTCTATCATGTGTTTCCTTTCTCTGTATTTTGCCCTTGTTCCATCTATCACACTCTCTGTGTCTGGGTCCCAGGCCTCAGAAACAGCAGGTGGCCTTCAGCTATCGACCAGCTCAGGCTGCTTTAATAGTGTTTGTCACCAGTGGGATTTGGGGATTGTGCATTTGTGTGTGCAAGATGTTATTCTAAACCAGCACAGTGATACACTGATGCAAGCAATACTGTAATGTATTTCAAAGCTTTTGCATATATGAGCGACCATACTGTGGCCTTTGAACTTCGAACAAACACAAGAAAGTCAAGATGCGATGACGTCAAAATATTTTACGTCAAATACCTGTTACATGCTTGCAAATCCATTTTTTTGTATTTTTACAAAAAAAAAATACAAATACCTGTTACATGCTTGCAAATCCATTTTTTTTATTTTAATCCTTGTTCTGAAAGTTACAAAGCTGTGGATACTGTATTGTGAAGGTATCTATCTTTCTTTGAATTTATTGCAGAACACTGTGACCCTTTTTGACATTTATTGAAAAGTGTTTTGACTCGAGGCAGCAGCGTGCTAGGGAACAATTTTCTCTAAGTTTTACAGGAAAATTCAAGAATCAACTTGCTGAGAGAAACCCGTGAGCACAAACCTGTTTTGTCAAAATACTGCTGCTACAAGCTCTCTGCATTAGAGAGAAGGATTCCGCACGCATCTCCTTCAGTGATCACTGACAGTTGGGAATCAGAGCGGTGTTTAGTAACAGTAAATCAGGATAGCTATTGGCAGAAACAAAGTAGTGTTTTTCAGGTCGGCAAGAAAAACTGACACAAAAGACACATGATGGCAATACAGTTAAAAAAGAAATATCTGTGTCTGTCAAATTAATTATGGAAATGATTTGTTATGAAATATCAGTCTTACCTTCAATGCCTAGCAGAAATACTGTATTTTTGTAAGTAAACAGAAACAACAAAATTCTTAAAGCGCTTTAGGAGATTGATTTTACAAAGTAATTCAAAAAGTCACTGGTTTAATTAACATTCTGGGGGTTTTGCTTGTGTACTACATTCATCGTAGCCCATGTATCCACACTACAAGGATGAGTGTGTGTGTGCGTCTGTGCACTAAAATTCAGTGTGTCCTCTGCGTGTTTGTGTTGTGTTCATTAAGTGCTTTCTATATTTGTGTGAGTGGTAATTCCCAGATGTTGTTCCTAAACAGTTAGTGGAGGTCAACCCTCTAACTAGGCTAATAGACTAATTATTACAAAGGCCTCATACACATATGCACATGGGACCACAATTGCACAGCAAAACTCACTTGGTTGCTTTGTTCCCCCAATGTAAGCTAATTGATATCCAAATTAAAAATGCTAAATCTGTAACATGTTGCAGGGCAACAATAGGGAGACATAAATGGATCTAAAAGAACAGAAGGAATGGAAATTAAGTATTATTAATAATCCATTTGTTATTCTGTAATATCTCATGTAACCCCAATTATATGCCCAAGAATCTAAGCGAAAATAAAAGCTAGATTCTCATATTGCTGGTTAAGAGATTTGCACAAGGACTTGTAATTGGATGCCATCACTGAAAAGACATTATATCTTTCCCTCCCTTGTCCTCTCTCTCTCTCTCTTTCCACAGATGGACTGACTGAGACCTCAAGAGAGGCAGCGGGAGTATTCGAAAGGGCACCTTCAACTCACTGTCTGTCTGATAAAGCAGTTAAAGCTCGAACCAGCCTCTTAAAATGTGCACGCACTCACACGTGCACAAAAACAAGTGGCACAATGCATTAGCAAATGCTGACACTTTCAAGATGTTGGAGAGGTCTATAATCCTCCGGAAGGCTATCGCTGCTAACACAAACAGACCCACAATTGCAAAGCACCTGTGATTACAGGTGTCAGCAGATAAAGGCAAGAAGCAAAAGCCAATGATATGCATAATATTTATAACTTTGGAGATTTGCAATATTATTTCAAAGCCCCATTATCAGTGAAAAATGACTAGAACTGAAGTGAACTGAAAAGACAGACGAGCGTAAAGAAAAGTTCTCACATAAGTGCCTAGCTAATGTATGAAATATAATCTAAACACATGTGTGAACATCTAACACAGTGATTCATCAAAGTGTACATTTATGTGAGCACAACAAGCGTGTTATAGACTTTCCGTGCCGGTATTTTAGCAAGGTTTTGCTTCTGATAGAGGTGTTCACAGTCTTTCTATATCTGTGTCCATTACACGGAGTGCTGCTATTTCGCTCCACATGCCATTTCATCAAAGGTACTAAGAGAGATAGTGCGGATGTGTGAATCTGTGCACAGGCATTACACACACCAACACACACACACACACACACACACACACACACACACACACACACACACACACAAGTGGACTAAGACCACTCTCCTCTCTCCCTATAATTCAACACATTTATTCACTCCAGCTCTACCCTCACAGTCTATTTCTATAAAAAGACATGGTCATAGCACCCAATAGTCCATCTAATCCTTTTCTCTCCTCCAGCCAGGCTGTAATGAAATCCTCTATGCTACACCAAAGGTTATTCTACCCTGTGACATAAGAAAATGATAAATGCCAGTGGTTATGATATTGAGTCAGCAGGGGAGATGTCTGATGAGTGTGTGTGTGTGTTTCCAACCTGGGTCTCAGACATGACATAGAGGTAGTGGTGGTCAGAAGAGAAGGCCATGTCTCTGAGGATGGGTCCGTTCTCCACTGCCTGCACCGTCTCATACTGCAGAGCACGCGAGGAGCCGTCTACCCGGATCTGGGAAAAAAAAGAACATTAGGAATTATTAAAATGGATAGTTGCATAATTATAATTATAACTGTAGTGCTTACACTGCATTAGAGGTTTTACAATAATACCATTAAAAAGAAATAATAGTTTTTCAAAACAATTGAATTCTTGTTTTAACGGAGCTAAAATAATTAGCAGGTGACATGGTAGTGGGCAAAATGGCATGTTCAGTTATCAACATTTAGGCCTTTAGTTTCGGTTTTTCAACAACCATCAAAAAAGGATTCTATCCAAAAGTAGTGAAGAGTAACGACAGTAACATCTACTTTACCATAATTTGCTTTTATTAGGATCTTTTATACAACTATGTTTCCCAACATGATATGGCTAAACATTTAATACCAAGTTCTAAAGTGAAAAATTGCTTTCCTCAAGCACGGACTTGGCAACGGAACAAAAATGGCATCTTGTACAACAAAGTGTGCAATTGACGTGAACAAAATTATCATTTAAAACATACTTCTGAACATTATTAGTGGCAAAACTGTCCATCTACCACACGCTGTCACTGCATTTTCCCATGCATCATGGATTTCGGTGCTGTGTGAGAGAAGCTCATCTCAGTCTGTATTACAGTCTGAGCCATTCAAAAGTGATTATAGTAATTAGGCATCTGGGCAAGAGGTGTGTCTGCGGGCCCCTAGGTGTGTTTACTCAGCAGAAAGTTCATGGAATTGGCCCCACACACATTTAGCGGTGTGATGGAAGTGTTCTGGGTTGTGCCTGAACATCTGCTTACATCGCCACACACACATACACACGTAGGCAGGGTGTGATCCAAATGATCTTTTCTAAATCTGGTCCTCTGGCTGTAATTTTCCAGTAACACACTGTTCTGACATATACCTAGCCAAGCAACTTTTAGCACCCGGTAGACTACAGACTCGCACATACAGTAGATACACAGGCCTGTGCGGGCTTGCGGACAGGTGTGAAGCAAGTCTTGTTAAAGTTGTGATGACTCTTAATAGTTCTTTGTGCACTTCAGCACTAAAGGGTTCACAGGTAACCGGCGCAAATGGGAGAAAATTAGACAGGAAGCAGATGGTGGTGCAGACAGGTGAGTCACTTTATGATTAATTATAAAATGCTGATGACATACTCTGTGTTCTCTCTGTCAGCATATCATTAAAAATACCTTTTTGCTGGCCTGCCTAAGGTAAAGTTGCTGTGAGGTCAATAAGTCTCACCTGTTCTAAGAAGGTAAACTGATCTGGGAAAATGGTACCGTAAAATGTGTTCTCTTAAAGTTTTATGTTTTGCATGATAATCAAACTGGTACACCAAATGTCACTTTTAGAAAGTAAAGTATGTTTTTTTCGTTTTTGCATATGAAGTCAAGCTGTACCCTAAAGCCATTTATGTGTTGCCCTTCACCTGCTGTTTCTACTGATATCCAGTTTCACAACATGGCATTTCTTTATACAGGCACCATCTTTCACCCTGATTTCACCCTCTACTCTCCCTACTACTTTGTTTCTCAGTCATTCTTCTCTTGCTCTGCCTCCTGCTCGGCTTGTGTACTGATCTCAATCTCAAGGGACCTTAAGTTGTGTGTATCAAAGCCTGACACACTTTCACTGGGACCTATCGTGTGCACTAGGGTCAGGTGCAAAGAAAAGAGCAGAAGGCAAATAGGGGTGAGAGAGAGCATGAGGTGGGGCCAGATTCAGCAGGTGAGGATATCTAATCTGCCTGATCAGGTGAGTTAATTGGAGGTGCTGAACATATACACTCATTACACAACATGTATATGCTTCTGCGTGCAGGCGCATGTATGCAATGACGTGTGCGTATCAGCTTACACTTACCACATCTGAGTGTGGTGCCAATTGCTAAGCAGAGGTAAAGGGCAGACAGTCAATGGCAACGGCTGAATGGAGAGTTTTATTGTGTCGGAGCAGACTGACAGTCACCGGGCAGCAGAGGGGCTTCAAGGGGAAGCTCCTCTATATTATCCTTCAATCTGACCACCAACAAAACAAATGAGCCACTAGGGAGCACGCAGAATGTGAGCGAGCCGGCAACACTGGGTCGTTTAGTTACACAGTAGAGGGTGGTGAAAAGACAGGGAGAACGGCCGATCAAAGACAAATAGACACATTTGTACAATTACTGGCACGTAAATGATAAACATTTTATCTTAGATTATATTTATTGACAAAGGGTCATCCTGGGCTTGTAGGTTTTAAAACAGAGGTTACAGCAGACTTGATCCCCCTTGACATCAACTTGGAACTCTCAAAAAATATTCTAGAATATATGGGGCCAATGTGAAGTAAAAGTAAATTAAAATAAATACCTTGTACAATATTTTCAATACTACAATCACACAAACACATACTCAGGCTTTTTACAAACAAGAAGCCTGCTAAGCAAAGACCAAACAAAACCAATACCTCAATCCCCTTGATAAAAGCAGTGCCTAATAATTCTGATTTGTGGTGCAATGAGTAATCCTAGTTTAATTGCCAGCAATAGTAATTATTAATATATCTTAAAGTCATTTTTTCATCAGCCTAAAATCATTAAGTCAGCTATAGTGGTGGTAGCCAATATCATCTGATTCCTTTTCAACAGTAATAAAGTGGATTAGCTGCTCTATGCTAAATGGATTACAATGCTAATCTCTGCTATCACATTAGCACTACACAATAGACATTCAGCGCCAGACAGACTTCATTCTGCCTCGGAGTAGTGGGAAGGTGTGAGAGGCATTGGGCCCGCACAAACGCACACATAAAAATGTGTGTTCACACGAGAGCTCACATGTATAGAAAACATTGGCATTTCACCTTCTCCTTCAGATACGCACAGACACAGGCTGAAGCTACTCATATGGTAATGAGGGATACTCTGGGGAGAGTCACTGGTCCTTTTGACTCACATAGCACACTTCCTTAATCCTGCAAAATGTGTGCAGTAAACATTTATCCTTCCTCTTCCTCTGCACGTGTGTCTGTGGGGAGATTCATGTGGAATCACAGATGACACAGGAAAAAAAAAAAAAGTCCTTCAGTCCTTCATACAGAGGCCACTATCGTCACAACCTGGATCCCCCTAGTGGCTGTGACAGATAACTACACAGGTACTATTACCACACAGATACGGTACAGTATATGAACAGCCCAGATGAATAGATTTATGGAGTTTTTAAACCAATTTAGGCCTCCAATATTCAGTGACTGTCCTAACTGTGACAGAATGTGGAGGCAGTGTTGACAGAACAGCAATAGTGACAACTGTAGGTACACTTCTAAAACTGTTTTAGTTTACAGTGCAGAGAAAATCAAACGCAGCCTTGTGTACAGATGGTATTTCCTGCTTTGAATCTGTCACTGGAAAATAATGTGCCCAAAGTGACTATTCCCTCTCTCCATGGGGCTAACAGTTAGCAGAAGGTGTGATGCAGACAGGGAAGCCATTCTGGTGTGAAAACCACAGGAGTACCCTCTCTCAGTTTCCTCACATTGGCACTGTAGAGCACAAGAGCACATGGAGAGTACGGCACTTCCTCTGACTCGGCATGGAGTCCATTTTGGAGGCAGGTAAAAATTGACTATTGGAGTGATTATTGGACTGTACATATGTTATTCCACAGAAACAAAATAACAATAGGACCTTTGTTTTAAAAGCTAAAATAGAATAAAATCAACCCAAGGATTTGCCAAAGTATTGTAATGTCAAAATATGGACTTTTTGATCATTGGTGTATGGGTAAAGACATCTTACGTATCCTAGGACACTAATGTTTTAGTTTAGTCATTATTACCTCCAGTTACACATCTGACCACTTCAATTGATTTGGGATAATCTCCGTGATCTGGTGTGTCATTATGTCAAAAGGAGTCTACATCAAGTGTCCACACTTCAGGAGTCAGCAGACTGGTGCATCCTCAGGAGATAAGAAATAGTGCTGCAGTAGTGCATATGATGGCTGTGGCTGAGTGCAGGATATACATTAATGCAACTACTAGGCAACACCACATTAGTGGGGTGAATGTGTACACATTCACTGCATGTGTAGGGAAGTAGAAAAACTATATATGTGGTTCTGAGAGAGGACAGTAAGAGCGGCTGGAGAACTATGTCCTTGCTTCCAATCTTGCCATGGATTTCGGGGTGGCAAAAGAAAGCAAGTCACACAGAGTTGCAGTCTGTTAAGCATGGCACACACACTAACCTACCATGGCTGGAAAACACACCATGACCAACAGGCTGCTGGTGGAAGCCAGAATAAGCTGCTGACTAAAGTATCGCTATGTTCAGTCATGGGTCATTCAACCACAGTGAGGTGAGTGGGCTGGAGCAGAATGTCATCCAAAGTCATAGAGCACGCTGGGAAACTTAAATGACCACAATATTTGCACAAGGAATCCCACCAATGTACTGAAACATGCACATGGGCAAACCCAACGTCTTTACCAGACGTCTGCAGCCAAAAAGGGGCTGTGAACATTTTTCTGATGGATCAAATATCTGTAAATATGAATACTTCTAATGGAAAAAAATCTACTTAAAATACAAAATGCTTTAAAATTTTCAACATGCATTTTGTTTGTGGTGTTGGCCATCTTGCATCCGATGCTAAGAGTTTGGTAAGTAATGCCAAACTGAAAAAAAAAAAAGGCAAATCTTGCAAATATCGTTTTTCACTTCATTGTTCCCTGTCATATTTACTGTAGCCATAGTGAAAATTAGCTTTACTAACTAGTGAATAACAGCTGTGACATCAGTATATAACTTACTTATTGTTTTTTATTTTCAACTTAAAGTCGATAGACATTCAGGTTAAACAGTAAAAGAGTTTTCCTGATCTAACCAATGACGCGGTTATTGAGGAAAATGTTATTTAAAATGTTAAAGTTTTGCCATAAAAAACAGGAAGACTGCAGTCCTAATATGATGATAACATTTTGCAACAAATATAAAGTTCTTTAAGGTGCACTGAAAAACTGGTTAACACCATCATATGGATAACTAGAATGTTAACTACTAACATTTGTAGCAATTTGTCAGTTTTAGGAAACTTGGATATTTCAGGGATTACATTTTCCAAAGCATAACAAAGCTGAAACAAATTATGCTCGTCTCGGCCTCCTGGGGGCTCCTCTTTAGGCCCTTGGGTCCTTACCTTGTTCAAGATATCAATCAGAAACATTTTGGAGCAGCACCAGCGGAGCCGCATGCCAAATGCCACTGCAACCCAACCTGCCACACTTTACTCAGGTTTCAACCCCTTTTTTGTCAAACCACAGCAGTGTGTTAGGTATTCAACCAGGCAAGGCAGGACATGCAATAAGAGCCACGAAAGAGAGACAGACAGACAGTCACTGTGAAAGAGAGGAAAAAAAAAGAAACGTATCGTCACTACATAATGGCAATGTGTCTCTCCACGCATTCTATTCATACCGACAGCGATACAATGGCTGCTGTCTGATTGCCCAAATCTGTCCAGCTCACTGAAACATATGGCAGACAGAGAGAAAAGAGGGGGCGAGTGTGGGTAGGAAGAATAACAGAAGGAAAGGGGGTTAGGGGGCAGACTGGATGCATCTCTCAGTGTCAATCAATGCCAGAACAAACCCTACAATTGCACATTCAACGCTTCAGTGTATAGCTACAGGCAAGATGGACTGGTGCGAGGCTAGTGGGGGCGTGTGCATGATTTGACACTAATCTGAGGGTATTAACAAGGATGTGGCACACTAAAGTGAGGTGCCAGGCTGGTTGTGTTGCATATCTGGAGCAGAGCGAGGAAAAGAATCACTCATTATCTGGTATTCATCACTAACAGGAGTTATCAGGCACAATCAAAGACCAACAGAAAGGAGAGCACTACAGATGCACGGTGTACGGTGACACACCAAGAATAATGCCATAGCACATCACGACCTGCGACCTTTGTGGAAGTAAAACATTCATTCAGTTCACTGAAGACAAGTTTAAAATGCAGCTTTTATTCCAGCTCGACTTCTCTCTCTCTATAAGAGGATGAGTGGGCAAAAATGCCTGCAGAGTGGAACTGAACTCATTCTGCGCTTTAATTCACTATTCTCTGTTTTATGTTTGCGATTAGGCATATCTGCTACACAGCAGGATTTTAATTAATGCCTTTGCTCCCGATGCCTGCACTGTGAGGGAAGGTGCTTTGTGGTTGAAAATCTGGGAAATGTCATTGTTAGCGGGGAAGTTACTACAGAGACATGCGTGGGCAGGGTCAAAACTAAGCAGAAATGTGACCTCTACAATGGGCCTCCTGTTGAGTTTGCTTTCGCTGAGGTTAATCTTCTGCACTGGTTTTATCTTGAATGGGTTGATGAGGAACAGAAGGTTAGAAGAGACGTCTGGAAAACCTCCACAAACTGGCACTTTGAGTCGTAAAACTGGCAAAAACTTAAACTCGGTGGAAGCAAAGACTAAACAGGATTCCGAGAAAAACTAAAATCAAGTAGAGCTAAACGAGCAGATTTTACACTTATGTTTGCTCCTATTGGTCTCTATCAAATTACAGTACATCTGGGATCTGACACTATCGCAGACGGAGCCACTGGGGAACTGTGACTGACAGTTGTGGCATTAAAGGTGCGGCGCCCGTTAGCCCGCAGGTCCATGTGGCACACTAATCTGACCACATCCTCCCTGCTGAGAGGCAGACACAAAAAAAGCCGGTAGAACGGTACAGAGAAGAATGTTACAGTGAGGGATGGTGGTTGGATGTGAAAGGGGACAAGCGTCTGGAGGCTTCCTAACTCCCCCACTGCCCTCCCACCCCCCTCTCCGAATCTCCCCACTGGGTTTAAAAGGTGAGTGACAGGTTCCCTTGCTATCATTGCCTTCACTGCTGAGCTGCCTTGAGCACAGTGGCCAAGCAGGGGGCTCACAGCTCAGCTTTTGTTACTCATTTCCCTCCTCTGCTCCTTCTCTTTTCCCTCCCTCTCCACTTCTCTCTTTCCCAATGTGACTCAATCTGAAAGTCAAGAGGTTCACTTAAAAGCCTGCAGGCCACTGGCCAGTTCAATCTTGAGAACATTTATGACCTCTTGACTTCCTACTACTCACTCAGCTTCTCTCATTTACTTTTTCCTACAGATCTTTTTAAATTTTTGCTCCCTTATCCTGGCTTTGTTGGCTGCAGAATATATTTTTCTGCTGCTGTATAAAAGTATTTTGCATGCCAATTCCCATTCATATGCCCTGTTTTGTTGCGCTTACATGTTTAGGCTCAAAACCCTTTTGTGTCTGTTCTGCCAGATGTGAAACACAGAAACATATCCAGTGTGACCAGTGACAAGCAAACGTGCCGTGCCTTGTCTAGGCCTTTTCTATTTGATAGTCATCAACTGCTCCCTCTCTTACTCTATGCCTTTTCCTCTCAAATGCTGATTTCTATTTTCATACTCTTGATTCATTTCTTTGCACATCATTTTTTTCCGTTTTGGGATTTTTTTTTTCACGCAACATGCTTCATTCCATCACTTCCCCTCCGCAGAGCAGATGTCAGAGCATGCCTCTCTCTATACCACCCCTCTATTCCTCATCCTTCTTTTCCTCTTTTCCCATCCAGTTCCTCTTTCAATGTCTCATTACAGCCTCAGCAGGGTGTTGGAGGCGACAGGTAGAGATCTCCTGACAGACCTCATTTAGCGCAGACAAATACCTGGCCTGGCTGAGAAAAACCGATACGCACATTTCTCTTTCAAACCAATTATTTTTTCTGTTTTTTCTTTCCCCTTGCCCCAGTATTCTGCAGTTATAAGAGCTGCTGTTCACACCACTGCTGCAGCTACTTGCTAGGCCTTAAGGACTCCAAAGAGGCTAAAGCATAATTTGAGAGCACATCACCACCTGTGTCTCTATTAGTTGTGCAACCTGCTGGCAGCGCTACAGAGTGGGGTGCACCCCATTATATTTTGTGACCAGAGGCCAGTGTGAGAGCTAAAAGGCTTTGGGAGCCATTAATGAAGTCAACATGCTCCCCAGAGTAGTGAGGGCACCAAATCAGCCTATTGTGTCGAATCAAGACTTAGCCTTTCAGGCAACACAGCAGTGCACTAACTCACAGCCACGGATGCCATTCATTGTGGTCGGCAAACGCCTTCAACGGGCTAAAAAGTATAAATACAGGTCACTGGGTATAATCATGTTGAAATAATACTCAGGAGCTGTGTTTTGTGTGTGTCATGACTTAGCGGGACAGGCTGTATGTGTGCTGTGCACGCATTTAAGCACTGCAACAGCTGGGCATATGGCCGAGCAAGACATATCAAATGTTGGAGGAACAGAGGGAAGCGGAAGCACAGTAGTGTTGAGGAAAATATTTGTCTCTTTATAACGATATATAATTATACATCTGGGTCTTTCTTCTATCAGTGTAAATAAATCCAGGACATAGCACATATTTGTGCTTTCTTGCATTAGTTCTGCTTATCTGCTCATCACTTAGATATTTGTCCCCTCACTTCCTTTACATACTATCTCTTATGACAAGCATGTAGCCTTCAGATGGAGAATCTTTCTAGCCAAAATTTACTCCCAAATTGAAGGGGAATATGACCATCAATGCTTGAGAATATGAATGAATGAGCAGAAAATGCCCAATCTTCCCACATACATCCAAAAAGTGGTACATTCTTTCATCGAGTCAGTTAAAATCGCACTTTTTTCTGGTGGCTACATCCTGGTTCCTAAACTGTCAATCACAAATTTATCAGAGCCGTAAAGGTAACGAGTAGAGGAATGTCTGTCTTAGGACTGAGAATCACTGACCTAAGATAACCTAAGGTTAATATTAGTTGGACAAAAACTTCAATACTAGGAAAACCTTAGATCAAGCTGATCTAAGATAAAGATTCTTCAGGAATCTCAGATGAATATAAGCTCTTCAGATAATGGTCTGGTGACAGTCTTTGATCGACATTCTCTGGACCATCTCACAAGCACCCCTCTTTTTGTAAGGCCGCATTACACAACATAAGAACAGGGATGCATTCTTTCATCTTAACAGGGTAAAACCAATAGACTTCTTTGATTGAACCACACTGTGCTAGAGGCCTATCCCACCAGGGTGGCGTGGAAGGGCCAGGTCCGCAAAGAGATGTCTGGGTCTGATAATGACCAACTGACAGGCTCAGATCAACTTTGGTCAAGGCGAGGGGATGACTTTGAGAAGCTCTTAGCATCCTCTACTTTGTTTTGTCTGACTGGTTTCCTGGGAATAAAGCACAAATATGTAAATAAACAAATAGACATATGATACATACTGAACAGTAAATGAAACTTTAAAATAAGGCCTGTTCCTGGGCAAAGAAAAACTCGAGAGCCCAGAACTTTTAACTGGTCAGCCACAATTGTGAAAAAGAAAGTGTAGTAAAGAGTGAAACATGAGGGTGAAAGGCAGTGTCAGTGTGTGTGTGTGTTTGTGTGTGTGTGTATCCAGGTGTGTGAATAATAGATGGGGAGCTGAGAGCCAGACACTGTCTGAGAGCAGACATCACCCTAGATCCCATTACCACACAGTGGCACCAGAATAACTCTGGAGACACAAGCGCACTCTTGCACATGTGCACGCACGCATGCACGTGCACACACAGATGCACACACCTCGAGTTAAATCCTTAAGCCACATGCACAATCCCATCTATGTGCACAGACCTATGCACACATAATCAAATAAACACTGATTTTTTTTTGTGCATCACCTTGTTGTGTTTCTAAACACAACACTATCTCTGTCCTGAATTGCTGCGCTGATATAATCACACAGATGAGTAATATGATCTTGATTGCTTTGGGAATAGTAAATCATCTTTAAAAGCTGAAGTTGGTCAAACCCATTTTTCAAGATTTTTCCTAAAGGAAGCAACATTACATAAATTGATCGGACGGACTGGATTTAAGACATGTGAATTACCAATTTTCTTACCTTTCGGACATTCTTAGCTAGTCCTACTGTACATTGTGATGATTTATGGAGGTTCCTTCCACAGTTTCTAATTAAATAGAGAAGCACCTTACAACCAATTCCTCAGAGATAAGCGGGTGTGGAAGTCTGTGCTCCCTCCTTCTCTGTGCAAGTGTGTTTGTGTGCACATAGTGTGTGAGCGTGTGTCTGTGTTTTCAGCCCCAAGGGCACTACCTTTTTCCTTCTCATCTCTCCTCTTTGCCTTTATTCCTTTATTAAACAGACTGACACAGTCCCTCTATTATACCTGTTTTTGTACGGAAGTGAAAAATTGTGTTGCTGGCATAGCAGGGGACAGAGAGAAGGGCACAAAGAAGAGAGGCACAGTGAGAAAATAAAAAACAAGGAGCGAGAGGAGGATGGGGACAGCGAGGAATAACACTGTACTAAACCCTTGAGGCATGTGTTGAATCGGAAACTGCTATGATGATGGAAATCGTCGGAGGAAAGACGATTAAAGCGAGAAAGAGCAACAACACGAAAGGCCAGTGTCCACTGAAAATGGTTTGGATGCATCCCATGGTGCTTATGTTTATCCGAGCAAATAAAGTGCTGGTGTTTTAATAGTTTAAATGTCTGCCAGCTGCAAAAGTGAGCGGACTCATATGTTTGTTATTTTCGTTTTTTCACGCGCTTAGCCCAGAATATTTTTGATGAACCTACTCACATGACTGAAGCAGAAAATCTACTTTTCTCAGTAAAATGCAATGCAAGGTATTTTTGTACATGATAAACAAAAGGACACCAGCTCACTGTGTTTGTTAATTTATGCAATTTGTTAATTTGCATTAATCATTTATCAACAAATAGGCTTCTGAATCATTGTTGTGACACCATTACTCAGATTATTCATCTCTCCAGTTAACATTAAGCCAAAGACAGTGCTCGAAATACAAAAATAACAAAAATTCATTCAGCATTCTCTGTCCAAACATTTAACAGTAGAAAACGCATTATCATGGTAATTACAAAGACTACCAGAACCAAAACCTGACCTTAAATATGTTTTATGTGCTAAAATTGTATTGTTCTGCTACGGCGGCTGTAGCTCAGTAAGGCAGCCGTCCACGGACTACAAGGGTACGTGGGTCCCTCCTTGGGCAAGTCACTCGACCCCTAGTGAACCCCTAATCCTAGTGGGTCAGGTGAGCACCTTGTGTGGCAGCCATTGCCATTGGTGTGTGTGTCAACACTGTAAAGCGCTTTGAATAAAAGCACTATATACGCAGCCATTTACCATTTACCTAGCTGTGAAAAAAATGCCTAAGATAAGATAAACAAAATTTTCCAATTAAAAAACTGATTCCCAACCTGGCTATGAGCTCATTTAGTGCAACTTCTCTCTGTGTATTATTTTTCAGCACATTCCGTCTCTTACACCGATGAAGACATTATGAGTATAAGCCAACCTTTCACCGACTCCACGGGGGTTTTTTCTAAAATTAGAGCTTCTTTATCAAGGCAGCACATTAATGTTTCACGCCCATGCATTACGCTGTAGCACAAAAGCAAAGTATTGTGCTTGTTAATGGAAGCTTCACAGTGGGAGTCAAATAACTTCACCCCATAAATAAATGAGCATGTTGTTTAATGATAGTTGGTTATCTTATCACAAAGACAAGGGGACAAATAAAAGGAGCGTGCCAAATGTTTGAGTAGAAACGATACCTTAATAATCAAGTCCGTCTTTGCCGGCAAGTATAAATGTGTGTGTGAGTGTGTGCGATTATGCAGACTAACAAGATGGAAACAAACATTAGCTACTGTGTTATAAATTAGAACGAACACAAACACTTACGTCATGCAGTCGGACATTACAGAAAACCTAATACTGAGTCCACCTAGTTCCAAATGTGTAAAAAAAAAACGACCTCATTCCCTCTGCACCACATTTTCTTTACCTTCTCTTCTTCTCCTCTCCACCCTCCATCTCTCAGGCTTGTTATCTACATCCATTTCCCCGTCTTCCTATTCTGCCCTTTTAAGGTGTGACATATCAAAGTACGAGGAGCAAACAGGCAAACCGAGTGCCCCTGTCGGAGCAGAGAAAGCCTGGATGACAGCGAGAAAAAGAGACAAAGAGGAGCGATTGAGAGGAACTGTAACTTGTCACCTGCACAATATTAGATAGAGATGGGAGTAAGCCGCACTAAAACTTGAAGACAGATAAAAGTTCATTCTTTCTCCACGAGGGAGAGGGAGAAGAGTCTAAGCGGATATTTGGTGAATGGGCCCTGTCAGCTCATGTTGTGCAGAAATCCTCTTATACCTCAAAATTTCAATTAGGTTGGGAAGCGTTTCGCTGCGGTGCGCTTCTCTCAGTCTGCACAGGAAGTACAAGGTGCATGAGGTAGGATTTGTCACAGCAGCGACAGGTCTGCTCCACCTACATTATGATTCAAAGAATACACAAACACACACATACACACAAAGAGCGCCCCACCCCCCCCTTTCCAACTGCCACAGCCATTTCGAGTGACAACAGTGGTACACTTGATGCTGCTTCAGTGTTCAGTGAGCAGTGTTGCAATTGGGTTTGTTCCACTGAAGAGGATCTGAAATTTAAACTCCACAGGTTTGTGTTGGGCTGCTGTCATCAGTATGACAGCTACAATTACACTACGTGTCAACCTCTCCAAATGACACTGACTAACAGTAATTACAAAGCCAAAAGTAGAAGCCTATTTTCACGCTCTGTTTTCATTTAATTCTCACTTTAGTTCTTCTCTTTCATTGTACCTGGTCTGTCACCATTTCCGTTAAAGTCATGGGCAGATAGAAAGAAAACACAGCATCCACATCAAATGTATCTAAGAGTAGCATAAAGACCGTAAACCTCTAATAAACTGTAAGATGCTAATGTGAGTGCAGAGGCAGAGAACTGATAGTTGAGGAACCCTGAATTACTAGGAAACAATATTTGGAACTGGGTTTGGCTTTTGTTGTTCTGGCCATCGTTTCTTTTGATTGTGGCAACATTGCCAAACTAGCTACTAAAATCCAGAAACATAAACTCATTCCGGAAAGTCGAACGGGGAAAGAAATGTGCATGATCAGATGATCAGAGCTGTGCAAGATTCCAAATGACATTGACTGGAGGTAAAACCCGAGAAGTGTTACGCGATGACAACTGGACACGTGTGAAGGTTCTGAAAAGTTCTTTTCATGGCTTTCGGACAATACAGAGAATCCTCCTCAAATACAGAAACTAAACGCTATTGTCCCTTTTTAACTTTTCCCACTTCCAGGCATCTCCTCATCCACTCAATATCCCTTCACTCTACTTCAAGTATTTTACTCATTTAGCAGTCTAACCCCTCAACGTTCTTTACAAACCTTCCCTCTCGTTACCTCTGAATCCCTTCTCTTCACACATTCTTTCACTCAGTCGTCTACCGTTTTCTTTGCCCATGTAGCCCTACTCCTGTCATTCCCCAAACTCTATCCCGTCTTTTTCTTTCTCTCGCCCTTAACCCCTCGGTCTATCCCCAGCTTCCCAGCTGGCTTTCATCTTCCCCAGGTTAGATTACTGTAAAGCACTGCCTGTCTGCCAGCATTCCTGAAAGCTTTTCATCTCTGCTTCGATTCATCTGGGGAGACAGAGAGAGCAAGGGAGAGGATGTTAGGAGAGAGAGGGAAAGAGAGAGAGAGAAGGCTGTGTTGTACTGCAGCTATGGATTTCAGAGCCTTCAGTGGTTAACCTGCACTACACACTGCACCATGTGCTGATGGGAAATTTTCCCGTTGGTCTCTTGGCTGTCTGTGAAACACCCACTCAGAGCTGAGAGCACACCTCGCTAGGGACAGACAAATATGTGCACACATACATGCTCACAGGCTGGCTGAAGCAAGAAGCTAAGAAAACACTATATGCACAAGTAAATACTAAATCATAAACACACACAGACCATTTGTATTAGTCATTTGGCAAGTCAGAAAGGGACATGCACACACACACAAAAACACAGACACACACACACACAAAACAAGCAATTTAGGGTTCAGTATCTTGCTCAAGGACACTTTTCGATCTATAGTGCATTCAGAAAGTTCTCAGACTCCCTTCACTTTTCAGTTTTTTTTTTTTTTGCAGCCTGATTCTAAAATAGTTTATTCTTTGTTTTGTCATTTTTGTCACACTCAGTATCCCATAATGACAATGATTTTCAGAATTGTCAGTAAATTTATTAAAATGAAATATAATTTTGGCCTAGTTGTTCAGACTCTTTGCTCAGTACTCTAATGAAACCCCTCTGGTAGCAATTGCAGCCTTGATTGTTTTTGGGTATGACATTGCAAGCTTTGTAAGACGTGGATTGGGGGATTTTCCACCATACTTTACTGCAAATCCTCTCAAGCTAATTCAGGTTGGATGGAGACCATCGGTGGACAACTATTTTCACTCTCTCCATAGATTTTCAATAGAGTTCAAGTGTGGGCTGCTCTAGGGCATCCCCGGTTTTGTTTAGGCTGTGTGATTACGATCGCTGTCGTGCTGGAAGGGAACTTTGGCTCAGAATGAGGTCCTCAGCACTGTAGAACAAGTTTTCATCAAGGACACCTCAGTATATTACTCCAATCAGCTTTCCTTCAACCCTGACCAGTCTCAAAGTCCCTGGGTTCTTGATCACCTTTTATAACATGGTCCTTCTTTGTCTAGATTCTCCACAGTTTGGCCAGTGACCAGCTGTTAGGAGAGTCCTGGTTGCGCCAAACTCATTTCAATTGAGAATTATAGAGGCCACTTTGCTCTTGGGAATCTGCAGTGCAACAGAACTTATTTTTTAGCCTTTCCCACATCTGTGTCTTGCAATAACCCCGTTTCTGAGCTCTGCAGGCAGTTGCTTTGACCTTGTGGGTTTTGCTCTGATACAGTATTCATTGTAAGCTGTGAGGAGTGTACGGATTTCCAAATCATGTCCAATAAATTTAATTTACCACAGCTGGACTCCAGTCAAGGTGTAGAAACATCTCAGCAAATGGGAGGCTCCTAATCTAAATTCCAAGTGTTATTGCAAATGGCCTAAATACTTGTGTGTATGTGACATTTCAGGTTTTCCTTTTTGATTAATTTGTAAATTCTGTTTGTCCAAAATTCTGTGTAGATTAATGAAAAGAATCAATGAAAATTTTTAATATTAGGCAGCAACATTACAAAATTGAAAATGCGAAGAGGGTATAAAACATTCTGAATGCACAGCAGAATGGACCGACTGGGGAATGAATCATTAACCCTGCATTTACTTCATGATCCAAAGCCTTCCACAGGCTTTGCTCATGTATAAAGTAAACAACTCATCATAGTAGTAACATTCAGTAGTAACAGTTAAAATAAAACCAAGAAAACTGCTGAAAAAATACATAAACTAGGAAAGAAACTGCGACATACAAATACAAAGATAACTTAATTTGTTATATACTGAAAAGCAACACAAATTTTCTAAATTTGCAAATAATTACAATAAATCATCTATCTTGTTATATACCTTTAATAAGTGTCTTCAAATTGTAAAAAAAAATGCTCTAGCAAAAAAATCTTGACATGTGTTTATGGTGTAACTGATCAGGCACCACTCATCTCCACCCAAGCACTCTGACATTTAGTCAGCCTTGAGACAAAGAGCACATGAGATGTAAGTGTAACCGAAAATGTGCCTTAAGTGTGTGTGTTTCTGCCCACATTCATGCATTGACAGCGTACAAAACAGCAGTACAGGTTTAATTACAGAAGCCCCTCCAGCTGCTTATCACTCTGCGTCAGTGTATTTGTGTGTTTACTGTACGTGTTTCGGGGCAAAGTGTTGGTGTTGCTGTGGAATCGGGGTGGGGGTGGGTGGGCTGTGTCAGTAGCTGAGAATCCAACTGTACACCAACATTTACAGCATGTCCAGCAACACCATCCTTATCTCTTTGAGGTTATTCTTAAGAGAACACAACTCAAATGTCCATTGTTTCTTTTTGTATTATACGGTACGTACGTGAGCACTTCTACTATACAGACACACAGTCAGATCATCCTATCCAAATCTTACTGCTGCAGGTTTATGCTTTATGATTGGGCTGTGAGATGATATGGTGCCTCTGAAGTATTAGGGGCACCCCCCCATATGATATTTATGGACCTGCCAGTCTTCCAGCCCTATTCACAACTCCCACACCCTTTAATCTTTCTGCTGTCATCCACTGTCACTGCCTTATGACTATGGCCTTGGCTAACTGCCAACTGACACACAGGCACTATGGAGTGTGTGTGTGTGTGTGTGTGTGTGTGTGTGTGCACTCAAAAGTGTGAATGTGAGATCACTGAAATACAACACTAATGTATAGTAAAGTACAATGAGTCCGTCAAATGTAGGGCAGATGTCACAAGCAAAAAACTGGTGCGCAGTAATGACACTAGTTACAATACAATCTTGCTTCCTCCCCATCACCTCACCTCTCAAATCTTTACTTTGTGCTTGTATACTCGTAAAAAACAACACAAAAAAGTGTTTTCCAGAAAAAGAATATTTAAACAAAAAAAAAATAAACATACAAAAACACATACTGTGTGTAATGATAAGCATGTACAGTCTCAGTAAGGCTGTTTAGTTGCCATCTAGATTTTTTTGTGAGCAGATTCATAAACTAATCAGTAAAATGAAGTTATTAAAAGCCTGACTACTTCTTTTGAAAAAGGACTTGAAGGCTGCTTTTACACACATGCACCCAGCACACTTGCATATACAATGGTAAGAGTCGAGCCTTAGCCTGTTATGATAAGCATTTATCACTTCAGCCTTCGACAAAACAGCTAATTTGGCAGGCTCTGTGGGAAGCACATTGTTTCTGAAAAGGTGATGTGAAATTGCTGTGATCACACAAGCAATTATAAAATGAAACATCCAATACGCTGAGCGAAGTTGGAAAATGGAGCTCCGCATGTCCTCAATCATGCAGAGTGTGTATACATGTTGTACAGTACACATAGTCTGAAGGAGTACATGAAGGTTGTTTCTATTGCTTTTGCAATGTGTAATTAACTTCGCAATGTAAGTGTGTAAATTTCAACATTTTTTCATGAATAATTGGTTAGTTTAACTAACTTAGTTTTTGTATTCAGTATCTGGTAGAAACACTTGCTCCACAACCTGAAGACTAACATATGCATAAAGTATCTCTCCCGCTGTCAGTGCCAAACACATTACATAGTCAAAACAGACCATCATCAGGGTCTCCTCCTCCGAGAAGCACCCGCAAGGCAGAATGTTCCTTCCTCTCTCCACCCTCTACAGTGAGTTAATTGCACAGACGGGAGGGGAGTGCTGCTTCAGTGCTTTAACTTTGGCCACACAGAGACAGATGGGTTTCGCTCCCCCTCCCCTCTCTCTCTAAGATGGAAGCTGGTCATCATTACCTGTCAGGAAGTCTTCAGGTGGACCTGCTGAGCAAGCACACTGACCGACCTCATCCATTTTCCCTTTGTGTCGTTTCCCATTGTTGTGGGTGTGTAGAGTTACTGGAACTAATAATGCCTAAATGATAAAATCGGTACATACAACACTAATTGCATATTCAATCAATTGCCGCATTATTAAGTCGCTGGCTCTGTAGTGTTTAAAGCCAAATCAATAAATGCAATTAATATCACAAAGAAGCAGCAGCATTTTTTGCTAGCTGCCACTGTGTGGTAATAGTAAAAGGGATTATTGTTGTCATTGCACAGCTGCCCTGTGTACCTTCTGTCTTTGGGGAAATTACCAACATTTGCCTGTTTTTCTCTGCTTTGCAAGCTCTGCAACTCATATACGGAGGGGCTGAATGTCTAGTGCACTGTGGGCATGGCTGTACTGGCCTTCGAGCCAGGTTTGTCCTTTGGGGTAAGCAACACTAAATGACAAAACTTATTTACAGCTATAAAATCTTCTGATACAATATTCACATCATTCAACATTGTTCTCACCTCTTTAGTTGATGCCACGCGAATATATAATAACACATGCTCCAATTTGACTGCCTTGTCATTTAGTAACATAAAACTGACCAGTGGATATTGCAATGTGACTAACAGTCAGCTCCTAAACGTGTTTGACACCTGCCATTATTACCATACCGACCAGAACCGATATAGCCTGTTATATTATATACTGTATATAAGAGCCTTTCAGCATCCAATAATTCCTGGACTTAATAGAAAACCATATTACAGATGTTAAACAATTTGAGACAAAAAACTTAATGGTTGCAAATTCAAGAACACATTCTGTCAGACAACAATACAACTAAAATCAGCAAAGCTTCCAAGGCAAAGGCTTTCTACGCTAAAACCCATTTCCTTTATTCCAAGCCTGTAAACTGTCCTATTTGAGTCCTATTATTTCCATCTCCCTGGGGCTGTGTGTTTTAGCAAACCCAGTCATAGACCCTTAGCTTCTCTTGATCTATAAGCATGTGTGTGTCTAGGGGGTCTCAGGCCAGGAGATGAGGGCTTTAGAATGGGACTGGTAGAAGGATTAGCTTTCCTATCCTCCAGCTCTTTACCATTTTAATGAGGCAGGGCCGCAGGGTCTTCTTCTGTCCCAGCCAACTGTGTCGTAGTCTGGGCCTGGGGACAGAGTATGCTGACAGGGGTTCAGGGAGGGCTCCAATACGAAAAAGTGACTGTACAGGAAAAATGGACTGAGATATGGCTCTGATGAGAGGGGAACTAGTAGAAATGTGTGTATGAGAGAGGTGGAAATTTGTGGGTGCGTACTGTATATGAGTGTGTACGCACAAACCTGTGTGTGATATTTTATGTGTGTGCCTTTTCTCAGAATAAAAGAGTAATTTAGGTCTTTCTACGGGCCTGCCTCCAAAGCTCCCCTGGTAGGCACCCCGATAACACAGAGAGGGCACATGTGGATTAACTCTCTATTGAAGGAACTGTAATTACCTGCTGATATGAATATTATTATTACGACTAGGCAAAAACCTGACAAATTTCCTTTTCAAAATCCACACAACCCGTCGAGTGAACGGTAAGGGTTAACGAACAGGGAAAATAAATTGGGTGGTAATGCTTCATTCTGCAACATCACTTTCACAAAAGAAGAGGGACATCAGGCTAAGACAGTGAAAAACCGCCTGGGACTGCATTGTCCTGGGATGAAACAAATACAAAAATGCTTCCAAGCTATCTTTCCTCTTTAAACTGCAGTCACTGTCTATAAATTGTGAATACATTGAACCAACTTTAAAATAAAAGCTTTTGACAGGAAAGACTAAACGATTCATGGCATTGCAATCAACAGGACAGGTGGGTGCTACTGCTTTCAATATTAGTAAATTAGCTCTGACAGACTTCTAAAGCCACCTGGGGTTAGGCAAGGCAGATGTCTACGAGGAGGACAAAGCTACTGTCACGGCAGCGGGAGAACGGACAAAAAGCCATAGGGTTGCCATAGGGCTTGACATCAATGGACAGTGGGAAAGGCAAGGGAGCTGAGGGCTGTGTCTAAAGACCAAAGGTGTGTGGGTGTCTATGCACATGAATGTGCATGTGCTTCTCCGTGAGTCCGTGGGAGCAACCATCCAATGGCTCCTCAAAGAATCTAGAGTGAAACAATTTTTCTGAATCTTATAAAAAAAAAAAAAAAAAAAGCCCTTTGGCAAAACAAAACTGGAGCCACAGCAGGAGGTCCGAGTGAGTCCTCTCTATTTGACAAAAGGCCTGTCAATCATCACAGAAGGTGAAGAGGGTGACACACATGCACAGAGCAAGAATGCATGGCTAATCAACCTTGAGCAGAAATCACAAATAACCTTGAACTGATGTTCTGTGGGTGTCACTGATAAAGGATTTCATAAAAGGAAGGAATGAGACCAACCAAAGAATTGTACTGTGAATACGAGCAGCCACGGCTATTGAACTGGTTATAATGGAGAAGTCCATGAAGAGGAGTCATTGATACAGGCTGAAGTCCACTTCACGGTGGTTTTGGCACTGAGAGGGTGAGACTGAGGACCATTTCACATCCACAGACACTTGGCCTTAGGGCAGAAATTCCTATGGAGTAGGGCTAGGCTCAGTGCTATGACCTGCATGTCAAAGGGCAGGGAACACAATCACTACTGTCACCAGAGCTTGACAAAGACCCAGGCCTAATCTTTCTCACGCATACACTGAATGACCTCAGATACAAGTTGTAAGCAGCCATGCCAGTCAAGTACACTTCTCTGTAGTCCTACCGGAACCCCTGAAACACTCAAAATACTCATCCCGTGTTTCTGCAATCCTCTTGACCTCATTTGTAATGTTCCTTTTACTAACGTTGCTCTTTACTTCTCATCTCTTGCGCTACTTATTTCACGCATTCCCGCTTTGTCTGTCATCTTTCGCCAGACCTCTGCCTCCATTCGACTCCCCTTTACACTTTGTGTCTCTATGCAACAAGGCTGTTTCCTCTCTGTTCAGGCCCTATATTCCCAGAACAAGCTAAATCACAGCCAGCCACAGGCGCTAAATAAGAACAAATGCCTCTGCTTTACCTGGACAGCCTCCCTGAGGGTGCACTCAGAAAGTAGAAGACAGCGAGCATTCTCTCAATTTTTCTCTGTAAACCCCCCCCCCAAATGTAATTGAAAAATACAAGGCCCAAAGGCTTTTACTTTCTCCACAAAAGGAATAGGGCAAACACCTAATAGGGAGGGGAAGAGAGACGGTGGCTATGCGGGAGCCGCATAAAGAGCAATGTGGAGAAAGAGGAGTGATATAATTGGACAATAAGCAGTCACTGAGGTTGGTATGTGCGGTACCCTAAAAAAGCTGCCACAAAGACCCTATAACACACGAGAATTTCAAATGTTTAAAAAAATCTGTTACTCCACCTAGTAAATGCACAAACCCAAGTGGAAACAGGAGAGTGTGGAGTAATTAACAGCACAAACTAGAGTTTTTCTGAAATTAGTTATAAAATTACAGTCATATATACACAAACAATGGCTCTGTACCTACAGCTACTTATAGGAATACAGTACTATGTGACCTGTGTGTGCGTTTGTGTGTCTGTGAGTAAAAAGGAGGACGAGATAGGCAGGAGGCTGCTTAAAGGATCCTCTAAGCAAGGATCTTGCTAAGTTGTTTGATTTTGAACAGCAGGTGCGTATTAATCCCCCTACTGGTAGGACACAAGCTCTGGGGCTCTCTGATCACTCCATTTTACTCACACGCTCACACACACACTACTTCTACCGTATGCACAGGGGGGACGTTCACTGCGTGTTCTACATGGACAACTCCCTTGTTCAACTTTTATTCGACGCACAAATCACAATCGGTTGATTCACAAATGCCCGACATGTTTGCCTTCAGCAGCCACTCTTAGGCTCTGTTGTGCATGCACATACATACGATGCCAGTGTGTGACTAATTATTAATTTCTTCTCTGTGTATTAGTGTGTGTCACTGCTCCAGCCTGACTGCTTTGCATTCTCATCTCTCGCTCGCACATCGTGCACACAGATGAAAGCGGGACTTGTGTGTAATTAATTGGATATGTTTGTAATTAGGGGGCGAGAGAGGGAGAGATGCATGCAAGCCTCCTTTTGTTTTGTCTGTTGCGCCTAACAACAGCACAGCAAAATAAAAACTGATTACACAGAACACTAATTACCATAGAATTATCCCCCTCACTTCATGGGGTTAATTCTTATTCCATGTGTGCATTTGTAGTCCTCATACACATGCATGCACGGATTTTGCGTGCCTTGCTCCTACTTGGATGGACACACACATTTTGGTGCTACAATCAGTCTGTTACTGACCATTAGCCTGCTCACACAGAAGCTTAAACGTGGGGTGGGCGGTGAAAGTAGATACAGCTAATGATCTGCATTTAGAAAGGACACTCACTAATGAGCTGTGAGGTCCAACTACAACTCTTCTAATATAGCCTCAACTTTCTTTTTCTAAACTTTTACTACAGAAAAAGAAGATTACAACTGAACAAAAGAAGAAAAGCAAAGATCAATAAATGCAAAGAAAACAGGAAAAGGAAAAAACTAACCCTAAACCCTCAGTGTTAACGTCCTCACACACATGCACCTGCATCATCTTTTACTTTCAGTAAAAGGAATCACTTGAGAATGCTGCAGTGAATGGGTGAGAGACCATGAAGTCAGGAAATATTAATAAACAGGGCCAGGTAGCTATTCAGAATGGTTCAATAACGTGCTCTACTCATACTGTTAGTCTTAAAAGCCACGTTGTGCTGCTGCATAAGCACAGCAGTGATCTCACGCTCCCTACCTTCTTGTTGCCTTTGCCATTTGCCCTAGTGGAGTTGGTAATGAGTTGGCTAGTTGTTTTTTTTACGTGTGCTGTGTGTACGTCAGTTCAATTGAAAGTGCAAATTTTCACAAAAGTATACACACGTCACTTCCAACTGTGCCTAACATGCCATCTGATTAACAGCCCCAATTTTTTGTTTTTTTTTGCTTGGTAGCATTAATAAGCTTATGCTCCAGCTGATTTTATACAAACACCGGCACAAACTGACACAAAGGGACTAACTATGAAAGCATTTTGGTATTTTAGAAGGAGGTTGCATTGGCACGGGGAAGGAAAGAAGTCTATGCACCATAGCAGGTAGCAAACTGTGCTTTGCAGGAACAAATACACACCAAGTCTATTGCTGCACAATCAAACTATAGCAGAAAGGACTGGTCCTCCTAATTCTGGGTTACACAGGACCATAGATTCACTTTGGCAGTAAATGGTAGCCCTCATTTAGCCACCTTGAAATACTGTGTGCATTTTTCTCACCATACTCCTAATTTGTTTGCCAAACTACAGAGTGACGACTCAACAAATATCTAACTGAAAAATGGAAAAACTAAGCCAAACACATAGATGACAGTGTAAACACGTGCATCTATTTTTCCACTGAGGTGAAGCTGAAGGGGGACACCCTCTCCTCCCTGCAGATTACGGAAATGGAAGAGCAGTTCCCTCTGGACTCTTACTCTCTCTCCTTTCCTTGCCGTGTTTTCCTACATCTTTCTGTTGCATGGCTCGGCTCGCCCAGTGTTACCATGGCAACAAGGACTGGTGCAGCACGGTGATGACGGGAGGGAGGAAAGGAGAGGAAGAGAGAGGAGGAAGAGTCCACCTGCAGTCCCCTACTGGCACCAGAAACCCCGAGGGGAATTCATCCACAACTTTGCGTCTCAGGCAAACATATTTGTCCTTGAGCATCAACTGACTCATCGTTCTGTTTCTTCATCTTCCATCTCCATCTTCTGCTCATTTAGCCTGTGCTCTGTTTCTTTCTTTCCCTTCCACATTTTTCTTCCTTTTAAACGGCTGTCCTTCCAACTTTGGTTCTTTTTTTCCCCCTTTGTCTCTCATGTTCCTCTTTATGTCTGTAACTCCCTCCTCTACTTCCTCATCCCTTGGAATGAATTAATAATGACAGTGATTTGGTCCACAGTGGTGAAGGAGAATAGTAATTATAAAAATGTCAATCCTGGTTATGCTAAGCAAATGAGAGGAGTCATTACCGTCTGTGACATCTGCACTTTGTTGGAGAGATTGAAGAAAATAAATCTGATTCATCTTATTTACGGGGTCATATCAGTTTTTTATGTATTATTTAAATATGGATGTCAAATGTCAACATGACATTATGTGACTGACATAAAACTGAATGCTGGCCTTTTCATGCCTCAGCTTAATGGCAACCAGCACCTTTGCTATAAAGTAAATTGGGTCAGTCATAACATATTTCTTTTTTCTGGCCTCCTGCTGTTTTCATCACTTTGTAGCATTCAGACTGGAAATCCACTGCATTATCTTAGAAGAGATATTGCTTGACTGACCAAACAGACTAAAATGCCCTCATCTCAAAGGCTTTAAAACTAAAAATCTGCACTTGCATTAGAACAATCGTGCGTGAAAACACCTTCATAAAGTAACCTTAACATGTACCCAGAGTTCTAGGGTCTATCTGAGAGTGGTCATGAAAACCTTAGCTGTCCAGACGTTGTCCTGCTGATTATCTGGTCTCACTAGGGAAGAAGCCAATTCATTATTAATAAATAAGAAGCGCCATATAAAGAAGTTAAGTTTGGTTTTTGCAATACACCAAACATTTTTTCATACTGATACAAAATGTGGTCTTATCATAATTCCTACTATACAGTTATGATATAGGGAGTTTAGAGCTTTAGAGACATTGGGTAGTAATAAAGTCCCACGTAAAGGCAGAGCTGTCACACTGATGTAACAATCTGACCTGAGCAGAGTCAGGGTGCCGAGACCGATAAAGATGTTCATAAAAGGATTTATATTGACTGTCACAGAGTGTATAGATTAATATCAGGCACATATAGATGCAACATGAATGCACAAGCAAAGCAACACACACACACACACACACACAAATCCTTCCATCCCATTCATCTTCACTATTTATGCTTCCAAACCAACTGTGATCCGAGTGATCTCACCAGCTGATTCTGGTTCAGATTTGAGGTATTGGATGACAGGAGGAAATCACATAGAACATAGATATGATCAGATTCAGAGACATCCTCTAATGCCTTACACCAAAACACAACTGGATCCCGTTTTGACACATAACACAGTCAGCCTGCTTATCATTAGTGTAGCTCACATTCCCTTTGAAACACAACGTAACACAATTACCAGCATCCGGTTTTTGACAAAACCAATACATGTGCATGTGACAGAGTGTGTGTTTTGGTGTGTACATATATGTTTATTTTGACAGTTTTACACAATATTGTGGTGCAGGTTTATTATCCTGAGAAGGATTCTAACAAGTGTCACACATCTACCCTCTGTAAAATGTATCTTGGCCCTGACTACAACACCATCAACAATCACTGATTACCTCTGGAAAAATATAAATATGAATTCTGATTTAATAGACATGAAGCCATTACTACTTGTTGCTGATTGCAGCTCAATTTGCTACCATACTGTTCATCTTCTGATAGCAAACTCACCTTTCCAATTGCTGTTTGACAGTGCAGAATTATAAATCAAGCTATGCAAAAAACAAAAAAACAAACACAGTCTGGTGAGGACATAGACTTTGATGTAAATCAATATGTATTTATTTGCCTAAAGACAACCCAATCTGGTATCCAAATGAAGACAAGAACTTGTAGGAAACTGTACATCTACTACTACTCTAACAAGGGTCAAGAGCTTAGGTGAGTTCCAAAACCATTTCAGTCCCCAATGCCATCACTGCTCTTGTCGCTGCTGATTTATACAATAAAACGCAATAATAATCTAGCTGATTTGTAGAAACATGGTGCACCATGGAGACTGATGTCTCCTCTGTATAATCACAAAGAAGGTTGGGTGGGAAATAAAGGCAGAGATGGAGGGATGAATAGGTGTTATCATGCAAGACCCATTCATTAAGAGAATCCATTAGTGCATAAATGAACAGTGGAAACAAAAAATAAAAACAGGAAAGACTAATTACAATGAACTCATTTGATATAACATATGTGGGTTCACCTCTGTCAAGTGTTTGTGTGTGTGTTTCTATTGCTCTGTGTGTGTTTCAGAGGCATAAACATGACATCGCTGAGCATTATTGGACCTCTCTCAAGGTTACAAAGTGTTACTTCAATTAACACATACACCACCGGAGGGAGGATCCACTAATACAGGAACACACCCAAACTCTTTATGAATCTTCCTACAACACAGCTGCAGGCTGAAGGAATTCATGGTTACCACTGAGAGGAACATGCAAGCACCCATGGACTTCATGTGGAGGCAAACTGATGAGGAAAAGGGTTAAACCAGGTTTAACACAAATACAGAGTAGAGAGCGTGTCAGTATATGATACTTCAAACATTCTAATCATGGTTAACACCGTTTGTCAAGGTCAGATTCATAGACACACATGGCTAAAATATGTCAATGTCCTAGAGAAAAGTAATGTGTGAAGAACAGAAGACCAGCCTCTCTCACACATGAATAAACAATCATCTTGATATGGTCCATGTGACAAAGTACAGACTCACAAAATGATACAAGCACTAATCAAATACTGACCTCCTTTGTTTTTAATCACACATGCACACACACACACACACACACACACTGCACAACCAAACACATTCTCTATTATCTGATACAAGTAAACACACCTCTGGGTGAACACTGAAATACAAATACATGGTGTGTAATCTCAAAAGAATACATGTGCAAAAATATCTTTATGCAAGTAGATACACATGAAGGCTAACAAACATAAATTGCAACAATATCTTTTTTTATATTGCTCACATGACATTATCATGTCGAATATGCCTGTGCCATCAGATGAAAAAAACCCAGTGATGGAAATGCCTGGTCATTCACTATATTCAGGTAGTCAGCTATTCATTGCATCAGTTAGGGTTGAATAACTTGTTGCCAGCTGAGACATATTAATCACTGCAGCAATTATCCAAAGGAAGGCTCTTACCTATCTGTTTAGTTAAATGCAGGTGGCGTTTTTTTTTTTTTTTTTGGCCAGGCAGTGTAAAAATCCATAGCATTTCAAAATTTACTCAATTTATCCCCCTTTTACAGTTTCCATTTGACCCATATTTGATCCTGTCATTTTTCTTCCACTTCTCCCATCAGACTCTCTTCTTCCTCAAGGCTGCTCCCCGATATGCAAAGGGAGACAATCACCAGAACATAACGGGCAGTAAAAAGGAAAATAGAAACATGAGAGAGCTGGAGAGATAGCTCCAGAATAAACTCTGATAAACTTAACATAACTAAATCCAACTGTACTTATATATCAATAAACCAAATGTTGCTAACAGAGAGCTTTGTCCAAAGTATTTGTTCATGTAACAGGTTATCCGCTAAAACATACCAAATTGGATTAGGGGAGCAAGACAGGCACTGAGCAAGATAAAAACAAATGACATCCTTGATGAAAAGGTAAGTAAGCACCCAAGGTCTGAAAGAAGTGTAATTAAACTGAAGCCAGATCAGGTTGAAAGACAAATCAATGACAAAAAAAATGAACAAAAGAGAAACAGACAAGCTGATATGCAGATCGATTGTGGCAATGCATGACTGCAATGCAACAAACGATTTCTCTGAAGAGGTTCACAAAAAGAAAAAAAAAAAGGAACAAAGGAAGGAGAGAGTATGCAGAAAGAGTGGAGGAGAACAGAGGAGAACATGTTTCCTCTAGTGCTGAGGCCCCATGTGTCTGACAGTCCAATGGATGATTTATGGTGAGCATTGTCTAGCAGTGTAATTGGCCGCCATGTTGGTTTCTATTGTGGGAATGAGAGTGGAGATACCTCAGGACTAGTGTGGACTGTGTCCAAATAGCAGCAATCTAATGAGACAAGTGGAAGGTAAAGGGATGGGGAGGCTGAACAAGGGGAAAAAAGAGCAATGAGAAAAATACAGTGAAAGACAGAGGCCAAACTATCAAAGGCTGAGTGTGCCATACAATCTCTTTCCACGCTCCACACTTGCTCAGTATCAAGCTATGAGAAACAAACAACATGCCCCCACATACACTCTGAATTGCTTTATTGCACACAATAAAGCAATATATAAATATGCAATAGGTTATGTCAAAGGGCGTACAGCCGCCAATCTAGTCTCAATTTTTTTACACAGCAGAGGAAAAAAACGAGACTTTAAAGGGCATGAAGATTGAAATATAAACTCCTAGGGAAATAATTTAAAACTTGTTTAGCCCAGTAATTACTTTTGCTCTGTGTTTGTTTAAACCAATGGTTGGCAAGAGGGCAAATGTCAGCTGATGATCTAGTGAGGCGTAAACACCTAATCAACATACCTTCAGTTCCTAGTGACAGAGCTGCAAGCAACCATGTCTAAATTTAACAGTTTATTGATGTGTGTGCGCTCAGCAATGAGAACACCGCTCCAAAGTGAAGTCATACTACTCCTGGGTGATTCAACGTGAAGTAAACAAAGGGAAGGGATCTACTCACAAGGAAACAGCTACAGTAGGATGCATATTGGAAAGTGGACTAACAAGTTTGGCCATGTAAAAGCTATGTTTGAATAGAAAACTCATAATTGTGTCAAACTATTAAAGTGTTATGGCCATGTGCCAGAATGTAGAGGACAGAGGTGGCATCGTGTGAGATCTGTTTTCCTTACTATAGTGATTTTAATGGATTTCCTGCATACATTTTAGGACAATACAATAGGACTCTTCGTATACATGATTGAGCATTTTCAATCATCTACTTGTCCAAGTAGGCAGCCATGCTTGAAGTCAGGGTGTGTTTTTTTACATTGCTCTGATGTGTAAATAACATCGTCAAAAAAAGTTAAGTGCTATTTGGTTTGGTGTTTAACTGATCTGGTCTTTGAGAAAGACATCAAAGAGTCCTGTGTGTCTTTTATCTTCCTATTCTAAAACTGATTTAATAAATACATATACATGCAGACGTGCATGAGCCCAGATGCTCTCTCTCACACACACACACACACATCTACCCATCTACATCCACAAACAGAAGAGAGACAAAGACAACTGCAGCTGAAGGGCCAAGGCAGATAAACTTCTTTCTCCTCCCTCTCTGATGCATCTTCATCACTCTCTCCTTACTTGTTCTTCCCTTCCTCTTTTGTCTCCACTTTTCCCACCAGCTCTGGCACTCAGAGAGAAGTTGTTCTTGCCATTTTCTCTGTGTGAGTGGGCCAGGCCAATAACTTCACTCTTTAATGAGCATGTCGTGTTCCCCTGCTCTGCTCATTCCCCAAACACACCCTCTCCAACACTGCCAGCTTTCTGGGATGAGGATGGATTGTGTGTGTGTGTTTGTGTGTGTGTGAGTGTGTGTGTGTCAGGGAAAAAAGTAAAGAGGGAGATATTGTCACTGTGTGACTGGAGCAGACCAATAACTCCACTCTTTAATGAGTGAGTGCTGTTCTCTCAACTCTCCTAACACACCCGCAGTTGTAAGGAGGAAAGTGGGGGCATATAGTAATTAGAATTTAGTGAAACATGAAGGAAGAAAAAGGGAAAAATAAGACTAGAAGAGCAAAAGGGAAAGAATGGAAGAAGAAAAGGGAGACAGACAGGCGGAACTAAACTAAACGCCTTCAAATAAGCTGTAAACTAAAGCTGTGAATGGTTTGGCAGTGTACAAACAGTCTGAGACACAGTGTGTACACTAACACATACCCCATGCACAAAAGCCAGCATCCATGCGCACACACACATCAACAGCCTTAGGCTACACCGTCGATCCGCAAAACCCTTCTCACCAAACTGTAATCCCCTCAACCTCCCTCTCTCTAGCCTACAGTGATTTCCCAACCATCTACTGATGTTGCATCACCATGTTGTCTTCTTGATGACATCACAGACTTTCTTTGAGTTATGGATCCGTGAGCACTGTACAGCAGACATTGCATATACCCCCATAGCTCCTTACAGCCAAAAGCTGCTGAGAAAAGGCTGATTTGCATAATGGCTGTGCTATTCGTAGGTAAAACAAATCAGCCTGTCACCATTAAGTAACCCTTGCTATTTCATTGGCAAGAGAGATATGATATGTAAGCTCTCAGTGGGAGAATAAAAGCATAATTTTAACATAAGGTCAAAATATCAACCAATTATGGGCAATACATTTTTACACAGCAAAAGATATCACTTTAGTGTGCAGGTAGAATATCACAGACAAAAAAAGGATATGGACGTAAAGATGAATATAGGCTATTATATAAAGTGAAACAACAGCTGAGCACAATGTGCACAAAGCACACACACCAAAAAAAGCTCCGGTCCAAACTCCTGTCTGAGCGGCAATAAAACCTGCTAAAAAGTTTCTGCCGGAAGCAGGTGTGGATGAATATTCATGAATGAATCGAGTATCAGGTTGCGTTTCCAGCTACTATCCTGTGAGAGAGTGAGACACTGTGTGTGCTTTTGTGTGTGTTTGCAACAAGCACGGTTCTGTATATCCGCGTCCTTGTGTAGGTGGAAAAATGGCCACTGCTCAGACAGGGACAACTAAAGAATGACAGAGAGGGAAAACAATAAGCACACTAACTGCAGTTCTGAATAATTATAATGAGTGACTCACAGTAAATCGGCAAAGATGACCGGAAGGGAGGTTTGTTTCACTAATTTTAGTTTGATCAATTGTGATATAAGCCTGGAACAATATAGCAGTTTTTTTTTTTTTTTTACTTATGGCTGAGTGCCTCGTAGTCTGACTTTAAAGCAATCGTTTGAAGCAAATAACAGCTGCTATGCATTTTAATCACCAATCAAAAAAAAATGTGCAATAGGCTAAACAAGTGAAGAGAAATGATCTCAAAATGCGAATATGGTTCACAATCTTCTTACTAGAGATTTTGTAAATTCAAGTGTGCTGGTAAAAAAAATAACCCATGACCATATGGGACGATATGCAGATTAACAGAAGAATGAAGGTCTACAACAAAGTCTGTTGTGTGTTCAGACAAACAACTGGCAATTATGGCAGAGAACAGATCAAATGTGACCAACGGAAGCTGATCTACTAACAGCGCCTCATCTTTGCAATGAGCAGAAATCAATGTTTCCACCTTTCCACATCTATTTCCAGCTAATGGTGGGCTATAGTGTTATTAACCAGGAATGATGAGCACAACAAAGAATATGATCAAATTTTGTTTCGTGACCATATTGTTTGGCTATAAACAAACTACTCCATATTCACCACCACTAAGCTTCCAAACTGTAATTTGATTTGATTTAAACCTTTTCTACAAAAGCTTCTCTGCTTGTAGTGACCTGACAGGGCCAGTGATAGGAGGGTATAAAATAAACAAGGCTGTAATGACAGATGTAGCGAGTGGAGTCTCAGTATCTGATAGGATGATGTTTAATGTTCCTGACAACTTCTGCAGTCTTATTTAGCCACTTGTTATTTAGATATGTAAAAACTCAAAAAATCCATCGGTAAAGTGGGATATTTACCGATAGATGTCTCTTCACCCTTTGTCTCTCTCTTGATCTCGGTTAACTACATGCTTGGAATTTAACTAAAAACATATTCAAAGAATCCTAAGAATAAGACAAGAGAACTAGAAGTGCAAAATCGTGTTGATCTGTGAAAACCTGTGTTTTAAGGCTTTTCCAATGACACACCAGAACCGTGAACCTACCACTACCCCAGTACAAAAAGGGAAAGAAAACCTTTGCAACCAAGTATTAGAGATATTATACCCTGATCTCCTTCACGTGCTCTTTCTTTTTTTCTCTCTCTCTTGCTCTCTCGCTCTCTCTGTCTCTCCCTCACACATACACCTGCTTTAAAGCCGCCTTGTACTGAATGGGAAGCTGGCCTGTGAAAATGTAAGGGATACGTTGCCAAAGGGCATACACAAAGAAACCCACACACCAACACACAGACACGCACAACGTCACACTCAAATGCAGTCACAACGCAGTAAAACGAGGAAAGAGAGATTTTTACTGATAGTAGCACATTACCAAGGAAACACTGTTTAACAGCTGGTTTGCATGCCAGAACTACGCTAGTATTCGGCCTGCATAATTTAAGCCCCATTTATGTGAGCTTTGTCCCTTCAGTGATCTAGTGGGAGCAATGGCTGCCATACATATTTTAAAAGCAGGGGTGGGAAATGGACAGCTAGATCGTCAGTCGGAGATGCTGCATGATATTTATGGAAGACAAGTAGGTGTCAGGCATACTGGAGCGGTCCAAATCTCCCAATGACATGGCATGCAAGGAGGTGAGGATGATGGGAGACAGAATTTCACGGAGGGGAAACTAAAGAATAAAGAGAGAGAAAACGGCTACTAAACACACGAGGCAAAGAAAGTGTGAACTGTGAGGAAAATACTAAGAAATGAGACAAAATAATCAATTATTTATAGATTCCTCTGTTTTTCTCTAAATCAGTTAGGACTGTACATTTATTCCAGTGAGAGGGGAAAAAGCAAGTAGAGAGATAAAAGAAGAGAAAAGGGGCAAATATGAGGGAAAGCGAGTGCTGAGTATTTGACATGATTGCCATTTTAATGCGATACAGAGATACAGTAGCTGAGAGACCAGCGGTTCACTATGGCTTCAATAATAATAATGATAGTAATAATAATGGCTTTGGAGTTAGGACCCACATGGTCAGGGCAAAGCACTGTGTTGGAATCCATAAAGCTATTTATTTCTGTCTTTACTTCAGTTCATTACAGTCTTCTATTCAGCTCAAACAGCTCCCAGGGGTTTTGGATTCCTTTGTTGCACGAGGAAGCAAATAAGCCACTGCAGGAGTGGAAGAGAGATTTCTTTTACTTTTTATCTCACCAAGTTTATTTATCCCCTTGAATCACATTGTTTGCGGCCTGCCTTTCAGTCGTTGTTGCAACTATTAAAAACAATATCCAGATTATAAAAACTAAACTTGTGGGGCTTGAAGTGAAGAGGAGATCGCTAGCCTAATATCTCAGAAGAAAACAACTTAAAGTCACATTTAAGCTCAATAACAAACTTCAATAACTTGATTTTATTGTTTGCAGTAGAATATTATCTTATTACGCATGTTAGTGACCTATAAAACTATAAAACTGCAACAGCTGACTATGCAGGCAGACCCACCTCAAAGTTTGCGTACGCATATGTATGTGCAAGACTGTATGACCTCGACATGTCACATCTTGTCACTCAGTATAGTATGTCAGTAGAGAGAGCACTAAACAATGAGTCAGCAAACATCCTCAGTGAATTCCGATCAGGCCAGATGGGCTGCTGCCGTGTCATGAGAAATATCCAGACCTGCATTCACCGCGTCACAGCCACACAGGAAAGAGTGAGGAACCAAATTAAGACAAATGTCTAAACTGAACCAGAGCACTTTTAGTGGCATACTATGGGGCTCAGTGCTTATATTGTCATAATTCTTACTCCTACTTTTATTGAAAAAAGTATTTCCAATGTAGTGCATGCCTGTAAAAATTATAATTTTATATAATATACATAGCAATAATTACTTGGCATTCAAGTGCAATTTCAAACAACATTAGAGTTTTATTTGAGCAACCAAGGATAAGTCCAAATTCTGAGATGTTTTTAGTTCTATTTTCACCTCCAACTCTAATTACCCATCTTCCGTTTTCACCCCCTCTGCCAGCTGCCCGGCCTGCTGTTCCACTGCTTCTCCTCCAGGTAAAGGGTGATCAGCCCATGACACCATGCTGGGACATGTGGCACTTCTGCTGCTACACATCTCATCTGCCTAAATTAGCATGCATTACGCTGTCACATGAGCAGTTAAATCATGTGGGAGGGACACAGTGTATACTAGGTGGTAAAAAAAACAGACAAGATGCTGAAAGGAACAGAGTGACTCCATGCGGGTGTAGGCAGGTGTTGCCAGGTTGAACTGGAAGAACTTTCGAGGAGGGCACAGGGATGCAAGCAGTTGCAAAATGAAACAGTCATGCAGAGAAACAAAACAGAAGAAACTGTGGACGATTTTAGAAAACACCCAAATGTAAAGAAAATAGAGGAAAAGCCTATATCCAGGCTAAGTAAACTATAAGCTAAAAAAAAAAAAGATCACAGGCTGCCCTGCTCTCCCACATTTTTCCTCTTGACACCATCACGGCCCTCTGACATCAACTGACGGATTAAGTGCTTTTCATCGTGTGGCAGGATTTCTCAGCCAGAAACAGCAATTGGAAATCTAGCTAAAAAGTCCTATTAAGAGCTTAACAGCCACCTTTGAATTGGGGGAGGAAAAGCGCTGGCAAAAGGTCAATAGGCTTCCACTTAAGATCTGTTTGATAACAGCAAGAACGACAGCAAATGCTGGCATGATAATTCCTATGGTGATGCATATTGCTTCCTAAAAGCGTTTTCCTCAAAAGCTACACTGCTGAAGTAAAAATTTCATTTGCATACATGCAGTAGAATGGGTAGTTACACTTTGCCGGACAGTATATGCACTAGGGTAATTAGAAAAACAGTGAAAGTGGATTTAACTCAAGGAATTTCAACAGAACTTCAACACTTCAAATACAGTCGTGCAAGGAAAATCTGCCAATAAGATTCAATCCTATCAGTAATGTGATACACATAAAAACAATTTCTCAGCTAAGACATGTCTGCTGTCAACTGCGTGTCAAAATTAATACTAGAAAAAAACTGTAAAGCTAGTAAAACATTGCAAAATATTTGGTAAGATATTGTCTGCTAGTCTCATATTACTGGTGCTGCCATGTAGGGCAATGCAACAAGTTCCAAAAATCCAAGCAAAGAATTTGAAAGTTACTACTTTTTTCTGTGATTGACAACGTTTCCTACATTATGTGAACCAACATCCCCCTAAACTGACACACCTGGTAAGTAAGAAGATTATAAATAACACTTGGAATTCTTGGCACCTACTTTTTGACCCAGATAAAAATCAATATCAGAGAAGTCAGACAAGATTCATTTCAAATCTTCCATGCATCCAGATGTAAACACATTATATCTGAGCAAGTATACTGCAACAACATTTGAGGCAATATAGTACATGGCAATAAATGTCTTCAGGTGAGAGAACAATCATCAACAGCAGCATAGCAGGACATGTTGAGACCAGTGAAATGTGTGTGTAACATAATACTGCATCAATCAACTTCAGTTTAACCAGGGCAGCTGCGAAATGATCCAGCTGTTGTTATATCTACAGCACTTAATATCTCAGAAAAAAAGGATAATAATGATCATTATACGAAGCCCGCATGCATTGCACTAACGGGAGGTACTTTTGTCTAAATTCTAGAAAACAACATGAAAATTCAGAAGACAGAGCCAGGAAAAACAGAGTATCATTATGTCAATAATTTTCCCCACTGACAGTAAAGACAGGTTACCGTCGGCAACAGCATTGAAACCAACATCTCTAGGGGCAGGGAGGCATGAAAAGGTCATTATCATCAAGGGCAATACGTAAACGGAGTAAAAAGAATCCCTTGCAGTGTAATAATTGAGTTTGTGTTTAATGGATTTGCCTTTATTTCCCTCGTTTGTGTTCAGACTGGACAAATTTCCTCTCTGCTTGACACGTGAGATTGAATGACACGACAGCCAACTCAGAAGAAACACGATCAAAAACAAATCGCTCTGTGACAATACCATCGTCAACTAATAAAATTGCTTTTACTGCTGTGGGGTGGAGAGTTACTTATGATGAGGGAGGCTTTGACTTGGTTTGAGAAGTGGTAAACTTTTTTTGGTCTACATGTTTGAGTGGCACAGTGTGTGTCTGTGGGGAAGAACTGAAGAAAGGGAGTGGAAATGAGCACGAGATATGCAGTGAACCTGATATGTTTGTTTTTTTCTATATCAGAGATCTTGGTGCCAAATGCCACTCTGCCCACAAAAACACTGCAAATCTTACACCAGGACATAACCAGTAACGTGCCGCCTAACATTGTATATGCTGTGAAAGCATTCACTCTTCATAAATCACCTGCACGTGCACACAGAGAAGCCTTTTGTTGGTCTAATGTGTGGTAGAAAACACTGCGAATAATACACAGACAATGCGCCTTGAGCCATATCATCAGGACATGGTAACACAGAATTATCATTGGAATCAGTCTCCCTGCATCAATACAGTCCAACATCTCTTTTGACCAAACACACCCACACACCGGATTTATTATAAATGTTGAAAGTCAAGAAAATAGTTTAGCAACATGCACCATCATCCTAGAGCATGCACAGAGCTTCTACAGTATTAAGTACAAGAAATAAGCAACACAACAAACCGGGCTCCTCAGCTATTGAAACTGTTCATGGCCTCAGGTGCCACTGTCTCACATGGGGCGAAAGTATAAATAAAAAAATGAAGAAACACCCTAACTAAAGCACAGTACAGGAAAGCAGCTTGTTCAATTCTATAGAATGCAATGGAAGCTACCAACCAAGATGCTAAACTAGCAATGAGGTGCTTGCTCTGGAAGCTGCAAACTGATTAAGGCAACGGCCCAAAAAGTATGGGCGTGCAGGTCACACAGGACACACACACACACGCACATGCCAATACATTGTCACATGACCTCACATTAATTTTAGTCTGTGATGCCCAGTGAGCACTCAAAAGGGTAGGCGAACAAAAAGGTGAAAAGGGTGCAACAGGAACATTGTGACCTGGCCCACCATCAGATTGCCAAATTGAACCCCTTGACAGGCTGGAAATTTCTGTGCACATGCAGTAAATGTGTAACACGCTGATATTATGATCCATTTGTGCAGCAAGCACAATAGGGAGAAAACATCAAGTCATCTTGACCATGAAAAGTTCTGATTTAACGAAACATTAACGTGACTATATAATAACTATAAAACATTGTTTTTTTAAATCATAAAACTTAGTACAATTCTATAAAAAACTTATTTCTTTCAGTTTGTGGCCTCAATCCACCGATAAAAGTCGATGACACTGTTATTGTGAGAACAGCACATAATGTCCTACAAGAACAAAACGCAAGACATTTCTGAATTACTGTCCTAACATAAAACTTGATTTGTTAAGATTTACACAGCTGCATGGCAGCCTGTAAGTGGTTGCCCATACAGCTGTACAGTCAGGGAGGTTCAAATGTGATTACATACCTGACATTGGAAGAGGGCCATTTCATTGGTGTATGGAAGTAGAACCACCACAGGAACATGGAAGAAAGGGAAAAGAAGAAAAAACATTAATAAAGTATTGACTGCACATAAAAACAAGTATACACAATAATAAGTTTTGAGCAAAAATGATCAAGACTGGCACAACAAAACAACTCAAAAATGAAATGCTCAATTTACACCACATAATAACCACATATGTCAAACTAATTCAGCAGCATTCCGCAGGGGGTTGTTTGTGTGAAGCGAAAAACACCCACAGGCTGAAATGATCAAATTTGTCAGGCAGTCTCCGCTCATACCCGGAATCTAATTTTCTTCTCCTCGTGCTAACTCTCAGCCCCTGTTAACAGTGACAGCACCCACACCCTGAGCCATGTTGTGCCAGTGAGGCAGCCTGGCACGGGGCTGACTGGTGCTCTGCAGTGCTGTGAACGCGCAGCAGCACAGTAGCAGCCGCAGGTTAGAAAGATGTGATTCATTAATCAACACTCCCCGCAGGGAATAATGCTGCCTGCTGGCACAACCTTTCTTTCCATTCTCCTCCATTCCCTTCTGACTCTCCACTGGACAAACAGCAAAATAGTATGCTGTATACATAGGGGTGTGCATGTACAAACACCACAATGCAAAGCACACGTAATTAAACACACACACACCAACATAAATATTCACACTTGTTATGCCTGAGCTTCATCTCCCGAGGCTTACCTGTGACAGAATGGACTTGGTTTGGCGACTGACAGGGCTAGGAGAATAATTAGTTGAAGGCAGAGGGGGAATTTTTATCTAAAAGCTCCAGATTTCTCTTACGGTCCCGGCCTCTACGGTCAACCGTTTACACTCACTTCCTATTTTTGTATATGTAGCAACATTGCCTTTATTAATCACTGTCAACTGTAATAGGGCCTGAAGTGGCCAGTAATTGCTGTTTGCAGTTTTATGTGTGACATTACACAAGTCCCTTGTGTTGCTCTGCAGAGGTGAGAGGAGGGTAGGTGAGAGCCATGCTTTTTGGCGGATGGTTCTTCCTTGATAAGACCAGAGGACCTAAAGAAATTAGGTTCTTTTACAAAAATCCTCTTCCAGATAACAGTAAATGAAAACTACAGTGTATTTTGTCATTTACACCTTCCACTTTGATTAGCTCCTTTGAGAAAACGGTAAATTGAGTGTCAAGCGAGCTAAGCCACTCTGTGGTTTCAGTGGTTCCTATCAATACACCAAGGATGAGTTTCTGGCTCTAAAAACCCTGTGCATGCCATTAAATGCCCTAAGGTTCCCAGCTTCTTGTTAAGTGCTGGTTTAGCGTCACGAGCATCCGTGCAATCTGCTCTGTGGAGCCCTGAAATAGACATTTGAAGGGGGACAGCCTTGCTGGGATTAGACATAAAAGGTCATAACTGTGCAGCCAAAACACAGTTTGATGCAGTGTGTCTCTCACGTGCACCTACACCAACCACCCTTGATGGTTAAGCTTCAGTAAGGGACGGGGCTGAAAATGGCAACAGATCCTTCTGCAGGTTGGAGATGAGTCACTAGGGACACACAACGTTTTGGAAAAAGAGTTTTTCGAGATTTAAGGAGAAAAAAGGAAATAAAAGCAGTTTACTGGCGGCCTCCTCCCTGTTTGAAGGTCTAGCATACAGGATCTGAGTGCAAGCATATTTGGCATGGTGTTAAAAGGACAGAAAAGCTGAACAGAGGTGAAAAGTAAACAATGGTCAGCCCCACTCCAAACAGCCTTTTGTTTTGGGCTGACAGAAAGTAGTAACTCTTCCCTCTTCAGAGCTGGGTCCATGTGTTGAATGTCATTTGTGTGGATAAAGGCTCACATTTAGGTCAGGCTGCAGGCAGATTAGTTCTCGTTTCTTAGTAACCACGGACTTTAATGTCTGAGCGTGTGCCCCTCTAATTCCAATATCAGAAACCGCCACAGTATAAAATAATCTGGTATAATGTGGTAATGGTATAAAATAATATGCTTAATAAATAGCTTTGATTTTTTTTCCAAATCAGTGAACAAAACCAGCCAATATTTTAAATCCATTTCTAAAAGACACACACAAATATCCATTTACTAACTGTTAGCCATCTGGTTTTGCCTGATTGCACCAGATATTGAGCTAAAGACCAGTATTCACAAAATCAGTGTATTATCGACTGTCCAGCTGGCCGTGACCAAATAGAAAGGGGAAGACTAATTCCTACTGAAAAAACACATCAATTGCCTTTCCTGTCAACGTCCAAAGGGTGTTGCTAGATGTCCACGGACTACTCTGGTTTAAAAGAAAAGTAAAATCCATACTGAAGGCACAAAGAATGCTGGGCCATTGCCACTCATCACGGAAGGGCACAGTGCAGAGCAAATGGACATACTGAGGAACTCTAGTGCTCTCTGCATGTCATCCATCTATCATAACATTAACACAGTAGGTCAAGACCCTTTTTATAGTGGGAGCAGGTCTGTTCTACTGGGAGCTACTTATTTCATTATCATATTTCCGATTTACATTTACACAAAATATGTGGCCACCATGAGACTACTCTCTATTTTACGAATTAGCATTTAAACTCTGCAAATGAGATAGGAGGCGGACAGGGGAGAGATGAAGGGAGAAGAGGAGTGAAGAAACATAATAGTGCATGAAGAAAATTATGTAAATTTTGATTAAGGTTCAACAGATGGGCGTCATTTAGATGAGACACAGCTGACATTTCTGTGCCAGGGGAAATGGGTACTGAGCCTGGTTCTCCTAAAATAAGGCTGCACTGAGTAAACACTTACAGTCGAGGAAAAGAGGATTGTAGTATGTGTGTGTTTTGTGCATAAGAGTGAGCGCATGCCTGAAGAAGTGCACGTCTGTGTGTGTGTGTGTGTGTGTGTGCGCGCGCACCTGTACGTCATATACTTAATGGAGCAACAGGGGGGGCTCAAGAGCTGCTTGTTTTCATTCACACACTGCCTTCACACACTTGACTGTGGCTTCAACTAATTACCTGTAGAATTCACTTTATTACACAGCAACTAATGACTGTTCTTAATATGTCTGTTATTACCCGTCAATAGGATATAATTGACAATAGGGTGTAGGAAAATGAGTGGCCTCAACATTATGAGTTAACAACTTGCAGACATCCAGTAGTGGTTTTATTTTCACTATTTGGCTCTTGTGTTCCCCCTCACTGCCCTTTGACCAGTTCTTGAACATGAAATAATTGCTTTGCAGTACTTTTTAAATGTACCAATACACCCTCAACACTATTTTATCTGTATGTAACTGTATTTTTGTGGTGCAAAGTCTTAGTCTGTAACTCCTTTCCTAGCTGTGTCTTTTCTCTCCTTCCTTAAACCTTTCTGCCCCTCCAGTCATTGACAGCTCCCATAGCTTCTCTTTGCAATTCAGCAAGCACTCTTCCCTTGCTCCTTGCTTTCTCTTCCTTCTCTCACACAATCTGTTTGCCGTATACTCTCATCGCCTCACCCCATTATTTATTGATTGGAGAATGAGGGGCTAGAGGAGCGGTTGTGTGTGGAGTCTGGGAGAAAGCTCAGCAGTATTTCCATAAAGGATATTTAAGGCCATTGCTGCTCAGTTCCTTATCCACCATCTCTGGAAGACATACGGTGGGGTCACAAGCCATGATGAAAGGACAACCCAAGCCTCATAAAATATGGACAGCTTATAAGAGCGGCAATATGGGGACAGTGGGGTGATTGGGGCTATAAGGAGCTTTACAGAGGATTTTACGGGTGGGATTTTGTGGATATGCTGTAAATCTAACTGTAAGAAAGACATTAACATCTTATATTCATCCACATCTAAATAGTGGAACTCACTCACTTTCTCCTCTCTCGCTCTCTTGCGGACAGACCAGTTCAAGCCCTGCTTTCTCCTTTGAATGAAGGACAAATGGTGCACCTGGTAGCCTGGCCAGGGAGCGCTAAAATTGAACTGACATTGTGTGCCATTAAATTCCTCCACACTATGCCAGACTCTGCTGATTCAAAGGCACTACCAGTAATAGGAAGTGTGTGTGTGTGTGTGTGTGTGTGTGTGTGTGTGCGCGCGCGTGTGCGCGGACACTTGGAACTCTGTAAAAGGTCAATGATGGTACTGCAGTCTCTTGTCAGCATTTATGGTGAACACTGTGGCAGGAGAGAGAAAAGGTTGGTAGTATCTTTTCATTGGGTTTTCCTTTGGAAATAACTGGGGAAATGAGGCTGTGTTTCACGGCTGTCTTCACAGCACGGCATGCAGGGGAAGACAATAGAAAGAAGAGGAGGACATGAAGAAGGATGCTAAGAGGTGCAGAAGGGACTGTTGATATTTAATGGAACAGACCCAAAGTGTGAGTGTTGTTGGTGTGAGACATGTGTGTCTGTGTATCTTGCCAAGGCCAGAGCTCTACTTCAGCCACTGACACTAGTCACTGCAACACGACACAGATGCCAGAAAGCAGACAGACCTACTGAGCGGGGAATCCAGAAGCTCTGGCTCACTAACAGAGGGCGACTAAGGTTGACTAATACTGAAGCGCTAACTGAGTAATCAGTCAGCCAGAAAAACAATAATCAAGCAGTTAGTAAAGAAAGGACAGAGACTAAACGAACTTGGGTGGTAAGCTGAAACTGAGTTGCACGCAGAGAAAGTAATACAGATCTGACAGTCAGAAAGTCACTAAAATTGGAGAGAGGCAACGCAACAACAGACTCTTTCTCCCTACTGGTCTCTGTAAGGTCTTTCTCTACACTCATAGTATAAATGATCCATTTGCCATCAGTTAGCAATGGAGCATGTTGATCATTCATTAGAGTAACCATGCAGTGTGTAGGGGAGTGTTAGCTGGCTCGCAACCTATGTGAGCCACAGAGAAGAAAGCCCCCCGTGGGACTCACTTGAACAGAGAACAACAATAGATCATCCTATGAACATTAATCATACTAGCCTAGTTCTTAATACCAACTGCAAATGTGAGGGGGATTTAAGGTTTGGAGTGTTCATAAGAACTATATTTACTCTGCACAGTAGGTTTAACAGGAAGAGGAGACAGAAACATGTATTGCTGTAATTACCCTCCACACCCCAAAACATGAGATAATCCAGGGATAAACACGAGCAGAAATATAACGACGATATGTTCAACATGTTACAGACAGCCTTCTACAATGCCTTTAATATGAATATACTCTATTGTGCACAAGCCAAGCCACGTTTGTGTACTTTTACCATCTATGACCAATGCTCAATTAAAGACCAAGGAAAAAAATGATTTTCAGAGTCAACTTTTAATTGGCAAATAGCTAAGCAGCATTATATGTACTCTGTGTGTGTGTGTGTGTGTGTCATAGAGCGCTGATGTTGACAGAGAGAAGACAGAACAAGGTACTGTTAACTGCAAGCATGGGACCTGTCACCTGAAGACAAGACATGGAGTGGTGGGAAGACACAGAATCCAGGCAATACAGACAAAGTAGGCAGAAGTGAGATGGATAGAAAAACACTGGAAAGCAAACTGGCAGCTGGCAACATACAACTACAGGCAAGTAAAAGTGAAAAGAGGAGAGAGAAAAACATAGATGAAGACAAACAGATGAAGAAAAGAAAAAAGGATAAAAACAAAAGCAGCCATCTGGTGTGTGCCAATGTGTGTATGACCAATGAAGAGACTGCTTGTTAGATGCAAGTTGTAATGAGCATTTATTCTACGGTCTCCCACACAAAAAGGTTCCTCAGTATGACACTGCTATGCGGCGAGCAAACCGGCACAGGAAGAATGGACACATGAGTACATAGGTGTCTCTTTTGACAGTTTTGAAGACACTCACTTACATAACGCATTGCCCTACATCCATCACAACTACACAGCATTGTGACATCAGCTACTGGGTTTTTTTTTTTTTTTTTTTTTAATGGGACACTCACCCATTAACAATTAAAGAGAAAAAGCATTACCAGCGTGACTAAGGTTTAAGTAAAGCTATCATGTACTCTGTACGGCATTTTAAGTTTTGTTTGAACAACCAGATGCAAATGACTCCTTTGACATCCAAGTAGTTTGTTAAAGGCAACGAAAGAATGGGGTTAGATTTTGGAGACACTTATTCTTGACCTGTGCGCAGCCTTCCGTCCACCTGACATTATCCAGTTACGTCTGCCTACCCTTGACCTGCAGGTCATAGCTGTCCGGAAGATTCTCCCTGTTTCTCCTCAACACATCATAACGCAGATGCCGCTGCAGGAAACTGAATCTGTGACCATAAGTTTTTATGGTCATGTAGTGAATGTGCAAAACCAGCAAAAGCACATAACAGTTTAACACGCTGACACTGGACATTACATTGAGGGTCACGTTGGTAATGCTGGGGTTCTTGTACCTGTGAAAAATGACTGAGAGCATCTTCCACAGCTTTCTGTGCAATTTACCCAAGAAAACCATCCGTCCTATCTTGCATTTGCATCTCATAAAACGGAAACATGTTCTCTCATAGCACTTTGCTTTAATGTCTTCTCCCTGACACAGATTTTTTTCTTGCTTTTTGCCTCACTTGTAAGTCACTTTGGATGAAAGCATCTGCCAAATGACTGAATGTAAATGTAAATTCTTGAGGGCGGCATTTTTTTTTGTTCAGTGTAAATAGACGGAGATGTCTTGGCTTAACACCAATGCAGCGAGCTTCTTAATAAAAGAGCCCTTTTAAGGGAAGCCTGGATAAAATCAATGTCCTCACAACGATGGTTCTGACCAAAAAGGTGTCCACACGATGTAATAAAGATATGTGCAAACATACACAGTACACACTGTTCAAATAAATACGCACTGCTGGTCTTCTCTTGGGAAGCCACCTCAAATAAATAAATGACCTGTGTGTGTGTGTTTCAGGCGTTTATCTTCACAATGTCTAGGTAATAAACAGTAACAGCTGCAGTCAGTCCTAATTAAATACCTGTGCATCTGCTCCTGGATCTGTCTTGCTTCTTGTGTCTGTTGTGCATGGTGAGTGGGTGCCTGTGTATTTCTGTGTGTGCATGAATGCAAACGTTCACTTTTCTCTAGTCTTAGGAAGCATACCTTCATAATTTGAGCCCCTGAATTGCTATATTAGTGTAATTACTGGAATCATAAAAGACACGGCCCACCAACAGTATGACTCTTACTTTTAACAAAAATAGTTTATTACTGTTGTCATTATCATCTACTACAACAGAATGGGAGTGAAAAAAATAAGAAAAGATATAAAGCCATCCAGAAGAGAAGGCAGAAAAGACACAAGGTCAGAACATTAATCTTTCTGGAACTAGATATGAGAAAAAGCTTGATGAAAGAAAAGCGGATGTTTTTGTTGTGATGATGATAAAGAAGATGAAAGTGAGCAGAAAGAAAGAGGGCTCTGTGTGTTCCATCAATAGCAGCCAATGTCCAGTTTCTAACCATGTCAGTGTGTCTGTCTCCATTCAACTCATCACCTTCCCTCGGGCCATTGCTGGCTTGAAATTGAGGTCTGATGTCACCAGTGAGTGTGTGTGTGTCTTAAATGCGTACAGTATGAGGATGGGCGTCAAAAATGTACGCTTGAGAAGAAGCAGACACATACACAAACATCTACCAGCTCATCATGCCTGCGGGGGACAGCAGCACTTGACCCTATTAAATATTTACTGGCACTGCTGTCATCAAGTATCTCACACATTTAGCTGCCATCCATAATAACAATGTCTGTCTACGTCCCATCATCCCACATGAATAAGATAATGTATCAAGACAATCACACACTGCCATTCTTTGGCCAAGTCTCTGTCCCAATGTTACCTGTATTTTTATACACATGGCACCTTGACCCTAGGCACCAGGGCTTTTTTAATAGAAGCCACTCCAAAGGGAGACCTAGTGAAAACTTTTAACAGCTGACATCCAGAGTCGTGTGTGTCCTCCTTATACTGGATCAGTGGAATCACTCAATTATCCAGCTGACACTCTCTAGGGTTCGGATACCGGTAGAAACAAGTCATGCATGAATACGTGTGTGTGTGCATATGTGTCTGTGTGTATGTGTGTATTAGCCTTCACACCAGGAGTGATGCTCGAAGCAATCATTCTCTCCCCTGCATTGTTTTTAACCCCTGACCTTTTGGAGCTATACAGTGTCAGAGTGCTGAACATGTCTAGACCCCTTACTGATTCCCTGGGGTCAGGTGCAGGACATAATTGACTGAGATTTATGAATGGCAGAGCAGAGACTGAAAGGGTGTTTTGAAAATTTGGAGCAGAGATTCGTTTGAAGAAGCGGTTGCTAAATTTGCAGATAAAAATAATAAGGGCAGATAATGCTATAAAGAAGAGAAAAGAGTGAAGAAAGTCTGAACATTAATTGTTTTGATAAGTAGGATGTGAATGAGTGAATGCTGTAAATAAATAAATCAAAATCATTTACATTTATAAAAGTAATATAAATTTGAAAGTTATGTTTTGCATGAAAAAGTTATTAAGACAGATTCAGAAGAATTAAAATGAAGTCAACACTACTTAAAACACAGCTCACGAGCAGCAATACTAAATTTTAATCAATTTTAAGAAATGGATCACACAAACCTGGCATCAAGTTACAGTAGGTGGACAACGTCAAACTCTGACAAATGCAACAAATAAAGTAGAAAACTGCGGCTGTTTGTGCTGCAAGGCGGTAATGAAAACTTACAAGAGAGCCCTAAAATGTGAAGCCCAATCTGATAATCTCCCTCCTGTGTTTACGCCATCTGTATTGTGTCAACAGTAGCTTGAGAGTGTGAGAGTGTGAGTGTGTGAGTGTGTGTGTGTGTGTGTGTGTGTGTGTGTGTGTGTGTGTGTGAGTGTGTGTGTGGGGGGGGTGCACAGAAATGGGAGTGTTGGGAGTTTTAGGAATCAATAGTGTTGTACTCTTAAACATAATGCTATGCTGGTTGTTGGCTGGAATCATCAATCGAAACACACCTGCAAGCCACAAAATTGGGACACTGTCCTACAAACCTCTGGCCATACCACAATGTGTGTATCATGCAAGATTTTCTGTGTTAACAAAAGAAAACAGCTGATCCATGCATATTTCACATACTCCTGTTTGCAAAGACGATGGCCATATATAAACAAAAGGAACCCAACTCCACGTACAGCTGCTGTCAAAGGACAGGAACACAGGAGAGTGAAAGATGATGGGTGCTAGTTAGAGCCTTGGGGGGGCTCTTACTCCATCCATTGCTCCATTGTGGGATGTTGTGCATCTTAGACCGGTCAATACCCCCTCCCCTGCCCGGAGCTAAGTCCTTCTAAAACATGCATGAGTTCATGAGTTGGGAATGTGCCACTGGAGGCCTTTAGGGCTTTTTGAGGTGGTGGAATATCTAAAAGCTAAGTGAGACCATCTTTCCAGGATTAGGTTGGAGGGCTTTCCTCCTCCCTCCCTATGCTCATTTACGCTTTCCACTCATCTTCTCCTTCCTTTGCCCCTTCTCCCCTCTCTTCCTCCTAGACCGACATATGCCTCAATGCATATAAATCACTCCTAAAGCTCAACCCTTAGGCGGGTATATCCACAGATCCAGGTTGTGTAGTCTAAGAGAAACTCCAATGCCCGTTGAACAAAGCTTAGATTTTAGCTCAACCATGTACGGTAAAAGGAAACGTATCCTGATCTACAAGCTTGAATCTTATACCTCTTGATTATATCTTTCGAGCCTTTTGAGGCTTTTCACATACAAATCTAAAATACTCAAGTGTACTGGGATAATCCAGGAATCTAGGCTATTTGAAAAGGAAAGGGAAATAAGGGGATGTCTCAGTGGAAGGACTAGCACAGAGATTTGGGTTGATGAATGTTTGATGAGCCCAAATGGCCTATTGTGTGACCCAGCTGCCTAGGGCCAGGTGGGCTTTTAGAAGAGAAAGTGCTGCTGAACACAGTTGACAACCTACAGGACAGATGAGAGGAAAACAAGCCCTGGGAAATCAAGCTTTGTCCACAGGACACAGAATGTACATATAAATAGTTTTATTAAGCTATTTACATATATTAAGTTTAACTGTATTGTAGTCCTCATTTAAACTCACTTTAAGGAGAACTTTGTTTACTTCCTACGACATACTCGTTTACTTTTAAAAGTTGACAATCGATGTCTAATGTGCACTGTCTGCAATCATTTATATTCAAAACTGGGTCTCAGTATCCGAGTACTGCTGACATAAATCACTGCTCAGCAGCAAATGTGGAATAAAGAATAGGGAGAGAGGAGGTGGATGGATAAAGAGAGGACAGAGCTGGTGGAGGAGAGAGGACCCCCCGTTATCCACATTAATCATTGACATATTAAAAAGAGGAAGCAGACAGCAGGATGCTGAAACCACAACACTCTACGAGCAGTTTCCCCTCAGAAACATGATCAGCGTCGTGGAAGGGTGACAAAGGGTTTTCATATGCAAGACGTGGATGAAAGTGTATTCTTCTTTTCAACTACCTCTCCCTTCATGTCATCAAACCAGCCCCATTACTTTTAGCAACATGGTTTCAAATTTTACTTCCATCCACGTCTTCTTCACACATTCTTCTCCCCACCTTCTCACTTGTTCAGTTTGCCACTACTATGTCGTCTTCTGTGCTGCATTCCTCCATCCACTTCTCCCTCCTTCCTCCATCACAGACAATGATGCTTAGTGAATATTACACTCATCCATTCTTCTTTTAAGTGCCGTCATTATGGTTACCAGATGCACTTATGGCCATTTGGGCCCATTGATTGGCACAATCAATACGTCATCTTAGGAAAGTTTGGAGACACTACATTAGAGCTCCCAGACACTCTTAAAGCTTTAGGCAGTAATTCGTATGGAGATGCTGCTAGTTCATTATGTTAATGGTCAACAGCAGGTGGCTTGGGATGGGAGCTGAATGCCTTATGGTTGCTTCCGGTACTTGGAGTTCTTTTTTTTTTTTTTTTTGAAAGCCTTACTGCGGTCAGCATGTTAAACGTTATTTTCACTTTTAAGGCCTTGACACTGCCATTAGTGTCATAAATGCCTGTGCAATCGTCTTTGACAAAAATGTCAGCAACTGTATTGCAGTATTTACTGGGTGAAATATTAACTATTAACAACAAAGGGCTTCTGCACAACTGTGAGGTTCTAAGGTCCATTTAAGCTGTCTTTGTTAATACAGTGGTAATTTCATTCAGAAAAATCACAACAAAGAATGCAAAAAATGAATGAAGCTGTAGAGAACAAGTAAATATTTTACGTAAACAATAGTTTACCAGAACTACAGTATTAACAATAGGGTTGAATATAATTTTTTCAGTTCTGATAATAAATATTGTTTATTCTAAAGTATCTCTAGGCCTATTAATGCAGTAACTGTAGCAACATAGGTCTCAGGAAGGTGTTTTGAGCCTCTCCTACATCATATTTGTTTAGGTTTGCAGCTCAGTGACTGTTTAGTCAGAACAAGCCGCCAAAACACTATTAGGATACATCAATGTAGCTTGGTTTGATGCAAGGCGCTCTTCTAATTAGAGTCAAGATCACAGCAGTTTATTACGAGTTGCTGAACGAAATACTATACAATCGCTTTTTAGATTCACAAATGTGAAATCAGAGCCTTTATCCTCATAATGCCAGTCTCTACAGTTGAGAACTTGCACTATGCTACACCACAGATAAGCTCTGATTGCTCTGCTATCTTCCTGGTGGCCGCCAAGCTAATCTGGCGTGTCAGCCCTGCAATCAGACTGAAACAGGTGACATGTGACTGAATGGCTGAACAATGGGATGGAGCTTGGGTCTCAGATAAGAGAATTAATATTGATTGCGCATGCATGTCAGACAGATTGTGTCCATTAGGAGTTACATAGCTCTGCTCAGTCACACTGGTAACATGCCTTGGCTAAGGGCTGAATAAAGAGCGTGGAATGACCCCAAGTTCATCTATATAATTAGTCATTAATTGTTGTTCATTTATATGTGAGTGGTATTATATGATTTTATTTTTAAGAAGTGATTTGGTTATCATATATTTTTTTTAAATTCTACAATGACTTTTTAGCACTTTAAGGTAAAAAATTACCATGATAAATGTATGTGTTTTTAGGTGAACTCTGGTCACACTACAAATTGAAACTTTACCCATTAATTTGCTATCAAACTCTGTCACTCCTTATTTATTACAGTATTTTTTTCCCGTGGTCTGCAAATGTGCTGCTGATGCTGTAAACTAAAAGTGAAATAGGAAAAGTGTTCAGTCATTTGCTGACTCATTTGCTTCACAGAGAATGAGGTTACATGAAATGTTCCATCCATTTACCCAGCAGCCAGGTCTGTTCAGTTCCAATAAGGCCACTGATATCGGCACAGTCAAGTCACATATTCACAGATAAGGCATAAATAAAAGCACTCACACACTCAGTCTGGATAGTGCAAGTAACACCCAAATATAGATCTGTGTGCATGAGGGTGTACGTGTATGAGCGTGACAGACAGACAGACAGACAGACACAGAGCGCTAAAAGCTATAACTGTGGGAGTGTTTTACAAGCTCAAAGCCCTGTGCCTGCTTCTCTAATTCAGCACACACATTGCACTTTCAGCAGATCAATGATTCCCCTGTGCCTCACACACACCCACCCGCCCAGGCACACACACACTTTCTCTCCCTCCACACTGACCCATATGTACACGTACACCACACACTAAAGCATACTGTATACATTCAGTCCTCTTTAATTTAATCTTCCCTTTCACCCCTTGCTCTGTTTCTCCCATACATTCCCCTCTTCTTTTCATTCATCCTTTTTTAAAGCTCTGAGCAATTACTCATTAAGATCCTAGAAATGATTTGATGAGATAAAGGAACAACTAAGAAAAGAGAGGGTGGGAAAGACACGGACGAAGAGACAAGATACAGATGTATAATAAGGGTGGAGGAAATTTGGCTGTCACTGACTGCAAGTGTCTTTTAGCACGAGCGCCTCAAAACATCTGGTTTTCAATGACCAGAGTCAAGGTGTCATGTGAAATTTAGCACGTCTCATCTGTGCATGAAAATGTGTGTGTGCGTGCGTGCAAGCATTTGTGTGCGCATGTTTTGTGATGTTGCTGTGTAAGGTTATGGAGAGTGTTTGCCTTTCATATGGTCAACAGCATTATAATGCAACATTATTAATTCATTGGGGAGGTAATGCATTACAGTTCATTACAGCTGGGATGCACATGCTCTCAACACCACAGTCCCCACACAAGGCACTTCTGGAAGACAGACCAAGTCCTATCGACCAGATGTAGCCCTCTTATTGCAACACACAAATTAGAAACAGTGATGGAATAGGTATAATAAACTGGAGAAAAGTTATAACTGTTAATAAAAGTAAATACGTAGTGTGTGTACGTGTGTGTCTCTCCTTGCAGTGTCCCCTGCCTCCACTAAGCTCTCAGGTTGATCCATTTAAAACACAATGGAGGATTACATTCTCATCTGGCCACTGGTTTCAGTCTGCAAAATAAATAAATAAAAAAAAAACACTAAGGCTTTAATGCTACTTTGGCACACACTGCTTCTGTGTCAAAGGGAGTATGTGTTTTCACATTTTATGCAAGCGACACAAGTTAGAGCAAACAACTGTGTGTCTATCAGTATGCGTTTCCCTGTGTAGGAGGCTCGGGCCTGTCATCGTGAGGGCAGGTTGGGGGGGATAAGACCCCTCTCCAGTGTGGAGTGGTTGTGAATTGGTTTTGGCTCTGGGCTAAATCTCCTTACAGACACCTCTTCGTTTTCTCCACAAGACCAGAAAAGAGACTGCTTTGACTCAAGCCCCACACAACGCATCCAATTCAGTGTGATTTGAGCCAGTCCTTGGCCAAAATGCAGGTGTGAATATGTGCACACACATACACAAACACACACACACACACACACACACACTCTCGCTTTATGCAATTCACTATCTCATTTCCACAACTGCCATTTTCAAAACAATAACGAACCCCCTACACAATGACCCCCTTCCTCAATTTATTCATGCCTGCAACTCTTTCTTCTACAACCAAACAACTGCTTGACCACAAACCTCTGCTCTCTCTCTTATACCTAAACACACGCACACAGACACACGCACACACACACAAAGCATTCCTGTTTACCCAAGCCTCCTACAAAGAAGATGACAGTTGCAATCTATCCATCCAGCAGTATTCGGGCCCCTGATTAAACCAGTGCTTATTGGTAATTAAACACTGTTCTTTGTGGCACTATCCAGAAAGCTGTAAAGCACTCCATCTTCCCACCACATACACACCCACCCCACCTCCATTGGCACGCACTCTCTTCTTTTTCTGCCTTTCAGGGGGCCGCAGGTGGCACAATTGGCAGTAATGTGTTCTAATTGTTGGCAGCGCTGCCTGGGTAAAGATATGTAGTGGGGAGCAGAAGCTTGGCTAGCGTACAGCAGGAGACAGGAGGGAAGGGAGGAGGGGAGGGGAAGAATGTAAGGCGGAGAAGGGGGAGGTAAAAATGGAAGAAGAGTGGGTAGGAAGCAAATGAGGATATAAGAGAAGGATGGAAGGGATTTAAGAAGCCAGCAGAAAAAATAACATGCCAAGTATAGAATTTTAGGGGAAAGCGGAACTGAAAAATTAACACAAAGGTTAAACACAAGCCTAGAGTGCTGAGCAAGAGAACATATAAACCTCTGTGCTATTATATTCTCCTTAGGAAGAAAAGTGAATAAGAGAGCAGAGTATGGTGGGCTTGAGTGAGTTTATATTACTGTATGTATGTTATAGAAATGTTGGTTCTCTAAATTATAATAATAACTATTTAAACAATTAGCAAATTAGTACTTGGAAGAAAAACTGTAACGTCTTCTAAAACATGAAATCCAGGTTAAACCAATTGGTAGCAGGTCTGTATTTTCAGCATTTTCAATGTGATATCAACACAAATGCTGTCCAAATAAAATTACTGCTGTGACAATGGCACAAAATAAAATGAGTCACGGTTTCCTCCGAGACTGAGTATATGGGTGTATGTGTGTTTAAATGTGTGAGAATGACTAAGCAGCACAGCCGTGATGCAGCAGCACCTGTTCTTCGTTGCTCATTGACAGGTGCTGCCATCCCCTCTGAATGTTGTTAACGTGGGCTAAATCAGATGGAAAGGCAGAATGACAGTCACCGAACACATGCAGATATGCCGTGAGACATTAAAAGCTCGAAATAGACTGACGATCTTTTTAGACAATCCTGGTAAGTTCTGGTCTCTGTGGCAGACATCATGTACAAAATTTCCATTTATTTAAACAAGTATACCCAATACAGAGATCGGTCTAAAGATCAAAATTTTGTGCATGCTGTACTCATGTGTTGGTCTTACAGTATAAAAATGCACACAGACAAATGTAAAGGGCTGGGCTGCTTCTCATGAAGTCACACTGGCAGCCACAGACGCAATCATAGCCATCTCCCTTGGCTACACAAAAATACACACACTCATACAAAACTGGCTTTAACACATTCTCTGTGCTCCCTGCCATATTGTCCACATCCCTCCATGCAGAATGCATGCATGCACAAATTGCCTCACAGCTTTGCCCTCTTTCTTTTGTTTCTCTCTTCCTGCAGTGGCTTCGCAAGCTGTTGGGTCATCCCTATGCAGCTGGAAACTTTCACAGGAGACAAAATCCATTGGAATGAAAACTGCAGTGAGCTTTTGAGAAAACACTCCACACTGCAAGGCACTGCGCTGCTGCATTACCATGGCAACGGTGAAGAGAGCATGAAGAGTTGGAGTCAGAATCTCAAGGTTACTCAATCTATTCATGTTTTAATAATACCACTCTGTTATGAAAGGAATATTACATCCCTTGTAAGTATGATGAAAATACATATCAGATCTTTCCAGCCAGTGTACTTGTCCAATGAACAGAGAGAACCTGCCATCAAGGTTAAGACAAGGAAATGAACTGCACATTTCTTGGTTTCATTAAACAAGACGCTAGTTGATGAGGCCTGATTTCAGATTATTACATGAGCATACTATTTCTGGCTTGGCCTATTTAAATGGGACAAAGTTGAAGATGAAATCCACTAGGTTTCTCCTTGGAATACAGCTGGGAAGAGAAAGAGCAAAAGGATAAAGTGGACCTATTATCAAACCACTAGAAACACAGATGAAGAGAGTCTGATGATTAAGGAATGCCAGTGTTTGCAATAGATAACAAAGGGAATGTGTCTCATCTTCTTCCTAGGTGTTTGTGTTAGAGTTTGTGTAGAGCAGGTAAGCAACTGGCACTATTCTGATGTCAGCTGGGGTGGGGTCAGGGAAGCCTGCTGGGATTTCAGCTTTCCACTTTGCACCTCTGAATGCAAATTTGGCCTGCTGAAGCAGATGACAAGCAGCGTTCTGCATGGAGTAAATGAGGAAAAAAAAAGAGGTATAGGCTGCTCCTCTGCAGATGTTCCTGTAGTCATTGCACCAAATGCACCATCAAGTTAGGAGATTTTCATGCCAGCAAGGTGGTTCACACAGAAATACAGACACGCTCCTTTAACCAGATGGAAGATAATTTTCAGATGCTTATTCATTTACACTGCATTGTTGACACTCCACCCCACAATGTGTAAAAAATCTACAATACATACACCATGAACATCTTTGAGCAATAATTATAACAGAAAACTAATATGAAAATGGCACCTTCACTACAAATAATTTGTCAGCAATGAAGGAAAATATGACGAACAGATGTTCAGCAAACAAAACTATCTCTTATGTGGAGCGCAGGCAAGGGCAGACAATCATTGGCTGGATGTCCATGTCTGTGCATGTCTCCTGTTTGTTGTACAGGGTGCTCTGCAGCAGCCACTACCTCTGCAGCCAAACTGCTGCAGTGCTACCGGAGCGCTCTCTCCACTACATTCATGACATTATATAGATTCAGTTGTCTCAAGAGGAATTTAAAAAAAGTTTCTGCTGTATTACATTTAACTCGTGTCCCTTTGGCAACTTCAATTAAGTTCTCAGAGCATAAAGGCCGATACATATTTAATTTATTTTGATAAACTAGAACTGCAGCTCAATCCATTCTAGGACTACACTATATTAATTTCAATGGGATCCAGTGTGCAAACTATGTACCTATGTACCTTTCCTGTGTCTCGACCACTGGCTTGTGTTGTGTCAGTTTAACAGACTTCACTGGTAACTCTCTATGGAGGTGATCTGAGTTCTTTCTAGCCAGTATAAAAAACACACCTTGTTTATTGTCATTTTTGTTTCAGGGTTAAAGATGTTGTCATCAGTTAAATGCTGTATAAGTATCATAACTGAAAAAAAGCGGATTGCTGTTTGTTTAAAGTATTGCACTGTGACAGCGTTGAGGCCATCAAATTGGAATTTAGACAATGTGGGCAATGTCAACTTCTACTGTTACAACAGACACTTTGTGGGCATTTTATAGCACTGCAAGCATGGATGTGGCTCAAAGTAGAATCACTGTTCACTGTTGTTTCCCAAGTCAGTCAAACCATAAGCTGATACTAAGGCCAGATGTAATATACAGTGCTGCCTTTCAGGATACTGGCACTAATTTTAGACTGTCTTGTATTCCATCTGGTACAAAATGTCATGCTTCTTCAGTGAATTCATTAAGGACAGCCTAAGATAAGATGCAAAGTCATTTACTTGTTTATTTTTTATATGAAATTTTAGAATTTTGAACCAGTGAAAACACAAACAAAAATATTTCTAGAATAAAAAAATGTTAAAAGGTATTTTGGCCTAATTAAGTAAGTGTTGGCTGTGGCGTATGCGAGCACGATCCACTAAGACTGGCAATTTCTAAGACTGCTCTCTCCTCTCTTCTATAAGCTATTAATTAATCTCCAGGGAGACTTGCTGCTGAAACTGTTTAGAAATATAGAGAAAACTGTACCACAACCTTTGACAGAGAGTGGGAAACACCCCCATGGGTGAAGAGCTGCTAGTATGGACTGGTCTCAGAAACCATCTTTGCATTAGAGCTGCTTAAAGATATCGCTATCGCATTTGTGACCAAGTCCTACGTTTTCGTATAATGTCAAGCTCATGTGATGTTCTCTCTTCATATGATGTCTCGAAAAGCCATAGCAGGATAAAACCTTACTAACATAATTAAAAACCTAATTCAAAATTACTTCCAACAAACCAACCACATTAAAATCTTGACAAACTTGACTGAGTTACTGGGCCATTTGAAATTCAGATGGCTCGACTTATGAATGATAGATAAGGAATGGGATGTTATCGTCAGTTCTGGGCAGCTCTGCTCTGTGGGAATGTGTGTTTTACATTATTAATAATGTTACAGTATAACATCGTTTTAATGTAGTCAAGTTCTATAAGCTATAGGGCAGCAGTAGCGTATCAGCAAGAGCGAACAAAACCCTCATTAATGTTATTTATCATTTGTTTGGAAACCACGAATGTTTAGTGCTGACTTTGAGGCCTAAACTATGTGTTTTGTGCTGCAAGTGTCGCTGGACGTTTGATCTATTTGGAATACATGCATATGTGGAAGGCCTTATCCTCACCAAAAGACACAAATATAAACATGAATATAAACCGAGAGTCAAACTTTGTCTGAATGTCTAAAAATCCATTTCCAGCATGAAGGCAAAAACAGACAAATCATTTGTAATAACAGGGGAGGGAGGTGAAAGGTGCCATGATGTAACAAACTGTAAACAAGCTCAGTGGAACAAATCACTGTTTGCATCAACACAACGGAAAGTACACAGAGGTGGAGACCACGGGAGAGAGTGCAACTTTCCATCAGACAGCGAGGGAGAGACAACTGCATTTTTAGATTTTAGCTGAAATTTGCTGAAGGGTATATTGTTTATATATTTTCCACTCACTAATTACAAATTGTCTTGGCTGTGTTGACCTATGGGGGTTAAATAGGCAAAGAATCCAAAGTAAAGTAATCTATTACCATATTCAACGTAGTTAAAACTGCTTTGTAATAACATTATTAGTGTGGCAATAATGTTAACTCAATGGAACACTAATAACTGTGCCACTTTTAATTCTGTTCTACTAAATAAGCAGAGCAGATGCCAAATGGTTTTTCAAACACAAAAGACTAAATCCAATAATAGCCACTGCACACTCTCAAAGTCATAATCACTTTATCAGCATCCTTTTGTTGTGAGGATACACAAATGAATTTCTCTATCCTGCATTCTGAGACAGGGCTCTAAAATAAGTAAGAAAGAAAAAGTGAGTGCATAGAATTGAAAAGCCAAAAGTATTTGATAACTAGTAGCAAACATGATGACTGTGTGCAAAAAACTGGAAGGGCAGGGTCAAGAAAGGATAAGAAGTTATTGAAGAAAAGGAAACAACAAAGGCAGTGAGATGTAAAAATACAAAAGCAAACTACTGTTCCCATTGATAAGTCATTCCAATGAAGTGTCGAACATTCTCTAAAAAGCCCGGGGCATTTAATAGGTAAGATGGTACATGAGAGGAGACTCTCACACATACAGGCTATTCCACTTTTACTCAGACTAAAACATAACATACAGCAAAACACCTACACAAAAGTATGATTCTTAGTTACTATCAAAGAATATTGGATGATGTCATTGCTAAAAAGGTGTCGCTCCTTAACAGTACAAGATCAGGCAAGTCATGATTTATCATCACCACCTACCATGGGGGACACACGCCACAGTGATAAACAATGGAAGAAGAATCCCAGGAGTTCACAAAGGGGAATCTCCTCGGTATGTTTGTGTGTCTGTGTGTGTGCACATGTGTTACCATCCTTTATAGTCATGTACATCCATCACAACAACCAGCTGAATAATTCAACACTACAAAATAAAGGAACATCCCTGTGCATGCTGAAGAATTAAGAGCTTCATAAATGATGAACCAGGGGATGGAAAAAAAAGGTTACCACAGTATAAGTAAGTATTGTTGATGTTCTTATGTGATGTCATTTCCGGGCATGTTTACCATATCATGTATTCCATTTATGTTAAAAATACAAACAGCAAACATTCACATTAGTAGATATTATACCACACTGTCCTGTTCCCCTTAGGGGAGAGTTAAAGCAAAAAGCAGCTGGGAGTTGGGCCAAACAATTTGCTTCAACACAACAGTAGCTGCAGTCTCTATACTTAAATCTAAAGAAGCAGTGGTTATTTAGAAATAACTCAAAGAAAGAAAGGAGACAGATATGACAAAATGAGAAAGACAGACAACAGTGAAATGGGAAAAAGGGAGGGAAAGCAGGAGGAGAGTCGAAATGAAAAGACAAAAGGCAATAAGGCAAAAGCAAACACTGGGGCTTATTGAAAGTGCCAAGGTACACACACGCATGCACACACACACACCCACACATACACACAAAGGATGGAGTTGCAGCATAGCATGTCTCCAGTGGTGCCAGCTGGAGACATCTGGTGCCAAAACTCCACAGGTCAAACCTAGTGACATGATCCCTGAGGCATGGAGTGTGTGTGAGTGTGTCTGTGTTTGTGTGTGCAAAAGAAAGTGTTTGTGTTTGCTTTTGCTGTGCATGATGGCAAAAAGATGTCCATCAGAGGGGTGAGAAGACAGGTAAGAGAAATGAGGATGATGGAGCACTTAAGAAGAATCTCCTGGCAGCTTTAAAGGAAATACCCAATGAGAAAAAGCAGCAAAACTGCAACCTGAAAACACATACCAACATTTGTTAATTTTCGTGTCCATCCAGAAAACTCATTGCATGGTCATTGACAGCTAGTTCTGAGGTATCTACACTGATGTAACAGTAAACCAAAGGAATCACTCACAGTCAGAGGCTATAATTAAGTAGTGTTATGAACAAATGTACTTAGAAACACAATCAAAGTTGTGTCTGTAAACGACAATATGTGAAGGGTAACATTAGAGGTGGCAAGAGGTACAGGGACAAAATGAGCCTCGTTTAGGTTCTTTGTCATACAAAATGATGCATTTATTGACTAGATTAGCAGCTAAAGTAATCAACAAATCAAATCCAATCAATCAAATCAAAGCAAGGGTCAGATGTTTGCAGACTATCAAACAGAAGCCGTCCCTTAAAGGTAAAGACTTTCAATAACTGCAAATAAGTTGCTCCCTTTCAACCTGAATCAAGCTGGCCCTTAGAATACACACAAACTTGCAGACAGCACATACGCTTGCTGTGAGTCATTTTGGGACACAAGCAGTTGCACAATATATGGAGGCATTCTTAAAAAAAAAAAAAAAAAAAAACACTTTCACACATACTTTCCTGCCAGTAAAAATTGTCCACAGACATGTGGATTTCATCACTCAGTTCCCCCCTCCAAAAAAAAGGCACTGACTTTTATACCACTGACTTTCACAACAACAGCAAAAATAAATCACAGCTGTTCTCGTAACAATAAAGCACTCCACCCATTTGACATTCGAATCTCCTCTATACCATTCCTTGTCGTATTCAAGCAGCTTTATATGACAACAAACTATTAAAAATCGCCTAGAGGCCCCAAAGTGTTATAACTCTATAACATGGCTGTGTTGCTGAGGAGAACTAAAGTAAAACCGTGTTTAGCAAGCAGCAGAGATTCTACTGTAGAATTAGCATTGGCTCACAGCTTCCAAGCAAACAGACAAACACAGAAACAGAGATATGATTGTTATACTGGCTGTCCAGCATTGCTCATTAGGCTGAAGAGAAATACACTGGCAGGGTCCAATCACACAGTGTGTGCGCGTGTGTGTGAGCGCGTGTGTCTATACGCATGCACACTCAGTTACATTTCTATTTGTGTATTCCACAGAAGTCTGTGTGCTCATTAGACTTCCTATAGAGAGAACAAGAGCCAGCACGCCAGAAGCATGCACACAAAACACACACAGAAATAAGCTTACTACAATTCAGGCTGCAATTAGACCAAAAAACAAGAAAAAGTGACACAGTTAAATTACACTCAACAATGTGATCAAGAATAGAAATTGGGAGAGGAATTCTTGGCTAGTGGAGACAATATATAGAAACACTAAAGGCTAAGAGAAGCAGAGCAATGTCAAATGTCTGCTTAGGAAATGGAAATGGAAATAAAGATAGGTAGTGTGATGTCTTACCTTTCCTAACCTAAGACAAAGTCATACATGTTTTATTCTAATCCTGGTTTGAATTTCAGCTCCTCATAGACACTGAGGTATGGGTTTAGGAATATATTTGCTGAAAGTTTTACCTTTTGCATCTTAGTTGTATAACATCTACGTCAGCAAAGTGTTAAAATCACCCCTGCGGTAAAGCCAGCTGCGGTGCAGTTTTACTTAAAATACAGGCTTTAGGTCTTACACAGACGTCCAGTTAGGAAGACTGCAATGTCATTAACATTCAAGGATTAAACAACCCAGTGATGCATGCCTGAAAAACACTGACTTTTAATTAGAATGTGCAATTTCAATATTTTTTTAAGTTCAATTGTATTAACCACAATGCAAATGTGTTTTGAGTAATGAATTTTCAATTACATGGTCTAAATCTTCCCCAAACACAGTTATTGTCCAAGGCAGCTGACAATCGTGTTGAACAGCCCTCCCCACCCACCCACAGTAAAGCAAACAAGGTAACATGTTCTCAAAGGTGACCCCACAGTACATATGACACTAAAGTGTCCTGTTGGGTCCCCCGCCCCCGCGCCCCCATTACAGTGATTAGTTTCCTGCACTTATCAGGTGTCCTTTCGATATTTCCACCCCTGTCCCTCTGGCAGCCGGAGCACACACGCCGTCACACGAACTTCCAATGTTTGTTTGTATTGAAAGCTATGTTGAATCCCAATATTTTGAACGTCATGTAATTGCATTCATTTAATTAATTGCTGTATATGACAAATTTTATTTCACTTCTTTGAAATACTACTTCTACTTCTGGATGGAGTTATCTTAAACAACCTGCCAGTTTGATGGGACTCACTATATTAGCCTTGAGTCAGCCACAGTTCGGATATTGCACACAGTTTATTGGTTTTGTTATTGAGCTTAAAATGTACGATGATTAGATTAAAATAATCTTTAATTATGTACCGAAAAGGATAAGTACTGTACAGCGGGGGACATTTTAATGATAGGCTGGACAGACGTGTCTATTGTCATTTCTGTCACTAAATGAGACCGAGAGAGAGAGAAAAAGAGAGAGCAGAGACAGAGGAAAAGAGAAAAAAAAAAAAAAGGATGGCAGTGAGAAAAGAAAGGAAGTGTGTGTTCACCCACACCCATGTGGGTTAAAGCCAGTAAGCACATTTCCAGAACCCATCATTAAGTTTTCTCCCCTTGTGGTTGGTGTCAGGATCTAGACAAGGAGACAAAGCCAAGGCCTTTCCTCCACATGGTACCCAGGGGAGAGGGCAGGAGCCTGGGGGGAGAGGCTGGGGTGGGACAGCACATCCTGGGTGACAGACAGGCAGCAGGGACGTGTGGGGGTGACAAGAGAAGGAAGTACGAAGCCACTGTTTGATGTATGAATGTATGGGGACAGACATGAAACTACAGTGGCTTTCTTCCTATTAAGAGCCAGGGAAAGATGAAGGGGTGCACACTTGGCAAGCTGGTGTTAGGGGGGTAATTAGCGAGAGAGACACACGTGTCCCACATTGAGGGGGTCCCTTGGGTGGGGAAGAGCTCAATCAGTAACCAGCTGCAGGTAGAGGGGTCGTGTCTGCTCGCATGTGTGTCAGTGGAGTGCAGGTGCCAGTGTACAGCTGCACTTTTACCCTTTGCACCCTGATTCATTAATTCTTATGCTACATTTAAGGGTCTCCTAACACACTTAAGAAGAAACACACATCTCTATTGAGCACAGGCTGCCCTATTGCTTGCTGAGCATCAGAGTTAGCATAGAGACATTTGTTAGTGCATGCTTGACGGGAGGGGACATGGCCAACCAATTGTCCTACAAATAAGATCATATACCACTGATTCCTTTCCTGAACATATGTGGGAGGGAAGGTGACTGCTGTCTGAACTATATTCACAGGCAAACATACAGACAGACAGAAATTTATGTCCTGCATCCAAGGTCTGGTTAGGTCTGGGTTTGGTCAAGATTAGAATGAAATGATGTGCTGTGGTCAATACATATAAAGTTAATGTGCACCATCTTGTGCCACAAGCCAGCGTAAGCTGTGATTTTTGTAATATTTCCCTAAACTGAATATACAAAATGTAACAGATAAGCAGGCATGCAGATACATATATAAACCTATTTGATGCTAATGTGAATGTGTTGTTTGACTATATTGTTTATATTACAGGAGTTTATATTACAGGTAAAACAGACAGAAGCCTGACAACAGGGAAGAAAAACAAAATGTGGGAATAGGGGAAGGGAAATGCTTGATTGAACAACAGCTGTTAGGATTACTGTTTAATAAAAGCTGTCATATGCATGCACTCCCTCATGCCCCCCTGTAGAGTAGACCAAAAGGCATTGCTGTGCGGAGCCCAATAACCTGACATCACAGTCAGCCTGCCACCCCTGCGGACCCAACGCCAGGCACCTCCTACAACGATGCCAGGCCCCCGTATCTCCCACTAGGCCTTCCATGCCTCCAGGCACACCGTATGTGTCTCTGTGTGGGTGTTATACTTATTATCTGCCTATGCATATGTTTATATGGTGCATGCATGATTTGGGGACCTCTAATACATGTGCAGAATGGGTTGTTTTCATAGCTGTGAGCCAATGATGGGAGAGTGTTGGCTAGTAAGACATCTGCGTGCGTGTGTGTGTGTGTGTGTGTGTGTATACATGTCTGTCTGAAGAAAGGGTGTGGAGGGGTATTCATCAGATAAGCTACCTCATTTGGACCGCTTCAGGAGAAGTGAAAGGAGCTGTGGGGAGGCTTTCATCTCTGAGACAGAAAAAAAAGAGACAGAATCAAGATGGAGTGAGTGTGAAAGAGGATGAGAAGGCGGTAGAGAGGGTGAAGAAAGGGGGCTGAAAGGAGGGAAAAAGTGAGATAAAGAATGAAAGAGATAATCCAAGAGGATGTTTACCTTGGTCATGCTGGCAGAGGACAATAGAGGCCACTAATATGCACTGCCCCCTATAGGGCCACAGGATATTGAGTAGTGAAAGGAAAAGTTTATTAGAAAAAGAAGAGAGAAAAAAACAACACATTGAGGTAACACTGGGTGCACTAGACCCATAACTTTCTCTCTCACAGACAAACCGCTTAATTAAACATGAGCAACGCGAGTGCCGTCTGTCTGCCTCTGTATGTCTGGATATATGAGTGTGTGTGTCTACTGTGCATTCATCTCGTCCTCATAGAAAGCACGAGGAGGCCATTTGCAAGTCAAATTTGGAATTTAATGACATGGGAAATCATCTGAATTTATTGAAAGCCAGCATGGAGAGGAAAGGAGCTTGTTCAAGTTTCAGATCAAAATGCATAAAATTGCCACCCCTCTTTGCCTGCAAATAGAGCTTTGAGTGCTCCTGATTTTAAATGATGGGTATGTCAAGGTGAATGTGTGGCAGACTGATAGCTCGGGGCTCCCTGGGTGGAATGCCAGACTATGTTTGATACAGATTACAGAGAATGAAGGAATGAATGAATGAATGAATGAATGAATGTGTTTTTATTCATGTTCCAAACACCTTAAGGTGCCCAGTCTGCTTAGGCTTAGATTACACTGAGACACAAGGCAAAATAAGGAAATCGACTTATTATAACAAAACAACGATCATTATATTTCTAAATGTAGATTGTAAACCAAACTTTGAGAAGTTTCTATTGTACAGCATTAAGTAACCTATTCTTGAGCAGCAGCACGTCAACCATTTGCCTAGACCCTATCGTTTCCATCCGTCAACATTTACGGAATAATATGCACATCTAGAAAGCAATGCAATCTACTGCATGGACTACACTGAAACCTACAGTAAAATGTACGTATGCATGTTTATGTGTCGCTTCTTTGTACGTGCACATGTCTGACATCTAGTCGAGATGAGAAAAGTGGAAACAGAAACAACTCTCTATACAGCATGTTCATTTAATGTGTATTTACACAGTACAAGGGCCAGACACTGTGTATATGAAGGAAAGAACAAGCGTGTGACAGGTATGAGTTAAGATAGAAGAAGAAGGACGATGAAGGCACTACTGCTAATTGGAAATAAACAGGAGCTCATTGTTTGAAGAGCATTAAATCAACCTCTAATCAAGTTTCTGCTTATAACGGTGACGCTTTAAATCAAGATGCATGAAGATGTGTGTGTGTTTGTATGTGTACATCACCAGCTGCATTTTAATTTGGCCCCGTTTGGGCCAGTACAAAATGGCCCAAGGGGGGCCAGTTGCCACTGATTACTACTGTCGAGTAATCTGACTTCTCTTCGTCTATATGTAAACTAACAGTATCTCTTGATGGCTGCAACTTAATCTAAATGCTTTTGGCTGTGATCTGAATGCAAAAATCTAAATGACCAATAACCTGTCTCATAGAGATGTGATGGTAAAAGTTTGCTTCTCTAACCTTTAGATCACCACTTCTCCCAAATGTCATAGTATTATTTCCTGTTCATTAATTAAATAAAAATGTGTGTAACGATTGGTATTTGTGGCACTTAAACTACACACTACAGGCAGCTAATCATTAAAAAGACTAAATGGATATCAAACTGGACGGCAGATGTGCAGAGAGAGTCAGGCAACTAGAGAGAAACTGATGCATTCAAACAGACAAGAGAGAGGCAATGCGAGGGATGCAAAGTTGTTGATCTCATTAAGAGAAATACAGTTAGAAAGAAAAGCTACCACAGAGAAATACAGGAACAGAAACACAGCTTTAATGGGATCAATAGATCGGGCATCAGTGCAGGGTCAGTGGCTGTGTCCATGGTGACCCATCTCTCACTGGCTTGATGACTCACATCAGGAGTTCTCTGTCTGTCTTATCTCCCTCACTCAGTCACTCACTGGTCCCTTGTTTCCTCCTTTCTCATCACCCCCTACCTTATTCAGTCTTTTCTGACTCCTAGATTCAGTCCCTATAATTCACTGTGATTTCAATTCGTTCTCATTCTTGTTGTGCTCTCTTCCTCCTGTACTTCCTTTCATCCACCAACTCATCTCCCCTCCATATACATGCCCCCCACTCCATCTACATACATACATACATATTTACATATAAAAAACAAAAATTACTGAGCATTTTGTACACTATTGCTTAAAACAACATGTATAAAAAAACTCCATTTGACAGCCTCTGCAATGAAGCACTGCAACGACACAAGACAATAAACTGTGAGGTGCACTAAATTACCAGTTGTGGAGATGTCACACAACAGCACACTATGATCATAATTCTGATGGAACAAAGTCTAGTAGAGCAGCTGTTAACTGGTGGGTAGATGGCACAATTGCAGCATATACTTTGTTGCTGACAGTGAAGCTGATGCCTCACTTTCTCTTTTGTACATACAGTATTGTCTAACTTGTAATTCAAGATTATATAAGAGTGTAGCCTCATGTCCTGTTGACTGAATTATTTACAGTGGCTCAGTAGGACACATGGCACACAGTTACCTAACCCTGCAAGAGACACTGTCACAGCACTGCGAGACAATAACATGCGAGGAGATAGGAAGGGGAGGGACTTTGAGATGCACATAGAGGGAGGAGTTGTAGAGGAAAAATAAATCAATGAAAAATGAGTAGAGCGTGGAAATGAAAAGTAAACAGAAGAGGAAAAACAGATGAATGAGAAATGAGAGGACCTGAAAAAGCATGAAATACAATAGAGATGCACTGTTTGACTGCCAAATAAATAAAAGTCCAATATATAAAGGTTATATTTATATATTAAAGTGTTAAAAAAGAACCTCAAGGGGAAAAAAGAATTGAGAGTTGTAATTTTGTGAGAGTATGTCTGAAGTCTCAAAATTACATCACTTATGAAAGGGAGGGGCACAGAGGGAGGAAGCGAAATAGAAGTCCCTTTGCCTTCATCTCCAATAATAGTCTCTCACTTGTGTATACACTCTATACTGAAGCTGCCAGTTGCTCTTCCCAAAACAAAGCCCCAAAATATCACTGCCAACACATGGCACATGCATTCAGAGAGCTTTGTGTGTGTGTGTGTGCGCTTCTGCACGCAAGTGTGTTCTAACATCCCAAGCTGTGGGGAGTGAGGAGTTCAGCATGAATAATTGAACATGGGGGGATAAGCCTGCAGTCCAAAAAGCAAAATGCCAACTGCCAGGCTCCTTTTATTTGAGGGAAAGGGGGCTGTAAAGGTAAAGTAAAGGGATGAATAAGGTACAAAGCATAGGAAATAAAAGAAGATACCAAAAAAGAAACAAGCTCAAACTTATAATGCCTTAGCAGCTCAATAAAACAAGTCACAACAGCTGTGCTGCCTGCTGTGTCTTTTTGTCTTGGTCACTGGACAAACAATGTTATAGACAACCACAAGGTCACAGATCCAAGGTCATGGTTCAGGAGGTTAAGGTGAGGGTTGAGGTCAGAACCATTTTAAGAACGAGACAATGGACAATACAATATGACCCTGCCTGGATGAACACATGCTCGTCATAATTGATCCTAACACAGACGGGCAGCCAATGCCAGTGAATAAAGATAATTTTGTTAGAGAAGAATTGAATCACTGGTTCAGGGCTTTCTAAGCTTCCAATTAAGATCAGTAGCCAGTGTTGGAAGAAGTTGATGGATGAATGAAGATAACTACAAATAACTAATCAAATACTGACTTAACAAAACAATACAAATCAAACAAAAGGCTCAAATGAAATTACAAAAGTAAAGGATGGGAGGGGAGTTAGGGTGGTTGTTTTTTTTGTTTTTTTTTGACAATCCTCATTCACCCCTGCTGGGAGATCACAGTTGTCCAACTATATCATCTCCATGATCATTGCATATAGGATTTCCAAAGAGGTATCAACCACATTCACTCTGTCTACCTTGGCTTCTGTAATGGTCAGTTTCAAGCTCATTAGTCCGTTTTGATAGATAAGAGGCTTGCAGCTGGAAAGCCACAGCACCAGTGGGTTTTGCGGGTTAGAAAAGCGATGTAATCAGGATTTGGCAATAGAAATCGAAGGAGTTTAGGGAGGGGAAGACTCACTGATTTGTGGATTTGAATTGGATTGAGACTTGTTTTGAATCAGATCTAATGTGGTAAATGACTGTAATCTGAGTATGGCTGTGTGTGAGAGAATAAGGCAGGCACTGGAGACAGCCATACGTGACACATACTGGAAAAAACATACGAAGCACCAGTTTTTTTTGCCTCCCTCTAACTCATTTCGCCCTCACAGCCTCTTTCACTGAATCCCACTTTCTTTACATTTTTTAAATGAATTTCTCTTCCCATGCCATGCCACCGGGTTTTCATGTTATTTTTCTACGCTTATCCACCAAATTTCATCTCCCAACCCCCTTCTTTCCTTCACAGTAATCCTCTCCTCCCATCCCTCCTTCTTTAACTCTTGCTGTCAGATCTTTCTATCCACTCCAGGCAATTACACTTTTCAGATTACACCCCAATTAAAGGCCCATTTGGTACTCTGTTTGCATGCAGCAGCTTGTCTCTGGAAACAGAAAAATGAACTGTGTCTGTGTCTCCCCGTGTGTGTTCATGTACACAGCAAAAAGGAATATTAAAAAAAGAAAAACGCAGCTGAAAAAAAGCACATGAGCATGTTTGCTTATGCCTAATCGCAGACAGCAGCCCCCCGCTAAATCCCTATTAATGATCCTATTTACACTTGTTGCCAGATTGATCAAAGTTTAGCAGTTCTGTGATCCGCAGCCTTTTCATCTCAGCTGGTTGAGGGGGGGGGGCTGTGCGAGTGTTAGTCTGTGTGTGTGTGTATGATGGTTGTTAGTTAGCACAGTATGGGGTAGTTGGCACAAACAAGGGCAAGACGCCATGATATAAAGACAGGGAGCTGGGTGGTGTTGAGGGTGTTTATGTCATGTCTGTGTGGTGTATGTGTGGGGTACTGGCTGCTGGCTGAGATCACAGTGTTAAAGGAAAATGGCGATATTGGTGGCGGCAAACTGATGCTGCCGGACTACATCGTACATCAGAGCTGCGACAATTAAAAACATTATTTGTACTTTGGCCGTTCGGCCTCTACGTCTTGCAATCCTCCATGCATCGACCATCGGCCCTACTTTTTTTTTTCGTTTTACTTCCACCTGTCCTGCTGTGCCCTGATCTTCCATGCCTGCTTGCACACTAGTTTGCTTTTTTTTGCTCAGTATTAAAAACTGCTTTGTATTGTATATGATCTTCCTGATAGGTGGCTGAACATCCTGTGAACTAGATTTTGCTACTTTGTCTGCCTTTTCCTTTTCTGCCTGCCTGTAAGCCCGCTCGACATCATCACCTGTTCTGTTAAAGCGACTTCAGTGCACCTGCCTCCCCACCTTCATGTCTGAATTTAGGTCCTCCCTGTCACTATACTCTACACACCAGCTGTGTCACAAAGACACAATTGTGCAAGTTTCCTTGGAAGCAAACTCCAGCTGCAAATCACTTAATAGTGCTCACACAAAAAATTAACACAAAGTTTAACTTGCAAAACTGACACAGAAAAACTCCCATCACACAAAAATCAAAATTACTTTTTCTCTATTCACTCTCCAGTCCCTCTATCCCTTCATTCATTAATCCTCTCCCTCATGATCTCCTTCTCATGTCGCCGTTTCTTTCGTTCTCTTCTTTACAAAGCTTAATCTTGTTTTTACATATACTCCCTGTCTTTCACTTAATATGCTTCCCCCCTCCTTTTCTTCTTCTCCTCTCTCTCTCCAACCCGCCTCTCCTTGTGTTGTCCCCTGAGGTCTTTGCCTTGTTAATTGTTCCAGACAGAAGGAAACTTTGAAGTCACTGTCCCGTAAAGTAATATTGCACTCATTTGTTTGCTGCCAGAACTTTAGCCTGCAGCAGCACAGAGAAGAGGTTTGTGAGGAAAGACAGATAGATGACATGGAGAAGTACAGACAAAACAAAGACGGGAGGGGAGGGTGAGAAAAAGCAAAGGGGTTTTAGCTGGAGAAAACAAGTAAAGATGAAAGGACAGGGGGCCATAGAACAGGGGAGAGATTTTTTATTTTTTTTTATAGACACTCTCCTCCACTCAGCACCCTGGCTCATTCATCACCTGGACAGAGGCCCTAACAACATAAACACAGATGCACATACACACATATGCACTTAGACAAGATCTCTTCCACTGTCTTTATGGCTGCTCATTTTCAGTAAAAGCACTTCCCTTACTATGTGTGACTCACCACATCCACAAACAAGCATGAACACACCCACAAACATTTCAATGTCACATGTAAAACGTCAGCTTAAAAAGACTAAATTTACAGCCTGCTTTTAGAAAAACTAGCTTATACTTCTGTCCAAATAAAAATCTTTAACCTAAATCAAGAGTCTTGAGGACATTGCTGCTGCTTGATCTTAATTCGCTAAAGTATAACAGTCGTATGTAACAATGATTGAAGTTGTTTGTCAGGGACACATACATGTTTCTAGTAAAAGGTAGAAAATGTGAAGCTAAACCAAAAAGTACATGGAATTATTATATTATTATAATAAAAATAGCATGTATTCTCTGATTTAAATGAGAGTAAAATGCATCTAGCCTTAATCACATGGATCACAATTCACCTCAACAAATGTCCATTATATCCTCCAAGTTACACAATTTGTCTAATCATGATATGAACATCTAGAGGACATCAGTAAGATCTTACACAGTCAGTAAGAAGTAGAAAAGATTTTTTTAGACCTGCAAGAAAATTAACCATTCACTCCATCACTGCCTATTCACAGTCCTATTTACATGCAAATTTAGCACTGATTGGCATCAATCATCTCCTTGCCATGTCCAACGGTGAGCCCACATGGCTGGAGTTGTCACTGAGTGTACCCACTTTGATGATATAAAAGTGGCGTGTGCATGTGTGCGTTTGTCTGTGTTTGAGGCATCCGTGTGCGGCACTTGTGTACAGATAATCACAGCCTTGTAGTGTGTGTGTGTTAAACTGAATAGTAATACTTTGAATGGAGGGGGAGGGAGGTCAAAAACTTGCCTCACCAGAGAACCAGGAAAAGCATTGATTTCCAAGTGACAAGCAGAGGAATGGAAAGGATGTTCATGTGCATCAGTGCCTGTGTCTTTGTGTGTGTGGACAGGACAGGTCAAGATGTACAGTAAAAGTCAACTATGTATAAACAGCCAAACAGTCTTTCCATTAATCCTTACCAGCCTCCACACCTGCACACAGACAAAAGCTGAGAAATCTGTCACTTTTTCTAAGCATTCTACAGAAAAAAAATATACTGTGCGCATCTAAATGATCTATCATCTTGCATTTTATGTAGATTTTTGTGGGGGAACATCTACTGTATAGTTATTCATGCATATGTTGTGGACAGGTGCTGAGTCCACTGCAGCACACGTACAACTTGAATATGCATGATAAGACACCAAAAAGTGTACAAAACAGAAGGCCAAATTGTCCATGCTAACATCCCTATTGAGCCTGCACATAATCCCATAATAGTATAAATTGTTGCCTAGTAACAGAGCCTAGCAACAGCAGCAGTCTAGATATGCTATCACTGTACAGGAAACTGGAGGGGAGAAATGCCTTCACTTGCAGCAAAGCAGGCATTTATTAACAGAGGACCCAAGGAAAACAACAAAATTTAGCGAAATGGATCTGCACTATCCACAGTAATGTAGACACAGACACCTTTCCACTGTATGCTAACACAATGGCCTTTGATGTGTTAGTGTTTAGTGCAGGCTCAGGTTTCTGTTGACTCACACTCACATGGCTACAAGGGGGAATATTCAACTGAGATGCACAAAAAGGTGATTGAGAGCTTTGAAAGTATGTACTCTATTTCGAAGTGGGACTACTTGCTAACAAAAGAACAAAAAGTGTTTATACTGAAAAGACTTTGAAATGCTCCAAGATGAAGCAGACCACTACACTGGTCTGAGTGTCAAGGCCAAGGCCAATTGTTTTATGTTTAGCATTTGTAATCACATTTCAGAATAAGTCTTTTATACTTGCACACAAGTACATCTCTTTGACTCAAGACAAATGCTCCTTTATATTCAAATCATGATTAATTTTACTTCTTACCCATAAATCAACTGTAAGTAATTCCCAGATACAGAGAATTAGCATCCATTGAATTCTCCCCAGCAAGCAGCAGAAAAACAAGGGACATAATACTCAGGCAATTGAGAGGTTTAGCAACTTTTATCCACTTGAATTTAACAGTCTGTCTCATGATTCGCAACCATTTGACTGAATTGTTCTCTGCATCTATCTACTTAATAAAGTCACATATTTATTATTAGGAGCACCTAAATATGCAGTCTCTCACCTTACAGTAGGCGTGAACTTTCATATAACACTCTCTTACAGACATCTGGATTTAGAAAAATGCATGCTGACAGAAGACTTAAATAATTACTCATTATGGAACAAACCATTTATTTTGCAAAGGCAAAATGCACAGAATGTGTCTTTAATGTGACAAATTCATAAGCAAAAAGAAAAAGTTTTTTTTTAATGAGTCAGAGCTCTGGAGGGTTCTTTCACTTTTTCTGCCATTCTTCTGGGACAAATGAAACCTAAATAACATTTTACTAAGAGATGAAAATGCACCCTCCATGTTTCTATTTTGAATGTGTCTCCCTTGTCGTGTCTTTGTCGGCCAAGTCTGTAGCCCACGCTGTGTGAAATACGGTGCCTGCCAACACGTTCTAACACACACAGTTACATCTGTAGTGTGCTAAACCACCAGGGAATCAGGGCCTAAACCGTAGGGCACTGTATCACAACACAAGGTACTTGTGAGAATAAATAGAGCTAAGCCAGCATTCACCTGTAAAAGCAACCTTTTTAATGGGATATAATATGATGTAATAACAACACGTGTTGTATTTGTTTTTATTTTGTAAAATTTAAACAAATTTATTAGTTGCTTTTAGAATTTTAAGTTTATGCACTTTTTTAACATAACATGAGTTCCCGCACTGAGGTGACTACAAAGTTTACTGAACTGGACCTGGACTTGAAAGTGATGTTGCTGCTGCAGACAAGCGTGGTGACAGTGGTTTGGTTGGTTTGCCAATTGTAGAAGCGGGCAGCTGAGACTAAACGGCAGTAATGGTCTAACAAGAAGAAATCAGAAGAGCCAAACCAGATGGAACGGCCACAATCATGTGCCTGCCCGACTCTCTCTTGGCTTTGTTAGCCAAACACAAGACACAGACAGAGATTTACTCAAAGTTGGGGCCAAAAGATGGGAGGAATGCAGAAATGGGGATGTTGTCTCTTCTACATCTCAATTTTATGTTTTTCTTCCTGTTTATATTAAATCTTTGGACTTGTCCTTTTTTAAACTCCTCTCTGCATCATCTCACCCAACCCAACTCCAACTGATATTCAGCACATTCTGTGACTAAGCTATCCCCCCTTCATCCAAGCCCTAAAGGTGTAACTTTAATGAAAGGGAAGAAGTTGATAAGGCTGGTCAACAATGAAAAGCAGACAGAGAAAAGTCGTTAGGGTTGGGATAGTGCACTATGGTCCTCAAGTGTCATGACTGAATGATGAGGAGAAAACAATAAGAGGATTCAGCCAGGTACTACAGACTAGGACACACGAAAATGTGTGCAAACACACACCTCTCTGCACACCTGAGTTGCTACTATGATGCTATAGTGAGTACTGTGAGCACTGACTGAACTGAGGTTGCGCTGGCTAATGTCATGCTGGCCGAAAATGTTTCGACAAATATGAGAAGAGCACATAATATTCCCAGTGCCTTTTATCCCTTTGCTCATAGAAAACTAATGTATTGTACTAAAAAAAAAAAATCCTCTTTTTTCCTCGCAACTCCTCTCACGAATCATACAATTAGTTTTGAGCCGTTTTAGAATGAGGAAACAGGAAGATGACACTAACAGAGTTTCCATGTAAAGCCATCTGATGACAAATTCTCTTAAACCATGTGGTGGGAGCTTCTAGATCCGACTACAATTTTTTCTATCATAGTAATGAATGTTTATAAAAACTTCTCTACATACTCCCCAAAAAGATATTCAAACACACACAGTAACACGCTGTAGGTCTGTTTTGTTATCCATGTTAAACAAACTACGCGTCCAGTCTCACAGCAGGCATGAATATCAAGCAGGAAAGAGCTGGCACTTGCTGCGACAGAAGAGAAATAGTGCAGGAGTGGTGATCGAGTCTAACGTGGTACTGCACAGACGCTGTCGCAAACATTGTGTTTTTAGTGGCTGTGTGCAAGTTATTCTGGGCTCAGGGCTATTGCCTTCCTAACTGCCCTCTTGTGTGAAGACAAGGAGGAAGCTGTAGTGACACAGGGCACTCACTCGAGACACTGATGAGACCTGAGTGAACATACATTGGAGAGCTGTCATGGCAAAACAGCTAATAAGACAATCTATGGAAGACCAATAAGACTAACCCACTTACTAAATGTGTTATATCACATATCACTCTACTACTTACTCACCCACCATTTCAGACCTACTCATCTTTTCTTTTTTTTTTTACACATAGAAACAGTCAAACTGAAATTCTGTTCATAGTTTTAATTACCGATTTAAATGTGACATACTGTAGACCACCTACTGTACATAAGTTGCCTGATTGCACACAGCTCTCCAGAAGTCCATTAATGAACGTAGACATCCCTGTGGCTAATTTCAGTAAGCCAGCTAGAAACTTTACAACATGTACTTGAGATAATTTTGGACTGGGAGTACTAAATATAATTATTTGATAGATGATTGCCTTTACCAAATTCTTAGGACTGGACCTGACTAATTTGTCAATAAAACACAGACTAAAGCTGATATCAGTTAACCACCTAGAGTTAACTAGCTTCTGTTAACTCAGCAAACAAGCTAACGTACGTACTTGTTACTGAAATTAGTAAAAATGTTACTGTAATGTTATGGCCCAACACGGCAAACAATGTTTTAAAAAGCATTTTTTTAACTAGTGCTACCTTATTTCTTAAAAACAAGGAGTGTCTATGACTACAGATTGCCAATTACCATTCTGTGTGTGTAGCATGGAGGAAAAAAATCCCATAATCCTTTGGGAGCGCTGGTGTAGCGGAGATAAAAATCCACTTATTAAGGTCTGCGTTGAGGATGGGAAAAGAAAGGGTGAAAAGGAAAAAGGAAAAGCCAAAACTGTGAGTGTAGGTGTTTAAAAGACCCATGTAATTTGTCTTCCTCCTTCTACTTACCTCTGCCATCTTTTTCATATCTGTCCTAGCATTTCTCTCTCACTCGCTCCCTTCCTTCTATTTCATTTATTTATTCTCTCCCTGTCATTGTGTCTGTGAAGATGCTTCTGTACCTAAGGCACACTTCAAAGCCTCGATGTCAGACAGACAGACCCAGGGACCCTTTTAAAGATGTTTACGCTGCCATCTGCTTAATGGGAGAGTCACAGTAATCTAAATCGCAACTCCCTGACACCAATGCAGCTACATTAGAGGGTGCATGTGGCATGTGTGTGTCTGTGAGACGAGTAGGTGGAAAAGCTGAGCAATATAAGAATGTGCAAATAAACCAAAACAAACAAACAGGTGTTGGGAGATGCAGCTGATGTTTGCAAGAGATAATACATTTGCAGGTTAACAGGCACTTTGAAACACATAGCACAGAATAAACTGACATATACACAAACACATGGAAAAGAAATGCTACATTCATATATGTCCATCATTCACACACTTTCCCACTCCAGCCCACTTGCAATCTTAACAGGTTTGAATACACCCACATACAGTAAATGCAAACAAACACAACCCTCTTGACAGTAAACCCTCGCATCTGCAGTCTCAGAAGTCTCCCTTGCATTTTAACCTACAGTAGTTTGTATGCAACCTAGCTTTGCCTACCCGAATGGCTACTAGCATTTACAGCAGCCAGGGGAAAGAATGACCCAGTTATGAGGCAAACGGTTCTCTGCAGAGAGAAAAAGGGAGAGACATAGAAAGAGAAAAAGCAGAGGAAAGGTGTGTGGGGGCACTAGTTGCCCCAAGAGATGTACAGTACAGTGTGCAGTGATTGGCTACAGGCGTGCCGGGAAGGAGGCTGTGAGGAGGGGGGAGCAGAGTGCTCACCTGCAGTGGCATGTCCTCTATAGCTGCGTAGATCCAGCTATAAATCACAAAGAGTTAGAGAGGGGAGGGACATCGGAAAGAAAAGAAAGGACACAAAGAAGACAGAAACAGGTAAAAAAAAAAAAAAAACAATAAAGAAAGGATGTGTAGAGTGTTAACATAGACATATACTGTAGGCAATACATGCAATACCACAGATACAAAATTGAGGGAAAATGGATTTGCATCAACCAGACATTTTTCAATGACTAAGATAATTCATTACATACAAAGTGATGAAAGTTGGGATGAAAAAGACAGGAAGACAAATTTGACAAGGAGAACAAAACCTCCCTTCTGATAAATCAGCCTTGGAATGCAGAGAACATTAATCTTTGCTTATCGTTGATCATTATGAATCTTTAGTTATGATTGAAAAATCCTTTGTACTCTTTAAATGCTCATTTTGGGTACAACAGTATAAATTTGTGGTTTGAGAGGTGCTGATGGGAAATTACACTCTGGCTCTGGCAGTGTTACTGCTAACCATCCATCCACCGAGCTATACGGAAACACGCTGTGTGATTAGTTGCAAGACACAGTATTGATTTTCTACTGCTGGAGCACAAATTAACAATTGCGATGCAATGATTTGGTACTCACAAACAGGCAAATGCCAATGCATTAAAGAAAATTGAAATGATAATTGATGCAGTCTAATTTTGCTGGGCTGCAGCTACTATAAACTAGTTGCTATACTATCTAATTAATGATAAAACACAATGATAAGAATTCTTAAGTGTTGCAGACCCCATGCCTTCACAGTCTGCTACACAAGAGTAATTAATGCCAATTCAAGCGAAACTTCACAGACACCAAAAAAAAAAAAAAAAAAAGCAGCAGTAGCATCTTTCTCCCGCAGAAGCCAAAGAGGGTGATTCTTAACTACTCAGCCACCTTTGACATAAGTAGAAATCTGTGTAAATGAGAGTTTATGTGCGCCAGAGACGGCTATGACTGGAGTGTCGGAGTGTGGTTGCCTACTCTCTGATCTATCAGTGGAGAGAAAGGCATAAGAAGGAGGCTTGGGCATAATTATTTTCCCTTTTGCTAGCTTAACACAAACTTAATATGACTTAAGCATGTTATTAGTCATGCTATCGAACCGGCTGAGTGAATCTATGCTTCAAGTGAGCGAGCCTAACAGGAAACGTGAAGGGAAAATAAATTTTAAAAAAAACATTTTGGAGGGGTGAGCATCTTATCCTTATTTGTTCTGATTGTACCAATGAAGAGGAAGCCAAGCAACATGGGAAGAAAGAGAGATGGGAGTGAGAGAGTGAATGAAATGCAAAAAAAGGTCCCAAGCCGGGATTTCAAACAGAGACATTGTGGTTGTACAGTGACCATTGGTCTGTCAGACAGCACCTGTTTGTGGGTTTTAATTAGGAATTAATTTTTCTTCTTTACATCCTTTTTTGTTATCTGCAGGCACAAGTGTTATTAAAGTGTGGTAACCCAAAACAGTCTGACTTGCTTCACAATACAAGCCCCATGCCCGCCTGGCAAAACCACCCTCAGTGAGCAGCTTGTAAACACACACAAGCTGCCAGCTTTCCTCCGTGGACAGCCATACAACAACATGCTAATTACAACAAGACAGAAGAGGAAGGAAGGAGAGAGTGATAGACAAAGAAAAGAACAAGAAAGAGAAGAAGGGAGATGCTAGAAAGATGCAGAGATATTCAAGGAGAGATAATAAAGAAAGGTAGTACGAAAAAATGTAAGGAGAGGAGCACTTCCTTCAGTTTAATGTGGACGCCTGTAATTAACCTGTCACAACACCTTCTGTGTATTTGCTTTTCCTTAAGATTTGGTATCTCCACCATCTCAGACACTGATGAACAAGTTACATGAATATTTAACTGAAGGAGCCACAAATTAAGCATTTGCCAGTTTCACAAAGCTTTGGCCTGGCAATGCTCAGCAGGCATTTGCTCAGATTAAAGGCACTGTCAGGCTGCATGACAAGAATTACTTTGTAAGTGACTGAATGGGTCTCATGTTTTCATGTTACGCTAATGTCATGTCCACACAAACCTTGACATGTTCACATAGTCAGCATAGTCTTCTTAGCAAGACACGACTAGATTAGGCCTATTGGAAAAAATTAAAGATGGTACATGATGAGCCATCCACTTAGGAGCAATAAAAGACTGACACGCACAAATTATGAGTGCGATGAAAGAACAGATTACAGATTCCACGTCAGCCCTTGACTCATGTTTCTCAGCACCAACCTTGTCTTAACCCTGAGCCAGCAACGCATTAGAGTCAACTACAGGTCAACTGCTTGGAAACAGAAAGATCAGACTAAAGTTAGCCATTTTCTCTCTCCAACTTGTCTGCTGGCTGAAGCCTTTCAACTCCACGTACACACTACTGAGAACAGCCTCTCAAATCACTCACAGCTCAATAGGCTGCCACATACTGGTACTCTTCTCAATAGGTGCAGACTCACAAGAGTGAAATGAACATCAAACTCTATTTCACCACTCTCACCCTCCCTCCCATCAGACCGTCTCCTTTTACCCTATCTCGACATTCTCTCCATCTCTGTAGCTTTCGCCAATCATTCTTGCTTGCTTTTTTGCCCTCTAAATGCTTTCAGTCATGCCTACGATGCCCTCCTTTTTGTAGCTGCTCACCCACTCTCTTCCTGCTTCCCATTTAAAAAAAAAAGGATAAAAAAATAAAATAAATCTGAACACTAATTCAATTTCTGAGGAAGGTTGGAAAAACATTTAAAATATTTTCCAGCAGCCAAACATTCAGTTGACATTGTGAGGCAGTTTAATATGAGCCTGACTAGGAGCTTTTGCAGCTATAAACAATCCCTCAGCTGAAATGCTACATGGACCATGGTTCATAGCTGGAGGCTCAGCTCTGGGACAAGCTGCGGGAACTTAAGGCAATCGAGTCCTTCTGACTTAGTATGCATTTGTGCACAAACATGCTGTCAACCTGCAGCAAAGCAGCTGGTTACCAAGGTTGGCTGTGTGTGTGCTTGCGAGTGTGTGCTATTGCCCTGTTCAGCCCCTGGCAGCTCATTAATTATAAAAGGAGCACTGGAATGAGGGATAAGGCCCAGCTACAGCAATGGCATCTATAAATACACACCTGAATGATATGCTTGAGGTGAACAGCTATTTCTGCACATGACCACAAATGCACACACATAAAGGTTGACAGGTAAACACACTGAAAGAACATGCAATGTCACCTTTCGCATAAGGGCATCTGGTGTATCTGTGGAGTCACAAACAAAGTGCTGTATGATACTCCGATTCGACAGAGCGATTGCTTTCCTCCCTCTTCTCTCATTCCTTTCATCATTTAAACATGTTTTGTGGTTCAATGGCCGAATGGAAAGGTTGACAGGTGTGTGTGTGTTTTCTGTGTACCTGCAAAAGCACAGGTGAATTTCATAATGGTCTGGAAGGCATGCTCCATTATCTCTTGGGGCCTCTCAGTGTTTACCTCTGCAGTACCGGGACTGTGTTCCATGTCCCCTAAATTTTGATTTCTTTTTCTCGCATTATTTAACCTGTTTATGTCCACATTCAAACATCTATATTTTCTCTCACCGTGTTGCAAATTCAGTTTTACCCTAATACATCCTTCTCTGCATCTCACCATCTTTTTTTTCTGTTTTTCTATGAAGCATCGCTCCATCTAACAAGCTCTCTCTTCATATTTTTCCAAATCAACAGCAGCTTCATTTTTCAATTCTCGAACTAAGCTTAGTTTCCCTGCAAAGCTTTCTTTCCAGCCCTTCCATAACTCCTAATGTCCCCCTTGCTTCACATCCCCTCTCCATCTCTAGCACATGTCCATCTGTACATTAAGGGTTTCTCACTAAATGCAGGATGGCCTCTGCTGGCTGTAGAGGCTGATGCTTATTGTGTTGGCGCCATGCAAAACAATATTGTTGGGATGGCAAGAATTAAATTCTCATCCAGTTCCTCTTAGCAGGCATTACCTCCATCTAGCTCCTGTGATTTTCTGCACAGAGTGCACCAATATATACACATAGAAAACCATATTCAAGTACAAAACACAGACATCCACCAACTGTTTAAATCTACAGAGGGAATAGGATTTTTTTAGGAGGCTTCAACGTACTTTTTGCAGAATCAATTGTCATAGAAGATGTATGGACAAACAACTGGCAAGGAGCAACACAATGCAAAACAGGAGCTGAGAAAGGAAACATTAGGTGTAAGGAGATGGTGGGGGCTGCTGGGGGTTCCCATTGACTGATTCCCGTTGACATGCTATTCTAGCTCTGCAACAAATAACAGAGTAAACTGAGTATGAGACAGCAATTAATACACCAATACAAAACACCCTTATACTAATGTTCCACATTCATTCAGCCTTAAAGCTGTGAGGTGTATCATGCCCAGCATGAAACACGAGTCAACTTTCATCAGATCAGGTCCTAATGCGCATTCAGTAGACATTATGCTGATGCAGCATAATGTCTACGCTGCATATCACAATATGCTCTAAGAAGTGTGGGTTTATGTGTCTTCCCAGGTAGATATCGTCTATACATTTTTGCGTGAGCAGCTTGTGCTGCCATGACAACTTGCAACTGAGCATGCTGTAGTATGTACTGCTGTGCTAGCTGGTCTGGGAGAAGCAACAGACACACTCACACACTCTCACACACACATACACAGTGCCAAGGCAACTATGAAGACTGCAAAGGAATACTTAACAGTACGGGAACATTGACATTCTAGGCATACTTGCTGAATATAGCCGTGGTTTAGACTACAGTCCTGAATGAACAGACTGGGTGGGGTTGTAGTGGTTACTGGCCAGGGTGATAGTGTGTATTATTATGGGCACCTGTGTTGAAGGATATTGCGTTTATAGCATAACAAGTATGAAGAGGGGATCTAAAACATAAACGACCGTCCACGCACATGGCACACGCGCATGATGCCTGCTCGTCCTAAAGCATATTTCATCATTAACTCTAAGCAGTTAATCCTCTGCTCCACTGACCACGGCTCAGCACAGCCCATTTCAATAATCTGCATCTGGGGCTAACCAACCCATCACACACACGCACACACACACACACACACACACACACACACACAAAACAAGGACGCAATCAACCCACAAAACATATGGAATTGGTCCAGAGCAATAAATATCTCAAGGAAAAGCTCTCACACCTGCACATTTGTAAATTTATCCACCCATAATCTATTGTGCTGACAGGGAAGCCAGTTAGCAGAACAGTCCCAGTTCATTTACTAGACAGGGAGTGCTTCAGAAATGCAGAGGTAATTGTGATTGTAATACATTCAAAGGGAAATAATTGGACAAACATTTTAATCATTGTGGTCATGCAACTAAACTAATAATTCCTGAGCTAAATTGTTGCTTAGTTAATATATATATCCAGTATTTTTTTAACACTGCAAAACTTTTGAGTGAGTAACTAATATTAATCTGTATTTTTATATCCTCACAGCAAGGTGACACAGAACAGTATGTCAAGTTTTGCTACAGTATGACAGATGATAGAAAGGTAGACAACTACTCTATTCAGCACTGACTAACAGTTTTTCTCTGAAACAATTTTACATGAAAATGAATTGAATTCTTGCATTGCAGCGAATTGATTATCTGTTATCTGTTTCTTCTTTTATAATGCTTAATGTCCTAACAAGAATAAACTGAGATCTCTAGTGGAAATGTGTGAGATGTTTATAGAGGCAATTAACGTGAGGAGTAAAAAGGAAAGATAAACAGGATGTTTTCGTGTTGGGCAGCAAAAATGTAGTGAATGAAAAAATATTGCCGAAGTTAGAGATACATACTGTAGTAAGAAATAGGGAAAATAACAGTTGTTGGGCTAAAGTGAACGTTTGACCTTTCTCTTACCCAACAACAAGCATTAGCCATTAGGAGCAAGAACTAACCCATTTCTTACTCATGCCATCTCCCCTGACAACCTTAAATGACACATCTCTCCATTCTATATTGTTCCCTCTGTCTGACTTGGACAAACTGAAAAATAGTGTCAGTGGTTAGGTAGTTTTCCTTTTTCCCTTAGTCCGGGAAACATGCGTGTGCCTGCTTTTTCAGACGCCATCTCTGACAGTGCTTGCTGTAAACTGGTAAAATCTAGATCAGAAAAACAAAAAACACATATGTCCCTTGTTTCTTTGACCTAAGTACCTTTCCATGACAGGCCTTGATCATTTTTTGTGCCTCTGTCAAGTTCAAGGTTTGTTGCTCATTGTATTGAGCGCCAATGATCCCCATTGGGACGGACAGAGGGAAGATGCATTAGCACCTCTGCATGTGGCCCTCAATCTCATCTTTTCTCTCCCTTTTTCCCCACTTTGTGTCCCCACAGCTTCCTCTCATCCCCTAATCCACCTCTGGCCCCATGGAGGTACCTTGACAGTCTTTGTCCAGCAGTGTGTACGTGAGCTAGTGTGTGTGCGCATTTACCAGTGCATGCATGTGTACTTATCTCAAGCACAAAGTGTACCTCTCATGCTAATGTGTAGCATGACCAGATGACCATAAAGTAACCAAAGCCTGCAGGGGCTTAAGGCTTTCCCCTTGACCTGCTGCTGTGCACTGACCTGCAGCAAATGGGTTTAAACCTTGCCCAGACTCGGCCTTTTATCTCTGTCACATTTCCATCCACTCCCTATGCCACAGACACACACTGACCAACCTACTGCTGAAAGAAGTCATATGGTCCATTCATTTTCAATGGCAGGAGGTACCCATCAAAGAGCTCTCACAGCAACTTCACTCAGCTATGACAGACAGACGCAGGGAGGGAGAGAGAGAAATTACCAAGAAAGGGGCAAAAAAAAGTGGACAAAGGGATGGGAAGGAAAAAATTTTGAGAAAAAGGTGGAGAGTGTGGTGATTTCAAGTGATGTGAAAATGTTTGAAGGTATGGAGGTGTACAAATCAAAGGCCCCAAGTAATGGTGACGGTTTTAATTCCTGTATGAGGCTACAAAGGCCATGTGCAGAATTTTACCCATTCAACAGCACATGCTGTGTTAGGCTAGAAGGAAGGCGTTATAAAATCCTGCTTAGACTGTGTCAGTATGGTCATTACATCGTCAGATATATTTAAGGCAACGGCTGGTTTGTATGTCTGTACATTTTTAAACATTTTTGTGTTTGGTACTACATTATTACCTCTTCTACCGACAATAAAGATGTGTTTTTTGCGTTGGACTGAAAAATAAAATTGGTAAAAGAAAAAAGTGTCTCTATTCTTCATGTGCCTTCATCATATAAAGCCATGTAGTAGTAATGTCTTTCTATGTCACCAACTGATCTGCAGTTCAGGTTCAAATTAAGGTAAGGAATGGAGTTAAGTGCGCAGTCATGTTGGTTGGGGATAGATTTCAGCGCAAGAGCCTGTTAATGATTGTCCTCATCAGTATGGAAGTACAATAGTGCTTGGATGTTGATCCACAGACCCCTTGCTATATTGGCACAATTTTACTCTGACCCCCATTACATAAAACTACTTCACAAGCAAACTGAGTTTAATTCACTCAGCTTCCTGCCCAGCTCAACTTCATGATGTCATAAACGTACGCCCATAAATACTAACATTTAGCTCACCCAAACATCACTGCACTAAAGTCCACCTTGTCTCTTTTACTGTATGCTTATATTTATTCAGTGACGTACTAGTCACAAGATCATAAATAACACTGAATAAACAGAAAGTGTCAGACAGTGTGTGAGAGACAATCTGAGAAAAAGCAGGAGGAGGGGCCTGAGGGATAAAACAACTAAGGTGGAGGAGTGTATATAAATCAACATCCATTAGCTGAGGGGTTATAAAGTCATTGATGAAGGAGGTGGACTGAGGCTCAGACCTTTTATTGTTGTTTTTATTGCCAGTGATGTCATCTAATGGTATACAGTTAACGACAGGGGCGGAGCAGTACGTACAAGGGAGGGGGGCATATGATTGTAATGGGGCTGTGTGTGCATGTGTGTACGCCTGTTTTCACCCAGAATATTGATCGCCTTTTGTCAAAGATGGCGCGTGTCTTTCAGGCTTCTTCGTGAACATGCGGTAAATTCAAGCAATCTAAACGTCTTTCATGACAAGTTTGAATGAAAACGGCAAAACCCTGCAGACACGATTTCCTCAAGTGAAAATATGTGGTTTTGAAAACGATGTCTGGACAGCGGCCAAGGTAAAGAAGAAGAAAAGCTCAAAGATAACCAGGAACAGAATTTGTTTCTGAAGTCCTGAAGCAAAACACTATTCAGAAACCCTGAAAACAGCTTGTAATGATTTTAAACACTCACTACCACTAAATGTCCTCTACCCAACCCACTCTCATCACCACAGTGAGGAGCAGGCATTGGATAGATTACACAGTCCCTGTCAAAAACATCTGTCTACATGTTGGTTATTGTCTGTGGAGAACAGCTTCCTCAACCACTCTACTCCTAAGCAGAACAGAAACAGCAACAACAGGGTCCAGGACTCAACCAAAACCATGAACTAATCTGTATGTGCAACAGTAGAGAAATACCCGTTAACATCAGTTGCTTTCGCTGGCCTTGATCATCACTCTCGATTCATCTGTCCACATACAAGTATTAAAATAATCTCCCTCACTTTAAGACAGGGGTTTTAAGAGTCATTCTCTCCCAGCTCAGCTCTCCCCTGCTTTCCTCAGTCCCTCAATCCCACTTTCTTTCCTCGCCCCTGTGTGCCCAAGAATTAGTCTCAGTCATGGCTCCACAATATATGTGAGTCGGGGTGGGAAAAGGAGAGCAAATGCACACGAGCTACCACCCTTCTATCACACCTAGCAGCAGTGCATCATCCCATTAGACCAGAAAAGGGCTGCCACAGAGAGGACGGCACAGGGTCACGAGGGAACTTTCAGGTGTAAGCCACTACATGCCAAACCCCAGCTTATCCAGTGCTGTTTTAGACTGTAGGGACAAATCTTGTTTAGCCAAGGGCTTTGCTCACACACAGAGTGTGACATGTTTTTCAAAGCAGAAACAGTTATGGTCAGATACATCCACAAATGCCATAGCCAACACTAATCAGGAGCTTCAAAGCAAACGCAGCTTTTGGTTTTCTTTCCTAAAAATACCAGTGGCATACAAAGTTAGCACACAACTATGTCTCAAAGTCTCCTGTATTGATAAAGCATAACACAGTAACATAAATCAATTGATAAATGAAGTATTTCATCATATCCTCACTCATCAATTTTCCTCAAGAAAGACATACGAAACTTTGTCCAATCAATTTGGCAACATGCTGATCTGTGCTATCTACCAAGTTCTGCAACATGCTGATGTGTGCTACAATCTGCCCCCAGGGTGCTAGATTTTATACAAGTCCAAAGTGAAAGAAAAGTACAGTGGATACTTCTGATACTGGTGTATACGAGTGTATGTGTGATATATGGTGCAGTGGATAAGGAGGATATTGTGAGATACCAGATAGGCTTGGCTGTAGGAATTAAACCCCCTCAGGGGCTAGCCTGATCCCCCTGTCTGAAAACTCACACACACAAACACACACACACTTCCTCTTTTCACTTTCAACCTCACTTTCATGCACACATACACCTCTTCCTTCTGCAAATACAGTCGACTCAGCTGATTTGCCTGAAAGTCAATCTGCCTCACTACTACCATCCTTCCTCCAATCCACAAGTCCCCAATTCCCAGACCTTACTACACATTCTAAACAGATAGAAACCAAATCTCTGCCTCCATCAGTTCAACCATCTGCTACTTTTAATCACGTATTCCTCCTCCTTACCTTCTTCACTCGGCCACTTTTTGTGCCCACGAAGACCAGTGAGTGGTTCTTGTAGACGTAGGCAATGACAGACGTCATTTTGTCAACGGCATCAGAGAAGAGTGGCTTGCCACGCACCATCTCAGACACACCCAATGGTGCGTTCATATCGAGGCCACAAAAGTCATCATCAATGGTCAGGAGCTGCAATGGAAAAGAAGAGGCATTAGTTATTCAATACCAGGCTTATAAATGACTTCAAATGCAAATTTAAGGATTTTGCTCAGCCAACATTTTTACTGAACTGAGAAAACTGAGAAATTATAACCTTGTAATAGTAGATTTCATGGCAGAGCCACAGTATTGGATTGCATTAAATTGCGTAGGTGGTCATAATGTTATGCTTGATTGTTGCACATATACGTGTGTGCATTCAATCAGATTTATAAGAAATAGAACTCCTGATGGAAGTTTGTATGCATATATTGTTGTGATTTTGTAATTATACACAAATGGGTGTGTTTTATGTGGTTTGCCTCTCAGCATTTGTGTGTTTTGCATGGCCTTTGTCTTGCCACGGAGACAGTAACTGTGGGCAGAATGATTTATGGGTTTTGATAAGAGAATAATGGTGCTGGAGATTGGTCATTATTCTGTTCCTATTGGTGGATTTGAACCACTGGCTCCAACTAGGACTGAATCAGACATTACTTGATTAATAGCTGTTGTGGCCTGTTGTGAGGAAAAACTGCTATGGCATTGCCCTTAAATTCTTTTAAAAAGGCCAGACTACTTAAGACAGTGGGCGCAAGGTCTGAAATCCACGCAGTACTGTGTTGACTTGATGAGAAGTAATTTATTGGTTTGATTCAAATGTATCAACAGTATGGTTTAATCATAGGATTAATTGGGGTATGCCGACAGCTAATAATTCTAATGCATGCTAGCTAGCTAGTTGGCTGAAACTTAACTTCGTAAACAAGGGGGACATGACAAGTAAAGCAAGAGAAAGTAAAATGCCGTGAGCCTTCGAAGAACTACCCTAAAAACAACTAAATCCTGTGCTCCAGAAGTAAACAATAATATTCACTGACAGGACCACGGCACTTTCTTTTGGCTTTAAAACATCAATCCATTTCAAATCTACAGTAGCCCAGTGGTTTGACCTGTCAGGAGGTAATGCTCTGGGGGCATGGAGTCTTTTAGTTTATGTTGTATTTTCTATTTTTCTTCCTGGAAGTGCACACCCTAGGCTCTCAATCAATCCTGCAAGCACCAAGTGTCTCCTCGCAACCTTTCATTGAAGGCCATCATCATCAGAAGCCTCAGACTGAACCACAGAGGAAATATGGGGTCTGCTTTCATTAGACAAATGGAACATGGCTTGTTGAGGCCAGAGCGAGCTTCAGGCTGTAACGTAGGGTTATATCAGGTGGTATTTATGATCGATAGAGATGACCTGAATTTGGGTCAAGATCACGTCATGTGGTTAGAAGGTTGAGATGAAGATGAAAAGGAGCAGGAGAAAAGATGGATTAGCCTGAGATAAGATAAGAACGTGAGGCTGAAAAGCCAAAGAAAACATGCAGAGATAAATACTGGTTTACAGCAAAACCATTTGAGTGGACATTTTTTTCCCAATTTCTCTGCCATTTCCTTGCCTTTCCCCCCTTTGACCTTTTGAGAATGTGCCATTGTGAAGAGTGCACTTTCTGCCCTTCAGGTAATGCGGTACTTCGCTGTCAGACAAATGGTGTTCCTAATGGTGTTGTTTTTAATTGGTTAGTCTGAAACATTCTCATATTCTACCAATTATTTTCTAATTAGTCAAATAATACTTTGTTTAATTTTCCAATAAATAATCACAACATTTTAAGTCTGAAAACCTAGAGTGTTTATTACTTATGAAGGAACCCTTTTAAACGTTTACTTTAACCTAATGATACTATTCATTAGAAGACTTTGGATTTAAGCAATTCTAATAACTATCATGCAGTTGTAATCCGAATTGTATTATTTAACATAGCCCTGATTTGTACAAGATTATCATCGCTGAATAAGCCTGTAGTTATGAGCCAGGGTAGACACTGCTTAAAAGTAACTTGCCCCTACACTACCAAGAAAATTATTTTTAATTAAGCAATACGTTTGACCTACTAACAAAGTAGCATCAATGTCCACTAGTGTCTGTCAGGTCTATGTTTTCTACAATCAAGCATTTTTTGCAACAGAAACACCTACTGTAGAGGCCGTCTTACGCGTGTCCAATGGTCCAAAAAAGATCCACTTCAGAGATCGATGTATTATAAAAAACGTTGCAGATTTATTGAACTTCTGTGTTTTTCAGTACAGCTAATAACAAAGTTCTAAAATCATGTTAATATAATACCTAAACTCCACTGAGCACGGTTGTGTGCCTTCCACAGCCAAACACTGGACTTCCACTATAACTTGCTGATCCTGTCCGTTTCTAACAACCAGAAAAAGCAATACAAACATTGGTTTCCTTAACGATTACTTGCAGGCTTAGAAGGCACTATTTGATGTTGCACGTACATTAGTTACTAGTTGTCTATTGACACAGCATAACGCAGAAAAGTATATAAGCATAGAACAAACATTTGATAGAGTTAACATTGGCTCATTCACCTACTGTGTATTTGATCAGTTTAGAAAAAGCCTAATTAGTCCTAGGTTGAAAGGTTAATAGGGTCTGTCAGAATCAAAATTGAGTATTTTGTGTTTTGTCCATAAAGTAATAGTAAAAAGATAAAAGGTGCAACAATTTCTCCCAAGATTATTTTCCAAAAAGATAAATGTAGTTTTTGTCAAATAACATTTCAGATTATGTGTTTCTGTCAACATGTTAGTGTGTCTTCTTAAGAAAGGGAGGATGCATGTTCAAGAAGACCATTTTTTCCACGTGTGAAAATGTGTGTATATGTGTTTTCATCTCTTGTCACTGACACATGCTGTATTATTTGGTTGCCAATCAAAGCTGCCATCTCTGTCCCGCATTCTGCAATCTAATGAAATATACTTTCAGTCTGTCAGCCTATTCAGGAAGCAGACACATTTTCATTATGCCACCACCAAAACATGACATTTGGAGTTGTGATGCCGCAGACATCCCCAGTCAGAATAACAAATAATATCAATGTCGCTCTTGACATTGTCTTCCAATAAGACACTGCTGTCACTGCTTCTGTCATGCATATGGTCTTTCTTTCTCAATCCAACTCAAAGTAGAATTTCAAACTCTGGCATTAACATTTTTCACAGCTCTTGCCCTCTGCCATTTTTGTCTTAAGGTATGATGGCCAGTCATTTCAAAGTTTGACAAGCACTGGTGTCACATGGTCCTTAAACTATCGTATAGAACCTAAAGCAACACTGTTACTTATTTTTGTAGAGATATGTTCCATGAGTAATGATGCCTTGTTTTTTCCAGAACACACACAATATTAAGAGGTTTACATTTTCAGAATTTGTAATTCCACAATGTACTAAACTAAAACTGAGAGAAAACTAAATACTGTACATAACGTACTGTAAAAATGTGCAGGCAGAAGCAGCTACAAGAAGACCATAGACTGGGGAAGCTGGGAATCAGACCCCCACTCCTGCAGTTGCCAACCAACCCACTAGTTCCTAAGGCACAGGTGCCTTGTGCAACCCACCTCCTGTCCCATGTCCTCTTCCTCTACCGTAGGTCTTTGTGGATCCTCGGTTTTAAAAATAAACTGACCCATATGTTATCTATTTATTCTGAAGTTGGTGGATGAACAATTTTGACTCTTTTTGTTTATGCCTAGGGAATTGTGTTAATTGTGTTCCAGCTGCGATGGCTTGAGGTAATATTAATAGTTTCCACCACTGTCTCAGTGAGCACATTGTGCAATTGGTGACATATAAAAGGATTTGTGTTTAGTTCAACAATTCTAAATCGTGTGAAAACACAGGACTAGTGTTTATGGTTTTGGGAAATTATAGTTTTCCTAAATTGCTTTTATACTAATGTCTTTTGGTATATGGATTTATGGTTAGTGAGATGATGTTTTTATGAAAATAACATAAGGAAAACAGACAGTCAAACTACTCCACCCCTGAGCAAGACAGGCTTGCATTACTAATGGTACAAATATAAATTGATGTGTATTTGAATAAGTGCACAAAATATGAATGGCTAAATAACAACTTGAGTGTCTTGAAAGTATTGAATGGTAATTCAGTCTTGCTCAGGTCTATTAGGTATTTCAGCCAGTATCCCGCAACATACCGATAGAGGAGAAAGACATAGCGCTCCTTCCTAAAGACAGACAGACATGAGAGCAGAGTCTCTATATTTGGACAAAGGCCAGGCACTGAGGCAGAATCAGGTCACTCTCAGCCGTATCCATCTCTCTGCTTCTGTCTGCCTGCCAGAACCAGCACAAAGAGAGCTCTCTTCTGGACTGTGTATCTGCTGATCCCGCTGCAGAGTGTAGTGAAAGAGAGGGGACAGTGGGCGCACGCGAAAGGGAGAAAGTTGCTAAACGTGATTAGTGGAGACTGAAAGGGATCTGCTCTCCGGCGCTCTCCGACGTATAGCCTAATCTTGGCTTGTGCTGTGGTGAGGGCCATTCTATTAGCTTCAAGTTTACAAAGTTAATGACGCACGTTAAAGCACAGAGACATTACACTTCGTGTATAGTGCATTTAATGCACTTCTAATTCCTTTTAATTGCAATTAATATGCCTCATGTGCCAACTTTAAGGACTTTCCTCCCTATACTGGTTTAGGATGCTGACTCTGCACTTTGGTTTTATTACAAAAGGCGATCGGCTGGAAGCTGGCTTATGTCGACTGGACGTCTTTTTTCTTAAGAAGATATCCAGTTGACATTGCAACTGCACTTCTGACAAGTCCAGTTTATATGAAAGGGAGCTGGAAAGTCCCAAGGAGTTACTTCAATCTCCAGACGACACCTGGATGACAGAGAACCTTCACCAACACATGGAATTCATGCAACATCAGTTGTTAATTTGCTCGTTTTACTCTACAATTGTACATGAAATTCTTCTTACAAGAGGAGTAAAGATGTAAAAGGAAAATTCTCCTACTGGTTACACCTTGTATAATTAGCAACTTAGACATTCACTATTTTCCTCTAACCCTACTGTGATAAATGACCAACCTGCCAGGATGATTGGCAGCTTTAGGAAATTATGTCGTGACTAAGTGGGTGTGCATTGTTCATTGAAAGATGTAATGTCTACATTCAATTTCACTAAAGTAAAACATTGGCTGTATGATTACTGAAACAGTGTGCCAGTCTATAGCAAACCATCTGCCAAATATTCTTCATTATTTTAGTTATACATCACAATTTGCTGGAAAGTTGTTCATGTTACTTTATGCAGTCCATGTTTGTCTTCACAGATACTACTGTATTTCTAACAACATGTTTAGTGAAGACTTTCGCTAGAATAACCAGTGAGAAAGTTGAAAAAAAGTTGAAAAAAAAAAAGAGTTGAAAAAAAGTTGGAAAAAAAAAATTTAAAGAAAAAAAGTGGCAGCAAAATTGAATGAATAAAATCGTATCAATTAACGATTAAATCACTTGACTGCTTGTAAATATATAACAAATTAACATTCATAGACAAAATGGAATATAAGTTGTGTTGTCATGATCTTCACAACATACCAACATGCTCTTTATAGTCTGCATAAGGTGGTAGAAGGCTCAGTTTTTATTTAGCTAAAACCTTTAGTTTGCAAGTCTGCCACTGGCTAATGTGCCAACAGGATGTCTGACTACGGACACATGGTGCCCTCTATAATTCTAGCAACACATAAAAGAACATGCAAACACACACAGTGAAAATTACAATGTAGAAGTTACATATCCAATAAACTAAAAAGGCTAGTGTATGCCAAACTGATTTTCATTCTCAACATGTATAACTATACTGCAAGGAGAGCAAACAGCCGTAAAAATTTAATTGGTTGAAAATATCCATAAAAATTGATTCATAATGAGGCCGTCAAATGAAGGAGTATGTGGAACGTTGTCAAGATATTCTATACGTGTTAAATACTAAACTGAGAGAATAACTCTTTTTCTTAAGACCAAATGTGCCGGTCATTGTCACAGTAAGAGCAGAAGTCATTGTCATGTTCTGAAGGCCGAGGATCAGCGCTCCGTGCCGCTGTTAAGCCATCCACAGGGCATTCCAAAAGAAAGCACTTTTTGTAGCATTCTGAAATTCAGTCTGAATGCACAAATGTCGACCCAGAGTACAAGAGCTGTCACCAAGTAGATTTAACTTCCCCTTTGTATGACGCCCTGGGGACTGTTTCAAAACCAGTCACAATGATTAGGACTGAAGAAAGACAGAGTATATATGGGCATGAACACACACAGGGCTGCTGCGATGCCTGACAGTGATGTCATCTCAGAGATGACGTGCCTTCATTCCTGGCACATCGGTGCAGTTACAGAACGCAGAGTGGGGAATAACTGTGTTAGTGCATATTCAAATCAAACAGACCTGTAAAATACAGAAAATGTGTTTATATTGGAGTGTGTATGGGTATAAAAAACCTGTATGAACACACACACACACACACATATCTCCGGGTGTGCCTGAAAAAAAAAAATCATTTATTTGTGTACTCTGTTGGCAGGTTTTGATGTGAGGAACCCTGTTATATTTTGTAAATTTGAGTTTGTGAGTGCTCACACCTGCCAACCGTTAGCTGAGCAGCTACAACATAATAAATATTGGTTGGGGAAAACAATCAAATCAGGAAATAACAAAACAGCATGACGATTTTCGAATGAAACTCAAACATCACCAAAGACGAGCCGGGAGAAGGTAAGCAGAGACAGTAAGAGAATGTCAAAGGCAAGGTGGGAAGTAAAAATATTGCAGGGATGGGTAGGAAATTAACAAATTCAGGAACTGAAAAAGTAAACTCGATATGATAAAGACAGTGAGGTGTTTTTCTGCACACTGGCAGGAAATACTTTTTTTTTCCTGGAATGATTACCATGCATTTGCATCTTGTTATTTACTTTTTTAAACAAGTGGTTAAAATCCAAAATTTAGAAGAATTTTCTGCATGTGTATCCTTACATACCAGTACAATTTAGAGGTACTAACTACTAATATATATATATTTAGCAAGTTGTGCTCCACTAGATCTACTTGACAGCAAGTGAATGGTAACATTACATTTAATCCGCTTATAAAAAGCAATACAATTTTGCCTTACCTTAGCAGCAGTAACACAATGCTCACAGGGGGCATTTTTCTGCATAATGACTTAGGCGTCAATGCAGCAATTCCAAAAACTAAAACTGTGACTATGATAAACTTCAGAAATGTATGCTGTACAGCTAGTGCATGTCGCTGGGTGTAGCCAATAAATTACACTGGTAAGTTAGTGAATTTGCCAAATGACTTATAAATATTACACAATCCTGCTGTGTGATGAGTTAGAAAGTTGGAAAATAGACAGCGCACACAATGTGCAAAATAAAAGAAGAGAAATGAAATGAAGGCACCAGTGACTACTTTCAGGCAGAGGCTTTGCAGCAGAGTATGGTGAAGGAAGCAGTAGACACTTGTTTAATCACAGAATAATGATATTGTGATGGATTCTGACCTTTAGCAAGTGGTATCATGTATGGAGATTTAATTAGAGAGCCAGCTAGCAAACAGGATAGCGGATATGTGGACGGAGTGGAGTGAAGTGGGGAGAGGGGGGGCGGTCTGGATGTTCTTAATGAATCCACTAGCCTTTCCGTTCCTGAGGATGTGGCCTAGACTGACTCATCAGCAGCAACAGCCAGAGACTGATTAAGCTCAGCAATCAGGAGGAGGAGGAAGGATGGAGGGGCCGGCCTAGGAGACAACACTGTTCGAAGGTTGGTCAAGCACAGAATTAAACAGAGGAATAAAAAGAGTGAATAAGAAGCATGAGCATGGGGAAAGACAGGGGATGTCTTATTGGAAGACTTCCTTTTCAAGTGAAGGATGAAATGAGGGAGGAATGAGCATGAGTGTTCTGGGACTGTGAGAGAGATCGAGAAAAGAAAAAAAAAAGAAAAGTGAAACAGCGACGGCTGAGTAGAATAATCTAATTAATTGGACTAAATTCAGAATGAGAAGTCGATAGCACATGACAAATGTGGAAGAATAGCCCATGGCATGTTAGTTAATGACATGTAATTAGGGATCATTAGCAGACGGGATGAGGGGACAGCCATGGACTGTCAGGGACTACAGGCGACCTTTTAAATTTCTCGTAAACTCGGGGGTTGAGGGGGGGCAGTACTTAAGTTTGTGCTCATGGAAAACATTAGGAGAAGGAGAAATAAAGGGGAGAGAAGGCTGGCTGCGAGGAGGGGGAACCTAACAGTAAGTAAATAGGATACTGGCAGCAATTTTTATCCAACATGAAGAGAGGAAGGGAGACTGAGGAGTGAGAAAGAGCAGCATAGGCAGTTAACAATGAATCAAGGATGAGGGCGAAGAGAGCACTTCTGCGATCCTGCTGTTTTGTTGTTCTGTTTTTTCTTTCTGCTGACACAGTGAACACGGAGGGAACAGGCAGTGTTTTTTTGTAGGTCACATGCCACTTCACAATGATCTATGGATGCAGGCCCTTTGCAGACTTATACTGTTGAGCACGCATTATGTGACCTGGCCAAGCGTGGCCGTTTAGTGGGGAGAGAAAGCACCCCCCTACTCACTCTCCTCTGACCCATCCTCTGTACTGCTCTCTCACCCATTATGCCACTCTGTATGTTCCTTTTTCCTTCTCAACTTGTCCCTCTTTTCATCTCTCCCATTCTAATTGAAAGCCTGATAGAACCTGTAAAGGAGCAAAGTTCTGACATGAGTTGTACATGTCCTATACCTGTCCCGTGAATGTACATTCTCTCTAAGAGATCAGTCAGGAAAGTCACTAGTCAAGACAAACATTGTCTCGTTTAGCATTAAAGACTAAAAATGGTCAGTATTAAAAGGTATGCAACATGCTCACCCTTGAAATACATTTATGTGGTAAATGTTCATGCTAAAATGTGACAGATTCTTAGACGCTGACATTGCCAGAGTGTACTGTGGAGGTAGCAATCATGCATCAAGTTCTACAAGACAAAGTGCGTGTACGATATCTGGTTTGGACTATCCACATGGGGTCTGAATTTCTTTTGTCTAAAATAAAATGAACGCGTGTTAATGTTGGTCCATACACCCAGCCTACTCTAATGAGCCTCTTCATCCCTAATTGGAGGAAAAACACTTCACGTTTGAAAGACGACAGTTTAAAAGAAAAAGCAGGGAATATATAAGGCTGTGGGAGAGAAGAAGCCACTGAGCAAGGAAGAGGGCGAGATAAAGGGCTTTACGCTTTTTGAATGCTTCCTTTCATCTGAGTTCCCTCCAGCACCAAGAGCCAACAGAGTGACAAGCAGTACACCATTTTAAAAAATCCCATTGCTTATTGTTTTGTCAATGTCCATTTTTACTACGTTTTAAATAAAATGAGGATGTATTTTTTTTACTGGCTTGTATGGAATGGTAACCCCAAAGACAGTCTGCCTTCTACAGTGCGTATATGATATGTCTGTGATGGCTTTCTACGCCCAGGAAAAATGAAATGGATATGAATGATGAGTTTAATATACGTACATATCTGATGATTTTAAAGACACTCTCAGTCATGCAAGGGAATTAATTACAGACCAACAATTCATAAAAATCAGTTGTGGGATGTTAGAAAAATATCTATCCATCACATATACACACACAGGGAAAAAAGATGCATTTCCCTACAACTTCCTGTCTGAAAATGTTCTTATATTGCCTATGTTTATGTCCATTAATTGGCCAATATTCAGGCAACTTGTTTTTTGTGTGTGGGCTGTGTGCCTTTATATTTAAATATGACTGTTTATGGCCAAATAAACAACTAAACTCTGAAGCAGCTTAAAATTATCTGACCTGCGTTTAAATAAATCACTTAAGCCTTTTCTGTAATAATTTCTCTACTGCCATTGTTGTATTTTATCTCTCCACCATTATAAGCAACCATCTCCATCTCCTCACTAACCATACTTAAAAGTGTGTTGGAATGTGTGTGTAAGTGTGTGTGTATCAGAACTCATCTATCTCCTGCAGAGTCCACAGTCACTTGTTCAGCGGGGTCTAATTTATGCGGTGGCGATACTGTGGCGCATGCTGAAATGGCATCATTCCTCTGCGCTAACTCTTGTGTGCTCCCTCACACTTCCTCTCCCTGCTGACAGCTCCACCCCAGGCATGATTTATCAGGCCCTCAAGAAGCAGACAAAGGCTCCCCAGCACGTGTGCCGCACCGAAAACGCATTAATAGATAAACACTGCGATTCCACAGCGAAACACATAATAGTCAAATTCAAAATGGTTTAAGATAGCTAAGGTCAGAACAATATGAACTAGACAGAAAAAAGGACATACTGTATCAGTGTTTCTGACCATGACAAAGTTATCAAAATTTTGTAAGCATTTGTAACTTCATAAACTCTTTTAGCTCATTGATGACTTATACCATTAATCAGTTAAATTATTTTTCTTCCTTAAACTGAGTGAGTTTTCATCATTTCTAATACAAACTGGAACCTCTTTGTATTCTAGCACTATAATTGTATTTTTGTTTTTTATATATGCGTTTATTATAGTGATTTTAGTAGTCAGTTTAGAATCTGTAGTTCTGTAAATTATACACAGATGAAGAATGTGAGGAAGCAACAAAAAAAAAAACTTTAACTGAAGTGATTCCCTGTGGTCAAATTTTACCCCATTGTCTAAACCTCTATAAACTCAAAATGTACGAGTGCATGGTTCATTTATCCTGCTTGCTATACAGAGGAACACAATAACTAACAAATGCTTTCTGATCAAGGCAATTTACAATTTTTTGAACTGCCAGTTTTTATTAATAATATAATATGATCAAGGCAAAAAAAAAAAAAAAGCATGAAACTGCTTTGGCTGATTGTGAAGGTGGTCTAAACATGTAACACCCAATTTAACCTTATTTTTGTGCATAAAGTGAGAAATCAAATGAAATGAATCACTGAATTTGTAATGCTATTATGGAGAATGGAATTACGGTAATTTGGTTACACATTCAGCTGCATTGTTCAAAGGGTGAGCAGACGAAAGGATGTAGTGGATCCTTAACATATCATAATAATGGGATGGAGCATGAACTCACCCTGGAACAGTGTTCATGAAAGCCTCCTGCAGTGCACCAGAGATCATTATAGTGATATGGTGAGGGGGGGGCTTGTATTATCATTGAAACAATAAGAAATCAAAATTGATTTGTCACATCAGGGCTGAAGGTGTTGATATGTTTGTGTGCAATGTACACACAGATACTTGTTGATTCTTGTTTTTACCTGTTCTGTTTTTTACCTCTTATTTTTTATTTAATATAAAAGCCTAACCAGGAGTAGGGGCTGCAAATCCCCATTGTGCTATGTACCCTATTCCCATTATCAGTTGCTTCAGTTATACCAAAATTTAGCTGTAATGTCCTTGAAAAAATTTAATAAAATGCATGAAATAATACATAAAAATATATATATTTTGTTGTAATAAGGGGATTTGATAAATTCCACTTTTGCTGTACTGGCTGTCAAAGCACACAATGTGTTTACTTGTGTATGCACTAAACAGTATGTGTGGAATAAATAAGATCTATGAATGTATTCCTGTTATTTCACGCTGCAATACCAACATCTAGAGTGTTTGCTGATTTTCATGATCTGTAAATTTTTTTTTTTTCAATGCGTGAAATCAATGTTCTCTGTCACCAAATGGGTAGATTAATTAATGTACAACTCACCGCACTGCTGCAAGGAATGTCTTTGACTTTGAGCCAAGCCAAGTCCAGTGTCCCTTCACCCTTGTAGCAAGACTGCAGCCTTTCCTTGATTTTCTCATTGATCTTCCTTAGTGAGAAAACACACAGTGCAGAGTCCTGGGAGGCCTGTCGTGGACGTCTCTTCTGGCCTTTTGAGAAGACGGCAAACAATACATCATCATCCGGTGCCACATCTAGTGAGCGTGCCAGGATAGCACCAGCTTTGGACAAGTAAGCTGCTTCGAGCAATCGGTACTCCACGTTGCCACTAATGCATCCAATAGGCACCTCTACATAGGAGTTGAAGGCAGTGTCTGCCTTACAAAGGCGGACTATCTTGGAAGTGTAGACCTGTTCCCGACCAGCAGAGGAGGATCCAGTAGTTGGCCCACCTCCCATTTCAGGCTGCAATGTTAGAAAGTAGACAAAGTTCCCACTAGCAAAGCCATATATGTAATATATGTCAAAGTCTGGAATGACAGTGAATGTGTCTGAAGGGATTTTAATCATGGAGGCCACAAACTCATCATGGAAGACATAGGCGAACATGCCATCCTCCTCTGAGTTTCTGGCCAACTTGCGGCTAGAGATGGTAGGGAAGTACTCTGGTTTGCCATCCACTGCTGTGGCCACAAACAGCATGTCCGGAGAGGCATTGCCATATGAAACAATAACACCAAACACAGAACCACTCTCATTTGGCACCAGAAAGGTAGTGCTCCTTCTTGTGGAAGGGCTCTCCTAGTTTGAAAAGGTCATCTAAACGAAGGAGTTTGCAGATGCCCTGGTACAGGCTGCCACATGCCAGCAGCCTGTTCTCACGATAGTCCATTAGAAGCATCTTGTTGACATTGTTGGTTAATGTTAGTGGCTCACTGCAGGGCTGCACGATACGTGGTGGGTAGCACTTGCGGTTGTCTTCATCTGGGCCAGTCTCGTGGGAAACTTGGACCTCCAGTCCCGGAGACAGTTTGTATATGCGATTAACAGCTCCCAAATAAACATTTCCATTGCGGAAGTCCACCGCCAGATGGTTAAATGTCCACTCAGGGTTCTCAGCACGAAATGATGCATACTCCTCCTCCTGAAGGGATGCTGTTATGACCTGGGAGCCAGCACTGTGAACCTGTGATGCTTGCACCACTGTTTGTGATGTCACAGGAAGCGCCAGAGTGGACAAAAAGCAGCAAACAAAAAAGCAGGTCCGTGTCCTGATGAAGGACGTCATAGCTGTGCTGATGCTGGGAGAGGTGAGGAGTGGGAAGGAGGCACAATCCAGTACCCTCGGCCAACAGGATCAAGCCTCTCTCGAGATGGAGGGCATTATATACCTAAAAGGGAGAGAGACAATCTCTTGTGAAAAACAGCACCATGAAAACATACAATACAACTAAACTACTGTACATCAAAGGTAACTGTCACATGTTTTTTAAAAGATACTGTATTACAGATGCATATGAAGACATTATGTGATCTAATATTGTAACTCTATGTGGCACAGATTAGAGCCCAGCATCCTTACAAAAGAAGAAAGAAAAAGCAGGTGAAAAGGCCACACACTGGAGACCCTAGCACAATCTATAATTGGACAAAGAAATGGGCTAGACAAAAAAGGAATGAGGCTAAAGCACAGCAGAGATTTAAAAAAGCAGTGTGCAGAAAGCATCAGTCAGTTGGATCAGTCCCTGGATTGAGCAATGGGACTAAAGAAGAGTGATGAAATGTACCAAAGGAAGTGATCAGCATGTTCTGCACCATCTTACTGCATGGACCCCATCTCCTTTCCACTCCGCCTTGCCTTTATGCTCTAGCTGCTATAGACCTAATTGATTCTCCCCTTGGAGTAGCAATTTGCATGCTTTGGCAATTTCTCTCTTTCTCCCAATAGGGCAGCTCACCTGCTGACACTGCTAGCAGAGAGAAAAGCACCTTCTTTCCTCTTTCTACTATACTGTACCTACACACACACAAACTTACACAGACACAAAGTAAGACCCTTACAGGTAGATGAGGGTCAATCAAGCAGGAAACACAAGTAGTTGCAGAAATACGTTTCCCTATAGATTTTTGGGTCATTTGCAAGGTCTCAGCAATACACATGAGCCACAACAGACGGCTGCAGACACAAACACAGAAACCCGCATTCCATGTAAAAGCATAAATATTTTCCATGTACTGGGTAGAACCTTTCTGGCTATGGTGGTACACAATATTGGACAAACAGCACAGATTTGTAAGAGGAAATGACTGCATTTCCTGTAAACATACATGGTGCTCCCTTGTGCTTGTCACCTGCTCATTAGTCCTCCCCAGTGGCAAGGTGGCTATTAGGAGGAGGAGTGATCACATGGGTAGGAACTAGGTTAGTTTTACACAGACACAAAAAGAAAAGTGCAACACTAGATTAAATTACAATTTATTATATACAAAAGAGCATGTGAAAATGCAAAAAAAAAAAAGATAAAAACTTGGTCAACTATAGTCAAGTTAAAATTAAGAAAGTTATAGGAAAAAAGGGTTTTTGGCATTGATCAAAGTATGAATTTCAACGGAAATAAGAGTATCATGCATGTTTGTAATATGTAAAAATGTATAAGCAGCACATTAAAGGGTTTTTTTTTTTACGATCACCATCAAGGTTTACACCTCTAAAAGGTGGAGCTCGCTGACATTATCCAGAGACAGATCTCATCTCATAGTCAAGGAATCACAACTTGTGGTGGTGTCAAATGCAACCTCTCTGCAATCTTATCAATCTCCCCTCTATCTCTTGGCAGGCAGAGAAAGAATGAACAGAGTAGACAGCCTCTCAGCACATGATAAGAGGACCAGAGTGGATGATGAGAGGGATAAAAACTGATACAGAGATAGAAAAGGTGACGTGGGCTCTCAGATGTGTGTGTTTGTGGCTGGATGAGTGTGAGTTGAAGAACACTCATTACATATACAGCGGATGAGAGAGGGAATTGCAGGATAAGCAATTGTCCTGGCATCCAAGTTGTGGTAAAAATAATAGAAAACCTAAAAACACATTTAGTGACACATAAAAATGGACTGATGGTCTAGTGTACCAAAAGGTGTTTCTGTAAACCCCCAAAAGAAGATAAAAAGGTAGTTATGTGGTTCTCTATTATATCTCAGCAAAGCCTAAAAGTTGTGAGCATTTATGTCTTTGCACTGGTGTGTCTATGTTGCTCTGCAATCACACCGCCAAACCACTAGTTGGCAGTGGGGGATCTATGCTAATTTCTTTGCTGCTGTGTTTTCCTCAACATTGTGGTGAGTATTTTAGTGCAGTACAAAAATAATAAAAAAAAAAGTTATAAAATTATGAAAAAAATTATGTTAAAATTGGAGCTAACAGTAGTTATTTTAGTATAATTACTGTGACACAAAACAGAGGGAGAAGATATTAGAGAAGATGGTTTGAACATCCACTGAACTGAATAAGGCAGAAGGACCTAGTGGATCAATAGCAGTTTTTGCGATCTGCATCGCCACAAAATGTGGTTTTATTACGAATGTACCTACGCAGTCTGGATTCATTGCAAAAGCACAAACAGAGCTTAAGAGAAACTTTATAAGACATGAAGACAGAAAAAGGTTTAAAAAAAAAAAAGGAGCTAGTGGAAAGTGCTGCTAATAAGGAAGTAATTACAGGGCAGTGTGCCCATAATGTCCCTCTAAAAATAAAAAAGGGGAATAGCATATTAATTTCACATTTAGAACAGCACTGATTTTCCCACTTCTCATATAGAGAAGAAAAAAAGAAATAGAAAGAAGGTGAAAAAAGACAAGTAGAAGGGATTGAGAGTAAGAGACAAACAGAGAGGCTGTTATACACACCTTCATATCTACCTGTCCTCATAAATATGAGCACTTTCACACGCACACACACACAAAAAACTGACAATCAAAATCAAAACAAAAAACTCTAGAGAAGATCTGCTTCAAGAAGCCTCCCTATAGAAATAAATAGAAGTTTCGGCAACATAAAACAGTGACACTCTAAAGGAAAAAACCCCTTCATCAATGGTACCCTGCAATGGCAGCGTGTCTGCCACATGAATCTGTTGGTGAAATGCAATTATCCTCACTGACGGGGGGCAAGCTCGTTTAGCTGCTGTTTGCCTTTGCCTGCTGATCATCAAGCGCCATTAATTAAAGCATGCTTTGGTACTGAGGATTTATACACACACACACACACACACACACACACACAGATTATAGTGTGCCATTGGTACTTGCCTTTTCCCTAAGCTGCTCCTATATAAATGAGGTGATATTGCTGGGAAAAAAAAGGAAAGTTGTGTTTGAGGAGCTGAGCAAATTGGCAGCAAAATAACACCTAATTATGAAGCAAAATACTTTATCCACTTTAAATGTATTAGTCGTTCATGCTTGGACTGGAAGAATTTAGATAAAACATTTGATAAGATAGCTGTGAAAATGTGTAACATACAAAGACTGGCCAACAAATATTCTAGAGAAGATGGAACAGGTTGAGGGAGGTTTCTATTCTGTGACCTGAGAGTGTAGCTGCCTGCTCTGGGCTAGCTGCCAGATATACTTAAGTATCAAACACACACACACAGTCCTAATACTGCTGTACCTGTGGGCAAAACAACAGTTTGTGCATTATGTTCACCTGAGACTCAAAACAGTATGAGCTCAACTTAAAATAATTGGGAGTTATCTGTTTCCTTGTGATAACTGCAAAACTGTAGTCAAAAAAATTGTCAAAAAGTACATTAGCATTCAAAAATATGAATGGGAGGCAGGGAGTGGAGAGGAAAGTATTGATTAGTTTCTTGAGATGTGTTTGAGCTCCATCAGGTAAAGTAGCTTCAACAAGGCTACAGACTAGAAATGTGAAAGATGGAAAAATGTGCCTTCATTTAATGGAATTGGAAATGTGCTGTCAGAAATATTGGTGATACACAAGACACAAACAACCAGTTAAGTTCAAAGATCAACTGCTCCATATTGCCCTGTTTGCCCTGTATTTTGATGCTGCAAAGCTAATCTCAGGGACAACAGTATTAGGCTAAGCTATTATAGATTTGTCAGGAGGCATTTGGCTTTGGCAATGATTGTGTAATTGAGAGCCAAGGCCAGACATGACAATTGGAGGAGACACAACAAAAAGCAAGCCTCAACAAAATAATCTCCTACCATTTACATTCTGAAGGAGAGGAGGCATTTATGTAGAAGAAATGACTTGGAAAAAAAAAAAAATGTCAGCTTCTTTAGTAAACGGCTTAACTTCTCAGTGTTAAAAAAATGTTTAAAAAATAACTATCACATTCATAAAGACACTGAGTCCAAAGGGATTAGGATATTTTGAGTGAGTAGGAAGTAATTACACATAATCTTTTATAATAAAAGAAATACAGATTTTTACACACTGATCTAGGTTAATCTATCAGATGGTAAAAGGAGGTGAATGAAAGACAATGTGTACTTAAACAACAGGACAACTGGAAAAATAAATGGACTTAAATGCAACACATAAGCACAATGATGCCAAAGATAGTACAAGAGAATGTGGAGAAATGTCAAGATTAATGGGACCTAGCTATGTGAAGTGAAAAGGAAGAGTTTCAAAGAAGCAATTGACATGTTATTGGAGAGTATGTCCTGTGCCAGCAACAAAATGACTCTAGACTAAGGCCATTTGCTTATAGCTTATAATGGGGAGTGTAAGGGAAAGATGGATGAATGGATAGATGGAGACAGACTAAAAAAAGAGAGTTCATATCTCTCCCATTCTAGACGCTGAGTTGAGTGATGGCCCTGGTCGGAGGAATAGGCATCACTCTGCATCGCAGCCGCATACTGGGTCTGGGTCTCACACTCACACTCACCCAGCCATTATCACAGTCACAAATGCACACACACACACACACACACACACACACACACACACACACACACACACATACTGCATGTCATAACACAGCAAGAGGACCTAGCCATGCAGAGTGAAAAAAGAAAAAGGTCAGGTCAGGCTTTAGAAAAGTAATGGAGATGTTCAGAGCATGTCTTGCAGCAGCTACAAGATCGCTAACAACTCAATTTGCTAAGGAATGGGGTCTGAAGGATCAGCAGATGGATGAATAGAAGCAAATATGACAGTTGAGGAAAAAAAAAGTTATGCTTGTTCAGAATACAGCAGCTAGGATCTCCAGTGAGACCAAATGGAGAGATTAAATCTCTTCCATCCTGGAAACTTTACGTAACTGCTATGAAGATGCTCAAACAAAAGGCGACTGAAGGCCTGTGTATGTGCAACCATTCTGTCAAATTTACCAAAGAGCAACTCAAAATTGAGCAAGTTCTCTCTCTGAGAGCAGCTGTACCCCCACCACCATGACCATGTCTGCAATATTTATTTTCACCTGCTTCTCCGAAATATTTGGGTTCTATTAGCGAGGAAACTATGAAAACCAAAAGGCATAGGAACTGTTGAGGGAACGTGCACAACAGTTCGACGTTTGTTTAGTCATCGCAACTCATTATCAACGCAATATTGAATGCTACCACAAATTGTACAAGCTCCATTTTCCTGAACAGACCATCCAAACATGGTCATTTTGTGGCTTTAGGCCCGACTGTGAATGGTGTGAATGGCAGTCACTGCCCTGTCCAGTTGTGCTCTTTCAATGTGTGTGCTAGGGTCATGCATCTTTTTGGTTGATGTGATATCGACTGGCACGGGTCAGGATGGTGGGCTGCTCTTGTACTATTTATAAGGTCAACATGAGCACCGCTCGAGGCAATGCACCTGCTCTTATGAGACTGCTAAACCTCTACAAGAAGGTCTGCCTGGCATTTCGGTTTGTCTCTCATTGCCCATCACTTGTCAGCTCAGTCCTGAGATATAATTATGGGGCATGGTGAGTTCTGAATGGTTTGATGATGTGCTTTACTAGCAATAAGCAAGAAAGTAGCAGTATGAAGTATGAATGTATGCATATGAACAAGTATAAAAGCATGTGTGATACTGTGGGTTTGAAACCAAAAAGACAAAAAGAGCAAACTGAGCAAAGAGCAAGAGACTGACAGAAAAGACAGAGACTGTGACACAAAGGCAGATGAAGAAAAGCAAAACAAGTAGACAGAAATGTGTGTCCCAGATCAGTTGATGTAGTGACTGGAGTGGTGATTTGCCCCTCCCACCCCCAAACCTCCACACTCACACCCCTCCCCTGCTAAGCTCTGGCACTGATCAGAGAAATAAGCATCACTCTGCATCGTAGCCACATACTGAGTCTGGAGGAACCAGTGTCCCCGCACTCACCCAGCCTAATCACAGTCACAAATGTGTGTAAGCATGCACATGCACACACAAATACAAACTTGCCAATGCACACTCAAACAGTCCAGCACACAACATAGCAAAACACACACCCCAACTTGACACTTTTGCATAAAAAATGATAAAAACACCACAAGTATATGGAGCAAGAATGTCCCACCTTTTCACCACCAATCCCCATAACAACCCTGGCTAAAATCAAGAGCAAAGAAAAGTGTGACTTTTGCAGTCTGCTGGTGGCTGGGGAAAAAGCACAGGCCCCTGTTTCCAAAGCATGCAGCTCAGGAGAAGCTGTAGCTAGGAGAGAACCCAAACAACAACATGGACAGTACAGTCTGCCTGTCTGCAAGAAGAAAAATGTATTAACAAGGAACAGAGCAAGGGAGGATTCCTGATTCCACATTACAATTCTGACAACTTGATCAGAGATTCATGGGGCAACAGCGCATCAGCACACAGGTGCTAACATGGCTAATGCAGCGGCTTTATGGAAACTGTGCTTTTCTTTCTTCTAATGTAAAGGCCGTGCACAAAGCCAAACAAACGAGTGAAGCACTGTGATGTGTCCCACTCCATATTACTAAGGTACATGACTAGCTTTCTTTGTTTTGGTTTTTTTTGGTTTGCTTGTTTGACACACGTGCAGGCGTCTTCAAGGAAATAAAGACAGCTGACATTAAGGTTGTAACTCCAGAAAGTTACTGGCGCTCCTGACATCTGTTTTTTTTAAGGCAACCTTTTGAAACAACTCATGCATGTTGCTTTGTTTTTCTAATTTACTTTCTTATCAAGTTTTGCAAGGTCATGCAGAATTCAAACGTCATAAGTTAAATTAATTGTTGTGATCGCGACATTGTGACATCCTGGAGGGACTCATAAGCGGCCTGGTGGCACAATGGGTTGAGCATTCGGCAGTGATGTAGAAGTCTCTCAGGTAAAATCCCAGCCTACGCAGCAGGTGTGTCCTTGAGTGAGACACTCAGCACTAGCCCCCCGGGTACTGCCTGTGGCTGGCCACTGCTGCTCCCATGGGAATGGGTAAAATGCAGACAACGAATTTCATTGCAATTTGTACACAGTATGTGCCCAATAAAGCTTCTATTATAAGTAAAAATACATTTTTAAGAAAGCTAAATAGAAAACACTAACAGACATATCAACATGGCTGGATTTTACTATAATAAACCACTGCTAGAGAAAAATAAGATGTACAATAAAGATTACCCCATGCATAAAAATGTGACCAAACAGATAAAATCTTAGGCAAGGATGGAATGATTAGGTCAACATGCCTATCAGGCTAAGCTAACCCATGCTGACATACAAAACAGATGGCACACTCATCTCTCTCAGGAAGGCAGCAGTAGAAAAGAGAAAAAGCAGGACAGAGAGGATAGAGAGAGAAGACGTGCTGTCCTTGGTGTTTACATCAAGACATGGATTAGCAGCATGGATTACTGTCACCAGATACCCTGTCTAGATCAGGGTTAGGAGGTCTAATCCACCACAGGGCTGTTGATATTACAAAGGAGGCCTTAGGATTGTACTGTCAACTGGGTACACACTGCATCATGTGCATGACAAGAAACTGAACTTGTGAACTAGTATTGTTTTAAAATCTACAACTATAGTTTTGATATATGATCTCCCTATGTTCAGTTGGTTAAGAAACATTAATACAGTATCAGACACATTTTGGAGCATATAGCAGCTGCAAGGCAGTTGTAACAAATCAAAATGAATGATTATTTTAATGACTCTGCAATGCCTCATTTAAATATATATGGCAGGTTTGTGATTATTTGTTGCTCACATATTTAAATTGCCCAAGAACAGCCCAGATAAACATTATTTTAAAATATATTTATAACCTAAATATATTAAAATGATCACTCATTCGTCGTTCTGACACTGATCAATTTAGGTAAATTTTTTTTCAATTGCATTCCATCGCATTACCATTTACCATTTACTCATGTCCAAAAACAACCGTTGTGGCTTAGGTAAGTGGAAAGTGAGTTCATGTGCATCTCATTTACATTTTACATTTTACTTTGACATTTAGTGATTTGGCAGACGCTTTAATCCAAAGCGACATACAGAGTTATTTGGTACACACCTGTCTCCTATAACAACAGTTGGAAAAATGTTTAAAAGCTATGCATCCAGAAAATTTACTGTATGAAAGAATCATAGCTAGACAGAGTGAATGACTGATCCAGTACAAGTGTGTCAAGCTTAAACACATTTTTCTGTGTGAACCATTTTCTTGCTTTCTAGCTAGCTGTCATTCTCTCCTATACACTCTTCTGGAGTGAGTCAGAGCATTTCAAAGAAGAGGTCTAGAACAAGGATCCAACTGGACAACCTCTCTGGATTTTAGAGAAATACCTGACATATGCCCATCCCCTATCTTCACTCAATCTTGTTTTTGGCATTCTCCCCCCCCTCTATCACATCTGGGCTTTTTCTAATCCTCCTTAGTAGGATGTGATTCAAACACACTCATTTTTCTAAAATACAGTCAGACCTGTCCAGAATGATTTGTGTACAAAAATAACCATGCCTGCATTCTCTCTTATGATTCAATCCCACTAGTGGTATTAGTACACTGCAGCGAGAGTGGAGAGTGACACAGTCCTTACGGGAGTACAGCACTCAAACAGCGCTTGGTTCCAATGTAAGGTCACTCAAACACACACAGACAGACACACACACACTCACAGCTCGAGCACGGCGTTGGTGCAGTGTGATGCAGGCAGAGGTTGGTGGAGTATGTTATCATCAGCACTGATCAAGAGGCTCTAATGTCATTAGAAGGACTGTTGAAGAGTTCACTAGCCTGCTATCAGCAGCTCACACTGATTGGGTTAGATTGTGTCTGACTTTCTGGTGGGAGGGGCTTTGACTTTGACAGACCTATGGTAGCAGTTCTGCACTTGTGGATTCAATTAGGGTGACTGAGTCCAGATTAAGATGCACAAGCCACTCAGAGCGTTGCAGATTGTAATGGGACAAATTATGATAAGAACATTATTTTGCTTAAAGATGTGTTATTTAACTGTTTAATTTTGAAAAAAACTAATATAGTTTAATACAAGAAGTATAAATACAGTTTAAGCTAATGGCCACTGTGCAACACCCAAGCCTTTTGACAACTAATGCTTTACTAAAACTTTATGCAATCACCTTATATGATTTATTTATATTAGTGTTTTAAAGGTTACATTTTTTATACGAAATTACATTTATTGTTGACAAAGAACATATCCTAGACTTTAAACTGCCCCATAGTTATAGGCATGTTGTGCCACATAAACGTGTTTGGAAGCAAAAGGCAGAGATATTTGCTGTAATTACTATAAATGCAGCCAAAATCCTTCTTAAATGGTGTTGCTAGGCACTGTCTGACAGCTGCTTTCATAGAACATAGTCAAAGCCTCCAGCTCCCTCTCCTTTACCATTTGTCTCTCCCTCTCCCCCTCAATTCCCTTATTCCCTACTCTAACGGGCAGACAGGAATGCAGGGCCATGTAGACAAATCAGCTCTCACTTCCATCGGCTGCCGACTGGCACCATCTTAAGTCCCAACACGCTCTCGCTTTCTCCATCCATCCATTCTTTCTTCCCTGTACATCTTCTACTTCCATTTGTCCCTTAGCTATTCTGTTATTTCAGAAGATGGTGAAATTTCTGCCCCCTCTTCCCTTATTCTCATTCCTCCCCATTTTTTCCCGTTTCATCTCTAGTTTCTAGTAGGACCCTTCTTCCTCTCGACGCACTAATTAAATATGAGTTGTAGATTGCTTGAAGCTTGATTGACTCTGAATGTTCTGCTCCAGTAGCAGAAACAAGACATGTCAGTGTAGCGTGCTCTGTGTGCGTATGTCTGTGGGTTCTGGTCAAAGAGACAGAAATGACTGTGCTGTCTGTTACCTTTGAGGCAGGACTTTGCGGTGCTGCTGCCCGGCAATCATAATTGATCTGACTCTTACATCATCATCTGTTACCATTTTACCAATTTTAGTTTTTCACAGATACTGTATATAACAGTTTTAATTAATCTACTTGAAGAATATTTATCTTATGCCGTTATGTATTTTTCAAATGTCGTCAGCATCGATAATTTCTTGAGAATCTATTATCTGATGGGGCCTATCCTGAATCACAAACAGAATAAGTGCAGATCTGCACACATATAAGTCATGTATGTAACCAAGCGTCTATGGACGTAAACAAGTATAGTGTGATCTATGAGTTTTTAAATCATTATATAGTCAGGCTTGCTGAGCTGTGGTAAGAGCTTATTTTTTCGATATATGACATCATCAAATCTATTTTTGCACTTTAGCTTTTGATTCGTCCACTCTCTTCACCTTTCCCCTGTCTCTTTCACTTAGTTCTATCCAGGCATTTCAGTGTGTAAGTAGCAGGTAACATATCAGGAATTAAGAGTATAACACTGTAAAGTGAATGAGATAGTGACGCCTGGAGAGGAGATAATCTGCATGATCAATGTAGGAACAAAAGATTTTCCCTCATTTATCATCTCCATTATTTACATAAACACAGAACAACCAGAGGTGACTGTACACAACGTCAATATGAAATCCAAGAGCCAATCATCAGGGTCTATGGGAGGAGGAGAACTCCAAATGCAGCTACACAACGAGGCTTAGCATTATTTACTGGGCTGTTAATGTGTAATTGGTTGCCCTTGCAGCCAAAATCTCAGTGTGGTAGGGGAGAGGGAAGGCTTAACCATCACCTCAGTGAAGGTTTTGTATTGTGATATGCTGACACACCGTCACACTGATCCAAACAGCAGCACTGAGAGAAAAGGGAACATGGGAAAAGTTGCAGAAAGAGTACAAATGAATGCAAGAAAGTGCAAATGTAACTACTAATGATAATATTAGTTATTTTAATTTGTTTTTATGCCTTTCTTTCAGTAAGAAATGCCAGCAAGCCGACCTTAAAGTTCCACAGCCCTGGTAAAGTTAACACAAATGCAATTAAGATACTATCAAATGTTATAAATCACACCTACACCACACTTTTCCAATGAAATGCCAACGTTTCTGCAAAAAGTCTTTTAGCAGGAAATGTAGAAATTCTGACATGCAACCTTCCCACACGCAGATTTACACAAACAAAAGCTCAGAGCCTAAGGGAAGGGTGCAGAATAGTTGAATAGTTATGATCCAAGTCGAGACAAGCCCAATGACTACTAGCACCTTTAGGGAAAGCACTTGTAAGTTATCACAATTTAAATACCCACAGATCTAAAAGCATCAGCATGATGGTAACAGATATATGAAAAGGAAATGTGTATGGCTTCCATTTAAATTTGGCCACACAAACAGAACAAAGCAGCCCACACATCTGATTGAGTGTCACTTGAATACTTGAAAAGATCACTGCATTACCTTGTCCTATACATATCACTCAGTTGTGCCAAATAGCCATCACTGTCAATAACAACCAGCAATACTTTGTCACTCACAGCCAAAATGTTTTTTTTTTTTTTTATTTCCACCGTGTTAGTGCTTGTGTAAAACCAGAGGAAAACATTGACCTCCTCATGCCAAAAGAACTCCGAAGTCACCCTTAACTTATTCAGGTATTTCTTTACATCTATCCACGTGGATCTAGTTCTTCCTTTCCCTTTTGTTCAGTGACCTGTGTACACAAACTGCTTTTCTGTCTTCTTTGTTTACTGTTGCTAAACAGAATTAAAGGAGAAATGACCTCTGAGATTAACTTCTAAGACATGAAAGCTTGATAATTGGAGGCTTTATGGCGATTATAATAAAACATTAAACTGCTGCTTTAATTTTTCCTGATCCTTCACTTGGTTTCATCATATCATATTTTCTTTCCCGTTCATATCTGTACCCACAAAGATGTGCTCAAATTGTGAAATGTATGTGTGTTGTGCTGAACTCAAACAACATAAAGACAAGAAGTAAACGACTCAACAAACCAGTTATATTAATCCATTTCTATTTTGTCTTATTTCATTATGCCCATCTGCAAGCCTCATCAGTGCAGTAGATGATTTGGTTTGCCCAAAGAACATGGATTACAGCTTTTCCTTATAATCCGTAGTGGTGATGAAGAGGAGTTTTAAAGATTTCAGCTGTTGGTTTATTATGCACAGCTGGAATGAGGTCACTAGACTGGCCAGTACTCTTTAAATTGTTATTTTCTTTCTTTCTGTAATTCACATTTAACTGCCTGCCTTCATTTAGTAAAATCCCCTTATTCAGTGAACCAAGACAAATCACTAGTATTTTCATTTATCAATTACAAATCAAATGTATTTAGGAACAAGTTTTAATTCTTTCTCAAGGTCTTAAAATTAGTTTTAATGCCTACTTGAACACTGACGTGAACCAGTGGTACATGTCATTTCATGTAATCTATCCCGTTTATTGATAAGTGCAGATGTTGAACAAAATAACAAGAACGACCTTAAAATGTATTATTCAACAACAGGACAAATTTCCACTGATGAATCAAAATGGTAATTCACATCAAATATGTAAACTAAATACTGTATTTGACATTACTCATGTTCATCGACTTCAGTTGTGTTGACACCCTGTACCTGTAGCTGCTACAGGAACTGACAGGTCAAAGTTCTAGAGTCTAGGAGGTACGTCAATGCATCATATACAGTACAGCCATGTCTGTTATGGCCAATGTACTTCTGACTCCCTCTTGCTCTTAACTCTGTTACTGCCTCATTTGGAAAGAAAGGTATGACCTAACATCCCACTCCTCTAAAAAAAAAAAAAGAAGTTCATACCATATTTTGTCATTCTGTTCACGTGTCTGTTCTTTGTAAATTACCTAAGAATATGGCATGTAGGATAGATAGAGAATGTGGGACATCCCAGTGAAGACAGACTGTCTTACGCTCAAAGCCCTGCATTAATGATCTCAGAAAACTGAAAAATGAGCAGCTTGACAGGATGTGTCAAAAGTGCCCTTCCAGCAACTGAGATTTTAAAACACATTTAGCAAATGGTGCTATATTATAACAACTGCCTGAGAAAAAGCCAAGACAGAGAGAGAGAGAGAAGAAGAAACAGCTGGCGTGATGAATGAACAGAAGTGGAGAAGTGAATGTGTCATTTCCCTAAAAAGGTCAAAGTAAAAATGACAAAGTCAAGAGTCAGTGATTTCACAGTGTTGAGTGAGTAAAATAACTTGAAAGTAATTACCATAACAAATGATGTGATTAAACAATTCACACTCAATCCCAATTATCTCTAAACACATAACTGCTTTGCACACGTGTAAAAACAGGTCTTCCTATTCATTCTTACATTGTCTAATAAAGAAAATATCTATCAAAACTCCTAAAACTAATGTTGGTATGCTGCCATAATAGGTAGTAATTGCCAGTAATTGGCAATAATTGTCATTAATTAACCGTACAGAGTCTCCTTTGGGCTTGTTATAAAAATCTTAATATTTAATTGATGAGTTGAACGATGCACAAGGGGAGACATTAATGGCGCAAATGCAAACTTGCAAACTTGTGTTCATTAGGGTGAATTTTAACCAAATACATCAGACATTAATAGATATTCTGCAGCCTACACTACAGCCTTGCTATGGGTAATGGACATACAAACACAGTGTGTACATGAATGTGTACCTATATAGATCTTGGGGTATATCTCCTATACGCCCCTTGCTCTGTTTGACTGCAAAACGAAGGCTCAAAGCACAAATCCTGCTAAATTACAACAGAGGCTATGCTCATTTCAACTGTTTTTTTCTGCATTTAAGATAGGATCAATCATTGAAATAAAAGAAGATGCAAAATCAAGTCACTTAGGAATTCCGATCCCACTACTGATCACAACTCAGGCTATAAATAAGGCCTTTAAATAACATAGTCTACACAGAACTGGAATCTGGCTGCCAAAGAGGATGACAGACTGAACACTGACCAATCCCAACATATTTTATACCCCTGCCCCTTGTTTTGAAAGGCAATTAAAGTCATTTTATCAGTAACAACAACCTCATTTATCATTTCCCCACAAATTTTCATTTTGATTAAGCTTTATCTGTTCTTCATTTTCAACATACAAGATGCACTGCATTTTGATGATCTTTAAGAGTGAAGATGAAGAAAAATATTTTCACATATAATTGTAGCATATTGTGAAACAATGTAGTTGATCCTAAAATGTTGTAAGACATATTGACCAGCAGACTGCAGTACAGATGTTATACATTAAGTGCCCTCACATTTAGCCCATCTTTATTTGTTCTTAAATTTCCTTCCTATAAAGTGTTCGGTAGCCATATGATTTATTTTCAAGTATTGGCATTTTCCAATTTTTCATATGTTGTTGATGGTTTTAAATAGTTTGGTGATCATCTTTTTAATGTTGTTAGTAATGGAAAAAAACATTGATGAGTGTTGCTTCTGCAACCAAAAAACATAATGCCCTAAAAATCTTTAGCACCAGCCACCACTGAGTAGAGTAGTGATCTTGGGCTTAGTTCCCTCTGGCAAATTATTAGGTTTTAAACATATCCACTACTATGGATGGATAACTTCTTTAACAGTGCTCTTTAAAACATAAGAGACACGTGGAATCATACAAGCAGAAATACCGCAGCAATGAATTTGTGTCGGTCACGATTAGTATTTTGGAGTGGACCAAACTGCAACGAACAAGACGGAGTGTGATAGAAAAACTGAACTTTATTAAAGAAATCACTCTGATGCGGAGGAATGAATGGGGTGAGACTAAAAAGAGTGAAAGATAGAATATCAACTAAACCAGAAATGGAAAAACCAGGAGAAGGAATTAACTTAAAAATCAAAATGAGCCCAAACAGACTAAGAACTAAGAACAGAGTAGGCAAATTAAATGGATGGACACTGAAAAGACTAAGGAACAGAATGAGAGAAAACCAGACCACACTTCAGACCAACAGGAAAATGGGAAAAAGAGTACAAATAAACTAGAGTCAGAAGTCCAAAAAACTCAGGTCAGGCAAACAAATTGTTGTCCATCCGGGAGGAAGACAAGGATCTGGCAGGGAAGAGGTGGAGAACTGAGCATAACTGGGCAGGGGGACAGGTGAAAACAATAATGACTGATGATGAGTGGTGAAGTTGACAGAGAGAGTTATGCAAAAGGAAGTGGTAAATGGTCTGTATTTATATAGCGCTTTTCTACCTGTTGGTACTCAAAGCACTTTACACTGCTTCTTATCTACCCATTCACACTCTCATACACACACACATTCATGGGGGAGCTGCTATGCAGCTTGCCTACACTCACCGGGAGCAACTAAGCAGGGTTCAGTGTCTCGCTCAAGGACACTTCGACATGTGACCAGAGGAACCAGGATCAAACCAACAACTGTGGTATTGGTGGTCGACCGCGCTACCAACTGAGCCACGGTCGCCCGTGGGGGACAGGGCTACAAAATAAAAGCCCAGAAGAGGAAATGAAGCTGATGGCCCAGATGGTGACAGTCTGAGAATAGTCTATTGTCATAATAATCGCTTCATATGAGAAAAATATAAAGCTGACAGGACAACATAGCATACACTAAATTAACAACAACATCCTTGAATGAGGAATTTCTGTGAGCTACTTCCCAACCTAAGAAGGGAAAACTTGAGTTCAAGCAAGTTTAAGCAACATTAACAACATCCCCACAACCGCTCCCTCTCCACTGTTTGCTTCAAAACTTTGCCCCTCTCTTTTACTCCATCCCACAAAGCCTATGGCATAAACACATCAGACAAGCTTTCTAGCCAGCCGTCACAGCAGCGAGAGGATGCAAATTGTTATGCAGCATTCCACCCCCCTCCTCTCCTTTCCTCCCTCTCCTCCTCCCCTGCTTTCGTCTCTCTCTACAACCGGTCATGGCCATTTTTCAGACTTTGATTTTTTGCAAGCTTTACCTCTTCACATTGCTTCTCCTAGAGACATGGAGAAAAACCTGTTATACACCCTGACTTACACATGGACACACACACACACACACACCACATGACTATCTGGTTGCCAGATTCGCCAGTGGGCCCAGAACAACTCAATTAAACCACAGCTGGAAGGACTGCCATGACAATGCAGATCAGATGGATGTGAATAAAGGGAAGGTTTGAGGGATGGATGAAAAACTCCCTGAGAACTTGTGCTTTCTTCACAGTTACACATGTAGACTCAAAGAGGGAGAAGGGTGGCCTTTTTGTAAGCTAACAGAATAAAATGTCAAGGAGGATACTGCAATACACCAAAAGTGGCTTACCTTACATCTGAGAACATTAACTCCCATTGCTTTGTATAGGAGGTGAAAAATGGATATGTTTGCGCACTACTAAAACACTTAAAAATAAAAAGGGTTTCCTGACAGATCCTACTAATCTTAATGGAAATATTATTAATAGTATTTACAACTTTTCCATGCAAGTGTACTGTAAATATGTATTTATATCATGTCATGAAGAAATCATGCTTTTTATTCCACTGCAAACTGGAATTGTTTATAATACAATGTGTGAGCCCAGTTGCTGACAAGGTCAGAAGTCCAAAGTGATGATTCACCAGAGAAAGTTTGCAGGGGTACAAAACTTTTATGCAATCACTCTTTCCTGGCAAGACAGCAATCAAAAATCAATATCCATCAGTGATCAAAGTTTGAGGCTCAAGCAAACAAAATGTTTTATTTAATCTTTTTTTTTTCAGGAGAGCTACAAGCATTTGGCGAGAGTTGGGCTTTGAGTCAATCACTCCTTTCACATAGACACAAGCCTTTCCAAATCCCATCAACAGAAGAAAAAAAATACTTAAGAAAGGCAAAATCCCAAACTCAAAAGGGAGTAACAAACAGAGAGAATAACACAAAAACCCCATGTAAGCCTTGTTAAATCTCTCTGTAACATCCCAGACATTATGCTGCTAGACTATGATATGTCCTTTGGGAAGGGGGGTGGGGGAGCAATGAGACAGGGGAAGGTGGGATGATGGTGCACAGGGTTTTACAGTAAGGAATATCCTTCCCCCATCCCACCGCCTTCTGGCTGTAATTCGGCAGGGGTCTTTCCTGAGCCTGTTGTTTCATAATTACTGTTGTAACACTGCATACTGATGCCCACTGACACCACTGACACTCAGAGCAGACAGGAAGTGAGAATGAGGGGACAAGAACAAATAGAACATTGTGTGCATATGGGTTAACAGGTGATGAGAAATTAGCTTAAAAATTATCTGGCCATCCCGTCATAGGATCCTTTTATTTTGTAATTTTTTTAAAACACTTTTACCTACTTTGAATTCTTTGCATAAAAACATGACACACCACTGAAGGCATAGTTTCTTCCTAGACAGTTGGGGTCCAGGGATTGGGTCACTGACCCCACAGTTAGGAGATGACCTGCTCTACCCCTTGAGCCATGGCTTCACCCAATTTTATTTTTTAAAGTGTGTATGTGTATGCATACTTAAGCATGCATGCCCATGACTACTTGTGGCAGGGAGGATGAAAACAGAATTAGGAGCCTAATCCTTGCGTGGACTTAAGGCATCAGTGCAGGAGCAAATGAGAGCAAGCAAGGGGGGGTAAAAAGAAGAAGAAGAAAAAAAAAAAACGCTGTAAGTCTGCCTACAATTTTCTCATCATTTCATGCATCTGAAACAAAACTAATTTACTGCTTGTCATGCTTGGCTTGGCACACACAAACATAGAGCCAATATGCCACAGCGTGTCATCTACCGCTGCATCAAAGAGAGCAGTTTATGTATCAGACTCACAGCTCCATATGAATCATAGAAACCTGGGAGAAACACTTAATATGGTCTTATCAAAAGGAGCAGTCTGGCAAACACACTGATATGTTGGTGCCTTTCCGCATCTCACCGATTCCCATCTAAAACACCAACATCCCCTGCCACCTTCTCGCTTTGTATCCTGCCTCACAGGTCATTCCAATGTCACTGTCAGGATTTTTTTGCCCCACTCCACACACACACACACACACAGTTATGTGCTTGGCAGCTTAGAGTAAGGAATAAAGATATGGAAGCAGAGGGCTCGAGGCAGAAACAGTCAGAAAGAGAGAAGGATTGAGAAAAAAAAAGATGAAAGGAAGCAAGAGAGAAGGCTAGAGGGAGAAAATAAAAGTGGTGCAACTGTGATATAGTAGCATGTACATGTATTGAGACCCATTATAAAAGGCACATGACAGCTTAATAGGACTCTGGCTGCCGGGATGAAAAAAGTTCTCAACAGCAGGATATGCGCACACAAACATGTACAATTATATGCATCTTCTCCTCACGCGTTGCATACCTGATATGCTGAGTAAACTATTCAGCAGGTAACAAAGGTTCTTCTTAAATTGGACGCTGTAACACATATTGATTTCTGCCCATAGAATTCACAACACCTATTGTTTGGAGGTCCTCACTTCAGATCTCAGCTGTCATTGCTGTGGCAAACATCAGTGTTCAGCTCTGCAATGCATTTCCGAGGGGTTAATTGCATGCTTGTAAGCAATTATTCTCTTAATCTGGCATAGAATCTCCTCCTCAATATTCAAATTATATGGGAACCATCAAGCTGTCAATCAGTTAATAGCATCTTTGTAATGAAGAGTCAACTACGTCGTGATAGACTTTGAATCCTACACAGCAAATCAACTTTGAAGCCTGCTCTGAGGCCAAGTCCACACAGACAAGATAACAGACAAAGGTTGTATTTGGCAAGTAATGGTCTTTGGCACCTGTTATTGAATAAATACTATTCAGCTCCAGGTCTACCAACAATTTCTAAAGAACTGTAACTAAACAAAGAAATGTTATCACATTCCAACAACGCAATACTTTACACATTTTATTAGTACAAGTAAAAAAGGAAATAAATTAAGACAAAAATATACATCCTATTTTTTATCCCTGAAGCCCCTGTCAAAGAATCATGTGTTTGACTCTACTAAAATATGGGAAACAGATTATGATGGGAAGAACAGTTGGTGACACGGAAATAGAATTTCCAATCGTCTCTGTGGTGTTTGGTGGCATTAAAGAGGAGGGGGGTCTAAATGGAACACTGGCCTGTGTCTGGTAGTCCTGTCACAGCCCAGAGGGGTGGAAGTGTGTGTGTGTGTGTGTGTGTGTGTGTTTATGTGTGTGAGTGTGTGCGTGAGAGAGAGAGAGAAAGAGAGAGAGAGAGAGAGAGACCAACAGAAAGAGAATGAGAACAGACAGAGAGCTCCATTCAGGTCCAATCCACAGACACATCATTCAGTCTAACATGATGATACATCTGTGACCAGAGTATTCATATTGGACCTCGCCAGGCCAGTCACAGATGCATCATTCACACCCACTCAGACACACAAACACACTGCGTGAGTTTTTCCTACACAGCTACCAAGCATTTGTGTCACTAAGGAGACACGTTCTAACATTCCCCACTCATATTCATTCACACTTTCACCCTTGACATGAACACATTGCAAAGATTTTCTTTAGAGCTTACTTTTGTAAGTGCACCGCCCCTAAATGTAAAGAATGTCTTCACTGCCAAGGTTGGAGTAAGAGTTTATCCATTAGCGAGCCATAATATTGACAAGGCCGTGCTCTCCCGGTCCAAACTATAGCCTTGTAGCCGTAACATTGGCTGACAGACAGGGGGTAGTATGTCAATATGAGGTGCTTACAGGCTGATAAAGGCTGCTGTTTCAATTCATAGGCAGGGCTTGATGGACAGCACACAGGGAAAGAGAGAGGAAAGGAGAGAGGGAATGGGAAGAACTAAGTGGCTGTTCAGCCTTTAAGAGCTTTAGAACTGAGCCAGAATTTGGTGAGAGGACAAGGAGCCAAGGCATACATGAGATAGGGTTATCAAAATGCTCAGGAACAAAGTGTTTTTTCCCTTGAGACACTGACGGCAGTGGAACACACACATTGAAAAGACAAGCACACTGATCTGAACATTTGGAAAAGGGCTGAAATACACAGTAAAACTGTAAAATACCACAAACACAACGACACACACAAGCTTGCCTTCCAGACACAGGGACACAGACATGCAGAGGAATTTCGACACAGTAAACACACTCTGCCCTACAGATGAACCACTTTCTTTTACCTCACTATCAGTGAAACAGAGATCACATATCAACCAGCAGTATCTAATGTTTGTTTTCAGCTGCCCTAAAAAACCCATCAGAGTGAATTTGATGCCAACAGATTCTCTCAATGCAAAAAGTATAAAATCCACAATAGCACAATGTCTTTTTTTTTACAACCCCAAAAACAGGATCTGGAAATGCTGTAAAACATTCTCAATTGAAAATTATCTTGTATCTTAAAAAAAGTAATATGCCTTTTCATTTTAAACAAACACTACTTATTTTGATTAATTATCAAAAAAAATAGTAAATATACCCCAATAAACTAAATTTTAAAAAAAGCTGTCAGTGAAAACCTTAGATATGGGATCAATCCAACCACTGCACCAGCCTGTGAAGCCACACTGCCCCTCATGGATTTTCCAGCATATAGCCTCGCTCCTTCATTCACACTTTGTTGAGTGTGTGTTATACAAAAGCATAAGCCTTTCCTTGAGATCATTAAAAACACAACAGAATGTGATTCAGCACCGGTGAGGCATTTCAGTAAACACAATAAAACAATGTTGTACATTAGATATAGGGTGACATCAAACAGGCATTGCAAGAGCCATGCTGAATTGATGCATTGAGTCTAGAGAGCAGGTGGATGGAGCGAGGGAGAAACCGGCAGAGGGGCTCAGAGTACTCAGTGTGACTGCTGTACTGGAGATCTGCGTTTTGCATAGGCTGGAGCAGCTGCTTTCTGTGCATTAAACCCGAGAGAGGCCAGAAACGGGGAGTGATGTAGAGAGGCGAAGAAGAAAGTGTGAAAATCATCTATTCTTAGCTAAAGCAGACCTTTAGTTTTGTTTTTTTTTAAGTGTTCACCGTTACTGTATACCCCTTGCCTAAATGTCTACAATCAGCTCACCGCCCAACAAACCAACCCCTTTGATTTCTAGGAACTGACCCGCAAATAAACTGCACAGGAATAAAGGCAAAACAAGTGTGCTGATACAGTAAGAAACAGTTTACAGAATCAAATGCATCATTTTAAAACAAAATTTAGCATCTTGACCTATATGTACAGACAACTTGTCTCCCATTGCTTATCACTGTGGTGCAGACAGAAGGGGGGTGATCTATAAATGTTGACTATCCAAGGATGTGTAGCCTAATTGTTGAAGTTACCAATTGTCAAGTTTGGCAGTGCAAAATATCTATAACCTTGAATTGTTAAAATTAGCTCAGTATGTCACTCAATGTTCTGTCAACATTTACAGGATACCTCAAGTCACTAAAATTCATAGGTGCACACAAACACAAAAATTCTGAAAGTCTATTCAGTAACAAGTTTTAAAAAAAAACGCGTTTGACCTTAAATTCCATCCATCGTGACGCTAGATGAAGTTACAATAAAATTCCCACAGTTTACATAAGGTGACATTAAACTTAGTGTGTGTGTGTGTGTGTGTCAACGCACACCACAAAGACACAGACCCTGTAGAGACATTGCATGAGTATCCCTAAAGTCAAGCCATCCTGAGGCGCTCCGTCTGAGCCGCATCGTTCATGTCCAGCAGCTCTTAGAACAGACCGCCACTGCGATCCGGTACCGGGGTAAATTTACAACGGGCAACACGAGTTCCTACGAATTACACGGCACCAGACACTCTGAAAACAAGCGCAGCTAAAGTGCAAGTTCTAAAAAATATACTGGCTACAGGATGATGTCAAAAGCTAGAAATACGAGGAAATAATTCATCCGGACAGTGTAGCTTTTAAAGCCCAAGATGCGCACCCGCTTGGAAAGGTTCTGTGTAATATCATGCTTGAATAGTTTCGGACTACATACAGTGATTCCAGATCAGATGCAGGACATGCTCCAGAACGGCACGGATTAAAGAACTTCCTAAACACAACCCCGCCGGGTTTATTATTGCTGTGCGCAACGTTCTTCTATCAACGTTTACATGTTGAAATGATGGGGGAACCAGTTTACGAGCGTCTTCCCAGAACCATGTGCCGTGGAATATCAGATCTGTCTTGTCAATTTAGACGCTTTCGAGCCGAAGCACGACTTCAATAACAACTGCAATCCTGGAGGCAACACGCCACTAAACGCTGGCCGTAAGCATTGGGTTGATCCTTGAAGGCAATGCGTAAATCCGACGCGGAAACCCCGACAGATCTTTACAGTTTTTAACCTTCAGAGTTTAACGCTGCGAGAGAGGCAAGCACGATTTGGGCATGCGGCTCTCTCCGACTCACACTGGATGAAGGGCATGAATGAAGCGCCAGGCTGAAGGAGTCCAGTGTAACTTGACAAATAGCGGGTCATTCACTCGTTCTGCTGCTCTCCTCCGGATATCTTAAAGATCCAAACGGACAGGTTCGGAATGAAACCCGCCCAGTCGTCGGAGCGAGCCGAGCGGTCTTGGCGCATTTAGAACAGGTGCAACACGCCTCCCATCACCTGGATGGTGCAGTGACAACCTCACCCAAATCCCGTGTGAAATGGCACCGAAGCTCACTAAATATCGTCCCTGTTCTGGTAACTAACGCTGTGACAAGCCTCTTTCCTTACCTGTAATCTATGCAGATATCACTTCACAGCCGCATCGACACTGCGGATAAGGAGGAAGTCCAGAGCAATCCCCAACTCCGTTCAGTGTCCCCAAAAATCAGAAATGCTCAGACCAGTGTTATATCCTGATCAAACGGCGTGTCCACTTTAAATCCCCGATACAGGTACAGCTGGAAGGCGATTCCTGCACGGGAAAAAGAAATAGCAGCAGACTCCGGCAGCATCCCCGATCAGCAGGACCCTTCTACGCCGCTCTGAACACTCTGAGACCCCGGAGCTGCACCTCCCATCTCCCGGCGAGGACGCACTTGGTATGCCGCTGGAAAAGCCGCTGCGCCGTATGGGATACCGCAGGAGGCTGTGCTTGTGTGCGTGTGTGTGCGTGTGTGTGTGAGTGTGTGTGTATGTGTGTGTGCGTGTATAGATGTGACTCAGTGTGGTGCTCCAGCTCGACTGAGGTGCTGAGGGTGCTGCAGCGGAGTGCGAAAGAGCGAGAGACAGAGAGGCAGAGGGAGAGAGAGAGAGAGAGCGAGAGCGGAAGGGACAGAGGGAGAGAGGCGCGCTCGCTGCCTCAGAGTTTCCAGCTTCGCAGCGGATCTCGAAGCTCGGGAGGGACGGGATAGATTGCTGCAAAACGCGACTGTTTTCACCAAGGATCCGGAATCGCCCGCAGTAACATCACGGATCTGGAGGGGAGGGGGGGGGCTGCGCTTTGGCTGGGCTACATTTAAGTCCCTGGCAACTAACCTACAGGGGCTTCATGCGCATTGATAAGCTCTGCACAAACCAGTGTCCATCTCAACAACACAATCACGTTTATGATTTCGTATAATTTTAGCACCAGCGACAAAACACCAGCCGAAGTGAGGCAAGTCCTCTGTGTCCGTTGCAGTTTCATGCGTTCTGAGGTCCGCAAATTCAAACGACTGCAGATCGCTTAAACAATTACAATTTAAAAGTTGATTAATATATTTATCAATTCCACGCGTATTTGCCACATACGAACACAAGGACAGACTCTGACAGAACATGAGATTAAACTCGGCTTATGGTTCCCGCAGCCAGGCAAAGGTTTATGTAATGCATTCATCCCATTAAGAACAGGATTTGGCAACGCCAAAGGGGGAATAGGAGTAAATTTGCACAAATACGCTACAATACCGAGGTGAAATGATCAGATCATCAGATTTGAATATCTAATCGCAGGATCATTTAAAGACAGAGATTAGGCAAAGCAGCAACATAATTACGACACTTGCATGGTTGTAGGGCATTAGTGTCTGCATTTTTGTTCTTTGATGATCTTTTAATAAGCTCGAACAATGTAGGGCTCACCCATACATTAGGCATTTCATAGTCAAAGTCTAATTATGTAATCGTGTTTTTAATCCAAGTGGGATAGGCACTCCGAGGGTCTACTTAAAGCTTTCTCATAGTTTCATGCAAAGTCAATTAAAAAAAAATCCATCACGATCAATCAAAACAATCACGCTGAGGTTTTCCTCCACTTTCATCGCATGACATAAGTTTCTAAACGAGTCCAATGGTCCCCAGTGTTAGTCTGTTAACAGGAAGTGGGTTTGGAAAATATGCAACTTGCTCAATAATATAATGCGAACGATATGAGGGGAGAAAAAAACGACCGATCACGTTTCTTTGGGGAATGGAGTGGAAGTTCTTTCCTTTCAGGAGGGAATCTGTGCCTGCCGCACCACGCTCTCCCTCCCCTCCCTCCCCTCCCCTCCCCTCCCTGCTGTCACTTCCAGAGGGGCTTTGAAAGCCTGCATCAGAGCCCCATCTACAGGCCAAAGGAACAGCCGCGGACAGACTGACTCTCACACACACACACTCTGCTCCACGACCACACACACAGAGTTTCACAGGGACTTTGACGCACACGACGTCACAGGAAAGTCAACAGTGCTACTTGCTAATGCTGCAGTGCTCGTTTCCCACGTAGGGAATGTGGGACAAATATTAGAAAGTGCAAATATTAATCTTCCAAATTTCCAACAGCACCAGTCAAACGGCGAATACAGGAAACTGGGCGAATTAAGTGCTACACTTGGCCAAAATGGCGCTAAGTGGGCTAACAGGTGTGCTAATGTGTTAGCCACAAAAATAACCTGAAAACCCACGTTAACATTTTTTTTTGAAAACTTACTCACCTTAAATATCATCCAACGCGGCCCAAAAGACGAGCAAATTATGCCATTGGCGTTCATCTTTCACTGTGCTTTCAACTCAACGTATGAAAAGCAAATTATCAATCGGGGGAAAAAATTGTGGACGGAAGAAAAAAAAAGCGTGAAGACGCTCGTTTGTCACGTGACGTCATCTCGCCCACCTGCGTTTCGTTGCGGCTTGAAGTTACTGCAAAGGAAATATGGCACGAAAAGGAAAAATGATCAAAATGCTATCCGCGGCCAGGTAGCATAATTAAAGCTGGAGTTAAGTTTTGCATATTGATAATTTATGCTGATATTTTTTTCATGCTCTATACAGCATCACCCATTGTGCACCTTGCTTGGAGAACTTTGTTGAAGATGTGATGGTCAAAGGTCAAAGACTCTTAATACTGTGAATGTTTATTTGGCATCTGGAACCTTTGGGATCTCCACTAGGATTTAAAGTGTTGGTCTGTCATCAGAAACACTGGACCGGACTAGATGACTTTCCAAAGATGGAACCATTCAAGGGACCAGAGGAGGTCACAAGGAAATGATTTTGGAGATGTTTAAAATTCTGTACAAAGAATGGGCTAAGATTGCCTTTAGTAAACAAATACAGACGTAAAACCAAACAAAGCGTTTTGGTGTCACCTCTGAGGAAGACTGGCCCCTTGTAAATCAATTCAGACAATATATCCACAATAGGTGTGTGTTCGATGGTGGCCTCTATTTACCAAAACCTCTTTGACAGTCCATTGATTTCAGTCTGTGTCAGATGTTTGTTCATTTATTATACTTTGGTTCTTCTGACAGACTGAGTGGATGACTTGGAGTCATTTGAAGGATAAAAATGCATAAATATCAACAAAGCTATTGGCTTCAATTAATTATTCAATACAAGCACAGCTAAATCAACAGTCTGTGGATCCCAATATCAGATAGGTTTCAAAGCGCAGCAAATCAATACTGGGGCAATCTAGACTGACAATAGTAATTTCATAAAGGGTCAGGATCGTGTGACCTTATGAAATTAATGTTAAGGTCATGGGTACAATTGTAGATCAAACATGCCTGGGCCTCATGATAATGGGTCTCTATAATTATTTTTAATCATAGGAGAAATATCATATCTGGGTGCTGCATGAGCATATATTAAGTCGGTTTAGAGACACGTATTTGTCTTTAAGGATTAAACACACAATCTGTTACACTTTATTTTTTGTTAAACATACATTTATTATTATTTAATTATATTTTTAATCATTAACATGCACAAAGTGTACAAAGACACGCCTGACAGACAACCCACAGAGACATTCACACCATTCAAAGCAGCCACCAGTTATTCTTTACAAAGGCATGGCTTTTAAAAATATTTGAATGTCCATTACTCTCTCACTGTAAAAGCAACTTGCAATAATGCTGGCATTGTCAGCTTGTAAGCAAAATTAATATCAGAATTTGTTCATATTCATTTGTTTGAAGAGTTAAAGGACAACTTTGCGATGTTGAACTTTGTTTCTCTGTAGTACATGTACATAAATGCCATTAAATTTCCCTATATCAAAATATATCTCTACTTTTCTATGAAAAATTCCTCTAGATGACATCACTTGGAGTAAACTTCTTTTCAGTTTATGTCATCCCGTTGTTCGTACAGAGTTTGTAATAATGGTCAACCAGCTTTTCCACAGCTCCTACAGAAGATGTTACCTGAAATCCTAATGATGACTATAATAATAATATATAATATAAGGAATTCAAGAAAAATTTTAAAGCATTAATGTAAATTTACACCCAAACTAAAGTCATAGAGAGCAAGTTGAAAATTGATGAAGTCGCTCTTTATTACTAAACAAGGTGTATTTGATTTGTAATTTGTTTTCAACAGAATTCCATAAATTTTTTGGCTTTGAGTCCACTATTGGTTAAACAGGAATGACCTGACATAAATAAGGTTTGTTGCTTCTTGGTGATTTTCTTAAACCCAAACACTACTTTTATTTCTTGTACTGTAATGGCTATAAAAAGTTTCATTCGTATCAAATTGATCATTGATTTGCAAGAAAGAGAAATATTTTGGAAGTCATCAGAAGTAGTAATTTAATTTTCTAAATATACAAATCAACAACTCTGAATCACTTTGTTGGAACTATATGAAGCTACGTGAGTCTTGTGACCTGTGGTTGACTTTGACCCCTCACTGTCGCAGCTCTTCTGTCTCTACCGCTGTGATAATACTCGCCTGCTGGGCCAATTATAACAATTTACATATTTATAACATATGCTCCATATGACAGTATTCAGATTTGCATCGTTGGAGCATTTTAAAAACGTACTGGTTTAAAAGTTTAATAGTTAACTTTTGTTTGTCATTTCTGGCATGTCTCTGCTGAATCTGAGCTGGTAGATCCAGTTCTGATGATCATTCTGATTGTGCTGTGTGAAAGCCTGTGTCTGTGCTGGCAGAGGAGAAGAGCATGCTAACTCAGTGCTTAGCTCTTTATTAAAATGCACTGACCAATCTGACTTCCCCATTTGTCTTGCAAATGAGATGATGACTTATGGAGGCAATCTGAATAGCTCTGATGAAGCCTCCTTTTTAATGCAGTCAGATGGGCTGGAGGGAGGTTTGCATGTGCACCTCTATGTTCGTGTGGACCCTGTTGCCACCTGGCACAGTGTTATTTCCGCCGCCGTCCTCATCTCACCACAAACTGTGTGTGTGTGTGTGTGTGTGTGTGTGTGTGTGTGTGTGTGCGTGTTCCTGCATTGCATCCTTGTGTCCTTTTGAATTAACTCAGCGAACCCCTTTAAACACAGCTGTACATGGTTAATCTTAAGCCTATAGGGATAGAGAGGTCACCCCGCAGTGGTACAGTGATCCCAGGGGTCTTCCCCTTTCCCCCTGCAAGCCCCAATACACTCGCCATGCACACACACTGTGTCACCTACATCCTAGACAGTCATCACGCATCTGTTACAGTATATCCCAAGTTGCCAAGTCAAGCATATGAAGGCTGTATATATATCCACCTTATGGTCAATTTACAAGTCATTTCTATCCCAGAGATGATAATATTTATGAGATGCCAGCAGTGATGCCAGATTTAGTGTGTCCATCTTCATAAGCATCTGCCTATTCCCCTCACTCTCTCAAAGGCTTATTTCTTCCTGGTTTCAGTCACACACAAACTCTAGATATGTCAGGCTCATCCATTAAATCAGCTTTTTGTAGAATATCTATTAGTGTGTCACTGAGCTAATGAAGTTTTATGTTCTGTATGGACGCAATGAATGACACCCTGATATCCCATTGATTTGGATTGTAAATAGGTTTTCAGTTTTCTGCCTGTATCATGAGCTAGCAGATAGTAAATTATATTGTAAGTGACATTTCTCTATATGTGTGTATGCACGGGCCATTACATGGGGGTGGCTGGACAGCGCTGAATATGTCACTTAGTCATATAATTAGTTAGTTTGCATATTGATGACTTACTGCTTTTCGCGTGAATGTGTGCACTTGTGTTTCAGCTCTTATTCCATCCTGTCGTGTGTGTGTTTATTCATCCATACATCATCTCCATCAGCCTCCCCATCAGGCTAGCAGCTGTCTGTCTGTCCGTCTGTCCATAAATCTGTGTGCTCCCGGGCCAGGTGAGTCAATGTTTTGCCAGCTATTTCTCCAGAGATCCAAGCTCACGTCCATGGAGATAGAGACCAAGCGACCCCCACTGTGCCTCTTTCTGTCCCCCCTCAGGACAAAAACTCTTCCTCTGGGATTGGACTTGCAGATGGTCAGAAGGCCGGAGATCATTGGGACACATAATATATATGCAAAGCCTCACAGCAACAAAAAAATTGAAATGATAAAATCCATCCATTTAAATCCTCATCATCACAGATTTAAACCAATCAACATTCACATTTCCATTAATTCTTTTTTTTAAATGTTTGTTTTAGTTTACTCATCGTAACCATACACTAGACATAATTTATAGTTCACAACAACAAGGAGAGCCTAATAACAGATAATTTTTCTATCCCTGACTGTATTTCAGTTATCATGCACAAAAATATCTTTGAATGCAATAATCAAATTTCAACGATCCTATCTGGTAATAGGTTTGCTATCTGTATAGTCATTTCAGGTTCTCATTCTCCCTCCCTTCCCTCTTTCTTCAAGAGCCATGGCAACCAAGCCTGCCTCAAAAAACTGATGCACAAATGTCATGACTGATTTGCGTCAATTCATGTGCTTCATGCCTACTTGATGGACTACGAGGGTTGGTTCTGAACCTGCACACAAGGAAACACCTAGTCAGCAAAGGCAGACGGCATTTGTTATTCAATTTTTCATGTCAGTGTAAGTTTTTATTTTCACTTGCTGAAAATAATATCTGCTAAAATGCTGGAACCACCTCTGTAACACTTTGCTTTGCTTTGTGCTGGTATCGTGGGGCTTTCTATGTGTAAAAAGAACACTAGAGGAGGGGGAGGTGGAAAATAATGAGAAACTGCAATGTGTGTGTGATGTTATTAGACTGATCAGGCAGCCAGAGAGTTTCCCTCTTATTATTTGACTCTGCTGCAGATTCAGCAGGCACAAATGACCACACAGTTGCCACCATCGGGGCCATGCAGACTCATCAGGGCTGGACAAACCACGGAAACTACAGGGTTGTGGCCACAGGTGCTCAATAACATCCCATTGCCTCCATGCCAGCCTACAATCGGCTTGATGTGTCCTGCTCTCAAATGATTTTTGCCACCAACACAATGATAATAGTGTTTTTGTCACAAGGCAATGCAGACTCATAAGGACCAAACCGCAGTGTCCAGTCTGAGAAAGCACTTGTTTTTCTACTCATCCATGCTCTCTCTGTCTTTTTGTTACACACACGCACACACACAAACACACTGGATGGTTCTGGGAATCCATTGCTGTGGTCTGTGGATCTGATATTCCCACAGTATCTTTCACCAACTTCACCAGGAGCTTTCAGCACAATATTGGCTGGCACCGTTCCACAAAACACACCATCATTATTCCTCCTTTTACTTCCTTTTTGGAATTCATCCATTAGCCAACTTTACGCGAATGCTCATAGAGTATCTGCTTTCCATAATAGCTTTGTTTTCTGAGTCCATGCCTTCAAATATTCTCGTCTTGTTATATTCCCATCTGCTCAAATTCTTGGCTGATAAAGAAGTATTTCCAATGAAGTTTCTGTGCACGTAGTGAATTTATTTCGGGTTCTGTGACCTGTGATAAAACCACCTATCCAAAGGCAGATATAGCCATCTGTGCAAACTACAGTCACCATTCCCAAACACCGGTGACTTAAACTCATTTTGACATGTGTCTGAATACATCATGTTGAATATTCAAAGACAGCAACATTTTCAAAGGCAAATGACAAGCCAAACAAATCACAAACACAGAATTTGCTGCTTTCAAACACATGAACTGAGTAACTGAAGGATTAATCCTCTTGTCCTACAACCCCTCTATCCTCAGGTCCCCGTTCCAACTTCTCCACTAGTTAAAAATGCCATGTATGTAAAGCTGCCTTCACTAAACATAGCTGAAAATGCATAAACATTTCATTTTTCTCTGTGGCATTTAAATCCCAATCTTTCAAAGCTCATACATGATGATATGTGATTGTAATACAATGATGAGGGAGGAATATGGAGGCAAAACATTACATTAACTACAAATGTTATTTTCGCTGTTAATTGATTGAACATGGAGGGAACACATTTACATTTTAAATTGATCAGTCTTCCAAGTCTGATGGAAAAGCTGTAAATGGTACAATTATGCATGCATGAATACATGTCATAAACACACTGTGTCACTGCACTCTGCCAGGAACCGCTGCATGTGTTACCATGCGCAATGAGTGACATACTACATCGTATTCATTTAGCTCGGAGGGTTTGACAGAGGGACCGCTGTGCTTTGTTAACAGCCAATAGCTGAGAATGGTCGGGCATGTTTGATGAAACATTACAATAATGTCGGTGTGTTTGCTCCAAAGCAAGAAATATATACATGAAGACGGAACAAAACACAAAAGCCGAGTGAGAGAATATAATAAAATGCATCAAAACAGCACGCTCTGGCCTGTTTGTCTAACAATATGCAGGAGAGTATTCTTATTAAACATTTCAAAGGATGCCCAAGATGCGAGATGCCTTGTTTGCAGTCACAGTCACTGAAGAATTCCCTTTTCATGCATTTGTCCTGGATCTACCCTGCTTTTGATAATCCTTCAATGAATCTTTTGTACAGTAGTTGTAGTAATACCTTATAATCCCACTCTGCACTGGCTGTGATGTTTCAATGCTAAAAAAAAAAAAAGACATTTAGGAAAAAAAGTACTGTAGTACTACGCATACAAGCTTTTGCGCCAGGGAGGAAAGTCCAATGTGATCAAGTTGTAATAACATTCCAGTAGGAACAAACAGTGCAGCTCTCACTGCCTTAGCAAATCACTGCTTTTAAATTCCAACGGTTGAAAAGAAATTCCTATAGCTATGTAACATGTGAGGTGAGAAGAACAGCAACGAAAGCCTTATTTTAGTCTGCGCTCGTGCCACAAATAAAGGGGTTAGCAAATGCGTCTGTTGCATCTTTCAACACTGAGGGAATTATGTACTGTAACCTAGGTTAAAATAGTGCGGTTCAGTCACAGGCACCTGATGACATTCAGCGAAAAATACAGGCACATATTTGATACACCTACACAGAAAAGAGACATGCATACAAACATGTCCACACACACACACACACACATCCTTGGTATCGAATGGAAATGTCATCAATTTACAATGGAGAGCAGTCACACTTGAATGTTACACAGAGCTGTGCAGGGCTACAGTTGCGGATAAATCCATGTAAATGCAGTTTAACCAGCTCTCACATTCTGAAAGAGCATCGCAGCAACACATGCCGAGCTTTGCCGCATACTTTACACCTGTTCCCCCGTGCAGCTTAGCTGATCTGCTGTGGGTTTCTTTTGCAAATATATGATTTTGGTAATTAATTGATCAGTTGATGATTAATTACCCACTGTACTTTATACTGTGGACACAGAACATATATCATCAAATATGTGCTGAACGGGAATGAAAACAAGAGATGTTTGCAGGAGCTGATTCCACAGAGAATGTCAGCCATTGCACAAGGGAAGATTTTTTTAAAATTTAGATAAACTAGAGATGAATTACTGCTATGGTTGATATTTTAAAGGCATGATTTCTAATCCAAGTAGTGTAGAACAAAATTCAAATAATAAAGCTGAAGTCTCCTCTTAAAATGATTGGCAGGCATTTTAATTTGGTGACTTACTGTACCCTAAGCAAGCGCCACATTTCAATAATTAATAGTCCCTGATGCTTTTGAACAGTTGTTTACATCAGAAATATTTGCAGTAAAATTAGCAGCAATTTGAGTTTATGATCAGTTAATAGCACAAACAAAATGCAGATTTTCCCTTTATAAGTCAGATAGCTCAATCATCATTTGATCGCACTTCTATATGTGGGGCTTTAAGATACAATAACACAATGCTGAATGTGTTATTTTTAAATTTTGTCACCAATAAAGAACATATCAATCATGTTTAGTTTGAAGATTGATTTCTAAGAAGCTTAAGCGACTGTTGGGTCAGTCACAGGTACCTGAGATAAGGCACATTGCAGCTGCAGTGGAAATGTTCCGGTGAGAGTTGTTTCTCTTTCACTAACACTTCAACAGTCCACAGCGAACACGCTAGTCCTGACATCAGAATGTGACTGTATTCGCATAAACACGCATGCACACAAACGCACAAAAGAAGAAGTGAACGAGGGAGAAGACTTCAGCGAGCTGACAAGCTGAAGATTAATCCATCTTCCCCAACCCCAGTCAATCCTTCTCCCTCCCTCCTCCCATTTCTCCTTCCAGCCTCATTGTTTTCAATAAAGTGTCAAGACTGGCCATTTTATAATCACATTTGTGAGTTGGGATCTGGGATTCAGATGCAATCAATGTCTATTAGAATCACAGGGTTATTGATTGAAAGAGGAGAGATGGTGTGAGCGATCTCTCCCATTTTCATCCTCGCTCTCTCCCTCACACATACTGTCCACATATTTACATACCGTAAAAGCTATAATAGCACTTTGTTGGGTTTCGTGTATTTCTGGAAAGATGCTTTTTGACATGCTCATGTTGGATCCCTGTGAAACTAAATCCAAGAAATGATTCTGACGGAGAGACGGTGTCACTAGCACTTGAACTCCAGTTTTTATTTACTCTTGGTGCTGCAAGTTCGAGAAGATGTGTGTAAAGGAAAGGCTTACAAAAAGTGTGCACCTGCGTATTTGTGCACCAAGGTGAAACACTGAATGCAGAAAAAAAGAATAGAAAGCAATAAAAGTGCACAGAGGTGCTACGTTTCCTGCTCATCCATGTATTCCTCTGTGTGTGTGTGTGTGTGTGTGTGTTACACACTCTGCATACGGCAGAGTATGTCAGCCAAGGTCTGTGCAGTGTTTCCACAAGGTGACATTTAGGAGACAGTTTCACACACTGACGATGTGGCTCCTATAAGTGCTGTTCATCATCTGCCCCTGAAAATGTTGGCCAGCCTTACAGAGTCTATATATCAGGATACCAACGAATGTCTGTGTGTGTGTGTGAGGGAAATAGACAGGGAATGTCTTGTCTATATCTCCCATTTCTATAGGGTTGCACAGTAGATTATTTTCTTATTATTACTATGCACACAGATATTTTAAGATACAAACCTTTGTTCTAATTTGATTATGTCCAGCTTTTAAATGAAACCTATTCAAAGTGTTTATATCGTTTTTTGATAGTTGTGATGGTATATTTCTATTATATTTATATATTACCATACCCCCAGTGCACACAAATGAACTTTGCCAATCGTGCCTAAGTCCAGCTCCACCAATTAGCTAAACATGTAAATATAAAAAAAAAAAAAAAAGACCAATAACATCTGTTATCGTACACAGATATGGAGCAATGATTTTCAGTAAGTCATTTTTGTTCGCCTTTGTTCTCTTTTCAGCCAAAGCTAAGGTTCAGTGTATTTTGTCAAAGGCTTTCAGCCTTAGTCAGACATATTAAACGGTTTCAGAGCTGATTTCATAGAAACTTTAGTGACTTTACTTTTAAACTATGGACCTTGATTGAGGCCCACTAGGTTAAATAGTGGGTCAACTCCTGGTCACATGTCAGTTTCCCCAGGCAAGACATGCAACCGTGAATAATGTCCCCACGGGAATTAACAAATGAATAAAACATAATCTCTTTTTAAAAGGTTCTTTTGAGGTTGAGACAAAATTTTTATATTAAAGTTAGAAAAAAGATTTGGGGTAGGGTTAAAAAAAAGTGTGGGGGGTATATTATGTCACGTGTAGAGGTAGAAAAATGTGTGTACTTCTGTTTGTGTGCTAACCAGCCTCAAGTCCCAGGACTGCTCATTAAGTGTCCTTCCATAAAAGTACAAGGAGAGCAGGACGCTGTGCTGCAGTCTGCACACAGGAACCAGTGTTTGCATATGTGAGAGAGACACACACACACACACACACACACACGTCCAAACCAGAGCTACAAAAACACTGACTGGTGGACACCGTGGCCAAAACACAAACACACATAAAACTTGCAAGCCCAACGTGGATTTATGTTCCCCTGCAGCTCAAGGAGACAAGCCTCGGGAAAGGGGACAAATTCATCCAACGAAGAGGAACACGCATTGTTCAGAATGATACACACAAACACACACTCGGAGATCACACACTCAGACAAGAAAACACACTCAACCTTAACAGGAAATGGTTTATCGACTGTGTAGTGTTTAAAGCTGACGTCTGCGTGCGTGCCTGCGTGCGTGCGTGTGTGCGAGAGACGCTGTTGATTTAGTCACTGCACACTACTGTGCACTGTCTCCTTAATGGAATAATTAGGTCTTAGACTTCTATTGACTTGTGCACACATGTAAACACACACATGCACGCACGCACACACACACACACACACACACACACACACACAAACTCCTCTTGGTGAATGCTGATAGACTGAGAAACCAGTGGACAGTGATAAGAAAACCTTGGATCTGTGTCATTTGAATGGAAATGAACCATACAATTATGTTTGGTTACTGTCTCGGGGTGAAATGTGCGTATTTCCACAAAATGGGATTTGTGGAAAAGATTTCGGAGAGAGCTGAGGACAACAAGATTTTAATGAGCACGTGTTTGATTTGGGAATTGAAAACTGTGAGGCCTTTTCTTCATGTTGGTTTATTTATCCTGATTATATTCATATGTGTGCGTTTCTTCCTCTCTTCTATCCATTTTGTTCTTCTTGCTGTTCTGTCATTGTTTCCCTCTCTCTGCCACGCGTTGTTTTTCTTTTGTCTAACCTTCATTCTTAATTCAATATTTCTAAACAAAGAGAAGAAAATGAGATCCAAACAAAACTAGAGAGAGAGAAAGAGGGTAAATGAAGGAGAAATGACACAAATCTTTTGTGCGGCTCGCTTTCTCCGCCAATCTCCCGCTCGGTCGATGAACGAGAGAGCAGGGGGGAAAAATACAAACAAAAGGAAAATGGGTTGTGTTGCTCCATCTTTCCTCAGCCTCCTGACAACTCCACAGCGATCGATAATCAATCCCTAATCTCTCTCACCTCCGCTCTCTCCCTCTTTTGCGCCTTGCAGTCCGTTTCCATGTCACTTAGCTAAGCTAAGGTATTGGACCTGCAGCGAGGGCACGCAAACACGAGCATTGCAGGTGGACGCAAATGTTGCTTACGTGCTCACATTTCACACAAATCAAAGTACACAATAAATGACAATCAAATACATTTGACAAAAATCGCAAGTGAAATATAGCCTGAAAGACAAATGAAAACCATTTTCCCGTCTCCAGCGCTCTGTCCTTTTCTGCCCTAGAACTGATTGATGTTTAATTCAAATGTCTTTTAGGGAGGATATTAAAATGACACATTGTCACCTTTAAATCAAAATATGAATGTAATATTTAAAAAAGAAAATCTTGAGGAGACCTAAGTAGTGTCTCTACACCTGTATAAAGCCCAAGAGGAGACGTATTCTGCTGAATTATGTGCATTTTGGACAGGCCTCCCCGTCCCTAGTGGAAATTATGCCCTTACACACAGATTAAAGCTGCACACACAAGCTTCCTATGGCCTATAATGTCTGAAACCGTCTCCTCATGAGAACCTGAAGCCACACACACACACACGCACACACGTTCTATAAGGAGGGTGTGCCGCTCAGATGTAGAAGTAATAAATCTACCTCTCTGTTGATGTATTTTCACAGGTGGCTATTGCTTTAGGAAAAGCAGCGTTTATCCACAGGGACGTGATGAGGAAGAGAAGAAAAATGTGACAGATTCAAACTTTAAGGTAGAAGGGAAACAAAAAAAAAAACTAAACTAAAAACTAAATAAGAGGCAACAGAGACCTGCTTTCGCAACCGTATATTTCCCCACTGGCCTGCAATCAAACCTATTGTTTTTATTAATATTATTTAAGAGAGGCAAGTGCTAAAAGTATTTATTACAGCAAAAAAGACAAAAAAAAGACACAGTGGAAGTGGAAAAACCTTCACTTGTCACTCCTACTGTTCTACATCCACAGCTGAGTTCCAGTGGTGACAGAACATTAAACAAGAACACTGACACTTACAGGAAGCCACCTGCTGCGAGTGTATGTCTGTCTGTGTGTGTCTGTATGTAAGTGTGTGTCTCCTGCTGTGGTTATTAGGGATGAAGAGCTGTCCCGCTCAACACCTGTCCAGCTTCTGGCTGTGGCAAACACACATTGAATTGCTGGTGACAGCAATAAATAAGAAGAGAACACTAAGGACGTCCATATCTTGTCAGGTCAGGCTGAGGAAAGTGTGTGTATTGTGCCTTTATGTGCATTTACAAACATAATATTCTCTGAATTTTTTGTTCTTTTTCAACCTCTCTCTCTCTTTTATGGCTGTATATAGAGTTGTTTCATTCATGATGCCCCATTTTCGTGTTGCTGTTATTGCTGATGCACTTATTGAGCCTCTTGGCCAGGTCCAATCTCAAGGGACATCCTGGTAAAATGAAGGTTAAATAAAGACATATACAATTCTCTCAAGTTTTGACACACTGAGATCGTAGCTGCACACCTCCCTTCTTCATGCCGAAGAAAAGTTTGGCCAAACCAGACAAATATAAAGTGTTTTTTTCTAGGATAAGAATTGTCAAACGCTGGTGTTCACTTTCACTTATTAAATTCTAGTGAGAAAACACTACTAATAGTGAGATTGGGTGGCACGGCGGTGGAGTGATTAGCGTAGCCACTTCCCAGCTAGAAGGTCACTGTGCGTTTGCCCATAGGTGGGAATGTGCTGTCTGTCCAGGGGGGACCCCGCCTCTCGCCCAATGAGAGCTGGGATAGACTCCAGCTCTTCTTAACACCATGAACGGGAAAGGCAGTTACCAACAACGGATGGATGGAAAGACTTAGACTAAAACAAGTGTCCCCACAAAAACATAGCATAGGTGAGCATAAAAAAGCTTAAGTAATAATCATATTAATATGCTGACATTCCACGAACTGAAAACAGAACTAGAAGAACATTTCTTACTCTTTCATAGTTTCTTTTAAAAACTTTCTGTGTACTCAGTAGAGCAAAGTGAATTGCATCTTCAGCAACACTAAAGGCAACCGTCCTAAAATAACCTGATCTGTAAACAGTGACATATCACTGCTATTATAAAGTTTGACATTTCGGCATCTTTTTAATCTGTTGCTATGGGAAAGGGCGTCATTGTAGAAATAGCATGATCCGTTTATGCACTTTAACTCAGCTCCCGTGTATCTCTTGTGCTTTAGAAGCATCGAACAGTTCCAGTTCACATTTTGGGAAACCAAGGTTTTTTTAAGCCGCCGAAAAACTCCGTGTGTACACATGTTAAGACGACAAAACCCAACTGTCCCTGTGGGGTAATGGTTGGAAATCCTGCGAGAGTGGGCGGCAGCGGGACTGAGGCAAAAGTCCCACACAGTGCGCCGAAGCAATGACTAAAACATGAAAGAGACTACTTGGGATTGAAAATACGTCTGCACCTGCTTCCTCGTCTCACTCTTGAAGACAGAGACAGCGAGCGTTACACTGACAACAGCTTTTCAATTCCGCCTCCACAAGTGGTATGAAGTACGAGGAGGGTAGGCAGAAGTCACCACAAACTGTATTTGGTCCTTTTTGGGCTTTGTTCCACGGTCCCACATCTCCACTTGTTTTAAATTCCAAATGCAGGCACTTAAAACTCAAATCTTTTATTCATCGGTCTGATTGTGAAACATGTAGGCGGTTTGAAGTGCTTACGGTCACTTCCCAAACAGCATTTAGTGATTACAGAGCTGCCACAAAGAGTGGCTGCTTTCAGTCTGCTAGCATTATTCCATAAGTAATTCTTTTCTTTTTTCTTTTTTTTTGTCGTTGTTGCATATTTTTCTCTCCCACACACACACACGCACACACACACACACACCTTTGTGTATGTTTATCAGTAACGTCCAGCCCGACCGACCACATGCTGTTTGCACCTAGTATCTGATACAGCTATAGGAGCGCAGCTTCCTTTGTTGTCATAGCAACAATAATAATTACACGCCATTCAAGGTATGTGGAACCATCTGCTGTCGATAAAAACTGTGGTTGGGGAGGCTTGTTGGGTAATTTAAGTAGAATTAAAAAAAGTGAATGCAGAATCTCACACTCTGAACATATTAAATTGAGAGAATAACAATGAATGATTAATGGTTTTCATTAAAACACTGCACCACAATAATTTTTCCTCTGAGCATAAGATGTTTATTACCCCAAAGCACACGTCATTAGTATAAGCTGCTGGTATCTTAAACAGACATTTGGTGCTGCTGAACTAAAGTAATGAGGAGCTGCATCTGTGCAAATGCTGCTACACACTTCTGCACTTCTGGACAGGAAAAGACGCTCTCGTTCTCTGCGTCCTCTACAATATTCGCACAGGTATGACCCTTCTTGCCTTTGGCTCTGCGTGAGCGTGGCTCAGAAACAATTTAGGTCATAAAATGCCGGTCAGCCAGAGTGTGTGCTTCAGCCACGATATGGGGTGAAAGTGCTGAGCTGACACAAGCCAAGAAACATTCTTTAGTTTTATGAACCTGCTTCTATTATCTTCACTGCCACTTAAACACAATAAGCTCCCCTCATTGATAAGATATTGCTTGTCGTCCCCTCTGGTTGCCTACACACACACACACACACACACACACACACACACCCTGAGGGTTAACTTCCTCCAAAGACTGATAAGCCAAAGTCATTCACACAAAGCGTTAACGCAGCACAATGGCTGCTCCATCAAAATCAATAATGGCCCCAGGGCGAGTGTTGTGGTCATGTTTAAGAGCAACAGCAAAACACCAGCGGCAATAATAACCATGCTAATGAGCTCCACGGAAAGGTCAAGGCTAAACAAAAGAATTCCCCCTTATAAATATTTCAGTGTGATTAAAATTAGCAGTCCTAATTAAGCCGTCAGTCTTTGCCCCATAAAAGGGCCTTTGATTAGTCAACGCTCAGGATGTGTTTCTCCAATGAAGAGGAGCTCGGCAGCGCCCGATGGGGAAGCAACTGAGCAGAGTGTGTGTGTGTGTGTGTGTGAACTTTTCCTTTGTCATTTTTTGCTAATGGCAGACTAAATTATGAAGTTGATAGGATTGCTCTCCTTGCCAGAAGCCACGTTTAAGCTAAAACAGCACAGTCTCTGCAAGAAATGCATGTTTCTGCCTGAACATAAACAAGAAACTGAATGTAGAGTGTGTGTGTGTGTGTGTGTTACGGTTTTACACAGGATCTCTCATGATTATGCTTCATTTAACTGGGGACAAAAGTAAGAGACCGGCCATCTGCCATTAGTCTGATTAACAAACTGGCACGAGGTGGGGTTGGATGGGGGGGTAACGTAAAGCAAATAATTACACTTTGGATTGTACTGGCCCTGCAACATGCAATTAAATTAAGACCTCCGTTAAAATATTGAGCAAATGTTTGTATGTATAAGAAAATATGGCAATGTTTGGGAAAAAACACTTTTCATAGAAGCAAATTTATAGAACAAGCAAAAATACACTTTGTAATTGGGGGAAACACTATATTATAGGTTTTACGGGGTGGAAATAAAAATGAACAGTGCACTGCAACAATAAGCTGAGATATTTGTGTTTTGATGCAGCAGGGAAAGTCTCACATATGACATGATTACATTCAGTTAGCTTAGCCCGTGTTTATCATCACCTGAACTGATGTTACCTCACACTTGGCCCAAACATTCGTGACTTTACCCACTTTGCAGTTTCCTATGCATCAGCCCACAGACATGCCGGTCAGGTAAAGTGTGAATGTTTTTCTATAACCCTGCGATGGAGCAGTGACAACATTCAGTGTTTTCCCCACCAGGAGTTTGATGGGAAAAAACTCCAACCCTGTATTCTGCTGAAAAGCAATAAGTTAGTATAGAATTTTCAAAGGAAACCAAGTCATGTTCAATTTTCTGCACAGATATAAACACATAGTAGAGAGAGGTCCATCAAAGCTGAAGACGTGGGATTGAATTGTAAATAAAAAGATTTAAAAATAAGAGTTAGAGGGTTGCTGTTTTTAGTGAATTCAAATAAATACCAGCTTCACTGCAGAAGAGTTGCACAACTTACCTTTGAATGTGTGAGGTCAGTGCAGGTCAACAGGTGAGCGCTGACGGCTTTGTCTTTGTCGAGCAGGTGATGCAGATAAAAGAACCGACTAAAAGAATTAGACGCAAAGCTGCCATGATGGCGTTCCAGATGTTCCAGCCTAATGTATCTTGTGAATATCAAGCTGATAAATGTAGGAACTTAGAAACGATCTTGAAAATGACACACGCACGAGCTCACGCAACAACCAATACAGAACATAAGTTCAATGCCAAATGTCCCCAGAGTTATGCAGACGTGTGTGTGTGTGAGAGATCGTTTTAAGTTGTCACCCATCTCTGTATGAATCACCAACATCATGTTTGAGCGTGTGTTGTAAATCCTTCAAGGCACTTTACACGAGCATCGGGGACAATGAGGTCTCACACACAATTTATGCGTGTGCGTGTGTAGTTTGGTTTCATTTCTCCTTTAATGTCCTTTGGAAAATTCTTTTTTGTAACTGTGGCACATTTCCAGGCAGCAATACAGAACATTACGATTACAGACAAACATTAGAGCGAACGACGATCCCAAAGTACATCATGAATAAATTAAAAAGTGACAACTGTCAGAAGGATTTGTTTAGCAGAGCTACACTGCAGGGTGCAAAGGAGTGTGCAGCTCTGCTACCCCGTCCCTCCACCATGAGGCTGGCGGCTCATTTTCGCCGAGAAGAGGATGCGATACATCACTGAGAAAGGCCTGGCCTTTCCTCACCAACTGGGACCCACAAAGCATTGTCACACGGCGACGCTGTCAGGCTGCAACCTTACCAGAAGTATGAACAACTTTATTAAGTGTGTTCTTATTAAATAGCAGCAGTGACAAAACCGAGCAATAAAACAAAATGAATACTCTCAACAAATGTATGCATGTACTTTAATGGGCGGTATATCTCCCCAGCCCTCTGCTTGCAGTGTGCATACGCCACGGCAATGCCGTAAATAATAAATACCTATGTGTGGCTCTGTGCTCCCTTACTGTCTGCGCTTTTATTTGTGCGAACAGGTGCACAGGTTTGTGTTTATGTACCGAAGCATCTCATAGGACAATACAAAGGCTGCAACAAAGTACATTTTAGTGCGTGCATGTGTTAGTTCTCATCAGAAGGGACAAAGTGAGCACGGTTTAAAGTACTGAATGGGCCTCGATATTGGATTCGTGGAGAAAATTAACAGCAGAAACGCTCCAAGCAGCAGCAGCGGCGGCAGCAGCAGCTGCAGAACACATCACATACAAGCCAGAGTGCAAGTTGCAAGTGTAAAGTAATTTAAATCCTCTTCTGAAGGGTGAGAAAACATTTTATACAGTTGTGAGGATTAGTCTAAACTGGCTTCTTGCAGGTCACGGATGGATGGGCTTATGCAGGCCCATGTAACAGGTTTAGACGCCACTGGCTTATGGCTTATGGCTTTTGTAACATGCGCTGCACAATATGTCTACCGGTAACCTTCACATGTGCACAACGTGCCGCCTTCAGACATCACCTTTAGGCCTTTCACCCAGCGCCTTCTTTACAAAATTTAATGCCACATCAAAAGAAATATGGTCCGTAATATGATGTAGTACTAGACAACAGCAGATGACAAACATAGAAGCAATAGATTCCAACTGGTAAACTGGTATATGCACTGTTCAGCCAAACTTTTTATGGACTTAATAGTAACAATAATGAGAATGATAATAATAATGTAACAATAACAAACTGCGAGATGTAATAAATCTAATGTGGTGATAAATGCCACAGATTTACTGACTGTATGGCTTTTATAGGAAATTCATAGGAGCAAATTTATTTATCCCCCACTTACTTTAATAAAGTAAACTGCAGTAAAAATGAATCCAAGTTGAAAATGTGTCTGACTAATAAATAAAATGAATCAAATATAAAAAATTCAGTATAGAATGAAGTGTCAGAAGTTTGTGTCTGACGCAGCAGTGACGTTTTCCTCCGTACCAAGACTCTGTATCAACGCTGTCGCTTTGTCAACCTGTTGCTTCCCTCATATTAAACTACAGCAAAGAGAGCAGAGAAACGACGGTCGTCATTACTCACGCGATGAAAACATAATGTGAGAGTGACTCTGTTTATAACGGCACCTTATATTGACAAAGAGTTTGAGGTTTGCGTGTGGTCTTTAAGGTGAACCTCGTCTCCTGGCGTCCTGCTGTCTCTTCAGAACAGCCGCTCAGGACCTCATTACTGCTCACTTGATCTCTGGGGGGACTGAGAGTGGAAGCCGCCCTCTCACTCACTGGCTCATATAACACACACCAAACACACCAAGACTGATGTCAAACTTTTCAAAAAGCTTTCGTGACAGAGATCAACATGTATTTACTCCATCGCTTCCTTCACATCATGTTTATCTTGTTCTGTGTAATTTGTCCTTCCGACCATCATCTGACCAAAATGGTCCAGGGTCAAACTAATGTTTTTTCTGTTGATATTCATAAATAGTTGTGAACGTGTGCAATGGTTGCTTATCACTTTCTTCTGTTTGTACTTGCTTAAAAATGTTTTTGAATATTAAACTAAACAGGCAGAAACTGTCACAAACTAGTGCTATTTGGGGAGCTTTGGCATGAAAAGTTTGGGGACTTCTGAACTCGCAACTTTTACTTTGTAGTTTCTAGAAAGGTTCCCGGCCAAGAAAATAGTCCAGCAGCATTTTACCCTCAACTTCTAGTCTCTACGCTAAGTAAGCCAAGCCAAGCCAAGCCAAGCCAAGCAGCTGCTGGCTGGAGCTTTACATTCACAATAGAGATATATGAAAGTGGTATTGATCTTCTCATCAAATCAAACAAATAAAATAAGGGTCTGTTTGAGAATGCTGAATTCCTAGTTTTTTATATTCCAACCTAATGTACCGCACTGCAGTAAACTGCCTTTGGCTCTACTAACACTGAACTCATCCAATGAGACTTTTCACCGAGCAGCTATAGTATGTCTCCAAAAAGTGTTTGCAGGACCAAACACTTCAAGCAGCCAAAAAAAAAAAGGAAAAGAAGAAGACAAGAAGGTAGCAACACTGAGCCAGTGACTTAGTGTCCCTGCACCAGAAGTTTGGGTTGGAATAAAACGGCCTTTTATGGCACCCAGCAGACAGAGCCACAGAGAATAGGAGAGGAGGTGCAGACTAAAACAAAAAGAACAAATAAATAAGAATGGCAGAGAAGAGTGAAGGAGAACTCTATAAATTGCAGCCTGGTGCAGGGCTGCAGGGAGGGTGTAGCAGCCTGATGAATAGAGCCATCAGCCCAAGCAGAGGCTACAGAGCAGCCTGCCATCTGCCTACCCATTACTGAATGAAGTGTGTGGCACTCTGTTCTCATCTGCAGGCCCCACTGGCATCGCTGGTAATCAGGAGCATTTGTGCGCGCGCGTGTGTGCCGTGACTCTTAGTGAAGTCCAAACAGGACGAGGTGTCCTTGTCATCACCGTAACCACATTTTCAACTTCTGTTGTGTTTCTAATTTGTGCGGGTGAATACATTTGTCAAGGGCTTGCATCTTTGCTCGTGTGTGTGTGGACATGCAAGAAGGCGAGGGTGGCCCTCAGAGAAGAGTTACAGCAGCGTGGTAGGCGCTTCACACCTCATTGGCAGGCGAGGAGCGCCAATCACCGCCAAAAGATCCGCCCCCCAGGCTGCCAGCCTATTCAGTGAACTTGATGAGTTAGAGAGAGCGAGAGAGATGAAGAAGTGGAAAAAAGTAAGAAGAGGAAGGGAAAAAAAAAAGAAAGAGGCACAAATGGATAACAGCAGAGAGTTGAGTGTGGAGAAACTTTAAAGGGAGAAACTTCCCTTTTTCTTCAGAGGTCATTAAATCGAATGTGATTAGTCATCATGTTGGAGGATGTTGTCTTTTGTATTGCAGAGTTGAGTGCTTTCTGCCGTCTTTTTTCTTCTTTTCCGAGAGGCAATATAGGACTAAAATATCATGAAAGCATCACAATGAGATTGTAGCTTCCCCCTGATCGCATTCTACAGTCGAAGGGACAAAGTTTTACTGTCTGTGCAGAGCACTCAAGGAGACGAGCGAAAGCCGTAATGATGAAGATATCAGACGCGGCCAAAAGGGCAAAAGGGTGGAGGTGCAGACATTAAACATCCAATGAGCATCAGAGAGCACGGACATGCTTTATGTTCCCGAGGCTTCAAGATGATTAGAGAGCGCAAAGTATAAAAAGAAGTTAAAACTTTAAAGATTCTACAAATGGGTCTTGAGCTGCTTTGACAGGATCCAAAGTATCTACAGATCCAATGACAAGTCCAGACTTTAGGAACTACAACCTCAAAAGCACAGTCACCCTGTGCTCGTCCTCCGTGTCTCAGTTCTTGTCTTGATCCTCTGAATCCAACACGCTTTGATGCTGGAGCTTCAGACACCTCCTGGGGATGTAAGGCTGCACCGGCTTTTTAATGCAGGCGGGCGCTCAAACGCGGATGGCTCTAAACGTTATCGCAGGGATCGTGGGATGGAGGCTGAATTTGATGGGGAGGCTGTAATGAAGTCAAAATAATTGACACGCAAGAACTTATGGAAGCAGCTGTGCTTGTAGGTCTTGGACAGGTGAATTAAAGAGAAATTAATTCATGCTGAATCATCTTGAACTGAACAGAAAACTATTTACACGCTGTCCAGACTCAAAGCTCGACCCATGTCTAAATAATTAAAAGGCAGGATCAACAGGAAAGTTAGAAGTAAGCGAGCGGGGCAGAAATAAAAACGCTCTGCTTTGTCAAACTTCTAACCTCAAAGTGTTTGAATGTGGAACAATTTCGTAAGATTTTCTCGGCTTGAATAAAAGACAAGAACTGTGGACAAAACCATAACACAGAGCTTCAGCCAAGGAGACACAATGGGAATTTTACTTCTAATAACTTCACCGCACTTACAAAAAAAAAAACATGCGGACTAAGAACCGTAATTTGTACTAACAGACGCTTATCCATAAAGACGTTATTTGTTAGTACAAATTACAAGTTACTAGTAATTACATTACTAGTCCACTTAGTTTTTTGAAGACATTTTTTAAGTAGGTGTAAATTTGACTGTGCAAGTGAGCAATATTACCATCCAGAAGATAAGAGGGCGTCACCAGATCCCCTCTTATCCCTCGACAGTTGTTACAGATTGTGTTAAACGGGAGTTTGGGATTACGTCAACTGTTAGATAGCAGCGTAAGAAAGTAGAACAGGCTGCTCTCGCACTCTTAAAAATGTTATTAAAAGTTGTTTAAAACATTCAAAAAAAGATTGTTGGCATCTGCTTTGTTGTGTGACGCACACGTGTGCATTTTTCATAAAGTCGTGTTCTCAGCTGAAATATACTGGAAGTTGTTGTGGACATTTTTTTAATAATGAGAGTGATTGGATGTTTACGTCACTCCCTCTTCAAATTGAAGGAAGTGGTTTTAATGTTTTTCTTTTTTTTGGTGGATATGGCCCATATTTCCCTGCTGTCTATAAGATGCTGTTCGCTTTTGTGCAGTTGCGGCATATTTGCAATGTGTTTATTTTATTTGACACAAATTACAGGAAGATGCGAGGTCCCACACATCAGTAAATTGTCAAAGTTATTGTGTATGGTTGTGTTTTAGGTACAAAAACACGGTCTCTCTTCATTTAATGTTCGTTTCCCATTTTGACTGGAAAACACGCTTAAATCCTGCGGAGGGCAAATCAAACTAAACAGATTGTCACATGTAAATGATTTGACTTTTCAGAGGGGAAAAAAAATAAACTAAATGAACGCCACCTAGTTTACCTTCACCTGAAATATTATTTTTCAGACCCTCCACCACCTACACGGCCAGAACCTTGGAGACCCTTCAAGAACCCTGAAGTGAACATGAACATTCAGTATTTTTGTGAATATCTCAAGGACCTCTCAGCCACACTTGTTGAAGTCACAATGAAACAGATAAACGTGTTTCTTCTTGTGCATTCAACCAAATATTTTTTTATAAACACATATTCAATTATTTATTTCTAAAACATGTTCTTTTGTATCAAAATCTCACTACTTCTACCTGGTAACTGGAAGATGTTAACAGTGATTTCAGGAGGCAAGTAAAGTCCAGCTAATGCAGCACTACATTAACTTCTGTCCCTCCCATAATAGAGAAATACACATGTATACAGCAAAATGATTTTTCTTTGTAACTAAAGAAAATGCACCAGCAACTCTTCATAGACAAGCTGTTGTATTTTCAAAGAAGCTCAACAACTTCAAAAGGTTGTTGAGGTCGCAGTGGAGGCCTGGAGGAAAAGTTAAGCCCCATGTTAAGATCTGATGATTCTATAATTGTGCTGTAATTATATTATAAGGAATATGATCTCATCACAGACAGTTTACACCGTTAAATTATTATAGCGGCTCAGAGATGAGTGAGCACGGAGGGAAACACAAGGGGAACAAGAAGGGGGAAAGATGGGCTTCAGTCTGCTCTAGGGGTGAACACCTGCCATAAACTCCAGCACCCATTATGCCCGGCCTTTAGAAAACCCCTCCACTTCCCCACCCACATATACACACTGTGAAAACACACACACACACACACACACACACACACACACACACACACACAGGATGTATAATAGAAGTCAACCCCTAAACCCTCTGAGACTCCTAAAGTCAAAAAGCAAAAGGACAGCTGACTGACAGACAGAGGGAGGATTAGTCACAATGAACCACACACACACACACACACACACACTTTGTCCACCACACACACTTTCTTCTTCTGATGACAGTATTAAGATACTGTCTCCTCTGCAAACACCTGCCTCCACATCAAACCCAGACAGTGTCCCTCAGACAGGGATGTCAGACACACACACACATAAAATTACTGCATCTAATAAAAGTGTGTGGATATCTGCACTACTTCCCCACCCACACATACACATTGTGAAAACACACACACACACACACAGGGGCATACGGTGTTCGTCTGCCCGGTTAAAGCCAACACGGAGAGTGTAGCAGAGTGCAGACAGCGTGGAGAAACTGTCTCCTCCAAGGCCACATTAGCCTGGGAGACTGAGCAGAGAAGAAACACACTCTGGAAAGAAACGAGCGAGGAGAACAAAGACAGAAAGAAGTAGATAAACGAGAGAAAAGCAGGACAATAAGAGGGGATAAGGAAGAGGTAGAGATCCCTGCTCTTTGCAGTGAATAACTACAACACACAGAGGATTCACACAACAGAATATACAGAAAGATAAACAGAGAGGAAGATATGAAGCAGAACATCTGGGATGAATATTTCCCCTGTGGCTCAGTCCCCTCTCAGTGGGCTCTTTCACTCCATTTGGCAAAATGTCGTCGTGACAACACGAGGGCCGTGTAGCCATCAAAGATGTACAATGCTTGCTGTAATTAGCATAAACACACACATACGTGCTCGAGAGACAGAGTCCGCTGAATATTTATGGAGAAAAGTTCAACAACAGTTCCTGCATCGTTTGGTTTTTTTTATTTCCTCTGATCAGACACTGTCACAAGTGGTGTTGGTGCTGGACGAATACTCAACACAATGATTGTTTTATTATTGACATAACACAAACTGCGACACGAACAGATGCAGGAAGAAACAGATGGATACGTGTGTGTGTATAGGATACGTGTGTGTGTGTATAGGACGGTGCATCAGGAGCTGAACAAAACACGAATGACTTGGTATTAGTAAAAATAGACTTTTCTATCCGTGAAGGTGTTGGGATGAGATGGTTTGTTTTCTTTGGGTGGTTCGTTGTCTTTTTAGCAAAGCCAAGGTCACTGGGTGCCGGGTGGCACTGGTCCCTGCTGTGTCACCAAATTGGCCGACAGCAACACTGCCTCTCTGCCGTTCTCACAGAGCAGACAAAGGGTAAAGGGTGATGGGGAAGTAGATAAGAATTGAGGGAAAGGGTGTCTATTTCACACTCAGGATGCTGTGTTGGGTGCCTCCGCTGTGGTTCGGTTCAGTCCTCCACAGGGTGTGTGTTGCCTTGGTGCTGACTCAATCCTCTCTAGTTTTGTCTGTCCGTCGGTCGATAATCAGTAATCCCACACAATAAATTCTTCATCGCTCCCTTATTCGTCCTCATTCGTCCTTAACCCCCAGTCCTCAACTTGTTCTGCAGACAAAAACAGTGAGGTAGGCGCTTTAGAGAGCTGGACAAGCAAATAAAAAAAATCTAAATAGACAAACAAGCGGCGGAGAGAGATATTATAAGGATATTAGGATAGACGAGACAGAGGGAGAGAGAGGCAGGCCGGAGAGTCCAATAAAAGGGAAGAGGTTGGAGCGAGTTCAACAAGTAGAGAAAGGACCCGAGGGCAGCGGATTCCATGTTAGCGATAAGTGCAACCACAAATCCCCAGCACTCCCTGTCAATAACCATTTGAACCGGCCAATTGCAGCTGATGCCACTGGATGGAAACTGTCTGAGAGAAGATGAGCGAAGGGGAAAAACACAAGGAACAGAAACAAGAGTTATAAAGAGGCGAAAGACGGCAGACAGAAAGTTAGAAAAGACAAATATCTTTTTCCTCACTGACCAACTTGATACTAAATCCAGCAACATTTCATTTAACAAGAGTAAAGGAGTTTATTTTCCACAATATTGATCTGACCATAAAATGCTCATTGATAAAAACAGCTGTTTCGACCGCAGCATCACTACTACACTGTCCACGTCCAGACAAAAAGCAGGGAGACACTTTGGGAATGATGCCATTTTTTTTTGACTTGGATTTTCTTTTTGTGGTTGTGGCTGCCATCATTTCTATTTGCTACAGTATCAAGGTAACGGCTCAGACCTGGGAACGTGGCAGCGTCTCTGCAGTTAGTTCAACTTGGGCTGAAAGTATGAGAGATGCACCAATCCATCCAAATTATATCGACGCAGACGCAGATCTTCTCAGACGTGAAGATTTCTTTTGAACACACAAACATACGATACTCTTACATACTTTCAGGGTTAGAGCTGAATTGCTCTTCTGTTTATCCAGCAGCTTTGTCAATTGATGAGCCACATCCTGCAAACGGAAACTGGACACACGTTCAATCAGTGCGTATAAAAAAAAAGTCCTACAAGCTTTTGCCTTTTATTTCTATTTTCACAAAATTCTAATCGTGGTCAATATAAGTGGTACCTGTGACTCCCCTGGAGGAGTTACAAGCTGGAGTGGCTGCAACTAGAGAGACCACACAGACAACAGCTGTTGCGTGGGTCCTTCACCAGTTGCACTGAACAGTCCGAGGGCCAAAAAAAAAAAGAAGGTCCGTTTGTGTCTCCTTAGACCATGGGACCTCCTTCCACTTGACTTCAGGTTCTCGCACATGCCTTCTGACAAACTCTAGCTGAGATTTAATTTGAATCTGAAGAACCAGGGCACACGTACAGTGTTTAACAGTCGAGGCTTGCAGCTTCCTTCGAGGAGTCCCTCGTGTCCCAGTGGACGTCCTCACGTTTTTGAAGCTGATTTATATCTGTGCAACGTTCCTTCCATGTCATGATGGGTTTAATTATAAACCACAAAGAACTGTATCCATCCCCTGACTTCTGCTTTTCAATGAGCTTTTCGCAGAGTGTCCTTTTGCCTTCAGGGTGTAGACCAGGATACTGACTCAGATGTTACCTGGACATTCCAGATATTCAAACTACAATCCTTTAAGCACATTCATTGCACTTAAGTGATCTCTCCTTTAACCAGCTGTGTGAGTTTTAAAACCAGCTGGCTGAACCAATGAGAAGTTACTAATGCAATATGTCATTTTCTATTTTTGTATTTTTAATTTACTTGGATTACTTTGTAGAGAATTGTTTTACATCATTGGGGTGTTTTTTACTATTATTTATTATTTATTTATTATTTATGGAGGACTAGTAGTATGTCAAAAATTTAAATAGCCACTTCTGTACTGAACATTTTAGTGCTAGTTATTGGGAACAATTCAAGATTCAGGAGTTTTATTTCTTACATACATAAGAACATTAGTGAAATGCAACTGCACCAATACTCTAGACTGTCCAGAATTCAAAAGAAACTCTAATAAAAATAAGAATAAAGAATAAGTATGTACAAGACCATGATATACGATATGAAACAGTATCAGTTACTATAGTACTGTATACACATTTTACACTTTTGGAAAAGAGGGCACGGCTGAAGTACTTGGTATTGGCATTTACCCTCTGGTGGTTTACTGGGTATCGGCTGTAAACAAGCCAGCAGCTAAACTAAAATATCCGCGTTATGTGCACGTCAAAAATCAAAAGCAGGAGCACCTGAAATGTCATTAGATGCCTCCACTGCACAGGAAACTGCGTTAAATCATTAAAGCACACTTAAGAGCCGTACTGACTGAAACGCTGTCTGTATTAAAGATGACGGGGCAGCTCTGTGAGCCTTCCCACTTTTTTTATTTCAATCCTGGCAAACACAACACCCTCCAAAAATCACAAACAGGGATCTAGCTTAGCCCTTTGAGACTAAAATGGAGATGGAAGGGTCAGTCTAAAAAATGAAGTGGAGAAGCAGAAGATAGGGAGCAAGAGGCGGCCATGCGGCAAGAATATGGAATGAGGAGGCGAGCAGTGGATGGAGAGATCGGCCTCCACGATAAAGTCTTATTCATAGCGGGAGAGAAAGAGAGACTTTATCTGTCCTTCAACTGCCTCTTCCTCACTGTTTGCTATCGAGACCTGTTAAGTGTTGAATGCATTAGAAATGTGACTAGGGATGAAGGGATAGAGGATGGAGGGATGGCAGCAGGGCAAAGAGGGCACAAAAGAGAAGAAGAGTGGGTCTAAATGTTATCACTGACTGCGGCGATAACAGCGCTAATTATCAGTGACAAAGGCCAGGCAGCTGACAATGCGTCTGTCTCGGCTGATTCTAGTTGAGGGGTCAATATTGCAAAGCTGAGATTTGGAGGATTTCATTTCGACCGTGGACATCCTACCTGAGGTTTTTAGTTGGAATTGGAATTCTGCAGGGGAAGGACGAAAACGTATCAAAGAGACTGAGCTGTTTGCATCACGCGCCTTTGACGGCGAGAGCGAGAAGATGAGAGGCGGCTATTTGGGGAAGAGGGCGCGCTTGGATCTCCTGACCTTCACAGGTCAAAGTCACGTCCTTTAACATTTCTTCTCAGTGCAGCTTCCTGCCCGGCTCTGATAAAGCTGTGTAAACATCCTAATCACCAAGCTGCATCAGCTCATATCAATCCCCCTTCATTCCTTCCCCCCGTTTTGTCAGCTGTGTAATTCTGCATATTATTCCTTTAAAGCCTTATCACAGAACTGTTTCTTTTGCACCTAATGATTTTAAAAGCAAGTCTTCTACAGATAAGCACAGATGAACAGGAGTGTGCCATGATTGCTGCAGGGTGATAAACACAAGCGGATTACCATAACGTCTCAGGCTTGCTTCCAAACAATTTACAAGATCATAACAGGATCCGGACTGTGAACATACCCTTGCTGAATCTTGACGAGGCCACAGGTAGCTCTCTCTTAAACGTGCACACGCAGACATCCACACGATGAATAAAACATCGTGCAATTTACATGATGTATAGCTTGAAAATCTGCCTGCATCTGACTTTTAGATGTAATACTAATACCCACGAGAGTGAGTGGGAGACACAAAACTCAGTTTTCTTCATTTCCGGCAAAAACAATGCAATTGTTAAAAAAAAAATAAATCTAATAAAAAAGCTCTATGAATGTAAATTGAGTCTTTTTGGGGCCAATAGATGTTACATATTGCAAAGTGAAAGAGGGGATTCAAGTTAATATCAACCTGGGTGACATTACATTTACCACAGAGTGTGTGACCGCACGAGACAGGGTGAAAAAACATTTGCACTTGGCAATGAAAGTAGCAACGGCTACTCCACTGGTCTTATTACATTAAAACACACACACTCACAGAGAGTTGGGGGAACGCCTGTGTCAGCAGGTATTATGGAAATAGACTGTAAGGTTTAAACTGGCTATTTAGAGTTGATTCGGGCGCCAGTAGCCCGGCGGAAATTATATTCCCCCGTCTAAAAGCAAGGAGCCAACGCATGTAAATGGATGCTAGCGTGTATGTGTGTGCAGCGCATGTATGTATTAATTGGTTTAGACATTTAAAAAGGGAATGGCTGTTCTACTTTAGCTACGGTACAAATCTGTGAGCCTGATACATATAGCTATCACACATGACGCCACTCTGTAACACACAGCCATTAAAGTGAAAGCTACACTACAGGATTAGGAAGCATTACAACTTACATATCATCTGTCCATGAGGGTGCATGCACACACTTGTCGTTCTTCATAGGGAGAAAAATGCATGTTTTTTTATGTTTTTTTATTTTAAAGATTCAAGCTCAAGCTTTATTGCTTTTCTTCCTGTGCACAATATGCACACAGTGAATTCATTCATTTCACTTAACAAGCAAACATTACAGATATACATAATGTTTATGTGCAAAAGATAAGAGCTGTGTATCAAATTGTACTTCCATGAGATATAACAAATGATAAAAGATAAAAAGTTTGGTTCACAAGATACGTACCTGTTTGGCATTGTTTACACACTGTAGGTAAAGGGCTGCTATGTTGGAGCAGTGAAGGGTTTTTCCAACGTTCTCTTTGTAGCACGCAAGGATCTGGCCCTGCAGGTCTGCACACACAGGATACACCTCATACCGCCTGCAGGGGTGAAAAGCGGAGAGAAATAGTGTGAAGATGAGGCAAAATGCGGGTTTAGAGAAGAAAGGTGGAGCAGCAAAAAAAAAAAAGAAGAAGAAAAAGAAAAAGAAAAAAGAAGGTGTGCAGAAAAAGAGATGTGGATGAGGTCCAAAAAAAGGCCCGAGTCAAAAATATGTGAATGAAAAAAAAGAGAATTGACAAAATGAGATTGAGATATCGAAATCGAGAACAAAAGAGGATGAATAACGGCCCATTGTTGGTTTGGAAAATGAACATAACAACCATCATTTTCATCTCAGGGGAGCTCATGCATTATTACAGCACACTGAGTTGTACTGCAGTCAGGAGTGAACACCACTACCTTCTCCACTGCTACTGTCACTCCAGCCAAAAACACAGGAAGCAAGACTCAGCAATGCCTTATTTCTTTGCTTGAAGGGTCAAAGGTCAACGCAGCTTTCATGACCCGCTGTGCCAGTATGTGCATTATAACATACCGACAACAACAAGCACGAAATAAAGCTTGAAATAACGGCTGCAGCCCTCCAACAGGAAGATCCATCACCGTCATGGGACAGTACGGATGAGACGCTAATTCTGCAAATCAATATGGAACGCGGAGAGAAATAAGCTTTAATCTAAACAAGCAATAATCTGTAGTTGTTACAATGTGATGATGATAATGATGATTAGGTTAACATTAGCTGCAAGCTAAATATACCTTCCTGATCCATTAGTGCCTTGTCTTGCTAAAAACATTTGAAAGCCCACAGAAGAAAGTATTGATCAGTCTACTGGCTACTTGAGAATCCATACATTAATACAGAATGGATCCCTGAAAGCGGAAATAGGTTGAAAGTAAATCCTTCAGCGCTGAAGATGAGGTTGTTGTTGTCTGATTATAGGTTACACATCACTACCGTATCGCGCTCAAATCTTTCCTCTAAACCCAACACGAGCTTTGGCTCTGCCGTCTTAGGCGGTGCGATCCAGATGTAAGCAACTTTAGTGCATTTAAATGACACGCTTTGAATGTGTACAAGAGCTGGATCCTTCAGGCAGTCGTACCACCCGTGCTGGTGCCGGGCCCAATGTTAACTGCTTTTGTCTCTCTTTTCACACACCCCATAAAAATCCATAATGACGACACATGCCCGTGTGAGGGCTATTATGCTAATGGTGGTGTCATCGTTTTGTTCACACCAGTGCTCAGGACACTCCATCTGCCTCACTAAACACGCTTTGCATGGGTGTGAGAGCGAACTAAATTTTGCCCGTCAGCAATTCTGGAGATCTCGAAGGAATATTTGGGGGGGGTGGGGACTAGTGAAACGGAGCCCCTTTAGTCAGAACTGGATGTTTGATTTGCTCCCTGGAGTGAGAAATTACACCCCCACTGGATACAAAGCAGGGGATTGATCGCATGGGTCATTACCCAGGGTGCAATGCAGCAGCAACCTGGTGCAGTGAAGTTGTGTACATGTGTGCATCAGCACATGCTTAAATTTGGTAGAAAAATCCATAATCCCAGAATGTGACATGTCAGTCGCAGCATGAGGGCTGCTCCCTGCACTTTCAACAACTTAAACAGCTTCAAGTTTTAATAATTAACTCATATATAATTCAAAATCTAATACTTTACCCAGCAGGCCAATAGGCCAAGTAATATCTTAATTACAAAAAAATGAAAATAGTAAATTCAGACATGTACATGAAAAATGCTACATTTATGGAAACACATTCATTTGCTTCCTTGCCAAAGCTTACATAAAAACCATTTGTGTACAGTAAATGTGAGGCTACAACAAGAAGTCAGTTAGCTTAGCGCAAACACCAGCGGGCAGACAAACGGTCTGGCAATGACGCAAAAATTGCCATGCAATCAGTGGATACTCCATGAAGCTCCAACTCCAAGCCAAGACACAGTCTGACACGTAACCGCCCTGCAAAAGAGCAAACTGTTGTCTTTACACGTTCTTCGCCGGCTTAAACAAACGAGAAAATGTGTTAATGAGGGAGCTTTACAGGTGCTGCAGGGTAACCGTTTCCCCCGTATCCAGGCTTCACGCTAAGCTAAGCAGCTGCTGGCTGTAATCTGGATTCTCACTGTATAGACGTGTGTTGTTTCATCTCGTCACACACAGTGACTCTTTGCGAAACAAGACGTGCTTCATTTAAATGTTGGTCCCATGACAGGCCCACGCCTTCAACAAGGCCTGACATTTCCAACTCTGAGAGCAAAATGGAACATTTCTATGCTGGGTGTGGAGAATCTTCTGCAATTGTGGACCCATCAGGGATAAATTCAGTCATTTACTAGGCGCCACGACAAGGCCATTGCTTTGCGTCGGGGTATTGAACGATGACAGCGGCGCTTGCAGAAATTGCTGCCATCCTATGGATCCCGGCTCTCATTTATTATACCGCCTATGGGCATCTACAGGGACGAGACGAGCCACATACACCCACTAATTACTTTCTTAAGCGTTAGCGTTAATGCCAGGTGCATCCTGCTGATACAAACCGCAGTGTTTATCACCACTAATGGCCTCTGAGAGAAAAAGGAGGACAGAGGAAGGGAAGGAGAGTGAGCATGAGGATGACGGGTGGATATAAATGAAGAGCATTTCTTGATGAGAAACTAGACAGTGGTACTTCTATTTTTGCCTGGTCTCATGTTCTCTGTGGGGAAGGGGTTGAGACCGTGGTTGAGTTAATCACGGAGACAATAACACTGTCACACACAATCTGTGGCGGCACATTGAATCCTCTATCATCTATCATTAAGATTAACATTAAGTTCGTGCCACCAACCACACGGAGCTCGTTGGGGAGGACTACAACCTCCCTTCCCTCCTCTTCAGTTTTACATTAGGTGCCCTCCTGTCATTTACTACAGTATGACGAGCGTAGTGCTTAGCAACAGGGTGGGCAGATACAAATACAACACAGATTTCAATAACAGGCTATAAACTACCACTAAAAGACCTTCTGTGCATAAAACTTGTTCCATTTCCTTTCCAATAAATGATTAAAAAGTCAAGTCAACAAATGCAGGTCAGACACATTTGGACATTTTTCAGGCCTGATTTGTTCAGGATGGCTGGGAATTGGTGAGCACATTATGATGTATTTGACTCACTGATCAGTAAAATAGAAAACGGCCCTCTGTTGACCATGCTTATTATTTCTGTACTGTTTTCATACGGCAGTGTCTTTGTACGACTCCTTTGTACGAAAACGTCAGAGTGATTTCCCCTCCTAAGACTGTTCAATTCAAGTCATTTTTAGACACTAGAGATGTAAAAACTACATAAGATTTTACAAAACAAAATCAAGAAGTAAAACATGTGAGCCTCTAAAAACCTATGGCTTTAACTCATATAGCCAACACTGATATATTATTCAACATAGACAAAACACAGACACACACTGGTTTGTCAGTTAAGCATGCAGAAATGATACTGAATAAATGTCCACACACATAAATCACAAGATTATTCGACAAGTTACAGAAGCAGACATTACCAATAAAGATTCGAAATCTGTGCACGTTTTTCACTGTCTATATATTTCTTCTATTCCTCTCTTGTTTATTCCCTCCCTCAACCCCCAGAGGTTCGTGGGATATTTAATAAAAATCCAAGTGGAGGGGGATTTGAAAACAAACAGACATATATAGCCAGATACAGGGCATTTTTCTGTGTGTGTGAGTGTGACACAGAGACAAAATGTGCATTCTGTACCCCCTGTACCACAGAGACGGTAAATTTAAACAGTCATATAGCGGTCTCGCCTTGTGCCATCAAGAGCAGTAAAGGTCTCCCCTTAACACCTCTTCCAACCCAACCCCCAAGAAACATGCACAAACCAAGTCCGTCCTGCCTTGATCCACTGATAGAGGGAGGAACGAGGTTGGTTCAGATATCTATGTTACAGTTTCACAGCTCTGCGTCGTAAATCACAAGGCAGAAGGCAAAGAGAGAGTGGGGGGAAAAAAAGACAATGGACAGAGTGGGAGTGAGAAGGCAATCCATTGAGAAAATATGCTTTATTAGACAAACTGAGACAGAGGGGGCAATGTGTGTGGTGAGAAACAGAACAGAAAAGAAATGATGGAAAAGAAGAGCCGTGTCTCCGAAGGAATGATATAAGAGCTAAGAGAGAGAGATCGGTATACGACAAGCAGAGGAAACGTGTGAAGTTCTCTCTTTACTTCCTTTTGCAAAGTTTTCTTTCAGGGGAGAACAGAAAACGAGGTTGAGAGGAAGGGACAGAACTGATACGAGAGGGTGACTGTGTCCCATTTAACATGTAATAAAAGAGAACAGATTACCTGCTCACTCCCTCTCACTGTCCGTCTCCCTCCTCAAGGTGTCCCTATATCATTTAATACAATCCCTTCCTTTGAAGCCTCCCGCTGCAGCAGTCAGCACATTCCCACGGAGGGGGACATTTTCTGACGGGTTTATGGCTACGGCTTCACACTTTAAAGAACATATTGACTGTGAGCGAGGGGACGTATTGAGATCGATGCCTAGATTTTCATACAATATGCATGCGTTACGCCGATGGTGCGAGGAATGCCATTAGTCCGTTTTTCAAACCAACATACTGTGTATTGACCATGACTACCATCTGCTCTAAGTGCAGAGCTGTGCACTAAAGTGACATTCATAGATCTTTGTTAGGATAGAACTTGCTTCAGTGGTTCAACAAAGTGTCAGACACATCTGGAAAAATGTACGCTCATCTGTCATAATTTGCTATGCACTCACTGACCACTTTTTTTACATTAGGTACACCTGTTCGACCGTCGACCAATCACAGGACAGCAGCTCGCTGCATTTAGGTAATTAGGCAACAATTCGCAAACGCTCACCAAAAATTGGACCATGGAAGTTAGGAAAATTGTTGCTTGGTTTCTTCATTTCTACTGCAAAATTTGGGCAGCAGGATCAGAAAGTGGCATAAAACATGAAAGCACGGATTCATCTTGCCTTGTATGATTTGTTCAGGCTGCCACAGCTTACCAATATACTGCTGTCCACCCCTATTGTTGGATGGTTACTTTCAACAAGATAACTCACTCACAAAAATCATCTCAAAATTGTTTTTTTTAAGACGACAATGAGTTCAAAGTCAGCAGATCTCCGCTGCTGAATAATGACCAACTCTGCATAATGACCAAGCACAAACACAAACTAAACCAAAGACAGTAGATGCGGGGACATATGACTAATTGTCCTACAGATTTTTAAATAGCCTATGTGTTTGAATGCGAGCATGAATAGTTATATTCACACTAATACAGTAATAGCTGTCTGTGATGTCTCTCTGCGTCGTTCCTGATATCGACTGGCAAACTGACCCCACGTCTCGCCCAATGACAGCCGGGATAGGCTCAAGCCACCTGATGACACTACACAGGATGAGGAGTTACAGATAATGGTTGAATTCTCTTATGGTTAAAAAAACAACTGACTAAGTACAGGGAAAAGTCACAGTATGGTCTAATTTAGTCAGCTTTCACACATGTTGCCAGACATTCTCCTACTTCATGTCTACGACACAAACCCGTACCACACATGCTGCAGCTCCACTGACAGTATGGATTACTCTAGCCTGCTCCCAGATTGAGTTCCCGATCACCACATTGTCTATTTGTCATCATTTGGGTCCACTTAAGGGTTAATAGGGTTAAGGGTTGGGTGCTGGTTTCCCCTTAAAAAGCCCTCATGTTCTCCCTAGTTAAGGCAGGCGTCAGTAGCAAAGGGGGGGTAAATAAATACAAATGATCCAGTTAAGGAGAAAAATGACACACATTTCGCTCACGCTGCTTTTTAAAAGCAGACCTGAGTGACCCCCTGCAGTGAAATCCATCAGCATGTATAAGAGGCTGAACGAGAGAGAAAATGAGAGAGAGAGGACGGAGGCAGTGAGAGCGGCAGAGAAAGCAAGAGAGAGAGAGAGAGAGAGACGGAATCAAGAAAGCGTGGGGGACAAAAGACTGCAGAAGAATTGAGAGAGAGTGAGTGAGGAAGGCAAAAGCAGGCAATAACAAAGACGGAGCGAGTGAGGGAGATTTAAATTAAGACAGAAAACGCTTCTAAGTGAGCAGTGAGTGAGTCAAACAAGGACGAGTGAGCGAGGAGAAAAGAAAGGGAACGTGTGTGTCTGGCCTCAAACAGAAGACGTGTTTCAGATATTTAACACAGACAGAACAAAACGTTCAGCTCAGAAATGTTTACTGGTTCAGGGAAGCTTCTCTCCGACTCTTTAAAGTAACAGAGTTTATCCAAAACTGAACAGCGAAAACTTTGTGGAAATATCTAAATATCTAAAAAATATGGAAAAACTGTACACAGCAGGCATCCAGGAAATGCTTTGTATCGGTTGTTTTGTGTTTCATCATTCATGTCACTGTACTGTTAATATACGAGGAAAAAAAAAAACCTAACACAGAAAAGCAATAAAAGCTGAGTGGGTTCCTCAATAATTTCCAAAGTCACTAAATCATCCACTAAAAGGTGTGCATTGTATGTGCATGTGTGCGCCCACGCAGGTCCCTTGAATTCGGTGTGCTTTTTCCAGCCGGCACTGCAAAGCTCTTAAGGCCAAAAGAAGAGCTTTTAAAGCAGTTGTTGACTTCTGTCTCCTCAGCTGACCACCACCTTGTATCTGCGCCCCGGTTGCCTAGCTACAGACCTGTGTTTCACCCTCACCTGACAGAGGGGTCTTACCTTACCGACCACTTCAGAGACAAACTCCTTTGCGACCGCAGCTAAACTTCTCGGCTGCTGAATTAATTGCTGTCATTTTTAGTAATTAAAAACGCGCTGCTTGGCACATTTAAACATCAATAAATCATGACTTCATTAATTTTGGGACATGAGTATTACTCCTTTAAACAAATAGGAGCGCTGCCAAGAAAACAGAAGGCTTCTACACCCTATTTACATTTTTTAGCAGCAGGGTGGATTTTGCAAGAAACCTGCTGGTATTTCTCCAGCTTTTTTTTATCCCCAAAAAGTGTGATAAAAAACACATGCACAAAAGCAACAGTCCTGCAATGAGCTGTCTCAAGACTATTGTGTTAAAACGCTTTAGGCTGCACCTAATTACCTAACTTTATTACCACAACTTTTTGGCCAAAAACACTGATTTTTGGAAATTTAAGGAAAAGTGGGAGTTACAAAGTGCTGTACTTGCTATTAAATTGTGAAATGTAGTTACACAACAGAGTTAGCTGGTATATGTTACACAGTGAATTAATATCTATACTCCCATTATCTGTAACAACTCATCCTGTTCAGGGTCGCGGGTGGGTGGAAGGCAATCCCAGCTGTCATTGGTCGAGAGGCAGGGCACACAGGTCTATCTTAGGGCAACACAGAGAGACATACACAGACACCTACGGGCAATTTAGAGTCACCAGTTAACCTAACACGCATATGTTCGGACTCAGGCAGAAGCAAAAAGTCCACAGACTCTCCCGTGTGGCAGACATGGGGGAGCTGTGAGGTGTCAGTGCTAGGCATCACGCCACCATGCTGCCTGTGTAGATAAATAACTTAAGCAAATCAGCAGTGGCTAAAGTTTTTTTTACTGCTCAATGTTTGAATGTATAAATGACTAAGGAAGGATGACTAGGCTCTACTTTCTCCCATATGGTATGGAGGAGAAGACAGACTGTCAGGCGTGGTCTCTAGACCCAGGCGATACGGCACAAATGTTGTGAGGCAAAACAATGAACCATTTACATTCAACAAGTTTTGCTCCACGCCTACTTCTCCCACCTGTGCATGTGTGTGTGTGAACGCACAGAGACAAGGACTGTGACTGCAGCTATTGTTAACTGGATTAAATTAAAAAAGATTTATTCAAAAGAGCTGAAATATGAACAACAGAGAAAGGAAGTGTGTGTGTGTGTAGCCCGAGGGAGCAGAACAGCGACAGTGAAGCAACAGACGAAAAATGATTTTATTCTCCGTGGTGAACCGTATTTGGAAGAGCTGGAAACGCTTGGCTTAAACACATGCATGCACATTTAGACATGCATGTGACAAAAAACGCAGCTTAATGTATTCTAATCTTGTAACATATGTCTTCATCAAGGCAGAACACTCGGTTTCTGAGACTTCCAAAGGAAGACGAAGACAGAGTTGATGGTCTCAACACTTACAGCATTACAAAGCCTTGCCAGACCCACCCATTCACCAATATTTGATGCCACTGTTCCATCTCAATTCTGCAGGGACTATAGACAGATACAGAATGACTGGCTTCAACAAAGAAGCCTAAACCCCACTAAAGGTTAACACTGACAGGGGGGCTTAGGACTTCACCACTGTTCTTTCATTCCCCATTCCATCTTTTCGCATAATCTCACATTTATCATTTTCTTCCAAGCCTGTCAAGCTCGCATTTCAAACTAAAGCCCCATTGGGTCACTACAGTCTGTTGAGACATCACACACACACACACACCAGCTACCAACAGAGCGTACTTGAGCACACTCAAATTCATTGATCATCCAACAGAAAAGCACACGTACACTCTTACATACATGTAGTGCAGTAAAGGTCACGTTCCGAGCTGGACAGTGTGATAAGTCATCAGGCTTAGATAAACAACTAGTGGTGAATGTGGCAGCATATAAATCAGGTGCACAGAGAGATAGCCTCCTTTCCACAGGCAAGAAGGAACTCTTATCTGCAGTCAGTGTAACGGGGAGAGTGAATAAAAGCTTTGGTCCTGTGTCTGGGTGTCTAACATAGTGGGTTATTTCATTATCTATTACAGTACATGCTGCGTATGTTCACATATATGTGGAAGAACTGTACGACAAATGTCTTCTGTCTTTGACAGTAGGTTGATGGCCTGCAGATATGAGCATATCTATAGTTTTATTGTTTTTGTACTCACTTCAGACAATACACTTCACATGTCCATATTTTTGTGGGGGACAGCTTTTCAAAGCATTGTGCAAAAATGCCCCAATTTTATATCTACACACACTACATGTATGCAAGAGTGCATATGTACTGTATATATACATATATGTATGTATGTGTTTGGATGTATTGAGGTCACAGTGATGCAGTAGCGTTCTGGTTGGGAGAGCTCTATCATTCTCTGAAAATCTGGCGGGAATACTGCACAACTGCAGGTAACACCTGTACTGCACACCTACGCAAACAACTACACAACTTCCTCCCTGGAGTACCTACCTCTCACATTTTAATTTATTTCTTTTGACATTGCCAGAGAAAATGACCACACTTCTGCTGCTGTATTATGGCAACACGCATATTGGTTCCCTGCTAAAGGCCCATTTGTTACTCAGTACACGATTAACTTGTGTATATTACAATTTTTAATGAACTGAAATTTGTCCAAAAATATATATTATGTGGTCTGTATATACACAGACCACATAACTCTTGACAGATGATCTGATCTTCCCCTTTACTATAATCCATAGCCTAATATAAACCTAATCAATCCCTGGAGTACTATCACTCTCTTTACAGCTGCACTGTCATGAGCTAGAGTGGGGAAATGAAGACATTCTAATAAGAAAGATGTCATCTCCCACACTTTATAACATCCTCACATTAGCATATCAAATGTTAATTCTATCAAGTATGGATAAGACCCCAGCTTTTCCTGTCTTTTTTTTTTTTTTATCTCTGGGGGACATTTTCAACTTTGAGGAAATCAAAAGCCTGTGTGACACCAAAAAATATTTCCTCTTATTATTCAACAGAGGCCACAGATATCATCTTATCTCTGCAGGGTCTCTGTCATAAGAGAGAGGGAGCTTTGAGGAAAGGCACACACACACGTTACGTTCACAAAAAGATGTTCGACATACGAGTCCATACAAACATAAACCATCCTGCATGAACTCAGACAAATAAACAAAGATGGGCCAAACACGCCCTGATAAATCCAATTAACCCTCAGCTCTGATCCCCTCAGTGCATCCCTGCCCCCGTCTTGTAACGCCAGACCTACCCGCCATTTCATTAGCACACAAACACACACACACACACACACACGTACAGATGCTCCCCCCGCTCTACCTTTCCACCTTTGTAATCCAGTCACCGCTCGGCTAATGCACCTACAATAATCCAATCCGCCAATCATTGCTCTCCATGCAAAGGCCCGTATCACATGACTACCCGCACGTTGGCCTGATGTTCACTTGCAGTTAGCGCTGTCATTTGGCACTAATGTTATTCCAATGTTTTTTTTTTCCTTTAATGTGATTTGGGAAGTCTCAGCTCCAGCTTCCACCAGTCTAGTGCTAAACCCCCAGTGGGCTGGGCTAATCAGTTTCCAGCATTTCTGAGGGAGACAATGATCCCAGTGTTAGCACTGGCTAATGACAAGCTAACACAATTAGCCTAGCCTCCCTGGAGGAGAGCTCAGAGCCACGGCCCATTCTTGCTCCAACTCCTGTGGGCTCCTCATCCACTCTCCCTACATTACTATGGAGCCTAATGGCCTCTTATTAGAAAGACAGATGGAACACGGATGGGGAGGGATTCTGCATCTTCTCGGGTTACATGTATGTGTCGGATATGTGCTACATCCACGATCGCTTAGATGTTTAATACCTTCTCTGCTAACAGCTTCAATTAGACAATCACTTTTTTCTTCTGCATGGTGTGGTTCAAACCCTATTGGAGTGTTAAGTGTTAAGATCAAGGGGCACACACGTTAAAATGTACTCATGCATGACACTATGACGCTCTCTATTTCATAAAAAATAATAATAAAACAGCACCAATTTTAATATTTCTTGGCTATGGGAGTAGTGGTTAGATGTTTGTATCAACAGCGTACTTTGTTTTTCTTATCTTAGAGCTTGTGCCAGGATGTGGAAAACACTAGCCATGTCATAAAACTGATTAGTAATAAAACGGTTTATCCTGGTTGAACCACCTACAGTGGAAGATCAAGCTTAACACATTTATTAGTAATCCTGTAACTGAAATATTAAAAGATCACAGGGAAAAACTCTATTTAGCTATCAACAAGTGATCAGGCTTATCAGTGAAATGCATCATCAGCATCAGCTAATGGTCCAGGCTAATGTGATTCTGATTGAAAGACATAGGTTACATTGTGGCTAGCATAATTAAATAGTGTCTTCAGTGCTCCACGTGGACATGGACTAATCTTTATTTCACGTGACAGGACACACACAGCTTACAAACAATCAAGCTCAGACAAACTGCAGCCATAGCGAAAATTCTAAAACTACATACTGTACATGTAATATTATTAATCTGTAATCCAAAAGTGTTGATCTGCTTTGGATCAACTGTGTGGACTTACTTGAACTTGGCGTTCACTTGGTCGGCAGCTTTATGGTAATTCTCTGTGGTGACCTTGTAGAAGTGAGCACTCTGCAAGAGGAGAGGCAGACAAACAGAGTGGGTGAGGAAATTGCATCAAAATGATTGTAATCTCTTATATATAAAAATCCACTCCCTTTTTCCCCCCTCCCATCTTTCCTGCTCTTAAATCTTATTTAGGCAAAAGGAAACGTTTTAGTGGTGAAAGTCCCCTTAACAGTTTACATCCAATCTAATCCTACCAACAGTACAGTCACAGCTACACAGCCCCGCCTCATCTACCACGATTCAAACTTCATTAAAACTTTATGGAGAGGGATATTGAGGGCAGAGGTCTATTACAAGTTGGGTTTATTTTCCATAACATGGAAGCTCACTCGATGCTGCATGAGGTTGTAGGATTTTTGTAGGATTATTTCATTGTAAGCAAGTGCACACTTCATGTTTTTTGCATTTGTGTCTGATTTATGGTTATTTGTGCATGTATGTGAGTGTTTGTACTTATGCTCTCACAAACGCCCGCTGTAATAACAGGCGGCAATTCTGGGAGGTCAGAGGGTTGCTAGTCAACAACGTACAGACCACTGGTCAGATTCCCCCAGTGACCCATAGCAAATGAACCCATAGCAGGACCACTCAACCTGAATTACCTCCTCAAACAACACAGCCACATAACCCAGCTCCTTCGCCATTTACACGACTCGAGGAAGAGATTTTTCTCAGCCCGCTGTGGTTGTTGTGCACATTTATGATCAAAGGTTGAGAGGTTGTAAAGTGTGATGGATAGCTTGATTGAGTTGAGTTGTATGAGTCCACTGGCAAAATTATGTAATGTTTACTACTGAACGTCTTCAGATTAAGAAGACATTTGTAGTGCTTACACATAAAAAAAAGTATATCAATGAAAGCGTATGTGCTGTGTCGTTCCTTTCGTGGTTAATCCGTAAAGAGAACAAACCCACCGCTGCGTGATGCAGCGGGGGATATATTTTTATTTTACCTTAGAAAAGTGATACATTTGAGCCTCTTGGTACTTTCTGTCCTAGCTTAACCTCCTTGGAGGGAAGACATTCATCATAGTTCAGAAAAGATCAATGGGAATGAACTGCACTGCTAAAAAGATCAATAGTCATGTGTTGTAGAGCTAAAAGAAGATGGGACACGACAACACTGACAAAAGGTCTGATACAGATTCGAGCCCTCTTCATTTGGAGGGACTCTCATACAGAGGCTTTGCAATGGATTACAGACATAATTTGAAACTATTTTTCACATCAATACATGCACTTTTCTGCACAGCAACACTGAAACGTAATAAGATTTACAGAAGGCAGGTATATACTGGTACTTCAAACAACTGTGCATTATACCCAAACTTAGAACTACCCAATTTATGGGCATGTTCAGATCTTTTCCGGTTTTATTTTTACAGATACATTTGGTTTCATTTTGTGTAAATCACAAGGCGCCTCGCGTCCTCTTGGGAAAAATAATTGATTGAAAATGACATATCTGTTAAGGGTCTTATGTGATTGCAAGTTGGGACTGGTGTCCTTGATCCGCAATTGCCCCACATTAAGAAAATGTGGGGCTAATGAGGGGTTTTGTAGGTAGTAGCTTGTATGTAAAACACACACAAAAAATAAAATTTAGGCGTTAACTTTGTAAGCCTTTGTTGTATCTGTGCCCCGTAGCCTTGAATCAAGTGATTGTCAGTATAGATAAACTGTCAAGAGCTATGGAAAAGGATTTAAGAGAAAGGCTTATTCACATATAAAAAGACTTAAGAGGTTTTGGGAGCTGCTAAAGAGCGAAGAGTAAGACTTCTCCTGGGTGAAGAAATCTAGCCATTGGAAGGGAAAGAGGGAGACGGAAAGTGCTGGATTTGGGTCTCTGTCTTGAATACTAAGTGTAAGGTAATAATACCTGCCTAAATGGCAGAGCCGGCACTAATCAGCGCACTAATCCACCTGGGAGGACAAAAGGCCATGTGTGACAAAGATTGCAGAATCACTTAAATTTCATGTACACAAATAAGGAGCGAGCGTGCGTGCACACACATACACACACTACCGCTGGCACAAACAACACGGGTACACGTGCAGATGTTGCCAAAAGCATCTACGCATTCTGTACCCTGGTGGTTGGATATAAAAGGTGACACGTGAAAAAAGGGGGGAAAACTGACAGAAGAGTGCAATTTGTGTGATTACTGAGTGGTCTCAAATTGTGATTTCCTGCTGTTGCCCCAACTGATTTAGAGAGTAGCCCTGACCTTTTATTAGCCCTGAGAAGGGAAACCATGCTCGGTTTGGCTGAAAACATTATTCCCTTGACCAAAATGAAATCTTTTCAGAAGCTATAAAACATAACCTTGATGCAAGTCTCACAGAAAGATGACTGTTGATCAATGGATGAAAAGAACTTTGAACTTACGTGAAACTGGTACTGTGTGTTTTCTCAGACGCAAGCAAATACCTACCATCTCTTGAACAAAACTCTTCTTCTATTTTTAATTCTATTTACGGTACTATATTTGTTTTCCACTAGGTTTATAGCTCAACTGGAGCAAATGTGCTAGTGGGGGGTGTCACAGACAAATTAAGCCATTATTGTTAATGTGTTGCAGCGATATGGAGAAGATAGAAGCTGCAGCCCAACACAGGCTTCAGCGCAATTTAGAGAAAGGAGCCCAATTTTTAATGAATGAAACAAATAACTCCCTGTGCTGATGGCTCATTTCTCTTATCTGCTGTGGAACAGGAAGGCAGAGATGGGGAGAAACCCCACCATGGCCAGCAGTACGGTTCTGCAAAGCTAGACGAAATAAAGCACCTACTGCGTGACCGAGCTGAACTTGCTCATATCCGCATGTTCGGTTTCATGACATACATTTCTATGCACGATCGCTAACAGCCCAAAAATATGGGTCTGTATGGATCGTCTGCAACCCACAGTAGTAGTTCGAAATTTGTGCCAATTTTGAACAAGTTCCTTTTAGAGATGGAGGAACGACCTGACAAGATAATGCCAGCATGAATGTCCTGCTGTAATTTGTACAAATACCTCAGTGAAAAAAGACACACAGAAGAAGAAGTGTCCATATGAAATCTGGACAAGGCGATCTTAATAAATCTTTGTAACCAATTTCACAAAGACGTGTCGATATATTATTTGGTTATTTTTTTTTAGGGTTAAGTTTGCATCTTCTTACATACCATTTCAGTGTAAAGGGAGGGAAAGCAATTTACTTTCAGCTAGTATAAATGTTCTTCATCATCAGAAGTAAGAAAAAAGAAAGAAGCAGCAAACTAAAAACTTGGCATGTTGGTGGGGCCAGTTACAGCACATTGGAAACGTGACCTGCAGAATTGTCCAGAGAGAGGGAGACAGAGAGCGAGGAGCACAACTACAAGAGAGAGAAGACGCGAGGTTAATGTCATACAAGGGGAGAGGAAAGCCGGGGGAGAGGGGAAGAGAGGAGCTCAGTGCATCATGGGGGTCCAGCAGTTTAAGTCTACAGCAGCGTAATTGGGAGACGGTTCAGAAGCAGAGGGGGTTTTTCTGCCTCCTAAATTTTGAACAATTTTACTAAACTGAATACAGAAATCCTAAAACCATTTACATGAACAGAACTTATAAATGGGTTGTAGAGTTACTGCACACAAGGATCTATCGGTGACAGTGGATGAGGGATCTGAGGATTTTTTTCCCCTCTAATAGTTTCAAATTTATTTGTAAGGAAACGCATGTAGTCATTGCTGCTAAGAGCTTATAAGCTCTCAACATGCTCAACAGAACTAGTCCCAGGCTGGCTTGAGTGTTTAAAAGAAACCAGGGGTTGTTCTTATTTTCCTCCATTAATGATGAATATGCTGTTCTGAAACTATGACAATATATTAAAATCACTATTATATTATTTTTCCGGGTTAAGTGGTATTTTTCAAAATTAGTGGAACACCACTGTCTTCCCAGCTTTCATGCCTGTTTTAACTGCAGCTTTGTGAACTGTACCATTGAGCTGGCTGCCACTAAATCACTGCCTTCTTTTTCAGAGGAGTAACAGTCTTGAGCATCATACACAGCGAGGCTGCTGCATGATCAACAAAACACACACATCAGCTTGTATGGGCTTAAAGTTAAGGTGGCTCCTCTCCATTTTTTTCACATACGGCCACGACAAATTGAAATGACAAATTATTTGCGTAAATATGCTTAGCAGTATTTTTAGACAAACACCTATTGTAGAAGACTTTTTTACATGGTTCAGTTCATTATTGTAAATACACATATTAAGAAATCGTTAAACAGAAATTAATTTTCAGTTTCAATGCTGAATGTTAGGACAAGGTCCAAGGTGTGACAGAAACAATGAGAGAGATTATTTAAATTTTAAGAAAAATCAATAATGAATTGTTGAGGTAATTACTGTCAACATCTACATGAATGTTTAAAGTCACCAAATATCACGACTTTATATAACTGTACTAAACACTGAAACACAAAGTCTGAAAATTCTGTTAAAAACTCTGAATAGGGTATATCAGGATAATACATAATAACAAGCCAAACCTTTAATTTAAGTTAATAAAAAAAAAGAAGAAGTTTTTTTTATAGTTTTTCAGTTTAAGTGTAAGAGGATAAGAGCTCACAAATGAGTTACTGTTAACTATGTTAAGGTCTGGGTTGTTTTACAATATCTAAATTGCCAAGAACCAAGGAAACATCAAATTATTACTTAAGTTTTTTTATAAACAAATGAAAGTTTGGAGTCCTTTTAAAAAAGATAATCACTACAAACCACACCAAAACTACCATGGTATGGTGACTTAGGTAATTTTGTACTAAAACGACAACTTTGGATAAATATCCATTTAATTTGACTAACTTGAAAAGTTTTGCACAGACGAGGACTGTGGATTTTGTCTCCTATCATTTCCAACGAAATGCATTAAACTGAAAGTGGGGATGTCTTAAAAACTCATTATCAGAAAAATTGTTTCAGCAACCAACACTTGTAACCCAAACAATCAAATGATTTCAGGCAGGGCTGTTTGTGAGAATGAAATGTGTGCACCTCCACTTTTATAAATAAGGTGGAAAGAAAAATACACCTTTTAAATAACGCCCAGTACAACACCACCCACAACTATGGCCAACAGAAACTTGTTACTTGAAATAAAATCTCTGTGACTTATTTTAAACGAAACAAAGTCAAACCAACTAAAAGCTCAAAGCTGATATTTCGAAAGTTGTCCTCCCGCATTCATTATTTCAGCCCGTGGAGCGTTACTGTTGTAGGTTTTTTGATTTTCATAAATGAACATGCTGCTCTGTTGTTGTAAAAATCACCATGAATAGACTTCCCGTTTAAATCCTCGTGAATCCCATAAAGCGGCTGTAACGGCAGTCTCAGACACAAACTGTCATCTTTTCACTGTGGATTACTGTCTCCAGTTACACAACAGGCAGAGCCTAGATATACTAAATTGATTCTAAAACATTTTGATTTGTGTAAAACAGCAACGCAGCAAAGAACAAAAAACTGTTTCAAATTTTAAATTTAAATGTTTCACTTTAACGCAGGCACTTAAAATTTTAGCTCCATTCTCAAAAGCAAAAAGTTGAGAAGCAGTGAGACACTGAAATGACAGAGACAGAAATGAAGATACCAAGTCAGAGACAGACAGAGAGAAGCCATTACTGTTTTTTTTAATGCTCTTTCACCCTGTATTTCTTCCCTTCACAGTGCTGTGGAACTTTGCTATGAGATGGCAATTGCTGCAGTGATTGTCCTCCATGGGAGAGCAGAAAAATCCAATTTCATCGATATACAAGGCAAAAAGAGAGATAGAAAAGAAGAGAAGAAAAATCCCTTCAGAAAAAAAAAAAGAAATTGAGGCATGAAGGGAAAAAAAACCCAGCACTCACAAAAAGCTGCGGGAAAAAAAAAAAGACAGATATAGAGAGACAGATGTGGCTAGGAGGGAGGACTGGGAAGAGAAGGTTGGGGGAAAAAAAAACAGGTATGTTGATTGTTAAATATGAGATTGTTTTACAGCAGGGCAGGTATTGAGTGAAAATCTAATAAATATAAAGATATTGTTTTCAGGGGCTATTTGGTAGTTGTGGCCCCAATGAACAGCAGCAGCAGAGGCAGCAGGCTGAGCTGTCTGGGAGCCTCGTGATGGCCTGTCACTGGAAGCTTCACTGATGAATGGCCATGTTGGATTGGAACAGACATGTAATATATATCAGACTTATATTCTCTCTCACTCTTCGGATTCGTCTGCCCCTTTCTGCTGGTGTGCGAGATGTTGGGGAATCCTGAGGTAAAGGGGGCGGGCAAGAAGAATGTGATGTACGAGAATATAAAGCCGGTGCTACAATACGACTAAAATTACATTTGGTGCGTTCTTGTTAGAAGGACAGATGGTGGATAAGCATAAAGAGATAGTATTGGGGTGGGATATCTACAGTGGAATCAACTCCAAACAATGCACAAAATGCAAGTGGTCAACACATGACCTTTTCCTACTTTACATTGTAGAAACTGGGGATGACTGAGCGCTGAGCCACACTCCACTCTGGGAAACAGCTTTGACAGACTGATCCAGGTGCTGAGTTTCCCTCTACGTCTCACCCTGTTCCTCTCCAGCCTGGCCCCCCCCGGGTTTCTCTCCTACTGCTTCTGTTGATGGTGGCGTCAAATTGAGGCATTTCTCTCAAACGCTGAGTTTTCTGCTCTATTTTCTCCCGGCCACACGTGTCTTTCTTTGCATGCTTAAAAAAATGCAAAATGTGGGCTTTATTTTCCCTGCCTACAGCCACTTCCCCTAATCACTTTAGCCAGCATGCAAGCAATTATGTGCAAAACAAAAAAAGCATTACAGTAATCATAATTACATATTCAGTTTTGAGGAAATTTCTTTAGAATATTCAAAATATATGCTTAAGAACAAGTTGCATCTCTTTCCAGTAACGTAGGTGGTCTTTGGTTTGCATCCACATGAGGTGGAGTATTTAAACATGATGAGGTTCTAAACTGTGTTGGAAATTAGTAAACTAAAACAATATCATACATTTCTCTCTGACAGACATACTAATTACTAACAGCTGGTCAGTCTACCGGTTTAGACCTATAGTACTTACACTACATCCACCTTTCATTACGGTGTTTAACTGAATGCCCAGATTATCGGTCTGCCTGTGTACAAAACAGGACTGCAACTAACTGTTTTAATTATCAATTAATCTGCCAAGCTGGACTTGGCAGATTAATTGATAATTGGCAGCTGGACTGATCCTGATATTACTTTGTATATTCTTTGGGTAGGTCCTCAATTATGGTATTTGTCTCCAATATTTCTTTTATACTACTTTTTGTTTCAGATGAAATTCAGAATCATCCAAAACACATTGTTAGAAATTCCACTTAAAATCCCCACATCATAGTCTTTTCAAAACATACCAGCTTTGTACGGACAGTGGCAGAAGCTACAAGGTGTCACATTTGTATTGCAAAATCTTACCTTTCCATTTGAGATGAAGCCATTTCTGCCTTTAGTTATTGTTATCAGTTGTCAACACATACAACTCGTACTATTCTTACTCTGTTGCACTGTTCTGACATTTTTTTTCCTACTAAGGAGTTATTTAAGCAGTCCTTAATAGAAAACAGGGAAAAATACCCATGAAAACTACCCAGATCCCAAGGTACTGTCCAACCAACAGTCTACAACTGAAGATATTCAATTTACATTGATTTAAACCAATAAAAGCAGCAAATTCTCACACTTGAGATGCAGAAAGTATGTTTTCGTTCTTCTCTAAATCCATAAGCATCTACAGTTGATTTACTGTTACTCTCAACAGATGCACATAAAACATATTGGATATACAGCAGATTATGCTATTAAACTATGTAAACAAAATGTATTCCAGCACCTTTAAACCATCATGCAACCGTGTATTTCCTGTAGTGCACAATCCCACTAAAACCCTTCACATACAGTGTAAAGTAAGAATTTAAACCTGCATGTGGATACTGTTTGTTTTCCAGCTGTTTGCCCACTCACAGTACTCGTCTGTACATACGTATATTGTTTTCTTTGCTTAGCTGTATGGTTATATCTGTATCATCCTGTAAAGTTGTTGTGTGTAGTGTCTTTATGTATTGAGCCACTCTGTCATTACTCGAGTGGGAATGTCAGTGAGCACACAGAGACAGGGCATGGCAAAAGTCATTTTGTTTTGTATACAGCTGGGCAAGGAGAACAGGGAGTGAGGAGAGGCTGGACTGAGCGCCAAATGGGCCGCCGTGGCCAAAACAAGGAGGAGGAGCGTTATTAACACAGTCCAAACAAACTGCACTCCCCACGGAGTCGCAAGCCGCTTTTTACGCAGTAGGGCAACATGCAACTTGCACACCACTGATCCTCAGTTACACACAGGATCACACACCATCACACAGTGAGTGCACACATAATTGCCACTTCTGGTTTGCTGCTTCTCCCCAAGCCAGAAATCCAGAAAGAGTCATTTGCAAACTAAAATGTCATTGTTGGGTGCAGATTTAAAGGATAAAGTGGTTTGGAGATACTTAATTTAAAGTTCAAATACGGTGCACAAATCAATACAGTAAATAAATCTAGGTACATTTTCACAGACCTTTTACAGCATCCTACATTTTCTTTTTATATTCAGCCATTGGTTGTTTTTGTCACTTAACATTTTCTTTATCATATTCACCTAATATTTTTCACTCAGTGAAATGTTATCTTTTTACCACACTCCACATTCTTTTTCTTTTGTCACTTAATGACAAATGTCACAAATGTATTTACTTAAGTATAGTCTTTTTAAACAATGTCTCCAACGTCTAGTTTCTCCCTTTTCTTTCATGTTCTGTCAGTACAGTATCTATTTCCTTGTCTGTCCATCTCTCTCACTCTCAATCTTCTGTCTCTCTCTGAGGAGAGTTGGTGATTTGTTGACAATTTGATCTGAGGAATATTGACCAGAGGCCAACATGGCTGATGGATAGCTGGTGCCTAAAGTCGATAATCCCTGTGGTAAGTTGTGACTCATCGCTTCTACCATTAGAACTCATACTTGCTCCCATACTGTATGACACAGGTGTAATACACAGTTCAATGATACAACAATGCAACATGACCAGATGAATTAACAGACAGAATGTCAGTGTTACTACGATGCTATGGAAGTCAAGTGGGGAGCAATTCTGCATCTCACATTGAATAAAAGTTACAGTTTTCATAGTAAATGATCCGTTGATCACCTTCCCATGATGTCAGTAAATGGCCTCCTCTCCTCTCTGCTACTGAAGCAAAACTGTACACCCCAGTGCACTTCCAATTACTGACAGAAGTCCACTACCACTCAATACCCACTGGCTTGGCTTAAGAGTTCATCCTCAGTGAAGGAAGGAAGATTTGAAAGCTTTATTGACCCAAAGGGAGACTGTGTTGCGCATAATGGAAACTAGCAAATCCACACTAAAAATATCATCTATGTAAGCATTACTAAATGGCAAAAAGAAGTGTATTTAAAGCAAGCACCACAAGATAGGGTGGCAGTCATTTGCTCTCTGAATGGAGACAAAATCAGTTAACATTCAGGTTCGTTTGAGGATAATGTGTCTAATGACTACACGATATTTTTCACATTGCATTCATGTGAGGTTCTTATAAGAAGAGTGTTAGAGTGCCCTCCTTTTCCACAATGAATATCTGGCTTCATAACAGTGTGAAATTTCCATTTGGCTTTCACTATAGAGGGCATTTGACTTTTTGCACCCTCCAAAGGGGGAGAAAGCTCCTTCCCAGCATGAAGGTGTCATTTTAAGAACATTAAACAGGGCATTGTGTCCCTCCTAAGTTACACATATGATTTGAGAGCAGCATGAGGGTTTCTCTCTTAACACCCCTGAGCAGAGGATTTGACCCTGGTCCCGTGCCTTACAGGCACCTCTCGTGGGGACCAGCATGGAGCTGCCATTATTAGAGGTCTAGGCACGACAGCTGACCCATGTCACCCTCAACAGGACAACGGTTAGACAACGAGCATCAGGGTAGTGTCATTTTCAGGGACAAGAGGACACACACAGGGGTGGATAGGATTTAACCCTGTATCATTCAGGTGGCGGGCGGATAGAAGGAAAATAGTGAATAAAGAAGGCAAGAGAGACAATTACTTTGGGGCAAGCATGCAGAGTTTAAGTTGAAGCATGAAAACAAAAACAGCGGGACACAAGGATGAGAAGAAAGGAATAAATGTGACTGTACTTAAGCTGAAACTCATGTTGACCGAGAGAATTGTGTGCATCAATCTGTGAGCGTATGTACACTGGTATGTGTACATTAGAGACTGCAGTACACATCAATAGAGAGGAGTTATGGAAACTTTTCTTGCAGGCAAAAAGTAGAGTGTGTTGTAGTATTTTGAAAATAATCTGCAATGTTCTCATAGATGTGTCTAGTGCTTCGTTATCATAAGACAAAGGGTTTAAGGCTAATTAGTTTGAAGAAAGTCCGTTTCAAGCAGTGTACCATTAAACAACTTTGTGCAGCTCTATAAATGGGACTTATAGTCCACCGGCTGGGTCCCATCTATGCTACTGGTTGGTTTCTGGCTTTTAAAAATATCCTGGCATCTCTGTTTCCAATGTGGTGTACCCCACCACCCACGCATGTGGGATAGATTCCTGATTTACCTCTCGAGGCATACGAGCAGAGAAAACAAATTAAGAAAAAAATCTATTAAATGTTAATTCCTCAATTTTTGGCTAAGTAGTAAGTACAGCAAAGGGTTATAAAAGCCATATTGATTTAAAGTGACACCATGTAAATAAATAATGATTGTGAGATGAATCACAGAGTTTTGCGAGTTGGGTTATGCATTTATATTAGCCATCAAGTTCATTTTTAAAGTTTGTTTATGGCACAGTTTCTTACCCTCTCCTCCAGTCGGGCCACCTGCTCTCTGTAGAAAGCATCCTGCTTCCTTAGGTCGGCTTCTTTGGCCTCCAGCTGCTTGGCCTAAACACACACGCACATAAACTTACATCAATACCAATGTAGTTGTACCACATCCAGCATTGACACATGAACACAGAGGAAATTTACATTACTTATAATGAGTGGGCTGACTGTGATCTCTTGAAAGATTGACAATGCTCCGCTCAAACATACACATGAAAGTGCAATACACTGTTCGGTAGAACAGAGAAAGAAGCTGTGTATGTGTGTTGGGTCTGTATGCAGTTACATATATTCAAAGAGATTTTGTATCTATATGGAAAATACACGTTAACACTGGACACGACACGGCAGGAAGTGTATGAGCTTCTTTGTCCTCCTCATTTCCATCTTCGAACTGCCATCACGCCAAGATAACATCAGTTGTCAGTATAAATGAGCACCGAAGTACGGCGTACTTGCTTAGCCAGCTTACCCATCTCCACTGTCCTCCCCTATTCAACTGTTCTACCATGACCTTCACTAAATGTATGGCTGACTCTCCAGGTGATATACAGCGGTTTTTAATTGGAGAATTTCTGGTGTGTACACTGGGTGTACAAAATACAAGAATATTTGTATTATTCAAAGACATCGTGTAGACAAAAGCAGTTTGTGTTTTTGTTCCCTTCTGGTAATAGGTCTTCAGAAACAATTTGAAATTGTCCTCTCATCTACAGTATGGTAAAAAAAAGAAAAAAAAGAAAAAAAAGAGGCTAATCATTATATGAAGCCGCTGAAATAACTGGTGGAATAGAAAACGAAACATGTCAGAGTGTGAAAGGGAAAAGAAATCCTCAACTCTATCATGCAGAAAAATGTAGAGTCTAGGAGAAGGTAAAAACCTCTAGACTTACCTTCCATCCAATCTCCTGAATAAGGGAAGCATTGAAAGAAATCGAGAGAGAAAAAGAGAAAGAGTGTAAAGAGGCACTGATTCATCCATGAACTCCTTCAAAGTGACATTTGAGGAGGTTTAGTATTCAGAGGCTAGGGGGGGACTGGCTGCTACAGGGCTCTGCTTGAATACTCACACTCCATCCTCTCAGCCTCCTCTTTCACGGGTGTTGCATGCACGTGCGCACACACACACTAAAAATCACGTATGCCGTACAAAATACTAACCTTTTTGCATGCGCACATGCACAGTTACATACATTAAAACTCAGCAACACACACACACACACACACACACACCACCATAATACAGAAAATGGACTTGGGGAAGTAGCTTGAATTCTTTACTTCAAGCGCTACAGGATGTCGAAGAAGACAGAATATGGAGAAAAATGTATAGAGAGGGAAAAAAATTGCTTTATTCCAATCCAATCTCTTCCACACTGATAACCATCTGAATTCGGCTACTCAACGTAGTGCATGCAGAGCCGTGCGCTCCGTGCATTGTGATGAGGAGCTGTGAAGAGGGGGCTGTCCTCGCACAAGATGATTTAAGAAAGTTTGAAGTCAAGGGGGTGCTCCAAGCTCATCCACTGCACACAAGACAAAAACCTCAAAACCAACGCCGGCAAACACCTGCATACACACAGTATGCCATCTCCACAAGAAAGAAGGAAAAAAAAAACACATTAGGGCACCACTTCATCACGTTCCTGACAGCACTAAGCAAAGTTACACCGTGACCGAGTCTCTGCTGTCCTCAGTACAACCCAACATTAGTCACTCTTATTAATGCGGTCAGACAATTGTCTCCATTGTGTTCTCTTACAACTCTAAAGTGCTATTGATACCAGTGCTACCCGGAAGCCCAACCTTAAAAATATGCAATAACTACAGTTTTAGTGACACTGTTATGACCTTCAAAAGTATTATCGATTCCAAGCGTGCAATCAGGGCTTTTGGTAAAGTTTCTGAAAGACTGGATGACTTTGACAGAGGTGCCAAAGAACTGTCTCCCCCCAACAGCTCAATTTAGGACGAGGGGAAGAGGGATGATGGGATGGAGGAAAACAGAGCGCAGGATTGGCAGGGGGTTGTGTACTGCCACAAGTGTGCCTAAACTCAATGTTACGCTGATAGGTGGCGACTAAAGGGTTTTGTCTTTCTTTGCAAAGCTAAAGTGCACACAGACACAGAGAAACAATCACTGGCTCAGACACTGATCTGAACTGCACACACACCATTGTATATGCGTATGCACACACTCACGCCGGCCAGAGCAGCTGTACCCACAGAGAGCGGGTGGAGAAATAAATGTGTGCTGAAGGCGAGACTAAAGGGGTCATTAAAAGAGGACAGGTTTTGACACAAATGTGTACCGGGGGATTTTCTTTTTTTTTTCCTCATCACTTTTGTATGAGTGTGTGTCTATGTATACATACATGCACCTATGCATGTGTTCAATTTCCATGTGAGCGGGTTGGCCCTCCTCTTTGACAGCGCACACAGGCCCAGACATACAGGGATTACTTCCGACTGATTAACCCCATTCAGCCGAATTTAAAGATAATCTAATCATACTAAAGGCCAAACAATGGGACAGACTTTACCACTGCCCGTGCACCTTTTGTTCCCCTAATGAAGAGGTGGCCGCAGGTGGAGGAGGTGAGCCGGGGAACAGTGGGGGAGGAAGTGGACGAGAAGGGCAGAATTAGACTAGTAAATGGAAGTGAACTTGAGAGCAGAAAGCTCAGAGATAAGAGGAGAGACAATAAAAGGTGATTTATCATCAGAGGTGTCAAGAACAGAGAACGGGCTGGTAGATGGAACATGGAGCCTGAGCCAAGTGTGTCTCAAGTCCAAAGGGGAATGCCATCAAAATGTATGGGAAGGAAGGGATATAATACATGGAAGAAACAGAAAAAAAGGGGAGACCTGAGGCTCTTAGGATTTGTGCCCACTGCATTAAAACAGTTCTGGGGGTCAAGGATTAGTGGGGCTGTTTTTTTAAATATGGGCAAGACAACAAAATATAAAGGAGGAATTGCAGGATTTGTACCCTGTTAGACCCTTGGGTTTTTATTCCTGAAAGACGGACTTTGGAGAGCAGCAGCTTGTTCATCTTAAGTTGTGAAAGTCTCCAGGTAAACACATAATCACACGATCACACTCATGAAAGTCTTCCTACACTAATGGGGAATTTAAAACATTTCAGCAAGTCAGTGGGGCGATGAAATTTAGATTAACTTACTAACTGTATTATAACCTTAGTATTCTGAATTTCCCTCTGTAGCACCCCTTGACAACAGGGGAAAAAAAATTTGCCTAATAAAATACAAACATTCACGACAATACCTTCCTGCAGAGTCCACACATTGCTATTTAGTATCCCAGGAAACCATATTAGCATCCACAGCCAACTCTTACATTCCCCTTCTTGTATCCATCTCCCCCTGGTCTCTTATTAAGTACAGTAGCACAATGGGTGAGGGTGACAAGCGGCTGCGAGTGAGACCGTGGTGGTCAGATTAAACGGATCGTTTAGGCGAGGTGAACGCCTCTGTGAATATCAATTAGCCAGCCGCTGAATAATTAAGAACTGCCATGTTTTTTAATTAGCCGACTGCCGCAGTTTGGGCTGGAGAAGCAGGGAGTAGAAGAGGAGGAGGAGAACGGTAGAGAAGAATAGAGGAGGGATATAAAAAGGGGGATTTTGCTGCATCAGGCAGCCCCCACCCACTGCCTGTCCTCTCACTGATTTGCTCCCAACATTCTACTTTCACACTTGCTTGTTCTTTTAAAGTCTCCACTGACACTTGCTTCTTTCTTTTAAAACATTTAAAATAAAAATAACTCCTGCCAAGCAACTGCACATACTGTGTGAGGCTATGTATGGCACACGGTTGTACAACAAAGGCACACAGGCCTACACTATAGCGGATAATACAGTTAGATCGTATTTGCATACTATGCTGCTGTCATTTTTCAGGAAATGCCATATACTAAACTAAACAGTACATTTTGTCATTTCATATGGAAGTCTTGTTAAAGACTTAAATCTGCATTTTGAGTTTGTGTCCAATCATCTCCAATTTTTAAGGGCAGAAATTCAGAAACGCTATATCACAGACAAGCCCTAAAAGAATTGCACTTAAACCACAGGGTTTCATGACTTCCAGACTATGAACAATTACATTAAATAACATGATTTCCAAATTCTAAAATACAAGTTATTAGGGTTTTCCCTGTTAAAGCGGTGCTTAGACTGGTCCACAGCACTGACTACAGTGTCTAAGAGCAATTACTCGAATAAGAGAAAGCATGTTCAAGACTTAATTGCATTTGCTAAGAGCCTTAAGCCAAATGTGAAAAAGTGGCAAAATAAAAAAAAAAAAAAATGTAAAAAAGTGAGAAATGGCTTTATCTCAAATGGAAAGGTAGGCTGGTGACAGGAAAGACGTGCCAATAAGCAATTTGTGTTTAGAAGAGGATTTGTTGGACTGGTGTGTGACAGATGGTCAATGCCAAACTCATCAAATACAGTAACTGCTCAGATATTCCTCTGTCATCAACTTAAGGCAGTTAGGATGGATAGTTCTTCTATTCTTGTCATAAGAGTTCACATCAATTGGCTTTCTGTATACAACAAATCATGTTCATTTTGCGGTTTCATTGGTTTACATGGCCTCTCCTAACTAGTTTTCGGTTACATTTATCCAAAAATAAAGACAATTCTGAGGAGTTTACAAAATTGTGTGCAACACAATAAGGTGACTCACCCTCACACTAGATCCCTGCTATGCGCTTATGTAATTATGAAAATTATCTTGCAAGTTGCCAAGATCAATATTGTGCAAATTGTATCTCATCACATTAACAGCACTTCATCCATAACCTTGCTCTCTTTTGTCCATCACCCGCTGCCATCAGTCCAGCCCTGATTCACCCCTGTCACAAGTAGCATCATAATCAATGCTTGCTCACACCATTCAAGTGCGCGCTGTGGCACAGTGGGCCAGAGCTGCTCAGCAGGGCCCATCTATCACAGACCTGTGCGACAAGGCCCAGTGACAAACTAATACTGAAGCCATGGGCCTCAGGTCCTGAGTGCTACGACAGGCAGGGAGGAGGTCAAAGGGCAGCACAATGTGACCGCGATCGGGTGTTAATTGGCATGGCGGAGGTGTAGGTGGGATGTGGGAGGTTAGAGATGGATGGAGAGGAGGGGATTTGCGGCGTATAAAAGATGAACGAGAGGAAGAACGATGGGTGAGTGCACGGACAGAATGAGAATGACAGGACGTTTGAAAGCACAGGTTTTTTTTTGGACTGATTTAATAGACAAGCTGCTATATCAGTGTGTTGAGGTAAAATACAGTGTCGTATGAATCTTTTATACTGTACACACATACACACAAAAACATTATGCCTTTTTACATGTAGCTCCTTGATCCTTTTTGTTACCATTGATGAAAAACGAGCACTTGTACCAGCTGTATTGTACATTATTATGATGTTAGGGTTAAGTTTGCTTGCCAGTACATGCAATTTCAGTATAAGCATGTCTATATTTATATATCTATTGATTAAAAGATACATGGATAAAGAAATAGATAGCTTACATGCACATACATACTTCAAAATTTCGGTTTCAGATTCAGACTCAGACTTTCCCACAAATCTCTGCACATCCTGTAACTGCCTCTAAAACCATTGCAGCCCCATCTTTATTAGCCATCACCGCTAGATCAAATTTAAGTGATGGAGTGTAAAAGGATATCACATAATATAGACCTTACTTACTGGCAGTATCACACATTACCTTTAGAGTCGCTAATAAAATATAAGTCCTGGTAGCAGTAGCTGTAAAACTCCATTGGAAAGCATTCACTTTGGCTGGCTAATTAGCATCGTCAGGTTTTAGTGTGCAGCAATAACAGTTAGGTTCAAGACTCGCCGTTTGTCTCCACTGGTGGTGGTGGGATTATGGGTGCTGGGATTGTGTCAGATATAAAGTGGTCAGTTAACAAGCTTGACCTTGACTTATAACACTAGAGGACAAACACACAGAGGCGGCTGAGTATGTTTTGTGTGTGTGTGTGTTCATTACAGTTTTTACATGAGTGTCATCCACCTTGTTGAGAAGGTGATTGCAACCTCCCATCTCTTCAGGAGCTGTACGTCTCTAGGACCCGGAGAAGAGCAGCAAGGATCGCAACCGACCCTTCTGATCCCGGACATAAACTCTTTCTGCCCCTCCCCTCTGGCAAGAAGATCCGGTCCATTAAGACCAGGACCCTACGCCAGAAAGACCAGTTTCTTCCCCACTGCAGTAAACAGTGGCCTAATATCCCCCAGGCAATTTACAGACAATCTTACAAACTTTCCTAGTTGTACTACCTCACATTGTACATTCACTTATATTATTTTTATTGTATTATACTACTTTGTATAAGTGATTTGTTCTCCAATCATGGACCCTAGGGATTAACGCTCTATTCTGTGATCTGGATATTTGATATATGATTTTATTTTGTTTTTATTTTGTGTTTACATTTTAAGCTTATACATTAAAGACATTACAAAATCAAGAATAGATAAATTAAAACTATGATGTTGTAACTAGCGCCAAATGTGCAATATTTATGAAGACAAAGATCACTAAAAAAGGTTGTTCTCTTTTTATATTACAAACACTGTAAAGAGTAACACTTGAGGCGAAAACACAGGTTTCCTACACTCTGTCAGATCCCTGAACACAACGGCATGCACAAACAAAATAAATTATCTCGGACAAAGACAGATGAAAATGAGGAGCTGTGATGACCAACGTTACCATATGACAGTTTTCTTTTGTAATATTTTGTTGTCTTCACTTGCTGCGGCTCCAGCTTTGTGATGTCAAAAGAAACAGCGGTATCTTTCAGGATTGAGAGCATAAAGCAGTTGTTAAGAAGCACTAAGGGTGATTTTAGTCTACGTGAAGTTTTGCCAAAGACTGTACACGAACACACAGTCAGGTGTGCAAATACCAATAAAAGTAGGAACTTGGTAACTCAACTTGATCTTTGACAAACAAATTACTGAACCGTGGGACATCAGTGCCACAGGCTACAGACAGAATTACTCTTGTTGGGGATGTTTTAGCACAGTGAGTAATGATCCCAAGACCTGGTGGGACAAAGGACTGACCTCCCCAGGACAGGGACAGAGGGATCAGGACAGGGACCAAAGGCCAAGATGTGTAGGTGGTGACTAAGGGTGTGTGTGTTTGTTTAAGTGCTGACTGTTTAAAGGCACATTACAATGAACTGTCCTCGTAGAGTCTGCAGCTCATTGACTGTGAAGAGAGGTCAACAGAGGGCTTGATCCGAACCAGCTGGCCTTAATGATACTGAGGGCGTCACAACCCACTGGTTCACTTTGGCCACATTTATAAGAAGTGTAGAATTTTGGTAACCCTAAGCTTATCAAAGATAAATAGGAGTATTGTTTCTGTAAAATGCTCTCAGGTCTGCAAGGAGGAAAAAAATGCAGGAAAAGCAAAGAAATAAATGATTCTCCAGTGAAAACAAATGGGACTAGTGAGCCCACAAAAGGTTGAAATCCTGGTAGAAACATGAAAAATTACTTTCCTTTCTACTCCGAGACACTTTAAGCCCCTCGGCCTTTGTTGGAGACACCACCTCCAACACTCCACCGCCAGCTTCTTCGCTGAGAGACAGCAACAACATCTGCTGGCTCAGAGATTGATTAATTGGCTGATCAGGCACCCGCGGTGTAAACTGATTGATTGATCATCTTGCGGTCGGAGCTGCCTTTATCTAGAGCCCTGGGGAGCAAACCTCTGGAGGTCCCCAGTCATCTGTCATGTCCAACACACAGGGAAAAACGAAGGAGAGATGAAGAGCTGTGGGTTCATTACCGAGACACGGGGGGCATGTACAGAGGAACTCTCCGCCAAGATGGGAACAGGGGGCATACAGAGAGAACAATAGGAAGACGGGGACAAAGAGGCTGAGGATGAAAGGAGAGAGAGGCTGGTTTGTTGCTTATACACATTTTACTGCACCTGTTTTCACAATTAATAAATTCTGACCGCATCCCATCTTAACAGCCAGCAGCTAAAGTAAAGGAAGACCGGAAGAAAAAGGTGGGAGACAAAAACAAGTGTGGAGACATGCAGTTCACATTTAGACAGTCAAAAAGCAAATATTGTTTTACTAGGCAGAAAGAGACACAGTGTAAGACCTCAGAATGGACTGACACTTACTGTCGTTGGACAACAGATGTCTCTGGGGAGCAAAGTGAGCAGGGAAGTAAGCAAAACAACATTTAGTAGGAGGTGGGAGGAATAGATGGAAAGACATACAGGATGAAATGGGAGCAGCCACAGGATGTTCACGATTGAGAGCATCCTGGTGTGTGCACACTAACTGCTGTCAGGAACTGGTGTTCTTCAAGGCCTGATGATTCACTGTTTCCCTTTTCTAGAAGTTCTACTTACAGTTAACTGCCGTTAGTCGTCACTGACAGTTAGCGCTTAATCGATGAGCATAAAAAGGCTGTTTTGAGGTTGAGGTTTTCTGCTCTTAAACCACAAAGCAGCTTCTTCATTTCTGTGTGATTAATATACAGTATGTGCTTCCAATGCTACACTGCTAGAATTTCTTTCAGGTTATTTGGCTTTTGTTTAAGGTTTACACTATTTTTTCATACAGCAGCTGTTTTCGATCGGCTTGTTTCCCCAATTGGAGTTTGTAACCCTGTTTTGAAAACTGCCTTGTAAATCAATATCCCTTTCTCTCTGGTCTGCTGTTTCCATGCGCCTCAATGTTTTTAACTTCTCTTTTATCCTCTTTCCATTCTCTTGCCACATCTCATTCAGACTTTCTGATGGTCACAGCCTTCTTGACTCACCTCTTGTCTTCGCCACCTCCATATGTTTAAGTTCTTTCCATCATTCAATCTCAAGCTCTCCCTCTAGCGCCATTAGCTGAGCCGATTGTTCACTTCCATAGAACCTCATTAATACCACTCTCCTGTCAGAGCCGAGTGGGAAAACACAGAGCAAAACCAAGACGAGGGAAAAGGCTGAGCTCAAAAGAAAATACCTGTCATACTACACATCTAACATGTCTACTGAGCTCAGCCACACACGCACACACAATTAGGTTTAGGTTAAGCCAAGAGGAAAAAAATCAAATAGATATGACAATGTTACAAATTTGTTGTCAGGAAAACGTGATTTGAAATATGAAATAAATTTTTTTTGTTAAGTAAAGTATACAGATTTTTTTTTTTTTTTAGGGGACTGGTTTCTGTTTACAAAAATAAAAAATATTCATTTCTGGAAAAAAGATGGAAAAAAAGCACAGAGCACAACAAGCAAATATATGTCAGCTTTTAAACTTGTCTAGTCCTGTAAATGAACCAATGCAGGGTGAAAACATACATAAATAGACACACTGCACAGTGAGACTGAAACAGTAATTTGACTGTACAAGCTCTCTTGTAAGAACGGAGCTTTCCTGACACCAGTATCCATCCATCAATCGAAGCCCTGCTCTATCTCAGCCCCGACGCTGGCCACTTGCAGTGCCAATTAGCTGACAGGGTGAGGGCCCGGCGCACAGTGCCAGCCACGGGCCCTGCCAATTAGAGCCTGACCTTCCATCTAACCCTAATACTGGCACGGTGTGTGGGCTCCGCACCCTGGGCAGGGGCGAGGTAAGGCCACTGATACAGTATGTAAAGGACGGTTGAGTGGAGAGTCTCTAAGACAAGTGAGACAGCATTACGTAAATGGGAGAAAGAGAGTGAAAGAAAGAAATAAGGACACTAACAGTACGTATAATACGCTGTGACAAACATTTCATTATTCTACATCCTTTGAGCAAACCGACAAACACCCACCAAACATAAAGCACGCCTGTCTCTTAAACACTGAAATCTCGTCAAAATGACAGATGAAAGTTTTGCAACTTTCAGAAACTGAGGCAAAAAACAAGGAAGCTGCAAATTTTTATGTTGTCATTTTGTACCTTTTCAGTGGCTTTAACGAGCGGTAACATTTCCCTATCATTAGTGTCTGCTTGTTGGATCGGTAATTGTACTTCCCCTCTGAACCAGTCAATAAAATTCTGATAATGTGAAAGTTAAATGGTGGTACGGCAGAACATTTCAGGAATGTTCGGTTTTGGTTCTATGCACATGAATGATCTATGGCACATCACTCTAATTCAACTTGTTAATCCATTGAAAACATCTTTTATCTTCGTGTTAAGCAACCAGATGGACAGCTCGCTTAAATCTAGTTATATCCACTCTGACCAGGGTTATTCTTGCTTAGCCCCAAGAACTGTAATTAGAGACGGGATGCGATTTATCCTTAGCAAGCTTAACAAATCCAAACTGCATGTAAATCACAGTGTACCGTCTCATTCAAAAGTAAAAAAACATCAGGACCCTTTCACCTCTCAGACTTCCTCATAGTGAAAATTTTTTTTTAAAAAGCTGAGAGAAAAATAAATGTTTGACATGTTTTATTTTTTAGATTTTTTTAAATACCACCAACAGGCACCAATTCAAAACCCAGCAAGTCTCCTTTAATACCTGGGAAATTAAAATGTCGGCCCATTATCAGCCGGGTCCAGTCGTCTGTATCTAAAGTGCAACAGCGTGCAACTGAAGTACACAAGATTCACGCACCAAAAAAAAAAAAAAAAAAAAAAAAAAAAAAAAAAAAAAAAAAAAGGACAGGACATTTGCTAGAGACTGCAGTTTTTACAGGGGTGGAAGGTAGTGGAGTTCTGGGGTGATAGGAGAGGGGTGGGGAAGGTGGGGGCTTGTTGCATTAAAAATGTTAAGCTTTACCCAAAGTCATTTTCAAGCCAGCCAAGCATCAAATGGAACACAGTTTAAGGAAAGAGTGGGTACTTATTTTCTCTGGGAGCTCTGACAGGATGGACACGGTCTGTGTGTATGTTTGTATGTGTGTGTGTGTGTGTGTGTGTGTGTGTGTGTGTGTGTGTGTGTGTGTGTGTAAATGAATGTGTACGGAGCAAACAAACATTTTGGGTACGCTGTATTATCCCTTGCTGTGAAAGCAGAGGTGGTGGAAAAATCATGGAACATCACATTAGCCACTGGTAAGTGTGTGTGTGTGTGTGTGTGTGTGTGTGTGTGTGTGTGTGTGTGTGTTCAACAAGAAAAGAGATAAAGATGGAGACAGAGGGAAAACAAAACTTGATAAACAACTACAAGGTTGATAGGTGGAACAAGGCTCTGGATTGAAGCACACAGTGCATTCTGTTCCTATCAGGCCTCCTCACCATATCAGCTTTTTTTTATCATTTACGCTGTGCATACAGCTTCAAACAACAACAAAATTACAAAAACATGGGCTCACACTAGACAATACATCTTCTATGTTAAGGTTAACTGATGCTATTGGAAGTTTTGTGTGTAAACAGGTCAAAAACAGCCCTCTTTTCTGAATTCTGATTATCAAGAAAAAAGTAAATCGTTTTTAATGTTCAGGTGGACCAAAATAGACAGAAGCCCAGTCAGTCTTGTCACGTTCAGGAGGCCTTAATACAATTGTGTGATCATTTTAGAGCCTGCAGTTTGTAGGGGTGATGAATCTTATTGCAGTATACAGTTAAACAGTTATATATTTATACACTGTATAACGTTTCATTGGTTCCCTCGATCCGACTGCTGTAAGCTTATAGTTTCAGTTAAAAAAATAAAAAATAAAATAAAGTAAATGTAAGATCTGAGTATTTTGGACCAGTTGCCGACAGTAGACAAAAACCTTTGCTGCCAGGCAGACCCCACTCAGGCCACTGTTTGGAGCTAGGAAAGATTGATGACTCTGGGTTTGATTGAAAAGTCTGCCTCAGGGTTAGAGCTAGTGTCTGGGTGAGACGCTGTGTCCAGTGATTGATTGGCCACTGGGCCGGTTTGGCGCCACGGGGAGCAGAGTCGTTGAAAATCAAAAGAGGGGATGGTAGAAGTCTATGATTTCATTAAAACACAGATGTGCGGACTGGCAGATGGATGTGGACTGTGAATAAGAGCGTTACGTGACGCGTTCATGCCCCATGCTTGTGGAGTATATCACTGTCAAAACCACTTATTCAACAGTAAAGAAAGACAAGATTATATCTGCGTGGAGCTCAGTTAGACACTGGTCTTCTCTGCTTTGTCTTCAGCTGGTGTCCACTCATCATGTTCCTAATTGATGCAGCCGGGTAATTAAGCACTAACTGACCTGCTATCTAATTAAGGGTGTATTTCGGTGTAATGATTCTACTAAGTAACTGCTTGATGAGGCCATTTTGACCATGTAAAGCCACCAATCAGAGTTCTTCCAGGCCAGCGTCTCTTTAAATCACTCTCCCCAACAAATTATTCAGAACAATTACATGAGGAGAATCTAGTTTAAGAAGTTGTCAAGCATTATGAAGACAAACTTTATATTGCCAGCTAAAACATTTTTAAATGCTTTTTTTTCCTCCTGCTCTAGATCAGCAACAACAACAATAAAAAAAGATTTTAATTTATTAGTTATTCATATTAAATATTACTTTCCGTTACCAATTTCCAAAAACAGATTCAAAAAGCTCATATCAATTTAAATGATTGACACAAAAAGTATTTCTAGCCATTTTCTGTAGCTGATGCCATGCAACAAGAGTCCTTCCATAAGCGGAAATATAAAGCTGTGGTTCTATCAAACATAAGTCCCTTCTGTACGCCATTGATCCCCTTTGGTTACTGCCGTTTCCCCTGAGTGGCAGAACATGTGTGAGCACTGACACTGAACACGTTCCCCTCACACAACAGAACCCCAGGAACCTAACAACGATGACAAACCCACCCCCACAAGACTGCTGTGAAGTTTCAATTACTGGTAGACTAGGTGGCGACTGCCACTCAGCGTGACAGGAAAGGATTTCACTGGTGGTTCTAAAGCCTTAAGGACAGGGTGGTAGGACCCATGTAGGGCACAGGCCACTCTCGACATGACCGCAACTTATATTATAAAGTCCCCTGATGAATTACATGGCAAGTTTAGCTTTGGAGGAATTAGGGATGTCCTAACACCACTTTTCCCCGCACCGAGTGCAAATACTTTTACTACATTTGAGTACTCACCAAACACGAGTACTAAACTGCTCTGATTCTAATATGAGGAGATCTAGCGTGAGAAATCCCCCGAATACAGATTTATTATGTGTTCTCAAGTGAAAATTAATATAACGGTAATCAGGGTTTATAAATGGAGCAACTTTAGTTAAAAACCACAGTTTTGAGGTGAGATCCTGGATAGAGTGTCATTAAATATGTGGACAGTAGATTCTATAGAGAAATATGTTGGTAAAATGACTTTGTAAAACAAAGCAAACTTCAGGTAAAGCTGTACTTAAGGCAGTATTGGTCCCAATAATAGTGTGTACACAGTGTATATGAGAACATGTATACAAAGTACAGTGGGTACATGGGATAAGGAACTCCACATGTGGTTTTAAACAGTGGATATTAAACTAAACTAAATGATTATATTTCCCTGTTTATGCCATAGTTTGTAAAATAGTAAAGGCATTGCATTTTATGGAATAAAGCCATGCAGGAATAGATCTAAGGTGAATGGCATTAAAGTCACACAATGATGAAACCAGAGGGGGAACAGACAATTAGTGAAAAATATCTTTTTCTGGTGTGAACATATGACTGTATATTTGTCATTTGTTGGGGTTCAGTTTGCAGTATTGCCTTTTATTTTTCATCGGCTCTTGTTTTTTTGGTCTCTGTTGATGATTGATGGTTGGTGCCACCTGCACTAGACGCAGTTAGGCAGCAATACTAGGGGATAAATGTTGTTTGTTCACACTAAAGAAGGCATCCATGCCAACACATTTGCCTTGTATGCTCAGCCACATAAGCCTTTAGGATAAAAAGAAGAATTCAGACATCTTTCTGAATTGGAAGAGTTTCTGGACCTCCGATTCCCCATGCTGAGCACGCCTGACCAGTACTTTCTCTGCAGCTGCTTCAACAATAGTTGTATCATCACTTGTATCACACAATATCCTGTTAGGAATTTCCAAAAATATGCTCATACTAAAGGCAGTTTAGTTTTAGCTTTATACATAATTTTAGTTTCTTTGACCACTTCATATGGCACTGCAACCTAATAAAATACATACAAGGTCCTGTTTATGAGTGCACCGCGTATATTAACGAGTGGGACAAATCAACTACAACATTTTCTGGCCTTTCACTTTTGACCTATAGCTATAGTGCCTTCTCTTTCCTTCTTACAAGAAAGCAATGCTTTTTATTATTTTCTATAGATCATATTATACCTTAAGGTAGCACCTGTTTTAAGCTTGCCCTTTCTTGCTGCTCACATAAAACACATCAAGAGGTACATAAAGGGCATCCTAAAGGCCAAGACATACGGTCACTGCTCAAGTCAGGTTGGGCACATTTACTGTGTGACATTCTTGTCATTTTCTGCCGTCAAGTACATTCTCCTTAAACCAACAAGTAAACGGTTGTCGACAGATAGGTTGGTGATTGGTATAACTTCTACCTATGTTGCTGATGATCTAACTTCTTAACAGTTGAAAAAATAATGTATTTCTCTTGATACCTAAACTGCCAGTGGGCTGAAATAAATCCAGCCATTTTCAAAACACTCAATTGTTTCAGTAATTTAAGAAAAGAAAAAGTTATTTTCTGGAAACATAACAGAACAATGTGAATCACTCACTCAGAAGGTTTTATGACTCAACACTAGCTCATTGTTATGCCAGAATACATCTTTTCTGCTATTCAACAAACTTGAGTTCAACAAAAAAATGGACAATGTTATGCATTTAACAACTTCTTAAAATTACAGTATTCATTATACTATACAGAACTATAACATAATTTAGAAAACAGGATCTAAATTGCTTCAGAACATATCAGTAATGTATATAAGACAATACACAAGGTGTTAATGGATTTACTGGAAAAGAGACCTAAAACACCTTACAAAGCTTTAATCAGCCACCACATTACATGCTTAGTACAGCGAACCACAACGCCTGCCTCGAGCCCTTCTCGATCAACTTATCGACGTCGCCCAGTAATCACAACCAATTTCACCTTCCCATTACTGATCTTTATGTGCTTTGCAACAGAGCAAATTTAATTTACTGGGTTACTTATGCAGAAAAGGTTTTGTATTTGATGGGAAGGGTAGTTTAAGTATAGGGGGAATAAAGAACCAAGACATCCACATAGTCATGTCTCACTAATTTTTTCATGACAGAGACAAAATGCATATTATAGCTGCTCACCCTGACTGTAATCATCACAACTACAGGCGTAACCCCAACCTTTCCCCTTTCTATAATCTTAACATAAACCTGCTTCTAACCTCGACTCCGACCCTCAAAAAGCCATTATGTGAAGTTGTGAGAACCAACCCGAATGTTCCAACAACAAATATCAAATCAAAGATGAGTACACTGTGGGGAGCGGCAATATGTACTTTAACAAATACAAGAGTGAAATTAAATTGTGTGTGTGTGTGTGTGTGTGTGTGAGTAAGAAAGACAGAGAGTGAGGTTTTTGGGGTTTTTTTCAGCCAAAAAGAACCATGTCTCTGTGTAGAACCATCTGACTTGATAATTACATGAGTCATACAAACAGCACTGCGCTTCTACTGATAACCCGTCCGATCCTATATTACACCCAGCAAACACCCAAAGAATGCTCGAATGGATTCAATTATCACAGTCACACACACACAATTTTAAAACAAAAAAGCTCTTCAACAATTAAAGTTATTTGTTGTTTAGAAAGAGACAAATAGAATCAACTGTTTACACCGAAAATATAAGTTAGACGCAAAGGACGACACAAAGACTGAATAGGACTGTGTATGCTCAATCTTGTATTGAATCCAGCCGCAGCAGGGTTCACTACCTGAAGTTTCAAAGGTTGTTAATGGCCCTTGGTTATCCTTGGGGCTACAAGCAAATGCTTCATAAAGCGCAGGAGGAAACACTCTCTTAAGTACAGGGGGTTTGTAGTTCAGGACGATGCAGGCGATGACATGCTCAAGGACTCTCTTCTGTGACAGTTCAGTAAGACCCACTATGCTACTTCGTAAGGAACAGATTCAAAGCAGGTGTTACATTCTTGTCCTTCGTTCTATACTACTGTCTCCTCCCCTTATTTGTCCTGTCCCCATCCTATTAAAGTAAAAAAAAATAATAATAATAATTACAGAAGCAGCTGAAACAGCTGTCTACACAGATACTGAAGTGAGAAACACATCACATCATGTGTCTACCTCCCGCACAAACGCTCTCTCGTCACGTTTTGCTCCTTCGATTGGATCGCCGTTCCAAATGAGGGATCCTTCATACACTTGTCCTGCGGCGTAGTGTCACGTCAACGCTCCTTCTCCCTCTCCAAAATGATTCATTTTTCTATTATGGCGATGAGCGTGTGAAATGAGCTATATAATCAACAGCATAGGTTTGCAAACAGCAGCCACACTTGAGGGAAAATGCGTTTTCTTTTTGAAAACAATATGCTGTCCAGTGCGTGTAGTAAGGAACACTCATCTGACAATGTTTACAGGGAAAATTTAAGAAAATAAAGACACAGCCTGCCCAAACCAAAGGTACATTTCATAATATAAAAAAACAAACATAATCAACAGGTTGATGAGGCAATAATAGGGGAGAAAACAAAAATCTCAAACTACAGCATTGGGCAAAGTCAAGACATGTTTACTAGTGTTTGAAAATAATTAAAACTGGCTCTTGAGTTTGTATTATGTAGATAACTGTAAGTAAAGTAAATGTTAGTCTTATTGAAAATATAAACACTGAGTGTGATTTTTGTGTATGTATTTCTGGGATATGGGGGTGAGTGGAGTGCAGACACGGTCGAGACAGTCCCATGAATTACTGCTCAGAGATACTCGTACACTCGCAGCCCTGACATTTGTCACTGCACTAGGCATGAGCTGTCGATTACCGCAAATAGGTTCACTTCAGTGCGTCTGTGTGATAGAGCAGGAATGTGTGACCATAAAATGGGATGTATCTTCATGAAAAAAAATGGCACTCATCAGTGAGTCTATGCGGGCAAGGTCCAACAGTTCAAATATTCATGTCTGTTTGACACCGCGGTGCAGGTTTAAATGAACTGAATGTTAAAAAGGCATGAAATCCATTGGCACAATAAAACGAGATGGTAAAGTTCACAGGAAACAGCATACAGAACACCGAGTGCAGACACACTTACATAGAGTTGAGCACGGATCCTTTCATCTTCAGCGGCGATCCTCTCTCTTATGACGGCCTCCTGGAGGCTCTGCTGGGCCAAGGCCCGCTCCACGGACAGGATCCGGGACACCTCATCCTGGACCTGTGACTGGGCTTCAGCATGAGCCTTTGCTGATGCTCGGGCCTTCTCTGCCTTCAACCTGTGGAGCATAAGACACATTGAATACTTTTCAAACTATTTTGAAATGTTATATATGTGCACGGACAGCAAAACCTTGTGTACCTCCAGACTGCACCAAGGTCGAGCAACATGCAAAAACAACCTCATGGACATAGTATATGACACTATATGTGATAATAGCACAATGTTATTCTTAAATTCAGCCGTATTTTTAGCATTTATACCACCACCCACATTCATTTGCCTGTTGCAGTGTTTACCCATAGAAATAGATGTGATGTTGACGTCACATTGTGTTAACTGTTGGGGCATGTGGGCACCATCTCTTGAAATCTGCCCAGTCTTTCTATTCGTGAGTTGGAGGCTGTTTTTTAAGATGCAGGTGACGAAGTTTTACCACTGTGAGTAAACAGACTGCACAGATCAGAAGTACCTGTGTAACTTCAACAGTCAAAATAGGGTCACTTCAAATATTATCTTTAAAAAGATTTTCTATCCAAATAGGAGATTGACTCATGCCACATTTAGTTGCCTGCACATATTGCAAAGAAGAGGAAACATTGAGAAGTCAATCAATGGTGACAACAAAGTTAGCAGTTGACCTCTGGCTGCACCACAGTAAATTAAAATCTGTCAAGACAATTCAAATCAATTAATATTATTTGCAAATAATTTACATTAAATAGTGGCTAAACAATCAATTTTAGACACATTTCCCCTAAAATCATGAATCAAATAAAGCATCGATATAGACCGAGGCGGTACGTTCGCTGCAAACACAAGACCACCATTTGAACCCTGTCACTAGGTTCTCGTAGTTGCCTAGCAACGCACTCCCTACTTGGCGACAGTGTGCTTGATTGGAGAAGATGAGGAATGTCCCTGAAACCCTGAAAGTCTTCCTCTGCAAGGAATCAAACACTGGCAAGGTAAAATAAACACAGAGCAGACAGAGCGAGTGCCTCTGTGAATTATAACCGACTGAATGAAGACGGCAAGGATCTTAATACACTTCTGCCTAAGAAAATTCCTAGGAGAGCCCTGAAAGATGGCCTTGATGACAAGGAGGATGCCTGAGAGTGGTGGTGAATCTTGACATATTGTGTGATTTATTTCACAGATAGGAAAATTGTTTCAAACTTAAGAAAATAATAAAAAAAATCCAGACTATAAGGGAAAAAAAAACACATCTGTGATCCATCATCTGTTAGAGGTTTAATTTATCAAATTATGGTGTGATGCCTACGGTGAATATACTGTTAAACCACTGTTAAAAAGTGATTTATTAGCATTCACTGCATTTTCCTTTTGTTTCAATTTTTTCCAAGTTGTGCTTTTAAAAGGCCGTTAAAGCCCTGACTCATTTTCAGGCTCATCAGGTTTGTTCATTGCTCATTATGATAATTTCAGTGCATCATCCTGGTTGTCAAGTTTGGGGTAACGGGAATAAGGATAATATGTGGCTATTTCTCCTTTTGTTTTCTTACCATTACTTACTGATCTGTCAGTGTGAATGGTTTTGCTATTCTAAAATCTCAAAAGTCTCATTCATCTCTTCACTCACCTGTGAAAACACCCACAGTTTAGACAGTGATGAATAGTGATGGACAGACTGGTGTAACTGATCACCACCCCATGACTTTGGCTCTGAGCGGATGACAGGTAGGACTAATAAAAGTATGTTAGGTTTTTTAAAGCCATCAGTTGCCCTGCAACACCACTACTGTAAATGTCAGAGAGCAGAGGAGAGTGGGACGAGATAGGGAGACAGAAAAGGAAGGAGTGAGTGTGAGCGGTGGCAACATGACATGTTTGGCCCTGAGGAATTGAAGCAAAAAGGGAGCCAGGCAGAGAGTGGGAGAAAGAGATGAAGGAGACGGAGAGAGACCAGCCATGTCCAGTCTCACAGTCCACTGGGCTGCACACGTCAGCACACTCCATCCATCATTGGGCTCCGACTCACGCACACACAGACACACACGGGGAGCCTCCTAATGGCCTTTTACATTCACCATTTCCCCACGATCCACGCCTCCCTGCCCGCACTGCTAACGCACTAAGCTACCTTTACTCAAGACGCTTTGGCTGTTGCTACTGCTGTACAATGACAGAGAGGGGTCAGCACACTGAGCTTTTAGAAACCGATTTTACTGGCACTTGTGTGGGCCAGCCAATAAAACAAGTTCACCCCCGTATGACATGAACATGGAGCCTAGTCACTTTGGACAAATGCCCATTTATCCAAATTCACATAACAGCCATAGTTAACAACAACCTAAAAAAACTGCAAGAAATAAATGTTTATTACACTGGAAAACACAGTTCTGCCAGAGTAGAACTGTAATGTCAGGACAACATTCTCCTACACACTTGTCAGCCACACTGACACTTGGGAGTGCAGAAACTCATTTTGTTTGCCTTTTTATTTCACAAACAAAACCAACATGACAGATGGTGAAGCAGAACTGAACCAAGCTAAGTCAAACCGTACTAATAAAAAGTTGATCCCACTGAGAAAACACCAAAATACAGTCATTGTTGGGAATTCAAAAGAAAAAAAAAAGAAAAATCACTGCCAAGTATTGCCTATTTTATAATACTGCAAGGAATATGGCAAACAGTCTCTAACCTGGACAAATGGGGCCAAAAATAGACAGCCTAGCAAAAAAGTCCACCTACTGACTTCTTCACAAGTGCTAACCCCAGCAAAGACTGCTATCGGGAGCTGAATGCTATCTGTGTGCTTCCCCTCTATCGCTTTCCAGTCATTATTACTCTGTCCCTGGGATACTGGGCGAATTTTTCATTCGACTGTAGAAGATTGGCAGCGGGTAAGAAAGGGTTGAATCAACCAGAGAGATGAAAAAGACAGCACCTACACGTGAGAAAGAGAAGTATCACGCCTTCTGAGAATAAATGGGGATAAATGTTTGGCCTGGATAGAAGAAGAGGATCATCTTGGCCTGGGAACCTGTGTTTTGATGGCTCAGTGGATCAAGTTCCAAAAACAGAACAATGGGGAGACAGAACTAGTGGTGTATCATTAATTTCACGAGGAGCAGAGGGCAAGGAACTGTGTTGGCTTTACCAGAGAATTAACACTATTTTTAGGAAACAACCACCAACATGAGATAGTGGTAATAACTAAGATTCTTTAATAACACGGCTTCTCAAACTGGCAGAGATTAGACATGAACATTTTGTAGGTAAAGATCTAAAGATGCAGCAGTTTAAGGAGTTGTGCCTATGCACGTGCTTATGTCACTTTGAATATGGCTACGCTCGCACATCAAAACAAACATTTTTACATTCATGTCTCCTAACTTTACCTCTTCTACTTCTCCATCAGTTACTACTTGCCTCACTCGACAGCACATCAACCACTCATGCTTGCTGTTGTCATGTTGTGTCACCTATACGAGATGTGTCTCAATACAGACTTGTTGGCACAATGGATTCCGACAGACCTGCCTCCCACTGCAGACTCGACCCTTGAAGTCCCTTGAAACAAAGGCATTAAAAGGCCCAGTGTAATATTGATGTTGGGAATAATGTCGCTGAATGCTGGCTATGAATATTTTATGGCGCTATGCACACTCCCTGACACACATGCATTCAACACATAAACACACATATGCACCACAATGACTGTGGGTGTTATGAAATGTTGGGTCACAGTTAAAATTAAGTGCATGGGGAACAACAAACAATGCAGGTGGAACATTCATTAGAGATCCCACACAATAAAGAAGAAACATAAAAGCTATCTACTCTACCCACAACAAAACATAACTGCATTGTTCTTATTGTTCTCACAAACAAATTTCAGATTCAAATGCTCAAATATCAGATGTAATAAGGATCAAACTTCTAACATTCAGCCATGTAATACAGTGAAGGGCACAAACAATCCCTCTGATTTGCAAGGTGGACTAATAATTTTGTGGAACTACCAGCATGTTTCAGTAATACAGTTTTCAGTTTTTAAGTTTGTATTTAAAATCTTCAAACTGATGGTAACTGTTTACAAAGCACTAGCTTGAGCAACCACAGACAAAATATTTAAACTAGACAGTCAACAGTCATAAGCGTTCTACTGAATAAGTCCGTGTCAGGATGATTTTTCTTTTTTAAAACTGTGTCTTTAGGGTTCAGTAGCTGTTATTTTTTACATTTATGGCCTTATACACTGGGGATGGAAGCACTTTTACAGCAATATGACCAGGTTTACGAGAGGCCACAAGCATCAGTGGGAAGTAGGTGCTTTGTGAGAACTGCATCTATTCATACAGGCAGTGAAAATGATCACATCACGCAAAGAAATATAACACAAAACTGTGCGGGTAGGGGAATGTTCTCACTGTTGAAACCTGAGAGCCTAAGAGTTTTTTGGCGTTCAGGAATATGTGCAATGGCAAAATTATTTTTTCAATTTTATTTGAAGTTTCAATTTTGAACACTTTCTAAGATGTTGCTTAACAGCTGGAATTGTACTGTTAGCTTTACACTGCTCCTACAATACTCAACAAAACTTTTGTGTCCAAATAGACATTTAACAACCTTTCCTAACACCAGGGGTGTCTCTAAGTTGCAACTAGGTGGTTTCTATGATGTAAAGGTATCTGCTTTTGTGTTTAGTGTGGTAGTTATGGTACTGCATTCATGTTAAGTGTGGATGTTGGGCCATTTCCACATGTTTGTTGATTTGTTCAGTTGCCAGGGTGAAGCTGGATGTGAAACGGGTGAGGGCAATAGTGTTCCAGTTGGTAAGACATTACTAGGAAGGTGATTTGGTCGTTTTGTCAGAATGATATTGTGTTGGTAGGTGGTTGCTGGGCAACACGGTGGTGGAGTGGTTAGTGGTGCCGCCTCCAAGCTGGAAGGTCTCTAGTTTGAATCCACTGGCCAGCTGCAGCCTTCCTGTGTGGAGTTTCCTCCCACCGTCCGAAGACACGCATGTGAAGTCGCATGTCAGTCTGTGTTGGCCCCGGGAGAGATTGGCAACCTGTCCAGGGTGACACCTCTCACCTATGACAGCTGTGACAGGCAACAGCTCCCCATAACCCTGCACAGGATACATAGGTACAGAAAATGGATGGATGGATGGATGCCAGTTTGTTGCGGATGTTTGAATTTAGACATGTTGTTGTTAGAGGGGTTTTTTCCAGGTGGTGGCTCACATGCTTTGCGCAGCTGTGAGGGTGGTAAAAACATGTGTAGCAGTTGTTTTCTGATGCCTAATGTGACAGTAACTGGTGTTGTGAAGTTTCTATGGCGAACTATGCTTTCACAGCAATTGTGGTTATCACATCATCAAAAAGATGTACGCAAATACAGCTTCCTGTCTTTGTTTTATGGTTTTAAATTATCTGCTAAAACTTGGTCACGAGATTTAAAAAGAGCTAATACTACTATAAAAGGTAATATTATCTAACATGCAATTAATCTACAAGCTAACAATATGCTACTGACTACTTACTAAAATTATAGCTGGTGTTTCAATACAATCTTTGCTTGTTGGCCACTCAACAAAAGTATTCTATGCACACGACAAAAGGGAGAGAAAGGTGTGAATAGACGTGAAAAGGAGCTCAGAAAACAGAATGGAGGACGTAGAGGAGATTGAGACACACACAAATGAGGGGTCTGTAGGAGTACAGAAAATATGGAAAAACACAACGAGGATAAAGACAGGGGAAAAGACAAGAAAGGTAAGGTGGAGAGAATAGCTGAAGGAAACCTGGATCGAATGGTGGCGCAGGATGCGTTAGGCTGAGGGAGGAGAGAAAGAAAATGGTGTATTGGTGAGTTCTCTCCCCCTCATTCCTCCTTCCCTCTCATCCTTTTTTTCTGAGTGGTTCTGCTCTGATGCCTCACAGAGAAGCGGCAGAGGCAAATCTGCTCCCTGCAGCCGCTCCTAGCTACAAATGAGTTTAGGCTGCACCCAAATGAACTCCTCACAGAGCCCTTACTTCACTCCTAGCAGAGCAAAACATGCAAAGCCAGATCTCTGGAGTTCATTTATGGCCTTGAAACCTGACAGAAGAAATAGTGCCTAATCTATTCCCCAAAATTCTCTAGATCTATATACCCTTCACAGAATAGAGTTACATACTTGGCCATGTAATTCCAATGTTCATCCCAAGTTGTTGTCAGTTCTTATTTCCCATCAGTCCGGCATAAACACCCAAAACTGCATTATATATGTACAATTAAGATGTACTTACTGTTATCTGCTTATCAATCAGTTTAACAGATCTTTATATTCTTATGTGGATTTATTTATGACTTACAGCAAAGAAGAAACTAAGAATTTAGTTGGAACAACCAACAAACTGCAGGTGCAATTGTTGGGGTTGAACATGACCTTGAGCTTTTGGTTTTGTGTGTTTGTAAGTCTGTGTGTGTGTTCTTTCCTAGAGACCTGGGGGATCACATATTCTTCCGTTTTCCTTGGTTCAAGCTGTGCAGCAGTTTCACTGCAGGGTTCTATAACTAGTGAGGCACTGTGCAGTCTTGTTAGCTGAGCTTTGATACATTCACCAAGACACAAAAAATATTTTACCTCTTACTCCAATTTTGCAGCAAAGCCTATTCAGTCTCCTTGCTGAGTTTTCCAACACCAGTGAAGGCCATAACCGCTGTGCCTTGTTTGCCTTCCTCAACCAAAACTCCCTGTAGTTTCTGCCTGCTCTGAGGGAAGGTGAAATATCACTGCAATTTAATTACTGCCTAACAGATTAAATAGGGGGGAAATAGATATTGTGTTCGTCTTGTCTCTATTAATTATGGGGACAAAAAAAAACAGATATGTTTATTTTGGCACCTGACTGGTCTGTTCACAAAAATGTAAATTTGTTTTATTACTTTTAATCGACAAAAACTAAATACATTTTGGCTAGTTTTTGTCACCATTTATTTTACATGCTCTCTAATTTTATCTTTAAAAATATATACAGAAATTACGAGACTACAGTGATTGCCAATTTGTTGCTTACAGTTGTCATGGTTACAGTTGTGGATCTATTGCAAGTGTCTGTTTAAATATCCCAACATCTGTGTCTGTCTCCGCTGCAGAGAAAGATCGGAAGAACCGTTTGCTTATATTTGCTTTTAAATTTGAAAGGAAAATCTAAGTATTTTGACAGCATTGAAACAACAAGGTTTCATTAGCAAACACAGTAAGTACTAGCTAAAAGTTAAATGATCCCACCTTATAGAGTAGTTTCCACTACATCTTGTCAAATCGTCAGTAATTCTCACGTTCGTCAAACAAAATTGGTTGTCAACAAACATTTTTCGTGACAGTAAATGAAATTATAAGGTTAGCATAAGTCAACAGAGTATTTCAACACCTGATTACATTAGAGCATTGTTCATTAGATCTATCCAGAATTTATGCTGAATAGGATGAGCTAAGATTCACCTTGATAAGGTCAAACTTGAACTATATTTAGATGTTGAGCAACTGTGGATGCCAAGTCTTTATCCATTCTAAACAAACAGATAAATTAAACTTCCATGTTTATCATTATAATTTTTTTCTGACTCTGGACAAAACCCATTGAGCTGCATCTTTCAACTGCTTCATAACTTCATAACGAATCACATCTATCTTTATGGCTGTCCCATGAATGACTCCCTGCCAAACTATTATTAAGTAAAGTCAGCATCCATGCATGCATACTGTAACCTTTAGCAGAAATAAAAAAAAAAAAAAGAAAAAAAGGACAAAGATACCCTAAAAATTGACATCAATATGCATCTGTATAAAAAAGCACACATATACAAATGCTGCATCACTGATGATTACTTATTTACCTTTCCATGCTCAGTTAAGTATTCTTAAGTGAAAGTGCAGCCCATGCCAAGCACAAACGCAAAAGTTGAGGGCTTGAAAGCCACTGTGATTTGAATTAATTGCAAAGAGGGCGTAATTTCCAAGCACTTACTCCTCTGAATAGACATCAATAAGTGAGCTGTAGGAAGCGGTTACATCAAAAAAACAAAATAGCCAGGGAAAAAAAATATCAATCAAATGAATTCTCAACACCTCTCTTCAGTTTCTCTCCTCTTAAACGACTCTGGAAAACGAGGCTAATCGGTAGGCTAAGGCTACCTCCTCCTGGATACACAAAGGTTGTGTTTTTATTCCCATACAGTAAAAGGATGCATTTAGCGCCTAATCACAGCTGTTCATTCACTGGGGTCTGCAGGAGATCATCCAGGCCCATTAAAGAGGGGGAGCAACATGATTATCACACATAATGGCACGTGCACCTGCTTCTTTAGGGTGCGGTGAGGTGAAGAGAGAAGAGGGAAGAGGAGAGGCTAAGAATGTGTTTCTTCATCAGGCAATGCTAATGGATGACCCACTCAACACCCAGGAAATTACCACAGGACAGCACCCTCCTTTCTCAGGCATGATTAATTGATTCGGCGAGAATAAGAGAAGGAGAGGAGGAGCAGAAATGAAGTAAGGAAAAAGTGCTGATGTGCTTCGGAAAAGAGGTAGATTGGAAACAGTGGGGATCGGAAAGACTGTTGCTGACCTTTTTGACTATTAATGAAAGAAGAAATTGGTCACATCCGAAAATGGCTTCTATTTCTACTAGTGTGGTACCCTGATTCAATCTGTCATGATCCAAAAAGAGAAAAAAATAGGGGAAAATGGAGAGGGGCAACGAAAAGGATTAAGAATGCCCGCCACACAAGGAGCACCGAAAATTCTGCAAGACTGCAAGAATTTCTGCAAACCCACAAAACTTAATTTGAAAGACTCGATAACACCACCTACAATATGTCCAAGGTTACAAAAGAAAACTTGTTTCCAAATGCAGACTAAAACAGCATGTGTGTACATGCGTGTGTGGTATAGCCATCTCACCAGGTTTGCAGCTCTTGGTCTGCCATGGCCCTCTCCTGCTCCAAGCTTTTGTACAGCTCATCAGTGATCTTCTTCCTCAGGGCCTCCTCGTCCACTGGGGCAAAGGGACAAAACAACAACAACGAGTGTTAGAGATGAGGTGATTTTTAAGTAAACAACTGCTGACAAGCAAACTGTGACAAAAAGAAGGTGGGTGTTTCTGCAACAGGTTGTAGAAAATGTGCAATGATCAAAAACGAGTTTTGTTGAGAACAAAGATTTTAGACTATAACAACAAAGCTGTGTTTTGCAGATGCACTGCATTTTCTGTGTGCTATTTTATATATATATATATATATTTTTTTGATCATGTTTGCAGTTAGTGAGGTTAGCTCAAACAGAAATCGTGGTCCTCAGGTTTCCATGAAATAAAATAAAGAAAGAAAACACACATCAGTAAGGGTCTGTAATATTAAGTCAAAAAAACGAAAAAGTCCACAAACAGAAAGTTGCCACACACATATCGCACTAAGGGCAACGCGTTGTCAGCATGCCATCTACATCTATTCATGTCAGGGACACCACATGTGTATGACTCCATGTCTCCACCAGTCTATCTATGCAGGTAATTAAGCATGAAAGTAAAGATGACAGCCAGCGACCAGGCCAAAACGTGCTCTGAAGACAGAAGTGCGGTGCGGTGTGCTGTGACACTGCAGTGATGGGGTGTGTCTGAGTGTGTCAAGATTACTCTCCCACTGCATTAGTTAGATGGGATAATCCCTATTGTCAGAGTCAATTATTACCTGGTAATATGTGTTAACAGCAGGCCAGTTAAAAGGCAAACACACACACATACACACAACCTAATTCCAGCACAATCAGATAAACGGAGCTAAAATGTGCAAAGCCATTATTTTCCCATTTTCTTTGGGCTATAAAACAAATACAGGTAAACGGAAAAAAAAAAGAAACATCACCAACAAATCCTAAACCCTAACTGACTTCTGCTGCAGCAGTGTTATGTATTGTATGATTTAAATGCTGTGGTGCTGCTTAGGGTTATTATAGTAATTTCAAATCTGTGCTGTCATAATATTGTGCTTTCATAATCACAAGCATTAGAAGACAACAATAAGTTACTACTAACACTGGACACCTCAATGTGAATTTAAATAGACTTTTTTTAAATAGCATGTCCTTAGGAATTAGAATCAAAGTCATAGAGTGAAACTTCATTGTTGTGACTTTTAAAAAGAATTAATTGTTAAAAAGCAGAAGCCCCAATTCCAGATCAATATCATGGTCTAATTAAATGTTTTAAACGTTACATAGCCGTAGGCCCCTTCACCAGTAGCCTTGGATATCAATTTAAATGGTGCTGAAATACCTTGTGGATATACAGTATAGACAAAACTACAAATTTCTCTCAAGGAAAGATTTAAACAATTAAGACCAAATATCTTCAAAATGATATTTTCTGTAGGAGCTGTGGTAGTACACTGTTAATCCGATAGTAAGATATATCAATGTTGTTGTCCTGAACGCAAAATCTTTGCTCAATAAACATTTCTCCCTTCACTGTCTGCAGCTGTAGTTGTCTTCAACTACCTCCGCAGCTTTGTCACATCCACACTGTAAATAATCAGCTCTTTAATGAGATGCCTGCTAAAACACACAGAAATGGTAAGCAGTTAGCTTCACCATGTTTCTAGTTTCCCACTGGCTTTCGCTGTTTCTTCAATGCAGGACACAAGATACAAAAAGAACTCACAGTGTGACTGTTTGGTACAATAAAGAGAATGAGTAAGTGTCAGGTAGAGGGAGGTTTAGTGTGACAGGGCTTCAGAAGAAACACTAGTGCAAACAGAGGCGGTGATTGACAGTTGACAACTTTTTGCTGTACAGTGCATCTTCAAAGACAAAGAGACTGCTGTCACCTACTGTCCAGAGCATGAGAAAACAATATCCATCATGTTTGACAGCAATCAGAAGCACCATTGATCTTTCTGCAGAGAAGAGACTAATTACAAGTTTGATAGATAATGACGGAGGTTCTACCATAAGGGCATCTGTACAGTAACAAAAACTATATTTACGACAGAAAAATGCAAAAACCTGAGGTGCTACTCAGAAAATCCTACAGAATCAGAGGAGCTGAGTGGATGTGAATTTTGGTTATTATACTGTGATCTGGCCAAGCTAAAAGTGAGTGTTTGTTTTCACCAATGCTATTTTATGCCACAATGTAAAGTTTTGTGATAAATCCATTTAACCACAGACAGACAGTCAGGACCTTGCTCTTGAACACAGTGAACAGGTGAGGAGCCACATATTTCCAAAAGAAAGCCAACCCAAGACTATACTGAGAATGATTTGGAAAAACTAGGGGGGCAGAAACACGGTAGACGATAAGTGGTCAGCACTGACACAATGCTTTTCTACCAGTTTGTACTCAAAGTGCTTCACACTGCTTCTTATTTACCCATTCACACTCTCAATCACACACACATTCATGTTCAAGTCTGGCCAACGCTCACCAGGAGCAACTAAGTGAAGGTTCAGTGTCTTGCTCAAGGTCACTGACATTTGACCAGAGGAGCTGGCAATCGAACCAACAACTGTAGGATTGGTGGAGGGCCGCTAATACCTGCTGCGCCAAAGTCGCCCGTGACTTCAAACTTGATGCTAATGTTGCTTTGTGTCTGCTGAATGTGAAAACGTTTGCTCACATTCATTTATGAGGTGATAATATGTCAGTGTGTTTCTCTACGATTTCCCAAAACAGAATTAATGCTGCTTTACACACTCACTAGCCACTTTGTTAGGTACACATGTACAATCTAATGCAATCCAATACAGACGCTCCACCATGAATTCTACATTTACAATGTGATAAACTCTCAGTTTTTAAGTTGAAACTGTCTGTTTATTATTGGGGTCGTAGTACGTAGTGGAGTTGTACTGGAGTGCATTATCAGCAGAGGAGGTTCAAATGCTTTGGGCACCTCATTCATTTTAAATAACAATGTAAAAAGTGGAATTTATGGCAGAGCTGTTCTATTGGATTGCACTGGATTGTACAGGTGCACTCAAAGTGGCCAGTGAGTGTATCTTGACTTAAATAAACAATGAATGCCATCATAGTCACTTAGCTAATGTTTCATATTATCTTCTGACTTCAACAGTGATCATTCGCAAATGATCAAGAAACTAGTTCTCATATATAGCAATGCTTGATTATCATAATACGGTTGTGTCTCAGACAAAGTCAATCTTTTAAGGATTTCTACCATCTAGCAACATTGTAATAAATAGACAGGCTAATTTTACACCTTTTCATTATGCGCGGTATAATTACTAGAGCAAACAGTATTCAAGTTTTGAATTAAATTATATCCATGAGCTGTACAATAGCACAGAATCCTTTTGACGAAAACCTTTCATTTAATTATTATTCCTCCCATAGATCTTAAGAGTACATGAATAACCTGGGCAGTAGACAGCAAAATCAAGTGCCACTTTAAATCATGGCTTTGAGTCAAGGCATGTCATCAAGTTTTTCTTTCAGACATTCCTTTTTTTTTTTTTGGTGCTTTTTCAAAACGCTCATAGTTTCATTGTAAATCTACAGTATTAGCCATTAGTAGAATGGACTGAAAAGTACAAATTTAAAAGTCCTCCAAGTTCAGGCAAGCCTAAGCAACTCCTCATTTATCATCACATCCTCTCCAGCCCTGCAGAGAGAGGATTCAGATAGCTAGCAGGCCCACGGGGTCAGCCAGAGAACAGGTTCTGATATGATAAACACTGTCTGGGGTCCTTGAGGGAGGCTGGTTAGGGTCAGAGACAATTCCAGATCGACAGAGCCCGTGTCAATCCTGAGTAGGACATGTAAATGTTAAAAAGATTAAAAACTCATCATCTTTTTAGATGTACCCCCCCTCCTCTTCTCCTCCACCAATCACTAAACCCTGTGGAAAAACCCACAGAGAAGGTGGAGAGGCGGTGGAGCACAAGCTATTGGCAGTGGAGATAATAGACGAAGGCAAATTGCGCTTCTCATCAGAAGTTTCATTAACCCCAGGACCTGCATGGAGGGCATAATCTGTAACATTACCACTTCCTCACGTTCCTAGCTTGCGCTTAGTTGAGTCACCGCACACCTTTCACTATGTTAAAATAGGAAAGGGAAAAAAAAAAGAAAAAAAAAAAGATTTAAAAAAAAAAAAAAAGGAAAGCGCCAGCAGCAAGCTTCCAGCCCTGGCAGGCAGGTGGCATTTCTGATTCTTTCATTCAGACAGTTCCCCGTTAATTCAATCCCATGGTATGGAAGAGGACATAACTGATCATTTCACATTCTCACAAGATAACAAGAAAAGTCAATTTCAAAAGCAGAGTGATACATTTCACAAGTTTCACACTTACATTTACGTACACACACACATACTAAGTCACCCACGTCGTTCCCATTTTCCTATTCTCTATGCTGCACCTGGGAGACATCTTTAAGCAGGCTATTAGTCCAGCACAGTGTGTGGGCTCTGGCATATGAATATTTATAGCACATTGGAGAAAGTGTAGGAGGTTCAACCTTGACTATGGTGTAATCAGCACACATACTGACTCGGGCCATGATTTAGAGACAGTCGACCTGCTGAGAGCCTCACTGGATATCTAACGCTCGTGGACACACATAATCAATGTCCGCCTCATTAAGGGCGTACCCTTTCAGGATTGAGCTGAACTTTGCAACTTTTTAACGAGATTCACATTCACATTCATCATACCTTTCTGTTTGGTTCTTTAAAAAGAACACGTTTGATCAATTGTCTAAGTCGACTTTTCCACTCTTTTTTATAACACTTTGTGAGTTTGTTACATATCGAAGTGGTGAGGTGACCTTTCAAGCAGGGTATATTTAAAACACCTCTGTTGATGTTAACGCGCATTACTGTTTTGTAGCTGATAAGATGGCCGGTGCCTGGCAGGAATTGGCCGCAAACATAGAGTTTAATAAAATCTGCAGTGATAAAACAAGACCAAAAACTGCAATAGTGACTGTGTAGAAAGCAATACAGCCTAAACATATGCTCAGTCTGCTGAGTGCTGCAGATACATTGCACAGAAAAAAAAAAAAAAAAAAACGGAGGAAAAAACAAAAGCAGGTATAAACAAGCTCTCTCCACACCTATAACCAAATTAAACGGAATATTGTTATATTTAACTTTTAATCTGCAAACCAATTAGTGCAAACAAATAGAGGAATAATTTTATTCAGCGGGGGAAAACGAAACCCTGTTTGACAGTGGTCCCGGAGCTAATGGAGCAGTCTGACAAAAACACAGTTTTTGTTGAATGTACCAGATTAACTTCTATTAGCTGTCCGACTGTGTTACTGAGGTACTAGACTAAAAAGCGAATGACTCATTAAATCCACTGTCATATCGTGGACGCCCTATAGCCAAAGAAAACTTTAACACACAAACATACACACCTACCATCTCCTTCCCTTAATAATGCCTGGTGGTCTGTTGTGTGAAACTATGGAGGTGTCGTTTTAATCACTGAAGTCAGTGTGGCGTGGCATAAGTTGGCCTTTTTTAATTACCTCAATGATTGAGCACAGTCAAGGATGGGAAAGCCTGCTCACCCCCTGGATCTCGCCCTCTGAAGAACCTGCACCCACACCCTTTTCTGTACTGTGTAATGAACACACGACATTCAAATGCCCTCTGCTCTATACATCAACAATTAAAGGACTTGCGCAACACTAAAGAGGCAATGTGGCTACAACTTGTGTTTGAGTCTGTGTCTGAATCCACAATGCAACTTAATTAACCCTGTATTTTTTTAATTAATTATCTGTAGTGACAGGGTTAAATGTATCAAATTGTCTTTCATATTCACATGTAAATTTATTAGTTTTTGTGAGGGGTCCTGTAAGTACCAGTATTATACAAGCTAACTTTTTAAAAAAGGCCAAAGAAAGATGTCAAGATTATTAGAGCAAGATAAAAAAATCTTAAGATACAACAAAAATAGCAGCTACTGTACTTCTGAGATTGGCCTCACTATTTTTATTGGTCTCACAACCGAAGGAAGGGGAAGGGTTATCATGACAGCTACAGCTCCACAGTGATGAGGCAGAATCCAGAAAATTAGTGAATGAGGAGCTCCTCTAATTACAGCATCAATTTATTAACATTATTACAAGAAAGAATTAATCATTTCATTAACAGTTGGTGGAAGGCAATGAATCATAATATGACCAAGACTACCGTGAGGCCCATTTTCAAAATGAAGACTAATTACAATCTGAATGAAAAGTTGGGGACAAAAAGCTTAAGGTGGCTTAAAGAAAACAACCACACAATAAACATCATTAAAATTCTGTGTAGCTGGACTTAGAATTAAATCCTTGGACGGTTCGTTCCCTCATAACCTTTGCTTTCTAATTAACCATGCTACAGAAGAACTACCCCATGCATTTTAGCATAAAATAAACCATTATCCACAACAATTCGTTTCTTCTGTTTTTATAAATAAGCATTCATTCGCTCTCTTTTTTTGAAAAGAAACAAGACTATTTGTCCAGCTGTCTCAGAAATGAGACAAAAAAAAAAACACAACTGCACAAATCTTGTAAACACTAACGACATTCTGAGATGGAAAATGTTTCTGGTTTCTAATTGTATTAGCTTTGAACTCAAAAAACACACACTAAATCGTCACGCAACTTCTCTATCGATGCTACTGCTAAATATGAACATATCCATTTCTCTAAATAGATTCAACTACAGAACAACTGACCACCAGCACATTACAGTATTAATCAGTAAAATCTTAATCAACAACACATCACCAAGAAATAATTCTAATGCACTTTTCCTTCTCTACAACTGATTCCTTCCCAGTTTGATAGCAATAACATTTTTAAAACATTCTAGAATTTGACTCACCTGCCGGTGCAGCAGGAGGTGGTGTGACGGGACTTGGCTTAGGTACTCCCATTGGCTCGGACACTGAAGCAGGGGATACTGGCTTCACTGGTGGCTGAGGAGGAGGTGCAATTGGTTCACAAGGAGCAGTAAACTCAGGTAAGGGAGGTGCAACAAATGGCTCTACAGGGTTCGGGGTCAGAGCGTCCCCTGAAGACAGGAGTGTGACAGGCTCAAAAGCAGGTGGTATAGGATCAGCCACACATTGAGGAACAATGGATTCAATCACATGCAGAGAAGCGGGGGGATCGATTACAGGAGGAGAAGGAGCAATGGAATGACTGATGGGAGGAGAAGATGGTATGGTTACAAGTGAAGGAGGAATTACTTCAGCTACAGGTGGAGCAGGACAGGGTGTAGAAATCAGGGGTTCAATAGAAGCAGGAGTTGGGTGAGTAGGGAGACATACAGGCAAAGATACTGGTTCAACCGCAGCAAGAGGAGGTGGAGGATCGTGTGTCACCACAGGACCAAAAGCAGGATCATTGACAGAATTAGCAGTAGCTGAAGGTAATGAGGATGGGAGCACCATTTCAGTTATGGTGGGTGCTACTACCTGTTCCATAGAGGGTTGAGGAGAAGGTGGTGGAGGTGCAGCCACAGACTGTGTGGCAGATGGAGTTGGTGGAGAAGGAGTCGCAACAGATTCAACAAAAGGAGGGGGAGGAGGCAAGGAGGTGATCGGGTCAAAGAGGGGAGGCACCGGTCGTAGGGCAGGTGAAGGGGTGGGCGAAGGCGCCCTGGAAGGTTGGTGTTTAGAAGGAGCTGAAGGTTCCCTCATGCGGTTGATGACATTCTCAGACAGCTGAAAAGAGTGAAAAAAGTTTCATAGAAATAGAGCTGTGTAAGCGAATGTGTTAGGAGCTTTAGAGGCATTGTGTTTTTATAGGTTTGTACCAGCTACCAGCTACAAGAATTCCCCAAAATGTACGTCTCCTGATTGACAGTTTTGTGTCAATCGGTTCACACAAATATTCCAATGTCAAAATAAAAAGGAAACCTGGCAACCTGACAACACTAGGCAGTCACCCCACTTCCAAAAAAGTCCCATGTTAACATAATGGACCCGTTTCCTTCTTCAAAAAAAACTTAACTTTATTTATAACCCCCCACCCGTTTCATTCATTCATTCATTCATTCATCCACTGACAGGGCAGCACAAGGCTGGTGACGTCAACGTCAACATAGCCTAAAGTGACATCAACCACATTCAAAAGTTTACTATAAATGTCCTAACAACCGTATTAAAGTTAGGTTTTGAACTTGAAACGTCCGTAGGCTAACTTTGATGTGTAGCCTCCAAAATAAGTTCAGGTTCAAGTTTACAGTTTGCAAATGTAGCATAGCTGCTATTCCACAAAGCACATAGCACTCGTGTTAGCCTAGCATTTACTTTGGAGCCGGATCACTAGCGTTAGTTATCGGATGAGATTAGCCGTCTAACACCTGTTTGGGCAAGTTTGTGTAATGTCACTTACCCGAATGCCCTTCACCACCGTTATATTCTCGTTCTCATCTGACTCGAATGACACGCGGCGGGTGCTGTTGTTTGCTCCCATTATCACACCGCAGATTGTCAAAGCGTTAAAGACTAAACTGCACTTTTGTTGGTTTTACACAGTTTTCCTGCGCCGGAGTCAAGTACAGCTAGCACGCCACCGCTAGAGCACGTCTACACTTCCGCAGCATGACGTAGTGAAGAACGCGTGAAGTGATTGGACAAAAAATGTATCCCTTGTAAGAGCAGGAGTTTTCATTGGTTGTTATTTAGAAGCTGCAGAGCGTGTGTGACGCTGACAGCAAGATCTACAACTCACCGGTTGGTTATAGTTTTCTCCTCAGTGCATTCATTATTTTATAAGGATCTCATACGAAAATACTATCCTACATTAGCATGTCATGTTATGACATTAGTTGTTATCCCTACACATAAACTATAATACAATTAGAAAAAAAACTAGTAATAAATATTTAGTAATAGACATGTTATCAGTGCAAACGTTTTCATCCCCCTTCATAAATATATTTTAAAGTTTACCTAAATCAATTTCTGATTAAGGAACATTTGCAATTGCTGAATATGCATTAAAATGCATTAAAATTATGCATTAAAAAATATGTTTGTCGAAAAACCTTGTTTTACGGCTGCCGTTTCAAAATAAGGAGATGCAAACTATCACCCAGCTATAAGAAGCTTTGAATGCGCAAAAAAGTTATTGTTTTACATTATGTTACATGTGAAAATTTGTTATTCAAATACAAAGTAGAGTTAGCTTTTTTCAGTTCATTACTGCTGAGCATAAGGATTTGTTTTGACAAGTAAAATTCTCAAACACATTACCATGTTTCAATTAAACTTATATAAAGTTCTGTCTTAAATTATGACCAGTTAGCAAATGCAATTGGTCATGATTTATTATTTAAGAGAGATTCTGTTTAGTGCTGAAGAGTTTTAATTCTAAATGCTACACAAATCATGTGAAGTGTTAACTCGACAATCACTTGGTTTAACCTTAATGTAAGTAGGTTTAGCTTCTACACCTTAGTTGAAAATCATATGTTTATACTAGTATTTATTATTTAAACCTAAATTAATTTTTGAACGATGCATTACTTTTTTTTATTTGTGTTGTTCCTTGAACTGACAAAAACAGACAAGGAGAAGCCCAAACGTTTAGCAAAAGCATGATAAGACAGAGAGACTAGGAGATAGGGTAAAATATGTGGCCTGGCTGATGGAACAATATTACCAGGATGAATTCAGAAATGCATGGCATGATTGACAGAATGAGTTGCCAAACCTATCAGGGAAAGCAAAGACAGAAATACAGATGCAAAAAGAATGGAAAGAGAAGGAAATGAGATGGAAAACCCATTACATGGCCAAAATTCAGTGGCCATAATCTCAATAAGAACCTTTGCTCGAGAAATATTTTTATATCCTGAGGTGCATTCCAATGTTGTTAAGCTAGAGTGTGAATTTTTTTGTTTCCTACTGTGTTTGCTTACTTCTTCTTCTTCCTCTTTTTCTTTGTCTTGAAGCAAACTGTCTGTCTAGCCAGTGGTCATTTCTCCTGACAAATACTTTTTATACTCTACTAGAGTTTCATTCCATAAACCTGACAACGAATAAGATAAACAGATAAAGTCAAATATGACAATATGCTTTTATTAAATCTGTGAATGCTAATAAGTGACTTTATCAAGGTGGCAAGCCAAAACGTCAATAATTTGAACATTTAATTTGAAATTTAAAAAAATCAAAATCATTCTATATTTGTAACTTCTTTTCTATTACAGTATACTGTATCCATTTCTGAAACTCATACAGCTCCGAAGAGCATAAAATTGCAGCTGGAAATCTGATATGCTATGAGAAAAGAGGATATTATAGGAATTGACAGTTCATAAGAATTGTACTCTAAACTTGATATATTATACACAAGCAATAACCTAATACATATTTTTTATAACGTCCTTTTTTTGATGATTTCGTGTTTTCGGCATTGCATATAGTTTGGGTGCTGTGCAACCATAAATCAATATAAACCTTTTTAAGAATTCATTGTGGCTGGGTATGTTGCAATATTACCGGGAAATCCCATAGGCACAGAGGACTTACATTCAAATGTTTTACACAATATAAACCTTTATCAAATCAAATGCAATTATTTACCAGAGTGTCTGACAACACTGTATGTACCAACAAAACACACACACACACACACACACACACACTGTAACATTTATATATGAACTGATTGAAAAAGAAATCTAAGGGTAGAGAAATAAATGATGTCACATCACCTCTATTGAATTAGAGTTGAGAATATCACTGGGAATATGGTGATGTGGGGGTATGTCTTGAAAAATTGCACTTCACAACAGATGCCATCAGTTGGTTTTTTTTTCCAACAGTAAGAATAAAGAAAGTCAAAGTCCCTGGAGCTTTGAGTCAAATTTAATTTGCACAGACACAATTCATATACATTTAATCTCACAACATAAAATACATGCAAATGCAGGGGTTGTGTTTGTTTTTCATCTTCCATAAGTGTTCAGATATTTCAAATGTTGCCATATTATTGTGAACAGATTCATGCAAGGGGTCTCTCATACCACTGTGAGTCTATTATGAACATATTACATAATACAGAATTAGACTGTGTAGCTGTGCCCTGAGGGCAGCCTCCAAAAAGCCTTGGGCTGCACTGAATACATTGTTTATAGAACAGAGACATAATTAAATGGTAAAGTGTGGAGCATTACTTGCTGTTTATGACAGCAATATTGTAGTAAACAACATTATTATTATAATTGACACCTGACTTAACTGAGTAATTAAGCTGCTTGTTTATATGATTAATTAATCGGTAATGTCTTATAATGTGAATATAATTTCATTCTTTACCTGCTTTCATTTTATTGACACTTTGCATGTTCTCCTTGCATCCTTTTATAGAAATATATGAACTAGACAACATTTTTCTTTAACATATTCAGTGATAAGAAAGTTGCTGCTGTTTCTTAATGAGAAATCTGTTACCAACTCAGCTTTGAGTTGTGATGTGGTTCTCAAAGTCAAGCAGAAAAAATCCAAACATTTTACAGTATGACGTCAAGTTGAACACTAGGTTGCTATTTAGTTAATAAAACACATTGATCGATATTTTACATCCTGTTTTATTCCCTTAACCTTTATGTCATTGCAGCTTTTTGGCAATATCTCTTAGTTTACCACAATTTTATGACATTTGACTTGATTAGGCATCCATAAATCTTTATCTAATTTCAGTTCTCCCTGTGTCATTTCAGCAAAATTGAGTGCTTTCCCAAATAAAGATATCAGAATCCAGCATGTCTGGAAAGGAAACAAGATGAAACAGAAATTTTTAAAATGCAGGTGGCACACAAAGTTGTAGATATAAAGCACATGTTTAGTTTGATCTAGGACCAATTATGTGAAAAATTCAGAAAACATGGGAAAAAAAGCTATGTTTTGCTGTTTCCCTTAACCACATTTCCATGGAAACAAGTAAAGAAGTATCTTCGTCTAATCACCAAGAGATGACATTTTGTTACAAATTTCCAAGGTGTGTAATTGGTGAGGTGAAAAAAATGTATTTTCACAGCCTCAGTTTATTTCAGTTGTACGACTCTTTTGGTAATTATTAAAGCTATTATCACACATGAGCAGTGACTTCAAACCTAAGTCATATCAGTTTTTCATTGACTACAAAAACTGCATCTGAGAGAAAACAGCTGCACAGTCATTCAAGTGATAAGCTGATAAAAATAGGAACTGATATGCCATTTAGTTAAATATGATTTATATTTAGTTTTATATACTAACCGATCATGAAAGGTTGTCCTTCAAATACCTTATTGCCCTTGGATTTAAACCGCACACAGGTCAGTCAGTCAAAGGAATCACTTAGTGTCCAAACACAGATCAAGCTGAAAGAAATAACCTTGGTGCTGCGTTATTGGAGAAAAGAAGCCCAGTAGATTAGGTGGACTGATGGGAGTGCAGCTGCAGAGTGATAAGAACTTCAAAATTAAACTTGGACCTGGGAAGGCAGGTGCCTTCAAAAGAAAAACAGTTGCTCCTGCATGACACAACGATTGTTTCTTTTTATTTTTTGAGGAGACACAAAGATCACCCACAATGTTATCTCATCAGTCCACCGGCACATCAATCAAGGCCCTGGTTGCTGGGAATCGACCTCCTTTTCTCCAGAATCAATGCCCTCTCCCATTCGCGTTGGTACAGCAGTGATTTCCAGAGATACAGCGTCAAAGAACCCCACCAAATCCAGCACTATACGTTCTAAACGGGAAAGGCTATTAACTCCTTGACATACGTGCCTTTTGCCTTTTCTTCAGTCTCATGAGGACTGGACTGAAGGTGTTACAAAGAAACCAGTTTCTTGAAGCTTACTGTTTGTGTTAGATGACATTTATAAAAAACTGAAAACAAATGTAACACTACATTTACAATTATTAGCGCTGTCTGTAACATTGTGCACATCCCAGCTGACATGAATGAAAATATATTCTTTAACATGTATATATCAATCAATCAACAATTATAAATTACATACAATCATAATGCAAATACTGAATAGGCTAAATTGTTAATAACACATTTTTACAATAAAGAAACATAGACATATAAAGACCTATTATATTATTGTATAACGTTTCAGGTTTGAGGTACTCTAAGTTAATGAGTAAAACACCGCAGCCCCATATATTTGGATTACGGGTGCAAAATACCTGCATACAATTGAAATGGGAAACCCTAAGAATAATATCCTGACAATTTAACTATAAAACTGTTTTTTTTCAATGCCCAATTTCTAAAGCTTTAGACACTGTATTTAAACGTTTCATATTGTATATTTTGACATGACTAAATCTGACGAGAGCAGAGGGTCAGAGAAAAGTTGCATTACTGCTGCACTTACTTTCAACACCCTACTACAACTCCCAGAATGCCGTGGTGCAACCTTACGCCTGTGTCTTCCTGTTTGGTTGCCGCAGCTGGAAAAATGGCAGCTGATTCAGGGAGATACAGGAGTGCTGTTAGCAAAAACAAAGATCCCTCGGGTCTTCTCATCTCTGTGATAAGGTAGAGTCTGTCACATTTTTTATTTTACGTATTCAGCGCCGGTGAGATGGCAGACAGCTCATGAACTGCGTTTGCATTTGCTCTTATTCCCAGTTTGACAGTTAGCTTGTATGCTAAAGCTAATGGCTACATCCTTCCTGTAATGTGAATTTAAAGCGCAAACATTTAGCAGTCCAATTTTCGATACTGTGTATAGACACATCACGAAGGCAGCTTTGTTCATGAAGCAGAAGAAAAGCGTATGTGCTTTTCATAATATGAAGATCACTAATACAACACATTGTAACGTTAGAATCACGGATGTATTTATTGCAGTTAAAAACTCTAACAACAGCTTTAAGAAGTATATTAGCCGTTTTTGGCTACTGTGATGTATTTCTTTATGTCACCTGGCTCAGCAGGAGAACATGCTGATCAGTGGATTTTTTTTTTGTTGGTTCTGATCTGTTGCTGAGTCCTGTGATACGACTTGTTGACGTTTTCAAAGCTTTTTCGAGTTAATTTCAAATGAACATTGTTGATGATATTTTCACAGTGATGTAACCATCGTTTTAATTTAAAATTAATAAATTAATTACCTACGAGGCACTGAGAACCTAGCCCTTTTCATAACAAACCTCAACATCCTCTTTTGCTGGTAGGAGAAAAAATGATAATGAAATGGTAAGAACTGAAGTGCAGTTTTATTACTGCTTCTAAAGGGAAAGTACAACTGGTCCTTAGGGTTAAAAGGTTATATACAACCAATATTGTAGAACAAAATAAACAATGACTTGTTTTAATTTAACATCAATTATCAACTTGCGCCAACAATGTTAGTATAAGCTATATTGGAGAGTAACACTACCAAAGCCGCAGTCATATACGTTTGTTAAAATTGCCTGTACTGCAGCGGTATGTTTCTACTATTACTGTCATACCTCTGTTAGTTTCCTCAGTCTAATTCTACCTTTAGGTGCTTTAACCTCACTTTGAACATTCCAATTCCTGAGGGTCAATTCCATCCACTTTAACATTATTGCTTCATTCAGATTCATGAGGTAGATTTAATTATTGAGATGATTCCTGTTAATACTGTTTCCCTATGCAGAACTTTATCCAGCAGTGATGACGTGCAGGACAGGGAGACGGAAAAGGGTCGTCTGGAAGAAGCATTTGAGACATGTGACAGAGATTTAGATGAGCTGATTGTTCAGCATTATGCTGAACTCACCACTGCCATCAGGACCTACCAGAGCATCACGGAGCGCATCACCAGCTCGCGCAACAAGATTAAACAGGTAGGAAGAATTAACATTGTAAGAAATCAGTCTGCAAAAATGTGAAAACTTTTAGTAGAGCTCATACTTTGAGCAAACAAACAAAAAAGGCTTTATCATTTTATTTTGCAGGTGAAAGAGAACCTCCTGTCCTGTAAGATGCTGCTTCACTGCAAAAGGGACGAGCTGAGGAAGCTTTGGATAGAAGGCATCGAGCACAAGCATGTCCTCGAGCTGCTGGATGAAATTGAAAGCATCAAGCAGGTGCCTCAAGAGCTGGAGGCATATATGGCAAGCAAGCACTACCTTCATGCCACAAATAGGCTGGTGAGTAGCCTGATGGCAAGGGATGGAGTTATATAGGAGCATTTCTGGATGACTGAGCTATGGAGTATTTTAGATAAAGACAATCAGACTTAGAGGAGGAAACAAGGAAAAATGTTTGCAGAAAGCATTTATTCTTCCACATGTTTTTTTTTTTATTGCTTTGGTTGGATTGGAAATGAGCAGAGGGAACTGGGGAATGGAAAGGTCCACATGTTTAATATATTATGGGATACTCATTGACCTAATGTAAAATATGGCTGTTCTGTTACTGAGACTTTTGGTTCACACAGTAGTTGTACATAAAAACGTGTTTATGAATTAGAGCATGTTGTCGCCAAGATTGTTTTCCTTGTGCCTGAAGTCTCTTCAAAAGAACTCCTTCCTCTTTAAATGAGCATCAGCTAAGTGCAGTGGGGGTGCTGGTGCAGGTGTGTATGTATGCATGCACACTTGTTCTTTTGATGTGTGTTTTGCATTGTGGTCGGCAGGGGAGCTGGAGGATGGCATTGAGGATGAAATGACGAGGCTGTCTGTCCTTTCCTTCTCTAACCTCTCTCTTCGTCTTCCATTCCCTCACATCTTCCTTCAGACTTTGGTAATAATTAGTTTGCTTGAATAGGGTTATCTGAACAGGAGGAGAAAAAAGGGATGATCGTGTGCCCAAAGGACCATGAAAAATCCTCTTTGTAGGGGTGGAAAGAAGTGGAACTTCATTCAACCTGTGCTCAGTCAGTACAGCGTGGTTTGAAAGGTTGTGGAAAGTTCAAAGTCAGTTGGACGCTTCGCCTGTGTCTTACAAACTTCAAATGTGGTTTACTTGATTAGCATGGTGCAGTTTCATTGGTATGGAAAAAGCACATTTTGTTTGCCTCTACATATGAATATGCTGTTGGTAATTGAGTCTACCTTTTACTTTGGTCAAATATTTATGCAGTTCACGAATAAATAATGTATAAAACTCCACTTGAAATAATTGACACTAACTTTAAACTTTTGCTGGATCTTTAGGAAAATATGATTATCAGAACAAATGTGAGATTTTAATAATAATAATATTGGCTAATATATCATGTACTCACAAGATATACACTGTTAGTCACTAAGCTGTCACTCAAATATAGCCCTCATCTGTCACCCTGATTTTTACAGGCGATATTCTGTTTGCATTCTGTTACTCCTTCCCTGTTTCTCATTCCATTTTTACTTTAACAGAAGTTGTAATGATCTGAGCTTACAGATGCATGCTGTATTCTCTTTCATAGATTATTTTGCCTTGTACTGCAGTAGGAGAGTAAAAAAGCCAGAGATATACTTCCTAGACTCGATCTATCCCTTTTCCACTGTTGCCTGCTCTCTATAACATTGTGTGCTTGTGTGTGTGTTTGTGTGTTTATGGGCTTATCTCTAAGGGTTGACAATTAGAATTCAGAATATGCTGTGTGTCTGCTTTTGAATGGCAGTCTCAGGCCCCATGGGGTTGGTTAAAAACAAGACTGGCTTTGCTTTCGGGAAAAACTCTCCTCTCCTCTCCTCTCCCCACCTCTGCTCTCCTCTCCCCACCTCGCCTGTCCCCACCTCTCCTCTCCTCTCCTCTCCATCCCCTCTCCACTCCATCCTTTCTCCACTCCATCCCTTCTTATTCCCATCCCTTATTCCTGTAGTATCACAAAGCCTAGGTGCACACATGAACAACAGTGGACACCTCCCTTTCAGCTGAAGAGCTTCTCTCTCCTCTCCTTCTGTTTTCCTCCTTTCTGTGTTCGTCCTCCTCTCAATTTCTCCCAAGCAAATTCACTAGAGGCTTCATATCCCTCATTACACTGACAGGCCTGGTCCCCTAATGATGTTAACCAGCCTTTCTCTGTCATCCCAGCCCAATCATTATGAGAAATCCCCCACACAAACACATAAACGTTAAATGATTTACAGTCATACAATCATACACAGATACATCTGAGAGGTGTTTGCACACTCAAACAGAACATGCATTGCCTTGCAAGCATGCAAAGTTATTATATAAAACCAAAGGGTGCTGATCATGCAGCGCATTAGCTCATTGTCCCACTAATGTGGCTCTCATTTGCATCAATACACACTTGACCCATGCCCCCTGCCCAGCGTCTTTCCCCCTTGATGCACATTCCCTTCTGGCCTGTTTTGGTCATGCAAATACATATTCTTTGCAGTGCTATAATCTGCCTATTAGTGCCTCTGAAGAATACACAGAACTGCACGTACAAAAAGATAAATTCAAAAATCTGATTCAGTTGCATGATTATTTATTAATTGCAAACATGCCACAAAGTCCTTCTCCTGTTAATAAAAGCTGAGGAAAGTGGCCGGAGAGAATAAGTTCATTTGGACAAATGAAGCACATGAATCAGTGGGGCATGAGGAGAGTTTAATTTCTGGAGGGAAGCAGTGTGTGTATTAATTCAATTAGTAAATAAAAAAAAGTTTACACTTCAGTCAGTTGATGAGAAGTAATTGTGATGAGTGTTATTTGACCTCTTGTGTTGCATCCGAAGCGGAAGGTATAATTCAAAATGGAACGATCTTAATCAGGAGTTTGGCAGACCAGTTTGACAACCATTACAGTTCATTTGATTGGGGTGGGCAGATTTTACACAAACAAAAGAGTATTGACCGGGGCAGAGATTTAATTTTCTGGTGAAACTATATTCTCTTTCTAGATGTAATTAAGTTCTTGGTTATACACCTTTTTTTTCTTATTACCATGTGGGAAGTCAATTACAATATTTTCTTCCTTTTGGTAACCTGTAGCCTATATTTACAGTGCATACTACAGAGTAGCCACTGGAAAGGTTAAATTTGAATGCCTGTCACACAGTGGACTGACCCTGGTTCATGCATCTTTGTCATAATGTATGTTGTACTCTATATGGTGTCCCCCTCTGTTGGCAAAGCCAGATAGAAATAGCAGTTTATTATTTTGCAGTGGAAGTTGTTGTAGAATAACAGAAACAGCAGGTATGTGGGTTGCTCAAGTGTTAAGAATAGACACTTACATCAACAACAGGTTAACTGGCTGGTATGTTCTCATATGAAGGTGTCGGCTGTGGACTCTTTGGAAGGCCCCTTGCTGCAGGTGGAAGGTCTTGGAGATCTGCGATTGGAGCTCCACAGCAAGAAGCTCAACATCCACCTCGTTCTCATCGATGAGCTGCACCGACACCTCTACATCAAGTCCACAAGTCGCCTGGGACACAAGAACAAGGACAAAAATGCAGCTCGACTTTCAGGGTAACGATGACCATTCAGGGCCATGATTAAAAACTCATAGAGTTTTTAGACTCTTTGTTAGCTCTGATGGATCAAAACCCTTTATCATTTGCCTTGATATAGTCAGAAAGAATATATCCTTCAAAGAGCTTCATGAAAGATTTTGGACTGTAACGACATGCCTTCGTTATAAATTAGGCTGTTGATGGGACAAGCACGTGTAATTTCCAGTTGTTTTCTGTATGGAGGCCAGGCCATGTACTGACAGAAACAGTTAGACCTTGTTTAATGTGTTACCCCGCTATTTTGTGTTTGTAGTTAATGCTCTGAAGTTCCAAAGAAACAGATGAAAAACACCCTGCATCATTTGCCGTAAAGAGGCAAAAAGCACTAATTCACTGGCAGGTAATTAGTTGGCATTCACTTAGAGTAATGATAGGTGCTACAGTGAGAACATCACATGAATATGCACATTGTATTGTGGTTTGGTTTTCAGCAAACAAACCTGGGAGAAAATGTCAGTTGCCAATTATGACCGGTGTATAAATAAAACGACAGAATGCAACATCCGCAGTTTCTGTCTGACACCACTAATGCTTCAAATGATGAAGTAGGTTTTGCAGCCGCTGGGAGAATAACTTAAGCTATACCTCCGTGACCCAAGGGCCAGTTTCTTAGTTTCATGATGCGGTCGTATAAATTATTGGCCATAATGCGGCACAGTGGCTCCAAACACACAGTTTATGTTCCTGTGTTGTGTGTAAGGCTTTTAATCTAAGTGTGTTTGCTGTTTAACACGTGTGTCTGTGTGTGGGTGTAGTAATTATGGTGGCGCTGGGGTTGTGTGTTACAGTGATTTATTACTGAGGGTGAGCCGGTGACAGGTCTTGGCCTCATTGTATTGGGTCGCCTCTAACAACAAGCCAGCTTCCATATACCCCACTTACTTAGCAGGCACACTGTGTTTATACTGCCCAACTTAAAGAACCTGGATTGCTTCCACCTCCAGCTTAAGGTTTGATAAATGGCTTATTGGAAAGTATCACCAATCTCACCCAGAGATGCTATGTTACAACAGTAGATTCTTTTTGTTTGAGAAGAGTACGTTAGTGGGTATTTTTATTTTATTGCTTACCAAACTTTTGCATGTATACCTCACGCCCCAAATCCTTTCTATTCTTCCACTTCTCTACACAGCCCCACAGCCAAAGACACATCACCAATGCCTGTGTTGGACGTCAGCAGCCTGTCCACCCCACGCAAGATTTTGGATTCATCCCAGTTCGGCACACCTGGATCCAGCAATGGTACAGTCCTTTTATTTAATATTGGATAGGTGTATGTAAACGGCAATAACAGTCAAAAATACGTTTAGGGACTTAGCATAAAAAAAAAAAAAAAGAAAGCCAATAAGCTAATGTTACGAGAAGCATAAGTTATAGTTATAAAAGTACAGAAGTAAAGAAAATGCAGTACTATGAGAGGATACGCACAGCGACATCTGGTCAAAACTCTTGTACAAACAACTGAACACCTCGCTGATGCCTCGTTGCACATACGCACAACTTTGTACATACGCCCACGTTGGTTTCATTGCAGTATATGTCATAACATCTTAGGGTTACGATCTACAATCATAATGTGGATTTCCATCGCTCACATTATAATTATTATGTCCCTCCCGTCGTTTCAGTCACCCAGTGTCTCTGTCATCACAGCAGGGGGAACAGTATTCATTACGGTCAAACTGGTAACCAGCACTCGAACAGGGACTGATAATGCCAGCTATAACTGTATTTGGGAACATATGAATTCTCTCTTGGTTGTAGGGGCGTAGAGTCAGCGCTGCATTCCTTCCAGGCAGAGCACAGCGGAACGCAAACAAGAAGATAATGAAAAAAGTTAATCTGGCAATAACTTGGAGTTCCCTTGGTGTTTCTGAGTTTTTATATTAAGCCTGCCACTTTTGTTCACCACCCACTCTTAGCATCCTAAGTTAGCGGCTCGTCGTTTTAGCTCGGTGGATACCGGGCCGCCACAGACACATTAGCACGTTACTGCTGCATCTTTACTAGTGTGGCAGTGAGAAATTAGCACCATAATAACCGTGTGGTTTGTGGACTACAACTGTCATTTCAGTTCTGCACATTTTACCTCTTTTTTTTATTCGCTCAGCTCACCATACCTGCACGGATCTGTGTGCCATGACCTGAAACACACAACCAAATGCGCAAATTACCACTAATACTTAATAAATATCGGTTCGATTCACCCACCCCCTATGCATAAAAGTAAAAGATGAACTGCACTTTTCCCCAGATTATGCAAAGAGAAAACAGGCAATTAGCCATCACCAAGCAGTAAGTGCCTATACACTGTCATGCTAACAACCGTGGTCACGACACAACAGCCGCCTTCCATCAATAACCAAGCTTGCCATTTTGTGTAATAGCATTAGAGCACCTCATTTGTAGCTAGTAATTGTCATAATTATTACACAAACTACAGTTGGAATGGAGGAAAAGAGGAAATACACCCAAAGTCCATTAACTTGCCATAAACATTAACTCTGTTAACGTACTTTGATGGGGAATTGGGAGGCCCATCTAATGGAAATTAGAGCATCACTTGATGCTGCCACTCTCAATTTAGCTGCTAATGTGGCTAAGTCGTTTGGTGAAAGCATGGAACGGGGTGGAGGCAGGATAGGTGTAGGTGCATACGTGTAAAGGAGAAAGGTTTAGTTTATCAGTATAGTTATTTATTTACAATAGGTATCTTAAAAAACACACAAAATGCTTATTCTGTGTGACATGTTCAATGATGATATGTCTTCAAGTCTTCATCTTTTGTGTCATAAGAGCAAGATGACAAGATAACATGACAACAGTTTCTCCTTTTTCCCATTATCTTCATTATCTGTTAATGGAATAATTGGATTTGTGTAGTAGCAGATGTTTTATTGTACACATTTGCATTGTATCTGCCTTCCTTAGTGCGGGAGCTGCAGCAGGATGTGCGGGAGCTGAACCAGCCTGACCTCTCCGAAGTGGATCCAGAGGAGAACAGTGCCAAGTTCATGGGCATCCTCATCAAGGTACCGGTGTTAATTGTGGCATCTGGTTATGATTCTGATTTAGTCCTAGTCCTTTGATGAAAATGTTGTTGTTCGATCGGCCACTTTTTTTTTTTTTTTTTTAGCTTGAGAGCTGAAACTACATCCTTTCATAACATTATGATCTTTTTTTTAATCAAACACAGAGCTAGCTAAACATTAAATGATTTTATCTTTTTATCTCTGCATGTTGTTACACTTTTATAGTAGTCTCTGTTTTTCATTGTCTTGTCCTAATTTAGTTTAATTAGTTTAGTTTACCCTAACCCTTTCTTTTAAGCTGAAACGATTTATTTAGTTTTACTCTTGTCTCCTTGAAAAATAGTTTTTCTTTATAGGTTTCGTTAATAAAATTAACACTGCAAGGACACGCGTGTTTAGATGCATGAAAATACTGAATATTAAGCAAGCTGTTAATTGTGTATTTCAGCATCTCCATGATTTTACATCTACTGTATTTCAAAGTCCCTGTGGTGCTTCAATTAGGAAGTTTGTATGATCTTTTTTCTTTAGGCTCTGGCCAAGTTAAAGAAAATCCCAGAGACCATCAAAGCAATAATGGAGCGTCTAGAACCTGAGCTGAAACAGATCGTCAAGAGATCCACCACTCAGATAGCAGACCATGCTTACCAGAGAGGAGAAAACCTGGGCCAGGAGAGCCAGCCAAGGTAAAACATGAAGAGGATAAAAGAGAGATTCGTTGAAGGACACTATGTTGCATAATGTTGTTCTGACACTAGAGATTGGCTTAGTATTTAAAACCACACAAAAACTGCAGATTGATGCGCGTTAGTTATGAAGAGGCATGCACTCACAAGACAGCCATGGAGAGGGAACTGTAAGTAGTTCTGTGAAAAGATGAAACCCATCTTTTTGAAATTATAATGTTTGCCTGATGGAAAATAATAAACAGCACCAGCGATGTTTCCAAAAATGATCAGTGCACACAGCAATATGCAGCAGCTGTTGTTACCACAGTAAAATAAGCCTTAATAAACCTATCATTTGTAGTCCCCTCAGCATTAGGCAGGTATGCAAGTTTTATTAAAGCAGCTTGCTTGCTTACTCTTCTGTAGTTGTAATATTCCCATTAGAAGCAATTCCCCTGTGTCATTACATAAAATGTGCCCACTCTCTCCAGTGGTTGTTACGGTTCCGTGTATTAACTTAATATTTCTTGAGAGGAATGTAATACTTTACAGCTGTTTATAATGAAAAAAAATGTCTCGCTTTAGTCAGCAGTCAGGTTTGGGGGTACATGCTGTGGGCCTTTCAGCTCCTGTATGTTTAGAGCTGACAGTGAAAGCAGTAGAGACGGCATGTTTTGAATGCATTTCCAGGGTGTTCGTAGTCAGACAGGCAGCCAAGTATGAAACACAGTAAAAGCTAGTGCTGGTGACACACCTGCCTCAGACCATGAAAACAGATACTCTGCTGCTTTAAACCCAGACAAGTCATAGTTAAACACGCCCATACACATACAAACAGTTTCCCACCTGCCGTAGAGGACTGCTGCATTTTAAAAGCGGTCACGTCAGCTCCTGGAGGCGCACACGTACAGTGAGCAGACTTGCAAGCGGAGGTCTCAGTCCACTGATCTCGAACCATTTAAGAGGAACGTCTGGTGTTCTGTCAGGGATGTTCTCCGCGGCCCCGTCTGACTTCCTGCTCCTGTTGCTCGCTGCATCTCATCTGACCTCGGTGTAATGGGCCACTGTGTAGCTCATTCCTGGCTCTGCCTTTACAGATTGTTTTAAGTTTGCCTGCGTATGTATTTTCCCGCTTAACAATATATTTGTATCAACATTTGCATTTAAGGAAGCACTTAGAGCTTTGTGTGTGTGTTTGTATTTGGACACGTACACACCTAGTTTTGCTTATGTTCACTTCAACTTAAAGTGAAGGCTTGTTGCTATGGAAACTCCAACCAATGTAGCACTTGTAGGGAACAAGGGTCTTGCATATTGCACACTATATTTTATAGCACTGCAGACTAGCAGGCAACACTTAAGTACTTTACAACGTATACAGTGGTGTGTGTGTGTGTGTGTGTGTGTGTGTTAGTGTGTGAGTGTGAGGTTTATGTTCTCGCTCACGTCCTCTGTGATCAGCCACACAGAAGGTGCATTTTCATTCCTGACTCCTTTCATTATATCTCACTTTTTCAAAGATACTCCACACAGGTTACCACACTGTGCACTAAAGTCATTAACATGCACCGCTGATCCACGAGTAGTTCGTTTTAATTTACGTCAAATCAGACTTGTTGAACTCATATTCCCCTTTTTCTTTTCACATTACAAAAACAGAGCCTTATTACCCTTGTCTTTGTTTTTTTGCTTTATAGGAGACTCTGAATCTAATCTGAATCCCTCAGAAAGGGAACTCATTTAAAATGAAGAAATTCATCAATAATCAAAGAACGTTAAAATAAAAGGCAAACTATTTTGAACCCATTTGAAAAAAACAAACAAGAAAACCTGATTGATCATTACGTTGATTGCGTCTCTGATGTAATATTATTTTCTCTGCCTTTTCATTAGAGGCCACTGGAAAAGTTTGGACATGAAATTAAAAAAAAAAAAAACTTCTCAGTTATGCATGACAGCACAACAACCTGGTACATTCAAATTTTAAAAAAGTATCTTTAAACACTGTAGACACCTTTTAATAATGATTTAATTATCTGTGATGGACAGTGAACTCAATGATAATGTAGTGTAGACTCTATCATCATCCAACTGTGACACACGTGTGCGCTTGGCCTCAGTGCATCCGGGACTGTATGTCTGTGTGTTTGCTTCCCGCTGTCTCCCGACTTTTCATCAGCCATGTGTGTGTGTCAGCTTCGATCCTGAGGGGAAATGAGAAGTGAGGTCTCAAAGAACAGGCGATATGGATTAGGATGGCCTCCACTGGGACATAATGAGGAGAACTGTGTGTGTTTTCGCGCCAAGGGGTGATGTGGGGGCTGTTGTGTGTGTGTGTGTGTGTGTGTAGTGCTTGTGTGCTTGGAGACCAAACAAAAAGAAGAGGCGACAAGGTCAGAGCTGTAAATTTTGTCCGCGTCCACCTCCATGCAGGAATACATGGATCATGTGTTGTTTGTCCGTTTTTGAAGGTTGCCGTCGTCGCTTATCCTTGCTCTTGTCCGTCTTTCTCGTGATTTTACACGGGAGAAGGAAAGGGAGAGAAAGATTCCCTCACCCATTGGCATTTCACAGCTCCTCTCTGCGTCTCTTCCATTCACTGAGTTATAGCTCATAGTGATTTGTGCCTGCTTTCCCCTCCATTAATAACATTTACTCACTGCTACTGCCAGCGTGGTGACAGACAGCCAACCAGAATGCCCCCTAGTGAAACATCCATCTCGCCTCTACATTATCCCTATACCTTCACAAGAAACCTTGGCCACTTCCCAAAACTTTTATGATGCTTTCTTTTCTTGCAGCATTTAAATTGGTGGTAATTTGTATTGACTTGAGCGTTAATGTGCTGTGGGCTCGCAGGCTTTTCAGTATACATAACGGGAGATGGTTTGTTTTTGGCAGTCACATGGTTTCTGGGTGGGAGCCCAAGTTTTTATTTAGTTTTGTATTATTTACTAGGTAAGCACCCTGCTTGCTTCCAAATTTCTCACTTAATTCAGCATGAAAGCTGTTAAGAAGCTGCTTCCATCAGCTCTTTCAAATAGATTATATACTAATCAAAAAAGGGTTAAACTTATTACAAATTAAATAAAACTCTTTGGAAGTGCCATAGAAACATATTAAAAGGCCAATGTTGGATAAACACTACGTTTAAATGATATTATATCTCCAGTTAAATTCAGTGGACAGTCACTGGTACGAGTGCGCCGTGTACTTTTTCCCAACTCACCGCTAATGTAACCTTTGCTTTAAAAGCTTTACCCTTGTACCAAAAGCAGGTATGGCAAAGTCTGCACGAAAGCATTACTGTAGATGAGGCAACTGTGAGTTTCTAATCCAGAGTGTAGCACTCAGATCAAGTGTAAGGTCAGTTTGATTTTGGCTGCACTCTCTTCCTCAGCCAAAGCCTTTTAGGACTAATGGGAGTAGCTGTTCATTTGAGTCCAGGCTGGGCAGCTCACCGCTCTTTCAATAGCCTGTCTAGGAGATAGGTTATTACTGCAGGAAAGTATCTGTCAGTATCAGCTCAACAAAAACTGTGAATGAAAACCGGGAACACTAATATCGGATTTCTAACGTGAAATGCACTCAGTGATAAATTTTTACTTTATGCGGGTGAATACACACAATTGGAAAACTGAGTCTGTGTTCATGGAAATCCTTAGTGGCATTGAAGATATTAAAATGTAAGTATTAGCAGAAGCTGGATGGTATTCTCCTCACATTAACATGCAGGACTTTTGATTTGGCCTGTGTTTTTAAAAAATCATGCTGTTTTTAATTGATGATATGAATTAAGGTAGTAAGGCAAACCTGCAGGTGCGCAGAAAGCGGTTTGTTACCGTGGCAGTGCTCTGGGTACCGTAGTGTGTAGACTTTCTATTTTCAGGGCGGGCGATAGGAAAAAATCTGTTAACTGGTGTGCTGGCTGGCACCAGCAGTATCACCACATGCTAAGTCTAATTCCCCCCTCCGTCTAATGTTTAAATAGAAGCTGAAATCCTTGTTGGCTCCAGAGCAAGTGATTTGGTGTAGGAGTTGTATACTTCCTTAACTAATAAATTGTTTTTAATAAAGTGAATGCAGCGGCTGAATTAGACTGTGAAAGACAACCTTGTGGAAAATAATGCCATTATTAATGTTGCATTTGTGAATTGTTTTCATCCCAACAATAAAGACTGTAAATATTATTGCGACCCATCTCTCATAAACTGCCCTCTCCGTGTCTTTGCTCCCTAATCCTCCTCTGATTTGCTTTTGTTTCTGCTCCCTCTCTCTGGCTCCCTCTGCAGGCTGCTGCTGGAGCTGCTGGAGCTTCTGTTTGATAAGTTTAAGGCAGTGGCCCAGGCTCACAGCGTGGTGCTGGCCCACCTGCAGGAGATTGCGGTGCGGTGTCCGGGCGGGGCCCACGAAGAGGGCATCAAGCTGTACGAGCAGGCGGACGTTTCTGCCAAGATCCAGACTGTGCTGCAGGTCAGTATTGTACCCAAACCTACATAGACAGTCACCTGATGTTTGAAGATGATTCTGACCCATAAACATGACAAGACTCAAATGTTAGTGATCTTTGTGGAGGAACTGCCTTTCAGTCCAATAAATTACATTACATGCAGCACTGCGTGATCATAAACCTGAATAATCCTGAAAAGTCAATTAATGTATGGTCCTGTTGTCTTCTACTAGTATATATATTCACCATTGTTTAAGTGTAGAGCCACAAAATGCTTTCATGAAGAACTCGGGGTTGTTTGTTTTGTCGTCCTTCGCTGACGTGCCCTGGAGCTTTTACTTTTCAATCACTGCCATAGAGATTTGTTCATCCTTGATTCATTTCCCTCTCTTCTCATGCAAAACAGTCATTTCATTCACCTTTTCACACAGTAAATTAGAAACTGGCAACAATGTGATGGATGGTGTTCAGTCTGTCAGCAAGAAGTAGCTTGAGAAGAAGAAAGAGGAAGCCCGACTGCTTGGATTTATTCTACATTCTTTAATTGGCGTGTATTTATACTGCGGGTTCTTGCTCCCTGCTCCTGTGTGATTGGTTGAAGGGATGAGCAGCTGTTGAGCTGACCTATGGTGAATCTCGGAAGGAAAATCAGATGCAGTTGCTGGTTTTTCAAAGCGATTGGTGTCTGTGTGTGTTTGCAACCCAGACAGCAACGTTCTCCCTCTGTGAGTCGGATCCTCTTCAATAGGATGGCACGCTCATTCATTCATTTGTGCAGTATAGAAATATAAAAGATACACATAACAACTTTTGCTTGATTTATAAGGGAGAAGCATAACAGCAGGAAACATATTTCCACAGAGGGCATTTCTTAATGCTTAGAAGTTGTCATGGTAATCGATAGCAAGATCAACAATTAAATGGTAGTAAAATATTTAAAAAAAAATCTAAACTGATCATATAAATGTAGAAAATTCCTAACTACTGTTGCTCAGTTAAACTGAAAGTGGATCTTTTTGAAGCTCAGGCATTTTGGTTGCCGTACATTTTGTTCCCCACTGACATTCTTGGATGCCTAAATACAGGAGTGTTTAGGCCTGTGTACCTGAGTCTCCGAGGCTGAGAGTGTGCATAGGCACGCGGCATAATAGCTCTGCTTTACCAGTGCAGTTATAGAAAGCATTAAGCCGTTCCCCAGCTCGAGACCACTGCCAACACCCAGTTTGCCAGGGGCTCCGCTCTCCCTCTGATGTGAGATAATGTAGTCTCTTGATTAGAATGCTCATTACGTGAAATGAGGTTTTCTTATTCACTCACTCGTGTTATTGTATCAATATGAAAGCCCCTTGTCCGTTCCTCCCTCGCTCTCGCCATTTCTCTCATCTCTTGCTTGTTGGTTCGTCTTCCTCTCCCGTTCTCCATTTCCCTTGCTTCTTCCTTCCTTCCTTCCTTCCTTCCTTCCTTTTGCAGGATTGTTCCTGCTGCCTCAGTATTGCAGTCTCCCAGTACCTTGTGTAAACCCCTCTCTCCCTGCTTGTAATTTCCTCCTTAATCTCATTATCTGCTTTTCTTTTTCTCTCACAACTCCCACAATCCCATTCAGACACCCCCCCCCCCTCGCTGCCCCATGCATTTACTCCTCTCTGTCTTAGAGAGTCACATATCAGCAATAAGAAAAATCAAGAGGCAGACACCTACAAATCACTAGTCAGAATTTAGTTATGACGTTTTTGTTAGTTCCTCGACGCACGTCGGGGTTTTTAAATAAGTCCTAGAATAACTACTATTGTCTTTAAAACATGCAGCTGTTAATTTGTTAACTCCCTTTAGACGAAGGCAATTTCCAGATTGTTCCAATGGTCCCAGTTAAATAGTCAGTTTGTCGTTGTTGAAACTTTTGTGGCGAAAGCTGTTTAAGTCTTTTTTCCACGTACTCTTAAACCAGTCGACTCCCTTCCTGTCTTCTGCCTATTACTTATTGCAATTCACATCTTTGACAAGTACAGAAACCTCTTGGTAGGTGTTATCCCCCCACACACTTTGAGAGGTGGAGAGACCAGGTTGACCTTTCCACGCATGACATACCAGCCGACAGATGCAAGAGCCGACAGAAACACAGGGTGCGCCCAGTTACAAGGCCTCGGCTGAGAAAAGCCGTTCATCAATGTGTGACTGAGGGCCGGTAGGCTTAGAACCGGGACGAGGGAAAGAAGCTTTTGAAAGTCAAGATTCATGTATTGGTTCTAATCCCTGTTCAGAAGTGGTGCAGATGCTTCTGCTGCTTGTTTATTTCACTGTGGAAGTATTGATTTAAGCCATAAAAGACTGGATGGTTTTCTGTGCTATTGATGATGGAACGAGTATTTTAATGCCACTACACAATTTTTCAAGCATCTCTCAGTAGAATGTGTTTCAGTGTATGCATTGATTATTCGCACCATTATTGCATTTCCATTTCTAAGGGTACACCATTCCATGCCTTCACTCTTCCCAATCTATCCAAGGCTGATTTTTTTTCCCCTTCTCCATCAGAAACTACCCTGTTCTTCAAAGCACTCTTGTTTTTTTCAAAGAAATCTCAGTGAGTGGAATGTTTGTGTGTCCATAAATGTTTAATATGCCTCTTTTTTTTTTCCCCTTCAAAAAATGCAGCACAGCATGTCACACAATTAAGACAGCCTGTCAGCCTGGCAAGTTTAATGTAATGTTCTCGGAGGTAAAACGTTAGCCTAAACAACAATATGTGCCAAGGGAGAAAACTCTACAACGTTCCTTTGAATCATTAATGAGATGGAAGTCACAATACATTATCAGGTAATTGGGTAACATAGTTCATAGTAGATCACAGTTCATAAACCTGTGCATGCATTCTTCATTAAGACCGCCCGGTGGGAGGGTTATTTAATGTATACAGCATTTGGCCCAGACTGTCTCTGGCCACTGATGTCTGTCGCCCTTTGAACTTGTCGGCCGTTTGGTTTCAGGTGTGAGGGTTTGTTAATTAGATTACCGTTTGCACATTCTGCAAGGATTTGGGGCTGGGTGACTGTTTGCCATCTCCGTTGTCTGCTGTGTGTGTGTGTGTGACCGGAGTGCAAATTGCACTTTTAATGATTGGTTGCCTCGCTGCAACTCAAAAACTGCAAAAATATGTATGGATACTGATGGTCAGCCTTCTGAAAAAAAAACAAAAACAAAATCAGATTTCTTGATTTCATAGATGCTGTATAGAAAAGTGAAAGTTGTTTCTACAGAAGCAAGAGGCATAAAGCAAATTATCGGGACCAACCTTTCCTCGGTGTGGGCTCCAAATTGCCAGAATTTAAAACGGGCTTGGCTTTGGCGATATTTTGTAATACATATCTTTCATTTATTTCAAACCAAGTCTGATCATCTGATCATATTTATTTGTATGTATTAGTGATCACATCTCTCATTTTTGCTTCAACAGAATATCTATAGTTTAATCAGTCCTCTAGCTTAATCTTAATTAAGTGAATTTATTGCTATAGATTAATGTAGCTCCCAAGGTTGTGCCCAAAATATTTAAATATACGAGTGGCTTAAATATGCGCCGCATTCTCTCGGCTCCTCAGTAGAGTGAAACCGAGGCGAATTGAACTGCCAGAGAGCAGCCAGAAGACAATGATCTCTTTTAATTAGATATGAAGCGCAGACAACGCTACGTTGTTCTCGCCCAACATTTTAATCAACGTGTCACATTTATTCTGCCCTGCAAAGCACTGTCATATTTACTCATCGCTGGGACGCAGTGAAGTCTAACATCTCCATGGTGTTGCAAAGTCTCATGCCTCTCATCACCACCTTCCACTTATATGTGCTACATCAGGATCTCCAGAGACTTAAATCAAATGCTGACATATGTTGTTTTTTGATAATTCCCTTAACCTCTTTATAAGTTTTGTGACTCTGTGTAGCTTAATGTTATGCACCATTTTGTCCTTTTTTGTACACACCTGTGTGTCCTGAGTTTCAAACGAAGGATGTCCTGGAAATGGTTAAATGTAAATGTAGCACAGAAATATTATCCTCCCATGATTGAAGAAATAAAAAAATGTAATGCTTTGTTTTCAGTTAAAACCAAGAAAGTCCGGTTGCAGACAAAGACAGCTAACTGTTGGACGTAGTTCATTTTTGCCAAAAAAAATTCACCATAATTTGACATTGTAAACTTGTCGCGGGCAGGTCTGTTTCCGTAAAAACAACGAGCTGATTTTTAAGCGAACAAAAAATAGACTTCTTTGTTCTTCGTGAGCATCTCATTGCTCTGCAGAAGCATTGTAATGAAAGAAAACCGTTAGGGGGGATTACATCATCAACAGCGATCAACAGCGTGAATAAATGCTAAACCTGTAGATGTAGATTTTCCAGATTGCTGTTGTAGCGTTTTAACGTGTTTAGCACATGCACGGTGCTAATGAGATGATTCAGTGCATGTATTTCACTTGTTTACTGTTTAAAATCTGTCCAATTATATTCAAAGTAAGGGAAACCAAGGAACAACACTTTGAATCTCACCTAATAAACACTCTTCAGGTTTAAGACAGTGAGACCGTCGTCCACGGTCCACAGAGTCAGTAGCATGACTGCTGATCCTTTCAGGCTACATGTTGAAGTGTCCTGTGTGTGTGTGTGTGTGTGTGTGTGTGTGTGAGAGAGAGAGAGAGAGAGAGAGAGAGACCATTGTAAAGCTCCTTGCATAAAAGTGCTACATTAGCTGATCATTTACTACTTATTAGCTTTTTTGAGTAAATTTCAGTAACTTATTTAATTGGTCTTTTTTGAACACTTTTGATTTGACCTTTTATGTTTCACTTTTATATCTTACCATGCCAATATTTGGTGTCATTATTTCAGCACAATCTCACCTGTGTTGAGAGTTTTTAAAATTTTGATATTCTGTAATAACGTATTAGATCTACAACCACACAAGAAACGTTTATCTTCCTCAGTTTGATATCAGTAGATTTGCCACAGAGGTGACTTTTATTTTTAAAGTTGAGAATATTAGAGACGAAGCATCACTGGATGCGTACCAAAAGAAGCGATTTGTTTATCATAACTCTGGTTTTAATACCTATTAACACCATATAAAAACTGCCAAAGAGTTTGTCATCTGCACTTTTGACCTGCAAAACAATCAAGGCTCTGCTGAGCTTCATCTTCCTGCTACATCATGTGACTTAATCATCCTCTGTGATCACGGACTTCTGAGGGTTAATGTATTTTGCTCAGAATTTTAACACCCCTCAGTTGGATTAGGTGTCACAAACTTGTTGTCACTATTTAAACAAAGTAAATAGTGATCACAGTTTTTAGATTCTGAACAGTTTGAGTAAGTAATTCAAAGAAATTGACTTTTTACTAAAAGGTTTTTACCTAGTTGTGGTCAATAGAAAAATATTATATACACTACTCACAAACAGTTGGGGATATTCGACATTCGGCTTAAATTTATGGAAAATCTAAACAAAAAAATATCAATGTCTCGATATTTTGTCATGTGTCCTCGAGCACCTTGGTCTCATGTTGTCAATATGTGAACAGCAGGATGAAGAGGACTGTTTAAATACAAATATCATTGAACATTTAGTGGTCGAGTTATGGACCAGACACTTGTGATTGTGACACTTCTTTTATTATTTTTGCAGTTAATTATCTTATTGGCGAACTGCACGTAATGCAGTAAGTACTCAGTACAGTTGGATATTTAAACGTTTAGAGAAGGTCAAATAAGGTTTACCTGTAAAGGTTATAGTGCATTTAAGCTGCATTCTAACATTCTGAAATATCATACAAATGGAAATGATAGGAATGCGTTATTTAAAAAAAAAAAGGTATCCGCAGAAACGTAAATGTAAGCAGTAGTTTTCACTACATACAACATGTTTGGACACAGAGAGAAATAAAATGGGTTTCAGTGAGGATGCAGGCACATCTTCCTTTCCTCTGTCAACAAGATAGCCTTCAGAAGATTGACTCGATGTGGCCCACGCCAGGTTGGAACCCCCACCGGTTAACTGTAGTTTGGTGCTGCGGGAGTAGTTGTAGCTGAAGCTCTGTCAGAACTTGTGAAGGTTATTGAAGTTTCTGGAACACAATCAATACGGGGTGTGCACAGAACCCTTTCTTTGACGGCCAAGGACACTTTAGGCTTTCACTTCAAGCTAACAGCAAGGGATATCAGTCAATATGTTTTGTGACAGGACACCAGCCAGGGGATTTCGTATGGAAACAGGCGATTTTATTAAGGCCTTGAGGAAAAAAAAAAAACAAAAGCTGAGATTGTTCTCTCAGCTGCTGTTAAGATGAATTAATAAAAAAAAGAAGATGATAGAAACAAGGAAAGATGAAATTAAATATTTATTTATCTCAATTTAGCCAATTGACAGCCCACCACCTGCAAAGCCTCGGTGACGCTCTCTTAATTGCGGGGATTTGTCGGGTGAAAGGGCCCTAATGGAAAGAATGGGAGAGGAGCGTACACTTCCTGCGAGCACAAAGGGTGACAACAGAACATTCGTTAGGAACAAATAAATGGGAGTGCTAGTAATGGCAGACTTCCATGAAGGCTTTCTGCTTTCTTTACTACTCGCGGCCAAGTAGACTGATGTATGTTTGGGACGAGGCTCAAGCCACTCAAGTGCAGAACAAGGTTGATTGCTTGATAGAATCGCATCGAGCAGTTGTGGTGGAAATGACTTAGGCAGGGGAGCCCTTGAGAGATGTGTTTTGCATGTGCGTCCACTCATGCACAAACACACAAACGCAGGCGCGCACTCGAGGCGAGATGAACTCTTGAGCTTAGCTTTATAATCTGGTGTGAAGAGCCATTTGCCATGTCTCACATCAGACTGTTTTTGTGGACTCGGGCCTTTCGGGTTTCCCATCCCACGTAACCTTTGAGTGGAAGTCACAGCGCACTGAACTAATGCAGCTGAGAGATAGTTTTGTTTTGGCCACTTTATGGCGGTGATCTGTCTGCAGCGAAGACGCTGCTACAACAATGCTTTGGTGTTTGGATGCCCGATCACAAGCCCGAACCGTTCAGACAAAGAAGGATGTGTGGAAATAGACGTGAGTTTGTTTCCATCTGGTACTAGCTGTTGCCAGTGTTAAAGGCGTTGAGAGTGGGAGACAGTGTGTTAAGATTATATTTGCGTCATTTCTATAAATTTCCATTTCTCATGGCTGATGGCAAAGGCAGTTACAGTAGATGTTACCAGGGCTCAGTGTTTTCACATCAGAGCTTGCTCCCATTTGTAACCTGGCTTCAGGGGTCACTGCTGATTTGTGCCACGGACCTCTGCATTGTTTATTTTTTTAGTCACTTGTGAACGTGTGCAGTTGTGCATTATCTCCCTGCAACTGTGCCAGGCCTCTTCTGACCTCATCACTATTTTATGTTCTTATTGTTATGTGCACAATATGTGTTATTGTGTCAAGGTAAGTGCAGCACATGAAGCCAATATTAACAGTTGCTCCACTATGACAGGAGACACACATACATGACAGCGTACAATTATATAGTAGGTGGACTGTAGATTACTAGCGACTTAAAGATCAATGTAGGTGTTACTGTCAAACGCAAAGTTTAATAGTGATGATAGCCTCGCATGCACAATTTCCTGCTATGTTGGGAACAATAAGTGCTAAGCAACAAAGGTGCCTTTTTTCATAGGGAGCAGATGCCAGGGACTGTAGTGTGGGTGGTGGTTGTTTACTCGTGTAGATTGTAGTTTGGGAACATCAGTCATCAGCGGTGCTTGAATAGTTGACAGCTGGAAATGACATTGAGTCACCACACTGCTTGTTTTAAATCATAAAGATAATGTACTTCCAGAATAAAGTGACTAATTAAAAAAGTTGCCGCCAAGCTTCATTTGTAATTGTAATACTTTGTTCACTTTCTTCACTAACAAGGGTAAAGTCTTATTAAATTTAGACTGCACAGTGAGTTTAGTCAGGGTTATTCTATCTGCTGGTAAAAGGAATAAAAGCACACACGGGGAGCAGATTGCCTTTGCAGTTTTGCATGTTGTTATGCACGTAATCAACCATTGAGAAAATTTGAGTAAAAACTACATTTGTTTTTTTTAGTCCTCTAACATATTTTGCTGTTGATTGGAGATAACTTGGTAGGAGTATCTACTTAAGTAGAGGTGAGAATATCAGCACAATTTTTTTTTTTTTTACTTCACTCCGAGATATTAAATTAGGAACAAGTGGTTATTAAACTTTGCTTTGTCCTCTTCGCTTTTTTTGCCTTTTTTCCCCTCTCATTCCCATTTTGTCTTTTGCATTCTGTTTGATGCTCTTTCTCCTTTATCTGCCCTCCTCTCCTTCGCTCCCTCCGTGTTTTGCTTCCTGCCACCCATCCCTCTGTCTTCTTCTCTGTCCTAGCAGTCCAGTTAATTGCCTTCAAAGTTCACTCTGTCTCTGGGCTAATGCAATTTTAGTAGGGTCGGAGCCCCTTCATCAGCCCAGCGTTGGCATTTCATTAAGTCTACTTGGGTGTTAGCTTGCAAGCAAGTGAGGGTTTTGCTCCATCAGCTCATCATTAGTAATTAATACACTGATAGGATTAACTGCATCATAAGGCTAGTGGCAAGTGGAGGCCCTGGTTTTGCCAGTTGGAGAGGGCGTGCGCGATATGGCCTGCAGCTCTGCCTGCGATGAGGGAAGTGAATTAGGGAGTAATTGCATGCATGGCGGAAGACTGAGTGTGCATGCTTAACTTTTATATTTACATGAGCATTTATAACCAACTATTATGACCGGCATTTAATTTAATATGCTGACATTTTGAGGTCACAAAGTGCACTTTTCTAGTTAAGCACAAATATTGACCGCTTTATTGCAGTATTCCACTGAAACCTCTGAGTATTATTGATATATTTTAATATACCTGCTTTTGCCTCCCTTTTTTTAACAGATGCGCACTTGCAAATTCGTGCATGTGTGCGCTCTTAAATTAATATGTGAAGGCTTTCCCATGCATGACAGGGGGTGCTCTCTGCAGTGTTAATTACATCATTATGGTCTGGATGGATCTCCATCTGCTCTGCCATTACTCCTGTCCCATTCTGGGCTGACCCACTCTGCGCCTCAGAATTAGACACACACAGGCTAAATGGCCCTGCTAAATTATGAAACTATTAGATATGGGGGACTATTTTAGAACATATGTATTCACACAGTGAGAGGAATGAGGAAGGGTGAGGGGAAAACGGGAGCGATGAACTGAAGTAGACTGAGCAGGAGAGGAAAAAATAGAAATGTGAGAAATGAGAGATGAAGCACTAAGAGATTTTGAAAAATGAGAGCCAATGAAAGCAACAGAGGGGAATGTACAGATATAATGATAAAGTAGAGGAAGTTAACTTTCTCTGTCTGGCCAGAGTTTCAATGTGCTTGTCCTCAGCTATTGTTAGAAGACGATAAGATTTTTATGAAGCATGATAAGACGTTGATGGATTTCACCATGGATCATTCAGACAGAAAATGGAAATGGAGGACAAGAATTTTAACCGTGGTCACTAAAAAGCACCCAGTCATGTCAGTGGCCTTTTTCTGTCTCCGAGTTTTGCTTGTCTTTTGTTGTTCTGTATTGACCTGACGATGTATTTAAAAAAAAATGTAAATACTTACGATAGATGCAAAACTTATGGCTAGGGATGTCTTGTAGATATGTATCTCTGCTGAATGAAACAAAACGGGATAATAGCTCATTGGACTGGTAATGTTAGAATGACCACAACAGGCACGAAGAAATTTAAAACTGAGCAAAACGGAAACACAAATACAGTCTCAGAGACACTGTAAGAGAGAGTAAGAATCTTTTCATAAGCAGTGCGCCGAGCAGCAGTGCTAGGCAACATCAAATCAGCACGCTAATCCAGACATTCAAATCAAACACAGCAGTAGAAACAGAGTTTCCGCAGCTCCGCACTACAGCAATTTTCGGGTTAAGCTTTTCATTGGAGTGCAAAGCCTAGCCTGGCGGTGTACGCATGCAAATTTGGGCATTTTTCCTGTTTAACGACAATCTAGAAGGTACTCATGTGACAAGTGATCAGAGGAGATGGCCCAGTTTTACCAGATATGATGTGATGGGGAAGCTTTAAAGTCATTAATTCGCTTGAGCATTTCATGTTACAGTATCTGGGCTGTCATTAGGAGGAAGCATATTGATGCCTGGCAACGTGAATAAATGCAACCCATTTGGTAATAACATAACCGCTTAATCACAGGGCATCAGTGATATTTTTATTTAGTTGTTAACAGTTGAGATTGTTGCTTTGTAAGTGGATAATATTTTAAATATGATGGCACACACAGTTAATTTTAATTGCCCGGTTTCAACTCACCTCCGTGACTCTTATTTTATAAATTCCTTGGTAAAATAATACTGACATGTTTCTCACGCCTTCCTGTTTTTGCCTTTGACCAACTGATCCGTGTGTTGTTCAGGTTCTGCTCATGGAGTATCTCGATGTGAAGAACAGCCGCAGTGCCACAGAGCCGTCGGCTCAGCTCTCCTACGCCAGCACCGGCAGTGAGTTTGCAGCCTTTTTTGCAAAGAAAAAACCGCACCGTGCCAAGCAGTCTCTCTTCAAGTAAGGATCGCACTCTTTTCTCTCTGCTTTGTGCTTGTCCACATATGTGTGTGGATGGCTTCACTTTTTAAATGTCAGTATCTTAAAAAGATATTTCCAATTACATGATTGTTTTTGCGTGTGGCTGTGCTGTTTTGTGAGTTTTCCTAGGGCTCTCTGTTGTGTTGTATATTGTACTGCTGTATACTGTGCCCACCTGTTGAACATTTTGTGTTGTTTGGTAGGTTCGAATCATCTTCCCATGCCATCAGCATGAGTGCCTACCTGAGAGAGCAGAGGCGAGAGCTCTACAGCAAGAGTGGGGAATTACAAGGTGAGGATGGGGCTGGAGAGGTGAACTGAGCAAGAGAGTAAGGATGGAGGGACGGCACGAGTCTCCTGAACACTTAGAAGGGTGGACAGAAAAAAAGGATGGACCCACAGGTGTGAAAAATATTGATACAATGGTGACAAAAGGGGAAAATAGGACGGAGGTGTGTGGGTTCACGGGTAAGTGCAGATAGGTGCACGAGTGAAGAGATTATGAAGAGATGGCAAACGGCTGTGTATTTTATGCTTGAGTGGTGAAAGGATACAGATGGGTGGTGGGAGGCGAGAGTGATGTGTTCATGCTCGGCTAAGATGGAGGCAGGGGTCTGGAAATACGCAGCCACACGCTGGTTTTGGGAAATGGAAAGTGTTAAAAAGGAAGCAACAAAAGGCGCTGCCGTGAATGGGGAGGACATGTCGCAGGTCAGGAAGTTACACTTTAGGGAGATAAGGGGCAGGCGACGGGAGTGTGGAGAGGGAAACCGCGACAGAGAGAGATTGACGAGAGGCGCGGAGCAGGGTGACTTTGCAGAATCCATCTGCGGTGAGCGAGGCCGTAAAAAGTTCTCGCTCAACTCGTAGACACACAAAAGAGCACAGTGAGCAAGCTACACAGCCAGACCCTGGAGAGTCTAGACTGCTTCTACTTCTTCTTTCTCTCTCTCTTTCTCTGGCGCTTGGTTCTCTGCTTGTGACCTTGAGGTTTCAATCAGCAGTGCCTGACAGCGCTGTTTGTCTGCTACTGTTCCTTTTTTCCACACCATGCTCTTCATTGACATTGCTTGGGTAACACAAAAAAGGTAAGAGATGAAGTGAGAAAATAAAGCACTTTGAACCTGTGGAGGCTGCCCTGACAATATCTGCCTAACTATTGTGGCTACGCTGTTTAAATCACCTTGATTATGCTTCTGCTAAAAACAGCCGGAGAATGGCCGACATTACTAACAACTCCGTGTCGCAATTCAACGGAGGTTGTAATTCTTTTTTAACCAGAAATGGCGCTCGTACAATGGGCAGTCTGTAAAATGTATGCAAAATGTACTGCCTCAGCCTCACAAAAAGAACAGCGCTGATTAACTGTGGATAAAGGAAAACCCCAAATGGTCTTCAAATCACAGCTCACTTTTTTTTCTTTCTTCCTCCATCTGTTGGCGCCTCAGAAAGAAGGGGGGTAAAAAATATTTTTTTGACTGGCTGAATGCCTCGGAGCGTTTATAAGAAGATGAGATTTCTCTGGGCTTTCATTTCACCTGTCACAATGCGTCGCACCGGCCACAAGCCCGGGCCGGGGCCTGAATGGTTGCAGAGAGATTGAAGGAGTAAGAAATCATTTACAAAGTGAAATAAGTCGACTGTGATGGAGGAAAGGGAAAGATGGATGGAGGGGGAGGAGGGAGGGAGAGGAAGGTTAAAAGTCATTGTTTTCATCAGGGTCCGGAGAAGAAGCCATTAAGAGATTTCTGAAGGAAGAAATTAGAAAAATATGTATTGAGATGGTGTGGAAAGGGACTTTTTCTCTCTCTCTTCAAATTAAACCGACTGCAGGGAGGGAGTGAGGGAGAGGAAAAGAGTTCGAAATGAGAGATTGAGTTGATGAGTTCTTCTGGCCATGGGATTACTCAACACTCAAAGCTTAGTCATGTGTGTCTCTTAGTCTCTCCACTTGGAGTTTCCTAAACTCTTTTCTTCTCAACGGTCCGCTTCAAGTCAATATAGTTATTAACTCAAATGCTCACCAACACAGCCTTGGAAATAGGAGTTTGATTGTTCGTTCTAAATCCAGCTACGCGCAGTTAACGCTTACACAAAAATAGTTATGCATTAAATCGAGGACAAACTTAAAACTATAGGTTCAGTTTGTGCAGAGGCTGTTTTCACTTTTTTTTTTTTAGGCAATATTTTCATGCAGTCATACTGATATAAAACAAAGTTGTAGTCGTGAGGAAAATCAGAGCAGCTGTATTGAGTGTGATATGATTGTGTAACCTTTCCACACTCTTCCCAATATCTGTGAAGGGTTTGAAATAAATCTGTAATATCTCCACTTTATGTCTCTGGAGTGCTGTAAGGACTCCATATATCACTAAACACCGAGCCAGGTTTCACGTACAAACACACAGGGGGAAGCAATCGTGCGCGCTCACTACCGAAGCGCGTCTCGTACACTTCAATTAGCCCAATGCATCATTTAAAGACTTTATCACAGCTCCATATGTAGCCACATCTGGAAAAATTGTCCTAAACATATTCAGTGAGACTGCAAGACTATGCCCAATATACGGTGTCCATATGTACGGCAGATCCTCAGCTGTCTGTCTAGATGTGTAAACACCGTCTCCGTGCGTGCGTTTGTGTCCCCGGCAAACCCCTACCTTTAGCGTGACGGAACCTCATCCAGATTCAATCACACTCCCTATGAATAAATAATGACAATAACAATATTCTAGCTATGGATGTGCGGCCATGCCCAACATATTTCTCTGCGTGTCTCCAACCACTAGACTTTTACGTCCTCGCCCTCTGCTTTTTTTTTTATTGCTTTTTTGACACCGGCGTAGGCAGCGGATGACTCGGAGTGGCCCCGTTGGTCATCTGGGAGGTGAAGTGTGAATATATCTCAATAACTACTGCAGTCTCGCGCCGTGCTGAGCTGGCAATGTATTTACAGCGTTTCTTTGATTTTATTCCTTTTTGTGCTGTAGCCGCTTATTGTGTTTGGTGCGATATTGCCTTGCCCCAGGGCACTTTTGAAGTGACGACCCCTCCCCCCCCCGTGTGACAACCATACACAAAGCCTCCCTATCGCCACACATTTGGCCTGGATGTGCACGTAAATAACCCGACACACTTCAAACCTGCATCCTCTCCCTGCAGGCACATGCATACACTCGCAGTTCCCCCCTCTGGTACCCCGCGTTACTCCTAAGGTGTAGTCATAATCAACTCGGTTCCAAATCTATTTCACACATTCCTTGTTTCCCTTTTGATATTCAAATAGACTTGTTCACAGGGTGTCCGGCAAACAAAAAGACGAGTCTGGCTGAGTCCCCAACGCTTTAGTTACAAACAGCTCTACCTCTGCCCAGACCTTAAAGACCGGTGCCCAGTCTGAGGTGGAGAAAACAAGAGTCTACGATCTTCCAGGGCTTCTTGTTTATATATAACAGCATCCAGTTCCCACGAGGGACGATGGAAAAAGGGGAAAAAGGGGAGACGGATAAGAGAGACTGCTGGGGGCGATCAGAAGTGGTGTTCCTTGTCAAGCTGATTTGTACACCCCGGCAGGGAGGGGAGGGAGAAGAGGTGCAAATGGAAAAATGTCTAGTGGGAGACGCGGGGGGGGTAGAGGTGCTAGTGGGTGGGGCTGGCAGATGTTGATGGGCACGTGTTTAGATGCGTGTGTGTTTCTAAGGTGAAGTAGCAGAAACAGCATGTTCCTGACAAGTGATGTGTGATGTTGCACAAACTTGGATTCTGATTGCTGCGGTTAGAGTCTATTATATTCATGGCGATGTCAGTTTTGGCCTCATTATAAAATGAAAACTGGCTCTTAACATAATATTTTTTCACACCCTTTTCATTTAGATGGCACCTCTGGAAAAACTCACCCGGAATTTTCAGGCAAACTGCCATTTTCAGATCAGTTCCTCACTCCTACGTCACACAGCACAAGGCCCTTAAATTCATTTTAAGGGTAAAATCACTCACTTGCAATTCCAGTTATTCTTTTTCCAATAATTCACTCTCTTCATTTGATGTCAGATTTCAAGCATTATGGCTGATCTCTCGTCTTGTGGAGTAATCAATACTTGACTTCCACTGACCTTGCAATTACGATTGATCATATTCATAAATGGAACCTCAGATGGAATTGAACTTTGTCTGTACAAAATGTCGATAATTATTATAGGATTATGATGCACAAATGCCAAAGACACCTGCTTAGCTGTGATTGATGCCCCTGTCTTTCACTTGTATTTCTTATCTCCACTTCTCGCTGTCTTTTTGTACATTGATTCTCTTCCAGTTTTGCTGTTAAATTACGGTAGCAACATTATTTACCACTTGAAGTTTAATCTTTTAATAGGTTTATCGTGAGAGAATAGATGTCTCAATATGCAAATACTTAGTCAACGTCCTAAGCAAATGGAATCCTGTGCTGTATTTCATATAGACTTGCTATAAGTAAATGTCATTTCTACAAATCTAGTTTTTCTAATACATTTTTCTATTCACTAGGGTACTTACTTCTTGTGGGTGTGCAAAGATACTTTATCTTGACTATATAACTTATCTTTTTTAATGTATTTATGAGCTGTCTGCAAGCCATTCTTAACTTTAAATTACATAATTTTTACTGTAAGATAAAACAACATTTTTATTTTCCAACTAAACCATCTTCAATTTTAACTGATTAAATTTCGTGGGCATAAATGAAATAAAGGAGGCGATAGTACCTTCACTAATAATACTGAGCAATTTCTAAAGCATAGTGTGAGTCAGGAGCTACACTGAAATAGAAAGAGGGCTGAACATTTAAAAGTCTTACATACAAAATATTATCAGACGTTCACTATTCATGCTTTAAACACGTCCTTCAAATGACCATTATTCAAAGTGTAACACTCTCCTGAAAGCTGAATAATGTAGAACACGCACCTCAGCGACCGAGAGCTTTCGTACCGCCCGTGACGTGTGTGTATAAAGGTACATAAAGTATGCGGAGTTATGTCATGTAGGACGTGTGCAACATGCTGTAATTGAATGACACGTTGTAACCGAGTCCAGGAGTTCTGTACACCGCGGGCATGTCACAAGAAAATGACGTTTCCCTACTTGCTCCAGTGTCAGACCTTTATGAATTGCTTTGTTCCAGCAGCGACATAACTGGGTTTGTAGATAAAATGCAAGGTACCTTGGTTACCTGACAGGCTATTACTGTGAAAAGCCGTTATTTGTGTTCAGCATGAAAGCAAATATGGAGCACTCCTGCATACTGAGGAGAACAGGCACACACACACACTGTTGCAGATGTCCTAGCTCCTGGTAGTAATTTTGTGTGTTTGCAGTGAAGTCGTCACGTACAGTTCGCCTGTACATAGATCTCAGCAAAGTTGATTATAATTGTAAAAAAAATATATACACATGCATACAAGACATGAAGACAAATATGCATACACATATAACAACTGTTGTATATAAAAACTGAAATGTCTAATATGCAAAAGTTCTCTGAATTCTGTTAGATTTCTTTTCTATAAAGGGCAAAAATGATATTTTAGTACAAATGTAAATTCAAATTCTAATTTGCTGCTGGACCTGTAATAAAAATACAGAAACTCTAGTGCTAAAAGTAATGTATAGTAAAGTAATAGTTGTAGTTGAATGATAATAATAAAATAATATAATAAAAAAAGGTTTTTAATGTTTACTAAAGCCCCTTCCAGACATTAGACTCGAGAGGATGTCAGGAGGATCCAGACATTGTCAGAGTTTCTCTTTTGGATGTGTAGCCAACATCAGGAGATGGTCTGAGCGAGATGAGTTCTCACTTGTGAAGAAATACTCCATATAATCAGGGCAAGGGGTGGTGCTTGGGCACTCAGCAGCAGGCAGGACATGCCACGGAAGTGACAGTGTTTTCCTTGATGCCAATGGCGGGCGACACTGCCAATTTAGTAAATTCACATCTAAATAATTTACTATCAATAGTAAATGTATTTAGACATATCCGCAGTATTAGCATGAGCACTGCACCTTCGGGTGTTTGCAGTAGCGGGGAATTGAACGTAATCAACACGCCCAATCCTCCAGAGTATTACCCCCTCTATTCATAAATGAGCCCGGTTGGAGATAATCCGGACTTTGCACTAGGGAGCTGGCTCGGCCAAATCCGAACATCTTTGCATTCACACATACAACCCCTACGGGTAAAGTCTGGATTAAGCCTGAATTCCAGTGCGTGTCAGAAAGGGCGTAAAAGATAAAAGCTTCATGGTGGAAATGACACTGCATACATTTTTTAACAACGTATATTAATATTGCCTGAATTGCCCAAATGCTTTGGCGAACTGATTAATGTATTTAGTTGATGCCTTCATCTTTTAGAGAGATTGTAAATGTACAGAAATATACAGAAAATATATATAGATATTCTTATACAAAAATGGACTAGCTTAGCTCAGGAGTGAAAGCCCAGGAGATGTCAACCACATTTACTCCTGCATAAACCCAAGCGTTCCCACATTGAACACTACAGGAGTGTTTCATTTAGTCATTCCACACATGCAGCAAAGGGCCTTGAAACAAACAGTTGAGAAAGGAAGAAAGCTGTTTCTCATTGCGTTGCATAAGATATTGTTGAAGGAGATTTCGAATTATGAGAGTTAACCTGATATCAGTATTTACTTCACATCAACCGCAGTGAGAAAATGTAAGCGGGAAGAATCGAACTGACGGGGGGATACCGAGGACAAGAGAAGGAGAATTGAACAAGGTTGTAATAGTTTACACAGTGTGGACATTTAATCAGAGGGAAAGAGCTTGGTGTTTTTCTATAACCTGAGGCTAATTTTAATCAGCAGTGGTCTTGTCATTATTGGCGGCTTTCACTGCCACCTCTTTGTTTACTTTTAATCTCAGACCTGCTGATTGGAGAAGTTGCGGGGATGAGCAAATGGAAAAGGGAGAGAAGGAAGGAGCAGCGAGGGAAGGGTGCAAGAAGGGCAGGCGGTACTTGAGGCTGTGAAGACCTTGGCACTTGCGCCGCGGCAGCTTGACTAGCCAGACAGATAAACACACTCACCCGCAGCTCTTGCTTTGCCAGTGTGCAACAGGTTCTTCAAATAAAAAAGGAGCGTGTGCAATATGTGGTCTGATCCCGCTGCCGAGTCCAGTCAGAGATGTGATGCTAACCCTTTTTTTTGGGGGCGGGGGGGTCGATGAGTTCGATCAGTTTTTACACACACTCTCTCACACACACACACAAACAAAACGAATATCTACTGATCAGCCACAACATTAGCACCATCTGGTGGTTACGTGTGGTGATGGACATGGGTCAACACGGGCAGTGACGGACACGGCAAGCTGCGATGCACTGTGTGTTCAGACACCTGGTCGTATTAGCCAGCAAATAAATGTCCACCGCAGCATCAAACCCATCAGCTGGTGTCAGTGTAGTGGCCAATTGGTGTATGTTATCAACGTCAGGGTCAGTGTGATATATGTGACGGCAGAGGTGGGCTCGCATCAGAAAGCGACACCGAGAAATACTTTGCTGTGAGGCTGAGGCTCAGCAGGAATAGAGGGTTTTTCACCAATCTTTGGACTGTGGTACATACCGATCTTTTTGTGAATGGTAGCTTCCTGTTATCTGTGTGTGTGTGTGAGAGCTGCATTCACACAAATTTGAACGTTACACACATAATGTGTGTGTCCCTGAGCCCACCACAGAGTTAAAACATAACCTACAGTACAGACACAGTAAACTTTGTAGTTCAGATTAAGCAAATCTTCATGTTGTTTACAGTGGGATGAATCTTTAACCACGGTGGGAAACATTGAAACTGTCAGTGTTTCACTGTGTGCGATAAATATTTCATCTCTGTGGGTTTTGAACATTTTTCATAACAAAATGTTTAAAAAGCTGGTTGCAGATTACATTGGAATCTCAAATGAAGTAACAGATATTTAACATTTTAAGATAAGCCAAAAAAAATCTACCATGACAAGTTAGATCTCGTGATTCGTGATTGTAATGTCCGAACGCAAGGGTTAGCATCACGTCTAAAGGCTCCACCTTTGTCAGTGTTTTTATACAAAGACAGCGGCGTGAAATTTGTGTTTTTCAAGACAACAAAACCATTAAATATGTATTCTTACGACAATTTAACGGCAATTTTCTATTAATGCAGTTGGGGGATTTAAAATCGCTGGAACACATTTAAAAACATATATGTTTTCAGCTGTTCAAAGGGTTTCCCGCCCCCAAAATGTCCCATGTTTAGGTCGATGTCTGCTTATGTCTCAAAAGACGTATTCTGCTCAATTGATATTCATGCTACTGCATTGCATTGTTGTCATCCCGTCACTGACAGATGTGCATTCATTAAACTCAAGACCACAGAGACACATTGTGCTGTGAGACACACTGTGACACTTTTAATAATTAATTCAACTCAATTTATACCTGAATTTATTTATACTGTCATTTATTTATACCGCGTATTCTCAGCTGAGCTGTGAGTTTGCTCCTGGTTGGTGGAGGAGCAGCAGATACTATCCCATCAAATTAATTTTAATAATAGAAGGCTCTCATTAGGACCCATTCAGACATGAAGACAGTCAGAGTGGAGAGGGATGCTTGAAATTGACCAGAGATTCATACATTATTGACACGGAAGCCGATTCCGACTACCAGTCAGATTTCTTTCCTTGCGCACACACACATTTAAATTTATCTGATTTGTACATGGAGAATATTACCTGAATTGATCATTCCTAAACAAATTTTCATAGCGTAACAGCTCCATACACGAATGAGGCCATCAAGGTTGAAAATTGGATCACGCTATATGTTGCTTTCTACTTTCAGCTTGGACTGACGCTTCCTGGGTAACGGCACCAATTAGAGGCTTCTATCAAATGAAGAGTCCACTTGTTTATAGGCAAACAATTACAGTACATGCTGTGAAAATGTGCGGAATTAATCATATATATTGGTGTATTACGTCCAGACGTGATTGTTTTAGTGGGTTTTTGTATTGATGTTGAATTCCGCTCGTGCTGTCTTGGCCAGCGTAACAAATTGTCTTCGGCTTTGTGCGTTTCTGTGTGAAGGACATGATTGTGAGTCAGTTACACCAATTGCCCCTTTGCCAGTCCTGCCAGTCCGAATCAGAATCTCGCCAAAGTGATCACAGGTGTCTTTGATCCTCTGGAGTTGACCTTTATCGATAACACATGGGCACAAATCAGTGTTGGAATGATTACAACTGTGATCACAAGGTGCGCATGGCTATTGTAGACACACAAATGAGCAATGGCAGCAATCACCCATCTCCGTGTTTATAGTTATAACGTACACACATACGTCATCGACTTTGGGAATTTGAGCATTTGGAAACAGTGAATGTGCAGCTGTCCTTTTTTCTGTGCAGGCACACACATTTATTGTTGAGGCCCACATTTCTGTACAGGTAAAATTAGGGTTTCTGATTGTTCTTTTGCTCGTCTGTCTGGGTTTCCTCCTCTCAACCTCTCTCCCGCACTCGCAAATTGATACAGAAACACACTGGTCCCAGGAGACGTCGAGTTGTGTTAAAGAAGGCATCACACGTTCATTCTTTCCCTGCCTAAATCTGGGCAGGGCCGGAATTCATCACAGGATCAAACCCGTTTCTCATCACACCCAAGAAAGTGTAGCTAATGCAATTTCACTAAGTCACTGCCTGACTTGATTACATGTTGGCTGGGGAGCGCATGCTAAGGATGGCTGGGTGTCATTGTGTAAGTGTACACACACTTGTTGTGTGTTGGGTGTATCATACGTGTATATAATAAATGGATCGAATTTGTGTGTGTCGTCTGTGCGGGGGTGTGTTGCAGACAGAGCAGTGGTCCTCAAGGGGGATTTCAGGCAGATTTGGCCACATTAGAATGTGTCACTTCTTTCTTTCCAGCTTGCATTTGCCGTCCCACCGAGCACCACACCTTCCACACACCCCTCCCGCTCGCTAATCCTGGATCAAACCGCACACATCGCACTTTTACATGCTGTATCGAGAGAGGGCTGGCAGCGGTTTGGTGGCATCCTGACCTGAAACCGGAGCCACCCTGTCACGTCTAGACAACTCTGAAGAAACTCATGCATATTAATGTTGCACTATTTAATATTCATCAGTGCTATGCCCTGTTGGCAGCTGGTCCCAGACCCCATGGATCAATGAGGTCTTTTCCTGACTCCTTTGTCTGACATGGATGCAGATGTTTAGAGCATGAAATTAAATTGGTCACTGTCATTGGGAATACATACACGGTACTCACTTTGGTGTGTGTGCGCGCGCACGTCTGCGTGCAGGTGCCGGTTAGTCATAGCTTTTAGAGCAAACAAGTAATGCTGACTTCTCCAGAGTCTGTGACATGTTGATGTTATTCATGGGAACTTGAGTATTTGCGAGTTGATGAAAAGGAAACAAAAGTTTAGCCAGCTCTTTCCACACTGATTAGGAGTGTGTGTGTGTGTGTGTGAGAGAGAGAGAGAAAGAGAGAAAGTTGAGTCTGAGTGAGGATGAGCAAGAGAGTGCGTTGGCGGCAGCTTTGTTTAGGAGCCTGTAATTGAGTCCTAATTGAATTGGCACCTAAGGAAGTATGAATGGATGGAGAGATGAAAAAAGAGTTTGAGTGAATTGGACCTCATCTCTGTCTCCACTTAGCAACACCGACGTGAGCGTAGTGTGCAGGCGAATTTCACGGCAACAGATCAGAATCAGAAACCCCTGATTTAAAAGTTTTGGGTGGAATGAAAGCTTCCCTTGTCATTTTAATGAAAATATGGAGAGTGTTTGTCTCCCCCACTTTTCAAATGGAACTTGTTCCGTTAGAAATGTATTATAAAGCCCGGGCACAGGGAACAATGGGTTGATATGCATTTGAATGCAAGGCTAGGCAGGCTGCGCAGGTAATGCAGAACAGGCTTTCGTACCTTGGCGAGGCGTCTTTGTGTTTTATATCACACGAGCTTTGCAGGGCCCGTATTGGACATGGAAATGAAACAGAAGAAAACAGCGGAGCAAGGCTTTGTGCCAAACCAAAGTCTCACCATTTCAGAACACATGCATGCACACACACCCTTCAAATTCAAAACCCCTATCAAAAGTAGCTTGGATCACAGACGTGTTTGATTTCTGTCCAGTGTTTGCACTTGACTTACTGTCTATATATATTTCAACTGACCAGAATGTAAAACAAAACTGCAAGTTGAGCCTCATATTTTTAAAATTCTCCTCAAGTGAGTTTTAAAATCTTGAAACATGTTCATCGAAAGTTTTTGGCATTTATAGTGTGATTGTTGTCCTTCTAGTTGTGTTGTTCCTTTGTACTATGCAACTTAAACCATAAAGCAAAATTAAAATTTCACAAACACATCTTGATTAGATTAAGCATTTTGCTTTGAAAATGCTATTAAGCATTTCGCTCATGGCCAGGCATGCACGCACACATGTACAAACTCACACATAGAGAATTGTCTGCAGTTTGCCATATTGACAATAAGCTGAAATTCGCAATTTCTTCTACATCAATTATATTGATTACTTCAGGATGAGTGGAGGTAATGAGCTTTGGTGTTCATTCTCTCCCCTGTGATCTCCCAGCTTCCTCTGTCTGCAGCGCCCCCCCCCCTTCTTCTGAGCATGTTACATGGCAATGATTTTCTGATTAACCCTGTTAGCTGTGGGCTTCACCCACACTGTGTTGCATTTGGGATGCATTTACATTTGTGATGATGAAGTACACTGGATGAGTGATGTGTTTACTATGGCTCCTACTGTATGCGCAATAAACCAAAACACGGTTAAGACATATTGATTAATAACAGGGAACGACATTATTACAAGCCCTTTCCGGGCAGCTTAGAGTTCAGGGTCACCTACAGTGCAGCACCTTTGGGGCTGGTGGGGATTTGGTGACTTGTTAAAGGGCGCAGCTTAGTAATCATTACGTTTTGAGTGTGAGTGGACCAGTTAAAAAAGCCTTTTAATATTTATCTGAAGGTTTTAAGTGCCATCCTATATATGATCTATACTACAACAATACTTCTGTGCTTACAGAAGTGGATACATAGTTGGTATCAGTCCATTAAAAAGAACTTACAGTTTACCCTGATATTTAAAGAATTACATGTTAGCACAAGTATTAAACATCTAGCTTTGCTTTTGAGTTTTAATTCAACAGGAAATCTTAAATGCAACAAATGAATGAAAAGAAAAATGCTTTGGACGCACAGCTCCAAAGCTGGGGACACCCTGTCTTCAGGTGTCCTCCAGTGTGCAGCTACTGGTCCCACTACACTGCCCAGTTTTTTGTTGTTGCTTTTGCTGCTCTGTTCTTTTCTCTCTTCACTTTCCTCTCACCCCAACCGGTCGAGGCAGATGGCCGCCCACCTTGAGCCTGGTTCTGCTGGAGGTTTCTTCCGTTAAAGGGAGTTTTTCCTTTCCACTGCCTTTAGCTGCTCGAGGGATTCGTTGGGTTTCTCTAAGTGTCTGTTTAGTCTTGACTTTATTATGTAAAGTGCCTTGAAGTGACTTTGTTGTAAATTGGCGCAAAATAAATAAAGTTGAATTGAATTTTCTCCAGGGCCTTTAGAGCCATGAACCTTTAGAGCAAATCACAGCAAACAAGCAATTTCTGTAGCTCTCCACAAGACCTCTGTACCTGCCAACAGGTTGTTTTGGCTCATTCTTCTTGAGCAAAGTTCTCCAGCTGTCTCAGGTTTGAAGATGCTACAATCCAACGGGCCTCAAACTCCACAGAGACATCAAAATGCTTGGATACAGGATTAAAGTTCGCACCTTTAACATGATTGTCTATAATTTTCTGTCTGATCTTCCCTATCAACTCTCCTTTGCTTTCTCTGGTCCATGTTCAGCGTGGTGCACACGATGATAGCGCGCAGCAGAGTGACTATTTTTCCCTAATTTAAATAGGATAAACAGCTGATTACAAGATAACAGACGCATGTGATGCTAATTACAGGAAATGGCAACAGTATGAAATATAATGATAATCCAATTATTTATGAAAAAACAAAACAAACGGTCCAGGCCTTATTTGTTTGTCGTACATTCAAAACATAATGATAAATTAAAAGCAAAGTCAGTTTTATTTCTTGAATATTTTTTTCCCCCCTCTGACAGATTCAGGTTATTTCTGAGAAAACTGTTGATTTCTTTTTGTGAAAGGGTACCAACAATTTTGTTCACATCTGTAGATGTCTACTTTGACATTTTTGATTGAGTCAAGAGTTGTTTTCTGTGTTCCAGGTGGTGCTGATGACAACCTGATTGAAGGGGGAGAAATGAAGTTTGTGTGTAAGCCAGGAGCGAGGAACATCACTGTGATCTTCCAGCCACTTCTCAGGTACACAGCATGACACGGATAACATTCAGCCAGAAATCGCAATAAATGTGATAAAATGTATTCATATAATTTTTTAGTCAGAAAAATGGCCAGCAGCATTAAATAGTAAGAAATATATATTCTTTTATCAGTGAAAATCTCAAACGATGATTAGATAATGATCTCCGTTGTTGGCATGGTGCTGCCTGTTGTATTATTAATGCAGCTGAAGTACTAATATGATGACTGTGAACTGAATGGAGTCACATAAAAAGATATTTTCACCATTCTTCAAGCATTTGCAAATTAGAATTTCACACAGTCTTTACTTTTAATTTGACAGCATTTTTGCAATAGAGGAATGAATTGTGTTCGGGTGCCGCAATGCAAGTAAGTTAGTCACGGCACACTGAATACCAAAGATGTTGTAATATTAACAGTAAAGTGCTATCACGATGTGGACAAAAGCATCGCAGCGCTGCTCTCAACAAGAATAACACCAAGACATTCTGATGCGTGACACCTCTGATTTCAGGATCAGATTAACATAAAGTTAATAAACTACAGGGCCTGATGTTTTTACTGACTACCGAAGATGTTGGGCAGGATTCCATTAACTTTACAAGATGTATGTGTTAAAGTGCCTCTAGTGTCATACTAATCTGTCAGACGGGAACCGCCAGGCCTCGAGACATATGAAGCCCGGGTACACGAGTCAGTACCAGTAAAATGTAAACTAATTATGTTACACAGCGTCTTAGTGAGTAACTGTCAGTTTCCCCAATTTTTAATGTGCAGCGGGATATTGGAAATCAAACATGATGTAACATTGTGCACCTCAGGTTCAGAAATGTTTTGTTGATACCATCCAAAAATTGGCATTGACCACCACACTCACTTTTATTTGCCCAGTACATTTGGGTCTTCTGAGGGTTTGACTTTGTGATAATGTTCTGTACGTCTGATAGTTCTCTATGCAGCACTGTGGGCTCAGTGGACGAGTGCAAATCTAATAGTGAAGCACTTTAATTGAATTGGCCTTGGTGCAGAGATACATTACCTTTATCCATCCATTAAACACACATTTCTCCTACTTCCACACCATGGTTCTGGTGTACATTTCTACAATTTTAACAGGGTGGCACAAATTTGAATGTGTTGAGATCTTAATACCTAATTTAAATTTATGCGATGTCGACGAAATAGATTGTCGAACGCTGAGCCGGTGGAGAGAAGTACAGGCACTATAGCGGGTACAGGCCACCTGGGTAGCTAGCTCTGCAGCAAGTGAATCCAGGTAAACCTATGATAAGAGTCAACAAATGATATTTCTTTTTAAGTATACTGGAACCTAAATGATGTGTATATTGTACGCCGACCACTAAATGTTGATCAGGGCACTAAACAAGACCGACCCATTAAGCTACTTTGCACTCGGTCACCAGCTGAATTTATTAGATCCATTTTGCTCTTCATCGTTCTGCCTTTTGTACGACTGATATACACCGTTTGAAAGCAAATTGCCAGCTTCAAAGAGCAAGGACTTTCCTACAGTATGGTCAGATGCGTGCGCGTTGACATTTGTGTGAATTCACGTCTTTATGCGTTGCTGTCTGCATAATGTCTGTCTCTGAAGGTGTCTGTATGTTTGTGTCCCTTCACCCATGCGTTGGCGATGGATCTTTCTGTCTCCTTCCGCTTAATTTCTCCTTTTGACAGACGTGCTAAGGTTCAAACCCTGCTCACTGTGGCTCCGGCCAAGCTTTTGTCTGTACAAATGACCAAAAATATAACGGTGACGAGCTCTCTTCCTACGTCTCCCATGTTCTTTGTAATGGTTCATATCAATCACGCCAAACTGCCTCGCACACGGGGCTCTCTCGTCTTTCTCTCCCTCCCGCCACCCAGCCCTCCTTAGACTTCCAGTGCCAATGGAGCACTGTTGCTTGCAGATGCTTTTCTAATGGCAAAGCTGTGGCACTTGGCTGATGGATCACTCCACCTCCTGCAGCCAGCCATGCAACCCATGGCAGCTTTAATGACAAAAGCAGATGGGGTTTGCAGCAAAGCAAATCAGTGATGTGTGTGGCCAGTGTGTAGGCGTTTGAGGCACCAGGATCTTAATGTTTGAATTCAAAAGTTTTTTTTTTCCATATTGTGGCTTGTTTCTCCCTTTACATTACATATACTTAACGGTTCTGTATTTTTGTGCATCTATATCGCGATGTAAGATAACCAGGGAGGAATGTAGTTTTCCTGGTCTCACAAACCTTGGTCACCTGTAATCAGGATAGTGTACCTGGGTAACCTATGCCAAATTGCTTTAGCCTTAGTTTTTCTTCAGAGAATCATATAAACATGTGTTGATTGAATGGGTCATAAAGTTATGCTTTTGAGTCTTTGTAATTTCTGATTTACAGAATATCACTTCCTTAACTAACAGATTCCTTAACTAACATTTTCTCGTAGTACAGATTAGTAAACCTATATACTCCCGACCCTGTTGATAATGGGCTTCGTGATGTCAGTTGAACCCTGGAATTAAGACAATGTTTGTTCATTGAATATTGATTTTAAAATTGATTGATTTTAAACTAAATTAATAGACTTGGATTTGAACTAACTATACATTGTTGTTTCAAATTGAAGGTCCCGATTCTCAGTTTTTGAAGAAGTCAAGATGTGTTTCCTGTCAAATGGCTTACAGATTAGGCTGTACGTGCTGTGAGGTAGACATATTGCTTTGGTTATTTTTATACCTGACTCTCTGATAGCCAGGTATCCAAACTCAGTCTGTCAGTGTATTTGACCTTTTTTTTTTTAGATTATCATCACAAGCAGATGTGTTGTTTTTTAGTTGGACAGGGTTAAAGGCGTTTTCTTACTGTATGTCTCTCTAAGAGAAGGCTGTGTGACCTTAAGACTGACAAAACAGAACCCCTGTAGGACAGTCTTTTTTTTTTCTGAATATCTTTCTAAATATCTGTGTTAGAGTTGTGGTGCGGTTTGTAGAAAGTGAATGACTGTCTGTGCTTGATTCCTCGCAAGTGTAGGATGGCAGAGGTGTCACAGCGCCCTATACTGTATGCCTGTAAAGATAGGTGCACAATTATGGGGCTGACATAGGGAAATGTTTGTGCATGTAGCAGACAATTTAGTTTGACTTGTAGGGTCTCCTCTTGACATTTGGGTGGCATTTACACCCCTTGCTTCGGATGAGGTTGGCATTTTGAAAAGCTTCAGCAAGCCCCTAATCTCTCCCTGTTCACCCTCCACAGGATGACCAGGCAGGCAGGACCGTACCTCCACATGTTTGTGTCCCGTGTCTTTTGCCGTGAGGCAAATCTGTATGTGGTTTTTCAGTGTAGAGGTATTTACACGCGTAGTTTACACTGTTTAGTTAGACGCAAATGTAAGAACTTTGGGTTTGAAACACTCATAATTTAATCAGGAGTTCAGCTTGTTTTGGTGTTAGCTAATTGGTCAAAGTTGAATTTCCATGATGCTTTATTTGGACAGAATGAAGAGGAGAGAAAAATAGTAAAACTAAATGATGGCGAAATATGGGGAAATAGATATTTTAAGAAGACCATATTTTGTTGATAACTCAGAGTCAGAAACTTGCTGGCTAAAGGTCTTAATGTAATAGTAACAAACCTTTGCTTGGCTAATTTTCATTCTAACACACGCTTCTTTCAATTTATCTGTTATTTAATTACTGTACTAGTTTTGACTTCACGTAGATTTTTGGCCTGAATTAACTGTGGGGGTGTTTTGTTCGAACAATTTAGTCATCATACAAATTTGTTTACTGTGTGTCATACTCCGAGTTTTCCACAAACCCCTGGGAATATGAGTGCAATTTTTCTATCTGTGCATCTGTGCACCAAAATATAAATGAAGCCTAACATCATCCTGCTGGTTTTTATATAATGTCAGACTGGTAGGTGTACGGGATTGACTTCGCGGCTGTACAGAACTCTGTGCGCGCACAGCAACGGCTTATTAAAAGTACTCATGTTGATGTGCAGATACTTAAAAGCAAGCAAAGTCTTCTTAAAGTTCGTTGTGCAGCAAGTGTTCGTGTTTGAGGGAGAGAAAAGAGTCAGAAGGTCGGAGATTGACAGAGACCGCTCGAGGGAAGCACAGAGGGAAGGACAATAGAATGAGTGATGAAAGGAGTACGGAGTGGATAGAAAGCTGGATGACAGGAAAAGGACAGAAGGGCTCTGCCTCCCACTGCTGTAGCATGTGGCGAAAACGATACACGCCATGACTCTGCACTAATTTCACACTCTCATTAACTCCCCTCCTGAGCAGTGAGCACACAGACCAGGATAAATAGAGAGAGCAGGAGCTTGAGATGAAACGGCACATCTCCTAAAGAAGATTTTGAAAAAGCGCTTTGGAGATTTCTCAAATGATTTGCCGTAGACTTGCAGTGTTCACTTGTCACATGGTGTTGGTTTCCACATTTCTAGTGACATATTAAAGAACAGGGTTTCGATGTGATTAATAATTATTTGAACAGACCTGAATAGTTATAACAGTTATTACCTATGGAGAGACACATCTGCAGTACTTTTAAATCAAATCCAGCCAGCAATTAGTGTTCATAAGGGGAACCCATCCAATGTTAAACTATTAGTTATATGTTCAAAAGACATGATTGCTTTTCGTCCATATTTTAACCTTCATCAGCAGCTATTTTATCAAAGTTAAAGCACCACTAAAGGCTCATAAGCCAAATTAATTGCTAAGGCTAGGAGATGACACGATTTGATTTTTATCGTTTACTAATGATCAGCAGACAGATGAGCACGTTTTACTGTAGCTGTCATTGTCAAACTAGTGTTGCAGCAGGCACCGTCCATATGCTCCCTATTGCAACATGGATTATGGCAGCCATTACTCAGGTATTTATGATCCATACAAGCCCTGCAATTACACACTTTTTACGATGTTGATCCATGAGGCAATTTGTAGGTCAGCGTGAGCAGTCGCGTTCACAGTAAAAGACCACGCAGTAAAGCACAGGATCAAAAATATTATCCAAATCATCCCGGCCACGAGATTTGTTGGATTAGAAAGTAAGCGCCGATAATCAGTTTGTGACAAGAGTGGCGTTTGTAGTTGCCCACGTGAGTTGGCCTGCGTATAACCTATTTCAAACATGCAAATTCCCACAGCCACAGAACTGAAATGGCAAAAATAATTTGTGTTTGAACCTAACCTTCATTTAGTTAAGCAGCAGCTTCATAATTAGTGGTGAAGTTTTCCTTCAACAATAACATCGGTAGTCAACCTCAAAGAGTTGTCTGCACGTAGGCCATTAAAATGCAGCACGGACGTCTTGTCTTAAGTCTTACTCACACATACGAGCACGTACTGCTTTTCTCTGCCAGCCTTTGCTCTCTTTTCTAATCTTTTCTCACTCGTTCAAGAGGATTTTCCTCAGTAAATAGCAGCCACCCTCTCTCCCTCTCTGTCTAACCCACATCCATTAAAAACTGGGAGCATAGTTGGGAATCAGGGGGAGAGAGGATTTTACACAGGGAAAGGTCAGAGAGAGAGAGACAAAGAAGGGAGAAGAAAGAAACCCAACAACAAAAAAAGAAGACAGCAGATGGGAGGCAATGGAAAAAAACACACACACAAAGGAAAAGATAACAAAAAAAGACAAAAGACAGGTGGGATAAGAGAAGGGTGAGACTGAAGAGGAAGAAAGTGCAAAAGAATAGAGGCTTAGATTGTTCGTTTGTTGCGTGGCATGTTAGCATGTCTTAAATTCAACTTTTGTATGAGCATGTGAACACTGGCGAGAAGATGAAAAGACGGAATGGAAAGAAGCTAAACCACAGTTTTAACCAGCACAGTATTAATGAGAGAATGAGAAAATGATTTGTGAAATTTGTCAAAATCTGTTGCAGCTGGCAATAATTTTATAGTAACTCTGATAGTTTACATGACTTTGGTCATGTGCGTATTTTCTTATCATTTGCCTAGGTGGAATTTGGTTCAAAGAGTTTAGTGTTGGAATAATGATCAGTCAGCTGTGCCACTAAGCAGCTGAACTGAAGGAAACGTGCGCGAATAAAGTTAGTAAAATGACAAAGTTTAGAGGGATGAAACGGATCACGGCGCCGTGATTATCTGCATGGAAAAGTGAAGGGTGCCCGTGGAAAAAGGCAACCTGCTGGACGTCTGCACAACACAAAGCAAGTTAGCTATGAATCTGTCGGGTGCCCCTAGCTGTCCGTAGCTGCGGCACCACTGTATCTTTATTCCTTTATCTCTCTGATGCCCTCCCCACAGGACGACACACACACACACACACACACACACACACACACACACACACACTATGTTGTAAATAAAAGTGCCAGTTTTATAACTTCCCAAAAGTGCAACTTCAGCCACTTTCTAGTGAGGTGCAGAGTTTTCAATCTCCTCGAGTCCTGTGAGCACACGCATGCACACACCCTGCAGACATGAACATTGCATGCACACACATGGACCAGATATTGTGCAGGAGATTAGAGCCATCATTGTGGGGGTCTTTTCTCTAGCTATAGAAGGTGGATAAACTCTTTGATTGTGTTTATCCATGCTGTAATGGAATCAGACTCTGTTTCTGGGCAACCTGTCCGACAGACTGCCGCGAAGCAGACAGTCGTCGGTGTGAGCTTAAGGGGGTCTAGTTTATCTGAACACTCAGCAGTAGACCTCTTATGAGGTCCATGTGGGGAATAATAGAAGATACTGGGAAACCTTGGTCAGATTAGAGGCTGAAATTGTGCTGGGGCACAAGCATTAATACACACACACACCGATAAAAGTCTTTGAAACTTGTCCAGATGAGCAGGTCATACAGTAACCACACAGATGTTCACACAGTCACGCTATCCCCATCGATGTTGTCCACCTGCAGTGCTTGATTGTCTCTGATTGGCTGCTTTTGTGGGAGATTAGGTTGTATTCTCCGGAGATTTGTTGGTCTGTGTGTGTGTGTGTGTGTGTTTTCTTAATGTATTGTGTCGCCAACGATAATTGAATGAAAAAAAAGTCTGCATTTTCTTGAGTGTACGGTAATTTAATTAAGCCTAATATGGTTCTTTAGACCTGTTGCTATGAAAGGACAGAAGTGGGAGGACAGAATGCCCTTAATGCTCATCAAATGAATGCCAGAGGGAGCCACTGCCAAGGAGAGAATTACCCAACCACAATGAACGAGACGTTTTCGCCATGTGTTGCTTTCTGACACGTTCTGCAGCCTTTATTTGTCTCCTTCCTCCATGTAATTTCTTGCATTTTGTGGGGATGTAATCAGCTGAACAAAAATAAAGGAGCAGGGTAGAGTTTTATTATTTTCCAAAGACTGAAAGTTTGGGGGAAAAAAAAGATAAACTGCCTTGACAAAGAAATGTGTTTCTTAGCTTCCGCTGTCCTTCGGAGAGCGCTGTCAAGGTGAAGACAGAGTGTCAGAGATGGGTGATTTACAGATATTCTCTTGTTCCTGTCCCACACGTTTCTTTTTGTTTTCTTTGAATTCAGCCTCAGACGTCTGCCTTTCCACTTTCTACCCTCCCATCCCTTGACAACATGAGCTGCCACTCTGTGTTACTGTCACATGAGCGAGCGCCAGCCCCCACATCACAGCAGCCTTTGATTGGCCAGGCCTTTCCAGGTCGGTGAGCTGCTGCCTGATAATAACCTTGTTTGATTGCTGGAGCAGAGATGTAATTGATTGATCTGCTCACCCTGTCTGGAGCTCGGCTTCTGAAGTAGCCTCACGGATGCGTGTGGCTGTGTGGGTGTATGTATTAAAGCGGGGAGGGGAGTCGGTTGATTGTCGAGGGGAGCTCCAGATAACTACACACGCACGCGAAACCTCACCTCACTACAGATCAAAACACACACGCCCACACACACACGTGTGTTATTGTATAGGGTAGCACGCAGTAGGCGCCACAAGTGTATGAATATGGGAAGTTTGTTTTTTTAAATGGTTCCCAGCACGTCTGCCCCGTGCACCTCTCTAAAAAACACACACCAACCAAACAACGAGTCATTAAACCTCATTAAGATTCTCCAACTCCCTCTGAAAAAATGTGTTTGTGAAGTCCTAATTGGTGGTTACATAACTTAGTCCATCCTTCTGGATAGTTAATTATTCTCAAACATAGATGGTCTGAACTCAATGCTGCATTTAATCCGATGGTGGCTAAACAGACTGTAGGCAGTTTTAAGAGACACTGTTTCGCACTTAATAATTGGAATTGGAGAATGTTAGTCGTGTGTGTGTGTGTGTGTGTGTGTGTGAGGGGGAGGTAGAATTGAGATTTAAAGGCTAAGAAACACTGTGTTTTGTTTTTGTGTGTGTGTCCCATTATGTTTCTTCACTAACTAATTTGCTATCTTTAATTATTATTGGGTTATTCACGTCATGGCCACATTTGACTCGGAGTATGATTACCAACAAAATTTGCTGCTCTCGCCTTCGATTTGTAAATTATGGGCAATTGTGCTTCTGGCTCTGCTCACATACCAATGGTTTTGAAAGGATCATCTGCTTACATTGAATTGTTTACTTTTTCAAAAACCATTTTATGTGTGGCCCAGTAGAGATGAATTATTTCAGATAATGTTTGTAACTCTGGATTTAAGGCATACATTTCAATGAAGAGGGATCCTTCTCCTCTTCTGTCCTTCCTGCTCTATCACTAATGGTTTCATCACCAACCAGTCATGCTGGAGTCATGGTGAGTGTGCAACCAGTGGAAAAGTCAAACTGGCAGATTCTGATTAGCTCTCCTCTTCTCTCCTCTCCTCTCTTCCTTTCCTGTCCTTTTTTTTTTTTTTTGCTTTTCTTTCCTTTCCTTTCTGGTTTACTTTCCTGAAAGTAAAAGTCTTATATGTGCACATTTTAGACAATGATTCTGCTTCCTTTACTTCAAAGTCTGACTCAGAGAAGAAAGAATCGATGCGCGTTTATCACTTCTCTTTGAAAGTTGGGGAGACCAGCCGACGTACACGCGGTTTCTCCACTTTGCACTATCTGCTCCCCGTTTGTCACTTGAATAAGTGAAGAATGGGAAGTCAAGGGATTGAAACACTTTTGCAATAAGGTGTAACAGCACTGAACTGCCAGGCTTTTCCTTCAGGGCTGATGAGCAGCAAAAGTGTAAACACATTCACCAACGCCCCACCACCGCTGCTTGAAAGTGGCCATTTCTCTAAACCTGTTTGGCTAAATTCATTACATCCACCCAAAATAGAACCCGCATCCACAACAATGAAAATTGGAGGAAAAATGTACCCCTAACAGAACTGAACAGATTTGTAAAGGGGAATGAACAACATAAGGGAGGTGGGGAAAGGAGCAGGAAAAAGGCAAAAATCCATTATGTTTGATGTTAGTGTCTCATCCTGGCAGCAAATGCTGGTGCAAAAACCCTGTGAAATGACATTAGGGGCGTCTTGTAATGTGATTTTTGCTATGTGTGAATATGAGATTTCTAATGGATTTGAGCACATTAGAACAGTCTTTATCTGTAGTATTTATCCCCCTGGTTTCAAATGCAATTTGCTAAGGATGACGTTTCACTCTGCTTTCACTCAGCTCACTTGCTTCCTGGCTAGAAGGGATGTGGGGGAGGATTATATTATTTCTCCTTTTTTTGTGCGGCGCTACATAAAGATATCATGATAAATATTCGTGCCACATCATTTGTGACAAATTGGGATATTACTGTATGAGACAGAGATTCTTTCTTTAAGATGGACAAGGAGAGCACAGGAGAACAGTTTCATGAAGCCTTTTCTGTCCCACATCTGGTTGAAATTTTGTGCGAGTGCATTTTTTTTTGTGTTTACTTACTGTGTGTGTGTGTGTGTGTGTGTGTGTGTGTGTGTGGATGAAGAAATGCAGTTGTTCAGTGTCTGTTTGTTCCCTCTTTGGACCAAAGGTTGGAAAGGTTTTGTGCCTAATCAAAAATGTAATACACAGTTTATCTAAACTCTATCCTTCCACTTCAAATCAACAGGTTAAGGGGAAACCCAAGGAGGGAGTTTTAAGCTAAAATCCTTAACTTTCTACTCAATTTTATAAACTCAGATGTATAACGGTAAGTCTAATTTTACCTTTAGGTAGAAGCGACTCAATTTTTTCAAAAAACAATAACTGTGGAGTTATAAGATATATAAGACCTCTTATTATTTTCTAGATTATAGTATCAAAGAAGGCTGAACAGGAGGAATGGTTACAGTAAGAAAGACATCTTTCATGTACATGGGCATTTTAAGTATTATTATAGACATGTTTGGAAAAAATGTGAAACTTGGGAACCAAACTTGAATACTTTAGCTGACTAGTAAAATTTTGGCCAACGACGCAGACAACAACTCAAAATGTCATTTGTAAGTATTGAACCTGAACCTGAAGAGTTTGGGGGCTTCTGAAATGGAGCACACAAAATGTAATTGGATTTTGTTGAGCCCAGATTACAGTTCTAGAAGAAGTCAAACGGAGCGCTCTCTAAGCTCACTGGGGAGACATGTACACAGGAAAATAAAATGAATAATGAAATAATGAAATAAATAAAAGACAAATCAGTTTGAGTTACTAGTTTTGTTGACATGAGAATATGCTGCTGCAGGTCTTTCCCGATCAGGTGAGCCAACACTTCTCGTTGCACTTTTTTTTAAGCACGGTGGAGCTCGGGATAAGGTTTCTAGTAGCTCTCAGTGAACAGACAAGCCTGGTGTAAGACTCCGATGCTCTCAGAGTGACATTTTACGTAGCACTCCATCAGCCGTTCACATAGCTTGTATTACCAAAAAAAAAAAAGAGACAAAGACTCATGTTCATCTTCAATTTTCCTGACACCCTAATATCTGTCTCTGACTGATTGGGGTCACAGCATCCCTGATTAGCATGCACAGTTATGTGTTCCTGCCAGCATTTCCGCAAATTGTCCCAAATCAGCCAATGTGGTGCACTCCAAGCTCTCTGCAGGCTTAATGAGCTAGATTAAGAAGGAAGTCATTTAACCCCTGCCTGCGACACAACACACACGCACACAAACACAGTGTAGATAGGCATATGTACTCATCACAACCAAACAAGCACGAGCACAGAGAGACACACACCACCTCACCTCCACCCTGCATTTCACCAGATAGGAGATGGAGCGAGGCCATTATGCAAATGTCAGGTGTCAAGTGTAAATGAGATTGGAGGGATGGGAAACAGAAGTATTGAATATCACACCAGCTCCCTTGGCAACTGCACCAAGGTAATGAGAGGATTCCAGGACGTAGGTTGGCAGAAGCCTTTGTTACACTGAAAGATAACAGAGTGAGATGAATAAAAAATTGAGTCCACTGGGTCTAGTTGATGGAAGAAAAGTAGATAACGCTACCACTTTGCTTATTTGTGTTTGCCACTCGTCCAGCCTTTCTGTCATCCATATGATATTTAAGGGCCACTATTACGGTCATATTGGCTACACCAGGGACAAAGACGTTTAAGGTATTTCCCAGGTGTTCAAAACCATTATCTCATAGTACTCTGAAAATGTCATACGTAAATGTTAAAATAGCAAGTCATCTGATCATCTGCATTTTTTACCATGCTGACGTAAGCAGGTTGTTTTAATTTTGTGGAGATCTGTTTTACATCACCTCTCGCTGTCCCTCAGTTTAAAACAGTTTATCTCCCAGTTTTTTTTTTATAACTGTGGGCCGACTACTGAACACACAGACTTTGCAATAAATTTACAATTTATTTTCTCTCCACCTCTTCTTGCTCCCCTGACTTTTTTTAAACTCATATATGCTTTTTTTTTCTGTAAGTAAAACAAAAGATTTTTTTTCTATAATTACTAAAACCTCACTACAACTGAGTTTTTTTACTCCAAAATAAAAAACAAATCCCATAAAGATGTTTTGACATAAAAGGAAGTTTGGTATTGGCCTGTAATTTTTAGGCTTGAAAGGGTCAAGATCTCAAGTGAGAGATTCATTAATTTCACAATCCAGGGACCAATCAAATCATACACATTTAAAATCAAAGATGTGTATGGTTTAATCTTACTTACTAAAACCTTCACATCCTGGAGAGTAACAGGAGTGAAGGAGGACCAAGAGTGCAGATGAGGATCTTTATTTAGGCTTTCTGAGCTGATGTTAATACTAGTCGTGATGTCTTGCACTTTACTTGCAAAACAGTTTAAAAACATATTACATCCTTCTTCAATCTACACAAGCAGCTAAAGGCGAAACAAGATTTTGAATAGTGTCAAAGGAGATTCTGGATTTTCTTTGTTTGATGAAACCATATGAGAGAAAGCATGCACATCTAGCCTGTTCATCGTTTCGTTAAACTCCACAATCATGCTTTTAAGATTGCAGTCTTCTAACTTACCGCCTTTCCACAGAATCTCTACTTTACAGCAGTTTCCCTTGGAACTACAAATAGCTCCATTCATCCGCGGACAGGGTTTCTTGTGAGCAACAGAGAAATGCCACAAAAGTTCAGAATAGCCAAACAATGTTTAGACATTTGGTAAATGTCTCAATATCACTGCACTCAGTAAAGGAGGTGGAAGTGTCCTTGTGTATATTTTGCATAATCACAATTTCAAAGTAACTGAATTATAAATGAAGCATCCTTGCTATATCTAAAAGCCGCTTTCATTTCCTTCTGCATCTTTTGATGATATACATTAATTGTGCTTACTTATTTAAGGAGAATTACTGGTTGTACCATTAGTAGTCTAGGTGTGATCTAAAATCTCGACATAACTACAAGCTTTAACCTGATAAAAACGTTACTTTTTCACTCGACTAGTTCAGCCTGCACAAGTATGCTTTCACCTGACCTTTGTCAAAACTGGTCTACGCAGCAGGATCTCTTGACTGCTCTCACACACAGTATGCGAGCTAATGTAGTTCAAGGTAGGTGATGAGGACGACGGCATAGATCGAGAACAACTTTTATCCGTTGATGAGCCAAGCAGGCCTTACGCTCTCCCCGGTGTCATGTTAATAACTGCTGGAGTAGATGCACTAGATGCTACAACAGTCTGTGGTTATTTTCAATATTTCTTGCTGACAGCATCGGAGAACAGCTGCACTAGTGTTACAGTGCACTTCAAAAAAGCCCTTCACCTTTACATGCTGGTGAATGTGAGAACACAAATGACGGACTCTATTGGCCCAAACATTAAATAATCATCACCCTACCAGCTCCCGAGTACAAAGTCAGAGTAACACTTGGATTTCAGCAGGGTACATTTTGGGTCACATTTTGTCCTTTAGGTTCCACCTCTCGCCAAATCAAGCATTTGCATTAAGTGATAACACATCTGATACGGACAGTGTTGTGTCGTATGAAAAACATTGTCTAAACCTGCGTCTCCATGTGAGAAAGCTGTGTTACGGCTTTACACTCTGATGATGCATGCAGAGGTTAAGTGTTGCGCAATCTCCAGTAAATGGACACCAAGCATGAGTAGATTTTTCAAATAACAACCCCACAACAAATTGAAACTTGCATAAGTGTTGTTATTTTCTTCATTGCTTGTTATTTAGATTTCAACTGTACTCTGAATTTGTCCAATTAATTCTGAACAGTTGTTGGCACAGCATACACTGTTGCAGCACCCGCACACATGCTTATTAAATTAAGTATGGTCCAAACCAAATTTAGTTTACGCAGTAGCCTGTAATATACGCTTTTATTAGTTAATTGTGTAATTATTGTCTGCTGTAATAAATAATGACCATTGTGTACTGATATTTCATGTTAATTTATCTCAATTATAGTTAATTATCTTGTTGATTAAGTTAAAACTCCGACCATGATCTGATGCGTTTAATTCAGTGGCTGTGAGAATTGAATTATTTGGGCTCTGGTCATTTTACAACCCCCCCCTCTTTAGTTATACAGCTACCTGAAATATTTTATGGATACTATCTCTGTTTGCCCATATGGCCATGTACTTGAAGACACACCACTCACACACAACATCCACACACACCTGTCACTTTTTCAAGTGAAACACAAAAAGTTAAAGGTCATTGCCAGCTCAAGGTTGTCTCCACCCCCCTCAGAGAGCCCTTTCAAGTGGACACACAAAGACCAAGACATGACAGTACAACAAGCGGGCTTGGACAGGCTATGAAAGGATCAATGAATAATTTAACCCCTAACATCATATTTCCCCTGGCAGCAATCTATACAGAAAATCTGCACGTGCATGCGATGTGTGTGTCCGTCTTTGTGTGTGTGTACGACTTGTTTTAACCTTTTATTTTGTCTACGCCTTATATGCTGCGAGGTGGCTGTTTGGGCAATCTAATGTGATGTGTTGGAGTATTATCAAAGCTGTAGGTATGACAGACGCACAGCCCTCGAGCTGAACTTCCCGGAATTGCATTTTTTTTTTGGGCCGTCTCCAATATGAGACCTGTCACCTCGCTCCCTCCAGGCCATGCAAACTGCAATTGAGGCATTTCTGTGAGGTGCCACTATCAAGGGTGTGCGTTCATGACGGGTTTTGTGTTTCTGTCTCCCTGCTTGTGCGAGAGAGGGTAATGGGCTGGTTTTCACGCCGATGAAGAGTTTTATACATTTTCGTCCCGTTCTGTGTTGCTTCCCATCCTCGTTCTTTACTCTGTCCTCTTTACCGTTTCCCAGTCGCTGCTTCCTTCTACACTCACTTCGTCCTGTTTCCTCCCCTCCTTCCATGCTTTCCTTACATCTCCCTGTTCCACCTATCTTCACCTCCTGTGCACTACTCCTCCCCTCTCCCTGTCAACAGCGTCATAGCTTGGGGAGCCCTTCAGTGTATTACAGACCTCTCACCACTAGTTCTCTTTATGGCACTTTCTCTTTTTAAATTCAATCAGGCTTCAATGGAACCCCCCAGAACCATTTCAATTTACTACCTGGATGCCACAGGATGAAAAGTCCCGCGCTAACATAAAGGTCTAAATGGAATGAAAGGCTAACGGAGAGAGAGAGAGAGAAATAGCGAAGAGAGACTGTGGAAAGGTATGGCAAGCGGGGGGGGGGTGTATTGAAATGGTGCCATGGAGAGATAACAGCAATGGTGTGGTAAAAATAGAGGGAGGCAGGGGAATTAAGGGGGAAGAAGGGCGAGGGAGAAAGACGAGCGAGGGGGAAGAGTTTGAAGTGTTGAAGGGGATAAGAGAGCAGACGTGACAGCGGGGAAGAGAAGGAGTAAAATGAAGGGTTGGAGATGAGAGCGTGAGATAAGGACACAGTCAGGAGAAGAGGCGATCAAGTTGTTTTTTAATCAGAGGGCAATATGATGTGAAACGGCTCACCTGGCAGCCTGTTTGAAGGAATGCATCAACCTGCGGACATTCAGGAGACCGCGCGGCGCCTCTACACTGTGCTGCTGTGTGTCGGCTAGGAGCTATGAAAAGCACATACCTCTAGAAACGTACCGAAAAGCAATATGAAAGTCGTTTTCTTTCTGGTGAAAAATTGCCGATGTGCATGTATAACTCAGCAGAGTGGCATTTCCTAACCTGTGGCCAAATATCACAACCGCTGCCCATTTCCTCACTACGGTCCTTTTGACCTCGACTTGCTTACTTTCTTCAAGACAACTTTCCATTCAGTCTCCCCTTTGGGCCAAAATAAAATCCTCATGTCCATCTGTGTGTGGTTGTGTGTGTGTTGTGTGCAGGTTTAAGTGGTTTTCTCAGTAGTTTTTCCAGGGACTGGAAAAGTGTCTTTGCACTTAGCTCTCTCAGGGACAGTTGCCATTTCAGTCTCGCTGAGTCATTCACTGAACCGTGAGTGTCCTCCGGTGGCTCGAAAAAAAAGTCTGTATCATCGCCATCAACTCGGATTAGAAAAGGACATAACGTGTGTGTGTGTGTGTGTACGAGCGTGTCAGTGTTTGCGAAGGCGAGAACAAACGGCCTTTGACACCTATGAGCTTGGCTCCTAAACCACGTTATGCGTCGCTCCTTTACTACAACACAGCAGAAAAAGTTAGATTGTGTGATGACTTTCCCCAAAGGCGGAAAATATTAATCACTGCTTCAATGGTCCAGATAAACACGCCACGTTGTGTTAGCTCTGTGCTGACACACTGAATGTATTTTTGCCTTTTTCGTTTTTCCTTTTTTTTTTTTGGCTCTGTGTTAAAACTGCAAATTCATCGTGTAGCTCGTACCTCTAATTAAGCCCAAACTGTCCCTGTCGCTTGTCCTTCCGTGACCTGAAATCTGTTGCTTAAACTCAGAAGTGACTCACACGCAGAAAAGCCAAAGACGTTGGACATGAGATGTGAGATTCTCACAGAGTCACCTTGGTGTAGTTATGGATGAGTATCAGATTTTAAAGAGGGCGTAAATGTTCACGAATCGCCAGGCTGTTTTTACACTCAGTCCAAACCTGAGTTCTGACTTTATGTGGCTTTGCGTATGATTTCTCAGTCCATACTGGGATTCTTAAAAACATTGAAACACACAAAGTGAGTGGCAAACTTGACTTGAAACTAAACTGCCATAATAAAGGTGATTGAAGATGAGCCATGAAAACTGTTTAGGTAATAATATAAGTCACTTAATTACTCTGCTCCGTCAGCTTTGTTTTTTACTTCCTGGCATACTTTAATAAAGCAGTCCCCTTCCCCTTGTTTCAGTGAATGTCACCTGTGGGAGACCACTTAGAGCTTAGCTTATTAATCAGACTCAGGTTTATAAGGAGGAGATGAACACTTAAATACTTAAGCATAGAGCAGAGGACAATCAAACCAGATAGAGGTTTTGTCTGCACCTGCCTGTGTGACCAGGGGATTGTGTGTGTGTGTGAGAATTAAGGAAACCATGCCTCTGCTATTAAAAAAAACAAGCCGTTGAAAGGACCACACACACACACACACACACACACACACACACACACACATAATGGGACCAGTGCTGTCACCTGCCTCTCGGTATTGATTGACATTGTACTGCGGTCACAATAGCAGTAATTTAGGCCCAGTAACTGCCTATTGTGACAGCGAGGCATCTTTATCTCTCTGTGGTTTTAATGACTCTGTGTAGCATGTGAGAAAGCACAACTCCTGTTACCATCCGTGTCCTGCATTTACAGAACAAAACAACGCAACGCAACGAAATGTAGCTGCCGTTGGAAAGAAGCGGGAGATATGCTCATGTTAATAGGGGAGGTTTCAGCAATTACCGTGGGCAGACACTTTTAGCCAAAACAATTTAAATGGACGTGTAGCCAGCCAGAACCAGGACCTGAACCATTAATCTTGTGGTTCATAGACAACTGCTCTACCAGCTGAGGCACAGCTGGTCATAATAATACTTCCTTTATCGTATGAGTTATGGAGAGCAGGAGTTAAACCGAGGTCTGAACTTGAGCGTATATCATCAACATCTCAAGCTGCCAGATTTAAACTGTATTTGAAACTTTGTCCACCACACTGTGGAACAACTGGCAACTCACAGAGTTTAATTTTAATTCCTTAAATCTTACCATTCAGTTGACATCAGATTTATAAAGCACTGTATAAAAACTCACACTTGGTGTCAAACCACAACAAATAGAACAATCTTGTCTATAGACCATTTGGAGGCTGTTGTCACTGGCGATGAAAGAGTCAGGGTCAGGTTTGTACCCCTGTGGTCAGGTCTCCTTGCCTTAGGCAGCTCTAGAAAGGTGTGTGTCTTTGAAACTCATTGGAGCGGGGGAGGCTTGCGGGGCTGTACACACCTATCATACCAACACACACACACACAACCATTAATGTAGTGTTTTAAAAATGGCAGGTAGAGAATAATTTAGCAGTAAACTTTAATTGTCCAGCATGCTGTTGTCAAGGAGCAACCACTGTATATGTAAATTTACTTTAATATTAATACATTGTTACTCCATTACTTTGCTGATTGCATAAGTGATTCCCTTTACCTCCCTTTTTTTTCCTTTTGTATTTAACTCGACTCTCCTGCCCTAAATGCCAAGTTATTAACGACCAAAGGCTTTATGTGGCAGTTTGGGATCAAAGAATAGACCGAGCTGCCTCTGCCTGTGAACAACTAGCATCTGCACTGTATTAACTGAATATACCTCGACTGCATTACTCTTGGAGAAAAGACTAATGAGAGTGATAGTCAGGTAGAATTAGGTGGAGATAAAGAGTTGGAGGGTGGAGAGCGCGCTGTAGGAAGATGGAGGAGCGGGCCAGTAGCCGCGGTAAGGTGGTGATTTGTCTTTGCGGCTCTGTGCTGTTGGCGTTGGCAGCGTCAGCTAAACAAGGCCATCTCATTTCCTGTTGTCTGCAGGAAGCAGCTGTCTGCTACCGCCACTGCCGCCGCTGCTACTCAGAGCTCCTGGTCATCAATCTCCTCTGTTTTAATTGGTCTGCACCGCACCGCGACGGGCCTGCACGCACGCACAAGTGCACACATTGACAGAAATAGGCACGGAGACAAACCGTAAATGTGCACTCAGGCAATACGTGTGTGGGTGCACACTTATGCACAGGTGACATCTGTGGTAAATATACAGATATACAACTGTTCATGTCTACATCAGGTACAGATACCTTCATTAGTGGTACAGATAGAACCACTAATGAACATCACAGTTTCATCAAAGTTTCACTGTGAATAGTAACTTATCGATCTTGTAGTACGTGCTGTTGTCATTAAATGCTGCTACAGTTTGCTTCTTAGTTTTAACGTTAAACGTAGAATATATTTGTATTGTTCTGAAACCTCCCTAAGAAACAATGAGAGTTCCCTTGGTGATTTCTAGAAAATTGGGAGCATGGATTTATAGCTATATAACTACTTTCATATACAACTCTATATTTGATTGTTGAAAGTCTTTTTCTGAATCTGACATTTCAACTTTGTCACAGAAATGTTAACTCTGCTAGGACAGACAGACAGACACAACTTCATTTGGTTCATGCTTTTCTACCTGGCGACAAAGAAACCTGTTTTGTATCATCTTTGAATATTTTATAACTCATGTTTTACCAACTGGAGTTACAGTATGTAGCCATTTAATATTTTAAATCAACTGCGGATCTTTGAGTTGCAATAATTTGGAACCAAAACATGTCTCCCAGAGCCAATACTTGTCCATACAGGCTCTAAGTATAGTAATGTTACACGAGAATGGACCTCCCTTTTATACACCTTAATATCCTTGCTCTCCTAAGAAAAGGTCCTTATTATAAATCTCATTTATACCTGCAGCCCTAAGCATAGACACACACACACACACCTAAGTAAAATTTAAATAATTCATTCTTTCTCTTGTTCACTCCAGTGCCCCTCTACTGTTTGCGCACACACTTGCGAGCACGCAGAAAGCCGTCATGCAGCATCAGGGGCAATATCAGGGTATAAACAACAGGGGCTCTGGCAGAGGAGTGGGTGGTGTGTGGGAAGCCCATATGCATTTCATCAGGCAATGATGAAAACACAAGCTTGCACACCTAAATCTCTCAAAGTATTACCACATCAAAAAAAAACAACAACGGTATATTCATTCACACTGACATTCTTTCTGTATGAATTTTTTTCCTCTTATACTTATTCATAAAAGCACAAATGCAAACAACCAAGTACCCGATGGTTAATTCTTCCTTAACACCATTTCTGGGAAAAAGGAAAGGGACTCAAAGCTGACACAGTGCCATCCAGTGGCAGTGGGGGTAACTGCTCGAGATCTTGGAACATTGGATCGAATAAGTATGTTTATATTTAAAGCAATACATCCAGTGTTCTGGATCAATTCAGTGGCCATTCAGAAAGTGATTTTTCTCTTATTCTTTAATGCAGTGCCCCAGCGGCGGGCTTTGAAATCTCTCAAGTACTCTAGGTCTATATATTCACTGGGATGACTTCATTAATTTCACACCGCTGTAGAAATAAGTAAGTAGGGCGTATTAGAGTGTGTAATATTCCCAGAGAATCAATATTGAGTGTGCAGTTTGATAACAATTAAAAGCTGCCATTCTAGCATTTATTGTCTGATCCATTGGAATGAAAGCTAATGTTGGCTGTGCCATAAAACCCATAAAGTGTCCCCATCCATTAAAACCATTTTATGACTATGAAGTCTTTCAGAAGTGACTAGGTAGTGCTGCGAGTAAGAATAATTGCATATAGATAAGTGCTTTCAAGTGTCACTGGATGTGGTGTATTGACGTATTGACGCGTGGCCACACTTTTATTGTATTAGTCTATTGATGTGCGTGTTAGTGTGACCAAGGTGGACAGAAGTGCACATACACACACACACACGCACACACACGCACTCCCCCCCGTTTCTCCGAGCTTTGCTGTGTCCTGTCCTTGGTATGTGACAGGTCTTTACAGAACAAGCCTCACCCTCTGGGCAGCAGAACCAGAATATCACCATAGCTAATAGGTCCGTGCCTGAGGGGAATTCTGGGAGATTTAAAAATGCTGAGTCTCTAATCGATCTCAGCACACTCTTATTCCGCTGTCTTTCCTAAATCTTTGTCTTTATCCCATTTCTCTTTCAGCATCATTACGCTGCTGCTGCCGCAGATAGAGATGGATGACGGAATCCCAGCCCTTTCCATTTAAAGAAGCATTTGTTACCTTAGGTTTAGTTTCCAGTGGGAAATGAATTCAGATCTGCCACTATAAAACATCTTCGCCCTGTCTGTTCTTATTTGCTTTTTAGCTATCTTAAAAAATGAAACCTTTGCTTTTTCTGAATAATCAGGGAGCCATTAGCATGCAGCAGATTCACTCATTTGCCAAATCCCCTGTTGGAATAAGTACATTAAGTCACTCAGGAATGTTATTTCTCGGCATACATACACGTAGGGCACGGCATTGACAATTAAGCAGCCTCAGAACCTAAGCTGTGACATCTGTTTTCTAATGACAGATAATTGCACGCTGTCAAGAGCAATCATTAGCAGTTGCAGCTAAGAAACTGCGTTTAGGGTGCAACTGGTGAAGCCATGTTGGTTCCAGAGGAAGCAACACACCCTCAGGTGATATGCAGAGATGCCCTGACACACTTTGGATTCTATTGAATGTGTACATGTTTTTTTAATACGTACACATGTATGCATGTATGTTTGAAAGTGTGTGTGATAAGGTCTTGGTATAGTACCAGTAAGAAGATGCGTGTGTGCAAGGGTTGGTTTGTTTTTAATGTAGGGCTTCAACTAGAGATATTTTTATTGTGGATAATCGGCCAATTATTTTCTCAGTTAATGGATTAATCGTTTGCCCAAGGTAAGAAAAAACTCAAAAACTGTTCATCACACCTTTCAAAAGCCCAATTATGTCTGATGTCCCACCAATACTCCAGAAAATACTCCCCGTTATTGTGTTATATTAATGGGACTAATTGTTTTCCATTCTTAAACAGCATGTGCCTGTTGCTGTTCCAAAATGCTCCAGTCTCACTGAGCAAAACATGGGAATATTAGCTCATCATTTATGTATTTATTGCTATTCTGATCAGCTGCAGCCGTTATGCAAATCTTTGAATCAATTAACACCACACACACTCTTGATCCTGTTCTATTTTTAACGATCTGATCTCACTTCTTGCAACTGACGCTTACTATCACAACCTTAGCCGCATGCCAGCCTGTTCGTGAATGTCTGGCACGGTAATATTTAGGCCAGTTGGAAATTTTGTGTGTGCGCGTGTGTTTGTGTGTGTGTGTGAAGGTAGATAAGCAGATTATTTAAGGTTATTAAGATTTCACACACAGGGGCGAGTTCACACTGTGTTGCTGCTGCTGTGTCTCTGCAGTGCTTCCACGGCGTCTCCTTAGCGACTTGGCTGACACCTCTGCAGTGTACAGCTGCCATATGGCTGACTGGTGTGTTTTGTTGTCACCTGGCAATGAAACCGACATTGTTAACGTCACATTGGGTCCAATTATAACAGCCTCAGCCATAAGAGGAAGCAGACACCTTTTCATGATTGTTGTAGATTTTTAATGGAAAAGAAATCTTTTGAACATGTACCTTTTTCTTAAAAAACAAACCCACACAGGCCTTTTTAAAGAAGCATGCATGTCATTTATGACTTGTTTTTCCCTAGGCACGTTTATTCCAGTAACAGGAGGAGCTTGATGGCTGTTTCTTGCTTTTATAAAACATTGTTATGTTTCTCCGAAAACATATCGGAAACGTGCTTCTACTTTTCAATATAGAGGGACGTCAGCCAGACGTGGCCAGGCAGGTTGAGAGAGAATCAGACCACGTCATTTTCTGATGTACAGTATTGTGCAGGAGCCTATAATAACTGGTAAGAATGTCAATTTTGACCAATGTAAAGTTGAGCTCCGTTCAAGCCTTGAGAGATGGAATGAGGCTAGCTGTCATGTGTAGGAGGTTTGGCTCCGAGTGGAGGTTTCTGCAAATGACCTTGTACTGTGCAGCCTACAAACGGAGCTCTTCTGTTTTTTTTTTTTTTTTGTTTTTCAGTTTTTTGGTTTGTTTTTATTGGAGTTGAGATACTTTAATGGCTTTTGAAAGTGTGAAAGTGTGAATGCTGTGTGTGCGTGTGTGTGTTAACTTGTTTGGTGTCCTTTCTTATCACCACCACCATCATCATCACCAGAAGCTGTTATCTTCCATACAGTATGTCATGCCATCAGCGAGCGGCAGACATTTGGAAGATGTGATTGTAATGATAATGTGCTGGGATAGATTTTCTTTCAAGATCCATTTGGAAGTCTTTAAGCTCTGCTGTGCTTTGCCCCATGTTATTTATCCATTTGCATTTTAACGAGCCTCAGCGCTCTATATTCCAAAAGGTTTTTCTTTCCGAATCTTCTCACAGAATATTCCGTCTAAAGCTTGTTGTCTTACTCGCTGAAACCTTTAAAATGTAAATTTGCTAACATGTGCTTTCAGAACACTGCAGTGCTTTTAGCCTAGTTGACTTGGCTAAACTTCCTTGCAACACCCATGGGTTTAGTACCCTCATGAAGGGGCCCGCGGCCCGGCTCCAGATGGCTGTCTGGATAGACAAAGCCGTTTTACTGCCTCGTTGCTGCTACATTACTCAAACGTTATCACCCCTGCCTACAAAAATCCATCTGTGCTCACACACTAACTTGAAGATCCATCATCTTGACACTTGTATTGAAACAATGACAATAATGACATCACGAGATGGATTTCAGGACAACACGATGCATGTTTAAGATGGCAACTTTTGTGCTAAGATCGATTTCTGGAAATGAAGTTGTCAGCCACAGTTGGGTTTTTGTGTAAAGGAGGGGAGTGTAAGTTACGGTTTTTACATATTTATGCGGAGAAGCAGATCTGACCTCCACTGTTTTGTAAGCTTGACGATTTTAATGAGGCCACAGACAAGTTTCTCGTACTTAACTTTCTGTTGTGGTAGAGTTTCAGTGGGAATCAATGAAGGATTTAGAATAGGTTTAGGTTCCTCACTCACTCGGACTTTCTCTTGCTCACTCTGACGCACACAGATGTACACACACTCTCACACACACTTGCCTCAGCTTTTGCTGACTAATTGGGTATAGACGCTGAGTAGTGAGATCTCCCAGTAGAGTGTGTGTGTGTTTTTCCGATGAGTTGTAATGCGTGTCTGCCTGTGCATGCACATGGAAGCCTAATACAATCAATCATCCGCCCCCACTGATCTGTAGTTCATGCTAAGGCTGTAGAATAGACAGTGTTTTCACGGTTGTCTACAGTGCTGCAGCCTCCTTAGTCTGGCTCCCACGTCATATTACTACCGCACAAACACTGTGTCTTTGCAATGAAGTCTTCATTTTGCTTTTTAGAAATGGTTTTGTCCAATCAAATTCCCATCTACAGTCGTCTTCATTGCTTCACTCCTGCATTGCATTTAGCTTCTGACCTCAGTTTTCCATGACTTTCTCACACAGAGCGTTTTTCATTTTCCCTTCTTTTCTCTCTCTTCTATAGGTTTAGATCATACCCTGTGTATTACAGGTCTTGTAGGTCATAGAATCCTTTTGCGAAGAGTTGATTTATCTGTGCATTTATATGTGCCGAGCGCTTGAGAGGGCACTTGCTCTTGCGTGGTTTGCCCTGTGGTGTGTGTGAGACGGGGCCAGTGACCAGTGATTCTCTGACAAACGAGGTGTGCATGTGCCTCTACCAACCCATATATAACTGTCTGACCCCGTATGACCAACCAGACACCAGATTCCCTGGGTGAATTCAGAGAGCGTGCATAGTGAAGCTCTTGGTTTTTTTTTGTTGTAAATGGTTTTGGTATTTGCAGTTATTCTACCATACGCAGTAGCATTGTGTGATTTTACTTTCCTATAGAAAAAAAGTTTTGCTGTGTGCATTCACTCCTGTTCAGTCAGAGATTTTACTAATTTCAGTCTGCACTAATGGCACTGAGCAGCTCCCCTAGAGCACTGCTAGGTGCTTTAAAGTACTCAGGGAGTCATACAAAACTTCCCAGAATTATTTCCCATTTCTGATCTTGCCTCCAGTGGATGTTGGACCCTCGGATGCCAAGTTACTGTGCTGTGCCTCATTGCTCCTGTGATAATATTTTAGTGCTGAACTAACCTCCATTTACTGTTAGTAGAGCCATGTTGCTGGCGTCTCCTAGTTTTTCTAATGTTTGTCCGGACTGTTCTGCACAGGTTCATTCAGGAGATAGAGAACAACATGGGGCCGGGCCAGGCCAAGCAGTGCCAGCTCCGAGCTTTCCTCACGTACTACATCAACGACCTCTTCCTAAACCAGGTTAGTGAAATGACAGATTAATGCCTTCTGTGCCGTCTGACAGAGTCTTCTCAGAAAATTTTATTTATCATATTAAAACTCTCAGCAATGGGACACTGGTCACACACACACACACACACACACACACACACACACACACACACACACACACACACAGCATTAGTGCAGTGCTCATTGCATGTTATTTTTTATACTGCAGTGTCATTTAAAAGCTGTAAGCATTTGTGCTATTTTTGATATGAAATCCACTGTGGAGCTCCTGTTTTTTTGAAGTCAGCTGACATGTTTTATTTTACTCCTTCAGGATTTTTCCAAACTAATAGTTAAAATTAACACAAGGGCATAATGCTGTGCATCATTGTATTACTTTATATTTTCAATGTTACCACAACAGGATACCTGTTCTTCCTCCCACTTTAATTTCAAAGCATATGGTTCTCTATAGGTGGCCATTTAAATAACCAGAAGACAGATGGATCTCATCCTGTGTGCTCCCACAGTGTATACTATATCATAAAAAGAGCTTTATACTTCTGCACGCCATAAATTCTTTGGCAACTTTTCTTTATATTTTGTTGTTTCATTCTGCTTATACACTATATGCCTAATATACTATATTACCTAAAGTTACAGTATTCACAAAAATAACTGTAATTCTGATTTATGCCAACTTGACCATTTTAAAATGTTTTCCCAGGTAGTAAACTGGGAAAGAACTTCAACAACTTATTGAAATATTTTCACTAGGAGTGTTAAAATTAGGTTAGACTTTTGAAATCTAATCACCAATTAAGTCATTCTTTCAGATCATATTACTGCACTGTAGCTTGAAGACTGCTAGCATGGAGAACGGAGCGGTGTGTGTGTCATTTGTCCATTTGGTAAACTCATTAATGCAAACTGTTCTTACTAAACCATCAGGTGCGAACCGAGATTAACAAAGAAATTGAGGCAGTCAGCAAGACGTCCGATCCCTTGAAGGTTCTTGCAAGTGCTGATACCATGAAGGTTCTTGGTGTCCAGAGACCCCTGCTGCAGGTAAGAAACATCTAACTGAAATGCTATAATATATAACTTATGGACTAACATAGGGACGACAAATTCCCATATACATACCATCAGTGTATTCGCACAATGAGTTGTGTAGTTTTTACTTTACACAACTTCAAATGGCACGTTGAGGGTCAAGACTGGGTTTAGGGTCAGGTTTAAGTTGGGTATAGGTTAGGGTAAAGGTAAGGGTTGGGGTTAAGCATTCAGTTGTGATGGTTAGGGTAAGGGGCTAGGGATTGTATTATGTCAGGGTCTGTCCTCACAAGTATGGAAAGACAAACATTTGTGTGTGTGTTTTTGTGTGTGTGTGTGTGTGCAGCCTATTCACATGTGAGCAGTTAGAGTCTTAAACACACTACATGTTTGTTTGTCACCGTTTTCCCTTTGTGCCCTTGTTCAATGGAGGGGGGCTCTCTTGAGTACACTCACCTTGCAGTTTCTCTATGATCTCTGTTGGTTCAGGGGCACGCAAACACACACACTCACACTCTCTCTCTCGCCCTCTCTGTTTTTCTCTGTTTTTCACCCTGCCACCTATCTCACAGGATCATAATTGTGGCTGAAATAGTGCTTGATCTTTTTTGAGTGTGTAGCTATTGCTAACTGCTGGTTAACTACACAAACACACACACACAGAGACACACACACACACACACACACAGTACTTGTATCTTCCATTTTCTCTTTTCTTCCAGGGCCGTATTTTACAGAAAGACTCTGTACCAGAGAGGTAGAAGGTTGAGGCTTAAATTCATTCTGCAGCCACACATGACACATACACCGTGGCTGTGTGACTGCACAGCCACTCAAGTGCTTGTGGTTCACTAATATCACTTAAAAATATATTTTCTTCCCTATTTCTTGTGTTTTGCAATTCAGGTTCTGGGTTTTGTGAGCCGGTGTTTTGAAACGTGTGCCTCCAAAGTGGAATTTAATTTGCGCTACTAAAAATTACATTTGAAAGCAAGTAAATTCTCAGATTTAACTAAGAGCTAGAAAAATATCCCCTAAAAAAATTGACTGATATTGACTGCCTCATTGGCCACACCACATTTAACCACATGCTCATCTCACTGGTTTTGGCAGCTTTTCTTATTGCAAACAGGGTCATGACAGGTTGAGGATTACAGCAGTGCCAAAGTAAGATCCAGGCAGTTGGCAAGATTTTTCTAGTATCTCTCTGCTGTCAGATATTCGGATGTCTGGGGGAGTCTGACTCTCTATATCTGCAATATTGTAAAAATGTGCAGCGTGTTTCATGTGGACATCTTTTCTGACATGTTTGTGTGATGTGTGAGTGTGTGTGTGTTTGTGCATTTTTGACCACGCAGTTGTCATGAAGACAGTGTCCCCGAGAGGTAGTTTGTTTGTGCACTGGGTGTTGGTGAGGCATACCTTGGGTATGTGCTTGTCAGTGTGCGTGTGTGTGTGTGTGTGTGTGTGTGTGTGTTGCACTTTGAGGTGTGTTTGTTTCTGTCAGAGCCTTCCTGTCTGTGTGCCTCGTTCTCGCACAGGGAGGGAACAGCGGTGGCAGTTCATTACAGGGAGAGAGAGACCGTGGGCGTTCGGAGTTCAGCAGGGTTTGTTTACGGCTCGGGCCCCTCCTTAACGAGGAGTGCAGCATCTTGCTAATTATGCTGCTGTGGCTAATGAGCCTTTCTGCTGATAGTGGGGAGTGCAATAAAACACTCCTTTTGTTTGGGCTTTTTGCCTTTTTTAATTGGCCTAAATAAAAGAGCCTTCCGCTCTTCTTCTCCTGCCATTCACATTCGAGGGTCAGGATGGCATTTGTGTGGGTTTCTGCTACTTTCTAATGTGTGTATTTGTGGCAGTGTGAGTCTGTTTTGCTACCTGTGCGCGTTAGTGTTCTTGGTCTCCAATTTGAGAGCCTTCCCACTGTTTTCTTTGATGGCCTTCATCCACAGTGTCACTGTTATGACAGACCGCTCTCCTCCACAGCGTGTAGTTTTTATTCACTTAGTTGTCATGAGTGCTTTTGATGAAGGGGTTTGACACCTTTTTATCCAGGAGATATAAACTAAAGTAGTTTTTTTAAACCGGGTTTGTACAAAGTGCCTTATGTCAGGAGCGTCTAGTTGGCGAGGTGGTGAATCTAGCCAACTCTATGACTACAATGGATAATTAAAGTTCATACTGACAGATCCATGTAATGGTGGCAAGAGTCTCTCCAGTAATGGCCTAGATTTGATTGCGCGTGTCTTTTGTGTCGGTGTATATCTGTGCACACATTTGAGTGCACACATGTACTGTATGTGCCCCGTTTAAGTGCCGTGATCCTATTCTGCGCCAGGTGTTACCAGAGAGAGGCACACACCGCTGGCACCACAACCAGCGTGGCAGACAGGAGAGAGGGAGAGCGAGAGAGCTCAATATTGCCACAGCACATTAAACTCCCTCTCTCACACACCTTGGCTGCAGCCACATATGAGGAACCATAGGGGAGCACATTTTATAGACGCATCTGCTCCCTGCAACCACTGAAGCACCCATTAGTGTGTGCAATAGTTTGAAATTGAGAAAGACATTTACAAAAGCATTTACAGAAATGGCATACATGAATATGCCAGTGCACACTGAGACTTATGGATGCTCAGTGATGCACTATTCTTTTAACACAGCTTTTTAAAAAAAGGAATATTACACATAGAGGACATCAACATATTATTTATACTATTTCCTGAGTTTGTGCTATATGATATGGGATATCATGGTCAGTGTTAGCTGCCCCCTTGCTACATAGAGACAATATTTATGGATTTATTTCCATAGCATTAACTTTTGTAGTGGACCCATGATGCTATACATATGAATTATTTGACCCGTTGTCAGGGATATCTCACCAGTAGGAATGGACAAACGGGTTTTGTGAAAACACTGCAAAGGGGTCAAGGTGAATATCACACCTTGATTTACTTAAACAGCCCATAAGAAGGAATATGCATGCCGTCTGGGCACTAGGTTAATAAGTAAATATTGATATGGGCAGTGATTTGCCTATCACCAGGCAACAGCAGCGTCAGATACTGCCTTCATATATCATGTACATATATTACATAATATTGATATGAGTAGAAGTCTGACACTGGCTATATATTGTCCACTAGGAGTAAAAGATAAGGGCTGACTGGGACAGTATATAGTTCAGCGGGAAAGGTTAATGTCCATTCATGTGCCTGTGTGATAGCATAGGCTTAGCTGATAAGTCTCTAGGGTAGAAGTGTGTGTTAAAGAAAAGAGTGAGGCAACCAGGCCACAAGTATAAGTGATGTTTTTCTTGCTCTACCTTTCATATACTGTCACCGTCTTTTAGCGATATCCCAATTTTATTGTTGTTTTTCCTGCCTCTTTCTCCACGGGCTACACTCCCAGCATTGCAGCAGCACACCGATGTTCATGCTGTTAGTCTTAGCTGGCTGATGCTAGCTGTCCTGCTTTGGTGTTGCCACTGATTGATTCATTTAATTAGAGTTAGATCGAGGGAAAAGGTTAGAGGGGGACAGAGCAAGAGATGGGGAATAGGAGAGAAGAAGCAGGATGGGGAAGGTATGGTCACTCTGCTGGATAGCTCTGGAGATTGGCTCCATTAATCTTGGTTGAACCCCACCCCCAACGTGTCCCCTTTACGCGCTCGCTTTGCGGCACGTTAACATATGAGCGTGCACACAAAGACCCGCCACGACAACAAATAGGGAACCAAGCGCTCGCCGAGCCACCTGCGCGCAACCGTGTACGAGTGTCCAGGCGAGCGGATGAAGTGTTTGTGTTCTGCTTGTTTACTTCGTCAGCCAAGACCACATCAGAACCGTGATTACATTACACACGTGCCCTCTCTTTTCAGCTGAGTATCACTCAGCTGTGTCCCCATGGTCTCCAAACAAAAGCCACTAACTAGTGCTTTGGTATCTACTGTACGCGTGTGCGTTTGTTTGTTTGTTTGTTTGTTGCAGTCGGTGTCCCTGCGTTTGTTATTCCCACACACGTCTCTTCCCCCGGTGTGTTTGCACGCACACAAAACTTCTTGAGGAGTCAGATGAAAACTGAAAAATGATTTTCTTACACTCGCTGTCAGCTGCCAGGGAGCTCACTGTACTGCAGATATGTTCAGCTACCAGCGGCCTGCTAATGATGTTGACCTTTTTAAATTCCATAATTACATGTAGCTTTGTGAGAGAGGAGGATGGAGGAAACAGGCTTGTACACGCGTTACTTGTGTATGCGCACACACCCTCACATCCACCTTCAGTAACCGTAATGACACTGACCTTTTTATTTGTGATGATGTGTGTAGGCTATGTTTATTTGTGGGGGGGCTGATCGCTTCCTGTTGATTGGCTCCCTGCTGTCTCCTCACAAACACCCCACCATCGCACACGAACATACAATACACAATAGAGATTAGTCTCTGTGTGTGTGTGTGTGTGTGTGTATCTGGGGGGTCTCTTTATTAAGGAGACTCTCAACACCCAGCTCCCATCAACAGACACAGCAATCACAACACAATACACCTGTTAGCTGCATCAGCCATTGCCCTGTGATTGGGACACAAGTGGGAGTGGGAGGCAAGAGGGGTTTTCGAGTGGTTTGTGTGCACACAACCCTCAGACAGAACGGCACCCACCGCTCACGTGACCAGAAACAGAACCAAAAGCCATTCCCAGGTTTATTAGTGAAAGGGAAGTGCACAGCATCCAGTTAAATCCTGCTAAAATAGGCCCGTTCACAATAAAATAAATTTAAATGCTTTCCCATTTAGTCCAAATGTTTTCTGCAGCCCCTCTACCCTGCTATCTGCCATAAAATTGATTGTGCCTAAGTACCTAGTTGACAATTTTACAGCTGTTAAGAATTATCAAGGAATGAGGTAGCTCGGTGAAAAAAAGATGCCGCTCTTATTCAGCAGTTTTGTCTGCAAATGAGAAACTCCTCCAAGTTTCTTTTCCTCCAGGCCGAGAGACGACTTTGCGATTATTTGTTTTTATGTTCCCATCTTGCCCGACTGTAGATGAAACTAAAGGATATGAATGTGGAATGTTCAGGTCAAGAAGAAGTTGTGGCATAAAAGTTTACGTTTCCTGACTTTTCATTGCTTAGATCTCACACTTTCCTCTTGGATCAGGTGTAAAGTTACAGTCACTAATGCATTGTTCTTTTTATATTTAAATAGTCCTTATTATAATTAATATAACCATATATACGGGAAGGTTAGCTAAGCGTAAATGAAATGCACCACAACACTTTGGATGTTGGACGTTTCGTTTTCAGTTGTAGTCTGTGTTTAATTTGAAATCTACTAAATAATTTTTGTTGCAGCCTTTCTGCAAATATGTTCCTTCACATAAGAAATGGTGATTAGTTTAATTGGATCAAACATGTGGCGTCTACTTCAGTTTTCCGTAGCTTCCATGTCTCACTACCTGTTTGTAGCAGTTAATTAAAAAAAATAATATTTGAGTTATTCAATACCTTTTATTCAATAAAGTTTTTGTTTGGAGTATTTACCTATGTTTTAATTATAGACAATTATATTACCTCTGTAGGACGTTTATAAGAGGGATAATCAAACAGAGTGATACACTCTAATATATGTCATAGCCCTTATTATAATCTGCTGTACTGTATTTGCCCTTGTTCAATAATGTAGATGAAGCCACTTTTTTTAAGTTTTCCTCTAAACTGACTCAAATCCTGATAGATTCCGTGACTCGCTCACCTTAAAGCCTTACGCCTCTTCTGCCTCCTTCGTCGCCGCTTACGGTGCAACAATCCCCACCTCGCCCGGTTATCTCGCACCAAACACATGTAATCCTGAGGCTCTGCACCCAGCTGCCCTGGGCCTCCAATGCACCACTGCCACGGAGATCTTCCGTTCCCACCGATGTAACACAGCTGTCTTATGCTGTTTATGTTTACACAATAGATGTATAAATATATAGATACAGAAATGTGTGTATTTAAAATATGTGTATGCCTGGTTCTGTGCGCAGTCAAAGGTAGAACATTTAAATGTGTGAGCGGCAACAGCCTCAGGTAGTACAGGTTCACGCCGTGCAGTGCCGCTGCTGACAGCGTCTCTCTGTGTGTAACAAGACATAATCTTTGCCTTTGGAGTGAGTGAGTAAGAGAGAGAGAAGTTGAAATGTCAGCTCTACCACAAACATGCCCTTTGGTTTGAAGGAAGGAAGGTTTTGGCTGTGGGCGCCTGATAAAAGTTACAGCTTGAATTTTTAGAGGCAAGTTAGTGCCCTGGATTTGCAAATGACTTTGCGGTCTTTGTCTTACTATGTTTTTGTTTTTTTGTGCATGTGTGTGTGTTTGTGTGTGCACAAGCAATACAGTGGCTCCATATGGGCCTAATGGGGCACAAAGAGGAACATACACCCTGCACAGAATGCATTAAACTACATTATAATTTCTCTTTCACTCACTCACTCATCCAACTCTTTATTCACTCTCTCAAAGCACAGATGGCTTAACCCAACTCTGCTGATAAATAATTCATTATTATTGATAATAGTTTGGGACAGATAATTACATAAGTTGCTAAGGACATCCCTATCACACCCACCAGAAGGCAGCGATACAATGTCGAGTGTAGACCAAGACCAAGCGGATGGTAGGATCATTAGTTAAATGGAGTTTGGAGACTATGTGTAATTACAGTAAATGGCAAATCTGAACTTTGGGGTGATTTCTAGGATTAGATTATGCAGAAGCTCCACATTTGAGTCTGCGTTTGTTTTTGTATGTGCCTGTGAGTATGAGATTTTGAGTGTGTGTGTGTGTGTTTGTGTGTAATGCAGAAGCCCATCTGTAATCAGCCAAGTGTGATATTGGTCCTCATCTCTCAATTAGAACATTTACAAACACTGCATTAAGCTTTGCATTAGTAGTGATGACAGTGGAGGTGAAAGAGAAGATGTGTTCTTTTAATAACTCCATTTTCTCCGCCCAGAGGCTATGTACTTGTATTTATTTCATAATAACATGTTCCTTATGCAACACTGCTAACTCGCAACTAAATCCATGTGTGCATCTTTTTTTTATTCTTTCACAACCTTCTGCCCAAAAAGAATGATTAGATAATAACTAACAATAATGTGTAGGATTCCATTTGCATGACTCTAAGTTTATTCAAGTTTGTTACACACGTGGCGGCTCGTGATTGTCAGTTCCAACTCAAATAGAGAAATTGTGGTGTTTTTTAATTATTTGACCATTATAAACGATTTTTGAAATTATTTCATCCAACCAATTAAAACCAAGCAATAATGGTATTTTTATATTAAATAAATTATATTAATTTTATTGCAGTTCCTGGCTTACTTATTAATAATTGTCTTACTTAATAGATTCCCATGAGGGGCAGAGGTATGTATGTGACCCCTCTTTTCTTAATGTTATACACACTTGAAAAGACAAAAACACACTGCCTATTTGTCAGAGCTTAAACAAACGTGAATAAAAAACCCACTCGCGTGCACACACACACACACACACAGAAACATGTGTTGTGGTTGAGCAGGCACATGCATAGCCATCCAGTTTGTGTCCGAGGAATCTTCGAAGTGTGGCTGTAGTCTGACGTTGATGAATGATATGTCAAGTCAACGTCCCACTCATGCCCAGCTCCCCTTTACTCATGGGAGAGACGGAGCCTGTGTGTGTGTGTGTGTGTGTGTGTGTGTGTGTGTGGGAAAAAGGGAGGAACAGAGGTTATCGTTGCATGTGTTCTTCTTGGCGTGTGGCAGGTGGGAAGATGCACTGCTGAGCGCGTGCTCTTTTGTCAACCCTCAGTCACACATATGAACGCCATGGCAAAGGCATTACACGAGTCAGTGGCTCGGGGTCAGGGTGTGAGTGAAACGGCAGAAAGCTCAGGGTTAAACATTCTGACCCCCGCCCAACCTTAGGGGGGCTCCCTGCTATATTAATGGGGAAACCCGTGATCCGTTTCCAATTCAAACCTGAGGCTCTCGTGTCCCGTTTTGACACCTGAGAAAACACGTTACACAAACCCTATGAAGCTTACTCACGCTTTCCTTGCCCGTGCGAGCTTTAACAAGTGAGATGCAGGCCCACTTTTTAGCTCCCTTTGTCTGTCTCAGGATCACCCGTTATTTAGCCGGCAGAAAACAGCGACTCTCAGGAGTTCAGTGATGACTGTATCAGTGTGCCGTGCTTTTTACTCGCTCCACCAAGGGCGTTACCACTTTTAGCACAAGCTCTGTGTGGATTCGGTGGTGATGACATGCATTAACAGCTTTTTCGCTGAGGCGCCAGTCGGAGTGCTAGCTCTGCCTTGTTGCTGTCATTAAACCGCTATGGCTGTGGCCTTCATTTCACTCCTAATAACAGCAGTTTACCCCAGCAGATTCCAAAACTCTAATTTTCCTTGATGGCTGTGCTTTTACGTAGTAATGATGCGAAAGAGTAGAGGTAAAGTGCAACCAATCTCACTTTCAAGATTAACAGAATACTGTGGAGTCAGATTACACGAGAAATGTGGGTGTTTTTCACACGTCGACCTTTAAGCTTGAAACATTGCAAAGAGAGGTTGAGGAGAGAAGATGGCCAGAGATAAGGAAGCCTCCACAATGCACGTTGTCCAACGTCAACAGTCGAGCAAGACGGAGGAGCCGCTCTCTCTGCCACGCTCACACTCTCTCTCTCCCAGCCCTCCCTTTCTCAATCTGTCCCTTGATTACTTTTTAATGATTTCTGCTGCCTAAGACAAATGGCTGTGTTAAATGAGCAGAATTAGACAAGGGAGCTGAGTGCAAGAGCATTTGTTAGAGCAGGAGTAATGGATCGGGCATCCATTGTTTACTCTTCTCTATTTACTGGAATGACCTGCTATGGAGCCTCTATATCCTCAAAGCTGGAGGGACACTGTTACTCTATAAATCGGACTACGTATTAACTTCTAAATAGCATATTTATTTCTCTAAATTTTAAAATCTTCTTTTTGTTCTACTTTAATTTATATGAATTTAAAACGTTTTCATATTTCATTTTATATTTAAAGTTTCATATTTACGCCAATTTTTTTTTGTGTGTGTAAAAGTCCTGTTGCTGGGACACAAAATTATTTTGAACATCCTGGACTGCATTGTTTTCAATTGTTATCTCTAAATCCAGTTAAATTTGACATGTTCGTTTTTTTGCATTTCATAATTTTCTTAATCTGTGACTTTGTAAATGCAGTGCTTTTTTAAAAGTTTTCTTTTTTAGCCTATTTTACACATTAACTTTAGAAAATATCTGGAAAACCAGGTCAGGATCCTCTGCCTGTAGCATACATCAGGAGATGGTGTTCGCGAGATGCCTTTTCACCAGTGAGGAAATGCTCTATTTAACCTGGACAAGCAGTGCTGCCTGGGTGATGCATATATAAGGCAGTGGTCTCCGACCTTTTTTGTGCCACGGACCGGTTTAATATCAGACAACATTTTCACGGAACGGCCTTTAGATGTGGTGGACAAATACAACAAAATAAAATGATACGACCGGCATAAAAACTGGTATTTTCTAAATATAATAATAAACGTCACTCTGCTGTGTATTCAACTTTATTAGCAGTAACCTCCTCGTATTCCTCGTAACATCGCGCCAACATCATAACATGAGTAACAGCCTCTCAGCCCCACACTAGAGCGTAGAGAAATAAAGTGCCGGCTCGCAGGCTAAAGAAAACCTCCGTCTGTGTTTGTGTTTGTGTGGATTTACCTGGGCTGCCTGGTCCCGTACCCACTGGCTGATAAAAGGTAACACGGGATCGAGGCAAGCATCTTGACATGCATCAAGAGTGAGTCGTAGACAGCTGTGACGGACAGAATCCGGTCATTTTCCAAAATAAAACATCGTCCAGAATCAGGTAGTAAATAAAACGGAAATAATTTAAGTTATGTAATTCTTTCATTAGCTGTCCATGCTGCCAGAATTTCACAAATTACGTCATTTCCCCAGTTTCCGCCATTCAGTGTGTTTACATAGACTTAAGTAACCAGGTCATGTTGTGCTTTCTCTGGAAAAGTTGGTTTCTTAACTATCATGTAAAGGGGAAACCTGGTTTTCAAAAGCAGGGTAGAGAAATCGGAAACCCTAGTATCCCCAGGTAGAGAATGCTGATTCTTTGGCAAGTATACACGTAATGAACGTCCTAATTAGATGAATAAATCCTAATGCACTCCATTTACACTGACTTTATTGTCTTAAAAAGTTTAACTGAGCTGCTCAATGCCTTGCCGTCTACAGGGTGGTGAGCCTACAACCTGACCTTTGTAGAAGAGGCAAAAGAAAAAAAATTAAATAAACATTTTCTCATCACAACCACATAAGCATCATAATCACTGTAGTCACGGTAACCGAAACTGGCAGCAGTGTCATTGACACTTTTTTTAATTGTTATGTAAAGCTGTTTAGTGCACCGCCAGCCTACACTAAGACCAGGAGATAGCTGCCGCCTGAGCAGCACTAACAGCTAACCCTCCTGCAGGGCCTGTGTGTTTCTTCCCTCTCTGGCAGCCTGACAGGGAGTCAGACATGGACGGTAAAGGGTGCTCCCTTGGCAGAGATAAGGCCTTGGTTAGCACTCCACGGGCATGGGCACTGCTATGGTTCATTACTTCCCTCAGCGGAGTGGCTGCTGTTTGAGTGTGTGTGTGTGTGTGTTGGTGTGTGTGCGTGTGCGTCTGTGTGAATGTGCGTGCTTGCCTGATTGTGACAGAATGAGTGAGGGGGAAACTGAAACTGAGAAAGAGCTATTAATATTAATATCTAACACACATTGGGGGTCCTTCCATATTTTTTGATGATCAATTATAGCCACTTCTGGCCCTTACACTCTTTGCAGCCACGTCAACAGGTAGCTTGTGGCTAATGCTAAAATAATAGAAATAATACTTGTCTCTAAAGATATGAGATTTAGGTTCTGTTTTGAAAATTGTAGTTGACTATAATCACATGTTGTAGTAGATAACTTGTTAGGTAGATGATCTGGCTGTATTTTATGTCTGGATTCAGCAGCAAGTACCTTCTACTTCCACCTTAACCGTCCTTGACAAAGCAATTCATTTTTCTTCTTTTATAAAAACATATGCAGAGCAGTGAACCGAATCTGTCTCTCTCTGTATCTTTGCATAGGGATACTCTGCACCAGACACGGTGCTGCTTTTGTAGAGTGCGTGCAGCAAGGCTATTGCTAGACTAATAGCAAGTTATCACTATTATTGCAGATGTAGGATAGATTGGTTAAGTGTTAGGAGCAGACAAACTGGAACGAACCGAGTTGTAATCTCATTTAACAGCTTTTGGATTGCTCAAAGTTGTGTGTTTTGAAAAGTTTGCTCTCTGTGTGTATGTGTGAGCGTGTCTGGGGATATGAAGCTGCTCTGCTGTTCCCGGGCCAGCTATTAGTCACGCAGGAGTGGCTAATCTGTAATGGCTGCTGTCACAGCCCTGCCATGGCTTCTGGTGATGGGTGCACTGTGACAAATGCACACACACCACAACACAAGTTCAGAACACACACAAATGTGCACTCACGCTGATTCACTCACACACAAAGAATCATCCATTCCACCAATACAGCGTTACGACTTCCGACAAGCTCTCCAGCACCAGTCATCAGTCCAGCCGCAGGTGACAGATAGACAAGTGAAGTTAGAGCCATCCTATTACGCTGGCACTACAGCAGACTGGATCTGACTTGGCACTTGCATAAAATCGAGGCCCCCACCTTTTTTTCCCGTGTGTCTTACTCTGTCTGTTTTTCTCTTTTTGAAGTTGAAAACTTTTAGAAAACATTTTAATGTCTAGCCATTCAACCAAACGCTGATCGCTCTCCTCCTATTTCTGCCTATAGAGCACGGTGGTAGTGGAAAAGTCCATCCAGGATCTAATGAGCCTGATGCAGGACCTGAGTGCCTACTCCAACCAGTTCCTCGAAATGGTCTGTGACAAGCTCAAAGAGTACAAGGAAATCTGCAACACAGCCTACAGGTACAAGGAAGCATTCATTTACCTGTTATAGAAGCTGGAATACCTTTTTGTGCAGGATTGTACAATTGTAGCATCTTTTATGGTGATGAACCTTTTGTTTTTATGCAGGGATTACAGCACACAATTTAAACTTTTTAAAAAGTATGGAGAAAAAAAAAAAAGGTTTGCATGTGTTTTTCTTGCTTTGCACTCACACCTGCAATTCCCATACACATTGGTTCTGTCAAAGGCCATCCATCTGTGTTTCCCTGGAACCGTGTAACACCTGGTCAGGTAAAGGGAGGGCTAGTCAATATGGAGGATAAACAGGCCAGGAGATACAGGAAAGGGCTGACAGACTGCTGGGAGTCCATCTGGACTCTGTCACAGGTCAGCCTCAGTCTCACTAGGAGCCCAGAGTGATAAAGACAAAACAACAGAGGCTGCCAACATGTATGAGTCTCTAATTGTGTTTGCGCATGTGCTGTGCGTCTTTGTGGTGTTGTGTACACACTAACAAGTCTCCCTCAGCCCCCTCCTCCCTTTTTTTTTTTTTGCTTTTATGCATGTGTGGATGTAAAACCCTGGAGTCCCCATGTTTCCTGTATTACTTGTAATATTAATTGCAGAACCAAGCACTTTTCCTCAACCCAGACACATGCAAACAAAGCAAATACGTGTCGGCAGTCTAGGCCAATGTTTTTCACACCACATCAGAGCCGCTGTAATTCTACTTTACATGTCAGTACCAATTCCCATGAAACACTTGTACAGCTGTGTGAGTATTATTCTATTAGTCTGCCTGTTTAAATCTTTCTATGATGTCGTTTTTACATACATTTGCTGCATTGCTCTTACGCACTGGTGGTAAAGCATTGAGTTGCACATTTTTACCTTTAGCTGCATTGCCTTTAAATCTGGCCCTCTCACTTTTCTACATCTGGCATTTTTTGTCTGTAGAGACCAATGCAGCTAATATTTCCTTATTTTCTGAGTTTTCTTGTGGTGTCACCACTAGGGGGCCTCTGTCAACTTAGAGGGGGAACGTGCTACTTATTATATTGAGAAGCGTAAGAATTCTCAGCTGTGACAGCAGAGTAGTATGAGGCAGACCTCTCAGCTGAGAACTGCTTTATAATATCTTTTCCTTTGTGGTCCTCAGGGGCATTGTCCAGTGTGAGGAGAAACTGACCATCAGTGCTTCCTGGTCCAAAGATGAGGACATCAGCCGTTTGCTCCAGTCCCTCCCTAACTGGGCAAATATGGCCCAACCCAGACAGACCCGACAAAAGAGAGAGGATGAAGAGGACTTTACCCGGTACATACACATATAAACACACAAAACATATATGTGCTTGTTCACAGAAGTCAGATATATCAGTCAGCTGCTTATTTATAGGCAAACTAATGACAGAATAGCACATATTGTGAACCATGTGTGTAAAAAGAGGAATCTTGTAATCCCTTTGCAGTTTTGTAGTTAAAAACTATTTAAACCTTGTAGGTAGCAGGTACTTTTCTAGCCCCTTTTCTGTTACAAATCATCATTAATTATCAATGATTTGGGCCTAACATTTCAGAGCGTTTGCATATTATTCAAACAGAGGGAAACGTAGACTCACACAAACCAGAAGATGTAGACACACACAATCGCACTCGAGCAGTCAGGCAGATAATCCCTCCCTCCCGTCTTTGCTCTTTTATTCACGTATTATTGGACCCACTCTTGTTGACTAAGATGCAGCCATAAAAGAAGTCATGATTGCTCTTTTAAACACCCTCTATCTGAAGGAAGTGAGGAAACTAGGGGAAGAGCAAAATAGGAAAATATAAGGAGAGTCGGCGGCGGAGGAGGAGGAGGGAGGTGGGGGGTGGGGGTCAGTCTTATCGAAATTGCCTTTGAATGTGCGCACTCTTCAGGGAACACTGAAGCTCATCGGAGCGGAATAGTAAAGTAAATAAATAAATTGGTTATGTGGCCAAAGAAAGTCAATCTGCTGCGTGCGCCTTCTCCCTCTCTCCCTTTCTCTTTCTCAGACACACATGCAGATACATGCACAGACTGGGAGCGCAGAGATAGCAAGAGGAAGACCAGAAGGCCGTTTGATTTGAGAGCAGTAGTTGTTTTCATCACTATGAAAAGGGGATTAGCTTCTGCACGACTGGCAACCCAGTGCTTTAATAAAGCCTCATTAATAAGCTGCACATGCTTGTGTGTGAGTGAGAAAGTACTGGATGTCTTTGCGTGTCGGGTTTTTTTTTTTTTAAACCCATCTGTTGTTCCGAGTCTCTTGATCTGTGGGCATCCCGGTGGCTCCGGGGGCCAGTCCGCATGCCATGTGTTTACAGCACAGTGGTGTTGAGATTTACTTATCTAGCTTCCCTGCTCTCGCCCTCATCTTTCCTACCAGTCTCCAAAGTCAATTATCCTTCCAAAAACCACACGTGATTTTCTATATAATGAAGGAAAGGCTTTGATTTCCCTGTCTTTGTGATTTCCACCCTGTAAGTCTCTGCCTTCTGTTTGTTTTCTGCTTCCAAGTCTTCTCCATCACCTGTTGTGCTGAGCTACTAGCGACTGTCCTCGCTTTTTTCATGAATACAAAATTCTCTTCACACCATGTCCAACTTTTTTTCCGTTGTCCACTTCCTCTCAGTTTAGGTCTCAGTGTATCTGTCTTGTTATCAGCCCCGTGTCTCTCTCGCTGTCCTGTGTTTCTGTTTAACCAATTCAGACGTGTCTTTCTAACCACGCAAACCATTAAATCCCTCACTCTCACTCTCCTCTATTTAGAGCGGCCTTTGCTAAGGAGTCAGAGGTGCTCACCGGGAACCTTGGAGACAAGTTAATCCCCCAGAATGAGATCCTCCGTGACGTCAGTGACCTCAAGGCTCTGGCCAACCTTCACGAGAGCATGGAGTGGCTTGCTGGTCGCCTCAAGACTTTCTTTGCCAACCTACCCCATGCCTCCAGTAAGTAAGGGAAGCGGCGTTTGGAAATAGTTGACACTTGTTGTTTAGATGTAAGTGCGGAATTTAGCATTTGGAGTTGCCAGGATTGTAAAGATGGGACCTACTGTCAGTTTACACCACTTCTAGTTGACCGCTGACCTGTTTTGACACAAAATACGATCATAAAATACATATTTTGGCTCTTACTATTCTTTGATATTTATGAAAGCATGAATGTAAAAGCTATAACATCACTAGATCACCCACTTAACCGGATTGTGAAGTGTGTGGTTCCGTTGATGGAATTAAGTGAAACGAAACATGGCAACATTTTGGACCCAAACATTGACATATGCATTACATATTTGCGCCTACAACTGGTACACTGACACCAACGCAGACATCTGTTAGTGTTTATTCTGCTTACTGAAAAACTGAAGATTGTCTTTCACACACAAATTTTGCTTATCAGATGGTCAGATTATTCTTTGTCATTTGCCTTGAGTCAGTTTCATGTTTTTTATCTTTGGCACAGGCAGCGTGGCTTTTATAGCGGCCAAAAAATGACACTGTCTAAGAAAATCTTGAGCATACAGTGACTTCAGAAGATAATCAGACCCTTTGCACACAAATTTTAGCAAGATTAGGAAAAATTATTTATCATCTACAACATTTAGAACCTAGCTGTTTGTAGAAGCGAATGTGACACCAATTGCAACTTCAAGTCTGCTCGGTTTCTTTGTTCTCTACAGAGAAACTTGGATTTATGGTTTGTTGTTGACAAGCTCTGTCAGAACGGGAGAGAAGCGTCTTTGAACCGCCATCTTTAGATCTCTCATCAGACATTCTGTGGGGTTTGAATCTGGTGCTGCGGCTGGGCCACTCAAACACAGTTAGATGCTGATCCCAATATCATGCCAGTATTGTCTTGGGTGGATGTTTCTGGTCTTTTTTTTGTGCTAAAAGCTGAAGTGTTGGACAGGTTTTCTTCGAGAAGTATATTCCATTATAGTGGATAGTGGTCGTTGGTCCCTGCAGATTGAATACATTATGCGGATGGTTTATGTACTGTAGAATCTCAGTCAGGGGTGTGTAAAGTTTTGTCGGGCTCAGCTTTGCTTTTGTAGCAACGCCTCTTACCTGCGCTTCATTAAGTTCTTGTTTGAGTGTATTATCACACACTCATTACCTTCTCTACTGGAGTTGTCAAAGAGCACTTTACACACATGCTCATTATGCTTGGCTCTGCATCTGCAAGTATTGTATGTGCGCATAAATGTCTAACCTAATCAAGACTTTTAAAACCCTTTCCGTGCCTGCGCAGTCATCACTTTAGTGTCATTAATCACTGCTCGAGGTGAGGTGTGTGTGTTTCTCTCCGACACGTAGTCTTTATGGGAATGGTGTTAATCACTTATCATTACACTAATGTTTTTATCCTCATTATCATGTTGACAATGTGTTTAATCTTATAAAGATTCCAGCATATTTTAATATTCTTTTCCAAGTCCATAAATTTTTATTGACATATGATGGCAATCACAGAGTTATTAGTCCCATCTATGGCTCTTAAAGTCGGCACTGTAGCTTGCGGTAACAGTGTTTTATTTTACAGTCGTAGAATATCAGCAAATGCCAAATTCAATTTGTCGGCCTCATGCTAAAGTCGTGTTTATACAATGTGTTGTTTATGTCTTTGAAATAAACTCACTCAGTGTTTAACATACTTAAAATGTCAAATATTTCTGACTTTCTAGAGTTCTATCTAGAGTATTATCAGTCTCGACAGGATTATGAACTTGGAAATTATTATGTCAGTCAGAGTACAGTTGTGAACAGGATTTTATGAATTTGCATACTCATTGATTATGCAGTGTAATATTTAATTTGAAGATTCTCTAATCATTCAGGTCATGATTATCCCAAAGGTGCTTGTTCAGTGCTAACTGGACTTGCTTGTAATTCTGAAAGAGGTTTCACCTCTTCACTTGAACTGACCTAAAGAAGCCTTTCGGATGAGAGGTGAAACATCTTTTTAAGCGACTCCATTCATCAGTGAACAAGCAACTCTGGTAAATTGTGCACTTTCTTAGAGGGATTGAGAGTTCAAACTCTGTAGCTTCAGTCTTCTGATTGCTCATTGAACTTGCATAATTTCACTGTTCCATTTCACAACTTTTCCTTCGGACATAAAATAGTTTAATGAGAATTTTTCAGATACTCTTTACTTGGGCTTGACTTTATCATTATCTTCTCTTTTTAAACTCTTCCCTTTCAGTCTGACGCTAGCTTTCTTTGTCTATTCATAGATAAGAATTCAATAAAAGTACGGAAGGAGACATGACATAATTATCATGAATTCTGGCGGGTGGCACTAATGGGAAGGATAGGGCAGTCACTTATCATGCTGGGACAGCCTCCGTATTGTTCATTATTTAGTGTTTGCCAAGCTGATGGTGGACTGTGTGTGTGTGCGCGCGTGTGTGTACATAAGCATGTGCAAGATGGGACAAGGGTACAGCACAGAAAAAGGACCTCACCTTATCTCGCCCCCCCACCCCCCAACTCACGACTATGCCTCTCCAAATTGGATTTTATATTACAGAAGCAGTCAGGTATGAACAACTCATTTTTCTCTCCTCCTTTTTTGCTTTTTCTTTCATTCCTCTTTTTTTTTACTTTCTTGCCTAATTCTTTCTTAGCATTTCTTTTATTCAATCTTGCTCTCCTGTCGTTCTTATTTTTTCCCCACTCTTTGCTTCTGCCCAATCTTGGCAGTGTGAACATTGTTATTTTTGCCTCACTTTGAGCACTCGGAGCCTGATAGATTTTGTCCATGGCTGGCCGATCTTAGCCGTGGACGGTGTGTTTGATTACCTTCCCGTGTGACCGAAATCTCCTGAATATATTGTTACATACCTTATTATGCTCTGAGGCCTAGATAATATGAAAATAGCATGTGCATTCAGTCCCTTCTACCCCATTGTGGTGCTGAATCTTAATTCGGTTTAAGGTGTGCTCTATCTCCCTGTGTGTCAGATTAAGGACGTATATGTGTAAGTACCAGAGGACTGTGTGTGTGTGTGTGTGTGTGTGTGTGTGTGTGTGTGTGTGTGTGTGCAGACAGACCTATGATGGTGATTGGTCATGAAGGTGCCTCGAGAAAAGGGTCTTATCACCCATCTGGTCGTAGCACTGGACTTCGCACTGACAATATTTGCACAATAACACACACACAGATGCCTGAGGGGCAATGTCAGCATGACAGCCATTTTGTTGTTGTTGTTGTTGTTGTTGTTGACTGCTGTGTGTCTGTTTGAATTTGCGATTTCTTTAACAATATTTGCCAGGGAATCTTTGTTGTCGGTTCTGAACAGAGACCTAAAAACTGGAGGTCGCCAGCAGTGTGAAAGTTCACCTTCGTGGGTAGTCTTTTTTTCTTGCAGACGTTTTCTGTCTGCCCACTTGTGTGCACAAGTGTGTGTTCGAGCTGAAGGACTGACCATCATTACTTGTGTGGATGCAGGCCTGTAATCTGTGCTGCAGGGTTTCCACACAATATGTATGCAGCCTTCCAATGGGAGTGAGCCCCTTCTCTCTTTAGTGGTTGCTCGGCTGAATGTGTGAGGGCTTTGAAAAGAAGACACTTTTCTAACCTTGACTGTGGTGAGTGTAGGTCTTTGCCCTTTAGCAGTGATTTTTTTTTTTCTTGACTTCATTTAACAAGGCAAGCTCACTGAGAAGACATTCTTATTCACTGCATAGGCCTGAGGATATAGCTGCAATGGGAAATGATGGTGGTGTTGTGTCAGTAGTTTAAATATTGTCTTTTGTCCGTCCAATCATTTGCTTTTATTCAATTCAATTGTGGGAATATTTTTATTCAGTGTCATTACAAGACACTTTTAAGCAATTTGGGATTTTTAGATGTCAAAAACTTTCAAGCTCATCCTCAGTTTGTATTTTTCTCATTCCTCTTCGATTTCTTTCCGTCTCTCTGGACAGAAGTTCAGATCCCATTGTGCAGATGTTCATCCTCTACCAGAGGCAGCAAAATAATTAGTAACTCTTCTCTCTTACTCAGTCAGTCATTTATGAATCATTCATCACTCCATCCCTCCAGGATACTGTCCTTTACTTATCTTTCTCCATTTTCTCTTCCATTTCTCTTTTTCTGTTGGTGTTGTACTTTTTAAACAAACCAGATGGTGATTTTTATCAAATGTATTCAGCGTCTGCTTCTCTCGCCGCCAAGGAAAATGTCAAGTCATATTGTTTTTTTGTTTCTTAATGCATTGTTTTTGCCCTTAATGGCAGACAGGGCAATGTGTGTACTTATGTACCGCCTGTGTGTTTCTGCATTTGCATGCTTATCTGTAGTGTGTGAATTCCATCACTGTTCTTCTTTCTTAATGTCTGCCATCCTAATGTTCTGCAGATGGCAAGCGACAGACGTTTCTCTTAAGATGGGATTTGAAAATAATTGGATAAGCACGGCAGGCACGCATATACGTACACGTGCCTACACATGGGTGCATACACAGACACAGTACATGATACGCACATGCATATCCTCACATGCATACACGAGGAACGTATAAATAAGAGATAAGAGTAATTTGGATTAAGAAAACAGAGGGAACAGAAAGTGGGGAAAAAAAGACAGCAAGAAAGTTGTCAGTCAGGACCAATGAGTCGTCTCCTTTTGCCCGTCTGTCCCTGACTCTAATGGTGCCCCCCCATGCTGCGACGCCTCCCTTGCATCATCAAAGCCGCCTAGGCTGGGTAGATGCGGGTTCAGGAATCCGTGTGCGTCTGTGCGTGTGTGTTTTGGGGGGCGTGTGTGTGTGTGTTTCCCAGGCACCCCCCGGAGAGACCTCCAGCAGTGTGTGCCACAGCGAGCCCCCTTTTTTTTTCCCTTTCTGCTGCCAAAGTGAGTGAGTGTAATGCACATGAGAGGAAACAGAAGCCTTCGAGTCACTTTCACACACACCCCTGTGCACATACACACACGCGCTTGGAGGGAAAACACTCCCACAGGCAGAGCGAGTGAAATGCTCCTGTTCTCTCACATAAGCTAAGTGAAAAAAGAGGCACAAAGAGAGAAAAACAGTCTATATCTGACAAATACATAAGCATTAAATAAGACTTTGTGGAAGCACAAAATGGCAGCTTTGTGTCTGTGTATATACAGTCAGTGCACTGCACCAAACGCCTGTGGATGTTATCGTTCCTTTGTTGCCAAGGCATCAATAAAGTCGCAGATCACTTAATGCTGCTTTCAGTTTTCACGCCGTATAGGTAATATCCTCGTAATTGTGGCTTTTAGTTTGAGTGGGAGAATTGTGTTTCAGTGCTGGGTTCTGCATCCGTTAATGATCTGATAAGGTGACCGGGGAGAATAAACAGCTTCAGCTAAATCCAATCAAATGAAGTCAATTAATGGCATCATGCTCCGGTCCCTTGAGAAATCATTGTGGATTTTTTTCTGCCGAGACTCGTCTTGTTTGTTGTTCCTGTGGCTCATTTAGTTGGATTAATACAGATGTTGCCGACCTAAAGATCTAATGATGCCTCTCTGTTTTGTATCAGAAGAGGAGGCGTCCGATAGTGTAGGCGTTACATGAATTGCATACAGTAAAAGTGATATTGATTGACATATGTGCAATGTTAGTCTAGTCTGTTGAGTTTGATCCAGTCTTTGTTCTGATCTTTAAGGTGAAATAGTTTGAATAAAACCAAGTGTGATGATACTCTATTACTCTATACTAAGCCTGAATGTTAGCCACCCTACGCTTAATTAACTCAGGGCTCATAGTTGTTTCCAGCTGTGGAAACAACAACACTGATTAAAAAGAGAGAAGGAAGCTTCATGAATCGTGGTTTATGGACAATTTTGTGGAGTGTATTTGAAACAATATTTGGCACGATGATTAGTATTATTTCAAAATCCTAAAATCTCCATCAGATGTCCCTTTTATCACTGTTTTACTTCAAGAAAGCATGGTTACTGTTGAAGTGAATACAGGACTAGTGAAGAGGCTCGCTCGAGTAAATGAAGTAAAATGAAAATTAATACACTGTATGCATTCAGCACTTCGTCATAGTCATCCCCACACACCACGTCCACACCTTTAATAGGAAATAAAATCTGTAGCATTTATCTCCATTTGTCAGACACACAAGCCACATGAGCAGCTGTCACATGTGCCACATCACAACCGTGGCTCTGTTTGCCTTATTAATGGGGGGGCATAACACCGAGCCCACTGCTGTTTGGCCAAGCTAATGGCCGTGCATCTTATCTGGGCTTAATTTACAGCAACTGAAATGTGGACAGAAACACAAAAGTCAGAAACACAAATAGCAAGGGTATAGTTTAGAATCTATGAATGTGGGACTTTGCCCTCAAGGAGCAGCCACTTTAGCAGTTTCCTGTTTGCAGTTTTGATCCCCCAACCGCTATCAGGAAAGGTAGAGTGGTGTCAGCAAACAGCAAACAAGTAGCAGCTGTAGCTTCTAGTATTTAATGTGGTCAGTTATGTTGTAATAAATCAATTGGATACGATAAAAATAATTGTAATTTAATTCTTTACATGATGTATAGAAATAGAAATAAAGCAACAGCTGTGTTTGTCTAGGTAATAAGTTACAGGTTATGAAGTGAATCAATATGTAAAGTTTTTGTAATATGTAGCTGTATTCCACTTCCTGTATTCAGTGGACTTTAATCAGAGAGAGGAAAGACAGATGACCACGCCTGTTCTTATTTTAGAAACTTTGACACTTACCTGTGTGTGTGTGTGTGTGTGTTGTGTGTGTGTGTGCGTGTGTGTGTCTGAGAGAGAGAGAGCGGCAGAGGGCATGCATACATACATGCATGTGTGACCTTCGGAAGGGCAGGAGGAGTAACTCGGGAGCTGGCTCTCGCTGCGGCACATCGATCGTGCACCCCTGCATTCTCCTGCTCAACAGTCACTCTCTCTCACACACACACACACACACACACGCACACCTACACACTCTCTCGCCTCATTGACCAAATAGACTTACATATGACTGACGGGGCCAATTTCTCTCCCTTTCCTCCCCTTGCTAATTTATGGCCATTGATCTACACTGGGCTGAATTTATATACACTCATCATGCTCTCTTGCTCTCTGGCCCTCTTTCTCTTTTCTTACACACACGCACACACTCACACACACACACACACACAAGTCTTTTGTGTGGTTTACAATGCAGTGCACTGACACATGCTCCTGCTGTCTCAGCACAAGTGGCAAGAAAGTACAAGAACACGCTGAAGGACTCGGGAAGTGTGCAAAGTTGCACTAATGTTTTTTTCTTTAGTGTGTACAGTGTGAACTTGTGTCATTTGGAGTACGGTACAACGTCTTTGGGCACACGGGTCACAGTAAGGCCGGCTTTGTGCTTCCTGCAGTAGGTCATTCAAAACGCTGTGTGCCCCTGCAAACTCGCGAAATTACGTTATCATCATTGGCCTTGAACTCTTCGGGCTCCTTGTTGGTAATTGGCTCATTTGGTTGGTCACCTTGACCCAACCGCTTACTTCTCTTGTTCCTTCCAAAATGCACAAAAAGCAAAGATGGTAAAGATCCACAGCTTGTTCAGAACACTTCAACAGAATCTGAACATGGAACCTTTGTCCCGAGTCATCTGATCAAATGATGGCCTCTTGTTCACTGGTAAATATTACTTGTTAATAGTGTCTTTGTGTGTCTTCTTGTCTGTTCAGGTGCGTCTACATGTTCAGGAGACAATCAAGTGACTGGTGAACGCAGCAGGGAACAGATTCTCCAGACCCTGAATGACCTGTCCAGGGGCTTTCAGGACATTGCGGACCGCTGTCTCTTGGTGTTGCACCTGGAGGTCAGGTATGCAGGAGGAACTCACGAGGACTTTTCATTGTGCAGTTTAAAAATTCATGCGTGTTTTTATATAGTTGCATTTCGCTTGGCTACAACCTTATATTACCTTTCTGAACTCTTAAGTGTTAGGACCATAGGTGATCACTGTTCTTCTGTTTGGGAAAATATTATTCATAGCAGGGTGATGATCTTTAGTTTCAAACAGGGTTTTGAAATAAACTGCTTGGCTGTAAAAAGTCACCATCTGGGTCTAACTAAGCAAATAGGTAAGAGGCTTCCATTGGATAATCACTGCAGTGATTAATATGTCTCAAGCGGCAACTTATTCAGCCCTAACTGATGCAATGAGCAGCTGAATACCTGAATATACTGAATGCCCACGTTTAACTATTAGTGGATTTTTTTTCTTCTTCCCTAATGACACGAGCATATTTCAAGATCACAATGCCAGAATTAATTGGGCTCAAATTGCGGAAGAGTGGTTCAGGGAGCATGAGACACCATTTTCACACATGAATTGGCCACCTTAACCCCACTGATAATCTTTGGGATGTGCAGGAGAAACTTTATGCAGTGGTCTAACTCATCATCTGCACTAGATCAAAAAATGCAAATTTGGACAAAAATAACTGCATAAGCTCATAGAAGCCGCACCATGGTGAATGCGTGCCATAATAAAAGCTAAAGGTATACACAAGGCTTTCAATCATCTACTGAGTATCAGGGTCTCACTAGACAGGCTTTGAGGACAAGCCATTAAATCATATGGACAAAAATAATCAGCAACATCACACTTATGTCTTCAGTGCACAGTTTCAGTAATTTATAATGTGCCTTGAGGATTGGTTTTGGATGTAAATATCCAAGTTAATTTACCACACCATATACTTTGTCCCCCCACAATCACTAATAGTCCTCAATCATCTTTCTCCCCTTGTTTCCATCCTGCTGTCTACCACCATTTCCCCACAGACTATTGTATAGCTTATGCAATATTGTTTATGATTTCAGTAGAAAACCCTCCCTCAGGCTGATGTCTAGCTCTGTGCTACACTCCATTGACTCTCCCCATCTACTGAATTTCCCCTGATAGTGGTACCGGCTAAATGAAGCCATGAGGAAGAAAGCAGAAGGGGAGGGAAGACGAGATGGGGGAGTGATGAGTGCAGATGTTACAGTGGTGGTGTTGGTGGTGAGGGGGTTAAAGAAGGGAGATACAATAGCTTAGTGAGAGAAATGATTGAATACTGAGAGAAGGAAGTGAGAAGGAGGAATTGAAAATGTGGTGTAGTTTTTGGCTTTGCCTTGGGGGAAAGAAAAATCACTCATATGATTTTATACCGTTCTGCTCAGGGCACAGTGATTATGGAATTATGAGAGTATCCTTATGTCTAGACAGAAATGAGCCATGTATGGACCTACAGTACAGGATCTTAGACTAACTAACAGGTGTTTAGATGGACAAAAAACTTTGTTAAAGGGTTTGATGAAAATTTGCCATTTTTACTCAATGCAACTACAGAATGCATTGAGACAAAATGTTGCTCAAACTTGCAAAATCTCACAACTGTTATTTCGTGTAGTGCAACAGAAATGCAAAAACAAAATTGATTACGTCTGCAATGTCCAGTTAAGGCTTAATGCATAAACAAGATTATAAAGTCACTCGTGAATGCCCCACCTGTCTCAGTTTTGGCCTGGTTTGTGTCCAACGCCACATGGCTCCACATGCTAAGGAATTGCCTGAACAAGACAGAAATCAGGTTGTGATTAAAGATGGATGAGGGTACAGGTGCATCAGCGGGGTACTGATAAGCGGAACCATAGTGGGGAGGTATAGGAAGAGCCGTTCTATGGTTGCCATCCTCAGAATGCTCACAGTCTTCTTTTGAAAAACACACTGGTAACATATGAGACAGATTGTCAGTCGATAGCGTTGTTCTAGTGGCACCTCAGAGAGTGTAAAGAACAGTAAACCTTGTCAAAGAACCTGGAAAGAGGCTGATGAATGCTGCCATCACATAGTTTGGTCAGATGAAACCACAGTAAATTTACTAAATCACCCGTGACCGTTCTGTGAGTGTGCGCTGGTATGGGGGTGCATTATTGCAAAATGCATCTTTATATATCCAGGGTTCAAGCAAAAAGATACCTCAAAAGTGACAATGCTGCCAAGCACACTGGAGTTTTTACGGCAGAAACAAACTATGCAAATTACGACCTGGCCAAGTATGTCCCCTGACTTCCAATAGAACATCTTTGAAGTGTTTTTAAGCAGAAGGTGGAATAACAAAACCCCTCTAGCAAAGAGCAACTGAAAAGATTCAACCGTGGAAAAAGGACGGAACATCTCTCCACAGATTTGTGAACAACTTTCATGATCCATGCCAAAGTAGGACTGGATCTGTCATGAAAAAGTGAAACGTAAAGAAAAGAATATCACTAATAAAATAAGTGCCTATGAAATCAAAATGCTACGTAACTGTGTTTCTGTTATTAGGTCTCTTGTTGAATCAGTAATTTCACTATCCAAGCAATGGGAAAAGAAACCCACCAGAGAAACATTCTTAATTGGAGCTTCTTACTAGCCAAGAGCACAACTCTGCGTTTGTACCACATCTTCATTCATTTTAAAACCCCGGAAACGGGGCATTTTAAACGTAAAGACTTACAGATGAGCTTCGTTTGCATACACTCCGCAAATTTAATTAAACACTCTTGAAGTCACAATTCACTATTGTTTTTAGACATGAAGGACTCGCCCTGAGGCTGTGGTGTTTCAATCCCTAAAGTGAAAGGCTGTTTTTGCAGCTCTAGGCTGTAAATTTATTAGAAATCTTTTTTTACGCCGCTAAGAGTTGTACAGCACACCGTATTTAGCACCGTGTCGTACAAATTGCACTTAACCTGTAACATTTTTTTGACTGAATGGTATGCAGAAGTGATGCAGTGGCAGTGGAATGTCTATATGTGTAATACTGTAAGTGCTCTAAACATAATGATTTCTGTTAAAATTATAGGCAGTAGAGAATTTCATATACAATGTATTTACATGACTAAAGGAATGAGAACGTTCGCCGCCTACTAAAGTGGGCTTTCTCACTATCTTACACTCTAAGGGCGAGAATAATACGCCACTTACTATATGTGTGTACATCATTATATGAGGCTCTTTTCTTTCTTTTGCTCATCATTCCCATATTTTGAGCTGGAACACGGGTTATGGTTTTACAACAAATTAACGGTGAACTGTGAGACATTTTGATTGGCACCGTTGGCCATTATAGCGCTTCTGTTTGCCACTTTCTCCTTCCCGTCCTCCTCCCACACCTTCTTTGTCTTGTTTCCATCCAGAGTGCATTGTTTCCATTACCTGATCCCCCTGACCAAGCAAGGTAATTATGCCATTGTGGCAAACGTGGAGAGCATGGACTACGACCCACTAGTGGTCAAACTGAACAAGGACATCTCAGCCATAGAGGAGGCCATGGGTGCAGCCCTGCAGCAGCACAAATTTCAGTACATCTTTGAAGGTCAGCACGTTTTGCTAAGGAATATTTTTATTTACCTTTTGAAGGTCATTTTCATCACATACAGTAGATTCCCAGAGAATGTTAAGTGTCCAGTGTTACATTTGTGTTGGCAGGAGAGTCCTGTTCGTCCCTGATACCTTTTCCCTATTCTGTTCATTTTTCCCTTCCATTTTTATGCGCTCTCTTTCTCTTCTTCCCGTCCACCAGGTCTGGGTCATCTGATCTCCTGCATTCTAATCAATGGGGCCCAGTACTTTAAGAGAATCAGCGAGTCGGGTATTAAGAAGATGTGCAGAAACATCTTTGTCCTACAGCAGAACCTCACCAACATCACCATGTCCAGGGAGGCTGACCTTGACTTCGCCAGGTCAGTGTCTGACAGGAGTGCACCTCTCCTGCAATATTTGTGTGAGCTTCAGATGCAATGAAATCGTGTGCTTGTCTATACACTCTACCGGTACACTCTCTATCAGCGAGTTCGGAAAAGGCTGATAATCTGGAACTGAAGTAGCAGCCTCAAATATTTTGTGCAGATATTAAGTGTCTCTAAATTGCCATCTCATTTTTCTGCCAATACATTTTAAGTGGTTGCTGTTTGGCCTTGCGCTTTGCTGTTGTCATGGTGATAAGACCATTGATATCACAGAACTCATCCCTAACACCCAAGGTAATAATATTCTTAGAAATAATAATATTAACACTTATCGGAGTCTATACTACAGTCGTTTTAATTTGAAGACCTAAACATGAGTGAAGTCAGTGTAGTATCCCTAAATTCTACATGATATAACAAAATTAACAGTTTAAAGAAGCCATCAAATCTGAAATCATTTCTGGCTGATGTTCACACTTTTAAGTTGATATGTTTGTTTAGCTGCACTACACAAACTGCACAAACACACACACAGAGATGCACAGTGTCCTCAAGTTCAGACAGCAACTATGTCAGTGCACAAGGCAGACAGATGGTCAAACAGATTGTCAGCCACACAGTGTGTCTATGTGCGCGCAGTTGTTGGTGTTTATTTCTTATTCATACATTTATATCTTGCGTCTACCTGCTGTTGCCCAGTGCTGTCCAGCCCTGACAGTCACGGGGAAAATGAACACTCAGATGTCTTTGTGAACAAGATGGAAGGGGGAGAGGGAGAGAGAGCAGGAGGGTGGAAAGAGAGAAGACGACATGAAGAGAGGGGTGATTTGTAGTATTCATATGACTCCCCCCCCCTTTCAGAAGCTTGTGTCCTTGACAGGCAAGAGTGTATGAAAAGGAGGGTGATGTAAAAGATGGGGCGCGAAGGGAGAGCTTGGGGGAAAGAAAATTGAAAAACGAAGTACAAGGAAGTTATAGAAAAATAACGTCATTCAAAGGAAAAGACATGGAACAGACTTGGAGAAAACACGAGAAAAAAAAAGGAAGTAGGAAAAATCAATATACACAATCTTTTTGCTTTTTAAACAGAAAGTTTTGGGCGTTATACAATTTTTTTCATGACCACCTGAACGCCAACAATAACTTATTAAACTGTGGTACTTTTAATTTTTGTTCTGCACAGGACGTTAATTAACCAAATATTTATTGAATTAATATATTTTAAGGCAGGGCGTCAAATCTGTGTTAAAAAACACATTTCCTAACCTTAGCCTGTCATTATGTCACATTTGGTGTAGCAAATGTGTTTCCCCATCCTTCGCATGCTGTCATGTTGTATTGTAGGGTTAATTAGCTTCTTTTCTTGGCATCTGTATAGTATGAGTGTGTCATATGTAGGAGCGGATGGGTGTGTGTGTGTGTGTGTGTGTGTGTGTGTGTGTGTGTGTGTGTGTTCGCTGGCAGTGTTTGGACATTGTTATTGTTTGTAATATACCGGTATGGGAAGCCAAGTTTCCCTCCAGGAAAAAAAAATCCAAAAATCCAAAGAAGTGAAAAGTGAAATGACCTGAACTGTAATGGATGTGGAGGACCATTGATTAGTGTGTTATTTCTACCCTCTGTCAACTCTGATTATGGAGAAACGCCAGTGATGGCTTTTCTGTCTTTCCTCTCTTTCTCCCACTTTCTCTGATTACGAGGCGTGGGTGGTGTGGAGGTGTTGATTGGGAATTGCAGAGCACATTGTTTACACATTCATGGCTTTTTGGATTGGCCGGCCTACGGCTCCGAGACACACAATCTCTTGCAAGCACACACACAGGAACCCACACTCACAAAGCTGTATTCATGTGTAATATATATCCATGCACTTACTTTCTCCTCCAGGCCAATCAGCATCTTGTTATCACCATATCTATGCTTTGGACATCAATATTAACCAAGTTCCTCACACCTGCTGGTGGAACTGGCCAATTGGTCTATGAGAGAAAGTATGATAATGTCAAATATTGGCTTGGAGTTCTAACATAGTGTGATGTTATAAAATGATAGAGAATGATTATATTTTAGGTTGCAAACATATATGCAGCAAACTGTACGTAGCGATTAAACTGTATAGTTGTAAGAATATTGAGGGGAGTAACAGGGACCAACCAGGATAAGCAGTGAAAAGAGTGTGTGAGGAAAAGGCACTAAAAGCCGAATATTTATCAGCATTTTATTAGCATGTCTGCAGAAGCAAGTGTGAAATAAGGAAAGGAAGTGATCACAGCAGGAGGCCCGCGTTGGAAGCTGCTGATGCTTGCCTGTGCACCCATGTACTTTTATGTTCTTCTACAGAATGTGTGCTTTTTGGGAACGAGACAGACCTGGACAAGGGCACAGTAATAACCATTGATCTGAGTTAAAACTGAGGAGAGGCCCAGCAACCAGCACTGCAGAACTCACGAGGACACACACACACACACTCAAGTCTCTTTCACACACACACACACACACACACGCTCGCTCCTCTCTCTCTCTCTCTCCCCCTCAGTAATTGAAAAGAGGGATGGGGAAACACTGCCACCTTGCGACGGAATCCATATTCATGTACAGTACAGTGAAACACAGCAAAAAACCTACAGTATGTTCATGTTGCTCAGCATGTTCAAACTCTCACACGGTATTTTTGTGAGCTTGTGTGCTTGCGCCGCACGGTGCCATGGCGGCTTCTTGTCCTTTAGTTGTCGGCTAGTGTGTCAAGGTGAACACACACACACACTTAACGCTGACACACAAGTGGACCATCTGCTCAGACACAGTTCAGAGCTCAGTCTTCCTGCAGATCTGTGTGTCACCGCAATGCCAGATCTGTGTGTGTGTGTGTGCGCGCATTGACTGTACCCTCAACCTTGTCACGTCATTGACCTCTCATTGTCCTGTGTCCACCTGTCTCTCTCTCTCGCTGTCCTTCTCTCTCTCTCTCTTTCTTTATTTTAAATCATTTTTCTTGACAGAAGCGGAGATAAACAGATGAGGTTATTTGTGAGGCTTTTATCTTGAAAAGACCTGAGCCACAACGGTTAGCAACAAAACACAACAACAAACTTTCAGAAACTTAGTGTTGCCTGGCAACAGTCCACTGCAGCCTATGGAGAAATTTCTGACTTATTTTGCTCTGCAACAAATTTAGTGACCTTAAAGAGAGATCAAGAATAATTAGCTGTCACAGAGATTTGATGTCTAACTACGCATTGTTAGTCAATGACCTTAGAGCCTAAATTTTGAAAAGCCAATAATTTTAATCATGCAATGACTCATACCTGTGATCAGGTCCCATTCTGCATTACATAGATTCTAATGCAAAACCAATGTACACTGAGTTTGTCAACTGATCATTCCAGCATTTGATCAGCTGATTGACTAATTTATTGTGATGCAGTTGTTGTCAAATGCAGAATATGGCAAGTATCATAATTAATGAAGTGTTTTATTGCATCCCAGTACACACTTCTATTTTGTTCCTAGATGATCATTCTGTTGAAGCACAGATTTTAAAGGTAAATATATGTTTACTGTTTTTTGCACGCTGCAGTGTTTCAGCTGTGTTTTTTCCAGACCCACACTGTGATATGACAAACTCATAACGCACACTCACTATTACAAGCACACATGCGCCGGAGCACTGAGTTGCCCGGTGACCCGTGTAGGCAGGTTGCAGGGCTGTCATAACATCCCTAGCAAACTTGCAAACCCCTTAGCCTGTAGCTAGGCTAAACAGCAGTCTGACAGGCTCCGTGTAGAAATGCCCCAGAGTTCAGCCCAGTGGTGCCCACCTGTCTGCTGCTGGAAATTACTACAGCCGAGCGGGTGTGCGTGCGTGAACTGTACACGAGCCAGGGGTACTGTGTAGTCCCAGCCTTTGCATGTCTGTTAAGATCCGGTGTGTGCGTGCCGGTAAAGGTAAATAAATTGTCTTTGTGTGTGTGTGTGTGTGTGTGTGTGGCTAAAAGTTGTGTCGAGGTGACAGGCTGGTGTGTCTGGAGAGAATGTGGTAATAAGTACAGTTGACGGCCGTGTCAGGAGGTACTGGGTGTCAACAGATAAAACTGTTTGTATTTAGGCCTGGTTTCGGTACACTGTCACTTCCCTCGGCTTCTGTCTCCCTTCCTGTCACCTTGCGTCTTCTCTTTTTATCTCTCCCTTCCTCCTCTTCCAGTCCCCTTTTCTTCATTTTTCTCTCCCTTTCTTTTTCCCTCGTTTGCTTCCATCCAACCACCTGCACCGCCTCTGCGAATTGTTACTCTCTTCCTCTTCTCTACTTTTCAGCCCCTCCCGTTATCTTCTTCTGTTTTCTGTGCGTGCAAGGTGGAATATGATGAGACTGGTCTTTGCTGATGAAGCCCGTCTGTGTGTGAATGTGTTTATGTACGTGTGCCTCACAGCACGATGACGCTGGTCTTTGCTGATGAAGCGAGTTAGTGTGTGTGTGTTTGTGCCCATGTGTGTTTGTTGTGCATGGCGCAGCATGATGGGACTGGTCTTTGCTGATGAAGCTTCAGTCTCAGAGTCTCTGCAGACATTTCCTCATTACCAGAAGAGAGACAAATGCGCTGCTCTGGAGGGAGAGAGCCACAGAAGGAAGGGAGGGAGACTTTAGAGAGAGATTGAAACAGACAGAAGGATGTATAGGCTGAGATTACACCCGTGCTAAACGGCAAAAAACATAGTTTTCACTTGTGAAAATGACATGCATCCTCATTAGCATTTTTGTTTGCATAAAGATCTATCTTCTTTCACCCTTGGCCTCTCCACAATTACAAGAACTTCTCAGTTGAAAAATGAGGCAACATTTACATTTATAACATTTTTATATATTACATTTTAAAACGTATCAGAACGGAAGAATAAACTTCTTAATCACCGCATTTAAAACCCTGTTTGTTATGCAGTTACTGTATGCCGCAGCAAACTATGGCTGGAAGTAATGCAAGGTGCTTTTTGATTGCAAAGCAGTCAGAAATAATGACTGTCATTGCAGCCAAGGAAATGCTGTTCATTGTAAACAAAGCTCCAAAAAATGTGAAAGACGTTTAATCAGATCCGACTGTACAGGGACAAGTAAGCTGTCCCACACCTGAACGCTTCATTCAGAGACCTACCGTAAGAAATATCACGATGACGGGTTTTAAAAGGTTTGGAAACCACTGCTTAACAACAGGAAAACAGGGTCACTCACACTGTTATTATCTAAACTACGTGTTTCCGTGCAGCAGAACTCCGCAGAACTCCCAATTTAGTTGCTTTTATTGTTATATTTTTATGAACATGAAACAGCTATTTTCTGGTGGGTCAGGCACGTGGAGAAACATGTCCCAGTGACCAGATTTAGCCAGCTTAGTGTTGACTGAGGACACACGACGAGAGAGAAACTAAGGCCTGTTGCCTTGTTGCTGCTGTCAGTAGCCCTGGTATTTGTTACTGCAGCAACAAGCTTTGGTTCCAGCTGATGGAGGGGAACTTCCACACCCCCCTCCCCACCACCACCACCACGAGCCTTTCTTCCCCTCTTCCTTCCTCGCCTCATCTCTCTCCCGCTAACTAATGTGTTGCTCCAAACACGCTGACAGAAGCAACCTGTAATGGCCTTAATATTGTACACACTGGAAATGAGGGGAAATGAATTGTGCTGATCCTTGTCTTTCTCACACTTTTCTTCTCTCTTTGTCTTTTTTCCTGCTGCTCCCCTGCTTTTGCTCCATATTTCTCTCACACACACTCTTGTGCCATTGACATACATATCTGTCTCCCCTATGCTGCATCCACGCATCATAAATTTAGTTAATATTCTTTGTATACGAGGAAAGGGAGGGGGCGGCTAATTAAAATTTAATAGAAAGCACACCATGGAGACATACTGAAGCACATACAAGCTAAATTGCTAAAGCAGTGCTCTTATAGATGGAGCCTCTAGAGGATGCAGGTGGAAAGTGGATACACTTGTGTGCGTGTGTTTGTGTGTGTGTGTGTGTCTGCGTGCATGTGTGTGTGTGGAGGGAGCAAGACACTAACATAAAACTTAACAATTAATTGTTTTTAGGTCAATACTACAGTATTTAAATTGCAAAGCTGCAGTTTTTGTTTTGTTTGCTTTTCCAAGATGCCGTACTGTAAATTCTGAACGATGTAAATCCCTATCTCCATTGGAGGCACAGGCCTCACGTGAAACCTGCAGGGGACGTGAAGAAGCAAACGAGTTGTCTAATAGGAAGTGCACGTGTCACTCCAGACAAACATGTATTAATATGTTGGGGAATTGTTATAACAATAGCCAGTAAAACCGAAAAAGCAGCACAGCTTGCCCTGCACACACACACACACTCTTCAGTCACACTGTAATGCAGGAGCTGCGTACAGAATGTTAACTGTTGAGGGTCGCAGGTGCTATGTTGTGAGATATGCATTGTTCCTGTTACTGCGGTGGCTTGATTGCATAATTTTTGTTTGGCTGAATAGCTGTTTAAAAAGGGACTCTACCTGGAGAAATTAAAATGCAATAGCAATTTGAGAATAGCACTTATAAAAACTAATAATGACAATAAACAGTTTTACTGCCAGAGTACATTTATTGTACTGTAAAAAGTAGCACTCCTCTACTACTAGTAGTTCAGTAATAATACTTTTCAGTTTCGTGTCAAATGTCGAAGCACAGACTCCAACTTACCGACAGAAAGGCAAAAGAAATCGATATGGCGTGACATCTTTACATTCTCTATAGGAGATATACTGTATAGAGCATATAGATAATAATGAAAACAAAAATCACACTAAATTGCATTTGCCCTAAAAAAAAAATACAATTTTCCCATATCAGTTAGGCTTAAACTGAAAGAGCCTGAGAATCATGAAAAGAGAATAGCTTAAGGAAGAGGGCAATCAAAATAACAATTCACTTTATTATTGTTGAAAAATTGCTGATTTCATTAACTAGTTCTATCACAGATAAAGTGTTTTTGTGTGTGTGTGTGTGTGTGTGTGTGTGTGTGTGTGTGTGTGTCTCTGGGGGTCCTTTCTTGATGGTGGGGCACAGAGAGATTTTAATCTTATTAACAGCCCTTACCCTGTTTGGCAAATGGCTTTCCAACTGCTTGGGTAATGAACTGTTTGAAAGTGTTTTCTGTGCACACTAACATACATCACTACGACACATGGAGAGATAGATAGACACAGACACACACACACACACACACACACACATCTTTTCACTTTACTTTCTGAACCAGTAACCCCCCCTTTGTGATTGCCAACTGTCCTTATGAGACATGCACACACACACACACACACACACACACACACATATGCCCATATTACCTGCTGACACTCACACATAGGGGCTCTCAATCCTGGTCCTCAAGGACAGGAAGATCAGGTGTGTTCAGTGAATCAGAAGCCTGAAGATACAAATTCAACTCTGTCTTTCCTCACTCAACCCTGACCTAAAATGGTATCTTCCAGCTTTTGAACAGACCTGATCCAGGTAATCAGCAGTGGGTAGGACAGGGATAGTTGGAAAACAAGCAGGGAACCTTGAGGACCAGAACTAATAATCCATGATTTCGCATGCAGTCTTCTTGCAGATGCTGCTTTTCTGTTTGGATATTGGATTTAGTGCCCTTCATCATTTAGAAATGAGCATCAGTTGATCTGCTTTTAACAAATCCAGTGTGGGCTTCTTTCTAAATGCATCACTGCCAAGTAATTTATAGTTGCTATTATACTGTAGTTAAGCCATGTTTTACGGCGCTGATGAGGTATTTTTTATTTTCTCCTGCTGGCTGCTCCATAAACAGATGGGTTCCAAAGCTTTCCAGCCACTTCTGCAATTTTATCAGACAGATTGTTTTTTTAGACTGGAGAAAAAATGTCCGCATTTTGTATTGGTATCTGCCACAGTCATAATTTCAGTTTTCAGCTGGCACGTTTGTTGTTAATTTCCCACTGTGCACATAACTTACCAGTCTACCAGAAGGGTTTTCTTAATTGAAACAGGGAGTTGAGCCTAGGAACTTGTCAGTCAGGCAGCCCACACAAATTCAACTGTAGAGACTTAGAAAAAGGTTTGCACTCGTAACTGCTTTTAGGTTCCGAATGTCCACCCACTATTATTTACCAGATTAGCTGTCCGGGCACATTGATCGCGGCCATGTTCATCCTACGTTTTGCCAGTCTGTCACTTATAGATAGACACACTTACATTAGCACCTACGGGCTAGCACATAGCATAGGAGATATAACAATAGAAACGAACTAAATTGTAAACAACTATTTTACAGACATCTGCGCAGAGGTGTGCAATAATTATGTCTCTTCTGAAAGTAAGAATGAAACCATCTCTGGGAGGATAATTTCTAGGCATGTTTATTGCTCTGTACAGATTCAACAATTTCTTTCCTCTCAGCTACATCCCTATTGAGAGTCGAGGGTGGATATTTAAAAGAGGGAGACGTTCCTTTCAAAGCTCCTTCCTGTACCAAAAAGAAATGAGTGTTTTTTTTGTTTTTTTAGTTGCTATATGTGTTTTTCCCATTAGATCATAAAACGAGGTGATTTGCCTCAAGCGTGCAGTTAATCGCTGGGTCTAGGGAATGAAATGGTAACGCTTTGGAGCTGGTGTTTTGCTTAAACACACACGCTAAACATCCAAAGCAGAGACGCGTTTAAAGGCACAAACATCCCGACATTTATCAGCAAGAGAGACAAACTCGCAAACACGCGACACATTTCATTATGAGATAAAACCACAAGTGGGACCTATCTATTCTCCGCTTCTTGCCTTTCTTCCGTCTTGCCCGTGGTTAAGGTGAGACCCAATGTGACCCTCATCAATATTGACAAGCTTTTTCATGAAATGAGCTCAGGGATGGAAAAAATGAACAAGACCTTGGAGAGTGATTGAGAGCAGGATGGGGAGTGAGACAGAATGCAAATGCTCTGATGACCAAGGGCATTACTTGTCAGAAGAAGGCCAGAAAACAGACATTATGCACCTGTGTTTCTCACTCACCTCTTAAGTCATTACTCTTTTTCCTTCTCTCTTTCTCTCTCTCATCTCATCCATTCAAGCCCTCCATCAGTCTTTCCAGCTCTTTTTGTACTGTTAAATCTCCAAAATGACAGCACATAAAACACCTTGGAATAGAAGCTCCCTGAGTGCTCATTAACGCCTCGTTAGCACTGAAAATGATCATCTCAAGAACGGAATGGGCTTTGGATGGCTGGTGGAGCTAAACAAATGAGATAAAAATATCTTTTCTTAACAAAATGTCTTTTCCTGCACCATATCATGAAATATTTGAATCCATTTATATTCAGCTTTTTTTGGCACAATAGAGAGCTTAACCCTCTCCCTCTAGATGCTTTGATTGACGTAATCACAGATAAGACCTTTTTTTTCTGCTATCACAAAAATAAAGATTTAAAAAGAGATGGACTTTCTCCAGCCAAATTATTTCTGAGCTACAATTAATTGCTGCGCTCACAAAGCAACAGGAGCCACTGTTGTTTGGTGGCCAGCATCTGCCCTTGAACCAAGGTGGCCAGTTAATAGGAGACAGGAAGCTTCTCCTGCTGGTAACCATAAAAAGTATGTACATGTCACACAAAGAATAGGTCATTAACATGTTGCTGTGCGAAAGACGAAAGAAACAATCTCACCATTAAAGATATTATAGCGATCTGTTTACAGTATGTGTTCTTCACACAGTAAACCATAATAATTCTGTTTAGGACAAAAATTAATACAGGCCTGAATTACATAAATGTTAAAAGTTTTAAGAGTTAGTAGAGGAAATGTGTTGTTGCCAGTGAAAATGGTAAAAAAAAAGAAAAGCTGATGAAAAATGATAAAAAAGAACAGCTGCTGCAAGTTATACAACATGATTTTTACATAACTAACAGATTTGTAAAGAAACCCCGGCTCTTATTGGTATACAGGGAACATAGGTTAAATTCACACCATGATAAAATTTTATTTTTTTGTGGTCTACTTTTTCATCATAATTTTGAAAAGCATGGCCGCAGTAGGTCAACTGCTGCTTCCATAATAGGTCATTGGAGGAATGCTGCCTCATCTTTGCCCTGTCTCCATCCAATTTGAACAATTTCAAGAGCATAATTCTGCAGGCAACCCATTCTAACCACAATAACAGGCTGTGCACATACATCACAAGATGGCGTCCACAACCCCCAACAGTTTGTGTTAGTGTGTTAGTGTGACATAACTTGACATGCTCTATTAAAAAAAAAGACACACTTATGTTTCTTATAATGTCCAACATTTTGTTAAGCGTAAATTAATCATCTTATGCTATATAATATAACTCACCTGTTTAGTGTTTCTTTAGAAAACATGATGATGTCCCATAGTCAGGGGGCAGACAGTGGTAAAATCGAATCTACTCAGTGCTCGAATTTTGGTCTTTCTGTCTGGATTTGAAGGCACAGCTAACTAACTAACACACACACACACACACACACACACGGGCATCCATGCAGTCTCCACGGTATTTGATCTGCGCTCTCCTGTGCATTACCTTACCTCAAGCCTCTTCTTCTTTACCCCAGGAATGTGTAAATTGTGTTTATGACTCGTTACCTTCCTACTAAAATCCATATTTATGGCCAAACATTGTGTTCTCCTTAGCGAGTTTATGCTAATCAATTATTGAGCCTACGGTAAGTTCACATACACAGGAGGTCCATATCTGAATATTATGGAAAACAATATGAAAAAAAATAAATACACTGTGTAAAAACAAACACACACAGTCTTTCCTCATTTCTGTCTGCCATATCTGACCTTTATGTAATGTTGTAGTCAGCATTTGTAAGTGCGGGTTGTCTCAGCCTCCCCCTGAGCTCATTCTTTATCAGAATGTACTTCCTGGACTTTTTTAAACGGTGCATTGTGTCATTAGGTCCTGGTTAAAGACCTATTAATTCTGCACGCACCTCTTTTCTCTTTTGGCTTTGTCAGCAGTGTTTTATTGAAATGGTCCCAGTCTCCGGTGGATGTTTTCCTCCACCACCAGCTTCTGGTGGCAGCACTGCAATATTTTTTTAAATCAGGCTTGACAGCCAAGGCGTTTGGTTTTAGCTGGTGTGTTTTTCCGTTGCTGTTGTTGCTCCTTTCATTCTGTACTGGAAAGCCCACCAGGGGAATATAATGTGTTATTAACTTTTTCATTATCTTCCCTGCTTCCCTTCACTTTCTTATCCTTTTCTCTCTCTCCCACATCTTTCATTTCCCTTCATTCCTTCTATCCCTGTATTCAGGCAGTACTACGAGATGCTGTATAACACTGCAGACGAGCTGCTGAACCTGGTGGTGGACCAGGGGGTTCGCTACACGGAGCTGGAGTACATCAATGCCCTGTCCTTACTCCATCGCAGCCAGACAGGTGTAGGGGACCTGAGCACTCAAAACACCCGCTTGCAGCGGCTGAAGGAGATCATCTGTGAGCAGGCTGCCATCAAACAGGCCACCAAAGACAAGAAGATCACCACAGTGTAAAGACAAATCAGGCTGCTGTTCAGTGAGGTGTTGAGTTGCGTGCAACAGCAAAAGAGAGACAAATGAAAAAATGTCAGTGTTTTCCAGTCAAATAACGTCTGTTCTGCTCGGTTTTATTTCAGACCCTTTAGATCTGATCAGCAAGAACTCGTGTAGCACGTAAATAGGTCACGTAAGCAAGAGGAAGAAATGATATAGAACATACACAAACCTCCAGGACGGATGATATTTGAAAATTAGGTTGGGAAACACTGAAATACATGTTTGCTCTAGATCATAATGTGTGAAATCCGAAGTAATTGTAGTCAAGTACCATGAATATATTTTCTTCACATATTGGGCACTGAAATTCTATATATATATCTATATCTACAAGAGCATACACAGCATTAACTCACTCTAATTGGGAAGTGATGTGACAGCTAAAACACAACTGCAAACTTCGCACATCTAGTTCCCGACGTATTTATATCATAAGGTAACACATACAGTGAGCTCCTACTTTTAAAGACAAAAATTGCACCATCCAGCCACGACTCCAGCTTCAGATAAATGGCAATTGTCTTGGACACTCACCCAACCTTAGGCCCCATTGCATCTCATTTTCCTATTAGATCTAAACTGCTGCTCTCAATTACACCTCTATCTCTCCTCTTCTGGCATCCCCACGGGCCCACTGATTCTGTCTGCAATAACAGATGCCAGATTAGACTGTCTGAATGAGGCCACATCTTCCGCCTGCTGCCAATTTTGGTTGGTCCCCACAGATTTCTCTAGCTGAGAATTGTATCATATCTATGTCTGTTAAAACCTGTTTATCTGTGTTTTTTTTTTCTTATAGTTTGAGCAGTAAACTTGCAGCTAGTGAGCAAACTTGTTAGATACTTAATTTGTTTTTACAAACTGGACAACAGATGCTTACGCACTTTTCTCATTTTGTTTTCTGTTCAACCATGGTAAGGTTTATTTTAAGTGTAAAAATTCCGTTCCAGCACACTACAGACTTGCACATTATGTGTTAAGGCACGTGTTTGTCATTACATTTCATCATTAACATAAGTCTCATAAACCAATAAAAATTTAATCTTTATATTGTCGTCCCTGCAACACGTGCTCGATTCATAAAAAGTGAACAAAACATGAACTTGAAACAATCACAAATCATTCCCCTCCCTTCAGCCCTCCCTATTTTAGGTTCATTAACTTGGGAGAAAAGTAGTTAACAAGGGGAAGAGAAGGGAATGGGAGTGTTGTCAATACAGCAGGCCCAGCACTGGTCTCCCTGAAGCCCATAGAGCAATCCATCATAATGACACATAGGCAGGAATCGATGGGAAAACAACTGTGGAGCTGCTGAGGGAGATCGCCTACCACTCTGAAAGGTACACTCGGTGTAAAATCTGAAATCTGCTCATTCAGCTGTTCACTTCACAGCTACTTTTCTAATGTTATACATGGAAAACTTTAATACAATGTTAGCTGACTGTGTCAGGTCACACACAGATACCATTATACCAGATGATGCTGCAGATGTACAACTTGCAAAATTCCGTAACACTTATACGTTGGAAATAATCCATACATGTACAAGAGAACGACTCACACTGCCAATGCTTATTATCCTTAAATAAAAAATGCTTTTTTTTTCTTTGCAATGAATCTTTATTTTTTGCACAGCTGTTAAATGAGAATAATTATCTGTTTCATCTAAGAATGTGTTGGATTCTACACTCTGAACTGTCTTGTTCTTCGAGGTTTTGACTGTCAAATTAATAATGCGCTGAAGTGTTTGTCTCCTCTACATCAAGCACACGTGACGTGTCAACGCACACACTAACGCACTGAACAAATAAACTGTCCAAATTCAAGCTGTGTGTGTGTGTGTGTAGTTCTTTGTGTAAAAGTCCGTTCATTTGACACATGCCGTCACAGTTTGGATGACGTTTGACGCCAACCGCAGTTGATGACGTAATTCTAGGTGTGACGTGTTGTGTTTATAAATCCGCGTCTGCGTTCGGTTCGGTTCGGTACCAGCCCTACTTTGTTACTGTCATTAATATGAACGGCCCCAGCCAGGCAAACTACATTACCCACAATCCTTTGACGTAGCTCCGAGTTCCAACGTCGCCTAGCAACAACTGGTGAAACTTCGGCTAAAGGCTAATTTACTAGCTAGTGACATATGAAGTTCTTTTAGTAAAAGCTGCGCCTTTGTGCACTCGCCAGTATTTAGAGCGACTTTTACCACCGGCGGGTTGTCGGGAAACCATGACGGAAACGACTGAAGCGTTTTCGTCAGCGTCGCCTGGCTCCGGTCCCCCCGGGTCCCTCACTGACGCGGAGGCTCCCGGCTTGGAAAGTGCTGGGCTGGAGGAAAGCGCGGAGATGGAGGTAAGGTTGTTTTTGTCCCCTCTTAACTTTTGCTTAGTTCCGTTGTTTTTCACCGTGACATAATCTGAGCTAAAGTTAAAAAGACAAAGTAGCGAAGCGCATTTGAATGGATTTACGTTCACATTTATCCCACTGTGCAACAGGTGAAGCAGGTGACCTTGTGCAAGAGAACTGGGGAAGTGAAGCAGCTCAGCAAGGTCAACTGCACTTTAGCAGCAGTTAGAGTGATGTGCATCCGGCTTAAGCATGCTGCAGTGTGTGTGTGTGTGTGTGTGTGTGTGTGTGTGTGTGCTGCATATGTGCTCTTTGGGACAGGAAGCTTTAAGTCATACTGTCTTTGAATAGTGCAACTGCATTGTTACACCAGGAATAAAAGGTACATGCAGTCTTCAGTGTTGTGCTGAAATAATGCATTTTCTGTCTACAGAAACATGGCGTTTTAACTGCTGAGCTGGTCTCCAGGGGCATATCCCACCTTAGACATCTTGGCACTGGTCTGCATTTGTATCAGCTGTCGCTGCCTGTAAGTAACATACTTAGACAGATTTCATAAATTACATATAACGGCTGTTAAATCCCTGGTAAATGTGTTTGCCTTCACATTTTGTTGTAGTGACGGCTCTCTTCGCAGTTTAATTCTGAGTTTAACTAAGGTTGTGTTTTTCTTTACTCCAGAGACACAATCTCAGTGATGTCTCCATTCTCTGCAGTTATGTCCATCTTCAAAAACTGATACTGCCACACAACAAAATAAAAGGTGACTTGGTCATAATCAAATGACTGGTGTCTCTTTACGTTCATTATAGATGTTTTTGTGAAAAGTTTGCTAAAGCATAAAGTAAGATTTGATAAAAACGTATTTAATCTTTCCGATGCTGCCTTTATCTTTTCTTTAAGTACTCTAACTTGTCTCAACTGGTAGATTTGTCCTGTGTGAGCCACATGCCCTACCTCATCATCCTAGATGCTTCTCACAATGAAATCGTCAACTTCTTTGGATTCCAGCCACCCAAGAACCTGAAGGTAACGCAGGACCTTGACTTGACAGGATAAGACAACGTTTGATTGGTGGCTTGGGCTTCACTCTCTCGTGCTATTCCCTCAAGATGGGCCTGGATTTACATAGCCCATCTGTAGTCACTTTGAATATGCTTACAAGGCATTAACTGCCCTTGAATAACAGTGAACGCCCCTGAATTTAATTGTTTTGTCTCTAGTCTATAGATTTTATTCCCAAATTTTTCCTCAGTGAGAGGTAGTGAGGACTTTCAACTGTTAATAGCGTGCTGCTTTTTCTCCCAGGAGGTCGATTTCTCTCACAATCATATGATGAAAATGAAGGATTTGTCAGCGTATTCCTTCCTCACTAAGCTGGTTTTGGACTGTATCCTTTGGGAGAGATATTTGCTGTATTCACTGTTCATGAGATCTCACACATGCATACATTTTTTGCATTTGCCTATTTTTCTGACACACCATCAAAGATATTGTTCTAAACTAAGTAGCTTCTTTCTTTTGCCTCTGTATATTATGGTGTGCCTGAGTGTAAACTTAACAACCATGTTCTGTTCACCTGCCTTTTCTCCCTGATTTATTCTTAACGCGTCCATGGCTCAGACAACAATTTCAGTGAGATCACTGGTCTTGAGCAATGTTCCAAGCTCACCCATCTCAGTCTGGCACACAACAAGATCTGGAGGATCAGTGGCCTGGGCAGTTTACCTCTCATACACCTGTGCCTTGTAGGTTCTTCCTTTTCACGCTCAGAAATATGATAAACGGGCACACACATACATTCATGCATGCAGTATGTACTATACAAATATGTAGTAGGCTTACTAACATGCGTGGTAAGCAGAAATCCTATTTTTTGGCAGTACTGACATTTAAATATAGCATTCCTTCACAGGAGGTTGTTTCTACTGTAGCTGCCGCCCATACCAACAATTATTTGAGAGTTGTTTTGTTGTTGGTTGTGTGTATTTTAACTCATGTATGCTCAATTTCACCTGTTTCTGTTTCTTGTTTTTCCTCTCTCCTCTGTCTCCTGTTTATATCTATGTTTTTGGCTGCTTTTATATATTCAGTAAAACCTTGGCCCCCTGTTTGAGAATCACCATATGGTCCAACAGCCGGCCTTTTCTCTCTCTCCCTGTCTGCTAGTGTGTGTGCGCACATGCATGTTCTGTCCTTTATCAGTGTTTCCTCATTGTCAGCAGCCATCGGCCTGGCTGTGACTGCCCCTGTCTGTAACTTTGCTTTGGGACCAGCTGCCGGTGTTTGAGTGAACATGGACCAAGTTCAGCACATTTACACTCATAAATACTTTGTCCATCCAGCATCCACTAAGCCCATCTCTGACCCCTCTTCCTCACATGCTGCCTCCCTAAACAGCATGGCCCTGTCAGCCAGCCTTTTTTCCAAGCCCATCACAGCGCTGACCCAGAGCTTTAAGGGAGCAGCACCGTCGCCCGCCCCCACTGACAGTGGTTCCCTGCCAGGCATCATGCTTGGCAAGAGCAGGTCGAGGTGTGGCCAGATGACTGCATAACAACTTTAGCCAGTGGAATAGAGTGAGACCCAAGCTGGGGATCCTGACAAGGGAGGAATGCCCAAATCTGCTTCTTTGGTGTGTTAGCGTGCTGCGGTAGCGCCCCACCAGCTGTTCGGCTGTCAGTTCTCAGCTGTCAGGATTTAGCATTAAGAAGCAGGTCTGCCACTCAACTCAGTGCTAAGGGGAAATAAAGTTCAGGCTCCCTGCAGTGTGACCGCAGCATGTCCTTAATATTTATTAGTGGGAATCACTGACCCTGTAGAAAGAGGTGATTGGAAACCATTCATGCGCACATGCATAAGAATGTCATGTACTTCCTTCATTAATTGTGCTCTCTTTTCTATCTGTGTCTAGAGGGGGAACAAGCTGGAGAGAATTGAGGGTTTGGAGAATCTAAAGAGTCTTCAGACTCTTGACTTGTCTCTGAACCGCATCAGCAGTCTTTCTGGCCTCCAGAATCTCTGTCTGCTGGGTTCTATCAACCTGGAGAAAAACCTGGTATTGATCTGAGAGAACTTTTAGAGAGATCACGTTAAGTGAAGAAAGACAGTATTTAAGGCTCTTGCATGTGCTCCCTCTAATTCATAAAATCAGATTTCATACAGTATCCTGTGGAGAATTTTCAGTGGTGCACTAGAAATTTGGTTTAAACTCAAAAATGTCACTGTTTCTATCAATGTGATACCATATATTGGACATATGAGATTCTATTAAATATATGTCACATGTAAACGCAACAGAATTCCATGATTCTGGGGAAAAAACTTTCAAAGGTTTCATCTTTTTAAAAAGGTAAAACAGTTAATTAGGTGTAAATACAATCCAAGAAACAGCTGTAATGATGACATCAGTTTTCTTTTTAGCAACTAGTACTATATAAATATAAGAGAAATTTTGGTTTTATGTCTCTGATTTCAGGTTACTGAAATTCACGAGTGCAAGCACATTCATGATCTTTTCCTGTTAAGGGACCTCAATCTCCTCGGAAACCCTGTACAGGTAACCCATTATTTCATGTGTGCAGGGCAGAGGTCCGTTTCTCCGCATCTACAATGCAACATGATTTATAGATCAAATGAGGCATGATAACTTCTATACTGTACAAATATTACATCCTTGTGTTTTCTTAACTCGGCACCTTTGTGCGTTGACTGTATGCAGTTTGACAGTACATAAAATGTGTTTTCTTTAAATTCTTTAAATAATTTAAGTACTTTTATCGTTTCTTTATGAATTCGATTTGTAGGCGCAACAAGACTACAGACACTCAGTTGTCTTCCTACTTCAACATCTTACCATGCTGGATCAAGTAAATGTCACTGCTGAAGAGAAGGTATGCATAACTATTTAGTTTTGTGCAGGACCTTCAAGCTCTCAGGAGCTTGAAGGAAAGTGCCACCTTAAAGGGGCGAATTATGACACTAGCTTATAGTAATCGATTGCTACTGACTTTAAATTCCAGGTGAAATCAGTTAACAAATACGACCCTCCTTTGGATGTGGTGGCTGCCAGAAATCACATGACTCACCTGGTTTATCAGTTAAAGCAGCCCCAGGTGCTTTATGACAGGTAGGTACAAAATAAACTCCATATAAATGTGCTTAGTGAAATGAGGAGCGTTTCGAAATTGCATCCGTCATTTTAAAAACAGTCCAAATGTGATGATTAGTTATAATGATGCATATCTTCGAAAATCAACCACAGAGAAAGTTGTTTTCAAACATGAGCAGAATCTTATCTGCGGTGGTCCTGCATAGCTCATGTTATCTATTTTCTAAAAGCAAAAAGAAAGAGCTTGTGTGTCAGCACTTTTTTTGAAAACATCCATCATCAGCAAATAAAACGCTGCAGTTACAGTCAATTTACCATTCTCCTCTTTGCGTCGTAGAAAGAGCACATCCATATTGCCCACAAGGCTTCCATTTATATTGACTGTAGGAGTGGCTTTCAAGAAGTTTGTGCTTCATGGCTTGTTATATTTACTGTACGCCTTGCCCATCTTTGATAAGAAACATGCGTGGATTTGAATCCAAGAATGTGCCATAGATGTAAAGTAAAATTAATCAGACACCTGTGTGTGTGTCTGTGTGTGTGTCTGTGTGTGTGTGTGTGTGTGTGTGTGTGTGTGTGTGTGTAAGCAGTACTTTACCCAGTTTAGACTCCCCCTATCCTATGCTGGTGCTGACAGGTCCTCAGGGCTGTGGTAAGAGAGAGCTGGCCCACAGACTGTGCCATGAGTTCAACGAATACTTTGCATATGGGTATGTTTCATCATCGCTTCAGTCACATTCCCAGAGTATGAATATTCATGCGATGTTTATTCCTTTTTCATCTTATGTGTTAACCTGAACAATACTTTGTTGTTTTAAAGTGCTTAACAAATCAAGTTACAGTTACAGATCGTACCAATATGCTACACTTTCAACATTTCAACAATTTACAAAATTCAAAGAGTTTTATTGTTTGAATAGTTTTGTTTTGCTTCTTATCTTACATTAAGAATTTCCATAATTTACTGCACCTCAGTTAAAATAGGCTGTAATAATAAAATAAATCTGAATGTACATGCAGTTTGGCATTCATATTATGACAAGTTAATCAACTTTTATGCATAGTGTACTGATATTGATTGTTTTGTTGGCATTACTCACTAATACAAGCATCTGCTCATATTATTACCCACACTAATACTAAACCAATTGTGTAAAATCTTGCATAGACCTAAAAATTGGCGTGTCCATTCTCAGTAAAAGTCATTATAAGAGGTTGTGGCAGCCCTCTGTAAATATGTTATGTAAAGTGGAATAAGCTGAGCTCACATCTTATAAAAAATAGGGAAGATTTTTGAAGACTGTCCTAATAGAATACAAACATGTTATATGTACAATCACAAGGTTACATATTCACATATGTAGTGTACATTAGATAACTCTGTTGCTAATATTGTGTCCCAGCAATGCAGGATATGCATTTCCCAACTGTGGGACAAATAAAGGTTTATCTTACCTTATATTATCTTATCATCCTGGGAATTTTCACATATTTAAACATACATTTTATGGCTAAATATGATAGATGAAACTCCCAAGTGTTCAAGCCTGTGTGTGTGTGCCTGTGTGTGTGTTTTTACAGAACCTGCCACACCACAAGGGGGCCTTACTTTGGAGAGGAAAATGGAATTGACTACCATTTTGTCAGTGAGGAGGACTTTAACAACATGATTCAGCTAGTGAGTTGGTTTAAAGTAAACTTTTAAAGGAATAAAAAATTTATAAAGTAAGCTCTTTGGTGCATCACAGGCACTGGAAACGGTGTCGTAGGTCAATCCATGGCCTTGCATGTTTATTCAAATATTTGGAGAAGCTTTATCCTACATGTGCTTGATTCACATGAATCGTTTAGCAAATTATATATTAAAATTCCTTACTGGCTGTATGTCTAATGAGCTGAGTAGTTGAGATAATTATGGATGAACTGGTTCTTTATCTGTTTACAACTGATCTGACTGTTTGCCTGAATGGGGCTTTTTGATAAAGCACAAAGCTGTATTAATTAGATTTTACTTCAGGATGGCTTGCAACACTTTAGCATCTCTTCCACTTTCCATGCAATTGATGATTATTAGTCCAAGACAGCTGACAAGGGCACCGAACGCTAATGGGCTGAAAGGCATCATTATGCAGGAAAAATACATAGTGGGTTGGTTATTGCCAGGCCCTAATTTTATTTGCTTGATCATTTTGTATTTGTAATAATCAGGAACAACTACAGTACTTATCATTCCCTGCACAAACTCATACAGCTCATATTTTTATAAGATAATAAATGTGTTGAATGCGTGAACTGACAGTCTTCTTAGTTAGACAAATGGCTCCTGGGGTGTTGGACACATTTGGTTTTCATCGTGTCCCTCTTGTCAAGCTGCCTGTTATGTAAAAGTCAAAGGGGATGATAGATAGAGGTCTGGGTCACACACTGATTTACACAGCAACTGCTTTGATGCTAGTATCAGACTGGTGCTTCAGGTTAACTTGACAGTTTGCCCGTCCCTCGACTTGATTTGTCCATTCTTCACTTTCTTCCTCCGTTCCTTTTTTTCCCCAGTCATTTTTATTTGACATAGTACTTTAAGGAAATACTACGTGTCCCTACTATGAAGCGGTGCTATTGAAATGTTGGTGTGTCACTCAGTTTTAGAGTTCATTATTATTTTGCACCAGTCCTTTGTTTCATATTGTATGAAACTGAAAAGAGATGTAAGAAAATGAAGCAAATTATTGGCAGTTATAGAACTGCCTCAGAATCAGCAGACACCAGAAGGAACGAAGACAGAATGTTTTTGCGCTGACCACCAGGTCAAACGTTCAGTTCACAGGTGGGCAAATGACTTCAGGTTGTTACTCTTGACACAACATGTTGGGGTTGTGCACGTGTCAAGAATTATGTCCATTTCAGTTGACATAGATCATAACTGTAGTGCCATGATGGATATTCTTTCTCCTCACAACTTAAAACTCATTTTTAGGGCAAATTTATCCAGACCATGCAATATGGGGGTCACAGCTTCGGCCTGACGAGAGATGCCATAGAGGACGTGGCGAGAGAAGGACTTGCTTGCTGCGTGCATATGGAGCTGGAGGTATGCATATGGAATAAGACTACATCAAGCAGGCTAAAACTGTATGTGATGAATACAACCAGTTTACTGTCAGGGAAGAATCCAGCAGTAAGTGAAGTGAAATGAAAAAGCCTTTTGATGTTTTATTGTCTAAGCCTCAAAGGGTCCCGCAGACGTGTTTAGAGTAAATGTGAAAATGCCATTGTCCACAAAACATCTAGAAAAGACTTTAAACTTAATTTGGTGCTACGACAGTTCAATAACACTCAACACTGTGTTTAACAGAAAATCCAACGTGCTTTGTTACCGAAATACCAAGAAAGAATGTTTATCATGCAGGGTGTGTTCAGTCTGAAGAAAAGCTCCTTAGAACCGCGATACGTCCTGCTCTTCCCCCCCCATGTGGAGAAGTACACGGAGCGCTTGAAAAGCCGTGGTCTCTATACCCCTGCACAGATTGACGTGGCAGTTTCACGCATAGAGCTCTATGCGAACACCAACAGGCAACTGCCAGGATTCTTCGATAATGTTATCCCCTGTGGTATGTAAAGAAAACATCTTATGTGATTCCATAGTTACAGAGGATTCTAATCATGGTTTACTACAATATACTCTAGTAGCTACCTTACTTTCTTTTACTAGTTAATATTTATTTGTGCTGCAATGTGTTTCAAATGTTTAAATTGTCAAGAGCTTTCTATGCATTTAAATTTCAAGTAGAAAGTTAGTCCAAGAGAAATTTGGAAGTTTTTGATGTGTTTACAAAAAAATACTCTACCTTACCCTCGCTCAGCGCAGTTCAAGTGTCATTGGTGTAGACTTGGATATATTAACATACTTTACTAAAATCCATACTCTACACTTTCAATCCAATTACCACATTTATTAAAGGCACGTAGCTGCAGAATAGCTCTGTTTATCATTCCCTCATGAAAGCACTCAGACATGTTAGCTGTTTTCTTAATGAGATGAACATACAGGGAACGCGGGACACTCATCACTTTTATGCACCTCATTACGCTAAGGTCATAATCCCCATATCTTTGATTCATCGCTGTTTGATGGGAGATGCATTGGCTCTGTTCACAGACGTTTTTTTTTTTTTTTTTGTGGGTGGTGTGTTTGTGTGTGTGGGTGTGTGTGCGTGTGCATATGTGAATAGATGATTGGGAAGAAGCATACCAGACACTGAGGCAGGTTGTGAAGGATTACCTGTTGCTAGAGGAGGAAGATGAAGGAGAGAACAACGACTCCACAGGTGTGTGTGTGTGTGTGTGTGTGTTTATGTGTTCACACCATCATTAGCCTGGCACTTGTTTTTGTGAAGACACAGACCGTAATGTACATTCAAGTGTGAGCTGTGACCACACTGTAACCGTCATATCCAGTATTGCACAGTATTGAGCGTTTGTGTCGTTCTCCCCCTTTTAGCTTCAGGTAATGAGCTTGAACAGAAGCCGGCGTCACCCCTGCCGAGGTCAGGATCAGGCACACTCTCGTCAAACTCTGCCACAGCCCTTGACCCCTCGGAGCCTTCCCACAGAAATTATTACACCAAGATCCAGGCAGAGCTCAGCCCCCAGATGAGCCCCGCTGTGAGTTCTAAGAAGTCTGATAAAAACATATTGATAAAAACATTGCATGCAACAAGATAAGAGACTATTGGAAAAATGTCTTTGTCCTTCTGCATCATCACTGTCACGTCCTACTTTCTGGACATTTTTATGCCCCATAATCCCCTCCACATCAACGTTCCCCTGCTTTTTTCTCATCTGTTATTTCTCTTTGTTTCCCCCCTACCTTTGCTCCTCCTCTGTGCAGGAGCTTACTTCCATCAGGCGACGAGAGCGGCTTGTGAGAGAGGCTTTAGTTGGGAAGATTCCAGGGGTCTACAGCCAGCTCTTCAAAAGGTTCATTACAAGTAGCACGCACTCCACTGCACTCTAATGCTTAATTTCAAGTGGCCACTCAGCTGGGCAACATTGGATTAATTGGAGCACTTGTCCTAACTGCATTTTGATAGTTTGTTTTGGGTTATTATTTGACCTCGAGGCTGAAGTGACAGGTGCCCAAATGATTTGGATCTGACTCATTAATATAATGGGCTCATGTAGTGGAGCTTTTCACTCGGTTGTCCTAAAATGTACCTGTTGCTGTCTGCTAACACCAAATATGCCTGAAAAAAAAGAATGGCTGCACATTTTATTCTAGTGGACTTGTGAAAAAAAAAGTTTTTTCTTTCTGTTTCATATTTTTCAATTTAGCAGTTTTGTCTTATATTTTGTTTACCTCAGCACTGTTCAGAAAGCTCCATCATCACTGCAGACGCTTGATTCTGGTACCAATTTTAGTGAGGACAGCAGGTAAGAACTCATACATAAATGCACAATGTCCACGACAGTTTCACAGTTTTTGTTATATGAGAATAACAAATGCATACAAAGCTATATGAGATTTCACTCTGTATTAGGTTTAAGAATTTATAATATCTTTTTGATTTATGAGGGTGTGAGAAAATACGCGGTAAGTCTTATGGTTTCATAAAAAAACAATTTTAAGCTGAAGATTTAGAAGAAACAAAGTGTATTTGTAGAGGTATTCTTTCCTCCCCAGACCTGCTTTTACAGCATGTTCACATTTATAGAGCTCAGTTCACTGGTACAAGCCGTGCGGGGACAAATCTGAGCACACATCCCACACACATGCACAAACTTGCTTCCACACAAATATATCTGCTCATAAATTCTGAATTTATAGCTTATGCTGATTTTAAATTCTCTTGTGACTCAACAAACAGGCTTACTGCACATATGTGGACATAATCATCAACTGTATCCAGCAAGTGTTGTGTTGTGTGAGGTGTGTCAATGCAATGCACACAGGTTTTCTCTGTACATAACCCTGTACAAATCAATTTTTAAGGTATTTAATTACTTATTATTTACAGTAAGATGGAGAGATAAAGTTGGTGCTTCTGCAAAGTTCATTTCTCACTAGGCTGATGTAAGTCTCATGATTTTCCATTGTCACAGTCTGAGTGATACTTGCCCCCAGTGTGCACGCTTGGCATTACTCAGCCCTTTAGTATTTCTGTAGAGGATTCCAGACAGCTGTCTACTTGTTGGCACTGCTCTTATTAGGGATGTGTCTTTGCCTGTATGCTGCTAACAAAGGGTCCTGTTGTATCGTTCTGATGGGATTTGTGTTTATGCCATGTGTGCTCACACTTGTATAGTCTAATAACAAAAACCTGTACGTGTTCGTTTATTGACTAAGAGTCATCCTAAAAATATCATTGCTTCCTCAATTTAATGGCATTCTGTCAGAAATACCATCAGTTTCTTTTTGCAGAAGATCTTTGTTTTTTTTATTTTTTGTGGTTTTCCTCATTTACATTTAGACTTTCGGCAGACGCTTTTATCCAAAGTGACTCACAAGTCAGGTACGAAATAAGCAAAAAAATCGAAGTCACCCAGAAAACATTAAAGCAAAGTTCTATGAGAGGGACTGTCTCCGTTTCAAGTGCAGTATAGAACAGATTGGAATTTGCTGAAGAGTTTTATCTTCAATCGTTTTTTTGAATATTGGGAGAACCACTGAGCTGAGCGGCAGAGTTCCGCTGTTTGTTGGCAGAGTGGGCGTTCGGCTGGATTAGTGAGTTCAGGTAGACAAGTGCTGCAGGTGAGAGTCAGAGCTTTGTTCCTTTTCGTCCTTTGTCTGTTTTACATTATTTTTGCATTGCTGTCCACCGTACAAGTTTCACAGCATAAACGTCTTCCTCTCCATTATCTTGTGTCTGTGGTTTGACTTCATCCGTTCCTCCTTTTTCCTGCAAGCAGCCCTGATGACTCTCGAGCCAGTTCAGAGCTGTCTGTGCCCAGTTCAGCTGGGGCCTTGGCTGGCTTAGAGGGAGCGCTGGATAACTCTGTCGTGGAAGAAACTTCGGAAACACTCAAAGGTCACTGTTTAAAATTCTTATACTACACCTGATTATACAATAATGATGCTGTAAAGATAATGATGTTTTGACTTTAAGGTTTGTTGATGTGATTCCAAAGTTGAGCTTGTATTAAATACAATATTTCACCTTCAGACCCACCGGCCTTGGAACAAACTACTGATACCAACTGTGCAGACACAGATCAACTAGCTGCGGCCGTGTCTCCCTCTTCTGATCGACGGCCTGGATCCAACGTCAAGCCCATCCTGCCACCAATCCCCACTGGACGCAAGACCCCAGCGGTACCAAGCCCGGCTCTGTCACCCAGACCCAGCCCAAACCCAGCAGCTAGATAAGAAGGAGAAGCACATATGGAGGCATTATTATGACACACTGTATAACAAGTTGTAAATATTCATCAAAGTTGTATTTACTGCTTTTTGTAAAATTAAACTGTAATTTCACTATAAGAAAATGAAATGAAGACTTTAATAAACATGCAAAAAGTAATGGTACTGTTTGCAACTGTTTGAGGAGGCTGTGGCTCAGTTGGTAAAGTTGGCAGCTGTTCACAAAGCCACAGGGTCAGTGGTTCAATTCCTGTCCCAGGGCAAGACACTGAGCCCCGAAGTTGTACCTAGTGTCCTCGTTACCTCTAAGCCACTGTGGATAAAAGCGTCTGCTAATTGTAATCGCCAACTTATGCAGGGAATTTGCAGTGTTGTTACCTTTTGCTGCGACTGTACATGCCTGTTAAATTGCGTATAAACCTCTTAACATCTTAAACCTGTGTCTGCAAACCTTAAGTCAATCAAAGAAACCCACTCATTTGTTGCTCTCTCACCACAAAGTACACAGATTGGGATGTGTGATACGTCCAAGCCAAACACTTGAGGTTAGACTTCAGCGCTTGTCTTTTCCTGTGATCTGTTACTCACGCTGCAACATGTCTGGATCTCCTGCACTTTCTATATACTGGATACTGTACCTGATAAGTGACGGTGTTAATGACCAGACATATGGTGACAACAGTATAATTATAGGCAAAAATGTGCTTTTCTTCTTTCTCGAATTGCCGTCTTACTGCCTTAAAGGTATCTAGCATCACAATTCACTCGCGTTAAAATTCAAGCTCACATACAGATCACCAAGCTGTTCAGTCAAGATGAAGACAGTAGTGAGTTGAAGAAAACAGCTCGTTTTTGCCGTTTTCATATTAATATGTACAAATTCATGACCAGATGAGGTATCTTCTCATCTTGGGAAGGTTCATATCTACCAAGTGTATAGTACATGTCATGTTTTATGAATGTAGCATTCATTTTCTTGACAGTGTTGAGGCATTGTGTTTCCTATTATTCGCTAATCTCATCAAATAGGATTTGCCATTGACATCTAGATACTGATCTTTATGTGTAGCATGGGGCTGTTGTCATTGGATGATAAATACATCATTAATCTTTATCTCCTCTGATGGGATTATTTATTCAACTGGAAATGCGTTCATATGGAAGTTGTTGACAGGCCTTAAACAGCAGCCATCACAACATATTTAGTGTTTTGTCCGCTTGTGTGTGTGTTCGTGTGTCTGTGTGTTTGCATTTTGTGTGGATGGCGGTGAACTTGGCAAATTCTATGTATTGGTGAGCCACAGTAAATGAAAACTGTCATCTGTCACAATGTGTGCATGGCGTATTTAAGTCAAGCCTCGGCCGGTCTGCTTGGAGCTGCGTGTTAACGCGCACACGTGCATGTTGTATTTCCTGCACCACTCCTACACACACAAAACACACCTGGCCATCCATCACTGTCTGTCTGCCTCTCGGGCACAGATGTTGCAACTCTGTCTTAATTCTTTGGCAGCTTGATTCCAGACAGTCAGTGTCTTCGGGCCCCTGGGGTGTAACTCGCTTGCACTGCACTCAGCACCCAGTTCTATAGCTTATCATCAACATGTGATCTTCCTGTGCATTATTATTATTACACCGGATGCAACTATATATTTTGAATGTGCAATCTCATCTCTCATCTGTCTTACACAGTACATGCCATTGTCTCCACCTATCAATGATGTCTCTGTCTTTATGCATACTTCTCTGTGATGTTACATTTCGTGAGTCAAATGACCACGGCAGCCCAAGTTTGCACAAATGTTAAACTGCATAAAAAGTAGGAGAACGGTTCCAACAAGGGGCAAACATTAAACTCATTCTGTACATGAACTTTTGAGCTGAGCAGCAGCTAAATGTGAACCAAAGGTGTTACGGGAATATGAAAGTAATTTTTTTCATGGTCCCAGTTCTTGTCCCACTGTCCTGACTGCTTGCATGAAAGGAATATGTATCATGGTATTTAAATCAATGCTCATTATTTAAAGGTTATTATTAGCTATGCATGTTTGCATAGTTTGGAAAGTAGGAGAAATAGGACGTTAATTATAGTTATTTAAACAGGAATTTTCTTTAAACACAAATTCTGAGTTTATCATATGCAAACATTAAGAAAATGTTTGTAATGAGCTGCTTGATAAATTGGTCTAGTGGAAAGTTGAGTGAAAAACGTTACATTCCTTAAATTATAGTGATAAGAAATAAATGAAAAATGTTTGTTTTGATTTTTTTTTACTCAGGATAATATTTAATGCATATTTGGCTGATGCAAGTGTTCTGTAATTAGAAGTAACGAAAATGATCAAGGGGTGAATAGAAAATTATATTAAAGCAAAGGTTTGCTTCCAACCATGTAAAAGCCGGTGTCAGAGCTTTGGAAGAAACTGCCGGCACCGGGCGTGTTCAACTGGACTCACAGTTTAACTTTGCAAGTTGATAGATCTGCAGATATCAGGCTTTCAAAAGACCTCAAAATAAAACACTTGAACCCTCATAAAAATCATTCAATGTTTTTAGGGATACTAGCTCCAACTGTGAATGCTGTAATCTATTAGAGGTAATAGGAAACCTGCTTGGGGGCTGCATCCGAATGCAAAACCAACAGCAGGGGACCTCACAAGGTCTCCTCAGTCAAGTGAAGCCTGCATGAATCTGGATTGTTTGGGAGAAACGTCCGCAGGAAGCCACTGTTTGCTGTACGTTTGGACACGTCGACATGCTCGGGGTTTGCTAAAGAGCCTGTGAACAAAGCAAATGAGTTTTTGGAACGAAATTATGTAGACGGAATAAAGTGGAAGTAAGAATGAATGCAGCCTCATATCAGAAGATTTTAAATCAAAGCCTCCTGCCGTCAGTCAAAACGCTAAAAATAAAGCGGCAGTGGATCCTTCAACCAGACAATGATGGAAAGCAGGAAGGATTTAAAAAGAGCAGGGTGAATATTTACCTTGGCCTCCTCAGTCTCCAGACTTGAATATCATTAAAAATCTGTGGATATATTTGGTTGTGTATAAGGTTGTGCGTGACAGCTGACTAAGCAATGTGGGAGACTTGGAGCAATTATGTCGTGAAGAATGGGCTAAAATTACAGCAGACGCGAAAGGACAGAAATGCTGTATCCAGGGCCCAAAGATGCTGGAGAGGCTTATAAAGGCCAAGGGATGACAGTTGGGTTGTTTATGTGAGGAAATTACATAAAGGGGGATGCAAACTTTTACACTAGAATGTCAATTTGCAGTGAGTTTAGTACTTATTGAATATAAACCCTTGGAAGAAATTGCGTTATCTAAAGAAAGTTTAAACAGCATGGAGTGTGTGTGGACTACATAGCGCACTGCTTACCCAACCGCTCTGCAGCTGAAAAATAAACATGTCACACACACCTTCATCTCGACATAACTCCTCGAGACAGCAACACTTTTCACAAAGAAAAAAAAACACAGCACATTTTATAGGAGAAACCAAGACTAGCTTTCATCTGGAATTTATGTCTGCAGGAAAGAGTTGTTATGGCATAGATATGCAGAAGCACGTTATCAATTTTTACAAAGCTGAAGTGCCCAGTGCTATGAATTAATTTTTTATGATATTTGTAAGACTTGAGCAATGGGAAGAATATATATATATATTTTCCTTCCAGGATGAATGTTGTAATAAATAACAGAAGATCTTCAACGCTGCTACATCAGTTTGACTGGCTTGAGTCGATACCACGTTTAGTTGGTCTTGAATAGTTTTGCTCTTGTGTGAATCAGTTTAATAGAAATAACACTGCAGCAATCAGATAATAACTCACATCGAGAAAAAGTATCAGCCTTTTAAAAAAGTGACATTCTTTAAAGTCATACTACACTGTGCTGTACTGCACTATATGGTATTACACAACAATCTACTATATTTTACTACAATAAACTGCCCTGTAATAATAGTGACTACATATAGATATTATGGCATAAGTGTAATAAATTGTATAGTTATATAATTAATATATACTCTGAACATGAAAACAATGGCAAAAAAAATCATTTGGCCCAGTTTAGCGCCTGTACTTCTTCAGCCGTGCTGTTGAACTGTTACTCTCAGCACGGAGGACACAGCGTCCATGATTTCCAGAAAGATTTGTTCGTTTTGACTCGTTAAACCTCAGGACAGTTTCCCACTTTGTCTCAGTCTATTTTAACGGAGTTTCGACTGATGCTTTGCCAGTTTTTTTAACATTACACATCTTTTTTACTCTTTTGTCATCAAAGTGCGTTTCAACATTTGACACACTATTTCCTATGTATTATTTACAATCAAAAATGGATTTGCCATAATTTGCAAATGATTGCATTTTATTTGTATTTTACCCAAGGGCTCAACCTTTTTTCTATACAAACCATTCCTACTATACTGTAGTTATACTATACATGTGCGGAATTTGAATGTTGTTGCTACTGATGCATTTACTGAGCCTCCTGGCCGGGTCTCCCTCACAATAGAGATGTCAACTCAAGGAACTTTCCAGTACAATAATGGTAAAATAAAAAATAAATCAAATTTCTTACTGTAGGTGCTTGACCTGCCAAGACGTCCTCCCTGCACTTTAAGATCAGAAGACAGTTATGGCACTTTCTTATATCATTTGAAGGCAGTTACCAAAACAACACCCGTTAGTGCCTAAATGAACCGTCCACCCCTCCAGATCTGTGTGTGTTAACTTTACTGTATCGTACATCCTCAAGAATTCACACAGTGGAAAATTAAGCTGTAAATGCATCTCACTTACTTTATAGATGTGAACGTTGCTGTATGTCATGGACACCAGAACACAAACTGATCAGTCTTCTGTATCACAACCTTTTTTCGACACTATATTTTTGTAAAGAATATAAAGAGCGTGATGCATGTGACGATGTTCGTCTTTTAAAGAGAAAGCAAATCTCCCCACATGTGTTCGTCTGCGCTGCAGGAGCAGGGTGTTTAGACAGCTAATGTAATTCAGTCATGTTCAGCAGCGAGCTTCAGTTTAAAATAATGATACTCTCACATTGCCAGAGCTATTTCCACACTCCATTTCCCTGTGCCAACACGGGATAAAGCTCTTGCTGAACCTGCTGTCATTTTCACGCGGTTCAAAAAGGGATCTGGGTTGTTCGAATTTTCTTCATTCCAGTCACAATTGTCTACGCTAGAGCTAGACTGTGCGCCGCTCTAATACACTACTTCTTTGGGAAGTCAAACACAGACTCAGAGCTTCACTTTCAGGCTCTGTCCACTCTCTACACTTTGTAGCACAAATCATTCTCGCGTTTTCCCGCAGACACGCAGACGTCTGACCAGGTGGACGCATCCATCACTGCGAGCCGCCACAGTATTTCAAGCAGCTTTCTTTTGCTGTACAGCCCTGCTGTTATTAGACACGGGGCGGCACTTACAGTGGGGGTTTCCTTTAAAAATGCCTTGTGAAAAGATGAGAGGGGAAAGCGGGAAGGTTACGAAGCTGAGAATAATAAATATAGTCTATTACAGGTGCAGCTGTTAACATGGTAGCAGTGCTTTGCACATGTGGAGCGCGGCGTCTGAGGGAGGAGCAGGGACACACCTCTTCGTTTCAAGCTCAGACACACAGAGATGAATTAATATTCTCCATATGTAAAGGTCCCCAGTGATCAAATCTTCAGCTTTTGACTTTCTTTCTTTAAAATCGACACAGATGAGCTCTTCGCACTGAGGTCTGTTATGATTTTTAGCACTTTTTATGTAAATGTCTTTTCACATTTGATTATGTTTGAGTTGTGAACTTGCTGTTTTAATTGCTGGACATTTGCTGGAAGCTTTGAACAGCTTGTTGAAGCAGCACGTGGTGGATCCTCCACCTTGGTCTGATGTACATCTAACCACTAAATTCCAATGTTTCTGTGGTTCTCCTAGTGGTTTCACATTTAATCGGTTCCTTTACTCAAGTGCTGCATGTTTGTGGTGCTTGTAATTTATTTGGATGTTTCTCTTTCTTCTTCTGAACCATTTATTGCTTCACCCAACTCCTCCACAACTTTTATTTGTGTGGAATTATGGTTTTACACATAACTGCTCTTATTCCAACATTTAAGTGCTGATTTATGTAAAAAAACAAAACGACATGTAGTATAATACCCAATAATAGTAGACATTCTATATATGAATAATACTACGAATATGAATTTGAACATTTGCACAATATTGTTTTGTTACTTTTACTTTTCAGTCCGGAATATATTTCCACTAAAACATTTTAAATGATGAAGCGGTGCTGTCAATGCCCCCTGTGAGCAGAAAAGCAGCGGCGGTTGTAAAGATATTCTTTTTTGAATTGGGTCTAGGAATTTCAATTATTTCTTCTTGATTAGTTGCAGTTGCAACTTATAATTCTTCTATATTATTTAATATATGAGAATGTGTATAAAAAGTGTGCAGAGTCAGAGCTCGGGAGGAGAGTGTGTTGATTTCAATTCTGCATTGGTTCAAATAATGCACAGTAGATCCGATGGCTGCATGTGCAAAGTTGTGGTGAAACGTGTGCGCCCATCTGTGTCAAATCTTTGCTGCACGATGTCACGGTCAGCGCCACGGAACAGCTTCTTTCTTCAGGCTCTAACCTGAAGTGTTTATCTTGCTCGCCGAATATTTCCTTAAAGTCTCTCGTCACCCACTACATAAGCATAAATGATGCTTCACCTCAAGGGTAGTAAGAGCTGCAGATTGGAAGCCGTTACCGACGGCAAAGACTTAGCTTTTTTCAGCAAGAACACACCGGCGTTATCTGCGCAACCTTTCTCTGTGTGTGTGTGTGTGTGCGTGCTTGTCTAGAGGATGTTGGAATAGGTCAGGGTGGCAATATAATGAAAGCTTAAATAAGACACACACACAACATACACCTCTGCACTAACTCTGCCGCATGATGTGGTGCCACACTCAGTAACTATGGCAACGGCACTCTGCACTGCACCTCCCTGTCCGTGTGTGTGTGTGTGTGTGTGTGTGTGTGTGTGTAGCTCCTCACTGTGTTCCCTGCGGACAGATTAATTCCCTGCCAGATTCATTCCCCGTCAACTTGCTGAAACAAAAAGTTTCGGTTTTAATTAGTTCGGTGCAGTGTCTCGCTTCATCTATCTATCTGTGTAGTGTCTCACTGTCTCTCTCGTTCTCCTTCTTCACTCTTCCCCTTGCTCTCTAGTGTAATTAAAAACAGTCAGTGCGGGTAATAGAACCGTAATAGTGTGTAATTGCAATAATCAATACAGAGTGCATACGGAGGAACTCGCCATTCATCAGTACACAGATATGCAGCGAGAGGTAGGAACAAACACTCCATCCCTTTCATTTACATGTAATTTATGCTGTAATCGATCGTCGCGTGTGTCTAAGTAGAAAAAATAATACTACATACAGTATGTGGGGTTTTGATGTAGCAGGGCCTGTAATAATCCTGTTGTAAATGATGGCTTCTCCACTAATACAGTGTACATCAACCTTAATTGGATAATAAAGTCAACACTTTGGCTTTGTTAAAATTCAAATTCAATGACAGCGTTTATGATATGTCACTATGACTGTAACAAAAGCCGGTGGAAAATATGAAGCTGACGCCTGTTGGCGGATGTGAGCGGCATCTTATGAGATTTCCTCCGCGTTTCCGCTGGTGAGTTGCAGGCTGTGTTTTGACTTTCTGTCGTTGTTCTGATAGGCGTCCCCACCTGGGTCAGTGCAAACACAAATGGACTCAAACTAGCAGATGTTGCACGAGCCACTGGGTTTATGTGTAGTGCTTTTAGTTTTTCCATGTACGGCGCCATTACTCACTATGCAGCCTTCCATTATCGGTAACAGCTTATCCTGTTCGGGGTCGTTGGGGGCTGGAGCCCAGAGGCAGGGCACATCCTGGACAGGTCACCAACACAGACTCACATTCACACCTATGGGCAAGTGATGAACCTCACGTGCATGTCTTTGGACTGTGGGGGGAAACACTCACTCCACTGCAGCCGACTCAGGGTTCCAACCAGGGACCTTCTAGCTGTGAGGCGTCAGCGTTATCCACTAAACCACAGTGCTGCCCCATTACTCACTGTTTAAATGCCATTTGTTCAGGTCCGATCCCCTTTCCTTCCTCTTTATCTTTTCCCATCTCTGTCGAATTTAAAAAGCACGTAACCAATTCTAACCACAGTAACATGCCCTGCTAAACAGACCAAATAGATCACAAGATGGCGTCTGCATCCTCCAACTGTTAACACGGCTTAATGAGAAGGGGATGGATGGATGGATGAAGCACTCAAGATTTACAGCAGCAATTCTTCTCTTTTGTTCATTCACTGCATTTTGTTCATTTATGAAAATAAATGTTTAACACTTCCATTTTTGAAAGCATTCGTTGTTTACAGCGTTTTTTCACACCTGCCTAAAACTTTTGCACAGTGCTGTAGATACAGATATTTTCATGTTTTTGTCAGTGGACACAACTTTGTCCAGTTAACTGTCTGTGTGGTGTGGATCACCTCATGGTGCACAAAGCAAACAGGCGGTTTCTCAACATATCGATTCAAACAACGATAACCCATGTTATCCTTTTTCACATTCGTACTAGTAACTGTGGTTAAAAGTGGGAAACAAATTAATCTTTTCGGTTCGAGCATTTCACACATGTAGCTCACTGTTGTAGCTCACACGTCAATTTGTTTGGTTCGTTCTCTTCATCCTCATTGTGCCATTTCAGCTGCAGACAGTTTTTAACAAAAATCCACTGTCACGACTGTTTCTGCTCAGCGCCAAACATCGGAGAGCCACAGTTAGAGCTGAAAATGAGGGGCAATTAGCAGCAGACGAGGCCAATATTTCCCTCAGAAGTTTGTGAGGTCCAGAACCAGACCCAAAGGAAAGCGCGTCGTGACCAACGGATGCAGTAAACACCTGTACGCTCACCCATCTACCACGGTGCTTCGCTGGAGCAGTAAAGTTGCAGAAAATATATAGATAGAAATTCCAGGGCACTTGAGGGGCATGTGAATGTTTTTTTATTAACAATCATACATCATCACAAATCTGTGAGCAACACGTTTCACACAGTAAGTGAGTTCGCCTGAGGAAGCCACAGCATGAGACGCTGTTGTCAAACATGCACAAAGAGGCCTGGCGTCGTGCTGCTGCAGCGTCCACAGAAGACGTTCCCTCGTTTTACATTCTCCTGCGTCTGTGCTGCCTCTGCAAATGCAGGTCATCCACGCGGCGGGTGTGGAGCAGCTCACACTGTGACACTGACTTGAACTATGGACTTTCCCTTTGCGTAATAAAGACACACGTCACGTTCTTGTATGAAGCTGAGGGATGTGTTTACCGACAGCAGCTTCCCAAAGTTCTCCACAGCCCGTGCGGCTAAAACACATCACTGTAGCATGAAGCTTTCTCACGCAGTGCCACCAGAGGGGTCAAAGGTCATATATCACGTACTATACAAGCCATCTTGGCGTCCAAAGACTGAGCCACAGGTGGACGCTCTTTTTATACGCAATCACAACGTCCAAAGCGCTCCTCGTCTTTTTGCTTGGTTTTAATCTGTCTCGTCTTTATTCCAGCATGTGGCTGCACATTTGTTGATTGCGTTTTAATTGGTGATCCAGTTTTCAGAGACATTGGCTCAAACTTCTCCGACTGATTCAAACTAAAACTGCTATTGTTCAGCAAAATTACACAGCCCAGGATTAGTTGCGCTTAAATGTTGAGCTGTTTTAGCTACTGTCACTCGCAGACTTTAGACATGACAAACCAACACTGACAAAAACTGTCTGAAACTTCAAAGGAAGAAAGAGTAAATTGGACTTGGAAAGACAAAAACGTGAGCGCGTGTCAGGATGTGAGTCATGTAGAGGACGATCTCAGGTGGACGTGTGCAGACAGATCCCCTACTGGAGCGATTCTACCCCCTCCAGGGTGAGCTGACCCCGCTGCAGAGCCAGGGAACGGCTGCCTGAGGGGAGCCGGGTCCAGCTGGGCTGAGCAGGGGAAGAAAAGGAGATCCTGTAATTGTGTTTGCGTGTTTCTGTGACAGTTTTGTGAGATTTCACTGTGTGTGAGAGAGTTGTTGTGAATGTCACACAAAGGGTTTCGACCTTTGATCACGCCTTTGACCTTTGCTTTGACGTTGGTCGTCCAAAGGGTGACTGCGGCGGTTTTCTCCCTTTCACCTCTCACATCTGCCGTCATCTCTGCCCGTGTCGCCACTTCTCTCTCTTCTTCCACGTGTTTTTCTCTTTCTGCAGATGTTTTTCTGCAGCTCACTCCATGTCTCCCACACTTTCGTCCCCTGTGAGAATAGCTGAACAGAGGCTATCGATGCACCATGTGTTTGCAATAGTCTTCTCGTTTTTGGTTATTATTATTTCTCCATCCTTTTTTGAACTCTCATGTCCTTTTATTTCATTCTGCCAGTCAAAAATTATTACTTTCCCACATTTTCAGCATCACTCTCTCCTTTCCTTTGTCTCTTATTGTGTCTCCCACTTTCGTTCCCACAGTTTCCTTTGCTGCTTCCTACTCCCACAGTTCATTTCCCATGGATTTGTGTGCTCCCCCGGAAATTCTGAAATTCCCCATCTACACTTTCCTGAAGTGGAGACATCAACCATCCAACACTTTATTGTCCTTGTAACCATAGCTGTGCTCTGCATATTAAATTAGACCAAAGACGAACATTTTGGAGGGCACATGATGGGGGACAACATTCCAAAGAGACAGCAGAGGGAGCAGAGGACAGTTGTAAAACTCCCTAGGTGTCCCCCTGCTTTGTAACCCTGACTTATGCTCAGGCGTTATTAGATTGGGACTTTCTGTCTTGTAAGGGTTTGTGGAATTCAGCGAGCACGTGTTTGATGTTAAAAAGAATGTGTGTGTTTACCTTCATTTTGATGCTGCTTCCATAAATCGAAACACTGTGAACGTCCGTAAAAGACGGCGCTACCTGTAGTTAATGAAAACACACACCAGGTCGCAGGTAATTATACTTTACCATCATTTACCTTTCCACATCTGTGCTTGCTATAATTTTTATATGCCAAAAACTTCTTTCCTCCGTTTTTATGCACACACTTACTTTTGTATAGTGCACATAAAGCAGCAGTCTGTCCCCCTGGCCATTTTCTGTTCCACTGAGCACTGCCGCAGAGCTCCAGCGAACTGCTCTCAGCAGACATGCAGCAAACCTGTCTCTGCTTGTGGCTCTGTAGGTGTGTGTGTGTGTGTGTGTGTGTGTGTGTGTGTGTGTGTGTGTGATGTCTCAGCACTGGCCAACATGCAGCATTGTAAACACAGGAAGACACATTCCACTGAGCTCACTGCTTGACTGGTGGAGTCCATTTATTCAGTGTTTTACAGTTTTTAGTATACACAGTTTCCTCAGAGGCCTTGGAGTTAATATCCAGGTAAATGCCAACCCAGAAGTTATTGAATGCACGGTAAAGACTCAGCCAATAACGCTCACGTCAACAACAGTGGCATTAGGCAGGACACATTACTGTTAGAGCTGTGATTTCCTCGTCAACCAAGTGTCACTGAACACCAAAGTGAATCCAAAGCAATTACCTGATAGAAAAGATGCCGTGTTCGGTGTAGGACTATGCATCAAGATGTAACTTTCGTCTCATATCCACCTTTTGATGTCCAACCCAAATGTCCAGAATTTACAGCAAACACAAATACATTGCCCTTCCTGTATTCTTCGAGGAGACTGTATGTTTTAACCGTAGTCTTAATAGCTACAGTCACTTTAAACCTGCACAATTCCAGCACTAATGTGACTATACCGCATACCTGAATAAACTCTGTACTGTCCTTCACAGCCCTGCACTGTGAGCTCAGCTAAATCCAGTTCTGCTCGGCTCACTAAAGCTGGATTAGGTGTAGCCGTGCAGAAAAAGTACAGAATCATATTTCTTGCAGTAAACTCCTTCAACGTTACAACCTTTATGAGTGAACTGCGTCTGCTTTCAGTAAATATTGTGTGTTTTTACAAGGGATCAGTAAAGACTAGCCAAAGTCTGGATCAGCTTTGCTGCAGAGAACAAAATTACACAAGCTGTTTAATATTCACAATCGAAACCATGTCCTGCTCAGTTCTAATTCATCGCCTCTCTGATATAAGTGAGATGCATAATTGTGAGGGTTTGTGAAAACTCTCCTGCTTTCAACGAGCAGGATAATTTCACAAAAAACACCTGGATTTACAAGTCAGTAGCTTAACCTCTCTGCTGTTTGTGCTGTGCAGCCAAACATTTGGACTGCCAAGGGAGAGAAATCCCTGTGAGTCGGCAGGATGTGCCGAAGCGCAGCAGGCCGGCGGACGCGCAGCCTGCTCGATATGTCGTGTAAAATAACTTAACTCAGATGAATGACACACACAGACACACAGAATTAATCTTTCTTTTTTTGGGGGAACTACTGGAGGTTTTTGTTTTCACCCTTGAGCAAAGCGTCATTATATATGCACGGTAAAAAAATCCCTCTAGATGCTACTTAAACAAGTCGAGTCAAATCCTGTGAGTGTCGGAGTTCAGACACGAGGATGTTCGGAGGCTGAGGATGACTTCATGTTACCTAATGTAACTTAATTCAGGATTCCTGTGTTGCACTGAGCTGTGAACGTGATTACAACAAGTTCTCAGACGTGTGCCCACCATCAACGCACAAGACTAATTTTAGTCTGGCATCATTTCCTGTCTCAGGTGATGATGCCCTTTGACCTTCCGGGGGTCTAATTCCTGAATATTTCCATGTGCATGCGAACAATCTGTCGAGATCAAACACATGCTCATCACTCCTGAGATACAATTGTTGCTCACATTCTTAGCTCGACATGAAGTGTGTCAAGTGTACCTATCTACATACTACAGTCAGCATTTCATGTGGATGGATGACTTTTTAATATCCTGTGTCTATAATCAACGTAATTGCTGCTTTACATTTCAGTTTCTTCCATGTAATTATGACATTATGTCCCGTAGCTTAATAACATATATTCTGGACAATTTGATGTTCGTAATTATACATTGATTTTTATTGGTGGTTTTCCGAGTGGCAAAGCGAACTACACTTGTTGTGTTAAGGCAGAAGTCTCAATTATGAGCCAAAGCCCACAGCGCACTTGTTGGGGGTTTCTTTCTGCGAGGTTATTGACTCACATTTCTGTGTGTCTAGTTTTCTGTTTGTGTTGAAATGTTGGATTTACTGTCACACCATGTCTTTTTAAGCACAGTGAGGAAAACTGGTTTTGTTCTTTAGTTTGATATCCTTTGTTGGCTTCAGAGTGGTAATTGGACACACACTCATGACTAATTCTTTCAGCTCAGGCTTCTGCTGCATCTCAATTCTCTGCTCTGGTGCAGCTCGTCCCCACAAACCGTCCCTTCGTGCTGCAAACCGCTGTTTTCTTCTGTTGCCATGACAGCTTGTATCGCTGTCAGAGGTGGGACGTCGCACAGTTTGTGAAATGAATTTAGCATGACAAAAAAAATTGTCTGCAAGTGGCAAGCACTGAGTTTGTGTGCACCAGGGGTATAGATGTATGTGTGTGCGTGTGCATGGGTTTGCTCGGCTCTGTCTTGTGAACACTCGGGCTTATCCTGTCTTTGTGCGTCTCTGCTCTGTGTGTGCACGCTGCCGTGCGTGTGTTTGTATGTATATTTGTACGGCTAAAAGCTTTGGCGCAGAGCAGATCCTTTGTAGTTGGCAGCAGTGGGCACTTTGCCCAGCTTGTATGGTTTATGGATGTGAGTCAGAATTACATTAGCCTCCAGTCAGAGAAAGACTGCCCATCTTCCCGGGGTGAAACTTCAACAAATGTGCCAACACGACAGCATTAAAAGAAAAAAACTGATACAAGCATCAAATGCGCCAGACACACATCTCATGCTGTCAGTCTATCAATAGTTACATTAATGCCGCACAAAAGGAGGCAGGAAAGCAAATGAAATACCAGCATGGGAAAACACGCCTGTGAGCCTGATTTCATGCTGCAGCAGCAGGGGAAATGTCGTGATTCTGAAAATTTAATTTGTAAAAATGTACCAAAGTGTAGGTGGTCAAAGTTCAGCTTTGAGTTTCTAATGTGTTTTAGAAACACACACACACACACATACTCAAACTCAAGCATCTCCATTTTGAGCCCAAGCTAATGATATTACACTAATATACCCACCAATTATATGGAACAGTGTATAAAGCAATAATCAATTCCGAATTTCAACTCAAAGCCTCAACTTTACATAATTAAAGTGCCATGTGAGATATTGCACAATTAATGTGGAGCCTTACAACCAGCAGCTAAAGTAATGTTTGATTTTCATAATGTCTGTGATGGAGCCAGTGGACCAAAAAAAAAAAAAAAAAGAAACGAAAACGGGGGGAGGTGAAGAAATGAAGATTTTAGAAATGCATTAAATCTGTATTTCATCAAATTAGACGTAGAAGCTCCTTGAAAGGCTGCCACGAGGCATGAATGGCCAATGACCAAAAAGAATATTAATAGGTAATTATATCCACTTGTACCTCCGTTTCGTACATCATCAGTGGCCTCGGTGGTAATACGGCACTAATGGAAGTGATATGGCTTTTAAGAAAAAAAGAACTGTTAAAAATGTCTCCACAGTTTTTTTTTATTTCTACCTTTTTGGCGTCTGCACAAAAATATTGGGTGAAGAGCTTAATTCCCACTTAGGATTAGCTTTTGTACAAGCAGTGTTGGATATTTTATTGGTCTGTCAGTAAAACCCACCACCACATGGGATTCATAATAAGTGATGAACACTAACACATCTCTACCTGTGTGCACACAATTTTTTGTCTTTCACGTTCAATATTTACTCCCGTCTCACCCACTGAGCCATAATAACCCAGCTCACACTGTTAATTTGCTGTGCTCGCGGTAGATTTCCCGGCCTCGTTTTCCTTCTTGTGAATTTTTCCTCGACTCCCAAAGCACGCGATTGTTTTCTGCGGTTTTAACAGCGTAAATTGAATCGTAGCTCACTTCTGAGCCGACGCCTCTTGTGACGGGGGGGGGGGGATTACACACACTTCTTGCAATTAGCCGAGACAAGACTAGTTAATATTCCCCGTTCGAATGCCCCCAACAGGTCCGTAACACCTTTTATTTCTAATCACACCTGCTGCTGCTGAGAGACCGTTTGGCTCCTTCACCCATGTTGGAAATGAAGACTGTAAAGTGGCTTATGGCGTATGACACACTTCTCTTGACAATGAAGTCCATATTTACAGCAGCAGGTGAATATACGGACCGACTCCTTCACCTTTGACTTCCAAGTGATAGTGGTCCCGATTGATCCGCCTTCCTGAACTTCCTTAACATGTGTTGAGGGTCAGCGGCAGGGCAGCATGCAGCTCAGGCAGCCCTGAGGCCAAAACAGAATATATTCCACCTTTCAGCTCCACATCAGGACACACACACACACACACACAGTAGAAGTTTGCTGTGCAAGTCCTTCAATTTACATGATTGGTGCTGCAGAGCTGCTCCGCTGTGAAAATGCGTTTTTCAACTTGATCTATAAGGATTCGTTTGGGAATGTAGAGCGGTGGTGCTGCTACATGCACTGCATGGGCACCAATAAAGACGGAGTCTAATTTACAGTAGCTGCCGCTGTAATTTAGTATTTCTTCGCCTTCACCGCCACCTCAGCCAGATCCCGCTGCTGTTAAGTCAGAGCGTGAAGACTGACAGCTGTTGAAGCGGTCACCACATTCTTTGGGTCCACGATTCAAAGGTGACCCGGTGGTTTGTCAGACAGAACACAAACCAACTGTTCGAATACAGGCTCATCCCCCTTCTTCTGCCTTCTGTTTTGTCTATAGTTTGGTTAATGTGAATATGGGAGAATACAATAGACGAAGAATGTTGTTTAAATCAATTAACAGGGATCTGCTTTAATGTTTTGTTGCTGAATGAATCACACAAATGACAAAAAGAAGACATGAACAGCACTATTTGCTCCGACACGCACTGGGCATTCATTGGCTGACTCCTGTCTTCAGGTATTTGTGTAGCCGAGGCCATGCTGGTGAATTTTTACATTCCTGACTGAAGGAAGATTCCACTTACCGTGTGATTGCGGGTAATGGCTGACTTTACCTGCCAGTATTTAACATAATTTCACTCCACCGTTTATTCTGTCACCCCGAGGAGGAAGCTGTGACTGTGCACACACACACACACACACACACACACACACACACAGTATATACACAACAGTAATGCATTCCTCGCTGGGTCAAATCTCCCACCTCGCTCTCGGTCTGTGTCTCTCTGCTTTCTCCCTCCCTCTTTGAGGCAACAGGTTGCAGCAGCCTCCCTCCCACCGCTCTTCCCAAGTTTTTTCCATACTTCAACAGACTCCTGGAAACAAAGTCTGTGTCATTCATCCACTCTCACACACACTCAGACACACCTACTTCCACTTAGAAACCTCGATTCTCATGCACCATCCAGTTGATTATCGCTGATAACAGCCTGTGCAGGAATACTCTATAATAGTCCAGACGTGTTTTTTTTCCTCACTTGGATGAAACTTTTTGTGCATTTTAGGGGATAGTTTCCCCCTGTCAGCCCTCAAGCAATCACCTGGATTGGGAAGATAACGATGATTCACTCGTCTGCAGTGGTAAGTGAGATTGTGTGGGCCCATTTTAGGGCCATAGTCAAAACCCATTACTTTAACTGCCCTTTAATACGGTGCTTTATAGAGTCGTTTTGAATTCTTAACTGCACAGATACCCTTGTTACAGCCTAAGTGTCTGGAGTAAGGCCAACGCATTTTAAACTGCACCTTCTCACAGCTCTTTATAGTACAATTTCTCCTTAAACAGCATTACTTCTCTAATATTGCAGCTTGCAGTTTGTTGTCTGTATTGCTTTTATGTGATAAAGTGCCGGGATTTCTGCAAATGTGCCATTCCACTCAGTGTAAGAGCACGCACTTACAAATACACCCTATCCGTGCATTGTAAATGTCCTGCATGCTTGTATATGGGTGTTTGTATTTGACATGAAAACTCTGGAGCGGACAAAAACACCGACACACACACACACACACACACAGTTGTGCATTTGACAATCATGTGAGATTTAGTGTGTTCATGAATAATAAGAGCAAAACCAGCATGTCTGTGAGAGTGTCAGGAGATGAAGCTATGTAGAATGAATTGTGGATTTTTCCTTCCCATGCATAGACTTGTCCGAGCTGTTTGACTGCAAATTTAAAGTGATATTAACCAGTTTGCTGCAGCTTATGAGCTGTGTGTGAGCGTGTGTGCTTCTTAAATGTGTGTTAACCGGACATGTGATGTGTTGCATCATAGACATCTGCTTCAGGACGTTGAGCTCTGTGTGTGTGTGTGTGTGTGTGTGTGTGCCTTTTCACTGTTACCAGTTTCCCACCTACAGGGATAATCCATCCTGTGAAGTGGTGAGGTGGAAAATACCATTATGTAGAAATAGCTGACGTGCAGTTAGACTTGCAGGGCACACGGTGTGTGAGAGTGTGTGTGAGAAACAGAGATAGGGAATAAAGGGGGAGTTTAAAGGCCAGAGACAGTAAACTTCATTTTGGAACATTGTTTAATCCTCTCAGGACAGTGATAAACTAAAGGCCTCGGACACAAAACACACATTTTTCCCTCAGCGAGGCTGGACAAACCACTTGTGATCGCAGCGTGGTGTGACGGCGGGATGCAGCCTCGTGCAACATGTTTTCTGATGCGGGGTCATCGCGACCACGTTGTTCTGAAGTGTCTGACTGAGGTTTATGATTGCAGGCTTTGCAAGGACATGTTGAGTTACTGTTGAAATTAGTTGTGTTTTTTATAATAACTATGGAGATGGTAACGTTCTTCTGTCAGTTTACAGCTCCAGTCATTTGGTCCACAATTTTTAAAATCTTAGATCATAGATTGTGATGATCCATCTGCAACATTATCGGGTCAAATGTTTAATTGTCAGGTACAAGAGTTTAAAATGCCATCAGTGGTAATCTAAATATTTTGGCATGCTAACATACAAACTATATGATATTAGCTAAAGATCAGCATGTTAACACTGTGAGCCAATTAGAAAACCAAAATGAGCATTTAGCTTGAAGCTTCGAGCTACTGTAGGAGCCTGGATGCAGCTGCGCTTTAACGTCATTAAATTCTTCCATAATTATTCTTATGAATGCACAAACATATCACTGTCAGCTCTTTTATTTTCTGATTTATTTCTCATTTGCCCTTTTCAATTATTTCATCGTATAGTTTGCACGGTTGCTGTGCTCCCCTGCTGCTTGTCTGAACACCCATGCGAACCTCTTTGAAAATAAGAAGATGCGTGCAGAGACAGATCTGAGATGTGCATTGGTATGTGAGGGGAGAGAGTCTGGATTTGTTGCCCGAGTTATATCTAAAGAGCCCTTGAACGGGTTCAGACCAGGTGGTCAGTTTTCTGGAATTCGGTTCATTTCATGTGGATCTGTTTTTAAATGTCATTATGATATTAATTTAAAGCCGCTCTACAGAGAAATGGTCTCATATGGAAACATTGGAGATGATGAAGTGCATTGGTGAATAGCTTGATGGATGGAATGTGACTCTCTAAACCGAAGGAAATCTGTCATGTTTTCATCTCGTGTGCAGCACTTGAGCGAAGGCACATCTTGCTTTGAAGTTACGCTGATCAATTTGCAAAAGCACATGCCCGAACACACACTTTTGTGGAGACACGGGGGTTTGCAAGCTAATGTAATACATAACAACACAAACCATTTCCCTAGATCACCGCTAATGTGCTGAATGTGTTGCTCTCTGATGGAAGTTCGTTTATTTCGAATGGGATAATCCATTACTGCTGCATGATTCCTTTGCCACTGCGTTGTGTGCTGATTCATGGTTCGGATTTATTCTACTTAGGCATCGATTATGCTCACTTAAGTGAATGTTGTAGCTCTCCGTGTTGAAGCATTTATGCGGCGCTCAGTACACATTTAAGGGAAGGTTTTAACACAGCACATTTTAGCCGAGCTGAAATTAAAGAGGGAAACAGATCAGCGTGGATGCAGTAAGTTACAACCGTTGCAGTATGCTGCCATTTTTGCTTCTGTAATATGACTTTCTACATGTCTCGCATAGGACATAATATGCAAGTAAAGCACCTGCAACGTCTCAGTGGGACTGAACTATTTCCACTGTTATGCCACGGCAGAAACTGCAGCCTAAGGTCTAACCTCTTTCATGCTAAGCTGACGTTTCCTCTGTCTGTCAAGAAAGAAAATGAGGAGGATTTTCTGTACCCCATAGCGTTACTGTACCTCCATTTACTCTCGCGGACAGCTAATACTCTCCTGCCATCTCGATTTACCGTGCGGAATGGCTGCACTCTCACCACCGAGGCTCATCTTTCTAAATGTTCCTGTCCTGCCGTCACACTGCCGAGGACCGTCTCCATTCACTGTACTCGCCACACACGCGTCCGCCGTTTGATGATCAACAATGGATTGACTGACGAAGCTTAAACTACAATTGTGTGTGTTTTCTTCTTCAACCACAGCTGGATTACAGATAAGATAAGATGGTGCTTTCATGGCGCTGTTTGCAAGTCTATGATGTTAAAGAATGTCATCCCATCCCCAAACTTAACACACCAAACACACACGTACACAAACTATGACAAAGGGCAGGTGAAACTTTAAAGTAGACACCGTTGGGGCCCGTTATTGCACACACACATTCAAAGTGATTAACTGTGCTGTCGTAGGCCTAGCTCTGTATTTTTTTTTGACGCATTGCAGGCTTTCAGCGAGTTAGTAGGTAATCCTCCGTCGAGAACAGGTGCATCCGTGTGTGACTCGCAGGTTTGGGTAACCCGCCCAAACATTCTGTGTGACTGTGCAATCGTGCAAAAGCCTTCTTGAAAGTTTCCCAGTAAACACTTTTTTTCTGCTCGTATGAGCTGCAGGGATTCAACAGACTGATAAATTAAATCCTTTGACATCTTTGTCGTCTGTCCGAAAGGAATATACACAAAAAACTTGAATATAACCAAAGTGTTTGTGAACTGTCAGTTTGTCGTGTGTCAGCTCAGGCACATTCTCTTTCTTCTTCGAGTGTATAAAGACATTTTTCAGTTAGTTTTAAACATGCAGTTATTTACTTACATTTTGGCCTTATATTGCAAGTAATCAACTTTTTACATAAAAAGGTTGTTTCGCAGACATAATATGGTCTCACTAAGATACATGAGAGTCGCATGTTATAAAAATCTATTAAAACAGCAGTCGGTTCTTGTCTTATCATTTTGTATGCATAGGCTCTCACAAAGCGAATGCTGGTAAACATCTTGAGGACATGTCTTTGTCTGAAAATGAAGCTGGCTGTGATGACCAATTTGGTTCCGATGATGAGTCCATCGTTTGTTGCACAACCGTCCCCAGCAGCAAAAAAATAAATAAATGAAAACACTTAAGGAACTAATTTCAATTTAAAAGATGACAGGTTTTATATTGATGAACAGTGTGAAGAACGTCAATGACGCCGCACGACGCGCGGGGTTGAGGCTGGAAGAGGCTGTGCCATGTAAGATTATCGGGGTAATAACTTTTATTGTTCATCTTTGTTTAGACCCAGTAACTGCTTTTAATAGCGGGGTTAATATTGGACCGTTTTAAAACCCCGCTGATGCTTTTATTTCCGAGGTGCCATTGGAGTGTGTTGTTAAATGGTTTACAGGGAGAACACCTGTCTGTCCACACACACACACACACACACGTTTGTCTCTCTATACCTGTGAGGACACTCACTGACATAATACAATCCCCAGCCCCTTCCCCTAACCCCAAACATCACAACTGAACGTCTAACCCTAAACCTAACCAAACCTCATTCTAACGCTGACCCTAAAACCCAGTCTTGACCCTCAAAAAGCCTTTTGAAGTTGTATGGACCAGCTAATACACAATTTTTCCACAGAAGGCTATACAGACCTGGTAGCATGTTAAATTTGATATCACATTACATGACTACAAGTCTGTTGTGTTATGCAGAAGTTGGTACAGACAGTATAAAATCCACCTTTGCACATAAATGTATTTCACACTGTGTCACTCGAAGGAAAATCTCTTAGTCACCTGCAAAAACTTTTATATAAGAATTTGACGTCCTTTGCAAATTAAAAATAGCTGATTGGGTTTTTATCTTAAAGTGTTTTTAATTACTTTTTGGGGGATTGATTCTCTGTTCATTTGTATATTTTCAGATAAGAGCAAAGAAGAGTTGGAATATATGATTGTGCAGTGGAATTCAAGAAGGGCATCTGTGAAGACAAGAAGTGGGAGGAGGAGCAGGTGACTGAAGGAGGGGGACGAGGAGAGGGGGACTATGGGCTGCGGTTCTTTGTGGGTCTTTCTACTGTCCACTTGTCTCCTCCACCAAAGAGTCACAGCACAAACGGAAGGTAACAGATGACACACTCGCACGCAATGAGTTATTAACGTTAAACGACGTCTTCACTGATTTTGAACTTGCTTCTTTTGATTACAGTTTGGGTTGTATGTGTCAATAAATGCATTTAAACTCACTTTTGACTTTACTATGTCAAAATATTTCTACTTCTCTCTTAAAAATGCCTCCAAGTGACATCACTTGGAGGAACCTTCAGTTCGGATTATGTCATTTTGTTGTTCATATTATGGAGTTTGTAATCATGTCAACCTGCTTCTCCAGAGTTCCTCCGGTACTCTGAATCTGAACTTGTAATGATGAAAAAACGCCTCCGGGTGATGTCAGAGGGAGGTTTAAAAGCATTAATGCAGATTAACACACCAAACTGAAGCCATAGAAAGCCAGTAGAAAAATGCTGAAGTCGCCCTTTAATTTGATTATTAACATTTCTTTAAACTTTAAACTAAACTCACTAATTAGCTTCCTGTATTTGAAATTGAAGTCACTCTTTGATCACCTTTTACCTGATTTTTGTAAAGTCTGTAGTGACAGTAGTTGCTCCCTTATGAGTCATAACCATATGCCTGACTGTCAGCAAGATCTATGAATTGGATAGTCAGGCCAAAGAAAGGGCAGGTGCTCAGTGAGTCAGTCTGCACGAGTGCTCAGTCATTAAATCCCCACACCTGGACTGGTACGCGGGGCAGACACTAACCCAGCTCCAGCATCTCTCCAGATTGTGTCTAGTCAGGGAATAGAAACATCTGCTGGCCTCATGTAGAGAACCGCACTCTGTCAAACCAGTGCCCCGAATACGCCGCCTTAGCCCCAGGTGCTATTGGATGTCACTAAAAGGTCAATCAGCCAATCAAAAGTTAGATGTCCCCTCCCTGGAAAGCCATTAGCAGAAAGTAGCCTAGTGCTGAAGTTGTTGTGCAGAATCACGAGAGGATAAAAATATGTCAAGTAAATTTGAAGCAATGTTTGCAATATTATTATTTATTTGGACAGCTACTATTATAATGCCTGTGACATCCCATAGGGGTTCATATTACACACCACAAGTGTTGTGTTGTGGTTAATTTTGAATCACTAAGCCAACAGACAGCCTAAAGCTGCATTAATCAATATTTGTATATTAACAATGAATGAAATGACATCTGTATCTGGGTTTGCTCACAGCGAGGGACCTGCAGAGAATTACAGCATCTACCAGCAGCAGAGCTTGTTAGGCTTTTCTTAGGTCAGTGCTTTCATTCTAAGTTGATTTCGTCAGCGTCCTTTACAGCAGGCAGTTGTGTCAGCATGTAATCTCTCACAAACCCACTGTAGTTCGCACCAGCCACTAAATAACAAACGGCACACAGGTAAAAATAGTGACTAGCTGGTGAGTAAAGTTATAGATCCAGCAGTTTTTCTTTGAGTTGGTGGAGACAAACAGAGACCACGATGTTAAAAGTCCATTTATGTGCTCTATGAAACATGTTTGACCCAATTTAATGAGGTGACAGATTGTAAAATCATACACAGGACTACTCGGAGTTCATAAACCGTTCTACAGCTGACCTAGGTGTCAAGGCCTTGTCAGTCTCACTGTCTTTATGTTTCTAACTACTTCCTGTCCCACAAGGAGTTATAGGAATGTGCTGGAATCAGCTCCTCGGAGAATGTACATTTGTCATATGTACATTTGTTAGAATCTCTGTTAATATTCAGTTTTTTCTATCATTTTTTATGTCTGTCTTTTCACTTTTTTTCCTTCTTTAAGAAACTTTCACATTCCTTTGTCTGGACAAAACCTGAGCCTCTGCCCTTGTGCCCTCAGCTCTCTGATGGTTTCCATCCTCTCTCTTGAACTCATTTGAACTGGTTGCAGTAAGGCATCACTATTAAGACTATTTCTTATATTAGGGCGGAATTTTCTGCAGCGTGTGCCGCAGCCATCGAGGTTCATCTAATGCGTAAATCAATGATTTTCTAACACCGAGGTGTATACAACCTTTGAGACATCAGCATAGATAACCTTCAAGAAACCCATTCCTAATCCCTCAGCATGTGTTGTCTCCTTATCCCAAGCATGTGGTTCTCACCTGCCAGTTCAGACAGACAAACTTCGGGATAATTGATCTTGTTTTTCCCCTCAGCCTGTGTCTGTCTGACACAGACCAACCTCCAGCTGCTTCTTTGCTCAAAGTCTCAGCCGTGTTGTTTTATGTGCCTTTACTGAAGTCAGTGGAGTAGAAATGGATCCCAGTAAATGGAACAGCCCCACGTGTTTGCTGTGGTCGTTTGCTGCCTATGGAAGATTCGACTAAGGAAGGGAAGGATGAACGTTGTTATGTGCCGTGACGCTGCATCACTCATGACTCCGCAATTACACCAAAGCTTCCGTGTAGCTCCGCACTAAAGAAGGATCCAAAATGATTTTCCCAATAACATTTTGTTTCCTTGGTGCATGGCCAGACACATACTGTATAGGTGTGTGAGGGAGAACATAATGTTAGGTCGCCATGGGCTGGAGACATATGTCACCCCCAGTGAATCCTGGGATTGCAGCCAGAAGAAGAAGGGCAAGATAATAGAGGGGACAAAGCTCGGTAATGAAATAGAGGACGGCAGAGAAGCTGAGTTATCACTTACGGAACAATCAGCGCTGCCTATCTCTTATTCACTAGTCGAATCAATGTTGTCATCGCTGTAGTTTATTGCATATGTAACGCCAGAATATTGACTTGGAGGCTACGTACTGATGGAGCAGATTTCTGTGTGTGTCTGCCCGTGTAGTGCTATCCGTGTGCACATGGTACAACGCACAAGTGTACACCAAGTACAACATGTGTGTGACTGGATTTAAAGGTCGTTATTAAAAAGCGTCTGAATCCTTCCAAAAGCAGTAGATCTTTATGTTAAATGCGTTTGTTTGCTTGAGCAAGGGGACTGACCCTGATTTTGGGTGTGTTTACCTTATTATTCTAAGCGTTTCTCATCGCTGTACTAAGGTTTTATTGCTGGAGTGCTCAGAATATTGATAGTCTCTTTGGCTCACTTGTGTCTCATTAAAAATTCATGGGGATTTGTGTGCGGCTCTGGATGCATGACAGAAGCGAATGAAAAGGAAACCCACAATGTGATGGAACAACACTGCTATCTGCTGGACAGCGTAGGACTAGAAGCTCTTTAAATGTCTCACCCTTTTCTCCACCGTTAACCGTTAAAAGGATTCCATTTGGGTTTTGTCCACAAAAGTCTCAAACATTAATTCAGTTCCTGCCCTCGTCTTTGTATTTGTGCCCACACAAACTCCGCCGTTCTTTTTCCCGCAGCATGCAGGACGGTGGTACACGCAGATATAGTGTTTCTGGTGGATGAGTCACGGAGTGTGGGCCAGGACAGCTTCACCACTGTCAAAGGCTTCATTTCAGCCATCGTCTCCTCCTTCCAGGACAGCGTCGTGGGAGCAGAGGGGGTCCGCTTCGGCGTGACCATCTTTGGGGATGTCCCAAGGTAAAATTCATATCCAAAATTGTGATACACTGAATATATTGTTGTGACTAATCAAGACAAAGAAATTTACCGAGTGAATGCTGCCACAAAAGGTTATTGATAAAGAGGTTTACATTTCTTGTAATAGTAACAAAAAACTCAAACAACTTCACTTTTTTATGTTTATCTATCCCCATCAATCAAAACACTAATTACTAATTGAAAACTTAATATTATAATTTGCTGCTTATTTAAAAAACCTGTTATTTGAATAAAGTCTTTAAACCCTTTCGTGTGGTGGTTTAAAATGTGATCAAATGCAGTCTGTGTAATACTTCCTGGGTTGTTTACAGCTTCACTGGAGTCCACCAATAAATGGACTGTGTAGTTTAGAAAGGTACACACTGGGATATATAATGGCCCACAATTCACACTGCATGTAAGGACAAAAGCCAAGCTGTGAAATCCAGGAAGTCTCCTCGTGGCGAGGCATAGATCGAGAGTATAAAAGCATTTGTAAAACTCTGATTGTTGCCAGGAACACTGTGGTCTCAGTAACTGTGAAATAGAAGAAGTCTGGAGCCACCAGGGCTCTTTTCAGAACTGCCAAACTGAGTAACCACACAAGAAAGACCTTGGTCAGGGAGGTGAGCAGGAACCCAACTATCAGTGTAACAGAGTTTCAGATGTTCCCCAGACAGGGAGAAACCGGGTTGGAAGGACAGACATTTCAGGATTCTCATTAATTAGACTCTGGCCTAGTTTGCCAAACAACATTTAAAAATACTCAGGGAGCTTGATGTCAAAGATCTGGTTTTCACAAAATTAAAATCTTTGGGCACAGCTCCAACTCCCGTTCTAGTAGCCAGCAGCCACTGAACACCATCCCTACAGTGAAGCACGGTGGTGGCAGTGTCACGCTGTGGGCAGCCTTCACAGTAGCATGGACAGAGAGACCAATGACAACGGAGAGAAGGACGAATTCGAATGAGAGTTTTTCTTCAAAAAAATATGCCCCAGAGTGCATATGACCCGAGGCTGGGGTGACATTAAACCTTTGATCCAAAGCACACAGCCGAGACAAAGCTGTAATCGCTAAAGTTAGAGCAGACTTAAACTCCACGGCTTCTGTGGAGGGGCCTGAAAATGGATGTTCACAAGTGGACGTCCCAAACAATCTGGTGGATGTTGAGAGGATATGTCTGGAAGAATGTGACAATCCAGAAGTCCAGGTGTGACAAGATTTTAAAATATATCTTCTTTCACAATTTCCCTTTGCCATTATTGGTTTCTTGTAGTGCGCAAAAGACTTTAAAATACAATCACTAAATTAACAGTGTGAATACTGCCTGAAGTGACTTCTCCACTTTTGGGTCAGTGACTCATCTACTCATAAAAATGATTGTTCCTTCATTTCTACATGATTACATCCTGTAATCCTGTCTTTTCAGAATGCGGATTGCTTTGACTGATTACAGTTCGCTGGGGGAGGTGCTCAAAGCCATCAGAGACCTACCTTATGAAGGTGGATCCAGGAGGATGGGTGATGCTCTCCAGTTTTTGGTTGACCCTATGTTCAGCCCCGCCATCAGTCGAGACCATGCCCCAAAGGTACTGTACAGCGAGAGGTGTCGCCCCAACCCGGGTATGTGCGGTTTCATCCGCTAGGTATCTCCAACAGCATCTTACGTGCAACGTGAACCCCGAAGAGCTTTAATTGCTCTTGTCGGCAAAGAAGCAGTAACATTTTCAGACAAACTGCTGAAAGTAAACTTCAGCTTCTGTCTAGTCAAAGGGGCCTCACCCACCCCACGTCACGCCCTAACGCAATAAGCCTCATCAACTACCCAAATGCACTTTGCTTCCATCACCTCTAAGATTCTGTCAGCTACATTTCTCCGACACTCTAACACTCTAGTGTGGAGTCAGTATAACACAGCTGCTTAGCATTCCAATCATCTCTATCTATGAGTGTGTGTGCAAAATCATCCTGCAGCAGCACACTTGATGTGGGCAGGCAGAGAATTGAGGATTAGGCTGATATATTGAATTGTACAGCCAGAACACATGCAAAGAAGCAGCTACATTCTCATTTTGATGATTTCTAGCCTCCGTCTTTATCGACTAACGGCTGAACTTTAAATAAACTGAGTACATTTTCTTTAATGGGCAAATAATCAGTCTCAGTTGCAAAGCAGCATCCTTGAGTTCCACTTTGTCTTTGATTTATTTAATTATGTATTCAATTATGAGCTAAACCATGTTAGGTCCATGGGGGCTTTTATGAGCATAATACTGTTTACAAGGTTGCTCTTTCTGCACAAACAAAACATTGTTTGGAGAGTGGAATGAAACCTCCAGTGATGTCAACATGGGGGAAAACATAATGTGTTTTAGAATATACATCAAAGATGGAAACAAAGCCACTGGAAATGTTTGCATTATGATTTTATTTGATGTCTGCAGCCTTCGAATGCACTTCAGACTGATGAATTATGTGTTTGCAGATATGATGCCATATAAATTGATTTTGGAAACTTTATTAATACCAAGCAGCATATCAGTAAATAAATAATAGTTACTAACATATCTTTATAAGACACTGGATGACATTACAGACTGTGGTCATTTTTCTTTTGTGCACAGATTGCTATTTTGATCACAAATGGACATTCGGAAGACCAGGTTGACGCCGCAGCCAGAGCTGTAGCTGACAATGGGATCTCTCTCTTTGCAGTAGGTGAGTGTTGAAGTTGATATTGTGAATTCCTTCAACATCCCCACTGCAGCGGCCCCTCAGATTTTATCCCAGCTCTGCCGGCTTATCTGCAGTGTTTGCAGTTAGAAATTCGTGTCCTCGACATTTGAATTCATTGGAGTAAGCACGGCCGCTTGTGTTTGTGTGCGAGAGATTCTTGTTTCTCGGTATCTGAGCGAACCCGTGCAGGTGCACGGCTACGTTTTTGCATTTTTATAAACCGTGCGTTGCACCAGCAGAGCTGCTTTAGCCTTCACCTTTTCCCCCGGTGAGGAAGACTTTGCTGTTTACACACTTGCATGTTTCTTCCCCTCTTTCTCCTACACTCATGGATAAGCACAGAGGCTGACTGCTGTCTCCTCTCAGCTGGGAGGAGTGCAGTAATTACCGCTCATTAGCCAATGGTGTGCTAATTGCACCCATTTTTCATTTGGCCGTTCAGAGTCCCCCGTCTTCACCTCTGACACATAGGTCTGCTGCACTTGTTTATCACTCCTGCAGAGATGCTCCACATGCAGTTTGTGTAGCAATGCGAAACCAGTGAGTTTGCACGTAAATGCACTGCGGCTATAAAAAGCCGTGTATCCCGTAGCAGGTGTTACTCTGTAACTGTGAATTACCTTGAAACACAGTCATCTGCTTCCAATAAATGTTTTTTTATTACATTAAGACAGCACAACGTTGTGTGCCCAGATTGGATCCAGGTGTTGGTCTGGGCACACTTCCACAGGCAGTCCTGATGAGCACACACGCTGCTGTAAAGTCAGACAGAGGCCACTAAGCATTTGAGGAAGCCTGTGCATAAAATGATGCAGTTTGCGTGTGTACAGTATGTGTGTGTGTTCTTATGATTTCAAATAAATCTCTGAAAATGCCACAGTGTCCCCTAGTGGTTTGTTTAGGAAAGGGCGTTAAGAAACTGGGTGTATTCATGAGGCAAAATCAGACATGGGAAAGGCTGTTCTATTCCTCCTTTTGGGATCTGGTAGTAAAGTAAGGCTGTTAGAAGTTCCGCTGCTGTACTGTAGGTTCATTTCTCTCCGACCAGGGGTTAGGGGAGCCGACGGAGCAGAGCTGAGGAAGATTGTGACGGAGCCATACGAGGAGCACCTACTGCTGGGCGCCGATTACTCTCTCCTGGAAACCATCCTGCCCAAGCTGGCCCGCAGAGTGTGTGTCACTGCCTCCGAACCACCACGGCCCGTGAGAACCTCCCAGCCTGGTACATTAGTGCAAACACGTTATGAAAGCAGATTTGTAAAAGCTGAGATTATCTGAGAATTTCATTCTTGCTGTGTTTCCATTTTTATTTTGATCATTTGAAAATTATTTCAACTCTTACCAACATACATTCATCTTCTCAGGACATTTATTTCTCCCCTCTCATGCTTTTCCCTTTCTCTCATATTTTTTTATTGGCATCATCCTTCTTCTTCTGCCGTCTCCCTCCTCCAGTTAAAGAGCTTGTAGTGGGCCCCCGAGATCTCCAGGTCAGTGAGCTGGGCCACGGCTCCCTCAGACTGACGTGGAGCTCGGCCACTGGTGACGTTACTGGATATCGCCTCCTGGTCACCCCTCTCAGCTCCAAGGGACACCTCCTGTCCCGACAGCAGAGACAGGTGTGTGGACATGCATCAAGTGTAACCTGTGAGCTGAAATGGAACAGAACATGGATGCTGCTATGATGTTAATGGAGCATATCATAAATGTCCCTGCCAATTAATCAACCCAAAGCTCATAGATCTTCCAGAACTTATTAGGATTTACAAGATCAATGAGTGTTTTTTTCAGCCAATGTCTTGTTTCTGTCTGACCCTCCCCTTTATTCTCGCTCACTTGTTCTTTCTCTCTTTCTTTCTTTATGCAACAGCTTGACCTGAAGGCTGATGTGAGCACAGTCCTAGTGACTGAGCTGAGTCCTAAAACAGACTATTCCCTCACCGTCTACGCCATATATCCCAGCCTTATAGGAGACTCTGCAACTATCACCGTCCAGACAAGTCGATACCCCTCATTAGCTTATGCACTTGATGAAAAAACCCATACATGTGTTATTCACTTAGATTTTTGATTTTACGCTGAGCAACAATTTCCTGTTCTGTCTTTTAGCTCCTTTGCCCCAGGTATCAAACTTCCGTGTTATTGAGGAGGGTCTGTTCTCTCTGAGACTGGGCTGGACACCTCCTTTAGGGAAGATCGATGGATTCAAGATCTTCATCCCGAGATGTGCGTTAACACACAAGATTATTATTCAACTCCAGAGTTATAGAGTTGTTTTATCGTGGGATTCTACTATCTTGAATAATTTTTTACCCATGCCAGATATTACACCTTAAGTTAGTGGGTGCACTAAATTATGTTTTGTTGTCTGGGCTTTTTATCTATTCAATCTAACTCACGGCAGCTTGCATCACAGGAACAAGTTGTTTGGAAGGTATATTTATCGTGCATCGATTCTCCTGGATTTATGGTTGTTTTGCAGCCAACCGACCAGGAGTTACTTACGAGCAGCTGCTTCCTGGAGACACTTCTTCTCACGTGATTGACAGCCTGGAGGAAGATAAGAAGTACACGATCAGTATTTACGCTGTATACCCCCAAGGACCAAGCGAACCAGTTTCAGTAGTGGGCAACACATGTGGGTTTACTGGCTCAGACACATTCATTTACATAAACAAAATATCAGAGAACAAACTTTTTAAAACTTTTGACCTAACTTACACTTAAATTTCTCCAAACAAAACAAAAAAATGATAAAACTTAATAATTCTAGGGCAAAGTCACGAATGCAGAGTAACACGAGTAAACGTCAAGGTGCAGTACTATGTTACATCCACAGCAGGGTGATGTTGTTCGGGAAAAAACTACCAGTAAGCACCAGGCTGATTACACATACAGTTGATCTACATATAATGGTACAGAAAAATAGATTTTATGACCATATTTTAAAGATCTATTCAATGAAAAACAAAATTAGGTTAAATATTTGTGTGCATGAATTGATGTGTATTTGTGTTTAACAGTAAAACTGGTACCGGTGCAGAAGTTCCTGGTCCAAAATGCCACCACAGACACGGTCCAGGCGAGGTGGGCCTCAGTTAAAGGTGCCACAGGATACCGTCTAACGTGGGCCTCGCCAGGTACTGCGGTTAGCCGTGGTGAAATAGAACCTAATGTCCAGCGTTAACCCGTTTGTGCAGTGGCTCCGGGTTTTTCAGTGTCTCTGCTTCTGTGTCCTGTAGAAGACCACATAGAGAACATAAATCTAGGGGACAACTTTAATTTCTACATGATCCAGGGTCTCCACCCAGGCTCCGATTACACCATCACCATCAACCCCGTCTTTGGAGACGTGGAGGGGCCTGTCACCAGCTCCAAGATCAAGACGTGTAAGTAGAAGACAGTACAAAAATACATGGCTTTTTGTGTTATTGAAGACAAGTAGAAAGAAAAGTAGATCTCCTCGGCTCCAACCACCGTCTGTCTTCGTTTCTGTCTCCGTCAGTGGAAAGCAGTGCAGTGCAGACTCTGAAGGTGTCTGCTGTGAGCACCAGTACTGCGGTCGTCTCATGGAACAGTGTCCCGGGAGCCACAGGATACAGACTGGCCTGGGGACCAACCCCAGGTGATTTCAGATATTGCAGTGATGTTTACATGCTGATAAGATTCAGTCCAAACTCACGTGACACAGACATTTCAACGTTAGCCTCAGACTCAGTGTTGGTATCATTTTCAGAATTTGTTGGCCGGGATCGTCCCAGGCAGTTGGCCCTGAACGGCAGCACCTCTGAGTACCTGCTGAGGAATGTGGCCCATGACACTGAGTATGTCCTCACGCTCTATGTGCTGTTTGGATCAGTGGTGGGACCTGGTATCACAGCCACCTTCAGAACTTGTGAGTACCCGCATCCAGCAGACGAACCTCTGGGTTCAGAAGTGAGTTGAATAAATATGCCTGTGTATTTGTGCCACACTCTGTTGTGATGTTTGAGTATTTGTCTGCCGTTATTGCTTCGCTTCTGTTGAAAAAGACAACTAGTGGTTTTCAGGAAAGAATAAAATATATTTGCATTGATTCAATTTCAAATAAATTAAGATAATTTGTATTAAAAGCCTAGAGGTCAGCTCGAAATAACATGGGGGAGAATAAATATTTAAGAGCATAACTAATAGCCGTGGCTATAACACAATAAAATTTAATTACTACAGTAACTCTACTGAGCAGTTCACAGTCTGTGTGTAGCTTAGCACTCAGATATCGCCTGTAGTCTAGTGTGTGTACGTACAATATGTGTGTGTTTCTTTAGTCACACCAGTCAGATTTTTTTTTTCATTTGTATCAATTTTTTAACTGCATAGAGAAATTATGTGATTAACAATGTATTAACAAGAGCAATTACAGGCTGCTGATGCTCCCTTCTCTCCTTTCTCAGCTCCTTTGGGCTACGTGTCCAACTTTAAGGTGACGTCCTACACCAGCACCTCCATCAATGTGGAGTGGAGTCCCATCGTAGGAGCCACGGAGTATAAACTCTCTTGGAACACAGGTAATGTATTTAACTGAACTATTGAACTTGTTTATGGCTCAGATATGTCAGCCCCTCTGAAGTCTTTATATTCACAGTATTGTAGACAATATGAATTGTGTGTGTGTGTGTGTGCATGCAGATGATAGCAGCCCCACGTCCCGTTACCTGGACCGCAGTGTTCTCTTCCATCGTATTGAAGATTTGAACCCAGAGTCAACATACACCGTCACCATCCGTGCAGTGTATGGCAACTCAGAAGGACCCGAAATCTCCTTGACTCAGCTCACAGGTACAGACTCAGTTTGGTTTAATTTCTCTTGATGCATCTTTAGGTTTAAATAGCTCTGTGCAGCTGTGCCTATATTGTAATTAAATGGGTGGGGATGTGGAAGTTCCTCTTCCCGTGTCCCGGCACCCTTGTGGTGTCTGCGTTTGACTGACAAGTCGTGTACTTTGGTCTTCCTCTTTTAACCACAGTTCTTGTCGGTGTCACTTGTACTATGTGTCACCACAAGGCTGCTATCATTTTATCACTGTCTCTGTCAACGTTAGTGTCTTATACCAAGACCCAAGTGCCAAGTTCGTTACAGTGATAAACAGACTTCATTTGGGCCTCATGGTTTCAGCTGACAATATCACATGGTGTAAAATTAAACTGGAATTACATTAAAGGTTTTATGGTGTTATTTTGCAGCTGCTGTCTCAGACTCAGAGCCAATCCAGGCAGTGAGGGGTGTGAAAGTCCTGGACGTGGGAGTCAGCTCCTTCACCCTGTCCTGGAAGAAAACACCAGGAGCGTCTGGCTACAAAGTCTCATGGATCCCCTTTCTGGGTAAGGAACACATGTGGTTTAGCTCCAGGAAACCATGAGATCCTGTACAGTACACAGACGTACAAACGCATGTTTGTTTGCACACAATCAAACAATTGCTAAGCAATGATTAAATTTATTAAATCATTATTGGCTATAATGTTCATCAATATTTGAATGAGTTTTTCAATTAGAACAACTTGTTACTGCTGTGTTTCATAATGGGAAATTTGTCTTAGCTCTTCACATAACTTATTGAATGAGAGAAAACTGAAAAGTCGTACGCAACTGTTTCTGTCCACTCTCTCACTATGCATTATATGCTGATATTTAATAATCTGTGCTTCAGGGGGTGATGAGAAGTCCCATGTGGTGTCTGCTGCTTCCACCAGCTTCACCATCCACAACCTGCAGGAGAGCTCAGCTTACAAAATCCAGGTTTCATGCTTGGTGGGCAACAGGGAAGGGAGTCCAGTCCTGGTGACGGCCCGTACCCGTGAGTCTAGTCTGCCTCACACGATGAGCATCAGCATGAGTCTGTCAGAGAGATATTTGTACAATTAGATATGACACAAATGAATGTGTCCATAGAGGGTTAAATCTCTGCGAGGCTGGTCTAACAGTTTTCAGTCTGCTAATGCAGCTTTGAGGAGGAAGTCTAGAGGTTGTGGAACTCAGGAGGAATAAAAACTTAACTTCAAGGCTTTTTTTCTTTTATGTGTTTAATTGTTCTTGTGTGTTTTGTGTGTTTCAGTGGATCTTCCAAAAGTAAATGGTTTTGCTGCTTTGAACACTACAGACGGCAGCACTGTCCTCAACTGGACACGAGTGGCAGGAGTCTCTGGTTACGTCCTCTCTTGGAGACACATCTCAGGTCCGTGGCTTCACACTCCAAGCCAAGGAGCGAGTTTGTTGATAGCCCTGTCAGAGCTGCTTTATTAGTTTGAAAAATCAATACTTACTTGAATACAATTCAAGTCCTGGATGATTTTAATAATAATCATTGGTTTCAGTCTTCTTCGGGGTCTGAAGTGAAAGTAACACGGCACATGTGATTGCAATGTGTATTGAGTCTCAACATAAGCACACTTTTGCTGAACAGGGAGAAATTATGAAAAAAACATTCACAGCACCAACATTCATGTTTAATAATACATGCAAGCTCACAGTTTATTCGAGCTTATGAAAGCTTCTGTAAATTGAAGAAAAATGGCTGAATGAGCGAGTCGGGTTTGTGGTTATGGTGTCCACTTTAAAACACACCACACACAATGTCTTTATGCATTTACATTTCATAAAATCATAGGAAAGAAATAACTTCATGTGCTGCCCAGGGAGCCATAGTTTAACACAATTAACACAGTACGTCTATTTCATAATTGTGCCATAGCACATTCGTCTCTCATTTGATTTGAAAATCACTGTAGGAGGCATGTTTTTATAGATTTCAAGAGAAATGTTTACTCTGCAACAACAACCTTGTATTTTTGTGTCGTTTTCAGTGTTGGAGACTAAAACGGAGACACTGGGCCCGGGCTTCACATCCTATAAGATCAGTGATCTCCAGTACGGCAGGACGTATATTTTCACCATTAGACCTTTGTATGGTGAAGTGGAGGGGCCTATAAGCACCGTTTACCAAAGAATATGTAAGACATTACTTCAGTGCTTCAAGCTCTAAAACATCCATGAATCTCCACCACGATAAATACATGATAAATATTATAGTATAAACATATTAGTTGTGTCTGCTTTGCTTTAGTAATTGCTCACTAAATTACTCAGGACCAATTTTTGCAATCTAATCTAAAACCCAATGAAAAATGCAAGTGACAGCAAATTCACTCCACAGACTCGTTTTAGTCCTGTGCTGCTTCCTGTTTGTTGCTGTGGCACTGACTTTTTTTGCTCCACAAATGTTCAGTTTAATTTATGTTTTTTAATCTGTTATGTTCTGGCTCTGTGCATCTCCAGTGGGACCGGATCCTCCTGTGGCAACAGTCCAGTCTGTGTCGGCCACAGTGGCTCCGCATCACCCCCGTATCACCACTGCCTCACAGGCGGCCTCCATCCCCGACACTACTGTGGCTCACTCTACCACAAGGAGCTCCAGGCAGCCCATTGCTGTGCCACCAACTAAAGCCATAACGAAGAAGCCACCAGGTGAACCGAGTGTCACTGAAGCCAAAGCAGCAGCTGTGACCCCCCCACGGTTAACCTCAGCCAGCACACAGTCAACAGCTCCACCAGGGCCAGGTACTTTACACACATGAAGTTGTAATATACACTGATGGTTAAGCAGAGCGTTGCCTTATTACAACCCCAATTCTAAAAAGTTAAAAACCAATATTTTATTCAGAATAGAACATAACATATAAGCTGTTGAAACTGAAACATTTTACCATTTCATGGAAAACATTAGCTCATTTTTAATTTAACTTTTAAAAAAAATTAGTAGAGGGGCAACAAAAGCTGTAAAAGTAATTGATGCAAATCAAGAAGAAATGAAGGAGCATTCAACAACTAATTAGGTTAAATGGCAACAGGTTGATAACTTGACTGGGTATAAAAGCATTTCAGAGAGGCAGAGCCTCTCGAATGTAAAGATGGGCAAAATCAAAATTTGAAATAGTTTTTAGAAATCATGGACACTGTGTCCTGCAAACTAAAGGGGAGAGGGACCATCCACCTTGTTATCAATGGACAGTTCAAAAGTCTGCACCTCTGATGGTGTGGGGGGCATCAGCGCCTATGACGTAGGCAGTTTACACATCTAGAATAGCACAATCAATGCTGAAAAGTACATAGAGGTTTTAGAGCAACATTAGTTCCCATTTAGAAACCATCACTTTCAGGGGTGGCCTAGCATATTTCAATGCTAAACCACATACGGCATTTATCACAACACCATGGCTTGGCAGGAGAAGAGTCTGGGTGCTGAACTGACCTGCAGAAAGTTACGTGTTGGTGCCATCAAATTCAAAATGAGCTAATATTTTGATGAAATGGTAAAATGTCTCGGTATCAACATCTCATATGTTCTTTATGTTCTCATGCGAATAAAATATGGGTTGATGAGATTTGCAAATCATTGCATCCTTTTTTTATTTACATTTACACATCCTTTCAATTTTTGGGGAATTGGGATTGTACGTGCAATGTAGATTTAATATTTGTATTTGAAATGTTCATGTATTTTTTTGTTTTTTGTTTTGTCAGTGTGTGGTAAGGCCAAAGCAGACATAGTTTTCTTGGTGGATGAGTCCTCCAGCATTGGTGCTAATAACTTTATCAAGATGAAAGACTTCATGTTCCGGGTGGCCACATACTTCCCTGTATTCGGTCCTCGTGGAACACAGGTTAGTTTCTCTGTGGAAAAAAAGTTGCTTTGTTGTTTCATACTATGTGGAAAATGTTAATGTGGAAAATAGTATGGGCCGTACTTTGACCTCTGTGGACTCTAGTTTGTTTAGAGAGGCAGGACAATTAAACTTTTAGAAGAGATTATTATTATTAATTGGAAGAGCAGAATTGGGCAAGACACGTGAAGACAGAAAAGACAAGCAAGACAGAATTCCACATTGCTTGTTACTGCCTAAGCAATAAGTGGCATCTGACTACGAGCCATGATGTATCTTATGACTACAACAAATTAATTAAAACTTATTTCATCGCATTCAATTTTTAATAATTGGAAAAGCCGTGCTGATGATGACATTATTCACAGTATTTTCTCCCCCGCCCCTGCTCTCAGATAGCTGTGGTTCATTACAGCGACGAGCCTCGAATTGAATTTCGTCTAAGTGACTTCAAAGACAGAACCTCAGTGCTGAGGGGAGTCAGAGCGTTACGCTACAGAGGAGGCAACACCAGAACAGGTTGGTAGTGTTCACACAGTGTGCGCTCACACACACTGCTCTGCCTCAGTTTGGGAAAATTCCTATAATAACACAATTAACAATCTAAATGTTACTGTATATGACTTCTGTGTTCGATTGCAAGTAACATATACACTGATTACTGCTGATTCGTTTCATGATTAATTCATTTATTGCTTTGTCAGAGTCCAGAGAATGTCTTGTTTTGCACAACAAACTGTCCATGACCCCAAATTTTTCAGCTTGTCAATAAATTATTGAGTATTAAGTATTTTAGCTCTTCTTTGGTGTGTTTCCAGGAAAAGGCATCAGTTATGTTCTGCAGGAACTTTTCCAGGAGTCTCTGGGGATGAGGCAGGATGTGCCCCATGTTCTGGTTCTGATCACTGATGGCAGGGCCCAAGATAATGTGGTGCCACCCTCCAGAATCGCACGTGCTTTGGGTCAGTTTAAAGTTATCCTAAAATAGTGTTGCTAATAAGCAGTTTGAGAACAACTAATCAGAGCAAATTCTGTATATGTATAATACCTGAATGTCCAGCCTGGATTGATCTGCTTTGGACCTGTTTGTCTGTAGGTGTCAGTATTCTGGCAATTGGAGTTTCCGGTGCAGACATTGAGGAGCTGAATAAAATAGCAGCACCCACCAGCTACAAGAATATTTTTTACTCCCCGACCTTTGATGACTTTCCTTCAATAGAACGAGATTTTATCAGCAGCATCTGTAGTGAGGAGCTCCTCACTGAGTTTAAACTACACGACGAGGTGAGACAAAAACAGAACAATGCTCTACATTCCTTAATTTATTGACATTTTATACATAAATCAAATGCTTTATGTCTGTGGAAAAGTCCCTAATGCATTGCTCATTGCTCATTTTCGTCGTCAGTTTGCTCAGTTGGACACCCCCACTGAAGACCCAGAGGAGCAGCCAAAGCCTCAGGGTCCCTGCCCCTCTGAGTGTGTGAAGGTTGGTCCCTGAGAAATAAAATCTTTGTCTATTAAAGGCTTCATCATCAGTATTATCATCATCAGCACCTCAACAGTAATCGTGTAACCACATCAGAAGCAGCTAAATGTGTCTCTGTATTTAAATGCCGCCATTTATCCTAAATTATCACCTGACCTTCAGGTTGATTATTACAGTGAGTTCTTCTCTTTGTTAATGACCAAGTACTATTAATAATAATTATTATTTCTTTCTCCAGGGACAGAAAGGGGAAAAGGTGAGTTAATTGGCCCATATTTAAGATTTTGATTTGCTGAGAAGTTCTGGCAAAACCCATGTTATTCATTTTAATAATGTATTCTGTCCTTTTAGGGAGACGGTTTTGGATTTGGAAGTCTGGTATGTGTTCTCACGTTTTCTACAGTATTTCACCTGTTAACTGAATCATTCCACTGTCCTCGCTCTGTTTCATGATCATTAACTTAACTCATTTTTCTTTGTTTGTTCATGTAGAAATTAAGGCAAAGTCCTGGACAATATGATCCGTTCACTTCCTCCAAAGGCGAGAAAGGAGAGAGGGTAAGAATCAGTAAACAAAACACACATGCTACTCCCTACCGACACTGAGGCTTTGTTACAATACAGTTACAATAAATGTATTATTTTATATATGTATCATAAAATGGACAATAAACACCAGAATAGTCTTAATGTAAAACCCTGACGACATAACAGCTCACATGAACCAAAGGTGATTCCCATCGTCTGATGCCTGTGTGGGTGAGGGTGGCTCCGCTGTGTTTGTTGGACATTATATTTTTCAGCTCAGATCAACGTGTTTTATTTTGACAGGGACCTTCAGGAACAGATGGTGTGCCTGGGTTACCAGGACGACCAGGGAGAACTGGACCCCCAGGTTCCGCCGGCCATCGGGTAACTATATTTGTATAGGAGAAAAAGCAAAAAACAAAAGATGATTTCATTTAGGTGTGATTTTGAAAATTCTGTTGTTTTTTTGCTCAGGGCCCACCAGGCATCTCAGGTGAAATGGTAAGATCCAAATGACAAATCCCCTTAGAAATAAATCATCTGGATGTTGACTAAGTCGTCTTAAACCTAGATCATAATAGCCCATGTCCTGCATTTCAGTTGTGGCAACAGACCTTTTTTCTTATTATTATTGTAAAAAAAAAAAAAAATTCTCAGGAAACTGAATTTTCTGTTATTGTTTACATAAGTGAATGTAATAATCCCTTTTCATTCGTCCTTAATGTCAGGGTCCCCCTGGACTCACTGGTCCAAAGGGACAAAGAGGCGAGAGAGTAAGTCCAAACTAATCTCCCTGCCACGGTTCTCGCTGGTAACAGTAACTATGAAAAGAGTTGCACTGTGGTGTGTATGACAAATTATTTTTTTCCCTGTGCTATCGCTCAGGGAGAGCCTGGCTACGTCATAGCTGGCACAGATGCAAATTTTGTCCCTGGGCGAAAAGGAGAACCAGGATCCTCAGTGAGTCTGTAGAAAAAAAATTAATAATTCTGACATATAACAGTGAACATGTACTCACAGTTTGTTTACTCCCCCTTACAGGGTCCCCAGGGATCCCCTGGCATACCAGGTGTCAATGGATCGCCAGGTCTGCCCGGTCAGCCAGGACCTCCAGGGCCACCAGGAGCATCTGTCAAGGTAGAAGGGACCCAAAGTTTAGACAAATGAGAGAAGCTGCAAATTGTACAGACAAACAGCAGGGCAACATATTTATAACCTCAATGTAGAATGACTTTATTGTTTTATGATTCCTATGTCAGGGCATCATATTGAATCATACAATGTGAAGAGTTTCTTTAACTGTTTTTGTAGGGAGATCCAGGCGAGCCAGGAGCAAAAGTAAGTACACAGTTTGTTTTTTATTAGTTTATTAGTTTTAAGGCATGAATTACTTGTACTGACAGTGTAAGTGGTTTCTTTTACTATTTTGTCTTCTTGCACATGAGCCTCTTTTTCAAAACTGCAGAATTATTTATTTAACATGCATTATTTCATTCTGCATCTGATAATACTTTGAATAATTTTGAAAGGGTTTACGTGGGAAGCAGGGCATGAAAGGAGACAAAGGAGAGCTGGGAAAAGATGTAAGTGCTCAGCTGACAGATTTATCATTGGTGCCAAAAGAACACTGCAGAACTCAAATGAAAGATTATTCAGAGATGCCTTCTGAAATATTTATTTGCATGTTTTGAAGTGTTTGTTTCTTGTTTCTTTGCTGCTTTATTTCTCACACACACACACACATTTGCAAACTGCTGTAGGGCACTGCAGGTTTGCCTGGTCCCATTGGCCTTGATGGGTTACCAGGATTACCAGGTCAGAAAGGAGATAAGGTAAAGTTATTGTTAATACAAAAATAACACCTTCTGCCTTTGACCACCGGTCTACTAAAAATACATGAATGTAAGAGTAACTGGCCTGAAAAATAAACTTGTTTTATTACAGGGCGAAGAAGGAATTGGCATTCGAGGTGTTCAAGGCCCTCGTGGAGAGCCGGGAGACAAGGTGCATAATAACAAACATGAAAAGAAAAAGCTAATTATGATAAAGACTATTGTCATTTTATTTAGAGTAGAAAGAAAATCTCATCCAACTCAACCACTATCAAGAGATATTTTTTTTAAATCTTTCAACAAATTTTACAGATTTGGTGTCTAAGTTTCTATGGCTAAATGAGTGCTCCAAGTGAAGCCTCCTGAAATTAAAATATTGCCTGCTTAGTGTCAACAGCAGCACACAGCGGGTTTTATAACCTGTGTTGTCTATGAAAATGAGAATAACAAGCTAATTTTGTTGTAATGTAGATTTTCATGCATAAATGTAGAAAATCTATTTCTGTTTCCCTGTTTGAACTGTCTTGCAGGGAAATATTGGTTTGACAGGACCAGTCGGCCCAAAGGTAAGTGATATTAATTAGAAGATAAAGTTTTCCTACTAATAATTATGACATGTTTTTGTTTAAATAAAAAATTCATATTTCTTGGAAAATAATTTTGTCATGCAAATGATCTTTTAAGGGTGATCGCGGAGATCAAGGAATCCAAGGAGTCATCGGACCTCGGGTTTGCACCATTTTCCCTAAAATGCCTATGAATTAATTCCAGCTCAGTGTAATGAGATAAAAGTGAACCTTTTTAATGAAGGGCGAATATTGTGTGAGTGATGAAAGGATTCAGACGTGGTGATTTGTTTGTACCCGCAGGGAAAGAAGGGATTCAAAGGGGAGCAGGGGGACAAGGTGAGCCCACCCCACACACTTGGCCACTCTCTTTTTATCAAAAAAATATTGTCTAGAATTCATATGTTGGAATAACTTTCTTATTCAGCTAGGTGTCCGGCATCACATTAGAATAAAACTGTGTGGATGTGACTGTATATGTGTTAAATTGAAACATAAATTTGTGTCTTTGCAGGGAGAACAGGGAGACACGGGACCAATAGGACCACAAGGACCCACCGTGAGTGAGGATGTCGTCCTACACGATGTGGCCAAAGCTGACAACTGTCCCCATGCTTTGTTGCCACCTTCCAACCCAAACTGTCATATCCCACTAAACTAATATGATCATAATTGCTATAACTCAGCCTCCTGAGCATAGTAAAATCAACTTTTTAATTTGATTAAATAGCTTAAGGCAGATGCAAAATTTATCAGGGACCAACTTTGAAAAATAAGAAGTACTGTGTTTAATATCTGTTTACTACAGTCTCCAAACAGCCATGTCGATTTATAAGGGAGCAAACGAAGTCGTATTGTTTTATTTCCTCTGCTTCACTGATTTTTAATTTGAGACAGCATAGTCTCATAGTCAGCACAGATTATCAAAAACAAACAACAAACATTGTGAGGCTCATGTTTGTTGTAAGGCGTTTAACAGAATATACCACAGAGAAAATTTGTCACTTGGCACATAACTTAAAGAAATGGCTCCTGGAAGGAAAGTTTAAAGTTACAAACGCTATCATTTTCCAGGGATCCATGGGACCGATGGGGTTAAAAGGAGACGAGGGTCCAAGAGGATCCCCCGGAGATCCTGCCAAGGGTGTAAGAAAACAGTTTCCCTCTTTTTTATTTTAAAAAGATACAAACAAAATATGTACTGAGCACTATTCTTTTTCCCATCACAACAGATAATTGGTCCAACTGGTAAAAAAGGTGCCAGGGTGAGTAGCTGAAGTACATTATTATTAACGTGTGGCTCCTTGTGTACTTGAGTACTATGAGCATGTATGATAAGTTATAAGTTGTTGATCTGTCACGACATCATATGTGTGTCTAAGTTGTTTGGCTGTATTTATCTTAGCGAGTCAGCCAGCAGGAAGTGGTTCTCGTAATGGTTTATTCTGTCAAAACATAGTTAATTAATTGTTCAGGGTATTCTTGCACACTCAGACTCTCTCCTCTGGGTTCGTTTATCAAACACAATTAAGATTTTCTCTCATTAGCTTCTGCAGTGGGACTGGAAGCTTCACTGAATGGGACCTTTTAATCTCGGTCCACAGGGTGCCATTTAAAAAGCAGAGAGTTTTGTTTTGAAACCGTTGCAGTAATTTAGTGTTTAAGAGGAATCATCGTCAGTGACGCTCTGTGGACGTGTATGTTTGATTTCTGTTTTTGTAGGGAGACGTCGGTCCAGTTGGTCCCACAGGTCCACAGGGTATAAAGGGAGAACAAGGGGACAAGGGAGAAAAGGTTAATAGTGAACTATGCTGTACATCATTGTATCTGATTCACTAATAAACGATTGGAAGAAGCTGTTTTAATATGTAGAAATGATTATATGAAGACAAAGTGTGCCTCTGCTTTGTGTGGGTGTGTGTAGGGAAGCCCTGGGTTTGGGATTCCAGGACAGCAGGGGCCAAAGGGAGAGAACGGCGAGAGGGTGAGTCACTTAAAAACTCATCTGCCTTCTTGTCATTCAGTAACAACTTATGGAACTAATATTGTTTATACTTTATCACTTTTAACATTCACAGGGAAATGTTGGTTTGTCTGGAAAACCAGGACCAAAGGCGAGTAAACAATGGTGTTCTCATCAAATATATATTTCATACCATTGTTCAAGGAATCTACATTCATTGGGTGTTTTATTGTCTGTCTACTTATTGGTTTGTTCCACCAGTTAAAGTTGAAAACTGCATTAACCTTGTTTTCAGATGCAAAAAAAAAACACTATGCACTTTAATGAAAGCCTCATTGCATTTAAAAAGATTGTGACTTCTATGTTACAATAACAATTTTTTGTCCAGGGTCACGATGGTGCCAAGGGTGACAAAGGGAACGTTGGGTTCCCCGGCAATCCTGGAGAACCAGGATTAAGAGGTAAAGATGTAAGTAAATCCTGAGTGGTTGTCACATGATATGCGTATGGCAAAGTGTAAAAGAGATTTACTTAAGTGTTTATTTGGAATAACATCTCTTGAAAATCCATTGTATGAAGTATAATTAGGACATGACTCATATTTGGACATCAGTCTGGGACATGTACACAGAGAGCATCAATGCTCAGGAAAACGTTTTTCTTTTGCTGCTGAGTTTTGTGAATAATAATAATAATTAATAAAATTATTTTTTTCTGTTTTACATGTTGTATATTTGCACAGCCTGTCAAATATCAACACAACAATATTACTGTCAATTTCTCTTGACTTTGTGTAGGGTGCACCTGGAATGAGAGGAGACCAAGGCATTAAGGTACAGTCCACTTGTTAAGTTTTTTTTGGTTTGTTGGTCAGTGTTTGGACATTTAAACATGGTCTTAATTAGATCACAAATAATTTGGAAAATCTTACAGCCATGCTCAGCAATAAATACTTTACTGCTTTAAAGAAAAATATTGTTTTGTTTTTCATTCTCCAGGGTGACCAAGGACCACCTGGAGAGCCTGGTGAACGAGGAATCAGGGTATTTCCTTTGGCAATGTTTTCAAAGACAGAGTGCTGAAAGTTGAAATGTACAATAATTCACACTGTGTGTGGACTGCCACCCAAAACATGATCATTATTATGGAGAGCCATGTATAGAATTATGTGATTCACTTGTTTCCTGATGTATTTGTTTTGTTTATATTCCGTTTCCCTCTCATATCCAATCTAAATTAGTTCAAAGATTATTGCACTGAAAATACTCATAGGCTCATTCTTTTATTAAGACCTAAACTTACAGCTATATTTTTAATTCTATGCTACTTGTTGATCAGGGTCCACTGGGGTTACCAGGGCGACCAGGGGACCCCGGAGAAAAAGGAGACACAGGGAAGCTGGGGCCTCCAGTAAGTTCTTTGTGTAATCAGCCTGCAACCTGAAAAAGACACACTGATGAGCCACCTCATATAATACCACCTGATGCTTTCCTAATAAAATATTTTATATTTTAATAAAAAGAAAAAAAAGGCCTTTGACCCTTATACAATTAATTACTGTACGCGTTTTGCCATATTTCTTAGCAATGTTGAAAACACATTGTCTTCTTAGAGATAAATATTTTTAGTGGTACTCGAATGGAGAATTGAAACTGCTCTTTGTTTTTCTTTGTTTGAAGGGGGCTGATGGAAATAAAGGCGACAAAGGGGAAGCGGTATGTTTGGATTCACCGTCTCGATTATTGTTTTTGCTTTTTGACGTTGACTGCGTTCTGATCATTCTTCTGTGTCACTCACCATGTCACAGCTTCATACCCTGATATCCACCTGTGACTTCATGATTTCCGTTTTGATATCTTCACTAATTAACTTCTGTGTGTGCCACCCTTGAGCGCACTTACTTTATTCCTTTGTGTTGCAATGATTCGTTGTGTTTAGCAGTGTGACCGCTTAGATTTTAACTCTGTCTTCTTTTCTCCTCTCTTGTGTGTGTGTGTGGACGTTGTCACACAGGGAAAACCTGGACTTCCAGGAACACAAGTAAACAAATTTTTATTATCGCTGTTGGCAGCTTCTCATCGGTTCAGCCATGTTTGACAGACGCATTGTAACAAAGTTCATAGAGAAAGAACGCCACTCTACCATAACGAGCCTATTCTCCATCAGCAACTTATGATTCTCATTCTGTCCTCGCAGATTATTGCAGACAACAACATACTGACAAGAGTGATTAAGGTAACCTGAAAACATACAACTGCTTAATTTAATATTTTATTTATATTAAAGGATTGAGATCCTCTGTTCGCATTTCTTCTCTTTTCTTGTTGTTTCCTGTACTTTTATTCAGGGTGAACCAGGAGAGCCCGGCCAACCTGGTTTGAGAGGAGAAACAGGTTTGCCTGGACCAAGAGTGAGTATTGTATGAGAGTACTACATGACTGAACAATATCTTGACTGATTTGCCTGTTTGCTTAGTGTTCGTGTCACATCTCATTAACTCACATCCTTTGATTATCAGGTCTATCCATCCATCCTTTGCTATGTTTTCCAGGTTTTACATTGATATAATTAAAGATCTTTGCACTGTTTTGGGCTGGTGGTCAAATATGCAAAGACATTTGATGTTTCACGGACAAAACATACAACTCATAAACCATATTTATTTCTCTCCACAGGGTCCTGAAGGTAAACCAGGATCACCAGGTCCATCTTTGGTGTGTTTCCACATATTTTTCATGGTGCTGTTTATACTAATGGGACTTGCACGGCCATAAATTTACTCCTCTATGTGTGTGTTGAAACGGTTGCAGGGCGGCTCTAGTAGAGACGGACTCGATGGTTTACCAGGAAAACCAGGAATGAAGGTAATAAAAATAATCACTGCACAGTTTAATGCACATTGTTACCTTCTGGTAAATTACACAGAGCTTAAATGTAAGAGTTCACTAACAAGGTGTTTCATAAAAACTGCAGGGTGAACAGGGACAGAAGGGTGAGCCTGGTCTGGTGAGTATTCTTTTGTAACTGTTTGCAGTTGTTTATTACAAACATTAAATCCATTAGTAACAGTTTATTTCTTTTTTTTGTTTTTTATAGTATTTTTGTTGTTTTTATTTCTAAAATTTTTAGGTAATACTGTGGTTACATTCCCTAACTACCCAGTCACTTCTGCAGATTTTATTAAATAAAAAAATACAAATAATTTTTGTGTGTATGCACGTAAACAGAGAGGAGAAAAGGGAGACCAAGGCCGGGTTGGGATTGCAGGAATGCCTGGCTTACCGGGAACACCAGTGAGTGTCACGTGCATTTGACAGTCATTTGAGAATCAAGCCAAAATAACAAATTATGTTGTTGCTTTCAAGTCTGTAATTAGCGTTAGCAAATTAACAGATTTTTCCACAATAATGATCAATCTGCTTTACAGGGGAGACCTGGCGTTGATGGGAAGAGGGGCCTGCCAGGAAAAGATGTAAGAAACATCAGAACTATTAGAGCACTATGATTCTTCATGATGCCAGCTGGATTAATGTCATGCTTGATATTTATAATAGTAATAATAATAATACATTGTATTTATAAGCTCCTTTCAAACACTCAAGTACGCTGTACAAATTATAAATTTTTACATTTCTAATTTAACATTTCTAATCTACATTTAGCTAAATGATAGAAATTGAATACATTGCGTATTCTCTTTTCACAGGGGGAAGCTGGACCAAAAGGAGATGATGGCAAAAAGGTCCTCATACTTTACTGAAACCAGTCAAAACCTTACAAAGTTATGTTCTACATTATATGTACATGCTTTCTGCTCAATTCCAGGGGGAGAAAGGAGAGCCAGGTGCAAATGTAAGTGGTGCAGCACTTTTTAAGATATATTTTTAAGAAAATTGAGGTTGGAACTTTTATTATTTTGTCTTTTCACAGGGTAAAGATGGTGGTAAGGGGGAACCAGGACCTCCAGGTCTGCCTGGAAAGCAAGTGCTTGTTACATCAGAGGTAAATTAATAATCTACATCTTCAGAGAATCTTTTAAACAGTTCATTGTACTATGTATAACTGTGCATGTGACAAATAAAACTTATCTTTATATTCGTCATCAACGTGGCTAATTTGCATTATACGCTGATGAAGAGAAAAATCACCCAGGTCCATCTAGACGTGCCAGCCTGTTTACACATTACTAATTTTTGCACAGGGCGGCACCATTGATGAAATCCGACAAGCATTTCCAATCCCCATGGGTCCCCCAGGAGCTACCGTGAGTTTGATGCTTGCACACGACATGCTTCTACATATTTATAGCTCATGAATAATGGGACATAATTCCAGCTGTTGCATGGCATCATTTGTGTTTTAGTTGCATGGCATCTGAGTCATCATTCAGTCATGATTATAATACTTTTATTGGGGTTTGCATTGTGTTGTGCCATTATCTGTTGGATATTATGTGGTCCAAGGGAGCCACATAGATTTTGTGAAGGTAGGAAGAATGTATACCTCTAACAAAAGTTTGGGCATTGTGAGTTTAGAAAAGCTTTGTTACGATAATTAAAAAGTTTGTGCATCTGTGCTCAGAAAACTCCATGTACAACTCAGTGCTTGTACATTACATGTAGTTACATGGATGCAACTTGACCCTGTTTTTACACCTAAATCTGACTGGACAAAAGCAGGCAGAGGGTCGAGGGTCCTGTTGTAGGTCAGTGGACTCACCAGTGGAAGTCTGCTTTTCCCTAACAGCAGCTGTGTTCTCCTGAACCTCGTCGGACGTCCATTGCGTAACATTATCACACTCTGTATTGTTAAGTGTTTATGGAGAATGTCACACTGTCCTCAGTGGCTTCACACATTTACACCGAGTGGACTTAGAAAGACCCGCTAATGTTTTTGGCCGCTCATTATCACAGCTCTTTTAGCCCTGGGGCTCTGCCTGACAGAGTTCACGTTTGTACTATCCAGCTTTGTTACAGTTACAGTTTGTGTCCCCTGGTAATGATAACATACACATTTATCCCCTAATACTGTGTTGAGATATGAATCTTTTAATATGACCAATATTTTCGGACTGATCTTCACATCACTAACACACACAGTTGGAAATTTTTGTATGGAAAGGTTGTGTTACAGCTACAAATCCTGGAATAAATTGTGAATATTAATTTAGAACAACAAAATCTTTGTGGCCGAGTCCATGAGATATGGTGAATTTGATGCCATGAACTGTGAATGCATGTCTCATTCCTGTTTTTCTGTGTGTTTAGGGTTCACCAGGAATGAAGGTGAGATGATACTTGCATTTATAATACAGCTGGGCTATAAAAAACAAACTAATATTGACTTTTTAGCTGAACCTCACTATTTTTTACAGGGTGATAAAGGAGAAAGAGGCCTGAGAGGAGAGAAGGTATAGTGCTCAGCCATGTCATCCCTCAAAAACACATGGAAATGTAAATCTAAATTACATAACATTCACATTCATGTTTTTTAAGGGTGATGCTGGAGCTCCTGGAAAATCTATTGGGATAAAGGTGAATATACATGTAGTAATTTATCCACGGGGATTTAATTTATGTTCTCAATTTGCATTATTGAGTTTTGGAGCAACACGTTTTCCCTCTTCCTCAGGACATTGAAGAAATGTTTGAAGCCTATGGCATAAGGGTGAGTAGTAAGCGTGACATCGTATGCATTTTGAGGATAAGGGAATTTATATTGCCATTAATATTTAACCTTAACCTTTTTTTTCCAGCTGCCTTTGCTGAAGGCTTTGATTGACAGGCTGCTGCAGGATGGAATTGAGGAGCTGCTTCATGTGCTCGGCACGGCCAAGAAAACAAAGGAGAACCCAGATGCTCACACCTCCAACGTCATTACTGAGTACACAGTACGTAAACTCTAGGTTCATTAGAATGTATTAGGGCGAAGAGGGGGTGGAAACGAATGGCCTCATTTGGTTTAGATGAAAATGCTCGTTCTTTATGGGATAATTCTGGTCATTTTCTACCTTAATGGTAACGTCCAGAATCACCACCCAGACATTAAAATAGACACAGAGTTTTCTCTACTTAGCCAGAGACACTGCTGCTGGTGACATATTGTATCTGCACTTGACCAATCGTGGTAAAGGAAATCCAGTTTAGCACTAATTATAACATTTATAGCTGTATATTATACAATAATATCAAAATGAAAAAACGATTAAGCAATTAGAAACGTTTTGCATATATTATTGAATTCTTACACTATTAACTTATTGCACAAAAAACACAAAAATAGAACAAAATTCTCTCTATCGCATACATAGATTACTAAATAACTAATAACCAAATAACTATATTACTAAATATATCTTTACCTACCTTCTGAATCCTGGCTTTTCATGGCTTTCCTGTTCATTCATGCAAAAACATCATATTAAGAAATCTGCCCTCTCATACTGTTTGCACTACGATTTATTTACTAATTTTGCACAAACCAGAAAAGATATACTATATGTATATTAATCAAAAACCTCCTCATACTTCAGCCTAGTTTGAGCATACACAGTAATGTGGCAGTGAATGTAAATACTCTTTTGGTGTGGTGGACGTCTTTAGCTGGTGGACTTCACCACGTTGTTCTACTGTTATTCAGCTAGACAGGTCATCCTCACCTGCCGTAAACCTGGCGGTTCAAACTAAGTGTTGGGATGTTTCACTGCATCTCCTCGTCAGTCCCTATGCAGATTAGATATACAATAACCTATCCTTCCAACTTATTCTTCTCAGGCAGCTGCTGCCTACTACACATGATATAATTGATGTATTGTTCAAATGTGTGATAGAAAAACACTTACCGTAAATTCTGGACTATAGAGCGCACCTAAATTTAAGCCGCCCCCGCTAAAATTTAAAAGAAATATATATTTTGTCACATATAAACCGCATCGGACTATAAGCCGCCAATATCCAGGCTGAGAAATAATATCTGTTGTATGCGCTCCTACTCATTGTTCACAGTAGGCATGAGGATGTTCTGTGCGCTGTTTTACCGGCATTACGGTAAAGAGTGCGTTTACGTGTATGTGTGGCTGGTATAACACATGTCGAATGTACAGAGCCGACAAAAACGTCCTTGTTATAATTAAACGGCTTGTTCCATAGCCAAAGGAGAAGACGTCTCTTATTCTTCACGAATTACGCAGGAGTTGCTGCGCTCAACAAAAGATTTTGTACCATAAGTGTTTATTCATACACCTGAACCTGAATGGTGCCTGTAACACGACAGTAAAAGTGCTGATGTTTGCTGTTGTGCGTCTTGGGTTGCATGCGCGAAGAATAAAAACTGGCGCTTTTTTGTTTGCACTGACTTCCATCTACAGCGCCCATCTGAGGGCTGCAGAAAAATTCATAGAAAAGCCGCATCTCTGTAAAAGCCGCATGGTTCAAAACGTCGGAAAAAAGTAGCGGCTTATGGTCCGAAAAATACGGTATATTTGTGGACACTGTGAGTCGACCCCTGACAAAATGCTGCACTGGGCCTAAACCTGCGTGTGCATGTCACCGAGTGAAGAGGTGTGACTGGCTGATGTTGTTTTTAATTGTTTTCTTCGTAACATAATATAAATGATAAATGGGTTTGTTTTCTCAACAGAGATCAGTGAAATTTGACCTCATCAACCAGCCCGTGTCTGAGTTGGACACCATTGAAGACCCAAGTTTAGAGTACGCCGAGTTCATTGTGAGTAAGGAAGCTCAGAATGGTGGGGGACGGAATATATGATTTTCTTATTATACCAAAAAGAAAGTAAGACACATCTGATAAAAAGAACAATTCATTGGTACCATTTTATTAAAAATCAACAGTTTGCTTTATTTACTATTGCTCATAAATAAAGTAAATTATTTGTTAGTACCAAATGGTGTGTTTCATGACTTTAATCGAATTTTCATACATACAGATTTTCTTAAAAGAGGGGACGAGGTGTGTAAAATAAGGCTGTGATACCTGCCTCATTTCACAAATCCACCCGTTGCAGGGATTTCCCTGAATCAACTGTAATAATTGGGATTATTTTGTACTACCTCCAGATCAGATCATGCTGTATAATATCACTTACTGACATTGGCTTTCTGTGTGATGTTTCTTATATTCTGGAACAAATGATGTGCTGCTCTAAAACCACAAACTCTCTCACTGTGTTTTGATGTAAAGGAGCCTTTGAATCAAACTGCAGAGGGTCCTACTTTTTGGACCCTCACCACCCTGAATGGCGAGCAGGCGCGTGACAGAATCACGACCAAGATAAAGGAATCCAGAAGGACAGAGATGTTGAACAGCGACGATGTGCCTTCACTCAAAATGAATCTGACCGTAGTCAATTCGACTTTTAATTATACTATGACCGAGCAGGTAGGAACATTTCCGTGTATGCCGCATCTTTGTTGAAATGCAAAACAAAACCCAGCTTGGCTGTAAAATACATTTATATTAAAATGAATTTCATCGCTAAATCAATGTATTGAAAACTATACTGTGTATTTAGAGTAGTTTTTTCAAGAAATACCAATAACAATAAAGTTATTAAACTGTGCTTGTCAGACGGTTTCAGGAATACCTGAAGCTATGGTGGAGACTGTTCTCCTCACTCAGGATGAGTCTCTGGGGAAGAATTTAGGACAAAAGAAGAACAGGGAAAGAGGCAAGGTAAGGCTACCGTAACATTTTTATCACGACTGACTTTGCTACTGACAAGCATGTGTGTTTTCGCCTCTAAAATCTTAAATATATTTATTAAATGGACCATACTAGTATTTCATGTTTTGGCTCATTCTTTCGATCTTCATGATGCCACTTCATGCCAGCAGCAATATAAAAATCATCTTACAGTAACCTGCAATGTGCTTAACATAGACATGGGGAGGAGGGAACATTTTGTAGCCTTTGTGGTTCAGTTTAGATTGTGTTTTTTGAGAAAGATGCTGTTTTAGGATGATCAGGTGGCAGCTGGGGCTGTTCCAGAAATATTTAAGGAGTTGGTGCAATCGTGAGCTGTAGTATATTTTAAAAAAATGTTCATTGTAAAGAATTAAATGCAAAACATGAGTTCTAATAAGCTGATTTTTAATAGCTTTAAGATTTTTTATAGAAACTACATTGTAATCACATTGTCTTAACAAACAGATAAATAATGTCATAATTCAGAATCAAGGGCCAGAAAAGCAATTCTGTATTTTTAAGCTGCTTTTCGTCAGTGCAGACACCAACGAGAGTCTATTTGCAATAAAAGCATTTTTACCCTAATAATGTAAACATTTGCACTTTAAAAGCAATGGACTGAAACATGTAAAACATCCAGTGTGGTCCTATAAATGCAAATAGCCGTAAACCATTTGGAAACTTTATTACTAAGGGCTCCTAAACATCTTTATGCTAAAGGTGTTCATTCATTTTTGATATTAACTACTTATCCCCCCTCTTAAATATCTCCCTAAACTTACAGTATCAACTCATAGTTTCATACTTGATCATCAGCAACGTCTGAAGCATGAGAAACCTTTATCTTTTCTTCTCTCTGACTGTGAACGTCTTAACCAGGCCAAAGGGAATAAAGGACGACATAAGAGGCAGAGACAACGCCTGGTAAATGTCCTTGAAGGGGTCAAACGAAAGCTGGGAACCGATCTTCGCTGTCTGGTCCCAGTCATAAATAAACCAACTAACATGATCATCTCACCCCACAGAGTTCAAACACACAGTCTAACATCCGCTAACATGACATTAACATCAGTTTATGTAAAAATAACCGCTTTAGCACTAAACTGTTTAATGAAGATAAACCTAATAATCATTATTTAATAGTTGATTTATAACTGGATTAACCACTGAGCTGCAAGTAAAACTAAAAGCATGTGTTTGTCTGAATGTTGTCGTGCTTCTCGTTACACATCAGCTCGGATAAATATGATGAATGAGTCACTCTGTGATTGCTTGCCATTGTTGTCTTCCAGCGATCCACACAAATGATAAATGATCATCTGTAACATTATTGTCCTGTAATGATTTAATTTCCTCTTTATGCAAAGACAAGTGAAGGAGACAAGCAAGAAGAAGAAGAAGAAGAAGAAGAAGAAGAAGAAGATGAGCCTTATAACGGTGAAGAATACAGTTATGAATATGAGGTAGGCAGCTGCTGAAATTAATGACTAATTTGTTCGGTGTGGGGAACTTAAACTTAAAGTAATGATCGGTGACGTGGGGTCATTACAGATTCGGAGCATTGTCGTAGTGGATGTCTGCTTGTTAATTGGTCTGTCAAACCCATAATCAAATAGACTGTTTTTTTTAATAGCAGTGTCTCAAAGGACAGAAATATATCTTTGCCCACACCAAACACTGGCGGGTTGACGGATGACACGCCCACCACCTGAATTATTACATATTAGTAATTCAAGTATAAATTGATTTGTCACTGCATCGGCTCTGCTCAATATACATTAGAGTGTTCCCAGGTTGTGAGGGTTTAAAACAATATATGTATATTGTTCAAAACAGGAAGAACTTTCCCCAGATGATCCGCCAGTCTCTCAGGAGAGCGGGAGACAGGTACATTTCCTACAAACAACATGCTCTCATCTGTTCCCCTTCATTGATTTTTATTGTGAAATATGTTGTCATCATGCAGCTCGAAGTCCAAACAGATGAGTCTCTCCATCCGGTGGATACAGAGGTGAACCCAACAAACACATGTTTCCTGTTGTAAGACTTTGTCATGAAAAATAATAACAATTTCATGGTGTTTTTCCATCTGTGGGAGGAACGACCCTAACAGACATGGCATGTGCAGTGTGCATAAACTCCATTTCCCAAAAAAGTCAGGACGCCGTATATAAAAATGAGAAGGAATGATTCAGAAATTATTTGCAACCTAATTATTAAATGGTGAAACATGGGTTTACAGAATTAAATAATTCCCAAATGATCTCAGAGTGTTGTTATACAAAGAGGTGATGCAACACTGCGCTAACCATGGCCCATCACAACCGTTTCAATACATGCTGACGGCATTTTTAAAATGAGCATGTGTTTTTGTAGTTTTTAATAGCTAGTGATGGTCCAGGTGGATCAATGGTAGATCATTAGGTTGGGAGGCAGAAGAAAAAATATGATGAACTTTAATTCGTCCCACAGTGGGGAAATTTCCATGTTACAGCAGCAGACAATGTACATTGTACGGTAAAAATACATTTAGGAAAAACTATATATACAATCTAAAATAAAAGATAAGAATGAAAATCACATCACATATGCCCAGCCACTAAAAGTGACCTTGGTGCCGAGCCCAATAAAATAGTAGGGTTGCAGCAGGAAGAGCATCCGGTGTAAAAACTCATCAGTCGATGGGCGACTGTGGCGCGGTTGGTAGCGTGGTCGTCCACCGATCCCACAGTTGTTGGTTAAGGTTTCTAAAAATGTACAAATCCTTGCATTTTTATTTCTGCGTGGACAGAGGAGCTGGATTCAGACATGCTGTATGTTCAGAATGTTTGCTGTCGTCCATAGGTTGTTCTGACGGCAGACGCAGAGCCAACATCTGAACCCACTGCGGCCGCGGACAAGGTATGGATGGCAGCTGGCGCTGTCACTGCTCACTGGAAATCTCACCTCTTTGCTCACTGCACTGTTTCTCCTGTCACGTCTTTATTAATTATTCATTCTTACGGCCAGGACGAAGTGTCACTGAGTGCACCTCCTATCACAACAGATGAGCCAGTCCAGGTGAGGTTTCTGATTTTAAATCATAAAGCTGTCTGTGTCTGAAGATCGCTGCATGCCTTGGAATGCAAAGCTGTTTTATTAATACTTACCTGAATGTGATGGATGAGTGCTTGAAGAAACTGAAGGCTTGACTTCACTTTCTCCATGTCCTAATCTGACGTAATCCCTAAATAAACTGTTTGCAAGTGACAGATTAAGCACTTGGCATCCTATTTCACACCTCTTTTCTTTCTGCTTTGTATGAAAATTTCACCAGTGCAAAAGTTGCAGATGTTTGAATAAGCTAATGTGAATTTAATACCAACACAGCTTTATGACACATGGATATAAGTAAAGCATGAGACAGGGGAAGCATGGTTTAAGCATGATTTCTCTAAATCTTGCCTGAATAGGAATGAGAACAAACTCTGAATTTTTCTCGAAGACTCCAGAGAGTTACTTTTAATATTTTTCTTTCTCGTTTTTTTTTTTTTTTTTTAAACAGGACATCTCTTAATTCCCAAGAGACCGTGACTATAGAGCGTTAAGCGTTCGTAAGAAAGCGCACACCACAGGGAGAGTGTGAATAAACTGTGAACTGTTTTGCTCGTGAGGAGCCTTGAACCTGACCAGTGTTTCACGAGCGGGGAAACGTTGTCACTCAGCGATGATGTCACTCACCCAAAGCCACAGTCCTAACGTGGCTGTTAAACGGAGCTTTTGTTAGTAGAGTCTTATTCTCATTCAGGCACCAGTGTTAAGATCTGACGATTGTGCTCCCACGTGGACAGTGTTGTGATTGTGCTATTGTCGGTTAGTGTCTCAATTGCAGAAACCTTTGTCAGATACTCCTAATTTATTTATTAAGACAAACATTTCCCTGAAACTAATTCAACACCATAATTCTCAAACATGTGCCATCAATTCCAGTACATATTCCATCTTTTCGGATGGTACTAAAATTTTATTTATTGAAACATAGAGAATTGTTGTCTTTGAATATTATGGACATTATTCAGAACGTAATTCATTAGTCATTTTGTAGCCAGATCAAACCCCTTTCACTGGTGAAATTTTTATTACATTATGTTTTATTACCTTGTTATTACATCTATTCTGTGATTTATCATTTTGTGCATGTATGCTTCAGTAAAAAGATGTTTAAAATACCTTCTAAGTATGTGTCTTTATTTCATACAGTGTTGTCATCACACACATTATCATAACTATTTAAAAGAAAGCATCAAGTTTGCTCATGAAAGTTTGGTGGGACTTTACAGGTGCTTCGATCTATAAGCAGAGGGAAAAGAAACGCCCCCTGGCCTGAGTATGCGGTAAGTGTAGCCTGGTTTTATAGGAGACTGATTCATATATAATAAAAATCACACGTAGTAGCTGATTATTTTAATATTTTAGGTGTTCATGCCAGGTGCTCCGGGTGGTGAAATCGATTCAAGGAGGCACAAAAAGTAATCTCTTCTTCCAGATATTTCCAGTCTTTAAAAATTAAAACTTCATATGTGACACAAATTACACTAAATAATTCACAAACTTGCAATTTCATGGTCAGTATGAACCACATATAAGTTTAGCTCTTCATTTTAATTTCAGTATTTATCCTCTGGATCTCGTGGTTACAACAGCTGGACTGTAAGTCTGTAATAAATATTAGATAATACATATAAATAAAATTTTGACTCACATATATATTGTTTATTTTTTTTATAAAACTTTTTAATCTAGAGGAGGAAGCAAGAAAATCCTGACATTCGAAAGCACTTGGAGAGAGAGAGGACAGAAAGACAGAGATACATTGGAACAGAAAGAGGGAGACAGGCAGAAATAGACACTGAAGGAGATGAAGAAGTGGAAGAATGGGAAAAAGTCAGAGGAGCCGATGGAGAGACAGGCCCTGATCAGGTGTTTGAGGAGGAGGAGAGGAGCGGGGACTGGGGGACGGAAGAGGACGTGGATCGGGAAAGGGAAGGGGAAGAGGATGACCTGGAGAGGGAGAGGGAGAGGGAAAGGCTGGAGATGGAGAGAGAGAGGGAGGAACTGGAGAAAGAGAAGGAGGCCGAGCTGGAGGTGGAGAGGGAGAAACTAAAGAGTGACAATGAGCAGGAGAGGAAGAGGACGGAGCAGGAGGGGGACAGAGACTTGGACAGGGAGAGGGAGGAATGGGAGGGGAGGAGGGTGGAGCTGGAAAGAGGGAGAGGAGGAGACTACGATGAAGAAACCTCCGATCCGTACCCGTACCCCCCACAGTATTTTTTCCTGAAGGTAAAGGCACAAAGTCCAACATCATCATCCATAACAATATTCAGCATTTAAAAAAAACATTCAATTCTGTCAACACGCTATGCATTTATTTTACTTTAGGGACAGCCAGGTGAGGATGGAAAACCTGGACCAAAGGTGACTACATTTAAATTATTTCACTAAATTCAAATAAAATAGAGACGCAGACATGACGTGTTCCCTCTCTCCTCCTCATGTTCCAACATCTCTCTGCTTCTAGCGGGAAAACTCCTCCAGATGGTTTCATCCAGATCCTATCTTGTTCGTTTCTCTAAGCAGAACCGCTCCAGATCACCATCATTAACAAAAAAACAAACAAAAAAAACACTCTGGATGACACCATGGAGGGTTTTTTCTGTTCAGAAAAAATCATTTTGTTGCTTAATAAGCTGTGAAGGTTTTTCTTGGTCAACCTGCTTCTGAATGAACTGAATGGGAGATGTGATTGAATGTAGTGGAGGCAGAGTGGATGTGATGCCATTCAAGTGTTTCCCTCACCTGAAACCACGCTGCTCACTGTATCATCTGAATGTAGACGTCCCGTCTGTGCCAGGTTAAACTTTGCACTAACTCATAACAGCAGCATGCTAGTGTGCTAACAATAATAATAACAATTACGTAATGATTTTTTGCAGGCATAATTACTATAATGCAGCACATTTCCATTTTGTGTGTCGCTCACTAATTATTGCTAAACAACCAATAAATGAGGAATGCTGAAGAGAATCAAGTCGCCATATGAAATGCACAACGTTTGATAAAAATAGAACAGCAACCCATATTGCATCAGTAAATGACATCACAGCTCAGGGGACAACTTGTCTCCCATCAGCCAAGCCAGTCGAGTCCAGGCTTTTGATGCCCCCCCTCCTCTCGTTCTATTTCTGTTTGACTGTGAGACAGATTAAAGCAGACATTAATAATTCCCCTTGTTAAACATGCAGCAAACATTCTTTTTATGTAATATTCCATTCCAAATATTTTTTTGCTCTTGAAAAAAAAGTGTTGTTGTCCAATTTTCTAACTCATACATGGTTTTGTTGTGTCCACACTTTTTTTAGGGTGAACTTGGTGAAAAGGGACAAAAGGTAATGCTTATTTTTACCTAGGTGGGGTCTGTTGGCGTGAAACACTGCGCTGAAATGTTTGTTTTGTGCGTGTAGGGAGAGCCAGGCATCGGCTACAGAGGCCCAGAAGGCCAGGCTGGTCCTCCGGGACAGAAGGTGAAATTTCCCTCCTTCCTCGCTTTTACCATGCAATGCTAAATCAATTATTCCCACGGCCTTTTCCATCACGCTCACTTTGATTGATTCTTTTTCTCATCACTGTTTTAATTTAGGGAATTTAATTGGCTCAGTGACTCAGTCACTCATTAACATTTGTGCTTGAGAATTTTGTTTGATAAAGGAAAGAAGAACTTTATTTCAAGGCAATTATTCAAGCACCAGAAGAACTGAATAATAACACTACATGACACAAGTGACATTTAGCTCTGATTGTGTTCCAAACATTCAATATGTCTTTCTCTTAATTTTCTCTCTGTTTTACCTCAGGGTGAACCAGGTGAGCCCGGGCCTCCAGGTGCACAGGGCATCCAGGGTATTCGTGGTAACGCAGGCATCCAGGGCTCTCCAGGCCTAAGAGGTCCACCAGGAGACCCAGGGGAACCGGGCCGAGTGGTACAACATTGTTCATTGCGGCATATTACAAGTCGCCAGCTAGTTTTACTTGCCTGATTGAAAAAGAGACAAGGAGCATTTCTAAACAGATGCTTCACGATTGTGAATGAAGGCAGAAACATGCTGCTGCTGAGTTTAAAAAGATGTACAGTAAGAGGTTCTGTGTGTTGGTGCAGGGCGACCAGGGTAAAAGAGGAAAGAGCGGCTCACCTGGAGCTCCTGGACCTCGAGGACCACCAGGACCTCAAGTAAGAACGTGTCAATGATCTTTGCAAGATTGAATAAATGATTAGGAGTATTTCATTTGAGATGTTTCACAAGTTTTTTTGTTTTTTAAATGCCTCGATTGGCGACTGGAAATTATGGTCATGATGACTTTCAAACTGTATCTTTCTAATAAAGAGTCCCCCTGGTGTGCCTGGAGAAAAGGGAGAAAAGGTACAAATACTTTCTATGATACATAAAATTATTTAGGATAACATGATAGTTTTGTATTTGTAGCAGCATCATTCAGCTTTTGATTTGTGATTAATCAGTTAGTAATCTATTTCTTATTTCCATCAGGGGGACACTATCCCAGGTGAGCCAGGTGCCAAGGGTTTGGCTGGATTTCCAGGCAGAAGGGTGAGAAGTGACCCAAAGATGATCACACAGGCTCATTGGATTATATCTGTTAGGAAAGTAAAATGTCTTTCTTGTTGTTGGGTTTTTAACTTAAGTGACAAATATCCATAAAAAAAAGGCTGCGTTTGAATCCTTGAAATATATCATTCATCATACATTGTTTTTGTCTGAGTATTAACCCACTTTAGATCTACTCCTTGAGGCTTTAAACATTTTGAGGACAGTCAGTGATGGATTATGCCGAAAACTTCAAATGTGCCATTTGCTTTCAGGGTGAACAAGGCACTCCAGGTGTTAAAGGAACTTCAGGGAATATAGTAAGCAAATTTTCAAAAGCAACCTGCTACATTTCATGTAAGGCCAATAGAGTTTAATTTCTCTTCACTAGGGAATCCATTAATTTCCTCTGATAATCTTTTTAATTAGGGCCCAAAAGGACTGCGTGGCAGCAAGGGTGAAAAGGTGAGACGTCTCATAATTTGTCACAGTTATGTTGGACACTTAAGCTGACTGCATGTAAAGCGCTGATACCTGATGTTTTGCTGCACACTGGACCCTCTCTTGCTCTCAAATATGCCGATAAGTCATCCTGAAAAACAGCAGTTTCACTCCAGCTCAAAGACGTTCCATCCAGTATTTGAATAAATAGAAATCATAGCCGTGTTGCTGAACCCATTTTGTGGATAAAACAGTGATGTTTCATGAACTGCTGCTCCATTATTATTTTTATTTTTATTTATTATTTTCCCGGAATATTTCACCATATTACCAGCACACTTAACAGCAGGGAGGGTGGAAGATGGATGTTTGGGATCATCTCGTCTGTGCCGACTTCAGACCCCGTGTCAGCGTGTCGTACTGAAGCCGAGCTGAGGATCCAGGCATCTTACATACTTTTAACCAGTTTACTTCCTGCTGTCTTCTGACCTTATTCATCACCAAAGTGTTTTCACCCAGAGGACTGAAACTAGTTTTTCCCCTGTTCATCCTTCAGATTTCTTTTAAATCTATACACCACAGTGCACGAAAGACACGAACGTGCCGCAGTTTCCAGAACGCTGCAGCACCAGTGACCTTCTTGACCTTGTCGGGTTGCATGTACTGAATCTGAATTTATACATGACTCACTGTTATGTTTGTTTGCGTCAAAGGTGAGCCATGAGGTTCGAGGGAAAAGGCCAATATTGACATTTGACATTTGAATTTCTAGATACTCATGCGGACTCCTTTCATTTCTAAGACAGCAATTTCCCATTCTTTTTAAAGTGTCAGTAGGTCCAGGTTGTGCTGTAAAGAGTCATGTCGGTTGTCAGTCAGACTGTCTGCACATTTTTTTGTATTTTCTCTATTGAAGTGTCACAACTAAGATGTGGCTTAGATGATTTATTTAACATACCCATGCTGTGCACTAACAGTTGGATTATATTAGATTGGATTATGTTAGAATATGATAAAAGACTGCAAGGTGTCAGCAGTTTTCCTATTTCATGCAACAGCATAAAAGTAATCAGTATTTTTTTTTTTACACCTGAGGTTCAAACAATCATATTCATAATGTGATTTTAATAGTTTGTAGTTTTTTTTTCAGGGTGACCGTGGGTTTCCAGGGCTCAAAGGAGAAAGGGTATGATGACATAACCTGTATAGAAAACAACAAATAGGAGATACAGTATGTAGCTTAGCAACACCGTTGTTAGAATTATTTACACTGTGAGTTCACATTTTGATCCCTGCAGGGGAGTGTGCTTCAAATCCAAGGACCTCGTGGATTTAAGGGTTCCAAAGGAGAGGCGGTGAGATTCTCCTCAACTAGTCTATTGCTCCATGAATTCACGTTCAAGCAAAGTAACACGATAATATTTAGTAGCTGGTTTTAAATTTGGGAAAATTTAATGGAACTTCACTGAGATCCATGGCAGGTTCCTAATGACAACAAGTACAACAGTCAGAGGTTTCGAAAGCTACAGTAAGAAGAAGAAGATCAACTTTATTCATCTCCTCAAGCACATATACATTTGCATATACAAGTTCTCTGCATTTAACCCATCCCTCTTGGGGGATCAGTGGGCTGCCACAGCTGGTGCCCGGGGAGCCAGCACTGGGTGTCTCAGGGACACAGATTTGATCCCGCATTGTCCATTTTACAATCCAGCTGCTCTACACATTGACTGAAACTAAAGCAGCGAAACCTATGAGGACTGACATTTGCTTTCAGGGTGAGCGAGGCCCACCTGGTTTTGATGGCGATAAAGGAGAAAAGGGTGAGGATGGTCCCCCTGGAGTCAAGGTAATAGGATTTGAAATATTTTGAGAAAGAATACACAAGATATTTGCCAATTAACCACAAACTTTCAATTATTATATGAAATATTTTTTTTTTTTTTTTAAAGGGTGTTAAGGGTAGCGCAGGTACTAAAGGTGCACTCGGACGGTTTGGAGCACGAGGCCCAGTAGGTCAAAAGGTAAGAGGTGAAATATCTGCACACGCAATTGTTATTATTTTTCTTAGCTGTACTTTGTATGAAACTGTCAGCTGTTCCAACAGGGAGAAGCAGGAGAACCAGGACTCAACGGAGTGATGGTAACACTACAGACATTTCATTCAGTCACCTTTATAATACATCTACATAATAACAATAACAACAGAGAACGTACAGCACAGTAATGCATGTTGTGATTTAGGGACGTAATGGGGATCACGGAGTGGATGGAGACAAAGGAGACAAAGGAGACATAGGACTGCAAGGACAAAAGGGTGATCAGGTATGCTAAATAATGATAAATAAGCATCCTGTTTATTTTTTAGGATCAAGCTCTGTTTTTTGACATTTGTTCTTTTGTGCGATCACAGGGTGATCCAGGAGAACCGGGATTACCAGGAGACAACGGGGAAAAGGGAGAGAAGGTTGATTTGAACCACAACATGCCTTTATTGTTATTTAAGATTCAGGCTTTCTTAACACGTGATAACTGTATTTCATAACGCTTGCCTACATGCTGCTGCAGGGGTTCAGAGGTTTGCCTGGACGCATTGGCAGTCTGGGCCTGGATGGAGAAAAGGTTGGGCCTTAGCTAGAATATTCTGTATCATTGAAAGCTAAAAGATTTTGTCAGCAACGTAAATACCTTTCTGTGTGTGTGTGTGTGTGTGTGTGTGTGTGTGTGTGTGTGTGGCACATTAACATTGTGCCTTTGGAAAACAGGGAGATATGGGGCTGCCCGGCACCCCTGGTGTGCCCGGACTGAATGGACTCACAGGGCGCAAGGTAAGCACTCATGTGTGCACATATTCCCGCAGATTTTGTTTTTTGTATTTATCATCATTTGAAATATTAGGGTGACAAGGGACATGGTGGGCTTAGTGGTGCTGATGGCGAACCAGGACTTAAAGGGGAAAAGGTGAGTACCAGAGTCGTTGAATGAGCACTTGTCACAGGCATATTTTCATTCCCTTCCATTAAAGGAATGTTTGCCATGTGTAATTCAGGGTGCACCAGGTTTCCCAGGTTTTCCAGGCTTTAAGGGATTAACAGGGATTCCAGGAATTGATGGCGATGTTGGCCCACCAGGACCACCAGGTCTCCGTGGTGAGACAGGTCCCAAGGTAAAATAATTGTACTCACATAGTGTCTTGAGAGTATGATACTGACCTTTAATTTCTATGCTGTAGCAATATTGCATAAGTGTGGCACTGATGATGAATGAATAAAAACTGGGCTCCTCATCAACATTAATTAGTTCATTATATGAAGATGTTTCAGCATTATTATCTCCTGAATATAACACTTTTATTTCATTATTATTATTATCATGATGGAATCACATTTTAAAGTTATGACTGAATATATGAAAACAATATTTACTACATGAGGAAATAACATGACATATTTTTTCACTCACTTATAGTATAACTAACCAAAAACAAGCATAATCACCATCACAACTGCACTAAATAGCCTCATGGCCATGATCCATGATACATTTTTACGTGAACCATGTTCATATGTGGCATTGTACTCTTGAAATCGATGTGTTTTAAGCCACAGCTGGAGGAATCATATTACCACTAAATATTAGTCACTGTAAGAACTTAAGAACGATATAACACATTTATCATTTCATGGGGAAGAACAGGCACCAAACAACATCAATACAGTCGCTACATCCTGTTGACTTAAACACTGTAGTGAACATTCTCTTATTCAGGAAGTCCTACGTACAAGAAAAGAAGACGCAGCACAAAGGGCAGAAGGATGAGCAGAGCTTGATTACAGTCATCACCGTGTCCGGGTCTTGTTCAGAGAGAGTGGCAGCGTACTGCAGCACTGGATACATGCCCTCAATTAACACACACACACACACACACACACACACACTGTCAGGTTTATTTCCATATGCAGCTTTCAACTAATATCTTACTCAATTAGCTTCTTTCAGCTACAATTACCAGACTCCCAGTACAGACAAAGAGCGTCTGCAAATCTCCAATGACTGTTTTTAAGAATGCACGTACCTAACTGGTGTTTTTTTGTGCTGAGTGCTACTCTAAATGCTGCAGACGTGTTGTCTGAAAGAATTTCAACATCCAGAATTTGTTTTCTCGATGTGCACTATGATTTTTATCCGACAGGGGGAGAGGGGCCGAAGAGGCAGGTCGAAGCAGTGTCAGAGGGGAGCGCCCGGAACGCCGGGGCAAAGAGGACAGAGTGTGAGATACACACACCTCATTCCCACTGGCTTTTGCATTAACTTAGAAAACCTGCTGCATTTGGAAACACTGGTGTGACCAACGAGAGTGAACCAAAATTGTAAAGTTATGAACAATAAAAAGAAAACATTGAGCTGAAACATGCTTGATGGCTCCATACAGGTGCACTGAAATGGAAATTGATCCGTGTAACACAACACATAGTCATTAGTCATAGATCCATCGTTAATCCTCTTTTTTACACATATATAGGCAGTTTGGTTAATTCAGTGGTTTCAACATCTATAGTGTAACAAGTAAAGGTGTCATATGTCTAATATTTAGCCAAATTAATCTGTTTTTTTCTTACAGGGTACAGTTGGGATTGAAGGAACCAAAGGGGACAAGGGAGAGCCTGGACTCTCAGTAAGTGTTTCCCACACACACACACATCAAACACAGATGCAGTAACGACTAAGTGAACGAAACGTCTTTGAATGTTGTGTTTGTCTGTGCCAAGGCTGAAGAGGTGAAGGAGCTAGTCACCAAGGAGGTGGTGGAAAAGTGTGGTAAGTGCGGTGTGCATCAGCGAGTGTGTGGTGTGTGTCATGCTGTTCGCTTGTACATTTTGAACCTTGTGCGGTACACGTGCTCTTACTCTTCTGTGCATGTATCCAAGTATGCGTGCGGTCGATACGCTACTCGATGGATCTACAGATTGTGTATGTGTCGGTCTGACTGTAGCGCTCCTGTGGCAGCAGCACGGCACCCGTGTGTGTTGTGCCATCTGTTATGTTCTCTCAGAGGAACACGCCCTATGGTGCACGCGACAGAAGAGCCATTCACAAACATGAAACTGACATGAAGTGGGACACTTCACCCACAATCCACTACACTCTTACACTTTGTGTGTGTACTTAAAGTTGCAATATGCAACTAGCATGAGACTCAAACCACTCTGCTCCACCCAGTCCCCCCTCTCTCCCTGCTCTACTGTACTCTACTACATTCCGCCCAGCACTTCAGGTAGAAGCGAGTTTAAGAGAAAGGAAATTGCTGAGTGGTGACGGGGTCCCCTGCCTCTTTCTTCAGCCCCCCACACGACCAGGAACAATAAAAACAGTTAAAGATAATGGATGGATGAAATGGAAAAGCTCCAATGTTTATGTTACTAATGAATAAGAATCTTTTGAAATTCTCAGGCTGCTTAGAGGGACATGCATCTCCCAAAACCTTTAAAAAGCAAATATCTCATAACTGGAAAAGCTGGCGAATGAGTCTTGGTCACAGAAGGCTTTGACAGCTGCTCTCCAACATTAAGATGCATTCTTAAACAAACTTCTAGCAGAATATAGTTTAAAAAGTTTTAAAATTTTCTTTTTTAAAGATTTTTTTTTCAAGAAACTCTGTCTGGTGTTTTTAAATTGAATCTCAGTGCCTTTTTATTCTCCAAGGCATTTATTTGATGACATATTTATTTACTTGTTTTTCTTTTTCTGTTTTTAATTTAAATATTTATTCACTTTTTGAATTGTCCTGTTTACCATTCTGCTTTTGCACACTGTATTCCCTATATAAAAACAATATTATGATTAGTAGACAAACTCTAGTTCAGTTCCAGTTGGTGACATTTGCAGGTAGATTTATCACATTATATTATAATTGACAGTATTTTACTTTAAAATAGAATGTTTATTATTATAACATAAGATTTATCACATTATAATATGAAGTATATATAATATAAAGTATTTGGGGTATGCGATTCATTCATTTTGGTCCAGTTTCTGTTATTTTACTTTCAATTTGACAGATGTGTGTTTACACGTTTTCTCATTCAGATTAAAAATTCTCATTAGGTCAAACTACTGCTCAACTTGACGTGTTTACATGACACATTTTAATTCTATATTAATATGTGAATATGTGTATATGAATATTTATATATATATATTTATACATACATATATATGTAGCATCAATCAGTAAATGTGGGTGTCGTATCCTTACAGGTCTGGAATACAAGTTTATGGTAAAGTCTGTGGATCCAGACGGAACAAACACAGTGACTGGCCGTGAAAATGAGCGAGAAGATGTCGTGATATCGCTCACTCGTGACCTCGGTGACGTAGAGATGGAAGAGGAAGACTATGGAGACAAGGTGGCAGAGTTGACTGGTCCTGCTCCTGTGACCCTTGGAAAGAGGGGATTTTACCAAACCACTCTGGTATTGCAATAATTATCATTCTGCTAAAAGTCTGCACACGTCACTGTGAGCAGCCCTGGGCCAAACACACAGATGCATTTGATATAATCATTTTCAGAATAGCCCAAATGTCCCTGCAATAAATTTATAAAGTGTGACCAAATGTATGTCATGTCTAAATCGGTAAGTGTGCTCATGTGTAACAGCTGTGATGTAGGCAGTAGTTATTAAATGGTAAGAAAGATAAAAAGTGTGAAGTTGAGGTTATGAAGCTTGTTTCACAGAGAGCCAGAGAGTAAAAAAAGGTCAGCTTGTACCAAGAAATCACACAATATTTCACAAAGCTCATTAGTGAACACAACCCGCAGGCGTGAATATATTTCTACATTCCCAAACTATCGCAGTTCTAGCTCCAGGTAACTATAACCAGAAAACGAATCAAAGAGTGATTCTGTCATTGCCCATTGCCAATGTCAGCATGTTTATTCATCACATTACAGTGATGCAGAGTTTGTTCATAACCACAGTGAGCCACAGTTCAATATTTACACTTTGATTCGGAGACTTTAATTGAATTGAATCAAAAATGTTGCTTCCATCAGCCTCTGTGCTGCATTTATCCGAGTTGTGTAAATCTATTGTGTCACCTGTGTGAGTGCAGGAGGGTCAAAATCATTTGGCACATTTACAGTAGGTGTAAATTTGTATTTTAAAAGAAAAAACTGTTGGATTGTGGTCCATCATCACAAGGGACCTCAACTAAATTCTGACATTGTTTATTGTAAAAATATAGCACACAGCCAAATAAAGCATGTTATTACCTAACAAAGAGAACAAGTCATGGTTGGCATTACCAGGTTCATTCATACTTCACAATGCCAATTTACAGGATATAAAACAGGGTATATAACATTTTCTAATAAATCTGACCATTTGCTACAAATGGTAAAACTTGCTGCTCATTAGTTTTGTTTCTGGCTTCAGATTCTCTTGAGGGAGGGACTGTGGAGCGGGGAATGAGGAGGAAAAGAAGGGTTTTTGGAACAAACGCTGCTGGTGAGTGGCCAAGGCAGCTGATTGTCTTATCTTGTGCTTCTTCTCATCTTTGCCTTGTTTACTTGCTGTGTGTATCAAAACTTGTTTTTGTAACCTGTTTCTTTCATATTTTCATTTCATCTACTGTATGAGTAATGAGCTGGAATTAGGAGCGTAAGGTGGGAGAAAGTGATAAGACCAAAACTTAATCCTTGAATGTTTGACAGCCTGTTCTAGATTTGATGAGGTCATTTATAAATACAACATATGCAATGATTTAAAAAAAATCCAAAGTAAAATGAACAATGTGATGAACTGTGCCCAGAAATATGGGCATAAATAATAGCACCCAGCATAATTAGTCATCTGTGCTACTTATCAGACATACTCTGCACCAGGTAAGTTTGAGGCACAAGCTACATCATCTTGATGAGTAGGACAGTTTCAACCTTTTTAATTTGACTTTTTAAATCATCTTTTTATTAATCGGATATAATTCTGATTCAGGGACTGACCGCTGCCTAGAGCCCATGTCAGAAGGGTTCTGTTCAGAATACGTTCTGCTCTGGTACTTCCACCACCTCTCGGGGGAATGCAGACCGTTCGTGTACGGGGGCTGCGGTGGCAACCGAAACCGATTCTCCTCCAGAGACGAGTGCCAGAGATGTTGTGGGAAGGAGAGGAGAGGTAGGGAACCAATCCGATCACTTGTAAAATATTTATTCAACAGGAAAAATTACATGTGTTTCGTATTGGCTGAATGGCATTAATATGTGGATGCTGTAAATGTAAACATGCTCTTTAAAAGACAATTTACAGCTCACCTTTATGATAATAGTGATCAATCTTTACCCTTACACAGGCACCGAGCCGTGGAGATGAAGCCAGCAGCGCAAGACAAGATGCTCTTTTTGTACATAACAGTGTAAAATGTTCTTAGTTTGTTACTGTTATTTATATATTTCACCAGCTGCTTCTTCGTTGTTTGTATGGACAAAGCTGACGTCAGAATGAGTTTTTTGTCAACAGGAAAATTAAATTGGTCTTTACTTGATTTGTCTTCGTGGTGCCTGTCCCTTCCCACCTCTTTATATAACACTGTTCTTGTGTTTTCGTGTCAATGGCCCTGCATCCTGTGTGGCCCAAAAAATCCGAAGCTGGTAGCTGGCTGCCTGCTGCCTCCTTCACCACTACATATGTTCCTGTGGTAGGGGGTGTTATGGGTCAGGCTGGGTGCCAGATGATCCAACAGGGGCCCAGTGAGGGATCTCACGCAGAGCCTGATTTAGAGGACTCTCCATCAGACCCACGCAGCAATAGCAGGGGATTCCTGTGTGGGTGTCAATGTGTGGGCAGCACGCGTTGAATTTTGTCACATGTGAAAATACACGACACAACGTAGATTACCAGCTTTTCATTGGTTGCTGTTTTGAAGAGGATACCATGTTATTATCGCTGTATTGTGGGCTGAACTCTCATTGTTAACATTCAGTGTTATAATTTAACATCTTTAGTGCAACATGCTGCACCAGTCAGTTCCTCAAAAGGTTGCTGGGAGAAAGAAATCACTGTTTACAGCAGAATTTGCGTTCCTTTCAGAGTGACATGTGAGTCTTTCATCAGCTAGCCTCCAAAGACTCCTTCGTGCTAGTCACGATTCCACTCTGTAATGTACTCCCACATGCTAAGATGCTTCACACATGGAGATGTGGTTCCACGGTTTGCAGTGACAGGCTGTTCTCACTCAGCCACGCCCCCTGCCAACCACAACTAATCAAGCCCTCAGACACTAAGCAAAAGACATCCAACTTAAAAACACGTATTCCGAGCTTTTTGTAGATGGATGGACACCAAATACAGTGTCAGGAAAATTGCGATATTTGTGCTTACTGGACTTAGTATAAGGTATTCAGTGTCCTGCCCAAAGAGACATTGACACATAACCAGGAGGGACCTGGAATTGAACCACTGACCCTGTGGTCCATGGACGGCTGCCTTAGCAACTACTTGCTTTATGTGAATAAAATGTTTTGTGTTAAATGTCTCAGTAAATATTGGATCTAGTGTCATCATTAAGTCAGATTTTGTTTTGTTTTTTTCCAGTACTTTGGTTTATAACCAATTATAGCTGTGCTAAGTGATTAGTACTAATTAGTGCATGCTAACATGCAACATTTTTATGCCGATATTTGCATTAAACTCAAGTGTGCGACAAGATCAGCATTTAAACTCATTCAAAAACTCTAGCAAATGTGGGGTTGGGTCATTGTGTTTGAAGGTAGGCTTAAAAACACACGGTGTAGCCCTCTATACTCTTCTATTTTATTGGTGATGAACTCCAATATAAAGAAATCTCTGCCATCATCCTTTTCCATCCTACTACAACCCAGTGAGAAATGCGAGGACAGAAGGAGAACACTAATACACATATCTTCACCTTTGGAATGACATGTGTGTTTAACACCAACACAGTAAAAGGTTTATTGAGAATATTTATTTTCTCTGTCCCTGTTTACATGTCTAAATACACCAGATGGCTGCACTTCACTTCACAACTTTATTTGCATAAAAAAGGGGAAATTATGTCAATAAAATGCTAGATTTTGTTTTACTTGTCAGGACTTGATATGTGCAATATGATCGTCACATCCATAAGCTGCTCAGCATGGATGTGAGGCAAAGGCAAAGAGACTGTGTCGAATGACAGTAAACCGATTTTTTCCACTGACATTGAAGAGGATCAACTAATTCGGAGCATAAGTCAGAGACTGTCATTACCCCAGCACTGAAGATTCATAAGTCATATTAATCCTACAGTGAAGCTGCTTATTAGAGCTTGACCCAACACCCTTTGATGCACTTGCTCCTCTATAGTTCTTTCTTCATTGTTCACCTCTGTGGGCGGCCTCAATGCTGCGAGTACAGTGTACACTCAAAGTTCTAATTAAAACACAATGTTCTTTGGTTATGTCACACATCTTTCCCCATTGCAAATCAAGTAACCATCTACCCAACTTACCAAATTACTATTCACTATTACTAAGACAATAATTTATTCATATATTTTTGCCTTAGTTTATTATTGTAGACTTGATACATGAATGGAGTGATTAAAGTAAAATTAGAGATTTTTTTTAAGACAAGTTCACCAGTAAACACCATCCAAAAAGCTTGTTCACAACCTGGCAACCCAAATAATGGATCCATGTGTAATTTAATCCAACAAAGTGGCACCAAATGTTCATCATCTACCTGCTGAATTCTACTTTTCTCCACCTTGAGCACGTAAGCAAACCATGTTCAGTATATTTCATAGAACCACGATCATCTGCTTTATTTGGGCGCTTGAAATTGGTTCCTGAGCAATGGAACGAGCACTTTCACAGAGCTGCCATGTAGTAAAAGGAAAAAATAATCGTTGGCTGACTGAAAGTTTTTCCTTCATCTCTGATCTGATGTTCAGCAACGTGAGGTCACGTTTGGCCAACTTTTTTTTTGGGGGGGGGGATAAACCACGACATCACCGCGTCCCAGCCAATGGGACCCGTCAGGTCCGCGGGATGACGTGGTCGGTGGCGCAGAGCTGCGCTTCGATGGCTCCTATTATATGAAGACGCCGTGAATGGACGAGCCGGATCAACGTCTCCGGGATCTCGGACTGAAGCGACCTGCCTCTCTAGGTTTTTTCCTTTTTCGTGCTGCTTGACCTTTGAAACTTTATTCTTTATTCTAGGACACGAACGGTGAGTTTTCATCAACTTTATTCCATCACCTTGGTGACGGCACAGGCTGAATTTTGTTCATTTTAATTGAAACCAGTGTAAAAAAAATAATAAAAAAAAGTCAATTTTTCTCGAGCTGTGTTGGACACTTGCTTGTCTCTCGTCCCGGTCTCCAGAGGACACGGCATGCTGTCGTCCCTGAAGACCCTGCTGCTGCTCTCGGTCCTGTGCGCGCCGACCTCCGCTCTCTGCCTCCGCCTCTACCAGAGCCGCTCCGACCTGCTGTGCGACGACCCGGTGGCGGTTGGAGTCCGGAGACTTGGGGACGAGCTCGGCTACCCCCCGGTGGACAGCCTGGCCTCCCTCCTGGAGTCCGCGGAGTACTTCAGCTCCTCTTCAGCCGCGTCAGCCGAGTCCAGTCGGGAAAAAAGGACTTCAAGTCCCGCAAACTACCGCTTCACGAGCCGGACCAAGCTCCGAGGGCAGATGCTCCGCAACAGCAGCAAAGGGGATCGGAGGAGCCGTCTGACCCTGTCCCTGGACGTCCCGACCAACATCATGAACGTCCTGTTCGACGTGGCCAAGGCCAAGAACCTGCGCGCCAAGGCGGCAGAGAACGCGCGTCTCCTGGCGCAGATTGGCCGGAGAAAGTGACGATGATGGACAGCTGTCATTCAGCGGACAGACAAACAGACGTGCTCCAGTGTCATGAATTGGTTCACATTCACTTTTAAATTTAGGATGATGATGTGTTTGTCCTTGAAACATCATGTGAGAGGAGATCCTTGGAACCGTGTCTCTTATCTTTACGCACCAGTAAAACCCGCCGGGAAAAGCCTTTATTGGCTATGACATAATCAAACTTCATCACTTAAAAATGGATCATGATATTTGAATTTGGGTTGAGATTCACAGCATATGAGTTAGTCAGTATTTAAAGTTTCATGGTGTGACAGCTTGGATTCATAATTTCCTGTGTGTTGTTTGCTTTTGCATTAACATTTTCTACCAACAGTGTCACTATCTTGAATCAAGACGCAACAGGGTCAAATTCGTTCAGCCTGTATCTAGATGTTTGGTCGTCTCATTGAGACATGTATTTTTTGCTATTTGCAAACTCAAAAAAGAAAGTTTTGAACATGAGCATGCATCGCCTTGTTGCAGGCATTGCTCGCAGCAAAAAGCTTCTTGAGTAAAGTTTTATGCCCCAGAGTCATCAAAATTCAAATCCTGGGCTAAGCAAGAAGGACAAAGCATTTATAATTATCATTATACAATGCAAAGATATTCATTATAATTTCAGAGCGATAATATTTTCATAATAGTCTTTTATATTTTCTTTGCGGCTTCATTTATTCATTTTATTTTAGAAGTTCACAGTGGAGCCTCTAACATCTCTGGATTCAAATATGAAACACTGACAGTGGCAAAAACGCAACACTAACGATGATCTACAGTTAAAAATAAACCTCTACGAGATCATGAAATACAGTAAAATGCAAATGCATGGGAATGTATGTGTTCATCAGATGTCTGTTATTTTTATACTCAAAATAAAGGATTATTTTTCCTCAAATAAAGCAGATGTAACAAAATACCTTTTCCCTCTTTATGAAGTTTGTTTAATGTACTAGCATAATTAGATTTTCATATTTGTGTCGTGCATTTATTGTGTATGGGACTTAAATATATTTCTGTATCACCTCTATGGGTGAATTAGAAAATAACACTTGAACCACCAGAAATCAGTGGCTAGTTCTTTTTTGCTTCTTAACTTGCAAAGAATCTACAAACTCAAGACACTAATATGTTTAATCATATTTTTTAATAATTATATGCAAAAAAGATATTGACAGCTTTTATAGTTAATATCAGTAGCCATTAACCTGAGAGATTAGGTTTTTGATTAAGGTCTAGGTCACGTGGTAGCCAATAAATTGTCCACCAAAATACAATTTTAAGAAAAGTGTTATTTTGAAATGTTATTCTCAAACATTGTTAACTTTCATTAGTTTGATCTAACTGCTGATGTTAGGAAATATCATATCACTGGATCATGCTGTTTAATATTTTCTCAGTAGTTTTAATATTTCAACAAAGAATATTCAGCAGCTTTGAGTTCAGGCAATACTCCAGACGCAGAACAAAGTCGACACCCTGTGGTGACTCTTTCCACCTACACCCCAGGTGGTGAGCTTCTTCACCAGACCGTGTTGACAGGTTTCATATTCACCATATTTATTAAAAAAGACATAACTCAACAAACCTGCATCTGTTGGCTTTAGGTAGGATTCTGCACATCTATATCTGATGTTATGACACAATATTGTGCACGTTCAAATTCCTTACCTTTTTTTTTTCTTATAGCAAATTAGCATGAACTACAATGACACCACGTTTAGTTTTGACAAACAGCATAAAATAACGTTGCATTAATTGCTATAAATGTTAATAAAACACTGCACACTCTGTAACTTTTCAATACAGACAGCAGCGCCCCCTGCAGGTCACGTGGTCAAATTGTTCTGACGTATGTTCCGGCGACGTGGACGTTGAAACAGGAAGAGAGTTTTTGGCTACGTGGAAGTAGCTTCTCTTGCATTCGAGGCTGAGAGCATCTTTGCCCTCATCCGTCAGCTTTATTCGCAAACATGATTAAAAAGTTTGATAAGAAGGACGAGGAGTCCGGTAAGAATGGAGACTTATTCATTTAAATATTGACGTTGTTTGAGAAAACTCTGTGTGTTCCGGACTCACGAGATGAAGAGCGTTGTAAAAGCTAACGCGGTGCTAGTTTGTTAGCTTACTTGCTAAAGTTGCGGTAGCTGTCAGAAATAAATGAGCTTGAATGGTGGTTTGCAAGATAATGTCGAATTGTGTAATTGTTCTGAAAGGCATTAATAAGTGAATTGCAATAGCATCCCGGGCCTGTCTTTTTGTTCACATACAACTGCCAACACTATTAAGGTTAGCTTAGCGTAAGCGATGGCTGAATCGTATTAGCATTACAAGCTAAGCAGCGTAAGCTGGATATTGTTATGGTTTTCTTCGTTCTTAAACGTGTCCTTAATTCAGAAACTTTATTTAGTTTATGCATTCATTTAAAGAATCACTTCATACGTGCATGTTTTTGAATATTCATGGATCACGCTGACATCTGTTCTGTCTCCTTGAATTGTCTTTGAATAAAGAGCAGTTAACAAACTACGTTGAATTGTCTGATTCTGCTGTTTTGCTATTTAGGGAGTGGGTCCAACCCTTTCCAAAACCTGGAGAAAAGTGCAGTGTTGCAGGAGGTAAGGTGTGAACCTAATTTGAATAACTGGTGACACATAACATGCAAGATATGAAACTAGAATTATGATGGAACCTTCAGTAAGTTGATCCTTTCCTTGCCCAGGCTCGCATCTTCAATGAGACCCCAATCAACCCAAGAAGATGCCTCCACATTCTCACCAAGATTATTTACCTCCTCAACCAGGTAAAAACATGTGTGTCAAAACCTCCTTTATTATGATAAATTAGTGTCTCTCACCCATTGATTATATTTCCTCTCTTTTATGTCCACGTTTCTTTAGGGAGAACATTTTGGGACCACAGAGGCCACTGAAGCATTCTTTGCGATGACCAGGCTCTTTCAGTCAAATGATGTAAGACGCCACAAGTTTATATTCATTATAGTTATTTTGAAATTGAGATTCCATTTTAGTTTAAGCAACCTACAGTTACTGTGTGTGTGGAAATAAAAACATATATCTTTGCTTCTCAGCAAACCCTGAGGAGGATGTGCTACCTGACCATCAAAGAGATGGCCAACATCTCTGAGGATGTCATCATTGTCACCAGCAGGTTTGTATCAAACTACTAAATTGGTTTGTTTCTCTGGAGAACATTTCTCTGGAAAACAAATAGTGCTTTTCTGGCTGATTGGAAGGAGGCATTAAATTTGATTCCTTAATGCCAATACTGTAAGTCAGTAACATAATACTGTCTAATGTGTAATTGTTATGAGATCTGATAGACAGTTCATGTCCATTAATAATTTAAATAAAACAGAAAAGAGCAGGTCTTTCTAAATGTGTTGTAATGTTTTAGATCACAGTGTCTTTTTGTTGCATGATTTTTTAACAGCCTGACTAAGGACATGACTGGAAAGGAAGATGTCTACAGAGGACCTGCTATCAGAGCCCTCTGCAGGATTACAGATGTAAGTGCTGCTTAGTTTTGTTTTCATTTATTCCTGGTGTTTTTTCTTTTCATTTTCTGTATGTTCCCGTATGTTCACCTACACATTTTTCCCATCTTTCCCTCAGACCACCATGCTGCAGGCCATTGAAAGATACATGAAGCAGGCTATTGTTGACAAGGTCCCAAGTGTCTCCAGTTCAGCCCTGGTGTCCTCACTGGTAAGGCGTGTTACAAATTTCACTTTAATAACATCCAAGAAAGACTTGTGTGATTGTTCATTGTTGTTCTATTGCTTGTCAGTTCATGTATTTTCTTTCCTGTTTGTGTTAAGCACATGGTGAAGATGAGCTACGATGTGGTGAAACGTTGGGTGAATGAAGCCCAAGAAGCTGCTTCTAGCGACAACATCATGGTCCAGGTGGATAATACAGATATATATATATATATATACACACACACACACACACACACACACACACACACACATACACAAACATATACATATATACATATACTGACATATGAATGCCTAGACTAATTAATCTTAACCATTAAACATATTACACAGAAATTCTAAAAACTGTTTTTGAAGACTGCATTTTAGCATTGTTGCTTGTGTCTCTTGTCCTCCAGTACCACGCACTAGGCCTGCTGTATCACCTGAGGAAGAATGACCGGCTTGCCGTCACCAAGATGCTCAACAAGTTCACCAAGTCTGGCCTCAAGTCCCCTTTTGCTTACTGCATGCTCATCCGGATCGCTAGCAAACTGCTGGACGAAACTGAGGGAGGGTAAGTAGCCCTGTTGTTGTTTGTAACACGGGGACGTCTGGATCTATTGTTTCTTTAGTTTAAGAAGAAATGCATGCTGAAAACAGCACGATTGATGACATGCTGAACAATATGTTTTTTATCTTGATGTTTACAGTCATGACAGTCCCTTGTTTGACTTCATTGAGAGCTGCCTGAGGAACAAGAATGAGATGGTTGTGTACGAGGCTGCTTCTGCCATTGTCCATATGCCTAACTGCACCGCCAGGGAGCTGGCCCCTGCTGTGTCAGGTCAGTATTTACGCACAACTCCTCCACCGTGTTTCACTGGTTGTTCTGCAGGGCTTAGTGTTAAACGTTTTATTATTTGGTCCATTTTGTCATCAACAGTATTGTCATTCTGACAAAAAGCAGTGATGGGTCAGTGTTATATAATAAGCTATTATTGTCATATTACATCTGTATGAATTTTCTTTTTTTTTGCAGTGCTGCAACTCTTCTGCAGTTCTCCTAAAGCTGCTTTGAGATACGCTGCAGTCAGGACTCTGAACAAGGTACAGCTTTTCTCCCCAACCCTCATTCCATGTCTTGTTTAATAATGTTTAAACAATTATGCAAAGCTATTAAGGAGTTAAACATGTAGTAAAACATTGCCACACACTACTCACACAAAGTAGTTTTAATGTCTTGTGAAATATACTGACGTGTGTCGTGTCCACCAGGTGGCAATGAAGCATCCATCAGCTGTCACTGCGTGCAATCTGGACCTGGAGAATCTGATCACTGACTCAAACCGAAGCATCGCCACGCTGGCCATCACCACTCTCCTCAAGACTGGCAGCGAGAGCAGCGTGGACCGACTGATGAAGCAGATCTCCTCGTTTGTTTCTGAGATCTCAGATGAGTTCAAGGTCTGACTTTTTTTTGTTTCGCTTAAAGTTTAGGCTTAGAACTTGCACACACAGAACTTGCATTGCAGGTCAAAACCAAGCAGAATTTGTAGTTGCAAATGCAGGAGACCCATGTGTACCATCATCAAGTGTCTATATTGATGTAATGACTTCGTAATACATAATGTGCTGTGACTGAATGAGCTGTTTGTTTGTTTGATTAACTCTTTGGATTTCAGCTTGTGTTCCTCAAAAAGTTTTATATCTATGCTTTCCCCCACCCTTTTTGCAAATGACATTATTATTATTGATTCTATTTTTTCATCCTAGGTAGTGGTGGTGCAGGCGATCAGTGCTCTCTGTCAGAAGTATCCCAGGAAGCACAGCGTCATGATGAACTTCTTGTCCAACATGCTCAGAGATGATGTAAGCTGATCATTACCAGACCACTGATTATGCTTTACTCTTTGGTCCTTGCTTAACAAGATAAGCTTGCTTATCTCTGTTTTTATTATAATTCTCAGTTGGCTTTTTGGATGCATTTCTGTGTCACAAAAGACTTTCTATGTAGATTATTTTAAGTGTTTTATTCATTACATACCACTGTGTATCTGCTGCAATAGTTCAGATTATGCTGATCACTAATAAGGTCATCAGTAGATCTTGCAGTTGTTTAATTTCTAAAACAATCTCCTGTCTCTCTGCAGGGCGGGTTTGAATACAAACGGGCCATTGTTGACTGCATCATCAGCATTATCGAGGAGAACCCGGAGAGCAAAGAGACGGGCTTGGCCCATCTGTGCGAGTTCATCGAGGACTGCGAGCACACAGTTCTAGCCACAAAGATCCTTCACCTGCTGGGCAAGGAGGGCCCACGCACCCCGCAGCCGTCCAAGTACATCCGCTTTATCTTCAACAGAGTGGTGCTGGAGAGCGAGGCTGTTCGTGCAGGTGAAATACAGCTAATTGTCAATTGGACTTGCTTATTGAATCGCAGACTTTAAATTTTGAAGTGAATATTGAAGTTTGATGGTATTTCCGTGACATTTTATAACCAATTAAAAATATTTTATCCCCACCCTTAGCTGCGGTCAGCGCTTTGGCTAAATTTGGAGCTCAGAATGATGATTTGCTGCCAAGTGTCCTGGTTCTTATGCAGAGGTACTTATTGCCATTAATTTGTTTCCCAATATGTGTATGTATCTCCAGCATTAATCCTTAATGAAATTGCTCAAATTCTGCACTTTTATAAGCAATATAATTCAGAATCTCTGTAAAATGTTTGAATCGTGACGTTTTCTCACAGGTGCATGATGGACAGTGATGATGAGGTGCGTGACAGAGCCACCTTCTACATGAATGTCCTACAGCAGAAGCAGAAGGCTCTGAATGCTGCCTACATCTTCAATGGTAACGAACCACACTTTAGTCTTTGTGTTTAACATTTTTCCTTACCGGTTAGAAAAGTCACCGAGCCCTGCAGTGTTTTCTAACAGGGCCTTAGTTGGGCTCCCGCTCGGCAGCGTATAAACAGTTTGAGTGTTAAAGTCCCCCTCGTATTTTGCCTTCAGGTCTTTCTGTTTCCATCCCGGGTCTGGAGAAGTCTCTGCACCAGTACACACTGGAGCCATCAGAGAAACCCTTCGATATGAAGACCGTCCCTCTGGCCACAACCCCCATTACCGAACAGAAAACAGGTAAGACTGCTGATGTGTGTGTATACTGTGAAGCTTCCGTGATCGGCAGTTACTAGATTGCATGTCATGGGTGCTTTTTTTTTTTCCTCCCAGAAATCGCCCCTGTTGCTACCAGCAAACTGCCAGAAAAGTTGGCTCCATCGCGCCAGGATATTTATCAGGGTAAAACTGCAAAAACAATCCTTCCTAAAGATATCTCTGATGCAGACACACGCTGATTTCACCTTTATAAACACTATTGGTCTTGGAAATTGTAATAAAAAAATTCCTAATTTGTCTATTTTTTTTTCCATTTTGTTTGAACTGGCTTCTGATATTTGTCCTGGCAGAACAACTGGCGTCCATCCCAGAGTTCCAGGGTCTCGGGCCACTGTTCAAGTCTTCTGAGCCGGTGCAGCTGACGGAGGCAGAGACGGAATACGTGGTTCGCTGCATCAAACACACCTTTGCTAGACACATGGTGTTCCAGTTCGACTGCACCAACACTTTGAATGATCAACTGCTGCAGAAGGTACCAAATGGACAGAGTTTGTTCGATCAGGTTATGCATATTTATGCTAAGCTAAGGTAAAGGAATAGAACAAATTTCATGTGTGGTTGTTTATGGCAGGTGGTCGTACAGATGGAGCCGTCAGAGTCCTATGAGGTGATACACTACGTCCCTGCCCCCAGCCTCCCCTACAGTCAGCCTGGTTCCTCCTACACTCTGGTCCGCTTGCCTGAGGACGACCCCACTGCTGGTAGGGACGTTATTAGCAAGAGGAAGCATAAAAGCTTGATGTTGGTGAAGATGCTAACCGTGTCCCATCTGTCCACAGTGTCCTGTACCTTTAGCTGTACCATGAAGTATCTGGTCAGAGACTGCGACCCCAACACAGGAGAGCCTGATGATGATGGTTATGATGATGAATATGTGGTGTGTATCAGATCAGTTATAAACCATATCAATAATAGTATTATGTGTCTGTGTATTATTAAGAAAACAAAAAAGCTGTCTTGCTAGACATATGGTGTAGGGTACTGAAGTGGGTTTGTTATTTAAGAAAATAAAAGATAATTTGAACAATTTTTTTTTTTTTAATTTAACTAAACTATTCCTCTACCTGCCCAGAGTCCCTAGGACCACTTGTTCATATTGCTACATCTTTACCTCTGCTAAGGACCACTTGATTGCACAACCTGCACCAGCCTCTATTGATCTTGTTCTCCAGCTTTTATCATTATCAATATCTATTCTTACTTGCTTCTATGGAACCCAATCTGTATCTGTGGGGAGGATAATGATAGTATCTCCCCCCCCGTCGTCCTGGCTCCCCCTTGCCATAGCATCTGGTTTGCCTTGTCAGTCTCTAGTTGTGAATCAGGTTGTTCTTGCAGAGCAAGTTAGATTATTAGATATTGTGCTAACCAGTAATCAAACCCATGCCCTACTGCCCCAAGGTCAGCAGTGTTAACCACTGCACTACACTTATACCTGTGATTTCTTTTTTTTTTTTTGTTTGTTTGTTTTTCATTTTTTGGTTTTTATTGCTCTCCTTTCAGCTGGAGGATGTGGAGGTGACAGTTGCAGACCACATCCAGAAAGTTTTGAAACCAAACTTTGGAGCAGCGTGGGAAGAAGTAGGGGATGAATTTGAGAAGGAAGAGACCTTCGCCCTTGCATCTGTACGGACTCTAGACGGTATGAACAGTCAGGGCCCAAGGTCAAAAAATGCATATATTTATTGGAAAAAAGAGTTTAATATATTAATCAGTTGGATTTTTGCATATATAGAGGCGGTGGGTAACATCATCAGCTTCCTGGGAATGCAGCCATGTGAACGCTCAGACAAGGTTCCCGAAAACAAGAACTCGCATGTCCTCTTCCTTGCTGGTAGGTGTTTGGACAAGCTCACTCACGTGCACAAATGCGGGTCTTTCGTTACCACAAGCATCAGATTTAATAATGTCCGCTTATTCTTTCGTGGAGTATTTTTATTTTTGCACTTTTACAAATTAAAACATGTACTTTGCAGTTTTTAGTAAAAACAAAGTGTTTTTAGTGTAACAAAGTGTATTTTCTACTTCCAAGTCCAAACATGCACATATATAAAAGCCAACCCTTGTGCAATAATAAAAACTGTGGGCTTTGGAAATTAAACCACCTGGAATTTAACTTGTATGCAGGATAATTTTAGTTTTCTTGATCTAACAGCTCTTCCTCTACCTCCCCTCCAGGTGTGTTTCGTGGAGGTCACGACACGCTGGTTCGCGCTCGTCTGGCGCTAGCCGACGGCGTCACCATGCAGGTGACTGTACGCAGTAGCGAGGAGACGGTTGTCGACGTCATCCTGGCCTCCGTAGGCTAAAGTGCTGACTGTGCAGCTTTGTGCCAATACATACGCAAGACTGTCCTTTCCGTGTGACTGCCAGTCTGAAACCTCTTCCACAGCTCTAACGTTAAATGTATAATGCTATTGTGATTACGCAGACACCATCCAACCTGAAAAATGTTACATATAGATTATAAACTAAAATGTTTCTACGCTGTTTCTTTATACTGTCTCCTGGTCCTCGTGTTTCTTTGCAGTTTTAATATCTGTCAAATCTTCAATAAAGTTTCACTGTCAAAGTACATCAAATTTCACTTTATTTTTTTACAAAACTAGTTTTATTTAAAGAAAAGGTGTCATTTAGAAAAATCATCAACATTCACTCAGATCGCAGCTCATTGCAGGACAGAAAACAGACGGAATTGCACTGTACCACACTCCCACAGATAATATGAATAATCTCAAACTAATTTCACATACACAATCATGCTTCCTCAGAGGGTTCTGTCACATGGGTTACGACGTGCATCAAGTACAATTATTCATAAGCTCAAATTTTATGGCAATAATTGACATCTTTAGTGTTAATGCTGGTTAATTAACCCAACGGCTGTGATTTAAATTAATGCAGCAAATCTCCTGCTTACAATGATCAGACTCTTACTCCTGCATAACTATAAATCACACTTGGTGGTGGTTGGGTCCTTCTAGAAAGAGTGAATAAAGTTGAAATACGCCTTGAGGAAGCCAGTGGGGTCTTCCAATTGAGGGTAGTGACTGATGTGCTCATCCAAGATAGTGACTGTGGACCTGTGCACCAGCTGCCTGCAAAAAACAAATTTATTATTAACAAAACTTTGGTGCTGTAAATCAGTACATGCAAGTGCTGGCCTAGAGGTTTATGGTGCTGGTTAGGAACAAAATCCAGATGATGACCCTGTCTACATTTTCATTTTCAATTCATCTCTCCACAAAAACACATTTTTCCTCTGATGGATGGACGCTGGAAAACCATTTTTCTTTGAAGTAACAAGCATCTAAACAAAAACTTACTGCTGGATAGAACTGTTACATAAAAAGGAGATGCCTGATTGTGCACAACGCTGACAAAGATTGTGAAAAACAGTAACGATTCCCAGATGGCAGTAATAAAGATGACGCCTTAAATCTGAACGTGTGTATGATCTGCACAAGTCTGGTGGGGATTGAAATAAAATACACAAATTTCCTGAAAAGGTGCAAATGAAAGCTGCAGTCACTGCTAGGAGACAGAAACCAAGTGTCTTTTTGGACTAAACCGAAACCCAAGTGCACATCCCAGCTTCACACAGAGTTTAAACCCACCACCTTCAAGTCAAATCTTTAAGTTCTGCCATTACCTTTCCATGAAAACCATTCGCGAGCTCTGACAGTAAGGGTTCCGGGGAAAAAAAAATTAGAGAAGCTATTAAAATAAAAGGACCAAAATCTAATCTGTTAGTTTAATATTTCTATTTGACCTTATTATTAAAGTTTAATGTTAGTCCAAACATGAACGGTGAACGGAAATGACGTAAATGACGTATATTGAGGAAATGACGTCACCGCCACGGATTGAAACTTCAACGACAGCTTAAAGAAAGCTGAACTGTTAATACAGACATTTGAATGTAATTATTATAATTATTATTATTATTTTATTTACTTATTACTGATTGATTGATTTTCTTATTAATTTCTTATTTATTTTCTTCTAATTTGTTTATTTATTTTTTCATATTATTTTGTGAAAAATAAAAATAAAGACATTTGAGAAGATTAAAATTATTTAAAAGTTTTTCTTGTGGAAAATGAACAAAATTAGTTTGAGACCCTTTTAAATAATGAGCCCACAATTCGACAGCAAAACAATAAGCCAAGTGGAGACTTCTATCAGAAAGCCCATCGATGTTCTTTTCAAATGTAAACGGTGAAAAAATTTTAAAAAATATTCAGCTTAAGTGTTAGAAAAGAAAAACAAACACACACATTTTTCCATTTGCTTTCAATTTGTTCCCATTCGCATTGAGTGACTGAGCTGAATAGTGAGGAGTGCTACAGTAACCTGAAGACAGTTAAACAAATAGTGGCAGGAGGGGGAGGGACTCACTGGTAAAGACGGATGAACTGGGGATGAGGGTTGACTGGGTCCAAGGGTCCGTAGATCATGTGCACTGAAAGACAAGATGGAGGGATCAGAGAGGGAGGTGGGACTGGAAAGAAAGGTGGAGGAGTGACACTTAAGGGAGGTTTTCTTTTCACTTTTTTCATTCACTGTACTATAATTGTCTTTCCACGCATGTGTACACACACACACACACACACACACACTGCCCTCCTGAGCTCAGGATCACAGATGGAATACAAGTCTGCTCCTCACTGAGTAAGCGGCTTAGCACCAGCCACTCTCTCGTTGAGGTTGCTGCTCGGTTATTAAACCTAAGGGAAGTTTTTGCCTCACACAAAAGCCGTCCTCATATTTCCTTACACACAAACACACATCGGGATGACTTGTGCAACTGTGTACTCACATGGGACGAAGGTAGAGGTGAGCGCGCCCACCCAGCGCTCCCTGTGTTTCAATCTCTGGTTAATGTACTGCAGAATACTGAAAGAAAAAGGGAAGCGGAGTGTGAGCCGACGGAGAGGAGCCGCAATACAGAGACACAAAGTCAGCACACGGACACACACCTGTCCAAAACTAGGTTGCCGTCATTGTAGCGTAGACTTGTCCACATGTCCCAGAACTCAGTGTCTGTGGGCTGTGTGTACGGACCAAACACTTCTCCGATCCTGCCAGTCATCAACAACGACAACAAAATAAGAAAATGTCACACACACACACACACACACACACACACACACTGGTACGCACATGTATTTCTCTCATGCTGCTGCTAAACTTTGGTTCTTCTTACCCCCTTTGAAAGATCATGTAGTTGACGAGACGTGTCAGGAAGGGGGCCAGAAAACTGGAGTCCTTCAGAAGCTTTGGGGGACAAAACAACAAAGACTTTGTCAGCAGAACAGCTTGTCTTTTCTCTGTGTGCTGTCTGTTTCTGTATCTTTTGGTTAATGTTTGTTGGCTTTATTTCACTAATTCACATTTTGCATTTCCTGCCATGCACAGAGCCAGTGTTCAGGTTCAAACTTCACAACAGCAGGCTCAAAAAATAAAGTGGTTCAGGTTCACTTCTCTGCTGTCACACACTTAAAAACGTTATTGCTGTGAAATACATATGTGACGGTTATGTCGAGTGTTGGCGTTTGTGGCGTCTTTGATTGCTATGAGGGAAAGAGTGTAAGGACACACATCAACAGGTCACAGACGCTGACAGAGCTTGAATGGTATAATAATCTAACTGTTATGGGGGGTTTTGACATAATTTTTCTTAGTAGTATTCCTCGTGAGGGAAAAGAAAGGATGAAGAAAACAATGGTGACTCACCGTCTGCACCAGCCGTGGGTAGTGTGTTTCTGGAAATATCCCTGTTCGGAATAGAAGAAGAATAATGTCAGCACGGTTCTCATCTTTCTCAGTCCGATCGGAATAAATTGTTCTACTAAAACAACAATTTCAGTGTTGGGCTGCACCGCGTTCAATTTACAGATACCAAAGACATAAAAGCAGAGAGTTCTTTTACTTTAGAAGCTATATCAAGAATAACGATAAAGTGTCTCCACTGTACCTCCATTAGAAAGACACAGGCTGTTAAAAGTTAGGTGACCTGTGCGATTTTGTTCACTCCTGGTCCAGAAGCAGGAAAACGAAAAACAAAAAACACAGAAAGAGGAAGTGGTGGCTGCTGCTTTGTCATTTTAACTTTTAGAATAATTAAAATACGCACAGTGCTACACCCACCTGTAAAGCAGCTCCAGGGCCACAGTGTCCCCGTAGTCATGCGAAACCACATTGACCCGCTGGTTGATTAGACCCAAGTGGGCCACCAGGGCCTCCACCACGCTGGCCTGCTCGAAGACAGAGTACCTGTGTGGTCGCTGGGATGTTCAGAAAACAGGACAAGAGGAGTTAAGTGCCACAAATCCAAAGACATGTTCCACTGTGTGACAGGAAGCACAGATTTCACTCACTGGCTTGTCACTGAAGCCAAACCCCAGGAAGTCCAGTGCAACGACTCGATGGAAGCGCTGCGTCAGTGGCTCCCAGACCTGTGAGGAAAAACAAGGTTTGTCTCCGGCCCGGTCGCTTGATAACACGTGAGGGTGTGGAGCAGGTACCTTGTTCCAGTCGTAGCTGCAGGTGGGGAAACCATGGAGCAGGATGACGACATCTGAGCTGCCCAGAGCACCACGGGAGTCTGTTTCAGAGTGGACAGGGGGACAAACACACACCGAGACATGCCCATGACAGGACGCAGTACAGGAAGGCAAATGCACGACTTTCCGCTGCAGGATCGGACTCCGAGCTGCAGGGTGTTACCTCTGTAGAAGACTCTGCTGCCGCGGAAGTGGAACAGCTGCCCGCCGCTGTGCCACTTCTGCAGGGCGGGTGAGAGCTGCGGGGGCGGGATGTGCAGGTAGACCGCCAGCAGGGGCACGCAGATCAGACCCACATGGATCCACCACTCGGTCATGGTGAGCTCGGCGTCGCTCTCATGCCTCGGACGCAGGACTCACGTCCGCAGGAAGCGAGGAGCGCCGAGTGACGTCACGCCAGCGAGCGAGCGAGCGAGCGAGCGAGCTAACGGCTACGAGAAGTTAGCAAAGCACGTCTGAGTCATGGCAGACGAATGCAGCTCACTTCCTCCGACAGTGCGCTTCGGAGTTTTGTTCACAGACCACGGCACTCACGGAAACGTCGGCAGGTGTCACAGGCAGAACCCCGCGCCGCCTTCAAGATCCATCACCGCAGATTCCTGTGGAGCGGACGGCAGGAAGCGACCAAGGGCGAAGACGACGTCTCACTCCGCCCCCGTTTTCGTGTGTCGAACGACTGTACGTGACGCGCTTTTTTATACATTCACAGTCGATACAAGACGGAAACGTGCAACTCAACCGTTCACGTGTTCACCTGTTCACGTGTTCACACTGGAGGATCTTTGCAACGTCGCGGCGGTTGGATGTGGTTGTTTTCACAGCCGGGGATGATTAAGAGTGACACATCTGATGAATACACAATCTTTGAGCGGTTGACGGTGTACAGAGGTAGAAGAAGAGGCCACAGTGAAGCCTGCTGCCCCCTGCCGGTGTGGATGAGGAGTGGTGGACTGACACGCACAAAGATTTTAAATATTGTAAATATAACTTTTAATTTAGCCTTTGTTCAATTTATCTATATTTTATTTTTAACTTGCTACCCTGTACTTTATTCGTTTACTGTATAGTTTGACGTTTTGAATGCAGATACTGATCATCAGTCCACCCTAATAACACCTTATTTTAGAATGCTATTTTTTAAGATGTTTTCATAATTTCAAAAAGAAAACACAAATAAATTTAAGAATTTCTTCTTCTTTGTCTTGAGTCAACTTTTTGAGGGGGAAAAAACTGCAGTCACAAAAAAATTGACAATCAGTTGTCCTTAAGCTTTAACAGACACTTTTGAAGTCACATAATCAGAATGTTTTTATATCCTATCACAAGTAAAAATGCTCTGCTTATTAGTTGATATGGACATTATGCAGAAATGCAGCTTTCCTGGGAGAAAATTCAGTTTCTTGGCTTTCCTGTAAAATGTGAGGTCACAATGCACATTCACATTTGGGTACAGTAATTCCATTCCATAAATACCGCATGATAAATGAGAAGCATGGCCCTGCCGTTAGGCTAAATACATTTTTTATTTTTAAAAACCATACACATTACTCGACAAGTTTCAAATGTAAATCCAATCACGATATCCATTTAAAATGCACAAGATAAACAGACATGAAGTACTTTTATTTCCAAATGTTAAAAGATAAAAAAATAATAATCCATAAAACAGATGGAAAAACATTCATTCCCATTACAGGAAGAAGCTAGAGAACAAACTTCTCGCACGGATTCCGACTTCATTTGAATTTCTCTATCTATGCAAACCTAGCTGCTGTTCTATCGCCTGTAACACAAGGAAAACAAACTATATCCTCAGAGAACATTGTGATTTCAACATTTTCACCTCTTTCTCGTGTCCACGGCCCTTCAGGTGAAGCCGGCCAGAAGGCTGCAACAACAGTCTGCAGCCTGCTGCCCAAGTTGTCCTCTGTGGTTGACGAGCACCGTCCCAAGCACTGAATCAAGTGTGGTAATGGACAAACTAAAAGAGGCCTGTTCTCTTTCACACCATTTGCACCCTGAGATGAATATTCCAGAACAACACACATTTTAGTGGCCAAAACCCTCCCCAAAGTACGAGATTGGTGTCAAATCATCCAAAATTCATTTAGTATGATGAAAGGTATCATCGGTATTGTCATAAAAATACAAAGGTACATATTTTTTTTATTAGGATTTGTATCAAAATTATTTTCCCAAGGAACGCTATGAAATAAAGTACCCTGTGGAGATAGATACCAGCGTATGCCTAGACTTTATTCTTGAAAAATGCACACGTCCAATAGTTTAGCGTTTCCAGTACATCAGGTGTCAAAAATATTTTACAAACAAATTAAATGCAGCAACATTTATTTGTGGTGAAAGGAGTCGCAAAGGACAGGGTTTAATAAAAAAACAAAAACAAAAAAAATTCTCCTCAGTACTTGAATTTTTTGAAATTTCAAACAAGACCTGGAAGGAAATAAGTTTGTCCTAAAGCATGATCCTAAAGATTGAATGAAATATGAAAATAATTCACTTGCTTTTTTAACCAGGACAATATTTTACTATCTAAATACACAAAGTCTGAAGTTTCTTTCTGTATAGATTAATTTTAAATTAAATACTTTTTATCTGCCTGAGTAAACAAATGTCAATATTTTACATTGGCATGGGGCTAACATTTTGCTGGAAAAAAAAGAAATATAACGCACCAATTTAAAACAAACATACAAAAAAAAATAACCAGGGTCCATATTTATCAAGCATCCAGTGAGAGGAAACCACTCCTGACTGGCCTAACATTTTTTTGTTTTTGTTTTGCTTTGATCTGTTAGAGTAACAGTATTTATAATTCTATATATTCTAGGAGAAGTTTCCCAAAGGTGGCAAACGATGGAACAAAGCACTGTCTACATTATTATTAATATTATTATTATTATTATTATTATTGTAGCCAAGGCACATTCACATTTAATTAATGCTTACTGAAAAATAAATAGGTGCACTGATTGAACAGCTCACAATAAAGCGCTAAACTGAACCAAAGCTGTTCTTAAAAACAAACGAAGCTGGTGAACTGAGTCATTTTAGTGCTTTTAGTGAGAAACTAGCCATTATGTGCATAAATTAGCTTATAATACACCCACGAGTGAAGCTGTTTTCTTTTTCCTTCATTAAATAATCTACATCAGCCTCTTTTTAAACCTAATAAGTACTACAACAAGACACTTTTTTTATCGTTTCCAGAAAAAAAAGAAAAAAAGAACTTACAAGGAGAACATCTACTTCTTGCTGAAAGTGACTGTAGGCGCCTTCATTTGGACCTCACGTCCAACTCTGAGGTAAGACTTTGTTTCTGAGTTCCACTTTCAGCACGATTTCTAGGTGTTATTCTGAGATGCTTGCTAAATACGGGCCCCGATATTTTCTAAAAAAATCCCTTTTAACGAGTGAACCTTTCAACATGTGGAAATCCTCGGACACAACATAATGAATGAAAAGAGAATCCAGAAACTCCAGAAGGTTTTGTGCACATTAAAACTATTGAAGAAATGGAAGAAGTAAATATTTATAGCAATGTTAGTGGACAGAGGCCCTAATTGTCTTTCCCGTCCTGACGCCTGTGAAAAACACCTCGCCTGATGGACCTCTTTTCTATACAAGCCTTAGTGTTTAACCATTTGGCTAGAAGGTTCTATATTTATCTACAAATATATAACAAATAAAACTTGCAGGCAAAAATAGTTAAGTTTCAATAGAAACACCCTTTTTTCCTGAAAATACAGCAGTATCTGAAATAATCGTCATTCATTTTTTTATTCTGTCCCAGTTTTCTGCATCATAGACCAGGAAGCTCTTTTGCCTACAAACAGAAAAAAAGTATCTACAAACTTTGTAAACAGACCTGCTTTTTCCAAAAACATAAATAACTCAAAATATTAACAGCCAATGGAGCAGAAATAAGTTTCGAATGAGCAAGGGCCAAAGAGATAAATATACAACACCATTCAGATATAAGAGAAGCTAAAGGTTCTTTCAGAATTCTTACAGACGAGCTTCAAGCCAAGGAGGACGACCTCCCCATCTCAATTAAAATAATAATAGAATAATAAAAACAGGTCACTTTCAATCTGAGTTTATAATCACCCCTCGTTTATCGAGAAAAACAAAAAGTTACCAAGGAGGGAGGGGTGGAGACAGTCCCTGTGTTGCAGTGGGGTATTGATAAGAACCAAAAATAAAAGAGCAAAGCATCCACACCAAGCCGTACATTCCTCTGAATGCCTGCTGTTCTTTTAAGTCCAGCCCAAGCCAAGCTCACACAAGACTCCGCTCTCCTAGCCTTCCGACTCCTTTCCGAGTGTCCGTGCGTTTTGTCTGAGCTGAGCCCCTTGGTGGCGGGTAGAAAAAGTGATGGTGACGTGCGGAGCTGGGAGTCGGATCAAAGCGAGGTCTCCAGGCTGTGTAGGGGGCTCCCCGGGGCCGAGGGGGTTCCTGATTTGGGGCCCTCTGGGAGAAGGTGGTTGCTGTTTTCCACAGCGTTATTGTTCTGGTTTGGGGAGGGGGAGACTGGTGTGGTGGGGGCAGCGGTGATGGTGGGCGAAGGACAGGGAGAGGGTGGTGTGGGTGTCGTGTTGGAGGGGTTGGCGGAGTTGCGCTTGGTGGGAGCGTCGTCCTCTGCGTCGGTGTCATCTATTAGGGGAATATGGGGCTCAGAGTCCTCTATGCGGAATTCGGGGTGGGTCATGAAGTTGTGGATTGATGTTCGCGACTCAGGCTTCTCCAGCCCCTCATAGAGGGAGATGGAGCTGCGGAATGCATTCACCACCCGGATCTGGGGGGAGGGAGAAGGGAGCGGGAAAGAAGCAGCATTCAGTCAAATTCAGTAATGGTACACACACACGCTTCATTTCAACACCTGTATGCTGCATGGCAGAAACACTGAGAACGGAGTTCTCATGTGATGATCAGTGAGGGGGGGGGGCACTCTCAGAGACACGTGCAGGTGTGAAGTTATTTCTAGTAGTAAAATTACAACTTTTTAAACCAGTTAAAGTGTAAGTTGTCTGTACCCTTTTTTTTAAAGCTATGTTAGCAACAAAATCACCAAGGAAGTCCTCACAAGTTTAGTTTGAAGGTCTAAACATTAGCAGTCAATATTCTTCAGTTCAATTCAGTTTAGTTCACTTCTATCTGTCTGTGTGTCATGTCCAGTTTCTCCAAGTCACCCCACTAATCTATTCTTTAATATAGAATAAATGAAAATAATCTATTAAAAAAAACATACAAAACTAGTAGGCATGAAATGGAAATTGAGATATTATAGAAAAAGAAAAAAAGCATCAGGTTTGGTTTTAGTTTGGTTTTGGTAAAGAGAAAGCTGACTGAGTGTAGAAAAAAAGGCTTAAACTCATGTGCAAAATCCTTGCAGAAGGTTCAACCAGTGTCAGACTCAATGCAATGTGTGATTTTTACAGTTTCTGGTAAGTACAGTAGTAGTATCTCACAAAACACTTGGTGGGGGCCTTTGTCTGATTATCAAAATGCAAAAAAAGGGAACCAGGAGACAAGAGAGGCTGAGAAATAACAGAGTCTGGACACAAGAATTTTACTGTTGGACATGCTCAGGAAAAGAGTTAGAGAGAGAGAAAAGAGAGAGACAGAGAGAGCGAGAGAGAGAAGGGGTGGGGGGGGTGTAGGGAGAGGGAGGCAGAGGAATAAAGACAGGAAGAGAAGGACAGAAAGAGAGAAAGAAGGGGGTGGGGTCAGTTATAGCTTATGTTTGTGGAGTAAAAATAAAAAAAGCTGCAGCAGCCAAGCATGTCTACAAGCTGATATACATGTCAAAAAACAGCACAAAGAGAAAAAACTCACAAACAAGACCAGAGACTTTGAACCCATGCAGAGCGCGGCGCTACCTTGTGTTCAATGATAGTAAACCTTTGAGTATAGCCCATGACACATTTCACAGAATCTAAAGAAGAATACGTGGGGAGTCAGTGGTTTCCAATATTTTTTTGGAGGGGGTTATTTTAGCAACACAAATGACATGTGCACACATTCTGTCAACAAACAAGTGTTCGCATAGAGAAAGACATCAAGAAAAGTCGGTCCGAGGCTTCACCGGAGCGCCTGCAAGAAAAAGTTTCCAGTTTAATATGGAAGCACCTGCTGGTTAAGAGGAATCCCATCTGAGACAGACACCTGAATGTTACTGCAGCATTGCATCATTTTTTTTTTCATTTTTAAATGTCTGGGAAAAAAACATCAGATCTGCTGTTAATGTGTGTCTGGGAAAAAATCCCACATGTTTACATTCAAGAGCATAGTCATTTATTCCGTTCAGCTCTTTCATGGCATCTGTTAGACATTTACAATGCCCTTGGAAGATCTGAAAGAGATACAAAAAAAAAATAAAAATCACTGTCAACATTCGCACACATAGTCCTCGTGAGGGCACGACGAGGGGGGGAGGTCACCAAGAAATGATCTGCATCTGCTCTTGACACTCATCTGTGTGCGGCGTGAAGCTGCGGCTGCCATAACAACGACAAGTTAGTCATTATGTACAGGGCGTTTTAGAGCATCTTCTCAGAAAAGACCGTGTTCCGCTTGGGGGAGAAAACGTTCATTATTTCACCACTGACTGGCAGGACATCCACTGACACTTAAGGTTTTCCCACATAGGTCCATGTCAAGGCTTGTCTCTTATTGTTTTTAGGCCGTGCTCATGGGCATATACTCAAAACATTTACCCAACTAGAGAGCTGCGACACAGACCCATGGGTGCTACAGGGGGCACAGAGCAGACTGAGGCAGCTGCAGACAAACGTGGTGACTGTCAATCCAGAATGTAATTTGTCGAATATTAACGACACATCGTCAGCCCCCCTGAGGTAACAGTGAAATCTTTTCGTTTCTGAGACCAAAGCAGAAGCAGAACATAAAACATGATGACACAGAGAAAACACCTTGACGCTGGAAGCCACTTGGTTACAGGGTACATATATATATATATATACACAGCAGTGTTATCGAAGCAATATGGAAGTGGATGTGGTTTTCTTGTGTGTGTGTGTTTTTTTTTTTTTTTTTTTTTAAGAAAACAGAGGGAACATTAGGAGAAGCATGAGAGAGTAAAAGTGTCAACGTTAGGTGAGAAGAAGAGTGGAGGAAGATGTTAGAAGAACAGAAGAAATTAAAGAAAAAAAAACGTCTCATGCACTAGAGGAGAACACGCACTCACACCCCACAGTGGCAGAAGCGGTGTTGGCGGCAGTGGCAGTAGTGGTAGTAGTAGAAAAGGCTACATGTGTAGGGCTAGAAACATTGGTTACATCGTGCTGTTGTTGGCTGGAGTTGGAGGCCTGCCGCCTTAGAGCCCCCTGAAAGGAAGTTCCACTCTGGAACGCACTCACTACATCCATCTGCAAAGAATCAGACAGCGTGACAGGAGAAAGCCCAGAGGAAATAAAACACAACACAGCCAGAGGAGAGAGAGAAAAGAGAGAAAAAATAAAGAAAAGGCACCAGTAACCATCGGAAAAATGTCACTTAGAAACTGGATTTAGGCGTTGTAGTTAAAGAGAGAGGAAAAGGGGGATGGTCGGGTTTAAAGGCACTGATTGGAGGGAGCTCTGACTCCGAAATCTGACCTCACTTTCCCTCTTTTCTCTGCAGAATCCTTCCGTACTTCCGACTACAGCCATGCCAATACTTTTCCAACACTCAGCTGTTCTAGCATGCTTTCCATCCAGTCCAATTGGCTTGCTTCTCATCAGTACCTTCAAACTAGTCGCATTTTAGCAGATAGAGTCAGACTGAGTCAGAATAGGCATAGGAACCTGCTTTAGCTCAGAAGCAGAACAGAAAAAAATTAGACGAAGGGCTTTTGTTTTTAGGGCACAAGCCATTCTTTAAGAGTGCCGAAAGAGAGAACAAAACATAGATTTAAAGCTGGAAGAGCAGTAGAGAGTGAGAGGGTTTATGGCTTTTGATTCCCTTGGTGTTGGGTGCGGTGTTAGGTGGTACGCAGGAGGGCATGTAGATTTGTTACCTGAGTCTGGATTCGATTAAGGCCTCGGAACCAGAGTATCTGGCCCCGACGAAGCTCCCGTTCAGCGTGGTCAATCTCATCCATGTCTTCCAGCTCCTCCAGCTCCTCGTCTGGAATCTCCTCCTTCTGTGTGCCGTGGCCTGCTGTTTTCAAGAATTTTAGGCGGCTGGTTGGTATTGAAGAGATTACCTGGAAGACATCACGATTTATCACGATGAGTTGGCCAAATTTTGTTACCCTCTTGGATAGGTGGAGACTCAAACCTGAGGATGATGATGAAAGCAGCAGCAATAGTGTATTTAACTGCTACTAACATATTAGCTCACTATCTGATGATTTGCGATTTTAATAAATCAGTCATCTTCCATACATAAATAACCCCTTAAAAGCATACAACAACTACAACTCAGCACACGGAACGAGAAAGACAGAAGCAGGAGGGCTTCATTTGGACCACCTCTGGTTTAGGACCAATAATCTGGGTTCTGCTACAGCTGCGATTTTTCAGCTCAAACCTCTTGAAAACTTACACACAATCTGTGCAGCCCCATTTATCTTAATGTTGTTGAGACGGCAGCCTTTCTAAACTGATGAAAGTGGATAATGACATGTTCTGTGCACCGCTCGCTACGATGAGAGTGGGCAGCATACTCCAGTTACATCAAACATTCATTGTGAATCTCTACTATTGTCAGAAAGAGTTGAGGGGAGTCTATCGCAAATCATAAACAGGATATTACTTTTAACATCGACATCACCCGAACAGTCAAATATATACATACTATTAATCCCAAAGGAGGTGAATGTACAAAGTTCAAAATTAAATGTGAAAACATTGATGTTAATTACATTTTGGTGCAAAAGTTAGCAACAAAATAATTTAATGGGAATTTAGCAAGTACAAAAGTTTCTTTTTCAGTAATGAATTGGTTTTTTTTATTTATAAAGAGGGATGGCACCAATATGATTCTTAGTAGATTTTAGTACTCCTTGGCCATTTTTGTGACATTTGATGAATGTTTAAGAATGTTTCTTTTCATGTTACATTTATGGTTAAGCATGAATTCTCTTAAATACAATTTCAGTGCAAGTGGCGCAAATTGAACACCCACCAAGCAGCTCTAACACAAGAGGGCAGTGTCATCCCTTGTTTTTGTAAGTGGCCAAATGCACAGCTCTGCTGCATTGTCTCATCATACCTGTCCCCATAGTAGAGAGCCAAAGCCTAAGAAAGTGCACCACAGCCACTGGTCAATGGTCAGAGACACGCAGCTGAAGGGCTTTCCTCCGAACTGTACTATGACGATCTGAAGGAGCAGGAAGACAGCAATCACAGAGGAGATGTTTAGATTTAATATTCAAACGAAGTCTTGTGGGACAGATAATCTGTCTTCATGTGTGAAAAAGTGACAAGCACATTCACAGAAAAACGAAATAGATAGCCAGTCTACTGTACCTGAATAACGAAAGTACTAAACACAATACTACAGAAAATTGGGTTCTTGAAGATGCCGTCAAAGACATTCCTTTCACCGTGGATCTTGCGGGCATTGATCTCATTGAAAAGCTGCATCATTACAAAGGTATTGAAGACGATGGTGTAGTGTTCTGAAGGGGGGGCGTGGAGGGGTGCGTTCCTGCCGCTGTCGATGTCAAATATTTTCTCCCCTACAGAGCCAGTCAAGAGAGTGTTTGTTGATTGAAATGAATAATAGATTTACGTAGTCAAAAATATGTACAACTTCATCTGCAGTTCCTTACCAGCAAACAGAAGAGTGAAAATGATGATAAGCTGGTAAACTCCGTGACCCAGTATGTTCTTCATCATAGTGCGGGAAATGAGAGGCTTGTTGCGGCCATAGGGTTTCCTTAGCAGCAGGGCTTCTGTGGGGGGCTCCGTGGCCAGGGCTAGTGATGCAAAGGTGTCCATGATAAGGTTGACCCATAACATCTGTACTGCTTTTAAGGGAGAGTCCTAACCGTAGAGAGATAGGAGACAAATATTTCAAATATGTGAAATTCACAAGCTGTGGCAGTGCAATTATTGAGGAGTGTGTCTTTTTATTTTAGGTCTCAAACTGATTGTGGGTGGAAAACTGCCTCAAAGAGAAATGTACAAATGTGTCACAACGTGAGGGACAGATTTTTTTTCTCCACAGATTGAAAAGACACTGTTGATGCCAACCTGTGTGATACAGGCTCCTGTAAATGCTACGATGACAGCCACCACATTTACAGTTAACTGAAACTGGAGGAACTTGGAGATGCTGTCGTAGACGTTGCGTCCCCACATGACTGCTTTGACGATGCTGGAAAAGTTGTCATCAGTCAGAATAATGTCAGATGCCTCCTTGGCTACATCTGTACCAGCAATACCCTGGAGATAAAAAGACGATCCATAATGTGTTTAATAAAATCTAAATGATCACTATTGCTCTAAATTAACCATTTTAGATTTTTGAATAATTGTCTAGCTATAATGAAGAAAAAACTCACCATGGCAAAACCAACATCAGCTTTCTTCAAGGCTGGACCATCATTTGTGCCATCTCCTGTCACTGCTACCACTTGTCTCTGCTCTGCCACTGTGCTGTCAATAATTCCTAGAATAGTACAACATAAATATTGAAAATGACACCTGAAATTTCTAAAAGGCCAAACTAGTGACACATTTTACCCATAACAGAGAAACAGTGCTACCTTTGACTAAGGTGTGTTTGTCTGTGGGGGAAGAGCGAGCCAGTACTCGTAGTTTGGGCCAAATCTTGTCAATGCGTTCTTGTTCAATCTGGAGAAACAAGACAAAGCCTAATAGAATCGAAACCAGAGATCTGCAACTGTCTTTGCGGTACAGTACTTTGCTGTGGCCCACCTCTCCTTTTTCATTGCGTATCCTTCGGTTGAACTCTTTGCCCTCCAGGCAGAGGAAGTCATCTCCAGGCTGCAGGATGCCACACTTAGTGGCAATGGCTCGAGCTGTGTTGATGTTGTCCCCAGTCACCATTCGCACAGTGATGCCAGCACGCTGGCATTTCCTGATAGCATCTGGGACCTGAATGAAACCAGAGAGAAATGCATGTTTTTTGGGAAATCACAATTAAGGCTAAGCTCAGCTTTACTTTTGTATCCAAACACCAAAAAATATATATTTTGAAGATATAATGTGAACAACTGACTATGAATGATTTCCATGATTAGAATTCAATACCAGCAAATCAATTCTGTTTTTGTTTCAATTAAGATGCAACATTCTGCTTATACTGTACTTGTCCTGCATGTGTTCCCACTAACCTCTGTTCTCACAGGGTCTTCAATGCCCACCACACAGATGCAGGTCAGTCCAGTGAGAATATCATTTTCATTGTCCCAGTCAGGCTCACCCTCAGAAGCAGGGAAATCTCTGTATCCAAGGCAGATGGTCCTCAGGCCCTCTGAGGCCATGGGCTCGATCACTTTCTTAACCATGTCATCTCTGTCCCGTGGGCGAAACACCTTGAGTTCACCATTTGCTGTCAGGATTTTATAGCACCTGGGAGTGGAAAGGGTGATAAATTAATGTGTGAGTGTGGTGAAGACAGTGAAAAAAAACACAAGTGAGGGGTGTAGGGCAAAATATTCACAGAGGGAAAAAGACATGGAAGGAAGAAATGTCAATAAGGAAAGAGATGGGCAGACAAAATATGGAAGACAAAATATTATAAAAGATAAAGCAGAAAGCCATAACAGAAGACAAAAGTCTTTGAATGAACGGCGGTAGTAAGAAGTCACACTAAGCCGTCTGTGGGTTAAAAAGAAGCCTGCTTGGTTAAGAGGCTTACAGAGTTGTTACCAGCTCATTTTCTCAATGCCTGTTTTTAAGTCGCAAAGTAAAGGGCTTGAGTGGGATGCGCTTGAACTTCTTAGCTGCTTAAGACATTACACATATCATTTACTCTAAAGTTTGGACAGTGGGAGTAGAAAACATACGGAATAACCTTAGAATAATCTATGTGGACAGGAGTGATTAAACTCCATATATCCAAAGCCTCCTTAGTGTAAAAACCTAGAAAGAAACACAATTTTGTACCATAAAGGAAAAGATTTAAAAGTTTTCTTACTTTTTTAAGAGAATTTCAGAGGCCCCTTTGCTGAACATACGGTAGCTGCCGTCAGCCATCTTTAAGACCGTGCTCATTGATTTGCGGACTGAGTTGAAGGTGTAGACTTTATACAGTTTCTCTTCGGGGATCTCATTGCGAATAGCCTGGTAATCACGCTTCAGGTCATTGCAAAAGCCAAGCAAGGCACATTCGGTTTTGTTACCCACTTGCCGTGGCAGGCCTCCTTCTTTCTCTGGAGGCTGAAGAAAAACATAAGATGGTTAAGTTCCTGAAGCTAAAAACAGGACATGCTGGGAAAATGTCTGGCGCCACACTGTTTTCCTCACACCTACCATAATTTTGGTGGTGTAGGCACAGTTGACTGCAATGCCCAGAATTAGGACGTCTAATGTTGAGGAGGGGATGTTCTCAGGTTCAGGGACTTTCTTGTAGTGCTTTTCCGCAACGTAGGCCTGCACAACAGTCATGCGGTTCATTGTCAGGGTCCCAGTCTTGTCTGAGCAGATGGCAGTTGCGTTGCCCATGGTCTCACAGGCGTCCAAGTGACGCACCAGGTTGTTGTCTTTCATCATTTTCTGTAGGAAGATATTGTTTTTAATACACTGAATGATTAAAATAGACATTAACAAAACAACATGAACATGATTTTACTTTTACACAAAAACTGGGTGACCAATCCTAAGGGCTGTGACATCTGTGTGCCAGTCTAAGACAAGTCAAACAAGTCAAATGTCAAAGGACACCAGGTAAATATTGGCCATGCAGAGGTCATACACTATTGAACTGTTGCTTCCCATGAAAGATGACACTATTGTCTAGCCCTAACCAAACCTATTGGGCTGCCACTTTAAACCATAACCCAGGGAATTCGAACTTAAAAACTGGAAACAAAACATGAATAGCTTCTTAAATGGATAAAGCCGTCTGTTGGCTAACAACTTCAGCAGAGGGGATCACTGCTTGGCTTTACAATATCAGTTAGCCAAGTCCCTTTGTCTTATCAGCCTGGCCCGCTGGTTTTAATAGGCTAAAGCATAAGCTGGTCAGCACTAGGGACAGCTCAATTGGCGGGGATAATTTACCTTAACAGAGTATGCCAGGGAGATAGTAACAGCAAGTGGCAGGCCTTCGGGAACAGCCACCACCAGAACAGTGACACCAATGATGAAGAATTTTACAAAAAACTGGATGTAAACTGGTGTACATTCCTTGACCCAGGGCAGATTCTGTATCCAGAAGGTGTCTACTACAAACAACACCACCAGGATAATAACGGTGATGGCCGACATAACAAGTCCTGGAGGAAACAGGGAGAAAGGTAAAGAAAGAAGGCAATTAAAATGTTGTATTACAGATGTAGAGAATAAAATATATAAGCTGGTCTAATCAAACTCACCCGCTTTGCCGATCTGTACAGCTAGTTTGGTCAGTTTGCCCTGGAGAACAGACTTCTCTTTCTTTGGCAGGTTGGCTTTCTTCTTCTCCTCTGCTTCAGCTCCCTCATCGCTGTTGAGTGGCTGCATTTCCATTGCAGCACCATCCTGTGCTTTAGCTGCAGCAAAGAGAACCAAAGTGCTGTTAAATCAAATACACTAATGGGCTGACTATTACATTTTATTGATGTCAAGTAATAAACACATATTTTACGCACACTAGTTGATAAGCATTGTGAAGGAGTTTTTAATATTAAAACAGATTCTAGGATTTATGGAAAAGAGCAACAATTTAAAATAAAAAGGATTTCTGATCCAAACAGTCTACTTGAGTAAAATACAGAGTATTTAGAAGCGTAGCTTATTCATTCACCGGTGTAAGTATGAGAAAAACGTTTTTATGCTTTGCCTTGCAAATATAAGCAAATAGACATATCTCAACAGGCTTTGTTTAGTGTTCGATTGAAGAATGTCTATTTGTTGGAGGTTAGCTTATTTGTTCCAACTGCTAATTTCAACTTTAAGCCTCCTTTCCATCCTTTTGTGTTAAGAACGACAAAGCTAAACAATAGCTTTGAATTTGTTTAGCATAAGTTATTTGGTTATCTGATTTTGCAGCTTACAATGGTCAATATTTGGGCAAAATTACAGGATTATGGGAAAGACTCAAGCAAAAGATCCCAAAATGACTGATTAAAGAAAATGACTTTGAAGAGAAGAGGAGATGTCATGTCCATCAAAATTTAAGTAGGCTTTTTCGCTTCCCTTTTATCCATGGAACTTGGGAGATGTCACTATAATTATATTTGCAGTGATCTGACTGCTCGGTAATTAGCTGAAAGATTTGGAAGTGTAATTACCATCCTCCCACCTAGAGATTTAAAGAACAGGTTAACTAGTTGGTAGCACTGGGAACTGTCTGAGGAATCGCCTCCTCTTTCGACGACACAGCTACAGCAAATGTTGCCAGTTCAGTTCTCGTGAATCTCCTTTCACCTCTTCGTCAACAACCATTGGAAAACCACATCTAATCAGGTAACCTTGGAGACGCAAGCCCCTCTAATGGTAAAGGAGGAAGGAGAGGCAGCTAGCAGGCCAGTGGGGGCTGGTCTCTATCATGTCACTTGCCACAATTCAACCATTTACCTCTGCAGGACACTGGAGACACTGTAGCTCTACAGGACAACTGCCATCTTTCCCCATCTCTGAATTACATTTTGCCAACATTATTGCATGCATTACGTGGGTGTCCTATGAAATTTATGCATTCTCGTTTTATGTCCAATTCTTAAACGCTAAAAGCTGTTTACTCTGAAATGGGCTGTAACAAGCTTATGTGTGTGAATGTATGCAGGAGTGAGAGAAGGGGCTTTACTGCTGGGCTACTGCAGCTGCTGTGGACTGTCGCCTGCTCTGCACTTACATGGCCTGTGTAATCTCAGTCTAAACGATTACTGTTGATTCCTGGCAGGCAGAGGGAATCTGTGCACCAGGGACTAGCACCAGGGTTGTGGTCACGGACCTAACCACTACTGATCATAGAGTCCCAGCAGGACTACGAGCGTGGCTAGCTGGCTCAGTTACCACTAAACAGCTTCATTATCATTGCTGTCTGTCTGAAATTGCACCAGTGCAAGCCTTACGGTTTGACTCAGACTTTGACTGGTATTTCAATAAAAATCTAATTGTGGGGGCCCGAGGGAGAGTCACAGAGAGAGATGGGTGGGAAAGCAGATGTTCTGGCCCCAGAATTGTTGCATGGCTTTAATCCCCTCATCACTAATCGCTATAACTGGATTCAGTAGCACCTGCTGCTCAAAGCGCAATGTGCCAGGGGAGGACGAGTAAAAAGCAGAGAGAGACAGAGCGAGGGTCAGACGGTACAATGGACGGGCAAGAACAGCATGTACTAAATATACACTGACACTGGGTCACGCAAAAATATGCAACTCCTCATTAATTGCATAAACCAAATGCAGCCAATTATTAACAGATTGAGGCTTTAACCTACATCCAGTGTTGTTAAATGGGGAGAAATTGCTGTAGCCATAGGCTAATGCATAAAGGTGGGCACTAAGCTGCAAGGCAATTATATAAGGGTGTGTGTGTGTGTGAGTGACTTACCTTTCTTACGGTTTTCAACAGATCCATCCTGCTTCTTGTCTAGGGGAAAATACACCATGGGAATAGTTGTAAGTTAGAAAAAAATCATAGCTGACACTATTACGAAGTTTTGTGAAAATACCCTGTATGTATGTTAAATATACAATCTTGTTTTTTAAATGAAGCCGAAAGAAAATCCTCCAATTTTTGCAAAGTAATAAAAGATATCATGAAACACAACTGTTTAAAAAATTAAGTAATCTCTGGAAGAAAATTAGTCAGCAGCTATTTATACTTAATATTTTTTAGGTAAAAATGCCAACATTGGATGATTGTCATTTCTCTGTCTTTTCCTTCTTCCATATCTTTAGATGATAGCACACAAAAAACACATACTTTATTCAGTCTCCCCAGGAATTTGTGATGTTGTAATCACTACAATTAATTCAACCAATCTCAGTACATTTTGTGCAACCTTGCAATTTCAAACATTACCCAACATTGTCAATCTTGGGGTTTTTTTGTCTGGAAATTAGGCAACTTAGGCGATAATGATCATTAAAAGGTCAGCAAAATCCAGGAAGCTCTAAAACATAAAGTGTAGACTAGAGTGATGTTTTTTCACGGACTGGATAATTATTCAAGGATATATCTGGCAGGTAAATCAACCCTAGAATAAATGTTAGCTGCTGTCCGAGAGGAAACTACTGGGGCTTAAAGCTGAAACAAACGTGGTGTCTTAAAGTACAACAGCACTGACTGGCACTAAATGGCAACTCCAAAAACATCCTGGCTACAAGTGACTTCCATTTACAAAGTGTGAACTCCCCTGCTGTTCTGCAGCTCCTCAACTCACACCAGGTTGGACTTTTGGCACTTTTTTTATAAATAATAACCAGGCAGACAGTTCTACTGTGGCTATTACATAAGACCTTCAGAGAACACTAGCACAAAGTACTTTGTCATATTTAATGTTTTATGATACAAGGCTTGTCAGTATTGTATGACTAGTTTAGCTAACACTAGCATTAACCTGCTACCTTGTTTAAGTAGACAAACCTGTGTTTTTCTTTTTTAAGCTCGGTCACTCTTTTCATAAATTAAGGTTTTATAGTGAAGATGACGAAATCTTTCAGAAAATTACCACCTGCGGACCGAGCACAGAAATGTGAAAAGGAGAAGGCCACTAACTTTTTTTCTGTTTCTTCTTCTCCTCCTTCTCCTTTTTCTTCTCCTCTTCATCATCATCATCATCCTCGCCTCCCCCAAGTAAAGTGAAGATAATTCCAGTTTGAGAGTTGACACCTACAGCAGTGACAACCATTTTCGCTGAGCCTTCCATTACATGAGTGCCTTTAAAACAGAGGAGGGAAAAAACCGTCAGAAAGCACTGTAGGGAAAAGAAAGGGTATGTACAGTACGCAAATAAATAATTTGTACATTTAATTCATCCACACAACCACAAAACAATACATACACACAGCATAGAGAACACTTCTTTATCTTGGACATTAGCCAGATAACCTAAAGGTAATTCCCCATGCTTCTTATAGTGGGTAACTGAGTAGAGCACTAAAAACAGAGCCATATGTCAACACATAAACTATACTATAGACTCCCTCTGTGGCAAAACTTAAACTGTTATAATTTAGCTTTACATCCAGGGGAAACTGGATGACTGATGATTGATCACACTGAGCACTATGATCCCAGGTCCCCTTCAAACTGAAAGCAATTTGTCACTAAAACCATGCAAACTCACATCACAACACCGATTACACAGAGACTTATGCTTTAAAGGACTGACAAATTATTATAATAACTGGAGTTCTGTACTGATGGAAATTACATATTAAACACCATCATGCACCGTATAGCTATAGGATGAGATGCAGTCTACAGGGCAGTACACTGGTACTTCACTGGTGAGGATTTCTCCACTGCAGCCACAATAAAGCACCTACAAGGTGTCTAAAAAAGCTGAGGACAGCATCTCAAATAAATATCACTTTAGAAATCAAGGCACTTTATGAATGATTTTGCTTTAATACCTAGAATAAAACTTTAAACTATAATTGGATGAGCTACACGTGCATGTGACCAAAAAAAAAAAGCGTTTTAATATGATCAAACTGCACAAAGGTTACCTGCCATTTAAATTCAATGAGACTAAACTTGCACAAAGCCAGACTTTGAAGATGACGTGTGTTGTATTATTTAAATTTACTGAGCTTAATCAGTTTAATCATACATTTGAAAGAATTACAGACCATTTTTTATGTTAACATAGCATGGTAATACATGTCTACAGCCTAAAATTAAATAGAGTATTCATGTTACCTGACAACAGCATTGGATCTTTTTCTTGTGTTTTCTTGACATGGTCGGACTCCCCTGTGAGTGAGCTCTCATCAATTTTTAGGTCATTGCCTTGGATGAGGACTCCATCAGCAGGCAAAAGGTCACCTGAAACGAAAATAAAACTTGTCTTTAATCACAAAAGAATAAGAGTACAAAAGATATGAAAACTGTGTATTATTGGATTACATAACAATATTCTTGCTAAGCAATCTCTATTAACAGATATACATTTAACCACTTAATTAAATTATATGTGTGCCATAGTGGGCAATCTTCTCTTACCATATTTTATTTGTGCAATGTCGCCCACCACAATCTCAGCCACAGGAATTTGAATAATTTGTCCTCCACGGACGACAGTAAATTTCTGTTCCTGCTCAATGCGGCTCTGGAGGCCCCTAAACTGCTTCTCTTTGCTCCAGTCATTGAATGCCGTTACCAACACCACACAGATAACTGAAAGGAGAATGGCGGCACCCTCGATCCAGCCTGCTTCTGACTCATTTTCATCCTCCACGCCACCAGCAGCCTTCCCACAGTCTGCAGAGGGACAGGGGCAAATCTTAATACAAAAGAAAACATAAATCACCAACAACTATCACATTATACTCATTCACCTTAACACATTTTCCTATCAGGAAAACTGAAATACACACGCCAAGGCCAATAGATTCAGTATAAAACACCAACAGGGTGTTTCATTTTTACCGTAACATCAATGAACTAGATACTGAAAACTGGTATTCAAAAACCCAAACATTAATAGGTTACATTAACAGTAGTATTAATGAATAACAAAGACTGTGGAAGAGGACTGTAATGAGGCGCTGTTGCTTACGTTCTCGTTCAGCATCTGGAGGTTTATAAAAAGAAAGGGCTAGTGAAACTACAGCTGCCACTTCTAGGATAATCAGTGTGACATCCTGTAGCGCTTCCCATACTAACTGTAAGAAAGTTTTGGGCTTTTTGGGTGGTATAAAATTTTGCCCAAACACCGTTTTCCGATTTTCGATGTCTGCAGGCTGTCCGCTTAGACCTGGGAAGAGAAACAGAAGAGGACAAAAGCAATTTCATTTATCTGCTTTTTGGAATGCAACAGTAAAACTACAGTTGGACATATTCACATTGCAGGAAGACACAATTTGATTAATGTAGACATTTATGGCAATTCTCAGCAGGGAGTGCAACACAAAAAAACAAAAGTGAGATCACTGCTGGAAAGTCAAGGACATTATACCCAAAAGGAATCTGCATTTTTATCAAGAAACTGTGGAGGCAACAAGGCTGGACAACAATGACGCATTCTGGGCAGGGGCATGTCCAACATTTCACCTCTTTCATAGAAGCCAGAAACTGTGAGAACAGGGATAACATCTAATCCCATTCGCTGCCTTTTTAAATACAAGGATTAACTGACCAGCGAGGCTGACTCAGCTTCAGACTCACAGGTGTCTAAGCATAATACTTGTGTGATAGGGTAAACGTTCGGACAAATGACATGACTGGTGGGCTTGGTTGAGTTCCAATCATCCATGTGCAGAGAGCATGCTGCAGCCATCCATTCAGATGCCTCTACATTCAAGGCACAGACATACTGTATATTCTTGACACATTTGATGTGATGCATGATGCAGTTTTTCAGTTCTATTCATGCCGACTGTGTGTGGGTGGCTTTGCAGACTGGGCAAAGCTCTCTCTCTCTCTCTCCCTTTGTGTGTGTGTGTGTGTGTGTGTGTGTGTGTGTGTGTGTGTGTGTGTGTGTCTCAGAGAGGAGGTTGAGCAGAAATGGAGACCTGGGAAGAGTGACTATGTGAACTGCTATTGACAGGCAGATGGGGGGGGTCAGGTGTGAGGGTGCAAGGGACTGAAACTAATAAAGGGAGAGCAACAGACAGCTCGAGGGACGTCACACCAGGAATAGCAACAAATTAACAGGAAAAGGATCAGTAAGGTTAATACATGGACACAGAGAGGGACGGACACACAGACTAGAGGTACAATGCAAATTATGACACCACATTTGGATAATGAGCCTGAGCGCTGACAACAACACAGAGAGTTAGGTGCATGATTAGTCTGGCATTGAGACAGTTATAGTTAAATTACAGCGAAAGCTATAGTTAAATTTTGGTTATTTCAAGGAAATAAAACAGATTTCATCATGCGAAGGTAAAACGACAAAGACTAGGCCACTAGTCAGCGGAATGTAACCATTTGTTTTAAAAATTTAATACGTTGAAATCCTGCTACACAAAGCTTGAGTGTCCTGAATATGAGTTCTTTCTTTCACTACAATGTTGTGCAGCCTTAGAGCACTGGAATAACAATGCATTAAATGCTACAAGCAACAATGGTAATAGAAAATACTTTTCTATTACCATTGTAAGAATCGGCTGTATTCAAGAGTGAAAAATCATTCCTAAAAAGTTGTTTGGTTCTCCTTAGGTTTTCAAATGGTTTTTGCACTGTTCCAAAACATAAATGACCTACATTTAGAGGTGTAGGTAAGTTACATTTACGTCAAAGTGATTTAATTTAATTAGAATTTCTTCACTTTACTGGAATATTTTCAGTTTAGGTTACTTTTACTCCACCGCATTTCAGAGAAAAGAAAGAGCAGCTGCTGCCTTTAGGGCTGTAAATATAGATGACATTTCACTATCAATTATTTTTACGAAATAATTTTAGGTTAATAAGTTGTTTATAAAAATGTCCACAATCAAAAAATATAAATAAGTGTTTCTTTAGGCAGGATTGGTTAAGATTTAGTTTAAAACATTTTTTCTATTCCAGTGCTCACTTTGAACAAGCTTTGGTCCATTTCATTCAAGAAATAAATGATCCCGCATCACTGTTTAGATGGTTAATTGACATTAAAACCTAACACACCTTTCTGAAAGTGAGGTGAGATGACTCACCACCACATCGCATTAAAAAGGCGAAAGGGTTTATTCTTGCATAGCTGCCTGTTGCTGCTCCCTAGCTGTCTTTCACCATCTGCTTTGATTCTCTACGCCTCTAATGAAAACATGCTGACAGCTAATACCTCATTCAATTTTACACCTGCATTTTCCTCTTGCGTTAGAGCAATAAATACGAGTGACAGAAGACGATCAACACGTCGTCCGTCCATTATATGCACAAACAGAAAATAGGCTGGCCTTGACCCAGGCCCCTCGCATCATTTTAGTGCCCAGAGTGGGCCTCAAGTCAAGCAGCTAATCATTAACCATTTCATTTGGCTGCTTGTCCCCAGCCAACCCCTCCGAGTCATTTTAGTCACTAGAGTGGGGTCAAGATAAGCCTACACTCTTAGCACCTCAAAATTAAATAACCATAACTCTTTTAACTGGATGGCCTGCGATAAGCTGGCCTTGTGAATTGTGTCACATTTCTCTAATTTACAAATACAGCAAAATCCAAATACAGTAAGATTAAATACAAAACAGAGTATGTAAATATGATTGTTCAGTTCAAACTAGAGTAATTAAATGAAAGGATTCAATTCACCTGTGTTTATGTTATAGATTTGTCATGTGGAAACCTGAAAGTGGGACAACAAAAGTGTGTGTATCAAAAAAACTGTACTGTAGGTCGTTTAGGTGCCTACTAATGTAAATGTGTAAACTTTTCACTTTTCTGTAATTTTATAAAATTACTATGGCATACTACGTGCTGGAGCCTATCCCAGCTGTCATTGGGAGGGAGCCGGGGGACATCCTGGACCATGGTTGCCAGTCCTTCTCAGGGCCAACACAGAGAGACATACACAGACAACCATTCACACTCACACCTATGGGTAATTTTAGGTCACCAACTATCCAAACATTTCGACTGTAGGAGGAAATCCTGACAAGCACAGGGAGAACATGCAAACTCTACACAGAAAGGCCACAGCCGGCCAGGATTGGAACCAGGGAACTTCTAGTTATAATGGGACGACGCTAACCCATCCAATACTGTGCTGCACACATACTAACATACTTTTATAAATATATAAATATTTATATACACACACTATCAGTGAAAAGTTTGGACACACCTTCTCATTTCTGTATGACTTCAGCCCAACACAACCGATGTCCCAACCCCATTAGGCCAGGATATGAACCCTGACAAGGCACACCTGTAAAGTGAAAACCATTTCAGGCGACGACCTCGTGAAGCTCATAGGGAGAAAGCCAAGAGCGTGCAAAGCAGTAATCAAAGAAAAGGGTTGCTATTTTGAAGAATCTAAAATAAAAAAATGTTATTAATTAATTCTTCACTACAGAATTCCATGTGTTCATTGATAGTTTTGATGCCTTCAATGAAAATCTACAATGTAAATAGTCATGAAAATAATGGATATAATTAACTTAGCTGTTCCTAGCCCTGCACTCTTCTGGACAGAGATCTCAGATGTTGTTCCAGGTATCTGCTGGAGCCACTGGAGTCATTTTAAACAATAACTTTCCAAAATGTCTCCCATTTCTGGGTAATCAAGGCATTTTGGGTGTTGCTGCACGTAAGCAGATTCTGTGGTAATGAGCAGCTGCTTAACAATGCTTAACAAATGCAACAGAAGTTTTACTGGCTCATAACAGCATGATCATTCTACTTTATTTTATAAGATATATCCATGCAATTTCAGCACAAGGAAACAGACTATAGTATGTGTATTGGTCGTATACTAATATTGTCTTTTGCGGCACAAGTATTACCAGACTCACCCAAGAATTCACTGAATGATGTGGTGGTTTACCTTGCAAACCACATTAGAAGCACAGTGTTTACTGTAAATTTGGTGGCAAATATCTCAAGGGTTTCTTTTACAGAGTGTGAAAAAGAACGGAAATAATGTTAAACTATTACCTAATTGACAAACCGTTCTAAAAACACAAAGACTAAAAATGTACACAGACTTAGATATCTTAAACAATTAAATACAAGGAAACACAAGAAAGTATGCTGACAAATCAGAGTTTTCAGGCCAGAGATTATTACAAGTAGATTAACATACCACCCTGGTTCCTACTAAATAGCACAACACTCAGTCACAGATCTGAGTATGTGTTACATCCACTAAGTGGCACAAGCCCAGCTAACCACATCTTTTGAGATTCAGACATAAAGACAAGCTACACCAGGCCCAGAATTAAACTAGCCCTAACCTATTGAAGGGGGGGAGGGGTGCCTGGAATGACAGATACAGAAAACCTGTCAGCTTTTGTGAATTGCAGTCCGCTTGTGGAAGCCTCACTATCCACAGTCAATGGGATCAATAGGCTGGAATCCAAATATTGGACTACACTAAAATAAGAGTCATCAGGGTATAACTGTGCAAGGGAAAAAAGGGGAACACTGTCAATAATATTGATGAGAACTGGCCTTGCCTATGTAGGTGATGAAACAGAGGATCCCTTTAGGAGTAAAGAATTTCTGCTGAGTACAGATACCAAGATTGATGTGATTAAATTTTCAATTTAAAAGACAAAAGTGGCACTTCTTTCTTTCAGCTGCAAACATGTAAAAACTCTGTGTGTTTTAAAAGCATTTCTGAATATCTACAGCTGCTTCAGCCGACCAAAATGTAGCTCTTACATTTCAAGTGATTTGGGTGCCCAGGAGGAAAAAAAAAAAAAAAAACAACTGCAGTTATGTGGGTACAGTTTGGGTTTGGACTATTAATGCTCCAATCTGTCCCTGAGCTGTGATATTCAATGCTGAGAAATTGCAGTTAAGGGATGGGAATATTATTATAACAGTACTCCAATGATGTAATATTACTCTTCCACACAGCTGGAGGGCTGAAAAGAAGCAGATAAAAAAAAAAAAAACAACAAATGGTCACAACTGGTGCAGCTGAGGCTCAGATATCCTCACTTCTCAAGGAAGACTATGAAAAATAAGGAAAGGCAGTATAGCAGCACCATTCCTCTTGACAAGAGGCATAGAGTAACATTAAAGTAACAAGTTTGACAGTTCTGCCTAGCTAATTACTTTGTTAATTTGGTCGACAATAAACTTCCAAAATGTGGAAGGAAAGCTTAATGGATCCTGCACTTTGCTACACTTCTATAAGACCCATATTATATTAGATCCTAAAACCTATTTTCAGCTCCCCTTCTTATGGTTCCTTAAACCTTGTTGACTCTGTGGAAAAGTGCTTTTATCTGTATTTTTGTTACTGGAAAGAATTATACTAGTATAATGCAGACAATGCGATATGGCACAGCCCTACTAAACACTTAAGGCTTCCAAATGCCATGCCCCAAATACGTGACGTGGGCATTAAGTTAAAGATATGTCATCTCCAAACCCAAGGCAAGGTAACCCTGGTAGATAGTTACTGGACGCTAGTGCCATTTTCAAGCTACGCAAAATGTCATTCAACTATTTCCACAAGCAAAGAAGGTTTCCCCGTTAATGACAATGCAACCACAAAAGATCAGACATGAACAAAGACCAAGGTAGAGAAAACTGAAACTTGACTGGTAGTAATTTCTTTGCAGTTACTTCCTGAGGCAGAAAAAAAATTGAGGCAGAGAGGAAATAAATTCATATAAACTAGTCCAAGCTGACGAAGGCTACAGGAATTGGTTAACACTCTTTGCACAACAAAAGTGGATCTTCACCACTATGGTGAGTAAAGTTTGTTTGCATGTGTCAAAACTGGGACACACGCCCAAACAACTAGTTGGTTAAAACCCATGTACTTTTGTTGTGTTAGTCTTTTCTATTTGTGATTAATGCCCTTCAGGCTTCACCTTTTATTTCATTACTCTGAACCACCATGGCTGGGTTAATGGTTTACATTTGTCAAATAGACAAATGGAATATCTGAATAGGCTTTTGGCAGAGTTCAGTGTCACAATTTAGAGAGCACATTGTGCAGTGAACATAATTAACTATTTTCGAAGAGCATAGGCATGTTAATTACAAAAGTCAATTTGAATCACAACCAAATAATTTAAGAACTAAATAAATTAAGTGATTTTAAAGATAGCAAGCCTTTGTTGGTTGCATGGAAAACACCAGTTGTGGTGCAATAAAAGATATGGCCTAATACAAATGGGCCACATTTTTAGATCTTAAGACTTTAAAAACTAGTTTATGTATTCTAGCCCCGCTGGAAAAGGAAAGTTCAGTCAAACTTCTCGGGGTGGAAAAAAAGAGCTTGGAAATGTGGAGGATTAGCAAAGGATTGGCTTAAGGGGTTGGAGAAATGACCAACCAGCTAATTAGAAATCCCTTTTCAATTGTCAAGCTTTTATAATCTTAAATGATGGCTTAATTTCCCAAGCCAGTGATGAATGAGCTGATTGAAACTTAGCATAAAAACTTGGTTGTGGACCAAGTGAAACAGTAGTTGCTACAAGGGAGAAACAAAAAATGGACGTAGTCAAGCTTATCAGGACAGTGCAGCTGCAAAAGAACTGTAGCAAGTCAGTTGACTGTGGATTTGTTATTTGAAGTATAAATATAATTGAGTTTTATGCCAATTTATTTTCTTGTAGTCAGTGCAATGTTAACCACGTTGTGGTTTTAACGTTCAGGTGGACAGGGGACCGCATGGGAATACTTTATTGCCGACCAGGACTGACAGGTGTCGGAACACAGCGTATCACATACGCTTTGAGTTTAAGTGCCTATGTGGACCCCTGTCTACCTGGTGGATTTCATGTTTTGGTTGATTGATATACAAGAAAAAGTTCTGAGAGAATAATTATCCTAACTTACCCACATTCTGATTTGCAATGCAGACTGGTAGAAGGAGCAAGGGGGGGAGGAGTAAACTTTTAAAACGACCTATATCTCACTCATCATACAAGTTCACCAAATATGACAGGACTCATCAGTCTCCAGTTTGACAGAACTTTTTGAAAGTGCTCTAATGTCATGTTTTCTACAAAGTTCCTATTGAACCTTTTTTGGCCAGTACTGACAATGACCTAATTGTCTGAATGATCTGTATCTTATACTGAGCAAAAGAGACTCCATAGTGCATCTTCTTCGATTACCACACAGTGAATAAATAAGAGAAGAGAAATGAAACAGTAAAGCAGTGGTTTGTGAATCAGAGCTTTGTGCACAGCGCTTAAAGTATTCTGTTTGGTTAGGATATTTTCTCCCTGCTTTGAGACACTGCATACAGAGGACTGTGACTGCTACAGTGAATATGTGGTGCCGTTTTAATCTGGGATCAAACTGAAAATCCCCTCCCGTAAGAGTTCAGTCAAGGTCATACTGGCGATTAGGCAGACTGTCTATAGAGAGTCAAACTGAGACAGAGAGAAAACGTAGAAAAAACAAGAAGCACTATCAAACACCACTGCATATGTAAGTGTAAATTACCATTAGAATGATCTTATCAACATGGTAAATAGTTTTGTGGTGAAAAAGCTGACACAAAGAAGCTTTTCAAAAGATGAACTCACTCCTCTAACAAGTTCAAGTAATTTCTACACAGTCTTAGGGCCTCCAGTTTTTTCCACCACATGTGGGCCTGCCCGAAACCTGGTGCTGTGCCCAAGCAGACAGCTGGTCTGTCTGAAGCCTACACACACACACACACACACACCCAGATACACAGACACGCACACACAGATACACAGAGGTGAAAAGGGAGAGAGGGACGGTGTGAGGGACATATCCACAGGCACTGAAATAGAGCAGGACTGGCCCAGGTCAGAGCCAGCCTGCCTAGCCACCTGTCTGGCATATGAGTTTTCCTAGGAAGTGATGTCAAGGTATCCACAAAGTGGATGACAGGGCCAATGTAATGCCTCCTAAACTATGTGCACACCACATTAGCATTCCAGCAGCACTTGCTATCAGCAAATCACTACTGGCACTGTAGTAAAAACATCCTGTCTTTGATCTAGTTATATAACATTGCGTTGAATGTAGAGGAAGTGTTACTCTACCATCTATAGGCGAAGATTTTAATCGGTTGCAGAGTCCTTGAATGTCCCCGTAAGATTCCTCAATTTTGCCTAGCGCCTCAGCGCCTCTCAGTTCCATAAGGGAGCGTAGATCTTTGAGCGTGCAGCCGAACTCTCCATCATGGTTGGCCTCAACCATGGAGTTCTTCACCCACTGTATGAGTTTTTTGCCATTTTCTCGGTGCCTCCCCACTCTAATGCAAGGCGTTGCTGCTTTGACTTGAAAACAGGGGTAAAAAGATGTCCTGGAAAAAGCTTAAATCCTCAAGGGTGCAAACACAGCTGTAGTTCCCATGAACAGATGACACGTCTGTCACAGGTAGGTGGAGCCATATGCCAGGCAAAAGGGTAGAGATGGTATAAAACGAGCCATTTCCCTTGGAGAGCTGAGTTCCTAGTCTTTCATGGTGACTGAGGATCACCCACAGAGCCGGAGATCACCATGCACCCAGATCTGAAAAAGCAAACATAAAAAGAAATAAAAAGATGTTATTAATACAGCTTTTAAGTTTTAGTTTGTGTACAGCAGTTTCCCCATTTACTGTTTTCCCAACGATGAGCGTCTGAATATCAAAACTTCAGCAGAGGCCTAGATGCTTTTCAACTTGTGACATACATCTGAGAACCGCTTTACTTAAGACCTTAAAAAAAACATTTCATGGTATTTTTCATGCATAAATAGATCTTTACGGTCATTACAATCCTGTTACTTGTGTAGTTTCGCTAAACAGTGTTAACCTATTCCTATACGTGTTAAGTATGATCCCTGGTGTGTATTCTAGTGTGGACTTTTGTTTGTCTCTATATAGACATCCAAGCGTGGACATCTTTACTGACACATTTTTCAGCATGGAGACATAGCAGCTCTTAGACAAACTCATTAGTAATTAGAGCCATTGCCTTTTGAAGAGATGATGTACTCTGTACTTGAATTGTAATAACTTAAATTTTGATTCTTGACTGGTAGTGTGCTCTCTGCTCCTCAGTTTATGAGCAAAGTCAAGAATTAGCATTCAATAATACCTCTGCCCTGAGCTGCTCCTAAAAGTAGTGTTTTCCCATTCTAATGTTTTATCTACTGGCAAAATAAACTCAATGCTTCTGTTTCACAGAAAAACAATTCTGGTACAAACTTGCCATTTTTAGATTTGGATTAACTGTGTTTGACTGCATTTTATATGAATGTTACTGCCCCATTAAAAGGCCATTTCCAGTTGGTCATCAGGAACATACATATTGGTGAGTAAAGCCTAAATGGCCTTTAGCATCTGCTGTGCTGCTGTTAACATAATAGTTCCAGTAATAAATGCAGGTCAAATAAAGTTTAGGCACAGAAATAACTGTTAGGTTTAGGAAAAGATCGTTGTTTGAAAGCTCTTCATTGCGTTTGACTATTGTCTATCCCAACAACATCTCCACCAAACCTCTGCTCCTGTAATTACTACAGCTATTGCCTGTTTTTTAACGTTTTAATGTTGCTGTGTCAGGTTGAGCGATCTGACATTATTAGCCCATGTTCTATCTTAAAATCTCTCATAGCAGGTGGATGGCACAGATATTAGTTTGTTTTTCCATTTGTCATCCTACATATTTGCAAATGCTGCAATATTTTCATACAGCTGTGTAACATGCATAAATGTTTTTCTATCTTAAAATCCATCTCATAACCATGCAACAGAGTGGATGGCAGCCCTCAGATGGGCGCTTAGATTTGTTTTTCCATTTGTCATCCCCTCACATAATTTGATGCAAATGCTGCAATATTTCCGTGAAGGAAATCGAGTACAGTGGTTTCAATGCTCAGGAGGAAGATGAATATGCATAAATGAGAATGGGCAAACTTTTCACTTTAACAGCCTAATTTCAGTAATAAGAAAAATAAAGCAACTTGGTTTTAGTAATTAATAAAAATAACTTTTCTGTTTTGTGTGATAATTTTAATAACCATTCAAGGTGTAATAATAAACACTTATGGTAAAACTTGCAATGCCGTAAAACAGCGCACAGAACATCCTCATGACCAATCATATGTGACAAAATATATATTTCTTTTAAATTTTAGAGGGTGCATGTCTTTACGGAAAAAATACAAAACATTGAACAGAACCAATCAGAGTGCATGTCTTGAAAAATACAAAACCTTGAACAGAACGAGAAATCTTCCTCCATCATCTGGCCTAACACTGAGTCACAGCAGCCTCCCTGTCACAATATTATATATGTTAATACACCAAACCCATCCATTTTTATTCTTGAGTGTTGGAAAAAAGATGTGCCAAAGTCATTAGGGTGTTTTATAATATTCAGATCGCAATTTTGATTAGAAAGACTGCGCTATGATTTTTTTTTTACCTGATCACTAAAACCTATTGGTGTGTAACAAATGTGAGAAATAAAGTGGCTGAAACTGTGATAATAGAAACTTTAGGGAGTTGTCTGCTGTTGCTGTTACAACAGTTATCAGAATGACTTTAAGATGTTTTAAACAATGGTCTAGTCAAATACTGCTTTACGGTTGATCTGATGGATGTGTGCCAAAGGTCATTAATGTATATCCAACACAAACTTAATCAGAGGCTAACATTCATTCACTTGCCAGTGGTTGGTGACCTACTCTCTGAGCCTAAACATCAGCAAGTCCTGACAACTAAAAGACAAAATTCTATCTGAAGAACAAAAATCGGCACATTCTCATTTCCTGTAATGAATACACATAGGGGGTGTAATAATTTTTTTACACAAATATTGTGTAAATTGGTCCTGCAATTAGTATTTATCAAAGGAAAATAAAGTTACTCAAGTTACCATGTAGTAACTGCACCTTAAAATAAGCCATCTGTAGAGAATTAAATACCTTAACTTTTCTAAAAAAGAAAAAGCTTCTATGCAGTGTAAATTGTGGGTAACGTAGTCAGCAGGGACCTACTGACTGATTACATCAGGAAAAGCCTTCTGTTTAATCTAATTAAGACTATCTGTGGCATCAGGGAGCTCCATGGTGCTCTACATGGGAGAGTCCATTCTAATGAGAGGCTGATGTCCTTTCAGCTTAATACAATGAGGCTGATTCATTCACGAAGGCCAGGTTGATAGGAATGTGTCTCGGTGCCGCTCAGATAAAGAAACAGAAGACTACAATCATACAATGTTTCAGCACAATCACACAGCAGGTGTTTTAAGGAACTTTGGTGAATGGACATAGCAGCATTTTGTATGTCCGTGTGCTGTACTTTCAGATGGAAAGCCATGTCAGACTGTGATCCGCATTGCAGTCATCCTGGATCCAGCCAGTAGGTCCATAAAGAAAAGTGCCCACGCAAGCAAACAGGTACATTTTTCCTTGTCTGGAAAAATGCTACAGTTATCTCTCAGCTTGGGAGGCTCTGTTCACTTCTGCGCATTTCTGGCCATAACTCAAAGATCAAAACATGTTTGAGAGAGCACCATTCATGTGTCTTAATATCAAACATTACTTCGCACATGCAACTTCATTCTGACACCCACAACTCAAAAAAATATGCCAGAACTTTAAACTGGGACACAGATGCAGACGGAGAAAAAATGTAGTCTTTATTATTGCTCAGTGCACAAATGAAAGCTTGCAGCTTATTCCATTGAGGTTCTTGGAAACTATTCTGTCACATGTTGAGATTCTATTTGGAGCCATCTGCCATGGAAAACGGGACAGAATTTATTATTTATTGCACAGCATAATTGCGAGGCCGGGTGTATTACTGAGGTGGGAGAGATCACAGAAAGCCCCTGGTTTGAGGAAGAAATACACCTCTTGGCACCTCTTGTATTGATCACAGGTTAAGGGAATGTCCAATAATAACAGAATTTTCATGACAACATGGGCGCTATTGTTTCATATTTCACAATATTTTCCTAATATCCATTTAAAGAAATGGTGTGGACCAGTCCAACTTTTTGAAAAATGTCTGCTTAAAACAAGGAGGACACACACTCTAGGTGATTATCCCACTGTGTGTCAAATATTTAGACGAGAATTTTCATGTTTAACATTTAGTGAATCTCAAATCCACCGTCTTCAGTCATGCATTATCTTGGTAACCCCTAGTGACTAACAAGTAAGCAATCTATTTCACTTGGCAGCTATTCATCATAGTTCATGAGTCACAATAAATTCTAAACTTTCACAGCTATTATATTAGGTGTTAATGAAATTACTTGTTTCCTTTATTCAGCCCTGGGTTATTTTAGTGTGAATCCACATTTTTGCCATTTATGATGAAACAACTGCTCAGGCATCACATGCATTTCACTTTCATGTTCTAAACACGAACACTATTTGCTGATAATTCACTACTTCCTTATTTTAAGTTTTATAGTTTTATAGTTTTGCACATTGAACTAAAAAAAAAAACTACATAAGTTCATCCCCTGACAACAGTGTCAAAAGTATTTGAGTTGGTTATACATACGATCAAGTTTTCTTGTCACTAACAATAGAACCTAAATTCCAACAAACTGAGACATGGAACTCGGCAGTCATTTGCACCTTTTAAAAACATACTGTTTGCAAACGTGTAAATGGCCTCTAGAGGCCTTATCTTAACCTTGGGCACCGCATGGGCAGAGCACATGTGCCGCAGCCTATAGTGATGAATGCAATTCCCTGCCCTCACGTCTTACTCTATGAACCCTCTCCCACATTCACACACCTTAACCCCTACGAGCAGCAACAACGCCAAAATGTAGAAGGTGCCAACATTTGCTGTGCTGCGACAGTTTCAGGTTGCGGAACAGGTCACATGTCACAACAGTGGAAAATCATTGTGATTGGATCTCCAAGCCAACAGCTGGCATGGTATGGCTGAGTGACAGAGCCCTAAGGTTAACCCTTTGTAGAGACAGCGACCCAACGGTAGCCAATGAACATGTCATTATATGCCGATTTCACCCACAGACCGGACACTTGGTGTCCCCTCTACCCAAGTTATTTAAGACTCCTATCACACATTAGCTGTGCACTAAGTCCTATACCCAGAAGGCTGTTGCAAGTGAGAACAGTGGATAGGAGAACAGTGGTGGCATCTTAGAAACACACTCATCTTTTTTCTTCGCTAAGGAAACCCTCTGGCAGTTTGTACACCTCTACGTGCCAACAACTCAATACAAGTTGAGGATAGCAATTCTAGGGATCCCTCCGCAGTGAAGCCGCCTAATGCAAGGGGTGGTATTTTTAGCTTCCCCCAGACTGCCCCCTCCCCCCACCACTAGCCGTTGCTGAACTGGGTCAGGCCATGTAAATGTGGAGGGCACAAAGCAGAGACACCCAGCCCTCCTTGTGCTGCATGGCTCGCAGCTGAGAGTGCTACTTCATCCAACAGACTGGAGCCTCTACATGGCTCTCAAATGCTGTCAGGCTGCCAATTCATAAGAACACACAGTCAGAGGTGTCACAGTCAACATGCTTTTCATCTCCAGCTCATCTTGCTTCATGTATGGACAAACACGTAATGCTCTCTAAAATGGAAATAAACCAGCCAAGCGTTCTGACAGGGATTTAAAACTAGGAATTAAGTGTTTGATTGATGTGTAGTTGCTGTAAACAAATTAAACCAGCTCAAGTCAAGATCCCATTCAGTCTCTACATACTTAGGTAAAGGGGACTGAGTTTTTCTCGTTCAAAAGGTGTTCTTTCGAAACCTGAAACTGTTACTTGATATCAACAAAATACAGCTGGTGCGACAGCTGGGCTTTGAATGTAAATCCAAGTTGCGCATTGATCAAGTTATCTGCATTTAAAAAGGTTATCAATGCTCCAAAGTTTAAACTTTTCCAGTGTTTCTTCACATCATTGCAACTTTTAATCATTGTGAAGATGTCTATGTAAATAGTCAATCATTAACTTCCATTTGCTTAATAATATCAACACACTGCTGAGTGCTGAAAGACAATCCTGTTCTTGCTGAAAGACTTGGTTCACACCATTAAAATGATTTCTTCTGACAGGCCTAAGGTACTAAAAACATTTAGCCTAGAAATAATATTTAGGTTTGTACAGTTTGTGTTATTAAACGCATGATATTGTATATGAGCCCAATTCTCCCATTGAGACTGTGTAAAAACCCAGAATGTATCTATACCACTGTACTCTACGTATGCTGCACCCATTTTGGCATTAATAATGTAACTGCATGTCTAAATACTGGCTAAGAATATATAATACATTCCATTCGGACGTAGGAAAACCAAAGGGGGTGGTTTTATTTAACCATTAGTCCTCTGCGTCCATAGAACAGAAAATATTCCGAAATAAAGCATCTTTGAATGAGCCACTTTGAAGATGAGAAGCTCTCTGTGTTCTTTGTTATATGTGATTCCAAATAGCAGCTCAGCGGCCTGAGGTCCTGCCGCTGTGCCATTTCCTGCCACAGTCTGATGTTGCTGTCCTACCACTTCAATTGCACTAGTTTTAGGCATTAAGCACACTTCACCTAAGCAAGTGGTAGGGAATATTCAATAGGTTTAGGTACATATACATTATGTACACATTGTTATTATATAAACATGATTAAGTAAATTAAGTCTGAAATAATGCTGTTGAAAATTAGGGTGCTACACAGTTATGTTATGCCTGTGCTGTGTAGGGTCAGACTACTACTGTTAATGTTATTATTTTCCCAAAGACAATGTCACATTACATTTTAGATTTGTGATTTTTTAGACTGATTAATATTTACATGCACATTAGATACCTCTACTGCGATGGATTCAAACTAACCATACATTTATCAATGAAATGTCATTCATGGTTATCAACAGCACAAAATAAAAATTTGCAAGTTCTTAGTCTGTAGATGGTGAAAAATGTGTTATGAAGACAGGAAACAACAGATTTTAAAAGGTCTGATAGACAATCAAAAATATATATATTATTTGTTGCCATTAAAATAATGTCGTCAATGCTTTATATAAAAAAATATGTTTTTTTAAACTATATCCATATGTGGTAACTTTCCACTAATTGAAGATGACAAGATAATGATTGGCCTTTCCCCACTGACCTAATAACGCAAGGTTTTCAACATCTTCAATCATCAATTTCCACAAAATGTTTAAATGTGTTGATATGATTACATCATTAGTGGACCAGTGTGACGACATCTCTAAAGTTTAGCTGTATGGTTTTATTTTATACACAGAAATAGAGGCTGATGATATTGGGTTTATATGGAGATTATTTTCCATTCCATACACATTTGCAAAACATGAAAAACAAAGTCTAAACTTAAAACTGACTTACGTAAAAAATTATTTTTGTTTTGTAGCATGTCAAGGCTTCAAAGCCCACAAGCTTTTCAGAAATGCCAGAACTAACATAAATGCCTGGTAGACTGACTTGTAACACAGTTTGAGCTTCTAGCTGTTTTGATGACTAATTCATGAACTTTTGCAGCATGTATCTTACTATTTTTCAGGAGACCAGATTTAATTTTGTCACGTTTTAGTCCTACCCCCTTAATCTCACTACAACAGTGACTTTACTGTATTTAAAACAAATGTAAAGCTAACAAAGACAAATTAATTTTAGTTACACCTGTATTGTTTTTACTACTATTTTGGAAGAACAGGTTTGAATAAATGAGTAGTAGTGAATTAGTCAAACTCCAGTAACTTAAAAACTCTGCACAGAATAATAGCACTTGTAATAACCAGGGATTTACAATCCAGACAAAACACAGAAAAAGAAAGATAAGCTGAACACCATCATATGTAAATAGTACTGTGAATACGCTGTACTTAATGATACAAAACCAGACTATATTTAGCTTTCCATGCCAGTTTACATGAGGCTCAATGTCACCTTAGATTAATGACCTACAGTGGCTTGCTCTCTAAATAATGCTTTCTAGCAGGCAGCTGATACAGTATTGTCACTGAAATATGAAGACTGAAAAGAGAACAAATTGGGCTTTTTAAAATTTATATATTTTTATTTTTTAAATTAATCTATAGATTTCCAATTATGCTTGTAATTGACTTGAGTGTAGACCCTGAAAAATTATAAGTTAGAGTTGGATTTGACAGACAAAGGAGCAATATAAGGTCTATTCCATAAACTGCATTAGTTTACATCAATCAGTAACTACAAACAGCACTTAAAAAAAGGAAGCTATGATGTTAAATTAGTGGAAATATGTGCTGCAAAAAGGAGGAAACTCTGGACCTGTAGCCTTGAAAGATTGTTGGGTCTACAATTGTAAGTAGCAAAAACAATACAGCTGACTCACACAGCCAAGAAGGTTGTGATCTCACCTTTGAGATTGAACCATTTTTCACAAATTTCACAGCACAATAACAACTACTGACTCATATCCTATACCTGGGACAAGCAGTGCTGTTAATTGTCAGAAATATGAAAATGCATGCTACAGCAAAGAAAAAGAAAGGATATTTTTGTCATTCTTGAGTGACAGCAACAGTCTGAGTTCAAAGGGCTTAAACACTGCAACAGATTGTATTACTGATGGTTTAAGTCGACCATTAAACAATCTAAATCTCTGAGCTACACAGGTGGAATGAAATACAACCAAATATGACAAAATTTTAAATTACATCTAGAAATGTAGACACATCGTTGTAAACTGAAACTGTCCTTTCATCAAACATTTACTCTGCAACAAGGTATTCTTTAATAATGGTTGGCAACGGAAGTACTTAGTTACCATTATACAGAATTATGTAATATGTCTACAGATGAGCTAACTGGTACACCTTGTGCTTTTCAATCACAGCCCATAAAGTTTAAAGACACTAAATATAATGCATTTGTATAGGGGAAAAAATAATAATACTGCTTGCAGTAGAATCACATGCCTTGCACAAACACAGGAAGACACTGCTGGCTCTGCAGCAAGCCCGGGGCTGTTTAATTGGATAAGGAGTGATCCCTTCAACTAGACACCAAAAGGTGCTCAGTGGCTGCACTCCACATTAGTCTGGAAACTTGCAGGTAATGTTAGAGAGTGAGAAACAATATTACATTGTCCATCAAGGTCAAGAGTGTAACGCTATAATCCGACATGCAGTAGTTGCTTAGGAAATACGAGCTGCATTACCGTTATAAGGTAACTGGTATGGTAATTTAAAGCGGTGTGCTGCGTTCACGGATTGCCTAACTGGATCTAAGCAGCAGTGCTACTCATACCCTTGATTAAAAAAAATATTAAGAGACGGTGCTAATAAAACTGTCAGGTTTCCTCTATTATATCTTAAGTTAAGGAGACAGAAGCGGCGCAGAATAGCAGAAGTGTCCTCCGGGGTTGGGGGTTAGGGCTCGGTTGAGATTCACCAGGCAGATGTGAGGGGACGAAGAGAGATTTTTCTTTAAAAATTGGTTTAAGGGAAGGTGGCACAAATTAAATGGGTAACGTAATTTGTCACAATACCGGTTAGCCTAATGATATCCCCCGTATGGATCTTTTATTAGGGGCTTTACGGGCAGACGCGTCTGGACATCAGTGAACACGCGTTATACTACATTTTTACTCGTTCCCACACTGTGGTGAGGAACAGGCAGTGGACAAAAGGACCTGAACGTCCCTTCATGTCGGTTCTCTCAAGATCCCCGAGGCGTCCGTGAGGAGCCGCCGCAGCGTGGAGTCCGCCGCTCGAGAGATTAACTACCGTTACCGCCTCAGGCCGGTTGACAGGAACGTTAACTGTCCCCACTGACGTTAGCTTTCAGACAGTGGTCTCATAGCGTGACAGCGACTGAATGACAAGTCCTAAAAAACGCACCCCGACGCAAGTCCGGGATCTACACGACAGAATTAAAAACGGGCTGCGCCGTCACGGTGATAACAGAGGTGCACGTATCCCGTGCTGAGCGTCGTTTCACGGGCAGACTCGATCCGACGAGGCTCAAGAGTCCGAACGCCATGAGACGGTAGCGTGTGTAGTTCACGGCGAAAACAACGGTGCAGGCTAGCGTCCAGTGTTAGCCAACTAGCTCCCAGGCGTTAGCTTATGCAGAATGTAAAGAAGCCAAATATACAAAAGCCACTTAAACAAATTGACACGCCAAAAAACTTAGCCCAGGGCAGTGTACCGGTATAAACGAAGTAAGCATAAACAAAGAAAATTTGGCAGCATCCTTGTTGACCTGGGTTGGAAAACAGGACGCCTGGTGTCACTATCTATACCAAGATATAATGGAAGCTAACGATGTTAGCTTGGTATAAAAGCTAACTACCCGGAGCAGCTACCCACCAGTGGCTGGCCCTCGTTTATCACTGCACAAAAAACAAAGACTTAACTGCTCAGAGTTTTCTATGCAGCGTCTAGGGCACATGGAAGCAGCCCGTCTCCCCGCCGCATTCTGTGGCGCTAGCGCAGAATATTTAACCAAAAACACTTACTCCGTTCTCTGAAGAGTAGCCCGGGTCCCTTTCTCTCTTTAACTCCCCCTCAGTCTCACCGAGGACTAGACTCTCTCCCCTGATCGGAGGTAAAGCCCCGCCCACCGCGCTGTCACAACCACAACCGAGAGCTCCCGACTCGACTTTCAAGATAGTTACCGTCCCGCCGGAGCGCAGGAACAAACCAAAGTGCAGCAGACCGGAAACCACAAGGCACACGCTGTGCCATCCAAGTAACGGCTAATTCCGCCCAATAATACTGTAGTTATTCGTGTGGCAGGTGCATACCAAGAGCACATGCATTTCACCAGGGCTGTAGAGAAGTGAAATATAAGTGGACAGGTACTGGACGCAATATGGGGCACAGCAGCCCACATGTTAAATTCTCCAGTTACTTTAACGTATGTATGTATGTAAGTGAGCACAGCGAGGGCGGAAGTGCGCTGACGGGAATTATCTTGCCTCGGTTGGTTCCCTTCTGTCACAACATCGCCGGGGACGTGTGATGCACGTCAAAAGGAGGATGGGTACGGACTGCTGATGTGGATTCTCATTGGCTTAGCCAGCATATCAGTCGCCTATGGAAACTGTTACGTCATGATCTCCTCGTACTCCCTCTTTGCTCCCTTGTAGCTTTATAATAACGGGATTATTCAACAGTTACCCTGTCAGATGATGCAGCCTGCGAAAAGGACGCAGTGAAAAACCGACTGCTTCATTGTGCCCGCTGTTTGAAATGCACATAAAGCTACACAACGCTCGCCCCTAGGCGCCTAATCAAACCTGACGTCATTCTTTCCATGACGTAGCGCCCCTTTTTCTTCTTCTTCTCCGGATTCAATGCCTGTATTCTTTGCGATCCTAAAGTCCTGTTGAGAAGGTGTTACACCCCCCCCCCACCACCACATATTACATTACAATATAAACAGAAGCCCAGTCCCTTCCCCTACATCTAACAGGTTACAAATAATAATAAAGAATATTCAGTACGTGGATAAGCACTTTTCTTTTTTGTCTTTAACCAAAAAAGTCTTATGACTATGTGATGGACCCCAGGTTAACAAGGCAATGGAGCGGTAGATGATAAACAGAAAACAACCCTGGTTGAGGTCAAACCTCAGTGCAATACACTTGCTGTCTCAACACACTGGGATTTATCATTAACACAACATCCCTCTAAACACAAGCATTTACCTCTTCTCATCTGTAAATGGGAAAGGCTCGCCATGTTTACGTCTGTGTGCATTCTCAAACTTGAAAATGTTACAGAGAAAAGATATTTGAAAAGAAAGAGGAGGAAATTGAAAAGGACAGGGAAAAGAGTAATTTAGGTTCCTTGGGCTGACTTGTGCAATTATTTGTTCTTCTGTCTGTGTAATTGGACGATCAGTCACAATGCATACATATTATTAAAAAAAGATGGATAGACATCTCCTCCTATCACCCCTAATAAGCGCATATTTTACAATGAACAATATGCAGACAGTGCAATAGAAATTTGACCCTGTATTTTGTAATCTAATACCATTTTGTTGTGGTTTGTAAAGGTTTGACATTCATAGTAAGGAGAATTATGACCACCTTTCACAAAACAGCTATCAATGAAATGCAGCCACTTTTATCATGGTGTTAGCCACACCAGCTGCACCCGCCCAACAAACACACTTTTTTTTAGGCTGTCAATCTTCTAGTCTCAAACTTCGAGTTAGATCTGATGAACAGCAGACCGTCATTGCTGATGTTTTTCCTGTACATCCAAGAGTACCACAAGGCTGATCTGAGCCATGTGGCAGACAGGCTTCGCTGCACAGGACTACAACCCCTGTAGTGCTGATCTTGAGACAAGACTTATTTTTACGTCTGCCATTTTTCTGGTTCACTGTCAGTGGTTTTGGTGGCTTCCTGATTGGCAGCCTGCAGTATTTTGTGTTTGGCAAACCCTGAACAGATGCCCGTCTAATGTGACACTGTTGCCGCCCATTTCTCTCTCTTTCTCGATTTATCTTGCATCTGTCTGTGTAGCTTCCCTCCCAAACTTGTGCAAGGACAGTAGAAAGCAGAGCGCACACACAAGAATACAAGCATAGACTCTCACTGTTCTCAGGGTTATGAATTTAAATAACTACTAGCGGTATAATATCTAATGAGTACAGCAGATTAGATGACAGCAGGAAAGTTGTAGATTTACAAATTCACTTTAGTTTATTGGTATTTCGGTCTCATAGAGAGGATCATAAAGTACAGCACTGATTATAAATTGTACAAAGATGCAATGATATGAACAGTGAATGTTTATTCATTGTCAAGACTAGAAATAAATCCTTATGAAATGTATACTCTTAAAGAAATAGTCTGGCACTTGATAAAACACATTGCTTTCAAGCAAAGCTTAGAAAAAGTGTGTAAGCATACTGTAGGAAAATGGACATGGCCTGGCAATTATTTGGCTTAAAGCAGGAGCTTCTTGGAGATCCACTGATTTCATGGCAAACAAAACATAAAAGGATTATTATTTAAACATGTTTGTTCTACAGATTAATAAAAAAAAAGTTATTAAAGAGGACAGTGAAACACTTGAAATTATAATTTTGGCACACGGTCGAGTAACCCTAGGTTCAGGCATTGAGGTTGGCACAGCTTCACAGAACTCTGTTTCTATCTATCATTAGCAAAGAGCGTTGTATATTCAGCCAGCGGCTTTGTCAGTGCTGTTTAAAATGACGTATCAGGCGGGCAGGTCATTCCAAGTGTCAAGAATGAACAAGACCTGAGTAATCATACAGGTTAAAGGGCTTGTACACAGTCAAAGACTGACTTTCGAGGGTAGATACCCACTCCTTGTTTCTGTATTTATCATCCTCCAAGTTCACACCACATCAAGAATTTCAGGTTGTGAATGTGATAATATTGCAGCATCAGTCTCCGCCATTTGTTGAAGTAGCTCATAAATATATAGTGTGTCACGTTAAATACAACACAGCTGTTATTTCAGTGCATCATGGACAGTTCAAAGAGAGCATGTGGCTAATGTTTCTTTATCTAAACACGACAGACAAACTGGAATTCTGTCTTGTGTTATCAGTGCCTGTTTGTTCACTTGAAGCCACTTAATCTCTCCTTCAATCCATTTAAACACTTTGGAACCGCACAAGTGAGCAGGATGGTGAAACCCCCACACAAAGGGCCTATTAGCTGCATACACGACAATCTGAGAGCTGTTTGGTCTTTTGACTCGTCAATGTAGACGGCGAATTATTCACTCCCTCGAAATACAAAGACCATATGTATCTGAAACAGCAGTAATCTCGGAAGATGAACTTCAATTAATCCTGTTGCTTAATTCAAAAGGAAATTACATCCTAGCAAATACTCAGACGTTCACAGAGCCACAGTCTTACAGAGAGTTTTTAAATAGGGGAGATTTGTAATTTCCCCTCACAGCTGTTGTCTGAGTCTTGCTGTTGACTCAGTTTCTTGATGGAAATTTGCCACATGCTCCCAAGCACCTTGTGAACTACAGTTAATGTCAAGTGTCATTAGCCTTTATGCATGCTAATGCGTTGTTCATGCTGTCTGAGTAAGCATTAATGATGAAGCACGCCAAAATTCCCCCAAAAGAGGATGTTGTCTTCAAGGTATTTTATTTTAGTTTTTGCTTTTATTTAAAAACACAAATATTTTACTAATTTTGGTCAAAAGCGAACACTGGTTTTCACAGCAGAAGACACAGGGGAAACAAAAAGTTCTGCAAAAGTGTTAGTGTCACATTTGAGCATTTATTGAGAATAAACAAGAAAGAAGCTGTGGTTGTGTGTGCTCATCCCAACATAGAACTTTAATTATTGGGGTAGAGCTCTACACACCATGGGAAACGATAGCTTGACAAATAATTGCAGGTTCAGTGGAAGAGTGTCTAGCAACTGGCATTGTGTGAGTGTGTCTGCTGATCTAACCTCTAAAGAGAGGAACTTAGTTGCAGACTCTGCATCTTATCACAGTTTTGTAGATAACGCACTGCTGTTAGCTGATTAGGTAAGAGTGCACTATGGAAAAGCCAAAAGGAATGGAAAAAAACAAATCACAACCCAGAGAAATTATTAGTTATTTCCAAAACAATTTTTTTTAAAGAAACACATGACTGTGGTGGAAATGCACTCGACGATCATGTGTCTCTTGAGACAAAGCAAAGTGGAAACATTAAGATGTCTCATTACACAACACGGTCCCCATCAGTGAGGACACACTGTATGAATATTGCTTCCTTTGGTTAACTGATCTTTCTACACCACTTTGTTTCTTGAACAGACGTTGCATTTTTCCACTGGCTCAGCACTTTGGCAAATAGTTAGCCGTGGAGAGGGGCTTCCTTCTTTTGAAGAGGAAGAGGAAAAATTGTTGCATACTTTAGAGATCTGCTGATCGAGGTTGATGATGTGTGAGAATTTTCCCATTGCAAAGTAATCAAAAGTCCAGATGTTAACAGTCCTTCAGCTTTATTTCTCAGTTTAGAGAGTCTATCCTCTCACTGGACGTAGAGCTACATTACATTACGCTTTTATACCTTTCGCTCAAGCAGGGCAGCAGCTACGTTATATAAATCAAAGTTCATGTTAAGAAACGGCTCCCAGATTCCAATACCAGCCTTCCTTATCTTAACACGTCGTTAGCCCATGCGGCACAATTACTGCAATCACATTTCTCGCAAAATCTACTGGAGTCCAAACATTGGTTTATGTCTGCCGGTGGATTCTCAAATTATACCATTAACACTCACACTATGCTGACTGGCAAAACAACTGGAGGCATGCAAATTATACCTGTGACGGAGGTAAACACGGAGGGGAAGATCTGAAGCGAGACCCTGTGATGCATTCACACACACAGCCATCCCTTGTGTGAAAGAAAAGCTGAGAATGAGGCGGTGGGTGCGGTGGTGGCAAGGACGGGATCTATCATGACTGAGCCGCTCGCCCCCGGCTTGTGCGTGTTTGTGTTTCCAACTGCTCCTAGAATTTATTGCAGGCACAGGGGAGGGCGGCCACAAAGAGGTGAATGTCCTGCAGGATAAAGGCCCGAGTTGTTGGGAAAAAAGTGAGTGAAGATAAACACAGAGAGGAGAAACAGGTTGTAGAAAAGGAAGGGAAAGGCGCAGGCAGACAAGGAGTTATTGTGAAAGGCAAAGAGTCAGCAGATACAGTAAGAGTGAAGTGGAAATAGAGATGGTAAAACAAAAGCTGTGTGTGTGTGTGTGCAGGGAACGAGACAGTGGTCTTACTCAGCTCTGAGCCTGCAGCACAGAGATTATCTGACTAAGTTTCCATTTGCAAACAATAATTCAACTCAAGTGCCCATTGAGGTCAGATTTTTGTCAGGACAGCGACCCACCCAGCCCGACATGTGGGTGTGCGAGCGGGAGAGACTGTGTACTGTTACTGTACGCCATCACCATATCAACCTGCATGTGTGTGTGTGTATGAAGACGTGGAAGAGCCGCAGAAGGGTGCCGACAGCGGTAATGTCACTGCTCTCCAGGACATGCTTTCCATGCTCTGTTTTCCGTTGATATCTGTTATATTTACATTTGGCTTGGCAAGCGGAGGAGCTGGAAAGTGTATTTGATTCAGGCCAGTGAACATTTACATGTCATAAAATGTAGGGCATATAAACAGTCTTGATTCAATTACCGCCAAGGCAGAGAAACCACCTGAGATTCCACATTTAGACACAGCGCAACGCTCATGGAAAACATTGCCATTAGAATCCAACAGGAATTAAAGTGGAAAACAAAACCCAGAAGGAAAAAAAAACTGTGTGGATTCAAACACTGTGTTGAAAACAAATTTGCTAATAATGATGTGGACATGATAAGACACAGTTGGAGCTTTTCAGACATGATGCACTGACAAAAGGGACAAATTATAGAAGGGAGGGAGCTTGTGTGCAGCTAGACGGAGACGGCTAGTTAGCTTTCTGGCAGAGGTGACTTTGGGTAAATTAGTGGCAACAGGCAGTAATTAGGAATCGTTTTAACACTGTTTAGTTGTTCAGTTAGGCGTGGAGCCCATCAGCCATAGAAATCTGCTGTTCTCTTCCCCCAAAGTCTGTGAGTGCCACCGCGGACCAGGCGAAAAACAATTAATGACAACTTAATTACAGAGACACATGAGTTTTTTTTTAACCCACATAATGTGCAGAGAGGTATAGAAGGGGCTCAATGGAAGTTGCTTGCATTCTCAAGCCAGCGCAGAGCTTTTGCAATGTCCGAAGCAGAGTGGCACACAGTGGGCACAGAAAGGGGCTAAGAGGAATAGATCCAATGGGAACTCAGTGCCCTTTACACCCCGTTTTGGTCGTTTCACATGGGGGCTTTTCCCCTGGGACGGACAGACGAGTATGAGAGGACCTGTGCTTCTTGGTGCAAAAGAATCCAAGAGCATGTGTGTGTACAAACACACACACACACAAACCTTGCCATGCAGTACACAGTATCCGTGATCTTGTTATCTAATACTATGAGAGTATATGGAAATATGTATGTTTAGGTTTGTCAGAGACAGACTGGAGCAAATCATCTGTATATTCAAAAGAACAGGCAGGTGTACATAAATATTCTGTTTACACTGTATATGGTCAATTATTATTGTAAACCAACATTTTGACATGTTGGGAAAAATGGTTATTTGGTTTCTTGCCCACTCTTAGCTCGACTGAAAGACTGCAAACAGGAAGCAACAGCTGTCCCAGCAGCACTGAAGGCCAAAGAATAATATACACCAATCGGCCACAACATTAAGTCAACCTTTGCAATGTAATCCAATACGGTGGCTCTGCAATGAATCCTGTTCCACTTTTACAAGGTTATAATTTCGCAGCATTCTTCTTAGGGGCATGTACAACTAGACATTGTCACTCGCATGCAAGTACACAGGGAAGATCTGGCAAAAAGCTAATTTTCAGTTCTTTCCTGTGGACACGCTTCTGCAAAGGGGTGAAAATAAGAAACTCTGTGGGCAACAGTCCATAAAGAACTGATCTTCCTGACAAGAGTCGAGGACGTTAGAAACTTCTACTTTCTCTTTCCCTTTTTTTGCACAAAAGCAGACCAATATGACACGTTAATGAGTAAAATCATAGCCCTGCTTAGTTACCAAATAGCGTCCAACCCTGTGATTACATGTCATCATTACCAGTGGCAAACCCCCTTTACCCCGATTTAGAGCCAGAGTGAGCGGGAGGCAGATCCAGCATGATCCCACCGTAGCAGATGGATATGTCAGATATGTCTGCTCGGGCTTATGGAGATGCTTAGTGGTAAATGTAATGACCTGTGTGTGTGTGTGTGTGTGTGTGTGTGTGTTTGTGTGTGTCTACCCCTCATTCCACTGTTCCAATTACCCAGAGTCTGTCTGGGAAAACTCACTCCCTTTGCTGCAACAGACAGAGTCCAGTTATAAGTCTAGTCCCGGTTGACAGACCAGAGAAAAGGAAGTTTTGTCAGTGTGTTTACTTTGTTTTTTTAAATGACAAATTGCCAACTATTATGGCTGCAGTGATGATAGGGTGCAGAAATTGCTTGAAACCGTCCTCTAACAAAAACATTCAAGGTTGCAGCTAACTGTGGCCATCTCCTGGAGCACTGGCAGCTGCATGACTAATATGTAAACATATGTGTGAAATTTGATGGTTTCAGCTTTGTGGCTTGGATGAGGATTACTCCTCTTTGGAAAGCCCACACAAAAGGGAGCTAAAGAACAATCTCTGCACTTGCAAACTCTAGTCAGTTGTCGGATGGCTGTGGCCTGGTTCAGAAGGAATCAGGAAGTTAGTTTGGTCTACTTCAGTTTAAAGAGAACACAATGTGCCCTGCAATTCAATTACAGCACACATTGACAAGGTTCAACAAGGCTGTGGCTCAATTATTCTGAGCGGAGCACACGTGATGCGGAGGAGTCATTTGAAAAAGCAGTTGATCCTTTACCATTTTCCATTTGCTGTTCATTAATTACAAACTTTCTAGGATATAGGCACAGTTGACCTTTTTGGTAGACTGCTCTGGTCGTGTTGATGTGAAGGTGTTCTTTTATCCATTCATTACACAAATGTTAGCTTTGATTACTGTTGAGTTGCATAATTCGCTTCCAACATATTCAGCTGGTGCAGTTTTTCCCTGAGTCTCCTTTTTCGTTTGTCCTTCAGTCTTCCATCTCCGCCAAAGTCACAAGCTTCAGCTGCTGCTAATGGAAACTTTCCTCCCTGTTAGTGTGTCATATAAAGGGCAAGGCAGGAGTTTCCAATGCTGCGCCTGTTGAAAAAAACAAAAAAAACCTCCCTGGTGTGGTGCATCTGAAGCCTGGAGAAACGAGGGCATGCTTGTCGACACTCTTTTGGTGGGTTTCCTGTTTTGACCCACAGAGGGGCGAGGGTTCGTGTGTACAGTGTTTGGCTTTGGAACATTTTCTTGGGAGGCTTTTTTTCCCTCCTACATGCAACATGCAGCAACTTCAGTACATCTCATTTCACTAACGGGCACAGGTAAAAGTACAAATTGCACCTGTGCGGCTCACATTCAGACACGGAGCATTGGGGTCGCACTCTATCATCGTACCTCTTCTTGGTATTTGTTAAATGTCGGCCGGCGCAGTTTATCCATTAGCCTCGTCCATGTAAAATTCCACTCAGATCTCCAGTACGTGAGAAACCATAGAAACAGGCTGGCCTTTGTTTCTTGTGCTCGGGAACTGTCCTGTGAGCTGAACTGAGTAATACTGCTGTGGCAGATGACTGGCCCACTCACACACATTTAGTGTTGCAGAAAAAAAAATTGGGTGAAAAATGACATTAATAAAAGGTGCGACATTTTGAAGGGCTGAACATGATTTTTCATCAACTCTTCTTTCTGATAAACTATTTCACACAGAGACTCTTTGTACCAGTCAGAATCATGAATTGTGATGTTTGGGAATAAATGCAACTTTGTGATGAAAACTTTTCATTGCAATGCTTCTGTCCAGCAATGCCAAAATGCATAACGAGTTCTGACACAGCTTAAAAAGATTACATCAGTATTTTAGGACATCGGCTTGCTTTCTTTTGAGACTTGGGTTAAAAGACAGAGTCAACTCTCACATCTGCATTGTCTCTAAGGTAGTGTAGAGTAAGATTAATAAATAACAATGACGAAACCAACTGCTTTCATTTTGAAAGCAAAAATTCTTTGCTTGATGTGCTCGATGACAATGGTTTTCAGCTGTGCCCATGCAGTGATTTCCACTACAGAATTGCATATGTTTTTAATGCAGTGCTGCCCGATGGCACAAACTATTCACTGTTGGTTTTTGACCTTGTCCCTTGTGTACAGAGATTTCTCTGGATTCTCTGAGTGTTTTATTGACATTATATACAGCAGATGATAACATTTCTAAATTTCTAAATTTTATTTTGAGAAAAGTAAGGATTGAAAATACATTTTTTAACAGAGTGATGTAAAATGTTCCATCCCATGGAAAGGACTCTATGATCATGACCAGTTGCCAGTTAACCTTGTTAGTTAGGATGTGCATCCAGATGTGGTTTTGTACTTGTACACAACTTTTCCAAATGAGCAAATATGCTGCAAAACACATGTTATTAAATGTATATATTGTATTTTAAATGTTTAAAAAAACGGATTTCACAAATCAATGCATTCTCATTTAATTTACATTTTACAAACAGTTCTACAAACTTTTTTTGAAATGGGGTTTGTATTGTAGATGTTTTTTTGGGGGAGGGAAATACACTCGAGCCCTATTCGAGTGACCAGACAACACAAAGCCTAGTTGGAGTGTTCTGCATATAGCCTATTTGAAGGCTAGCCTACTTTCAGCTCCAATAGCCCAGTTAGAAAACACCCAGAAGAGTCAGTCTCTCCATGAGAACACAGTCCAAATAAGTAATGGCAACTCTGAGCTAACGCTGGAGCCTCTTTTGCCCTAAAATAAAGAGGTAAGATTGGGCAGACTTGTCACATGGAGCCCTAACTGGGATGGAATATATTTTAGTAATATTTCAGGCATCTGAAAACTTTATGCATAGTGACTTGCAGGATCTTGCTTAAGGACACCTTGGCAGAACACATGGCTGTTAATGAGCACGGACTGTACTTGTAGCTATAACCTTGTGAATGAGTGGGACGTTACTGTATAATAAGAATTTTGTGTCAGTCTGACCTCGTATGTTCCTTCACACACTAATAACCATACCATAGCTCTGCTAAACTCAAGCTCTATTAACCACTAGGAAACTAAAATAAGGTCTTTTCCAAGACCCTGCTGTATGTCTGTCAGACGGTGGCAAGTTAGTGCAGAGAGCGAAGTGATGTGAATTCTGATATTTATCTGTCATGATTTAAATATCAGACTATTACCTGTATGATAGTATTTTCCACTCACTCTCCGTTAATAACAGCCCATCTAGCTGTTTTAAGGTCTAGTTGGCAAACATTAGCCAAGACCGTTGATGTGCTCCAGGCTGGAACGAAACATGGGTTCTTTCCAGTTTACTTCCCAATGTCAAACAAGTGCCTCTTGACTGTCAAATGCAGGGGAGCAATGACTACATACATTCCCCAGAGCAGCAGCATCGAGGAACTCCTTGCTATAAAAGGGAAAAAGGACGGAGAGGAGTCTGGTGAGAGGCTGCGAGTTGTCATTAGTGTTATTATCTGGAGCCTAATGTAGGATGCGCTGCAAGCAGGAACACAGCCAGTTTTAGAAGATACTAATTGTTTTCATTATGGATGGACTGGCTCTGACTTGAAATGGAAACGATCAACCGATAGCAAGTGAACAAGCTGTGAGGTGTGTTTGGGGAGTTTTCAATCATCATTATCATCACATACTTTTCCTCCTTTTGTGTGGCTTATCACGCTCCTGTTGAGTTACCGTTTTGCGTCATCATTTCAGTCATCCTCTTCCTTCCTCTTGTTTTATGTCTCACTAAACCCCGTCTTTCCTCTATTTCCCCGAGATGTTGTCCCTGCTCTCCATTTATGCAGGTCACAGGCCAGGAAGATGATAAAGAAGCTGCAGGGGCGGTGGAGGACTCTGGCAGGGCGGCAGCGTCGGCAGTGTTAAGGATGGAGGGGGGGGGTGCATTGGGAGAGTCAGTTCCAGACCCATGTGGCATTGTACCTGCTCATCCATTATAGATGAAGGTCAGCAATAATGGATGAGGCTCGTAAGTAACCTGAGGATGCGGTGGGACATGGAGACTGGCTTCGGCCTTAGCCTCCTTTTCCTCCTCCTCCATCTTCTCCTTTGTCTTTCTCAGAAAACATGGAACATGATGCTCACCCAGACACGGATGCATTGAAAACAAACATGGGGGCACTCAAATAAATCCATATTAGCACTCCTCCAAACAAGCTGGCTTGGGATAGGGGTACGAGGGACGACTGTGATAAAGACGTGGGGGAGGCCCATGCCCTCACGCTCTAGTAGGACAAAACCTTTAATCTAAACCAGTAATACTATTAATTTGTAATCCAATGTTTTTGTACATATTTATTAACTGTGCTTGAAAATAAATTTTAGACATTCATTTTGAATCACGCGCTTCTGCTTAATATTGTAAAAGCCTCTGTGATTGTTGGGACAACTGAAACAAAAAGGCGAGCCACCAATCTTGCACATGCCGTGAGTAGTGCTACTCACTCCATGAGTCAATAACGTCATCTGTGACTCTGGAGGGAGCCTGGTCAAATTTGAGAAGATAACCCCGATGATGTCATAATGACATCATCATCATAGCGTGGACGCATCCTCTCCGCAGCATTCCACATGTTCAAACTCACGTGAGCCACTTGCTCTTGTCTGCCGTGTTACACTCCAGCGCTGTAATGAGCCGACAGCGCGGTCTACGGCAGCACACAGGGAGGCTGCTGCAGAAGAACAAAGGACATAATGGTTGTGATCGCTTCTGATCAACTGGCCAATCACGGAAAAGGAACCAAGCGATAGCCCAATCACAGACTGAGGCATGTACAGGGACAGCACTGCTCTACTCAGCAGGAGTTTGCAGTAACTTCTGCAAGTAGTGTGGAGCGGCCCTCAGGCGCTGAGAGCGTAAAGTCATGTCTGCAAAGACAGTATAGCAGCATGGAGAGTCTTACGACATCATGGCGTGAGATTCACATTTATGTCTATATCAGGCACATGTTCACTCATGCATTGGAAATGCTTTGTTTACAAAAAGAACTGAGATGAGCCTATAAAGGAAACAACTACTGTTCAAAACTCTGACTAAACAACAACAGTGTTACCGGTTGCTAAGATACACATAGAAGTCACATTTCAGGTCATGTTTAAGCATGTAAAGTAACAGCAACCAAACGTGAAGATGTACCAGTTAGAAGATACAATTTATTGAGTTTTTTTGTGCCTCAGTTGCATTATGAGAATTGTTGCGTCCAGCATTTTGGATTTATTGCTGTGATTCCTAGTCTTAATAAAAGTAGATCTAGACCACCCCTTTAAAGGTAGCATGGATTTCAGCTAATTTACTGTTTATACCTTGAACTGCGTGGGATGAATCAGCCAGTGATCCCACAGCTAAGTATTAACTGTCTGTGATGAGATCTTTGAGTCAGCTGGCCCCTACAAAAGGAACACTGTGCCCAAACAGCTGCCACTGCCCACACCAGAGCCACAGCTTACCGCAGTCACTTGAAATTCAATACAGCGTGGCCCATCCCACCTTACAGTAGAAATCAATGACCGGCACTTTTGACAGGCAACGCTGCTGTCAGCTTAGTAGAGGGTGACAGATGGGAAGCAGGGATGGCTTTGTCAGTGTGTGTTTTTGCGTGGGATGGTCGGTGGGTGAGGGACCAGTTAACTAGTGAGGCTCATCCTCAGTCACGCTGACAATGGCGTGCTTAGTCACACACCTGATGGACTGTGAGAAAGAGATTGTGCGTATGTGCACGCAAGCGAGAGATGGTGTGTTTCGGAGGGCAACTGACTCACGACTGCACCAAGGAAGGGATCCCAAAACCACAGCCACTTCCCCCTTTCATCCCTCTCCCCTTTCTGAGCCTCATCTCTTTTTTTCTGACTCCAGCAATGATGTGCTCCATTTATTTAATTAGAGCCCCCTTCACTTCTAAGAGTCTGCCCATCGATTTCTGCAGGAACACAAAAGCAGAAGCAATGTCATTAATGAGTGGGCCAGGAGCTGATGAACCGTTAGGTGTGAAAGTAAAAAGGATTTCCAACATACTTTGTGTGATTACATAGCAACGCTTTTGGTTGTGGGTGTGCAGGCACAAATCTGCCAGAAAATCGATCATGCACTGGCAGCATAATACCATGTGAGCATATGAATCATGAGTCAGTCTGAGAGAAATAGGTGTTGGTACAGAGTGAGTGTGACTATCAGGGAAAATGAGAGCGAGATGGGGAGAACAAGCAGATACATTCACAGCTCGATAGATCAAAAGCAAACTGTAACAATGGGACAGTCATTCACAAAACGCCTGCGATGTTCAGCAGAGGACGCTCTGGAGGAGGACTGACATCTCAAGCATGGAGCTGACATGTGTGAACAACTTACAACTTCAATGTTTTGTTCAGCGGCATGAAAAGGGCATGTTATCCTTCATATGAGAACTGGATTGGAGAAATGCATTGTGGAAACATGGAATCAGGGACGTCTCAATGCTGAATTTGCATGCAAATTAGCCCTCAGTGCGCTAAAGGCTTCATGAACTCAAGTTGGCGCTACCTTTACTCAAGCTCGACAATAGATTGTTGATTAGTTCATAAGCAAATGAACAATTTATGTTACTCATGCCGGCGTCCGAGCTGTTAGCATATGCAGCATAAGGTGCACTCGAACACACCCACTGCTGATTGTAATTCATGGTTGAAATCCTGAAAAAATACAGGGCAGATCTGGCACCAAAAGTATGCACAGCCAGAAAAATGACTGAGCCTGATTTCCAACTGCCACGGCCCTACTTCTCTACATAATTGCAATCAAAGCAGAAATCATGTTGAGTGACCACAGTTTACATCAAATGTCAGATTGTAGTTATAAACCTATGTGCTATAATATGACAATATGAGTGTTTAATGGCCATATATGGTTCTCATAAACAGGTCGTGTTCTAAAAGTCAAGAAAAGGTCGACAAACAATATGAATAAGAAATAGCATTGGCAGCAACGCTGTACTTAGAAACCAATAGCATCGAAAGCCTTCTCCACATTTTTCTGTGTACAGAACATCCACCATTCAATCTCGGAACGAAAAAAAAAAGAAGCTCTGTTGAATTTCTACTGCAGCACCGAGTGCAAGTACATGAAATCTCACTTCCATTTGACACCCTCAGATTGCACATTCGGTGTCACGTCAGGGAAATGATTTCTGCAAATCCATTTCCCAAGTCTCGAATGACACATTGCGTGGCTGCACCCCAGTGGATACCTCTTGTGAAGCACTTCATTAGTGCTCTTCAACGGAATCACAAAGTAATACTGTTGCATAGTGCAGCAATGCACCATCTACACCATCGGCACCATTTGTCCTTTGAAAAGCCTGTTTGAATTTTTGCTACTAGGGCACATACGCTTTAGTCATTTCTTTCCTTGACTTGACTCAGACGTCTCCATCTGACTGACTACCTGCAGTGGTTTAGTCATTTGAAATTGCGTGTTAAATTCGAGACTCACACATTCATAGTCTATGTCGTGGACAAACTCATAGTCTTTGACAATCGCTCTGAAACTCCAACTGCAACCCCGACATTTCTCTAATTATTAAATTATATCATGGACTTGTAATGATGGTATCAAACTAAACATTTGTCCGCCCAGCATAAAGTCATGCACACGCAGGATATTTCAGTCACGCCGTGGAATCATTGCCGGGTTACCCTGTGTAAGTGAAACTGAAACTATAAGAGCAGTAAATCAGCCTGCTACAGTGCATCAGTGACCTGGAAAATCCCTGTTTATTTGCAGCTCTACAGCTACATGTTTTTGGTACTGATTTTCTTTATACTTTGCAGTATGTATTATATACTGATTTATGGGACATCCACCCTGTCTCAGACATTAGGCTTATATGCTTGTTTTGACCAATCAACCGTTCAAGACCCCACAATGTTTAGTAGCCTCATCTCATCTGTGGAGATGATGACCAGTGAATATTCCCTTGACTCCCCAATGGAAAAACCATCTTATTAATATATGTCTTATTTCTGTAAATTGTGTAAAAGTGGTGATTTTTACATTTTCATAAATTTTCCAGATAAAGGACAAGTTCCTAAGCAAAGTATGTGTGGAATATCTGATTCATTGTTTACTTTACTACTGCTACTTGTACTATTACAGTCATAAATATCAAGTAGACATTGCAAATGAAGAACAACAATTCTATAAGTAAGACTTATCTACCATCATTTTGGTAAGAGAGATATTTGACATTATAACTCTGATTAAAACAGGAAGATGAACAATTCTCCCATCAACTGGGTCGGACGTGACACTGGCAAGGTCCTTCAGATTGGATGTTTAAGTACTGACAGTGATAGATGAGTCATCGCGGGCAGAATCACCCACCAGCGACAGCACCCTTGGCTCAAATCCTTCTCGGATGAAAATCAGCAGTCGAATTGTGGGTAGATGGGACGTCATGGGAACGGGCCAAAATTACAAATTCTCAATCCATGTTTAAAGGCATCAGTGAAAAATGGCAGCTGCTCCTATGTTGTAAATTAATTTGCATGATGCTCATGGAGCTCCTGCATGTTCCCACTGAGTCCAGCGCACATATGCAGGTGCACCGCTGCTCCCTCCTATGTAAGTCGTGTCATTTTTGTAGTAAGAGACAGCTTAACATCCACGAGCTTAACTGCTCCCCGCACGGCCACCTCAGCACAGCCAGTCGAGCAACTCACCCTCCCCCATACACGTGGATTTTACACAGCAGCAGCAAAGCACAATCTAAATGCATGAGCTCAAGTTCACATTTGCTAAAATGAATCATCAAACTTGCCAACCACATCTTGCTCTAGTGGAGCAATTGTTCAATGTAAAAAAACAAAAAACAAAAATGAAATATTTCGAGAATACAAGAGGCTTTAAGTGGTTGTCTGCGTGCTGCTGGGATGAGTAAGAAATAATTCATTATTCTGTGTGAAGTATTCGATCTGTTCTGTGCAATCTTTCACTTTCACCACAAGACTGAAAGGTTCGACATAATGAGCGAAACAGACTGCGTGTGAATTCTAGCTCCCGAAAGTCTCAAGTTTGCTGTTGTCAAAAATGACCGAAACTACAGCAGAGCTTGGGTGCTGGCTGCAGTTGGTAATCCACAGTGATGTGATTGGTGAATATCTCAATAGAGTGACCTATTTTCTAGTAACTCCACGCAGGATGACAGTGTGGCTTGACTGATCACATAAACCTGTGACTGGATGGTCTCGAGTGTTGCAGTAACGTGTTTTGTGCTGCTGTTTTGGTCCACGTGAGTATTTATAACTGAACAGAAGCCAGTGTCGATGTATGGCCTCTACTTTGCTCGGTGTGTTTGTCCATTTGTCTCTATGTTTTTGTTTCCATGTGTTGGCAAGTAGGACAAAAAAACAGCTTGTGGGTTAAAGCGGTAGCGTGGCTTGTCTTTTTATTGTATGCATCGTTGTTGTGGCAACACAACAGGAAGCCATGTGCCTGTGGAGGGGATGTGAACTGTGATAAAATTTAAGGTAGCATCACATCACAGCTCACGCACGCACACACACGCAATACTCATAATAATAAAATTATAAACTGAACATTTCAGAGGACTCGTAAAGAGTCCACTGCTGAAATGTAACAGATACTGAATGGCAGGAGTTGTACATACCCTTGAGCACAAAACACTTTATAAATAACTAAGGGACAGATGCCTCTGGATCATTAACATTATCATTCCAACACACAAATATCCACACACACACACACACACAGAGGACATTCAAGATATTAATAACTGTCAAACATATACTCAACAGCAGCACTTAGGATGCTTCACACTAGGGTTGGGCAATGTCAACCAAACTTGCATATGACAATATCAACAGTGAAGCATCGGGTTGGATGGTGACATCAGAGGAAGCAGTGTGGTACTGGTGGTGGGGATGAAGCGATGAGATCTACTATAATGCGAAAACCATGCCGCCTATGTCAGACTGAGAGGACGGTGGATACTACGGTAACCTACAACAATATATTTGCAATGTGCTTGTAAAACTGGAATAAAAGTCAATGTATCACCAGAATAAATACAAATAATCCTCTAGGCAAAGTCAAATTTCAGATAGAATATATGTTATCAATCCACGTTGTAGCACAAAATATAAATGTTGTTTCTGAAATGTATTTATGCATTTAGCTGTTGTATAGAAGGGATGCACAGTCTTACATACTTTATACAAAAGTGAGTTAAAATCCAGTGGGGTGCGAGCCGGAGAAAGATTGAGAGAGATGGCTGCATGAAACTGTGACAGGCGTCCACTGTGACTGAAAAAAGAAAGTAGGAATGTAAAACTGGAAAGATGAAGGCCTAAGGGGGATGAAGGGATCAGTTTGACACCATAATCAAAAGCAAAGGCTGTGACTAGCAAATAGAAATGGTTTACATTTGGAATCGAGTGCATCAAATGCGAACTGACCACAACAACCACCAGTGTGTGTCTCTCCTGACGTGAGAGATGAGAACTGGCAAGGACAGAGGTGCAGCTGTGTGATTGGAGGAGAGAGATGGGTGGGTTGGTGATCAGGTCGACGATAATGCGGGTAACAAATCAGACAATGTTGTATGTGAAATTGCAAATACATTTTCTTCAAATCAACAGAGCAATTTAATTTTCAGTGGAACAGAAGCTGGGGCTTTTGAAACAGATCATCTAAAATCTAATGGAACTGCACTTCTTGATGGATACAGTCACGTACAATAGCAGTTTCACACTAGTTGCCATTCTTAGCAGTCAAAAATGTGCAAAAATTTCAGTTTTGTCAGGGCTTATGCACAAAGACTTCTGGGTCAGATGAGGTACTGAAGAAACACGTGTGAAATTCACTATACGTCAGACGACTCACATTAAATGAACGTTCAATAAAAATGAGAGTTTTACTAAATTCGACTGATAGCATTGTACACATAAATAGACAGGTGCTTATTTTGGGCACGAACGTGAAGATTTGTGTGAAATGAATAAAGACATTTCTTTTTTATGTGTCTGCATCTACAAACAAAACAAGTTCAGGGGAATGTCAGATTAATGAGCTCAGCCGACCCGATTTATCTTCACTCTGTCAGTTAGAACGTTTCACGTTTCTGTCTTGAATCTGGTTCGTGTCCGAGATAAAGTGCAGGTGACTGGCAAACATGACTATGTGTGCGTGTTGAGCGTGTACAGTAGGTCTGTGGGGGTCTGTCCTGAACTGACCCCAGGCCAGAGATAACATCATTACACTGCGGAGCCACTACATCCACCAGCCAGCCTGGCGTTTCCAAGGCAATGAACAGAGCTGGACTCACGTTCCAGCTCAAGTGCATGACAAGATGTGCGTGCCGGCTTGGCCATCGCACATTCGCACACAGTACAGGCGAATTGTGGTATATGTGTGTAGTTAATGCCTTTGTCTGCAGTAGTTGAACGTTTCATATGTCAATCAACCAATTTTTTTTATATTTTGGTATTTTCTATACAACATGGAGAGGGTACACCCATGTGCACTTGTACTTGCACAACTGCAGTCCCATTACTGCTGAAACACACAGCGTGGATAGTGTGCACACACACACACACACACACACACACACACACACTCTGTTGCATGTCTGTCAGCTGCTGACACAGGAAAACAAGACACACTGTGCTGACATGGAGAATTTTCCACTCGAAAACATTTTTTAACCAGGCCTCAAATTAGTGAAAAGCCGGTCATAAGTACAGCATATTTCCTTGTGTGCGCCTGTGCAGGGCTGGGAGGTCTTCAGGTAATGAGAACCAGGCTAGCTTAGCCCGGGTAATAACTGCAGAGATACTGTTTTACAGTCATACACTTGCTTTGGAATCTTTTAATAGGACAGAACTGGCAGGAGGAATGTGGGCTTGTGTGTGTAAGTGTGTGTTTGCTCACAGGCGTCTTTTATGGCTGTCTGGGTGGTTATTGATCAGTAATTAACTGCGGCTAAATTGCTAGAAATGGCCTGTGGAGCCCTGTGAGGCACACTTATGTTTACTTGGGGAACATGGCAAATACGATATGAATTAAATGCCGGCAAATACATTAAACACCTAATATGAAACCTAAGTTAATTGATTCGAATGAATGAATGAACAGTTTAGTGACTAAGTGACAACACATCACATCCTGTAAATATGAAAATAAGCTCAGAATAGAAATATAAATAGTCTTTTCACAGGGTTGTGGGTGTTTTGAAGACCTTAAAATTAGTGTGTTTAGAGCTGCAATTTTTTCCCACATTTTTTCCGACTTTTATAGCAGTTGGTAGATTGATTTGATTCTTTTCAAACTCGTCATACATTTGCTGGTTCCATGATCTACAATGTTCATATTTGCTTCTTTTTTTCTGGATCGTTGGTTTGACAATAAACACATGTAAGAACATCTTGGCCACACTTGTTACAATTTATAGACGAGGAATTAATCATCTGATGAAGTAAATCCACCAATTAGGTGATAAAAAAAATGTTGGTTACTTCTGCATGTTCAGAATTGTCGAAGATGAGCTGTTTAATAGCTCTTAATCCTTCAGCCGTGTAATAGTTCTCAATCAAAATAATATTAGTGTGAAAAAAATGGAGAAGACAGAGGTTAGCGAGAGGAAAGTAAGACAGAAATAAGGAAAGACGAGACAGTTTGTTCATCTGTCTCTCGGTGACAACTGCTGCTGCACATGATACAGGTTGGTCTTCAGTGAGCAATGGAAACATGATGTAAGGGGCAAAGGCCAAGCAGTGTGTGTGTGTGTGTGTGTGTGAAATGTAGATAAGTAACAAAACACAAAAATAGGTTTAAATCTGAGAGAATCTACAGAATAAACAATAACAAAACAGACAGAACACATGAACTTAACTGAGAGAAATGAATAAAAGTTCTAGCAAGTGTTAGTAGAATTCAAGCTGAGGTCAAGGTGGCATCTTCTAAGAACCAAACGGTGCCGCAATCAAACACCAGTGACTCAAGGTCTGTGTGTTTGATGACATCATGTCCAAATCAAGGAGCCTTGGAGTCACAGTGGGAGCAGACAAACCCACAGGTCGAAAGGTAACGTGTTGCCTGTGTCACTGATGAACAAGGCAGAGCAGCTGCAAAACGGCATAAAAAATGTAGACAAGACTAACAGCAGCGTAGGGATAGGTGGTTCTGTGAGTGGCTGGAGTACGCTGAACTAAATATACATTTATAAATATTTCTACAAAAAAATACACATTGAATTGAACTGAGAAACAAACTGCAATTTCAAACTATTTGACGTAAACATTAGTAGCTATTCCAGATCCTGTGATGGCAAAAGCTTGTCCACGGCGACGGGCCTCATCTCTTTTGTGCCCACAGTGATCATTGAGACATGTTCAGATTTTTGTGTGTGCATTTTTTTTTTACATCGGAAGCACAGTAAACAATGCACCGTATGTGTGTTTACGTGCCGATCGATGTCATCGCGCTGGAAGTACATGTTCGTCTGTGTGTTAAATCAGCCTCTGTGTACATCCTCCTCACGAACGCCATCAATGAGAAAGTGATGACATGCCTGCAAACACGGACACAGGAAAGAACACATGCCCAAGGCTGGACGACAGCCAGGCGTGTTGGGATGGATGAGTCTGTGCAAACAGGTACACGTCCAGAAAAACTGTGCAAATGACCAGAACTAAACAAAAACGCTGATCGCCGCAAACGCTTGGCATTACTTACTTGCGTTAAATCAACTGATAAACTCTCAAACTTCTTGTCAGTATACTAAATGAATAGGCAGCAGAAGGTAAATAAATGCTTCTTCTTAGCTGATGATAACACATGCTCCACTATCGTGAATATTTTGTTCTCAGCTGTCTGAGGAACTTTTCACACATTTAGTTTGCAAACTTTGGGCTCAGCGATTTTGGCGATGGAGAAAAGCGGATGCGGACAAACTGCAGAGGAGAGATTTTAGATTCAATTTGGGTGGCAGATCTGTGAAGATGCAGCCCGTGGCAATGTCTTGTGGGCCTCCCACACAGCTAGTTGGCTTCTGGCTGTGTGGGAGTGAGACAGACTGATTGAAATTCACCTCAAAGCGCCGCTCTGCCCTCGCTGACACGCAGAGGGTAGACTTCATCCGATGAGCTTGTGAGGTGAAAAGAACAAGCTGTGCACACTTTTCGTTTGACTGTTAACGTATAGTTATTTTAGTTTGTGTGGTAGGAAGCAGCGTGAGACTCATGCAGAGGGACATACAGAGATGGAGAAAATGAGAGGACACCATTCATTTCCCAAAGGAAATTTCTCACACGGGGTTTAATTTTAAAACAATACTGTATTCTGGCTTGCCGACCGACAAGCCACTGAGTAATTCTTACTCATACGAACGCAGCAGTGTCTATAATGTGACAGGAAATTGTTTCACACAATGGACATTTTGCAGTAGACAGAACAGAAAACGCGCCTGCAGAAACTGCGAATGCATCGAACACACCACCTCTTGACCTCTCGGGACGTTTCACTTCTGAAACAACTGGGAAGTGTGAAATGGAAGTTCCTGTAACCCCGGGAACCTCATTAACAGCGTTTATGATTATCCAGCGGTAGATTACCAGTTCTCACATTGAGCGTATGAAAAACACATTTTCTCTGCTTTGTTCGGTCCTGCATCTCATGGGAATAATCTAATTTCATCCTTCCAGTTTAGTTGTTTTCTCTCGAATACACAGACATAAACGCCTTTTATTGGGCCTGGCGAGTTCACAGAGGGCTCCTCGTAAAGGTATGGTTTGGATTAGGGCGCCGCGTGTGAACGGGCAAGGGGGAGATGCTGCAGACAGGGATGGCACAGTTGATTCTATCACAGGGTCTACTTCCTCTCCACAGGCTTTCTGCTTCCTGTTGTGTTGCCATGGTGCTACATACAAAAGAGGACAAGCTACTCTTCTCCAGGAAGCCATAAATAATTGATTGGCAAGTGGCTTAATCAGCCCCGAGGCTGCCTGGCAATCCCACAGCTAATTCCACAGCTGGCTATAAATAACTCATTACGCTAATTATGGTATGTGAGCGCACAGCTCGCCTGCGAGCTTAAACACACTCAAGCATGACTACTGCGGCTTCGAACACGCGGACCGTATGTTCAGACCTCAAACTTCAGCATCAGCGGCCGCCGCTGTTCTGGCTCCCGCTAAGATAAAGGAGTGAGAGGAGTTGATTTTGATGTTCAGCATATGAATGTCTGACTTTTGTGCAGTTTTGGACAAATGACAAATGAATCCTGGTGAATATATATATATATATATATATATATATATATATATATATATATATATATATTTTTTTTTACTAAAGATAACTACTGAAATCCCCTTACGCCTGACAAGGTGTTTCAGAGTGAATGTGATTCCCCGTGACACTGACCGATCAGAACTCTCTAACCGTGACAGGCGTCTCCCGCTGAGGGGTTGTCACATCTCAATACCACTCTCTTTCTGATGCTGTCTGTCTGTCAGTTGGCCTGGGGGGGTCGGGGGGGGGGTCAACAATATTCATAAGAGAATTGTGAAGATGGTAAAGTAGGAAGAGACACACTTAGGAGACCTGAGAGTGGGGGTCTCCCAATAAAGCATTGATGACCTTACTGTCTCTGTCTGTGTCAATAGCACTTCAGATCACTGCCAAACCTCCTGCTAATGACAGGAAGTACTGATAAGACACAGGAAATAGTCTCACATGACACTGTGGAGGCTCTCTTTAGAAAAAAAAAACTCATCATATCCGATGTTTAAAACCTTTTTGACATTTGACAGATGGTTAAGGTTGGTAAGAGACCAAATCAAAAGGCAGGACCTATACGAGCACACAACCTTTTAGCACGGTTAGATCCTGGGGGGCAAAATGGTCCTTTTAAGAGATTGAGCGAGGACCAACTATTATAATCTGCCAGCACTAATGCAGGCTTCTTTCACCGAATCGTGCTCTATTCATCATTCATTCTTTTCATTCACTTACAGACAAGGTGGAGAAACAGGACAATTTAAGGATCTCCAGGCAAAATCCCTGGACTGTTCAAGAGCTTCCCAGGAACACAATGTACCATGTTATTAAATGGTCTCATGGACTGGGTTATGGCTTTGAAAACACCTAAGGATTCACTGAGGATCCAGAGTTGAAGCCCAGGCATTAACTGACTTCACAATATGACTGTTTTTGAGTTAGTGCCCTAGTGATGTGGATTTCAGGACCAGACTGAGAAACCTGAAGGACGGATTGTCATGAAATTGCCCAGAGAGAGTGAATTTTGACAGATGGCACAAACCAACTCCAACCCTAACCCTTCTTGGATTTGAGTAAACTAAACTATGGAGACCAATATAATTCATTTTCCACCTTTTGACTTCCTATACAAAAACCAACACCGGGCCAAATATGTGCTTTATGACCAAACCTAATGGCTCTTCAGTCACCCTCAGTTGTATTAAAGCAAATATCAGCATGATAATGTGCAAATAGCTTGATGCTAAAGGTCACCACCGGCACATTAACATTTCATCGTAACCATTTCAGCATTAACACGTATCTGAAAGCATCACGGCTCTAGTTTGCAGTCAGTTATATATATATATAAAGAAAGACATGCAGTAGTGAAATGAATAGTTTTCTGTGAAGCCTACTATGTGCAAGAGAAGAAAGCAAAAGGAAATGAAAATGAAAAAGTTGCCTGGAATAAAATAAACAGCTTCAGGACGGCTCCTCCCTTGTTTCAGTCTTCAAGAATTTGCTTAAGGCATATATACAATGGGACAAACACATTTGTGCTCTTTAAGTTACTTTCCACACACTGGATTAAATTACGTGCTCACCAAACTCCATGTCCAGAAACACTGGCATAGCTTCACATTCCTTTTCTTTGTTTGTGCCCATAGGTGGATTTGGCTCACAATAAAGAAACAGTGAGTCATCCATCTTGACACAGTTTAAACTCTATAGTGTAACTTTAAACACTATAAACTTCTAACAATTTATATTCAAATACATTTAATGAATAAGTACATGAACAAAAAATGTTCATTATCACTTTAATAATAAAAAACAAACCACTTTTGACTGTAAACAACACATCATTACATTCTATTTTTATTTGGATTTTACAAGGAATCAAAACTTTTTTTGTATTAAGTTTGTACTTTTTTATCCCTGTTGATTCATGTTTTTTCTTTTCTATAGAATTTAGTCATCATCCTACACTTTTCACAAGCATGAATTAAAGCTCTATAAAGTGATTTAATATTCAATGATCTAAGCAGATTCACATAAATTTCTCAACTTAACACTTACAATGCACAGTGCAAGAAAAAAACTGCTTTCTTAAAGTCGTCATATGGAATATAAAGTCAGACGTGACGCAAAGACTGCATAGCAGCCCTTCATCATCAGCAACAGCCTACTCATCTGGTTTCCCAGCAGCATGCCCACTCATGAGGATGAGGTGGCAGGATGTAATACCAGAGAAGCAGTGACACAAGGCCGGCACCTTGCCAAGCACTCAGTGCCCACTTAGGTCCTCTGAAGTGGCTGGGAACTGTTTAGCTGAGTGGTCAAAGTTAACACAAACACACACACACGTACAGACGTCCAGTACGGAAATGAAACCAGGCTGGACACGAACGTTTAATCTGGTTCTGTTCGAAAAACATTCCATCGCAGTCTCACGCGGCCATCGGCGCGTTCAGCCTCTTTTCAGACCTCTGCAGCCACATTGGTGTTTGTACACAGAAATTATACTCAGTCATTATTTAACTTTCTGGGTGTTCCGAATGAAATGAGCCCTGTGTATAATTCTGCCCACCAGGTAGTGGAGGTAATATTTATGTTGTTTTATGTGCATAACAAAATACTAAGTAATATCATTGCAATTACCACAGTAATAATAGCATAGTTTTCGCAATTCAATGATTATGTTACATTTTATTACAGACATATTACCTCATGTTAGCTTCTTATTAGGAAAATATTACACCACTAATACCTTGGTATTGGCCAGTCAATACCCCCCACAATAACGTTCTTCTACCTAGATATTAACCTTATATTATCTTGTTATTTGCAAAACATGACCCCCATGCAAATTTCATGCAAAATTCTTCCATGATTCTGTCATGATTGTATTAGCAGAAATATCCATTGCCTCTAAACAGGCACTTGTTTTATATGAGCTGTATTAACTTGACTGCATTACACTGAATATGTAACTGCTGTTATTATTAGAATTGTTTAAATCTTGAATCTTGGAGAACCTTAGTTGAGTTTAAAACGCATGAATGGACACGACTTCTAGAGGGGCAATAGGTTTTTATAGAATTTTATAGAGGGACTGTATTGACTTGATTCATTTTAGCTTGGCGTACTGAATACGCTGCCAACTGAGTTTGTACATGTGCTCTATTAATAGGTGATCCTGAGGGTTCGCATGCTCTCCCACTGTGAATAAACATCGTCATTTTTACAGCCTCAGCTTGCAAAATGGGTTAACAACTGGAGATGCATTTATGCACATGACAGCATCTTAATATTCATCTCAGGAGCTGGGATGTCTTAGACTCCCTGGACCATAAAAGTCATTTTGTTGTAAGTAAAAAAAAACAAAAAAAAAAAAAACAGGGCCATTTGATGTTTATCAAAAGAAGTACAAAGGAGCTTAGGGTTAAGAGAGCTGTGGGGGGAAGGTCAAAAATAACTGGCGAAGGTATTTCCTTTTCCTGAGGTCACTGCCAAATATGGTCATGGAGCTAGAAATAGGTATTTTTCCACCTCTTTGCAGAGATTGTGCCCTCAGTCCTTTGGGTAGAGGTGCATCAGAATCCTGCTGTATTTCCAGTCGCAGAGCAGCTATTTTCACCCTGCCAAAGACTAAAGTCCAAAACCCCCATCCCGCTCCGTGGCTCCCAACATTAGGACGGCCATGTCTCCATCTGGCATTACTGCGCGCTTCCCAGGGTGGATGGCGGCACAGAAGAAGAGCTCTGAGGGATGTGAGCGACTGCAGGAGATGGTGGGTGGAGACAGTCGCTCAATATTTAATGGTGCATGGTGGAGGATGCACGTCAAAACGGGGGCTAGAAACTGCACACGCAGCATCCACGCACACACACACATGTGGCAGCCAGACCTCCTGACCTTTCTCCCTAATGACAGTTGTGTTCCTTCAGGACTCACGACAGGTTATGTGAGCATTTGTGTGCTTTTGTGCACGTGTGTGTTCGTGTGTGTTGGCGTGACGTAACATAAGCCCTCGCTATGCCCAGACTCTGCACAGCTGGGCTTCTCAGTATTCCAGATTACAATACGTCATCAGTTCACCCTCCCTCCCCCCATCCCCTCCCCGCTACCCAGCACACACTTCGGCACACTCGCATCTACTTTCACCACATGCACATTGACACAAACCAACTCCAGTGATGTCACTGAACTCGCTTCTCTCTCCATCTGCCTCCTTATCTCGCTCTCTCTATCGTGCATACAAATTTGTTTACCCTTGCTCCTGTCAGTTAGGCTCTGCATATTTACCCCATCTCCGCTCATTTCTTTTTATTTCATCTTCCCTTTTTTTTGATGTTCGAGCCTCACTGCTATTTCTTTCGGTTTTTCTCTAAAAAAAAAAAAAATAGAGCACAGCTAAGCAAGCTATGTAAGAGCTTGTGGACCAGTGCCCCTCTAACATTTCCATTTTTTTTGCATTTGTGACTTCCAGGTCAGACCGTTTTCTTGTACAATGCCGTCAAATAATTACAGACAGACGGCACAAACATCTTGTACTTTCTATAGGTGGCAGAGAACAATCCATTCTTTTACACTTTTGGTCAGTAAAAATTGACACAGATTGACTTTGATTTTATGCTGTTACTATTATCACAAGCAAATCTTGTGATAATAGTAATCCACCTGAGATGCCCATACTTTCCCACTCAACCCTGCAAGAGTTCAATAGCATAACAAAGCTGTCTGGCTATCAGATGGTTGTTGTATTCTTTCATCGTTTAAAATATATTTTTAAAAAAATCTATATTGTGCATTTTCAAGTGGGAAAAGATTGCCTGAAGCACTTGTTTGTACAGATTTATTATAAAACATAATTTTGTGGCCTTTGAATGGCTAAAAGTGCATGTAATTTACCACCAATTCCAAAAGCATTTCTTCTGTCAGGCTTTCTTTCCCTCACAGTGTCAGAGAAAGAGCATCCTGCTGGACACATCTATTTTCTACAAGATTATGCCCATTTTCCAGAGGACTGTCTTAATTTAAACCAACTGTCATGCTGTCTGTCTCTCTTGATTTTACGCCGACAAGCTTCAGGTTGACGCAGGTTGTCTACACCGTGTCCCCTGTTGTTAAAGAACCCGCTGGGGATGAGGACAAGGAGGGAAGAAGGGCGACAAAATAAGGCGGTAAGAAAAATAAAAGGCTACAAAGAAAAGGTGATAAATGAGAGAAATGATGGTGGGAAGGAAACACACAGTGAGGCAATAACACGGAAAGAAACACACAACACACACACACACGCAAGTGGAGTTGTTGCCTAAGCTGTGCATCATGCCAGGGAATGGGATGATAGTGGACTGCAGGGGGTTTGATAGAGGCATTTGGATGGTCTGATCCTTCTGTGTGTGTGTGTGTGTGTGTGTGTGTGTGTGTGTGTGTGTGTGTGTGTGAGCACATGCGTCTGCGAGCATGGCACTCAATCACGGTATGGCATACTACAGTGCACACATACAAGACGGGCAGACAAACACACACACGTATACAGATAAGTCCTGCTCCATCAGACACACCAGGATTAGACTCCACTCGCTCTCTCTCTCTCCCTCTATGTGTCTCTCTTACACACACATAACGACACACACACACACACACACACACACACACACACTCGCACAGAGCAGAGATTACAGTGCTACCGCAGCTCTACTAGCTTCTAATGGTTTTCGAGGTATCACAAGAATCGCGATTATTAAAGCACAATACAACAGAACATACAGGACACACACAGATAAGTAAACACTGTCATATGTTTATGATTGATATAAATTTGAATATTTAGAACACAGGCAAAATCGGATTTTGTATAGTTGGCTCAGTGCAAAACATTAAGTCAATGATTCACACATAATGTTTTCAAGTTCAGTGAAGCTTAATTGAAATCTAATTAAAAATATAAATGAATTAATGTAAAACTGTGGATGGAAACATTGAAGAACCCAAAGCCGTCAAAACTAAATGTCTTTGTTCCAGTGAATTTCAAGAGGTTGTCATTCACTAATTAACACAGACACAAATTAACAGAGTTTTAGCTTGACTTGACTTGAATCCAAATAAAGCAATACAACTTATCACATAAATAAAAAAATATTTTACACTTACTTCTTATGGAAACATTAATGCATGAGTATAACATTTCCTGACTTGAACAATTTTGAACTTTAGGTGAACTTTAAGCTGTAAATTCGAAAACACAAGCAGACTTTGAATTATTCAGTCATCTTGTATGTGTTTATTAACATAAGAAACACACTGCAGAAGATAAAAATATGTTTCTGCTGGCAAATGTACAAAGCTTAAGCGGGTTGTGAACACAGAGCTTCAGACCCTGTCTGACCCCGCTCATACACAACTTCCCACATACTTATTTGAAAAGAGGCCTTATGTATGCAGAGGTTCAGGTTAAGTGCCACGAGTCAATAAAGCCAAACCTTCAGACAAACAGCAGCGGTGCCACTGATAGGCAGGTTTTATTCACAGAGAAGCCGCTGCACAGGATGCTATGTTTAGTTTTTAGCTGCTCCATATTCCTACAGTTCATTTCAGTTGGAAACTGTTCAAATTACTTTATTTTTTTAAGCTTTGCAAATACAGTAAACTCCAATCTGACATGGAGGTATGTAGATGCATTAAAAATGTATGAAGATATGTAGATTAATTGTTGCATGTATGTAGAAGATTATTCAGACAGACACACTTGGCTTTTATTACAGTCAAGTTAATATTAATTTGTTAATATTTATTTGATTATTTCAGTTTAAAAGAAATAAATGTTGGGCACAGGCATAAAAATCCATTAAATGTTTAAAGCAAACGTATTCTAACATCAAGTCACGTTTAAAGGTCCCCTGGGCCTGGTTGCTAACACAACCTTACACACACTCACTACCTCTCCGTAAATACTAAGAGAGAAAATGATATCACAGCGACGAGCTGTAGCTGGAGTGACGGCAGGAGAGCTTACATCAGACCTGTCCGTGTGCCATGGCTCATCGTGCTGTGCTTGCAGGGGTGGCACAAGTGTTAACGCGTTGCCACGACGCTGTTGGGACATATGGGGCGGCAAGCCTGTCATGCCCCGACATAAGCAAACTGCACTCTAAGTGCTGAGTGAGTGGAACGCCAAGGTCCGGTGAGCCCCCAGGGCAACAGGGAAGTAGAGATTCAACCAGGAACCGAGTGTCATCGTGTGTGTGCGTGACAGAAATGGGCTAATTTTTACCCAGGGGGGCAACCAGTGAGCACGGGATTTCAGTGACAGTAACAAACCTTTTGCAGAATACTGTGCGCAGGCACCTAACGCCACACCAATGCATGTTAACCCCGACCCCTGGGAAAAAGCTGGCCACACTAATGATTACAGACTCTGTGCATTATCCTGCTGGATATTTAGCCTGCCAGCTGGTCAGTCGACCCCTTTGGTCAAGACTGAAATATTATCGAACAAGTGTAGAACTGCAACTTTGGCTGCAGAAAGTGTGTTGACCTATTTAATTGTTGCATATTTTAATGTGTAGTACATTCAAATTGTCGTCAATTTACACTGGCCAGGTCGTAACGATGAGCTTTTAGGAGTTTTTGCAAATCAAAAAGGTAAAATCTCCCATTAACAAAAGCATTTTGGATCCTTTGTAGATCCCTTTGTGAGGCCCAGTCTCTGTGCCTTAATCATCCATGAAATGTGTCTAGAACTTGACTCGAGTCCGCCTGTGGCTAATAAACAGTTAAAGGGGACACTGATGAAACTTTAACTGATTGAAAATGGAAAGTTGGTGTTCGGTCACTTATAAAAATTCTTCACACGCAGAAGCATCATCATGTTATGAGTCGACAGCAAGCGGAGCAGAGGAATATGATGCACATCTGGGTCAGACGAGGACACACCAGCTCCCTGCTCAACTGAACGTAGAATTCTTTCCGTACTGATTGGGGTTAACCTTTTGCAGACTCAAACAGACACAGTCAGATTAAAACTTAGCCAACATTAACTTGCTGCTGCAGAGAAATCTTTTGCTTATTGTCGATTTTTAATGCTTCTTAAGTTATAAAGATTAGAGCTTGAGCTTTTAAAGGCTTATCGACATACTGTATTAGCACAACAAGGTTATTTAGCTCTTAGGCTTAGGCCGGACTCACACACGCCATCCCCCCACAACGCTCATCAAAGTTTAAAGGGCTCATATGCCGAGCCTCTTCAATAAACCAGCTCCAGATACATTTCTCGCCAATAACCAGGTGGACAAGGTCAAGTATCTTCAGTCAATATAGCGAGCAGACGCTCTCAGTCAGACTCCTTCTCCTCCCCCGAGAGTCATTTTTCATCATTAAGAAAACATTTTCCTTCTACACTGCGCACTGTCAAACTTGAGAGCAAAGCAAACAGTAATATGATGGCATGGAAGATAAGATATTTTAGTAACTGCTGGAAAACCCTGTGACATATTCCAAAAGCAGAGACAGAAAACATGAATCCTGTGCTGTGTGTGAAAGAGAATAGACTTTGCCCCGAGTCACAGTCACCGTGCTGCCACCTTTGGTCTTTCAGGCTTTATAAGCGTTGGACGAGCCAAACGCGTTGGCACAGCGTCTTGCTTAGCTGACAGTTTCTCTGTCCCTTGATGAAAGGTTGATTCCACACTTTGCAAAGGTAATGCCTGTTTATCGCGAGGGAAGGAAATGATTAAAGAAGGGGGTGTGTATTCTGAATGAACGAGAGTAGACAGATAGTAGAGACAGACACGTCTAATCTAATAACTTTCCACTGTAAAGCTATAAAAAGTTATTGATTAGGAAACGTTTCGAGAAAACAGGAAATTGTTTTTATAACCGAGCTTGTCCATAACCTTCAATGGACTGCTGCCGTCTGTGGTTGAGATACTAAAAGTGAACGCGCCTATTTCTGGGCGCTTGCTCACTTCCTGTTGGTGACCACATAACCACCAAGTAGATTGTAAATTGTCAACAAAACAAAACAAAACAAAAACTGAGTCAAACAGGAGACAACATGTTCTCCTGATTAAACAACCAAAGTAAAAGTGTTTTCTCTTCTGAGGACAATATCAGTAAGATGAAATCCATTGAGTTATTCAGTATCTGTCAACGATTATGCTGTTAGGCGTCGTGAGGTGGATTGAGTCTTTCCCAGCTGTTTTTGGGCGGGCTGCACCCAGGACAGGTTTTCAGTCTATCTCAGCATTAATGCAAAGTGACAGTAAAAGACAACCATTCAAACTCACATTCACCCCTACATCCATGTCTTTGGCTGGAGCCAGCCGGGGATTGAACCTCAGGGAGCTGTGAGGTCCACCCAGGAGGAGAGCGTGCATGAATATTAGCATCAGAATTTCACAAAACCACACATTTTGCCCACCGAACTTAGTTTTTTTACAATCGCACAATTGCTCGCTCTCTCTCTTTTGCAGTAGATTCCCGCTCTGAGAACCCAGCTGTGAAGGAGAGCAGTGCTGCAACCAGATCAGGCAGTGATGGACAGCGCACATTCATGTCCAAAAGGGTTTTGAACCATTTTATTAAAAGCCCATTAACACGTACCCACTCTGGTCAAATGTTGGGCCAGTGTTTTATCAAGGCATCCAACCTGACCTCTTCCCTATTTGGACTTTGTCAGGCCAGTTGTAGTTTTTGGGCATGTGCTGTGACAACGATTCTCTCGTTTATCTAAGAAGTGTCTCGTGCACAAGATACTGCGTGTCAATCCTGCGTCAATGCCGCACTACAGCGACATGTCACCAGGTGAGTCTAACGTTACTGCTGAAGCCGCTGCCGTGAGATAAATTACCTCAGCGAGCACCTCTGATACTCACTGCCATCCGTGGTTTCTGTTTAAGGATCAGGCTTGAAATATCAACCAGGTTACAGACTGCTGTTAACCACAGCACACATGCACTATAGATAGTGTTAGTGATACATAGCAGGCAATCAATTATCCCACCCATGGCATCGCTGAGAGAGCACAAATGAAGAAATGCCTGTTGAGAACAGACTCCACAGTTTGGACGGGTTTGCAGCCAGACCTTGAAATCAATCATCACGGTCGAGCAAAAGAGGGGAAGTTAATTCCAGTCAAAGCACATGTGCTAAGGCCTGCCGAGGGATTCGTAGTAAGCTACAAATTGTTGACTGATGTTTACGGCCTTGGACCTTGGGTTTTGTTGCAACAAGGGCGGTTTTCTAGATTCGGCACCAAAGCTGTGATTTATTTCTAATCATTCTCGGAGTTTAGATCTGTTGTGACAAGGTTCTGCTTGTCTGTTAGGAAGGCTGCTGGTTGAAGGAAATATAAAACAACTAGAATAGCTTTTTATTCAAATGGACATCTGGGCTCAGAGGCTTTATTACCAATCCACAAGGACCCGGCAGATTTATTTGCTACTCTCTCCCCTGTTCTCCCTGCATCCTCCCACACTCTCTCTCCCTCTATTCTCTTAGTCTTTCTGCCCTCCTATATCACAGCCGCCGCTTCTCTTGTGCCCTGAAGCACAGACACAAATTGACGTGCTGAATTCTCAACTGGGACATTTGACCCTGGGGATCTTCCACAGAAAGCTCTCTTATATCCTCTCCCTTTGGAAATTGTTTATGTTCATCACAAGGTGCTCTACAGTAGGTCGATTTCCCCACAAAGGACCAATGTCCCTGGTCTCAAATCAGCCACCCGGGTCCGAACAAACACCCACCCCCCCAAATAAAAATTACTCTTCCCAGAATAAAAGTCAGGATGAAAAATTAAAGAGAACAACTGGATTTTCAGATAATAATTTGATTCAGATTAAACTCAAATGGAATAATCACTTATTGTTTGCTTGTACTGCTGCTTATGCTTATTAATCAAAAATTTTCAGCTATTCTTCCTCTTTAACCATCAGGATCTTTAACATCACTGCAGCTTTATTACTGCTGCCTCCACCGTACAGTGACCAGTACATGCTGCTGAGGGTAATGATTTACTCAATTGCTACATATTGATGATGGATTCAGAAATATACTGAAATGCCACAGTGATGGATCTTCATCCTAAGAAGAAGGACATATAATCAAATATTCTGACTAACATTGCTTTGGATACACTACTTATTCAATACACTTACACAAGGATTTCTACAAAAAGATGGACATAATGGTTTAGAAAGTTACGGTTAGGACACGTTATTGCTGTACTCTATGTAAAAACCTACGCCTGCACACACACACACACACACTCACACTTCTTGTCTTTTCAGGTCAGCTCAGTAGAGAGCACTCTGTGATAATGAGCTGCTCCACTTTCATGACAGATGGAAAATGTGCAGCACGCCACACTCTGCTCCTCCCTTCCCCTCTCCACTCCGCTTCGTCCAGCTCGCCCGACCAGCTACCCGTCGGCCCAGTTGCTGCCCCGGCTCGGCGTTGTATCAAATGATCGGGACGGGTCAACGTGAGGAGGAGCTGCTGGGAGTTGAGGCAGTGGAAAAACCTCCTCACCCTCTTCCTCATCAATATTGCAGCCTTACCTGGTGAAAGCTAATACCGGCCGACATTTTCCATCTTGTCACTGGAAGAGGGGATCAGATGCCTTGGCTTGACATGCCAACATTGTTACCTGTACAACTGATGACGCAGAGCTCGCTTCATTATTCATGGCTTCTTTAAAAGAGGAAGAGATGTTTGAAGGGATTGAAAAGCAGAGGATGTTCAAGAGTCCAATTATCAACAAGTGGGTCACGTTGGTTCTCAGCTGAAGAGAAGCAGCAGCAGAAATGCAAACACGAGCTCCTCCTGGTGCAACCGGCGTGCACGGTGAACTACAACTGTACCCCACTGCACGGTGCACGGTGCACGGTGCTTCTTTATAGGTAATAAAGGTACAAATATTACAAGTAGTGCCACAATGATGCAGCTGCTCTTCCTGATGCTAAAGATGCAACTCTGTGCTGCACAAAGCCCCCGAGGTAAAACACAAACGTCTGCCTGCCAACAAACGTTAACTGCAATAAGTTGTACAATCTTTAGGTGCAATGCACAGACTGAGCAGAAAGCACTGGTCAGCTGGAGTGTTGTCATCACTGCAAACGTCGTGTGTGTGAGCGTGTTGGCGTGTAACGCGGCCTGGATGAGGTCAGGTGTGGTGCGCATTTAATCTGCTCTCTGTTTCCAGGCCACTCCAAGGACTTTGACACGTCGCTCTCGTATGTATTATTCACAGGTGGTCCGAGACTTTCAAGTGCGTGCGTGCGTGTCTGTGCGTGTCGTATTGTCCTTCAGCCGCAAAACACGGCTGAAGCTCCCCCTGAATTTCATTTGCAGCTATAATATCAGCGCTGTTGCATAATCACACAATTTCTGCCACACACAAACTTCCTCTCACACATGGGCACACTGTGCTCCCATTCCAGTTGCACAACTCTTGAATTTTAGGGATAGAATGGCCTGGTTTCATAAGCAGTCTGCTGCCTGCTGGCAGCTGTGTTGTCAGATGAGGTCATTACTCAGGGCGGGACACAGGCGCAGACAGGACAGGACATAATGTTGGACACGCTGCTACAAACCCACTGAGTGTGAATGAGAACGAGTGCCAGGGGCGTCCGTAGAGCCGCGATGACGCCGTCCGTGGAGGCTGCGGGACGTTCGTATTGTTTCCGTGCCGGCGGTGCAGCCATGCGTTGAAGTAAACAGGGATCAGAGGAGTTGAGTGATGCTGCTGGTGTGCTGCTGTGTGTGTGTGTGTGTGTGTGTGTGTGTGTGTGCGGGCTGGTGTTACTGCCGGGATGGGGTGAACGGCCTCAGTGCTATCTCTGGAGCACAGCTTGTTTACCCTAATGAACACAACTCCAGCTCCACTCCAGCCAATTGCAAAGAGGGCATTTGCCTATTGAAGCTGCTCCAAAGCTGGAAATCACGGGGGGATATGAATATACACGAGAACAATGCCGTCGCTCCTCATTCTAGCGCAGTGAAGGGTTTCTGTGGATGCTCTCATCTCTGCTTAAACAAACCCCAAGAATAAGCAGACACTGACGGCTCTTTAGAAATGTCTGATCCACATTGTTGAACTTGAACAGAGATCATTTTCTGCCTTCTTTGTGCTGGTGATGGAGGCATGTAGAGCTGCAAAGCGCTGCCTTGTCAGCTGAACCACTTATTTTGACATCTGTACCAGGAAATCGTTTCAGCTCTTTCCACGAACGTAAAGACTCAAATCAATGTCCGTATTCAACATATCCCTAAAGAAGACTTCTGCAAATACCGAGTAGAGCATTCAAATCATTTCATCCAGTAGCTAAAGCTTCTTTTAATCCTTCCAAACATGAATTTTTTGACCAATAGGAAAATAGTTAATACGATAGGAGTAAAACGCCACTCCATCCAATAGTCGGGCACCTCCGATGTTTACCCAAATCTCTGAAATCCCTCCGTAAATGTTTGTTCAGCCAATGCGAGGGCAGCTGCTGTGATGCACAAGGACGAATGTCTGCCTCCAGGTCTATGGTGATGTTGTTATGCTGTGCCATGGCATGCGTGTGACCATTACATCACGGCAACCCCCGCACCACACACACACACACACAATCACGTGACCGACTGTCATGTCGTGCAGTGAGACGATTTCCCACTGGCATCCCACTGTGTGTGTGTGCGTGTGTGTTTCTTAATCCCTGTATGCACATGTTTGCATGGTGGTGTGACGATGCGTCAGATTGTGCATATGCTTTTGTCTGTGTTAATATGTGTGTGCTTAAGTTTAAGTTGGTTTATCCATTCTCTCTCCGTGGATTGTTTTGTGTCACCTCTTTAACCTCCAGCCTCCCCGACCCCCCTCCACTCCGCCAAAGCCGCTTTGCTCTTTGCTCTGACATCACCGTAGTCATCATTAGTGGGCATGGGCCAGACCATTCGGTGACTAACAGCAGGGAGGATTACACACAAGTCAGAAAACTTTAGTCTGGCGTTGGAGCAGGAGACCCTCTGGAAACCCACCTCAACCGAATATCAGAAACTCAAAGCTTGGGGATGTTTGCTTAAAAACTCCCACCGATCAAACAGCTGATGCTTGAAGAAACGAAACGCGCGCCGACATCCCTTGAGTGCAGGAGGAATGCGCCGAAAAATTTCTGCATCAGCAGAATAAAACTGCCTCTGGCTCCCTCTCCAGCTTTTTGTTGCTCCGAGTTGCTGAAGGTGAGAGGTCATGACCCGTGGATCTGTGCTGATGCGTGTTCCAGTCTAATTCAGAGATAAAACAAATAGAACAGAGAGAATCTAGACCAAAAAGGGACAAAGTATGCGAGCGAAACTCTATGCTTCTGTGTGAGAACGCCGACGTGTCTGCACCACATGACTCAGTGACATTTTGGCACATGGACGGAAGATGGACAGTGGAAGTTTCCTGCTGCTCTGAAAGCCGGCCTTAGTTAAGCACAGCTTAATGTATAGGCTGGCAGCTTTCGGAACGTGCCTCCTCTCCAGGCTTGGAGAGGCAACTGTGATTGTTTAGGAACAAAATGTGCAGTCGAGTGCCATGTATGGAGACGCGAATATCATCCTCAGAATTTGTCCCGACTAACGTTTTATACTGGCTACTGTACAGGGAGAGAAGGCAGCATGTACGCAGCGCGGTGGAGAGCAACTTCAGCCCTCCATCTGTGTCTACACGTGTTCAGACAAAGTGCTGCTGCTTCGTCTGTGTTCAGGCCGCGCTCAGAGTCCAATACACATTTGCTCCAGTTACACATAGAAAAAAAGTGGAGAGAGATTCGAAGCCCTAAATAGAGATTTGGCTCGTGGTGACACATATGCCGCAAATTAAACACAAGCCAGTACATGGCCTTATGTAGTAGTTGTAATACAGAAATTCTTAATAAATGGTTAAACTTAAATATCTAAGGGGGAAAAGGTTAATATTAAAACAAATAACTAAAAATAAAGATAAATATTATAGAATGTTAACTTTACGTTTTTTTACTTTTTCTCTGTTTTTCCGCAGTTTTCCTTTTGTTGATTTGGCATGTAACATTTCAGCATTATTAAACGTAATTATTTTCTATTTTCATGCCTCTAGGGCCCAATTTTCTTGACGGCGCAATGCCAGCATTAATCCAAAAAGTTTTATGCAATTTTCCTAAGTCTGTCTTTCATTCTGTTCCTGTTTTACTTTTATTTTCCTGGCACAACAAAAAAAAGGTTCACACCATTGTCGGGGAAGAGGTCTGGTTCAAACCAGATTCGTGTTTGTCACAAAACCTTACGTGCCTAACAATTACGCAATCGTGTAGTCCGAGCTTGACTCATGATTTCTGAAGCTCTGCGTTGCCCTGGGGCAACCTCGTGATTGGTGACTGGCTCATTGGTCAGTGGAGACTCTGACCCATTTACTGTCTTCTTGATCATACGCTCATTCGATAACCAACATATCCATAAAGACCAAAACAACATAAATCTATAAATATTTTACTGCTGCTACGGACCACTTCACAGAACTGACTCCTGTGATATGAACAGCAGCGGTTCTTTATTAAATACTTGTATCATCGCAGAGTAGCTTGAGCTTTTAGCGGGTTTTCAAGAATGTTTCAATAAGCACAAAATTTGAGTGTAATTACGTTGATGTTGGGCAGCACATTGGTGCCTCTCCCTCACAGTTTGAGGGTGTTCACTTTGAAGCTGCTGCTGCTTCTCTGTATGTTCTCGCTGTGGTTCTGGTCATGAACGTGAGTGTGAATGGTTGTCTGTGTTGGCCATTGGGATGGACTAGCAACCTGACCCTCGTCTTTTACCCGTTGGCAGCTCAACCAGACTCCAGCCCCCCACAACCCTGAACAGAATAAGGGGTTAAAGATAACTACTTTTGAGTCACATTAAAAGATTATCACTTTTCCAGTTTTACAGACAAGGATCCTGTCAGAGGACATAATGGGTAGCGGTAATAAATAATAAAATACATAAAAACTCGGACCATGTTCACTTCTTTATCCCTTTGTTTAGAATAAACCAGAATTGTATAAATATATATATATATTTGAACAGTGAGAGACAACAATGACAAAAAAAAATCCAGAAAAATGCGTTTCAAAAAGAGTTATAAATTAATTTGCATTTCCATGAAGGAAATAAGTATTTGATCCCTTTGAAAAACGTGCTTTAGTACTTGGTGGCAAAACCTTTGTTGGCAATCACAGAGGTCAGCCGTTTCTTGTAGTTGGCCACAAGGTTTGCACACATCTCAGGGGGGATTTTGGCCCACTCCTCTTTGCAGATCCTCTCCAAGTCATTAATGTTTCGTGGCTGATGTTTGGCAACTCGAACCTTCAGCTCCCTCCACAGATTTTCTATGGGATTAAGGTCTGGAGACTGACTAGGCCACTCCATGACCTTAATATGCTTCTTCTTGAGCCAATCCTTTGTTGCCTTGGCCGTGTGTTTTGGATCATTGTCATGCTGGAATACCCAACCACGACCCATTTTCAATGCCCTGACTGAGGGCAGGAGGTTCTCACCCAACATTTGACGGTACATGGCCCCATCCATCCTCCCTTTGATGCCGTGCAATTGTCCTGTCCCCTTGGCAAAAAAACACCCCCAAAGCATAATGTTTCCACCTCCATATTTGACGGTGTGGACGGTGTTTTTGGAGTCCTAGGCAGCATTCCTCCTCCTCCAAACACGGCAAGTTGAGTTGATGCCAAAGAGCTCGATTTTCACCCAGTCTTCCTCTGAATCAGTCAGATGTTCAGTGGCAAACTTCAAACGGGCCTGTAGATGGGCTTTCTTGAGCAGGGGGACCTTGCGGGCACAGCAGGATTTCAGTCCTTCACGGCGTAGTGTGTTACCAACTGTTTTTTTGGTGACTTTGGTCCCAGCTGCCTTGAGATCCTTGACAAGTTCCTCCCGAGTAGTTCTGGGCTGATTCCTCACCGTTCTCATTATCATTGAAACTCCACGAGGTGAGATCTTGCATGGAGCTCCAAACCGAGGGAGATTGGCAGTTAATTTATGTTTCTTCCATTTGCGAATAATTGCACCAACTGTTGTCACCTTCTCACCCAGCTGCTTGGCGATGGTCTTGTAGCCCATTCCAGCCTTGTGTAGGTCCACAATCTTGTCCCTGACATCCTTGGAAAGCTCTTTGGTCTTGGCCATGGTGAAGAGTTGGAATCTGGATTGATTGCTTGATTCTGTGGACAGGTCTCTTTTATACAGGTAACGAGCTGAGAGGGCTGCTAATGTCAGCTCCTTACCTGTATAAGATCCACCTGGGAGCTAGAGATCTTGCTGACGGATAGGGGATCAAATACTTATTTCCTTCATGGAAATGCAAATTAATTTATAACTTTTTTTGAAACGCATTTTTCTGGATTTTTTTTGTCATTGTTGTCTGTCACTGTTCAAATAAACCTACCATAGTGTATATATATATATATATACGTATATACATATATATATATACATACATATATATATACATATGTACATATATATACATATATACACACACACACATATATACACACACACACACACACACACACACACATATATATGTGTATATATATGTATGTATATATATATACATATATGCATATATATATATACACATATATGCACATCAATATACATCAAACAGCTATTAATTGTATTCCAACGTTTCCAGCATATTTGTGTTAAATTTGGAATTTCCCCAGAGACCAACATCTCTCCCTCTCACTTACTGTGTTACTGTTTGTAGGTTACTGCATGAAAACTAACTGAAATTGTTAGAAAACACTTATAAATACCACTTCATCTCCTCGTACTAACACGGCACAAACATGAAGTTGAATGACGACCACAACGCAGGCGCTTCTGAATGTCCGCGTAAACAACAGCTGCACACGACGCAAACACTGACAAGATAGGGACGTCTCACTCCCTCTACGATAGCGATCAATAAACACGAGGCCCCAAGTTTCCACTGTACAGGCGCGTTCTCACACCAACGACCACATAAATATCCACGTGCCCTTACAAACACACGCGGGACGTTATTACTGGGGTCGATATCTTCTCATAGCTTATCGTAAAGTGTGTATTCTGGAAAGCCGCAGCTCATGGAAACTATTTCACTCGCAAGGAACTAAAAGCCCTAAATGGAAGCAGCATCTACACTTCTACAAACAAGCTCCAAGCAGACAAATATATACTCACAAACTCTGAGACACAAGTTCGTTTTTACCCTCGGAGACCTGCAGCTGACAGAACCTCTGACACCGCAGCCTAAACACGAACACCTGAAAATCCCCATCTCCTGTTGTCAGGACTACGTGTTGAAGGACTTTCCGGGTCGCACTTCGTATCTAACGCTGGCTGACATAATGTTGCATTAACAGATCATGCGGATGGATGAGTCACATTCCGGCTAGGACACCCTTGGCGCGATATCACTACAGCTGGGAAGCCCCATTCTGGAAACCCCTGAACCAAACTTTCCCTAGCAGCTTGACATTTGTCCCCATTCCAGACTTACTTAGCGGGCACTGGCTGTGTCTGAGCAGATTTAAAAAAATAAAATAAAAAGTCACATTAGACCTGATGACATGTGTATCCATGGAAACATAGAATGACAGGTTGTTGAGGTCAGAGGGTAGATCTTAAGAGTGGATCGTCACGGAGACGTGCAGGAGCTGGAGGGGCAGAGAGGAGAGAGGGGCAGCTGCAGGAAGGAAAATCCCCTCCGTGAGAGAGAGAGACAGATAGACAGAGAGGGAGGATGTCTCCTCTCGTTCTGTCTCTGCCCTCCACTATCGCTCACTCGGAAATATAAACACGAGCTTTGCAACTGAGCTAAAGTCATTATGTCATTAAGCCAGCAGGGGTTTTCAGCTGGGCATTTTCAGCTATGTGCAGAGGCCGCGCTCTCCTTCCCCCATGTGATACATCAGGACCTTCATTTCTGATTTGTAATTAAAAATGTATGAGGAGATGGAGCCCACATTGCTGTTATCCTTTATTGTTTTGGCAATTAAGATCTGCAGCATAAAACCGGCTCTCACTTAGAGTCAGCCTTTGTTGCACAAGCTTCTCCATCAAATAACGGCCTCAAAGAAGTGGGTTGTACTGATCTTGTTGTTTTGTTGTTGAAAATTATACATTTTTATTTCTTTGTTCTTTTTTCTGAGTATGAATGAATTACATATTTTAGGATTTTTGTTTGCAAACTCTAACCTGAAGTTGCCTCATTTTATTAAAATTATAAATTGTACAAAGAAGAACAAGCAGAACAAGAAGTACGACCATGTACTGGAACAACCTCTAACAACTAATTATAAGAAAGCAGGAACAGTTCTGGAAGAAAGCGAATCTGTGAAAGAGACCGAATGTCATTTAGTCAAATCCTTTTCCTGGGAGGAAAAAAAAAAAAAGACGTGTGTGTTTTGGTCCAGATTAATAGGACTGACTCCTGTCCCAGGTGTCACTTTACCATCATACACAGGAAATCCCATGTCATTGTGCTGAGAGATGCTGGAGTTAATATTCAGTTACAATGGTCAACAGGCTTTGGACTTTCTTCCTGGGTTCTGATTTCACTTTGGCTCATGATAAGTTTGGGGGAAAAGCTACAGTTACGGGGGTTAAACCCTCCGACGGAAGGAGACGCAAAAGGAAGCACGGAACAGAGAGTGGGGAATTACAGCGTAGGAAAGGTTAGTTAGTTGAAAGGTGGAACTGGGGGGGGGAAACCCGAGGCTACACATGCCATTCTTTTGCGTGTCGAGCCTCCCAACACCCCCGGCCTTTACACACTCACGCATACCTTCATCCTCCAGCTGATGGATATTTTAAGCCTGTGTGGGTGACCCCTCCGCAGTTGTAAAAAGAAGGAATCACATGTTGGTGTTGTGTAATGCTTTCACCTTCAGGGTGCAGACAAAAGACACGTTTTTCACACTGTTGCAGCTGCACGCACACACACACACGCTGATGTCTTCCATTTTTTTTATGAGGATGTTGAGATAATAGACAGCAAACAACCAAAGTATCATATAACCTAGATGATTTGCTTGTAGTATCGACTGCTTTGTGTGTAACCTTTGAACCTTTGTGTCGACGAAAGATGGAAAGAAATTGAGCACTTTTAATGTTTTCACCAACACCCCGTTGGAATGACTTGGACAGGACGTTACGACAGAGACCTCGCAGCAGTCACGTATCATCCCGTTTTCATTCTCTCTCTCTCCACGCACATGTACAAATATAGCAACAATCAGGCAGACGTGGAGTGAAAGACAGGTCAGTGTCGGGGTGTGTTCATGGGGGAGAAGCTGGGACAAGCTTGTCTTCTGTGGGGTCCACCGTCATTTTTGCTTTGTGCATCAAGATGCAGTCATAACTTCAACAAGTGCAGCGGAAAACGTGATATAATTTTTCATGCTTTGGGATTCATTAAATAGGTCAAAAATGACTAATATTGAGTTTATAATATTTATGTCTACTACTTAATATGTATAACCTCTCAGTTCACTGCATTTGCATTTATGCAATATTTGGGAAATATACAGCAAAATATTTGCAGTAATTGCAAGCATAAATGTATTGTACAAAATCTGAAATATAGTAAATGCTAATAAAACATTGTGGGTTGGGACAAACCTTATGTGTTTCTCTGAAAACAACAACAACTTTTCCCCACTGTTGTCATAAGAAATGGAAGACAATTGCAGCTACACAAGTACAGTGTCTGCCCCCAGTATTAATAATACTTTTTGTTGAAATCTATGGAGCTATAGTCCTATTCTCATTCCAGAGCAGGTTTTTATTTGAATTTGAGAGCATAATTTAGGGTTTAGAGTTTGTAATGCCTCCCCTCTTTCTCGTGCTCATGCTCATGTTTGGACTGCTCCAGTTCAGAGCTGCACGTTTGCTCTGTTGCTGGCACAAATTCCCTGCACTCAATAAGCAACGTCTTGTATTTTAAATCCACGCTAGAAACGGAAGAAACTCAAACTGGGTCGAACTGTGCGCAAACTTACTCCTTAGTAAAAATGGATGAATGTTTCAGTGGCAGGAGTTCTTATATTCATCATCCTTCAAAGAAAATAGCGTAGTGAGGAGGCATCCTGGGAGAGTGGGCGACCAGAGGTGTGAATGACTGCAGAGACCTCGGCTTCTCCGACAGACTAGATTCGATTCTACACACATATACACGCCACAAACACACACCGACTTTTAATATGCCAGCATTATGTGAACAAAATAGCATTTCTGTGCTCTGCTGCTAAATACAATCCCTATACACATGCAAATGTGAGCCGCTATAAATATTTACACGCCGGATTGCAGCAAAAGCACACAGAATTAATATGCAGACTGCACACACACACACACACACACACACACCTAAGCTTGTATTTATTTTTTAGATCACAGGGAAACTACAGTAAGCCCTATTCAAACAGATCCTGAACCGAATGAATGAAGGTGCGCTTTGGTTAGACAGTATAGCAGATATCGTAGAAGGCGATTTCGCAGTGAAATTTACAACCAACAATAGCCGAAGTGAAAGCCAGGCAGGAAATGCTGTTCGTCCTGCTGGTGTTTGCAATTATCCCCCTACCTGTGAGGTGCGATTGCATTTGGCTGCAGAGTAACAAAGGGGCAAAGGTGGCGTCAGTTGGGTTAGATTTAATTGTGTAGAAAGTGTTATGATGGTCAAACCTCATGATATGATTGGTAATATTAATGTTGTGCATTAATGCCTACAACTGATGGGTTAACTGATATTCATAACTCCTCAGTCCTCGGCCATTATCCCAGCAGGTCAGCGACACTAAGTAAACTGGCTCGTACATTCAACAGGCAGGAATTCCGGACACTCACACAGGAGATAAACCTGCTCCTCACCTTTGACCCTGGCGCTGATTTCCTCTCCTCTGACCCACATTGAGACTCTGAAGTCCCTTATCTCTCTGAAATGGTTGCCACAATAGTGAGTTTGAGTATGAGCAGTTCCTCACGTTGCAGCGGGATGAAAGAGGGCAGCAGAAATAAAGCCAAGGCACAACGGCCGTGTTTATGGTTTGATTATGCATAGAATCGCCTCTAATTCTGGCAGCCACTTTATTGTATTGTAGGGCTGAAAAAAATTCTGTTATGTGCACCAGGGTCCCACCTGCATATTAGTCATGTACTCAGGGGACACTTTGAGTATAAATAAAAGGAAGAAAAGCAAAAAGCACAAAGAAGAAAAAGGCAACTCTTAGTCACTGGCTGCCCACATGAATTCACTAAATCACGGTTCCTGGGAAGCAGCACCGTGACCTTTATGGATTGTGTGACGCCATGTCCACACGCTCTAAATGCAAGGGTTCATTTCAGTGTATTAAAAGAGCTACTACAGTGTTGGAGAGTCGATGAATGGTAATGACACGTCACAGTGCATCTAAACGACGGCAATGTCAGTCAGTCGTTCCACCACATTGTTCCTGAATGAAGTATTTCAATATTTCACAGATAAACTGAGATTTTTTAAAGACATTAGTGGTTCTGAGATGATTTGTCTCCAACTCGTGCAGCTTGCAGTTCATCTCCCTACTTTACCAAGCAAAAAATCTGCATTCAATGTTCTTTAAATAAAATGATTACAGTAATAATTTTAGTCATCATGTGTTTGAATGAGGACGGCATGTACAGAAGGACACAGATTAAACCTCTTCGAAAACTTCAGCACTGAAACCGGCTAACTGGCTGCTGTGTGGAGTCATTCGTTTTCAAGTAGAACACGTTCTGCTTTGATAGTCAAAATGATCCTGTATGATGCAAAAGGACCTATTTTTAATAATGTTACCCTTGAGAGAGATGGCAACGGTGGCAGAAAACCATTAAAACTACTTTTAAATTCCAAAAACATACCACCTTACCTCAACAGAGAGGGACGACATCATGTAAACACATGAACACACGTATAAATAATAAAAATGAGTTCTAGTGCTGCATATACAGCAGATGTGTTAGACATTTTCATTGGCTCTCCGTTTTCTTCCCTCCCTTTTAAGATACATCCATAATATCATTATATACTGTTTTTCACAGTACTACAAATAATTCATGTACCTACTGTAAATATTGCAGGTGTGGTCATGTGGAAATATACTTCTATGACTGAGAAAGTACCTTTTTATCTTTAAAGATGTGTGTGTTTGAACAAAGGTGTAGTGTAGTGGAGGATATAACAAATGGTCAGTCTGTGTTTAAGGAAGTTCTGTTGTATTATTATTACAAAAAGGTATTAGAAGTCAATGCACAGGCAAAAATTGAATAAAAAATTGAATTAAAGAATCCACGCTGTATATCTACATCCTTCTGCGGTACAGTACTTCCTGTCTCTCATTAGACTCTGGCTCGTAAATTGACATACAGTGGTGCTTAAAGTTCATAAACTCTTCAGAATTTTCTTTCTGTGCAAACATGACCAAAAAATAATAACCATATCACAAACACTTTCCTGAAACATGATAAAATGAACCCTGTGGAACAAGCGAAAGAGAAACATTTCACTTTCATTTTGAAAATTGCACAATTTAAAAGAAATAGTTGTGTGTGGCAGCCTTCAGTAACTGTGCGTATCAACACACACACACACACACACACACACACACACACACTCTGCTAGCCTTGAACCTTTTCTCGGCAGCACTGGCCTTTTAGTCATTGCGGCATCTTCCCCTGATTGCGCGGCCCTGCACTGGCCTCTGGGGACCCGTGGGGTTGTGAGGATGAGGTGGCTGCTAAGAGACTGAGTCACAACACGCACAGCTCACTGCTCAAAAACACACTGCACGCACACCTGTGGCAGTTCCATGAAGGCACACACACTTTACTTCGCTCTGAGTTACCATCTACTTTTGGTACTTTTTCACCTGTCACTTGCTTCTTTTTAACACTGACTTACCTACATGATAATGCATGAAATATGCATGAAATGACAAGCAAATAACTTAATCTATAGCATCTCAATCATGATATTTCATGATCTCATGAAATGTTTTGCTGATGGGGAAAAAGGCAACATGGAGGTGCAGGTTCCAGTGAAGTCTCCCAAAGCAGAGCTCCATCTCTTTTAGCATCACACGTTTCTTTCCATCTTTGCTGCTTCCACACTGTGTGTAACAATCACCAAATAAAAGCAGAACGTAGCTGATTTTTTTTTTTTTCCCACTTAATTAAATCGGTCAGGGTTTGAAAGTGTAGCTGAACGTTTGTCGTCGGGTTGAAAGAGGAGCAATGCACGTCTTTTCACGGGCTGTATAAATCTTCTGCTCTTTTGGCTGTTTGCAGCAGCCTGCTGCATTCACAGTTTCTACAGTGAAACAAGTCACTTTGTTCAGTAAATGTCAAGCTCCATCTCTATATTTTTCATTTCTGCAAAACCATAAACATGGCGTCCTATGGAGAATCTCTCTCTTTGTCTGGTGTTGAGAGGTTAATTAAAAGGAAGATTTGTTTTGCTGTTTAAATACGATGATAAACCTGCATCGGCACAATCACTACAACCTTTTTTTTTACATTTACTCATATGCATAATGCTCATGTTCTTATTTGTTTATGTAGTTGAGCTACACCTCTGATGCGTGAAAAAGGTTGTGGCTTGATAATCTCGCTCATACCATCTCAGTTTCACAGTCTGGAGAATGAGCTGAGTTGAGTTTAGTCACTTGTCTTCTGTGAATCTGGGTCTATAGTTATTATATAATTAAAAATGTGGCATCCGGGTTATCAGTGAGATCTTTGACAAAACTCTGGGACAAACACTAACGACTATGTTCATTTGACACGTTTGTGTCCAAAGCAGTAAAAGTTCGGTTTCAGTTCGGATCAGCTGAGAAACAAGAGGCACCTGCAATGTTAAATTCAGATAATTACACAGACTAATTTAAATGGTTGTTTATATATTATAAATATTGAACAACACCTCGGTTATAAATCCCTTGTCTACGGTGACTCAATTTAGGAGAAATCGCACCTTCATCAGGCGCAGCTTGACTTGCTTTCAGTGGGCGACATCTCTATTTTTATCGAAACGTTGTCGGCCCAATTTAACTGAATGGAAGTTTGGTACGTATATTAATTTTCACTTCACCACACAGCAAGAATACGACGACTTGAAGAATGCTGCACAGAGTTTACTTACATTTCTGTCAAGGACCCAGCTGCTCAATGCTGCCCCCCCACCACACACACACACACACTGACGTCTTCATCTACTGCTGACATTTCCACTGTTCCAAGCGCACTATCTTCTGCTGGCCCCTCCACTGGCTTACAAAATGTGACTGGCTATTTGTGTCGACAGGGACGCCCAATACTGGAACTGTCAGGAGAACAAATTAGAGCTCATCGTCTCCGTGGCTTCACTATAGGAGATTCAGTTCAGTTTCCCACTGTATCGCAGAGCACCAAGAAGCACCAAATGAAATAAGTTCTGCACAAAGGTTGACTAGAGCGCAGTCTAATGTTTTCTCCTGCAACTTAGCTTACATACGTTCTAAAGATGAATTGGGAAAATGAGTTTAAAGTTTCCAAATCATCCTGGGTCACCAGGATATTTGAGTTTCAATGGAAATGTACATTAAATAAATACATTGGGCACCCAGCAACAAAAGTCTGTCATTTCTCCTTAAATGGCACGAACATGATATTTAAGAGCATTTGACGTTCACCACCTTTCTCAAATACAGAATTTCATCATGCTGTGTTGGTTCTATGATCCCACTTCCTTTCTGTTGGTATAGTGACTTTAAAAAAGTGTCATCAGGGTAGGTCAGTACCGATGCTATAGTAGAACAGAGACAGAGAAACGCCGCCTGTCCTTCGTGAGTATTACTCATTAACCCGATGTGTTTTTAATAGTTTTTGGACAATAACAGAGCTCTCTGGCCAACCAACCCACGATTTGGTGTTGTTTTTTTTAATTTTTTTACACACATATACTGTATATAAGGTCATTTTGGAGTTTGTTGGTTCTAAATGAGATTGTCTAAATGAGCTTTGCAATCTCTACCAATCTCCTTGATGGGCTGGAATGAGAAGAGCGAAATGAGGCCACGGACTCGCATCTACACGTACACAAACCAGCTCCCTGTACATACATACACAGTTGTGAGGCACTGATAGAGAGAAGAAGTCACAATCCCTCTTTCTCTCTGGCATTTCCTATTCCTCCCTCCATCCAAACAAGCCTGTCGGAGCTGCAATTATGGGAAGGAAACCATGTATTTATAGCCAGGCGAGGATCAACGGCAGAACAACTAGTTGTGTGGCATGGGAGGCGGTTATATTTAACACGCTGTGATGTCAACACGTGGCTGGTACGTTTCCATGGTTTCTCCTCCGAGACAGGGCGGGTACTTTCTTATCAGTGCAGCACAGACACAGATGAGGCAGTAAGAAACAGAGACAGACAGACAGACAGACAGTCAGACAGTCAAGTCGACGGGTAGATAACCGGGCCGACAGCCAGACTGAAAGGGCGAGAGTAAGAGAAAATAAAGACAGTGGTGTGAAGCTTTAAAAAGGCTTCGACATAATAGACAGACAGAGCAGGACATTATTGTTTCACGTTCATTGACCATGAACCGACTGGCTGCACACGCTTTCCATCACCTCCGTGTGATGAATCTGCAACAAACTCCTCGCTAGTTTCTCTCTCTCCCCTTCTCATCTACTGACAAGTCTTCTTTCGGTCCTTCCCACTCCTTCATACTCCATCCCTCCCTCTGTCTTTGAAGGTTATCTCAGATACTATCTGCAGCCTGATAAAGGTTAAAGAGGCTTCTGGCTGGCACCACCTTCGGTCTCCGGCTTGCTCGTCACACGGTCTCCGCGGTGATAATCCCTCGTCTCATCGCAGGAGTTTTAGCAATATAGAGAAAACAACAAGATCTAGTGTGAATGTCTGCTGGCAACAATTATCAATTTTTGGAATTATTTTTGGAATATATTTCATTCAGACGATTGATTGATAGGATTGTACTAATGATTAAAAACACACATTGTTCCAACTGCTCATAATTGAAACCAGCTGAAAGCAAATTTCCCTCTGAGCACTTGCTTGGATTGATTTCCTATTCTGAAAAAAAAAGTTAAAACACACGATATTTCTGCATTGTAAACAGTGATGATGCTCGTGGACAGTGTTGATACACACGAGTCTCCTTGGGCCTCACACACACCACGAAGCCGACCACAGCGATGAACCCAGAGGCATTTTTAGTTCCCCTAAGCCAGATTCTGCTAACAAACCGTTTAGGGTTCGGCCCGTGTGAAATGACAGTGTGTAACTCCACTGTTTAACAGGCCTCCAGGAGGTGTCAAGGCAAATGTCCTGCCCTGCACTTTATGTATTCCATAATGCCACAGAGACAGATATCCCCGAGACTCTGAGCCAAGGCTGTGTTATCTACAATAGCACAGAGGGTTGCGTGGATTTAGCTCGGATGGGCAGTAAGACTGAGCAAGGAAATCTGGGAGCGAGTGAGGGAACGGTGACTTCCGGAAGAAGGAGAAAGCAATGAAAGCTAAAAAATGACGCGATTACCCAAAGCTCCTTAACCTAACTGGTTTCATTAGCACGACGCTACGGAGGATGAGAGGTGTCACACCGTAGCTGAAGATGCTCGGACGAAAAGCTGTGCCACAGCAGCAGGCAGACAAGAAGGCAACAGTTTGGGAATCAAAATGGGCAAAGACGAGATCTCGCTTTTCACTCAGGAGATACTGTATGGTTTCCTGTATTTAAGGGTGACTACAGCCTGGGAGAACTCTGTCCCCCGGCTCCTTTACAAGTGTGAAATAAAGTAAATCCACAAAACCGTGCTACATTTGAAAACAAAAGGCAGTTCTACTCTCAGTATTGTCATTTCATACAGACTATCCAGCAATTTAAATCAAATGCCACAAGTTAAAGTGAAGATTTGAACATTTCCAAATGCAACAAGGTGATTGTTGAGCCCAGATGAAAAGGCCTAAATATCAATCAAATATGATCTAATTATGCAATTTTTAATAACTTCATCAGCAGCTGTCTTCATCAGAGTGACTGTGGACTTCAGAACTGAAATGTGAGCCTCTGTGATTTCTTTTTGGGCCGTTGTTTCATCTCTCCTGCTTCACCAATGTTTCAGCCTTTTCTCACCAGTTGACGTCGTAACATTAATTTTTTTATGCCTCTAGGACTGCTAGAGAACATACAAACCTAGTTAAGATTCCCAGTGATTTTTAATTCTGATTTATTTTGGTGGGAAAATCTCAGTATCAAATGCCATCACATTTTAATGTGATTATGTGTGCAAAGCGAAAATAAATAAATAAATAAATAAATAATGATTTGTGGGGTAGTTACACTTCAATTAAATCATAGATATTAAAGAGACAATAATTACTGCTTGGCTAATTTTCATAAGACTGTTTGAGGACGATGCTGATTAAGATTTGAATAATGTCCAGCAAAAAATAAAATCTTATTTCAGTGAATTAGAAAGCACTTAATATAATGTTCAAGTCAATGTTAAAGCTAGAACTGAACTAAAAGGTATTAGTTTATTAATTATTCGAAAACACAACCTTTGCAGAGGGTGATCCGGAATTGAAGAGGGTCAAAATAATTCATCAGTACTTTTCTTTGCTATTCATGGATATTACACATTACATTATCTTACAGTATATATCACAGTCTGTGGGGAAAACTGGGTGTAATGACCATCTCATGTTGGATCAAACTTTGCAACCATTCATCGAGAGACTTCACAATCCCGATGACACAAAACAAAACACATTTACCGCAAGAGTAATAATGATAACCTAATTGGAAAGATGATGGAAAAAACCTGCCATGAATTTAAAAACATTACAGGCCGTGATGAGAACCTTCGTCCTGACTCTCGCTGTCCCTGTCAGCACTGTGCTCCATTTCTATCCATAATCTCCTGCTCAGCCCCAGTGACACGACTCTTATACACAATTACATCACACAGGCTACTCAGGGTGCCCTTCGGAGACGGGAGGAGGGTGAGGGCAGGGGTGAGGAGGGGACGAGGGGAGGGTGTCTGAAAGCATGGAAAATACAGTACAGATGCAGTTAAATGAAACCCAGAATTTGGAAGCTGCGGGCTACATGACAAGTATTTATATATTTGTGTTTTTGTAGTGTGGAAAAAGAGCATCATTGGAAATAAATAACAGCACAATAAGGAGATGAAAACGGGGAGTAAAGGAGGTGAGTCAGAGTGACTGAGCGACAGAGTGACAGAGTAAATCAGGACAGAAGAGCGGAGTGAGTGAATGAACGTTGGAGAGCAGCCATGGTGAGTGATTCACATCTATTTTCCACCAGCAGGCAAATGAATTGCAAAAAGTCATCTCAAAATAGTTTTTCACCCCATTACGTATGCATGTGTGCCTTTTCTTCGTCTGTGAGACAAAGGGCACACGTTAAGGGCGTTTCATTAACCAGCCACGTGAGTCTCATGTGTTGTTGGTGTAAAAATAGATCACAAGTCGTCTCCAGCGGTGCTCTGAATCTATTCTCTGTAAATGCTGAGCCGTAAATAAAAACGCGACACTCGGCGGAGAACTGAAAGAAAGTGGAGGAAATGTGAATGAGAGCACTTGAGTGGCAGGATGCTATTTAGGGAAGTTTATGAATAAGCCAGTTTCATATTCACAGGATTGTTTTCGTTCTTATTCAGTGACCTTTGGATTGACAATACGCACACACAAACACAAACACATACAGTTAACAGACGCACAATATATGAGTGGAAGCAAAATAACCATATGGCTAAAATATATATATATATACATTTATTATAACACCATCTAGATCAAAGGGTCCATTCATGGCAGGTGAGTGAAGGAAGAAACAGCGATTTGGGTGTGAGGTGGGGAAGTGGACGTATGTCACCTCCGAGCTCTCAGACAGCACGGAGCTAAATGTGTTATGTAAGCACGTTGTTAAAGTCAGGGGATAATTGAGCTGATGAGGCTGACATTTGGAGCCTAGAGATGAGGGTGTGGTGTGTGTGTGTGTGTGTGGGTGAGGGAGGGGTGTGTAGTGGAAAGAGATGTAATTACTTTGTATGTTAGAGAGGAGAAGAAACCAGATGGGGGGAGTTTTATCCTTGTGTTCACACTGGTGTCATCTGACTCCACTTGGTTCTGGAGTATGAATAGAAAACAGTAAAAAAAACACAGTTTTACATTGGCTTAAAATACACTGTACACACACCAATTTCTGTGGCAACTTACCACATTCAGATGAGGGCAGACAAACATTATTTTCATTCTTGTGTTTAACGGTTGAAAACAGCTAAAATGGTCCAACACCAAGTTTCATCCAACCATAAAACTTTTTATACCATAAAGCCATGCATCCAATAAAATGCATGTCAACGAGCCGTCTAAGTTATTAAGTGCTTGCTAATATGATCCCTGCAGCAGTGTAATCTTATTGCAAGCTTTAGAAAATGTGATTTTCTGTCGTTAAAGTGATAACGTTAAATAAGCCCTCAAAACCTCGGCACGGCGATTAGCACCCAAAGTCCTTCTCAGCACTTTTGTAATGATCTACAGATGAGCGTTCAGTACCTGAGCTTTGCCCACCACGCTTCCCTCAACTTTCTCTAAACTATAACGTGTAATAGTTATTTCAAAGCATGTTCTGGCTACTATGATGCTGAAAAACATAATCAACACACAAGTGTGTGGGCAACAAATTGCTGATTTCAGTCTCCTGGCAGTTGTGCAGCACAGCTGCCCGAACAACATGCCTGTACTAAGTTTGCAAGATGGGTAATTTAGATTTACTGCTGTGGAAGATTCTCGGCCATTTACATGCTGATGATTGAAGATTACATACAATTATGGCTGAGCAAAGTGTGCAGTGAGGGGGTGGGGAGGCGTCGGGGGTCACACGTGTGCAAAAATTCCAGGTAATGACAGGAGACACTGTGTCAGGTGTCCCTGATGATAGCCGGGATCAACCGGCTGTTGCTCACTTTACTCTGTACTGGAACAAGATGGATGCAGCACGTCCGATATGAAGGCAGCTCCACAAACATACTATGCTCACACATAAAAATCACTTTTGCACACATGCAAAGCAGTGATAAATTAGTAAATCACGTATATTAGACACCACACAGTGTCTGGGGGATGTTACTTGTTTGACCCCCTCAGATACACTCAAACACAGACATACATTTATTATTTCTGCAAGCCTTTAAATTAATTTATCCATTTAATGATCTGAAGTGTGAAATAATTGCAGCTCTGGTCAAAACATGAAATTAAAATTGAATTTAAATTGAATCCTTGTCTTTTCAGAATGAGACGCGCTTACTGGTTAGCAAACATCACATGAAAATCCTCATACAGGACCCAAAACTATGGCAGCAAAAGAAATGAGAAAAAGTCTTAAAATAAATAAACAAGGCATTATGGAGGCTGCCACAAGCGTTTTAACGGTTATGTCCAATTCAGAGAAACAAAGGCATAGCTTCATCCATCAGTCGGTGATAATTTATCACCAACAGTGACCTCGAACACTTATTATTTTCAGAGTTCCTGCTTCTAAGCAAAGCACTTAAGTGTATGCAACTAATGCTGCCTTTGCGTATGAGAGTGGGTGCGACTGAGATGTAAAATGGTCTCAACACAATGTCCTATTAATTAAGTACTAATAGCATTTAGAACAAAAACGAGGAACAGCATTTACATTAACCAGCCGAACAATGAGCGCCAACATACAGAGAGGTGGAAAAGTCTCATTTGTCCGTCCATGCAAGATATGGCCAGTGTTAAAAAAGCATAAAATATAAAATTAAATAATGATAATAAAAATGTTTAAAATAATAAATGCACTTTAATTTGTATTTTGTTTCTGAAAACTTGCTTATTATAAATTGTTGCCCATTTTAACTGTACATAAGGTGTAATTAAATTAATGTGCTGTACAGTAAGTGTTGTCCTTAAAGTGGCTCTGTGATGTGATTATAATGAGATGTGAAAACCACATTAAGTCACAAACCGCCCACAATCTTTGCAAGCACATTAGCATCACAACAAACACGCACGCATATGTTCATGGGCATACTTACAAACGCATCAGACACGCAGCCCACACTTCCTTCCCCCTGCCACGTTCAGAAGCAGCAGCCTTTTATCAACCACGAGTGTTTATCGACATGAATGGCAGAATATGTGACCAAACCAAAACAGTCACAGTCAACCTTAGACTGGGAGGCCGTGGGGAGTTTTTTGATGACACAGCACAATGCAGTCCTGTCCCTTTACGACTATTGATGTTTCAGCTTTAACTCAGACTGGACGATTGTAGGTAACTAAGATGTACCTGAAATTAATTTACATAACTTTAGCTGCTTCACAGAGGTTGAAGTACGAGAACTTCACACTCACGCATTGGTGCAAGTATTTCCCTCGAAAAATACTCCATTACAAGAAGAAGTACTGCTTAAAAGTGTTTACTAAACCTGAAGTACATAATCCATCCTTTAAAATGTGCAAAAGTACAAGGATTGCACTGGGAGGAAGAACATATTTTAAGTAGCAATATTAATAGTCCGGAATATGATGGTGTAGGTAACATGAATGTATAGCTAGTTGAAATGTATTTGACAAACTGTCAAAGATGAATCTGAAAACACGAGTTTTTAAAGTTAACACAAATGGCAGTTGATGAATTTATTATATGTTGTCCCCTTCCAAAAGTAAGTCAAGGCCAAGTAGTTTTTACTTTACTTGGAGACATTTGGGTTTAAGATTAAAAGATAGATATCAGAACTTCAGTTTTCTTTACAGATTGATGCATAAAACAACACAGCACATAACACATCTTATATAAAATGACGGGTGACAGGTTGAGGAAGGAAAACAACAACAGATGATGAAAGATGCACTGCGAGATCTGGGAGGAAAACCTCCCAAACAATAGTCGGTGACATCACAAACGACCTCGGCGGAGCCGGGGTGAAGGTTTAACAAGCCGAAGTACAGAGGCCACAGCCAAAAAAAAAAAACGCAACTTAGAGAGAAACATCAAATCTGGGCGTCTGACTCAAAACGTGAAACGTTGTTTATTAAAGTCTGACACTGAACTGAACTTTTATCCACGGACCATCTTTTAGCAATAAACCCAAACGCCTTCAGCGAACAGCAAAGACCAACGGATCAGCCATTATCCAACACTTTTGTATATCTTGGAAATGTCGTGTTCTACATGTGGAGCCTGCCTCTTCCATTCCCCCTCTGCTTATGACTGGGTTTTTGATTCTTACATCATCTCCAGCTCTCCACCTCTGACTGTGTCCTACCTGTAGTTACATAACGGTCAGGTAGACACAAACGCCAGGTAGGATTTGGATGTGAGATTTGAGCACAGTCAGAAGCGATTTTTATCATCTTCTCCTGCGGTCCCACTCACACGGCTCTCCTTTCTAAACGCGTTTCCAGTCTCCATCGCACATCCACACACGCGTGGTGCAGCCTCCTTTTAAAATGTAATCTGTTACGGATTACTGAGCACCCGCTCGAGATTTGACCCGGCAATATAATCCTTTGTGTTGATCTAACATAATCTGATTTCTCTCAATTACTTTGTCTCCAAAATACACGGAATATGACGCTAAATGAACAATGTCCTTTGGTTCTGGACTCATTTGAAGGTCAGACTTATGATCCGAAATTTAAATTTCAAAACGGTGGAATGACGCACAATCACGAGATAAAACATGACATTAACTCCTGGTCAAATGTACCTAGTTGATCCAATGATTTTTCACATTTCTACACAAACGCTGATGTATTAAAGTGACCAATTTAATTTACTCAGATTACTCTAATCCTTGTACATGTTTTGTGTTATTCATCTTACCTCCACACACACACACACACACACACACACCCCTGACACCACAGCCGCCCACTGTCTCTCCCCTGCAGCGATGTTTTTATCATCGCTCCTGCACACCAGGAGTTGTCTTGAATTCGTTCTCCACTGTGGCTCCTATCTGACGGCCTGACGATCTGAATCGCTGCTCTTTATCTCCCCGGGCTCGAGAAGAAGCACAAGAAGACGGAGCCGTTCTAATCTTGTCGTGATCACTTTGGAAATCTGTATGTAACTTAAGGATGTTTGGAACGTCCAGAAGGATTTAAAGGAGTCAGTGTCATTTGGTCGTCATTTATGTGAAACGCTGGTATAAAATTATCTCTATGTGTCACTGGCATCTGTTACTAAAATACAAATTGCATGAAGTTTGTATCTTGATGCATCTCGTGTTACGATCATGTATGATTTGATACAGAAACACACAGATTCAGAGACAGTCAAATTAGTCCTCTATCTTCAAAGCCTTATGACTTTTTCATTCACTTGCTAAGTTTGTATCCATAAGTGGATGTTGTTGCTCATTATTCCTAATTAACAAAATGCACTGACATATAGAACAGCAATGAGCTAACTGTAAACTGAAAACAATTATATTTTATTATGTTACAATTATATTAAAAAAATCTTAATCGAGGAAAGCGCTGTTGAAGCCTCATAAACAGCCCTGCCGCGTGCTGCGGTCCTTTTTTCAAAATGTTTTTGAGGCATATTTTTCCAACCAATCAGGGAAATTCAGTTAGAGCAGCTTTATGGGTAAAGTTTTTGAATATCATAATTAATTTAAATTTCATAATCACGGTTAGAAGGACGTCAAAATGTGGGGCAAAGAGAGGAAGGGCAACGCCAACTTAAATTGAACACTAAGCAAATTTTCTCAATTAGGAGTTTTTATGTAAAATGTTGCCACAATCAAAATACACTAGACTTTTTATTTGGCTTTATTTTAATTAGGAGGCTGCTATTTATTTTACATTACAGTTAAGCACAGACGTATGATGAACGTACCATTTTTTGTGACAGACGCTCACGTTGAACAATAGAGATTATTACTTTTGCTGTCACTCAAACAGGAGCAACAGCATCTCTCTGGAGGGACATTACAGCCACAGTAATGTCAGCTGTCACCGTTTCCTTGGAGACGCCCGGGCTAGTCGACGTGCTGGAGTAATTGCAGCCGCAGCAGGTGAAGACAATGGAAGAAAGTGAGGCACGTTACTTAGTGATATGGAAATGTCAGACATTCAACCTTCGTCTCTCGTTCGCTTGTCTTTCTCCAAAGGCTTCAAACTAAAAGAAAATAAAAATGCGTTTCCATAGAAGCCATAATGTTAGCCACTGGTTAGCAACAATTTGAGGTTTTCCGTTACCAACATGGCACATACGGTCCTAGGGGAGCTGTTTACAGTATAGTCCAGAAAATTAAATTTTTTGGCCAAGCCACAATATATAAATTTAAATTTTAAATTATATCATCATATATTTCACTCAGCCTATTCTGTCTATAGGTCAACTGCACATCAAAAATTAGCAAAATAATATTTAAGTGTCCTTTTTGTAATATTTCCACAAAGCAGTCACCCAGGCATACAGGAAACACCAAAATGGAGTAGTTATCTGATATTTATACACAGACATAAGCATGTGGTCCACACTCCCATGTTTTAGGGATTAAGGTGAGCTGTGTTTTGCACTTTAGTCGCGTCTGCAGGTTTGCGTCATCCTCTGATGGATTGTAATTCAAAGACGTCTTTCTTATCAGACCACTGCGAGTCCCTTCCACTCGGGCTGGACCCTGAGGACGCCGTCTTTTGAACAAATACAGTTCTTCTGCAGACAGCAGTTTCCTTAACTTACAATGGGCAAAGTACAAAGACTCCTATGGTTTAAATGATTAACGTCACATTTTCCACTGCAAAGGTCAAAACGAGTTCCTCTTAACGCCTCAGCAAATGTTTCACTCACAGATCCAGTTTTTCCTTCACACACATATGTATTTTGATACATTTTGCTGATACTACTCCTGTAGGATTAATGATTTATGTTTTGGATGAAGGACTTTTACTTGAGATGATCAAATATTTTTCCATCACAGTAAAACATGTTTGCATCCCTTTTACATTGTACACAAAAGTAAATGTTAAGATGTCTTGCAAAAAACCCTCTAAAATTCAAAGCTGACGTCAACAACAAAACTATCAAAATACAAAACACTTGGCGGGAGCTGTATTTAATAACCAACCTGCGAGTGGTGGGGAATATTATCTGAATATTTGTAGGCACTAGAAATATATTTTACATAAATATACAAGCACAATATGATACTGATGTGCATCTTTTAGCAGTGACTGTAAGTGAAATGAATTAAATATGGCATCAAAGCATCAATGAGATAACTTATACTGTGACTTACTGTAACTAAAATCTGTAGGAGCTGTGCCTTCATACATAATATATAACAGAGTTATGATGGACACCAGATCTACACTTTTAGCAACATCCAGGAATGACTAACAGTACACAGCTTTATAGCATCGTGATTGTTTGATTGTAATGATGTTGATGACCCTCCCAAGTCTCCAATCTATTGATCTGATCTCCAAACCAATTTCAGGCCAGATATGAGTCTATAACAGTGCTCCCGTAATGCAATATGGGATGCATGTCCCTCATTTATCATAGTAACCAGACTTAGAGGAGTTAAATATAGAGGCTTCCGGTTTAGCAGAGGAGGGTTTTAAGGTCTATTCTTAGAATTTAGAGCTGGTTTATGCACAGCAGCATGCAAGCTGCCCTTAGTATCACAACAGATGATACTTCAGCAAATCATTCATATGTATTTTTTTACCTTTTTGTGTAAAATATATAGAAATGAAATATTATGCTCCATCAGTCTAAAAAGATGGTTTCAACATCTACTCTCCAATTATTGATAATATATAAAATTAGGCAGTCAGTCATGCTTGGGGACATGGGAGACTGGCTATTATATAATCAAAAGTGATTTGTAAAGAATATGGATAAGGCATTTCATTGAATGCTACACTAAAAAAAGTTATTTTTATATGCTTTAGTTCATTTCCCCAAGACACTCAAGTGTGATCACAGTTTGTATTCACTTTACGGGGTATAGTTTGTCTTAAACAAACATTTCAGAGCATCACATACCGTACTGAAACTGGACGTTAAATGTGGTTAAATAAATGGACCTACAAACGTTATAAAACAATAAACAATAAAGCCTTTATGCATAAAATAAGAATAATTAAATGGCCACTTAAATGGCAGGTTCAAATGTTGCTTCTCGGTCATGGAGGTGGCTCACCTGACCCATAAGGAGCCTACTCAGGGTTCAGGGTCTTGCCCAAGGACAGTTTAGAATGTAGCAAGGCACCGGGGATTGAACCACTGACCCTGTGGATGACTGCCTTACCAACAGAGCCACACTTTATTACATTCATTTATACTGTATATATTCATCAACATAGTATGTTATGGAAATTTTGGGGAAAAAGCCCCTCTCAGTTGATGATGCAAACATCGGTCTATTATCTTATTTTACAACCTCTGTCACAGGGCTGTGATGCACAGCATATGGACTTATTCAGCATGGCACACCTGGTTTATACCTTCTCATAATAGTAGAGCTTTTTCTATCTTAAAAAGTTTTCAGAGTTTTCTTCATTACGCTGAAGAATATCTGTTTAAATTAGATCTTCTCACAACGTAGTCTTCCACCAAAGTTAGATCGACGTTGTCAAACCATTTAAAATCATAGTAGCTACCCCTTCAATATCAATACCTTCAATATCAATACCTTCAATATCAATACCTTTTGTGCGGAGACCAACAGTGAATCAGACTTACAAAAACCAGCTGTTCCATGATACACTGTATATGTCCTAGTCGAGGGCGCTGGGTAATTGAGTACGACCTGAACCACACTGTGATCGCCATGCAGGTATTCTACAATGACTAATGGCAGTCTCGACAAGATCCCTCTTAAACCAGGCCAACTTAATGCTCGCTTCTGCTTCTCTAATGGCATGCAGCTGCAGCTCTCGCAAGCATTATTCATTCTCATCACCTGTATCAGTCGAAAAGTGCCAAGACGTGATAAACCTCTGTCGCGGACGTCTCCTGGGTTAAGAGGGGCCAAGCAGAAGATGCAAACAGGAAAGCGTAATGGACTTCAGGCCCGTGGTTCTGCGGTGAATTAGTAGCACATTACACTTTAGCGGCACGGCAGCAGCTCGAGTCCGTTCTCCCCAGAGTGAAAGCAGCCAACCATGTGGCAGCAAAGCAAGAAATACTCAGCCCCAAATATAAATTACATTTTTCTCACAATGTCAGACGATCCAGAAGCGTCGCCTCGGTGGGGGTGATCCTGTGCAATTAACTGGCAGCAAGTTAGTAGCTGCGGAGTGACAAACACTCTCAGCTGAAGCTATTCCATCATCAGCGTGGCTTGTGTATAATTTAAACACACCGCAAGCCGAGAGAGCAATTGAAATTCACTCGAAATAGGCAAAAGCGTTAAGTGGGTAGAAACAAAGTCCACAGGGGAAATAATAACGCTGGCTAGTTTCCTGAAAAATGACCAGATAATAATAACAATAATAACCAATTAGAACGGAGCTGGTAAGAATGGCACAATTGACAATCAACATTTAGTGACAGGTGCTGTGGCAAGGAGATCGCCCTTCCACGCAGGAACCTACCGACACACACAGTGGGGCTCAGGTGTTTCTGGGACTTGCTTACACACTTGCCATGTGGCCTGTGTCTGGCCGTCTCCCTTGCCAACAGCACAAAACATGCGCACGCACACAAGCCGACTACAAAAGCACACACTCACGCAGCCTGGAGGGAGGCTTTAGAGTGCACACGAACCGCTATGCACGCATGCAAACCTTACACACAGTGACACTATTATCCCCTGGCCTTGGATGCCAAAATGTGTACAGGGAAGCTGTGTGTGTGTGTGTGTGTGTGTGTGTGTGTGTGTGTGTGTGTGTGTGTGTGTGTGTGTGTGTGTGTGACAGATGATACGCTTAAAGCCGACACCACCCACACTCTCCCAGTGACAGCAGGTTTCATCAGAAGGCCCAGACCTTTGTGAACTTAAACGGTAGACGGCAGATTGGGAACAAAACAATTTGTCACGGCCACCTTTTTCGCACATAAAGCATGCAGGCTATAGCATCTGTAATGGAAAATTATTTTTTTTCCATGTTGTAAATAATTTATCAACTGCCCAATTAGAAACAGGCAGGATGTGATGTAGATCTGATGCTGATAAACAATAAATTGTTGTGTAACAAGAAGAACCAATTATTCTTCTGGTCATAAATCACAGTTGATAAAACAACAATTGGTGCAACATCAAAAATGCTTAGAATTAATAGAATGATGGTGTGCTGTGTGTTTGTGTGTCTGCACTGTTTTTTAATAAGATGCTATGGCAGGCATCTGAGGGTTCTCACATTTCTTCAAAATCCAATTTACCATGGCAAATGTGAGAAAAAAATACATAAAAGGTCTGTTTGAGGCTGACACTATAATGTAAGGAAGCAGCAGAGACTGTGCAGGGTATGGCAAAAAATATCAAAACACAGTCTATACAACCTAAAATGAAAAAATAAAAATATCTCACATATGTAGACAAGCGATTGCACCATAAGTCATCATCTATTAGACTTCGTTAGGTTCTACAGTTGTACAGCTCTTCATCCAGCATCTCACTGTCAACCTGAGCTGCTTGTCTTTTAATTTTCATTTTGTTGTTTCCAGCAAACGTTTGTCCATTTATAAAGAATAAGCAAGACTTTTTTTTCCAAGAGTTTTCTAGTCTAGTCCAGTCCAGTTCAGTGAGTGGCCTGTAGTTTACTCAGTCATCAGAGAATACAATTTGTAATGGAACTTGTACTCAGTTTGGGACATAACCAATAAAAATCAATACACGACTAATTTTGCAGTGGCTAGATGAAAGATCTGCTGCTTCACAATCCTGCAAACTGTAACGTACAGTTGTCATGCAAAGCTACGTCTGAGCTACGTCTTATCAATTCTTTAACAGGTAATACGATCAACAAGAGCAAACACATTTATTATCTGCTCACTTACATCAGCATCGTTATCTTGTATATATTATACAAACAGATTTACAATTAGATATTATTACAAAATGTGTGTGTGCATGTGTGTGTTTTACACCCGTGGTGTTAACATAATGGCCTTTGTAGTGCATTAAATCATTTAGTTAATCAGAGCATCATTATGATTGTCCCCAGTGTTACTTGATGAAACTGCATTTCATAAATCAGCATAGACGGTGAGATAGTAAATTTAGGCTCAAAGCAGCAGCGTGAGTCAGCCGCCTCTTCTACCTCGGGATTTCATCTCACACCGACGGTTAAGTCACTTACATCCATTTCAGTATTACATAATTGTACGATCTTTTCGATCCCTACTTCCCGGATGTCAGAATAGTGGCCAGCGTGAGCGTGAGAGCGCACGTTTCCACTCAATCAAATGTCACAGCGACTCTCCGAATGAGTGTGATGGGAAATGCTTTCCTCCTACACCAGCATTCGCCCAGGAGGTGAAATGTCTTGTGCGTCGTTCTGCAACACAGGCAGGGTGTCACATTAACTAAAGCTAAAGCTGCTGCTCCTGTAGGTAGAGATCAGATGAGCTGGTAATTAGTTTGCCTCGCTGTTGTGAAAGCAGGTTTGGAGGATCATCTCTAAAAATCGACAAAACCAGCTGCTAGTGCCGAGCCCTTCACTTTCACTTCCATCCGCATCCTCTTTGTTTTTACGTCCTTCCCTTGAGACAGCTGGACTATCGTTCTACTGACCACCCTTGTTTCTCTTCTCCTTTTCAAGATGAAAGATTTTAAAACTTAACATGAAGGCATCCTGGTGAACAAAAGGTCTAAGACGCATATAACTCAAATGGACCTAAGCGTAAATCAAGCTGATTAGGCATACATCATAATTCTGTGCATTGCACTGGTTTCAGTTTCCTGATTTCATTTATTGTAAAAGACAGCAATCAGCCAGGAGAGTTTCAATAATCCACTAACGTCACGTAAATATGCAACTTTTTTTATATTAATTTACTAACTAGCATCTGTTTTTATATTAATTTCATTTTGTGTTTATTTTATTATCACAATGTAGCATATTGATGCTAAATTACAATACCACCTTATTTTATGTGAATGAATCAACTTTAATAAATAATTATGTTTTTAAATGAATAATTTTAACAACTAACAACATCAGTACATACGTCATACACCAAACACGTCACGCCCTGGCTAGCCTCCGCTTCATTAGCATTAGCAACTCAATGCATCCAGCATTAGGATTTCTTAAATCATTCTCTGTGAAAAAATTAAGCATGTTCCATAAGATTTATTTCATATTGCAGAATAAATTCCCAATGACTAAAACACAATCTTCTAGTCTTTAGTCTCAAGATCCACAATATTTACGACATCAACATTGGTGACAGTTGACGACACAATTTACCTTGATTTCCCTCTGTAGACTCTATAGTCTGCATTGTCTTTGTCTTTCTATCCAAGAACCTCTTTTTTTCCTTCTTTTTTGACAAATTATGCTGTTGATATGAAAGTTTCCAGTTTCCATCATGTTTGTTTTTGGACAAGAACACAGGAGAATTTGAGTTTGAGTTTGTCAGTCCCTAGAAGTTCCAGTTGTTAGTGAGCAGGTGTTAACCACAGTCCTGTTCCCACCATTTGTTTCAGCTGTAGTCAGTATTTTTTGTATGTAACTTTTTTGTAGAAAACTCTGCTGTATGTTGGACTCACTCAAAATAAACTAGAGTGTCAATGTTCTGGGCAATAAAAGAACATGTCGCTGCAGCGACATGCCTCACTAAAATGTTCAGAGTTTTTCTAGGTCTATAGAGGCATATTGGAAACTTATATATCCAGACCGGCTGCAAAGAAAATACTCGCTCCTATTGTAAAGTTTTTGGTCTTAGTTTAGAGCTTGTAGACAGTAACAAATATATAACGGTATCGCCGGACTAAGCTTTTAAAAGCTCAAGTATTTAAAATGTTTAACATATTGCATGTATTTACTATAAAAGCCTGGCCTAATTTTTACAGAGTTGTCTTTACAGATTCGCAATATAGCATTTTAATCTCTAGAAGACATAAGACAGTTGTCACCTTTGGTACAAATCCATAGTTCCCTGCAGTTGCACCCTGCGTTGGCATAATCATATCTGATAGTAGAAACTAATAGAAAGTATGTGTGATAGACATGGTATCCACTGTAAATTGATATGAGGGGATGATAGGGGAGAAAGAGAAGAAAAGGTTGATCTATTTCCGGACTGGTAATCTGTCTGGAACACACAATGTCAGTGACGCCACGTGTGTCTTTACATGTCACCATGACGCTGTGAAGGAAATAGCGGTGCACTCAGTGGTGGGGATGAGCTAGAAAGAGAAATAGATCGAAGAAATCAATGGATGCAGCCACTTTTCTTAGCATGGACTCACTTCACAGAACTGCAGCATACATCATGGGGAGGCGACTGCGTGTGTGTGTGTGTGTCTGTGCATGTTTGTGTGTGTGTGCATGTTTGTGTGTTTGGGTAAGCGACAGACAACCTCACGTCATTGTTGAGGCCTTAAGTGAAGAAAATGCTAAGAATAAAATGTGGAGCATCTCCCCTGGTGGAGAGTCGATGTAGAAAATAGAGCAAATCAATGCAGACAGTGAAATTTAGCAGAATGTGACTTTGAGAATGTTACGACTGCTCATTTGCACAAGCACTGATTTATTGCCGTATAAGTACAGCTAAGACTGACAAGAATGTCAGTTTTTCAGATATTTAATCATGAACTAAAGTGTTTGACAAATTAAAATGTTAAAAAAATGACAGCACTAGAGGAAAAAAAGTTACATAACCAAAGTTACAACAAGTCATCACAAGAAAAGCATTAATGTTCAGCCAGGAAACATTAACATATTTGCCAGGTTATGTTAAAAATGGCTTCTGGGGATGGACAGGTCAGAGAATTAAAATCTAACAGCCGCTAAAATATTTCAGTTACTGTAGACCAAGGTGGTGGAAAGACTAACCAACCGAACAGTAGACTTAAGATGGCAAAAAAAATTCTGGACAAAACTTTAACTGTCCCTGGACTCCTCCATCTTCCAACAGGTTGTTTTGCAAACTAATAACACAATATTTGCTTTATTCATGAGTCCCTTTTCTGATTGGCTGGAGGTGTGGCCCCCGTGTTCACTTCGAGGTAATAGGAATCTATTGAATGATGTGTATCCTAAGGATGATATTGCAGATGTAAAAAAAGTGACATTTATTGATCTTTGAACCGGAGTCTGATCATTAGTGTGAAAGGAAAGAACCTGCTGTTGCACAAGATGTTTCAGTCCTGTAATACTGCGTCTACATTTCCCAGCAAAGCAACATATGATTTATGATTTGCCAAACGTAAATGGGTGCAGCTAGCTTAGCTTTAGCACAGATAACAAATTGTATTCCTTCAGAGTAACACAATGAAGCAGTTATTCACAGCTGTGTTTGTTTAAAAACTGAATCAAAAAGTGATTATTTAGTGAGCGTTTAAAATCACATTTCAAACATCCTGCCCTTAAATACCTCAATGTAGCACCAGAAAATGATCATGCTAATTCAAAACTACAGTGTAATCCACTTTTTCCAACTGTGATTATCTGGGACGGACGTCCCAGATAATCACAGAGAGTAAAGTCAATCCAAACCAATCTTTCCAGGCAGCCCAATCGTTAGTCACCCCCAGATGTGAACAGATGCTTTTAATAATGCATCTGGTAACGAGGACGTTGATTAAAAAGTGAACTGAGGGGTAAGTGGCCGTTGTTGTCTGAATGTTAGTGTCAGTTGTTTGATTTTGCAATCAAGTCTGAACTGAGACCGTTTTCCTTTTGTGCTCTTTAATGAGAGTGCATCTCCCTCGAAGGACAAGCCAGGCGGCACGGGAAATCTCAAAGGACTAATGCGACCGTGTAAGTGTGTCTATTTAGTAGTAGTGTATTTGTAACGTATCTGCACATGAAAAAGCTCCATGAAAAGAGGATGTTTATTCAGAGAGTCATTTTGTTCCCACAGACAACATGACATGTCTGTCTGGTGTAGTCTACAGCCACAACCAAGCTTTAAATAGAACTTGGAACCAGGCTGATGAACTTGATTTGTTCTAGCCCGCGTGCTTGGATTCATGCTCTGAAGTTCAAAAGTGATGCCCGTTTTGAGCAGCGATGGACATGTTTAAAATTACAAAACAGACAAGAGGCCAGAAATTTCCTGCAGAAAAATTAGGCCAAAATGGGCCGAGGAACATAAGGCATTTTATAAAGTACCATAAGCCTGAATGTGGGACAGCGAATCAAGCTTGTTGCACTCATTCAAACTGCACTTTATCGTGACCCTGGCATTCGGGGAGTGAATGAAAGCCGTCTTCCTAATAAAGACAGAGCAGCACATTATTCCCGGCTCTCTGGAGGACTCGCTTCGTTTGCCTTGATGAAAAGATGCTACCTTGGCATATAACGACGTGAGCTTCTTTTTTAGACTCTGCTGCCGTCACTCGATTATGCGTTGCCTTTTCAACAGGGCTCTTTTGTGAAGCTCGAGCCCCTAATGCAACACATTCATCCTTCTGTGAAGGGAATGCAGTAAGTTTTGTATGTTTGTTGTGTTTTTTTTAGTAAGTAGTTTTTTTGTTGAAATAATTTCCCAGTGTGTATCCAGGTAACTACGACGACTATGTGACGACAAAGTACTGCTGACTTTCAAGGGTATTTAATTAGCGATTATTCCTGGGCTTCAGCACACATATCTCTTAACTCACTGTCTAACATAGTAAATTCATAAGTGGATTTGCTGAAGGACAAAAGCACGAGAGTTTAAAACACCACTTCACCTCAACATTCATTGAAAGAGTGAGCTGTTGTTTGATCCTTTTTAAATTACACTTCATATTTAAAATGTGCCGTGTTTACTTGCAGTTGAAGACAGACTATCAGCTAAAATGTATGTGTAGATGTAGAATTTTTGATTTAATCACTACTGACATCCTGTTCGAAGAATTTGTTTTGATATACACAACACATACATAATCTGAATAAATATAAATGTAAATGCTTGTTTTAACATTAAAATCTGCAGGTGAATACACAGCAAGAAATGGCAGGTGGGTGACTTAGCCCACTACTTAACTCAAAATGCATTTGTAATAGAGAGGAAGGACTTCAGTCTGTTTTCAAATATATTGTCATCTAGTTCAAAGTCAGGTGAGACAAGTGAAATTGTCTCATTATATTGAAAAAAAATGACTGGGAGTCATTTTAGTGGTATCAACATTGTGACGCCACTGAAAACTACAGATGCCAAGCAACAAAATAAAAATAGAAATATTTCATTACAAGAAATTGCTGAAAAAGGGCCATTCAAATGAGTGTACCGTTTCCATAGTAACAGCAACACTCTCGGCTGCATGGTACTGACTGACAGCGGAACACGCCCGATATGTGACGAGGTATCATTTAAGAAGCTGGATTTTCTGCCTCCATCCTACTTTCTAGTAAACACAAATTGATCGGTGATTATACTCTGGCTTTGTTTTCTGTCATCACGCCAACAGAGAATCCGACAAACACACGAGAGCCTTTATAGCGCTCGGATGTGCTCAGTGTGCATTAGGTGTATCGGTGGGTCTATCAATAGCAAAGTGCACCACGCTTCCACCTCTAAACAGCCCTTTCAGACTCTCGCTCGTCAGCTACGGGAGACTGCGGCTCACACAGAGCACTTAGATGGACCATCAGCCCCCCGACTGATGGCCACACAGTGACTTCAGACTCTGAGGAAGGCTCTCAACCAAAACACCGGCCGGTCTGTTGTCCCAATAGATGCCACCTTTACGTGCCGTTCTAATCAGAGGGCTAGAGAGAATATAAGGCTGGTGACTTTGTGAAACAATGTGCCATGATAGATAGACAGATAATCAGAGGACGAGGACCAAACTTAATTTTCAAGCTTATAATAATGCTACTCATGTTACACACAGTTGCCGTTTTCTCCATCCCTACACTCATTGTCACAGGTAACAGTCAATCCTGAATGCGGCATTGTCATTTTCAACACTGAGTGACAGCTGCCTTCGCTGAGATTTTGGCTTTTCCGAAGGTAATTTGGATTATTTTTTTCAGTGTGTATTTTAAGCTGTTTAAAAATGGACTTAGCTGTCTGAATTCTTACTTGAACCGTCCCACCTCTAATAGTAAAACCCGTAAAAACAAAAAGATGTTTGTGTTAACATTCAAATATAGACTTTGACACCTGTGACTCTGACTTCCAGACATGAAGCCCATAGAGCTCAGCTCAGGGTCTGACAAGGTGAAAATATGAATGTTTTCAGACTCAGACAGCATGTGCATATAGTGCATTTCAGGGCCAGCAGGTTAGCTTGTGCATAAAGCTTGTGGCACTGGCTATAAATGTCCTTATCATCTGTAATAACCTAAATAATTATTATCATTACACTCCTTCAGGGTAACATCAGACAGGAAAAAAAAGAGGAAATACTAATTTTCTGCCTTCCTTATCATTAACAATCATGATATTACTCTGGGTTGCGTCATATTAGATGTCAAATTCCATTAGATGTCTATGTCATACTAATAACAAATCATTAAAACCAGCACTATGAGGACAAAAGCTCATGAAATCATCTGCATATGTGGCAAAAAGATGAAAAGATGCTAGTGGCAACCACACATACTGTAGCATACTATTAGCTACTCTGACAAATCATCTATAAAAAGCATAAAAAAGAAAATAGAACATCACATGAAAGGTCGCAGACATAGAATTTCTCCATTTTACACGCATAGACTTGTCCATACCAGAAAACCAATCCCTTTTTGGTACAATAAAAAAAAAAAACTTCTTATGATTTGTTCAATCAAAAGCTTTACAAACATCAATAGAAATGTGAAGATTTGTCTACAATTTCCCTTAATGCAAAAATACACATCACACGTCAGTGCCACGTTACTGTTTAGAGCTAAACTGATTGTCGAGATTTACTGTTCCGGCCTATGTGGTAGAATACTCTCCAGTACTTGAGACAGAATGCCAGGGCTATAATTCTCCTAACTAGTTCACTTACCAGCTTTTTCTGTAATTACTGGCGCTAATGAAACAGGAGAAAGTCGGGTAGACTACCAACAGATTAAAAACCAAGTAAAACAAATTGCAAGGAGGGAATAAAGCCTATTTCTAGACAGCATCAAATGTTCTGCAGTTACAGTAGCACTGAACTTCACCACTTTTTGAAGTTGTTCTGAAATAACAACCACACCCTCATTATCTGCTTGTATATTGTAAGCGCATTTTGTCCTAAATATACTCTTTTTTGTTTATAACTAGTAGATTATAGATGAAATGCACATTAGAAATGACATTCGGTTGCTATCAGTAAGTTTTGCAAGAATGTGAATGTGCTCAGTTCCAATGTACAGTATATATTTCCCATAATTCTACAGTGTTGCTCAGAGTGGATGCTACACAGACAAATCAAAGATGTCAGAAAGGAGAGTTCGATCCCATATGCGGTTTGCACTCATGGGTTTAGGAATGCAATCCAAAACACAGGTTAGGATTGTGCTGTTGAATATATCTAATTTAACAAATCCTGACTCATGTCTATTTTTGTCCTCAAGTTACTGTTTTTCCCTTTTTTATTTTTCTGTGACCTCAACTGAAAGTGCAGTGAGTATCTAAATTTAACAATAAAAAAAGTTGAGCAGTGGTTTAGCATTTGAAATGTTGCTTGCATTTTAGATAAATCAGTAAAACATGTTGTCATGGACTTTTCAGAGAAAATGCTATCAACATCAGGGTTGCAAGTGATTACTTTTATCATTATTGTCCCTGAATAATTTGCAAAAAAAATCTTGATTATCTGTTTAATTATTAACTGGAGAAAAATGCCACATTAATCCCTATTTGCTTGTTTTGTTTGCCTTTGTTTGATATTCGCAGAAAAACAGCCAATGATCATCAAACTAGATAATTTTAATTATGTTGACTGACTTCTTGACTTGTCGACTAATCAAGCAGCTAAAATTAACACTTTGGGACTCGCTGCAGAGATGTTCATAACAGTATTTCTACATGGTTAATAAAACGTTTATTCAGCAGCATAATATTTCCCACAAAAGGCCTTTGCTGTTGCAAATTACTTATATATAGTCATAATTGCCAGGAGACATGATTACGTTAAAATAGAGACTAGTTACGGCCTTAACTATCCTGTTTCAATAATAAATTTTTGACGTGTCAGTCATTATTTGTTAATTATATTTTTTCATTATACATTTTCCCCAAATTTCTTTGTTCTACAAAACACAGTGTCGCAAATGAGAGTGACCCTGTGTTCAGTGCCTGGTCCCGGGCGTTTTAGGTGATGTGGGGTTTCGGGCAAGTCTGTGGAAAACACATGAGATCAAAGAAGCAGCAGCAGCAGCGATGGGAACAAGTCTAGGCTGACATAACACTGGTGGAAAAAGTTGAGCTGGCTTAGCGGGGCAAAGACAGAAACCCGATCCAGTGTGCTGCAGCGCCCCTTTGTTGTAACAGAGCTCTTCTGTTTATTAATTTTGGCATCATGACCAAGAGGTCAGCAGAGATGTGTTTACAGAAATTCCCCAATTCCCATAGTATGTATGTTTTGCTGCATCACATTATCAGGAGGAGGCAGCCAAGTGCAAGCCCTCTGTGCTTCTTTTAATCTGACGGCTAATTAGATAGAATTAGTCTAAAGTTAATTTTTCAGTCCCTTTAAAACATTTTGCCCTGCTTAAATGCATTATTTACACGCTCACCCGACCTTTTGCTGGCTCCGAGCAAACATCCAGGTTCTAACAACTGCCGATGTGACCTCTGAGCTTTTAGTTGACGAGGGCAGATCTGAAGTGGCATCACCTGGCTGCACCCCCATAGCCACAGGATGGCACGATGGCCACTGGATATTTTGGACAAATGTCACCCTCCCAGCCGCCAGCTGTGTCAACCCCCACCCCAGAAAGTCCGGAAGTGCGAGTCCATCATTCACCCTCTGATTATCTTTGCTTCAAAAACCTCGCACCTCACTGTGGGTCCAGTTTCACGCTCGGTAAATACGGTAAACTTTCATTTAACACGTGCGTAACACAGTTAACCCGGATGCACTCATCTATACATCCAGCTAAATTCAACCTAGCGATTATGGACGCGCTCATTTGATATCTACACCATCACCCACCCTCTTGTAGCACCATCTTTCTTCAAATGTCATATGTGAAGTGCTCGCATCCCAGGGACAATGAGGGGTATAGGGTTTCCTGGCAAGACTTAGCAGCACCCAAACTTAGAACTGACTCCCTAAGGATGCTGGTATGTGTGTTGATCCGTTGATAGGAGCGAGATGTACACCAAACAGTAAAATTAGCTTCTTGCCAACAGCCTTGACAGGATGTTCCAGTGATATCCTTCATGTGTTGTGGAGGTTAGATACCACACGTACATACTTCGACTAAAAAAGCTTTTTTTAAACACTATGTTGTAAGGCTAATATTTTTGTAAAGAGTGAATCAGCTGTTACCAAATTCTATTTGAAGACCAAAGCAATGCTTGCAGTTTTTTTCGTTTCTCAAGTTCTCGAGCTCTTGGTTGTTGTGATCTTTCCTCCTCTTCACTCCTGACCTTGAAGCGATGCTTCAATAGAAAAACTACACTTTAAGATGGGCCAAACCTCAGCCTCCACCTATCAGTAATGGGAGGAATTGTCAGCAGCAGGCATGGTTTCCTTGAAGAACATGGGTGGAGGGACGCAGACTGGTAGCCACGTGTAGATTTGCTGATTGAACAATACAACCACAATAAACCCATATCCAACCCACTTCATTCATGTAGGGATAGAGACATCCCAAGCATCAAAGGGGCCGTAACACACCCAGCTGACGTCAAAGAACTATCGTCGACAAAGACCACCTGCTGCATTGGGTCATGTCTGCTTTTTTTATTTGGCCGACAAGCAGTGCTAAAACCACTGCAACGAAGAGGGCACTGCACATTCTGCACTTGTGTGAAAGGAGAAGAAAGCAAAAGAATCAAACTGTAAATAAAGCAGTTTCATTCCAGATTCTCGTGTCATGAAATCGTTCACAGACTGAAATTTTCAGACATGGTGAAGATGAAAATTGTGATTTGATGCCGCCCCATCTTGATTTTTTCACTTAAATGTCTCTCCTTGTTCACTGATTTGCTAAGCTGATCAGCCAATCTGAGTGGTCTCTCTCACCGCTGGGGGGTCCATCGTCATCATCTGTGAAACACAGCTGAAAAACTGCCGGGAGGGGTCTAACTACTGCCAACAGTGCTTCCAACACTGCACAACAAATAGAGCAGCACACCTACACAGACTTTGCATGCCAACGTGTGTTGTAGATTATTACTCTATAATCTATAACTACATATTATCTACAACAGAACCTTCTAACCTCATTGTATTCTGGAGTCCATTTGTGGTAGAAAGGCCATCATTTAGCTGCCAGTATGCTAATACTCAGCTAAAACACCAAGTTAAACAAAAGAGAAATGTCCAAATTTTTTGATAGTCCATGAATGAATGTAGTCATTTTCGATCAAAATGGGGAAGTTTTTTTTGTTGGTTTTATATATTTGTAAATAGATATGTTTCAGATTCTGAGTCCATGATGACATATCTATAATTTAAAAAATTAGAAAGAAATTGTTAGTGATTTTTTTTACTCCTTTTTTTCCCCAATTTTTGGCCTTTATAGACTACAGCCTTATTCAGTCAAACAAACTGAATACCAAATTAATCAATAACAAAATCATTAGTTGTAGATCTAACAAGAGGGAGTTTTTACAACAGCCAACAACTCATTAACATTTGGCGTGTTAGTTTTAAGTAGGAGACAGAAAAAAAATTTGAATTGATCCTTTGCACTGGGGTAAAAGGAGACTATCTGCCGACCTGGCCAATGGACTTAAGAAAAGACATCCAAAAAATGTCAAAACTAATGTGAGCAGGTTTTGCTGAGAAGTAAACATGAGTAAGAGGTTGCCGTCATCCACAGCTCTAATGTTCCCAACTGGTATTTTTTCCTTTACCGCAGACCAACGTTTCAAATTTAAGATAATCTGAGATCAAAACATTGATTTATGAAAAGATAATAAAGACCTTTGGGCGAATGATGGCAGCGTTTTACATCATTTTTGATACATGCCACATTACGCTTCTTTTCAAGGCTGCTGTCTTTCCTCACAAAAAGACTAATTTATGTAATCTTTAAAATCACACAGCTCCATCAGTGTCACTACCAAGCTGGTTAAGCGCTATGACCAAGAGATAACAGCTTAAATCCACTAAAAACAAACTCTAAAAGGATTCGCGTTTGTGTGTTAATGGCTGAGAAATGACTGAGGTGATACTATCTCATCATATCTCACTGAAGTCCCTGGTGTCTTAAATGGTACTAATGACCCAAGGAAAAGGAATGAAGGAAATGACAAGATCAGTCATATCAGCCTTTACCTCCAGAATGTTGTGCTTAGAATACAACAGAGCCGAGGTTTGGAGAATGTCAGAATGGAAAAAACACAAGTATGTTTTTCTATTATGCCAATTTACAAGATATATTGTATTTCTGTGATGTTGTGAATCCAATAAAGTAAGAGCATGTCTACGAATTTAACCATTTTGTAACTGTCAGCGTGTTTTTTCCTTTACACAGTTATGGAAAGAATCCATGCAGTCTATCTGATGTAAATAAGAAGCTTTGGCTTAGACTAATCAAATAATTTTTGGAGGGAAAGGATTTTCACTATTGATTTACTGCATGAAATTATCTTTGCTTCTGCTTAAAAAAAAAGTCAAATGGGCAGTAAGTTAAGAGTGTGGACCAGGGTAAAACAATTATGTTTATGAATCATTTTTTTCCCATGCTTTCTATATTTTTGTTACAGTTATGGACCATGACTGATGTTGATGCAGAACTGGTGATGTTCTTCCTCATAGACACACGTTAGAACTTGTTCTATCAGCCTGATATTAACTGATATAACTAAATGTTATTAAAACATCCTGAAATATAACATTAAATGCTTATGAGTTTTCAGCAGAGTCTTAATAAAAAAAGAGACATTTTATGTTTGCTGAATACATTAAATTTGAAATTTGGATAACTTTGGACAGAGGTTTGAGTCCAGCATGAGATGCTGTGCGCTTTAAAGGTGACAGTTTTCTATAGATAGGAAGTGTGTGTGCATTAGCATTAATATTTTGACTGTATGCATTTAATTTTGCAACTTGACCTGATTTGTGGTGCCTAACCCTGATTCATGTCCGTGCTTACAGTCAGCGGATCTATGCAGGCCCCTTCGATCCACTGGTGTTAAACAGAATAACTCTCAGGGCATCAAACAGTGAAAATAAAGGAGAACCTGCATCGTCCATGTGAAGGCCCCAAAGGACGTTAGAACATCATTTATAGAGTTTCCTGTTTCATCATGTTTCACACTTTACCATAAATGGGGATGTACCTAAGAATTTTTAGCCAGGTTTAACTGAACCAGGAAAACTTGCACTCAAAAACATTTTCTCCATCATACTTCAGTCCTACAGACAACTGGCACTTGTATCATAGGACCTAGTTTTTCCACCAAGAGACATGTCTCCTAAAAACTGTATGAATATAGAACATTCACAAATACTACAACTACAACCCAGCACTCACCTCGGCCTGTCCTGATATGGGTAGCTGGCTTTCTGCACCTAATGAATTGACATAATAATATTGACTAAAACATGTATTTTCAATACATTAAGCATTTGCTGCAAATGGATGTACATCATGAAAGACTATAACAATTTGAGGCTTGACCTGAGAACCTGCAGTACAGCTCCACGTCTCCTCTGCTGCTGGAATCCAGCTAACTCACACAGATAAAGTGAGCTGTGGAAGGAAAGGAACCAACATGAGTTTACTTTTAAAATGATTCTTTCAAGCATAGGACTACGTTTGAATAAAAAAAGTACATATAAATTAAATATGGTGTAGGAGTATAAGGTAGCTTGAAATTAAATGTTTAAAACAGCTGCAGATACATTGAATTTTTCACATGCAGCACTGAGTTACCAAGTTACTGTCCATCACAATCATCCCTGATGGTTTGTTTGGAATTTCTTAAACACACCATGTCACTATTTCAACGTGCTCACAACTCATTCTTGTTATTCCGATAAGAAAGGGTCAGTACATGTTTTACAGCAGGGATGGAGGCAGCACATGGGTAAGTACTGCAGTGTGACTGTGGCTTGTGGTTTATCAAGTCAGACAGAGGAGATGACAAGTTCCCTCGTACCGCAGGGAAACAGTCGCTGGTGCTGTATACGCTCAGGCTAAATGTACGTTACATTTACATGCGTCTGACAATGTGACAAGTGAGACGAGTTGTCAGCAAAACTGTAGCACCGGTTATTTTTAGCTTTGCTGAAGCACAAATCACTGACAACACAAAAATATTGATCAGAGTCACATTTCTAGATACCATTTCATGTCGACAATGTTCTTTAGGTAACACGAGAAAAGCGAGGGTGTGACCAAAATAGGAACTGGCTCATTTACTGTACAGACTGGACGATTCTCGAGGGGGATTTTTGGGCAGTTATACGTTTGCATTTCAGTTGATCAATAGCATGCGGGCAGAAAATATGCAGATGAGGGAGTAACTGGAAAACAAGGAACTTAATTGTTATTTTATGTTAAATAGTGCAGTCTCTGTGCTGTATGGTCTGTAACAGGTCTGTGATTGATCTCACTTGGCACTGTTCAATAACACTGTGACCGTGAGAGGGTCATAGACATATCAGTTATGTTTTAGGTGCGTCAGTATAGAAGGAGCAGAAAATTAGACCTAGAAAGAGCGAGTAGAGGGTGAGGGGCTGAGTTTTGTGTTCCTCTTCTCCATCTCACCCTGACTTCAGATCTTCATGTATCTCATTCCCTTTTGTCTCCTTCAAACATGTCATGTCCCTACAGCAAATTAAAAAAAACTTGTCCCGCTAACAAAAAAATAAAGAACAAAATCCTGAGAACAATCTGATGAATTGCTGTCCTTTTCCTTGACTGTTGAAGAGTGGGGGTGGGGTGGGGGGGTCTGTGTGAGAGACAGAGCACAGGGGTTGGGCGAAGAGTGCGGCAGTGGCTAAAAATAACCCTGTGTGTAGGCTCTGTATGTGTGTGTTAGTGAAGCCGAGTCTAATCAGAGCCAATCTGCACTTCTTCTCTCCTAACCGTGCACACACACATCTAAAGCACATGCACATTTGAATACCCTTATTAAACCCCCCCACCCCCACCACGCCTGATACAGGCATGTGAGTACTGATCACACTGACTTTCCTGTGGTTGCTGCCCATGTGTCTCCTCCACAGGGCATTTCACGGCGCTTTCTGGAACTAGAAGAGACAAGCCCCCATGTTCTGACTGGGGGGCTGAGGCTTCCAGCTCAGACAGAATTAAACAACTCTCACTCGCTCCCTTTCTCTCTCTCTCTCTCCCCCGACTCCTGTCCACTTGCCTCCATCAGTTTGTCTAAACCAAAATGTAATCCTTTGTGCTCAGAGTTCAAATTAGAAAATTCACACAGCGTCGGCTGAGTTTTAATGCATGTGTGTGTGTGTGTGTGTGTGCCTGCTGAGGGCCAGTGCACCACAATCCATGCCAAGAACAGTGCTGATAAACCATTCCCCAACACATCGACACGCCGCGGCAGATGGTGTGACATTCAGCCTCTGTCAACAGAAGAGGGAAAACACAGAGGAGCACACGAGGACATGAGCGATAGTGATGGAGGAGGAGAGAAGTGGAGGAGAACAGAGAAATCAGGTGAGAAGAGGAGCAAGTGTCAGGGACACTAAGCGGAGATATGACGTTGAGTCAGAGCGCCACCATGTGGACCACGTCTGGGCTCTGTACGAGACAAAGAGACAAGCCACTGGGCGTCTATGCAGTAAACCGAATGGTTTTGCCATAGAGGTGAAATGCACAGGCTTTCATAGTCATTTCAAAACCAAAATCCCTCCAGAGAACCACCTGGCAATGACAGAGAACCCAGATTTTATTCCCCTTTGTCTCACACAAAACAGCGTCCACGCCTGAATCAAAGCCCTGAACGGCACTTTGTCTCATCTTTTCACACACACACACTATGTAAAATATAGATCAACCACCAGGAAACGGGCCGTGGTATGTGGCGTTTAGCCGAGCAGGAGTCAGTGAGCACTGGGAGGAGTGTGTGTTTAGGAGCTGTGCAGATTAATCAGCAGAAATTAAGTCAGCCACCAACCCCAGCCATGTTGAACTACATTTTTAGTGTCTCCGCATCTAATTTTATTTTTTATTTTTTCAACAATAATCCCTGTGTGGGTGGCTGGGCTGGATAAAGGCACCTATCATGAGGCTGTGACGTCCTCCGTTTGGTTGCAGACTAGGACCTTTGTCACATGCAATCTCTCTCTCTCTGGCTGTCTCTAAGCTGCCAAAAGTGCAAGAATAAAAAAAATTCAATGTTCAGACGCATGAGGCATGAGTTCAAACTTCATATACAGTATACTCACAATGTTGTAAAGTGTTAATTGATTCAAGAGACAAAACAGGAAGTAGACTTTGTGTGTTTGTTTGGGATAGAGGGAGAGAATGAGGAAATGTCAAAAAGAGAGCACTACAATACGATGAAGATTTCATTCTTCATTCTTTCATTCTTCAAGTCTTTGTTCTTAACAATACAGTCTGAGCATGCTGCCCTAGTTTATCCCATTTATATATTCTGTCAAAGGTAAGAAATAAAAAGGCAAGAAACTGAATGATTTAAACTGACCCAAAACGTGAACTACGCAGGTATGACGAGGGCCTCATCTTCCTCATCTGTACAATGTGTCTGCGTGTTTGTGTAAAGTGTTGTGCCAATCCATAAAAAAATGGTGTTATTTTAGACTGATCAGTCCTCTTTTGCTTTCTTTGGAGTTATGGGTGACAGAGAGAGACAGACAGAGGTGTGTTTGTGCATTGGTGTGTGTTTCGTAATTGGAGTGCACGAGCCTCATTAGCATTTTAGCAGCAGGCCTGGCGGGGAGGCAGACTCACAAGATTGGCTAATGACAGAGATGAGATAATTTACAGAGAGAGTGAGGGTGACGGCTTCTTTCCTCACAAACACAGGCTTATGCAATATGTGTGATCTCCATGTTACTACCCCCTGCCCTCCAAACACACATACCATACACACAAATTCAAAAGAGGCATGCGGGTAAATGCCAGCCCGAGGCAATTAGGAGAAACCTGACTGACTCTGACTGGAGCCACATCGTTACATATCATCTATACAATATTTTTACATCGCTTTGTATTAAAACGGTTTCCTCGCTTTGAAAATCTGCATCGCCTTCAGTTTAGGCTGGCATTAAAGATTGGTGACGAGCTGAAGAAACCAAAAAACATTTTTAAAAGACCAGAAATTCAAAAAAAAATTATATTTAGTTTCATTGCAGTTTAGACTACTTAATAAGCCAATATTTTTTACCATCTTACCAGTTATGGATCATTTAAATTAATTTTAAGGTTTAGCAAATGCAACATGGGATGGTTTACTGACAAAAAAAGAAAATTATGTCTGATAAAGGATGGAGAACAGCAGAATACAGGCTCTACGTGTGGGCAAGGCAAAGAGAAAACAGCTGAACACACATCCAAGGCTGCTTCTCCTGGCACCGACTGAGGTGTCCTTGCTGCAGCTTAAAAATGCTTTTAGATGAGAAATTAAATTGACTGAATTTCAGAATGAGTCACAGCTGTCTGCATAGCAGAGAGGATGAAGAACTCATTTTCTCTTGTTCTGCATGTCACACAGAAACAGTTATATAGTTTAACATTTTTTGCATTGTACTTTGAAGGAACACAGATCGATTTTACACTCATCAACCTTCAAAAATCAACTATGGGCTAACAAACTAAACTGTAGCATGAGACATTTTTATAAACACAGACGTCATTACTGAGTCTAATTATTTCTCTCAATTGTTACTTATTCATAACTCAAGGAGAAGCTCAGCTAAATTCATTTCACTGTTTTAAACCACATTTCACCACTTTAGTCCAGGTGAAATTTTCCCACTATTGGTTGAATTTGTATGAAAGTATACAGATAATCATGATGATCAAAATTAAGAGTTCTACTCACTTTGCTGGGAACCTACCTACTTTTTTCCTCATGCATGATTATGATGTTTTTAGCATAATTACATAATTATTATTGGATGGACTGCTATGAATTGTGATTCTGGGCCCCCCCTTTTTACTGTAATGAGAGCAGCAAGTCAAAGTTTTCACCTACTAGGATAAATAATTAATGAATGTTAATCTCTCAACAAATGTCTTGTGAAACCAATTAATTTTTTTAGTTATTTATAGTTTTAGATAAAACTTTGAACATACAGTATATTACTTTGGCAATGCCTGAACTATTTTGCTGATTTGACTATTATCAAAACAATTTAATAGTTTTATAACAGATACATTATTGTAGAAGGACACTTGCAGAAAACACTCTCCCTCTACTAACAAAAAGGACCATAACCAGGCATGTATGAACCCAGGATTATGATGATCTTGATGACATATTCAATGAGACAGTTTTCATCTAGTTCAATGTATCAACAGGTCAAAAATTTCCAATACTAGATTGTTTCTGACTAAATACAGGAACTAACATTTGCATACAGTACTGAATACACTTATGTAGGCCCCCACGGTCATCAACCTTACTAAAAAGATTAAAAATAATATAAAAACGTCCCTCTAAACCATCAAGAAATAACCCTCAGCTATACTTACAGGGAAATATGTTGTGTAGTTTGATATGAATAATTCAGCTGCTTGTTTAGCAAACCAAAAAAAGCTACTTGCGGCAAGTTTGGGGCTAGAAAATTTAACTTGGCCGACACGATCGAGGTGCAAGTCCCAACTTCACAAAATGTTCGCAAATAACCCAACCTCGAGAGTGTTTGAGCGGCCTCCTGAAGGACACTTTAACCACCAGCTCCTTGACAGACCGTGGCAGCTCCTTTCTATTCCTGGAGAGAGAGTGCAATTACACTGATGGACAAATGAGGGAAAAATGGAAGGAAAGAAAGGACTGTTTGTTCTGCCTGGAAATGGAAGTTGGAGTGGAAAGAAAAAAAAACTGTTTGGGTGATTGGTTGATATAAAGTATTAGCGCTGCCGGAGCAGAAAGGACTTGACTGACCGTAGACTCTACAGAAATAGAACCTGCAGCAGCGAACTCATCCAAAGTGTGGGAAGGAAAAGTAGAGGAACAACATGTCACTCTATTTGCAAGCCTGTCCATTTCTTGATGAGTAGGAGGCTTGAATTTGAAAAAGGAATTACACACCCACACACGTCCTTGTGTACAGTTATATTCATCTAAAAACTGACCTTTTGCAAATATGGAAAATTAAATGAGTTGTGACATCCAATTAAACTCACGCCTCCACCTCCAATGGTAATCAGAGCCACTTTAGCTAGACAAACACAGGGATGCTTGTTTATGAGCATCTATTTGGCTCAGAGATTCATATCATTTGCATAATTATGAACAGTAGATATGGTTGTCAAGGGAAACAGAGAGACAGAGCAGCAATGCTGAGCAATATCAGCTATGAGCACTAGCAGAGACAGGAAATCCTTCTTAATCTCCTCTAAATGTTTCAAATAAATCGCAAATTAAACTCAAACACAAAGTCGAGAACGTGCAAACAATTGTCGCAATTTTCAATATGTTTACACCTCAGTAAACATCCAGCTTGCAGTTGATTAAAGCTGCATGACGTTGAATGTGAAGGCTTTATAAGTTGAGTAAATGTATCAGCAACCTCACATGACATTCCAGCGCTCACACTGTGGACTAAACAATGAACAGTAAAAACTGCCTGAACCTAATCTAACCAAACGGCAGAGGAAACACAGAATGTAAACAGCTGAACTCCACTCAACACAACACATTCTACCCCGAAGCCAAAAAACCTGTTGCTGATTACAACAGGCAACGGCCAGCAAAGTGAGGCCTGGCCCCATACTTCATGCTTTTATATTACTGCAATTTTTCACAACTGTGTGTTAGAGAAACACAAACTATAGGATTAATATTACATTAATTACTACTTTGTTTAATACCAGTTTACATGATGCATTAATATTGCGGTGTCACAGAAATGTTTAACTGAAGTTTCGCCATGCAGAACGCAGGGATTGAATTACCTGTCAAACCAGGCAGTCGCACATGTGAATGAGGAGCAGAGCAGCCAAATAGACGTGAAGGAGTCCTAAAGCTTAGAGGAGCTGTCCACATGAATTTGGTGATATGCCTTGAATTTGGTTTAGCCAAGGTTTTCACCTGCATATTTTGCAGCATGTGCTACACAAACACTCATGGTCCTCAGAGGATAAATCTGGATTACTTTGTTGATCTCCCTGATGTTTCTACTGTGAGGTTTTTATTGGCATTTAAGTAAAATGTCTCATAGGATGGATAGTCATGAAAGCGCTCATCTGGCCACATCTTTAAAAATGATGTGGATCTGCTACTGACCTCAATATATGTGCAAATGTGCAAGGCACCTTGTACGTCACCATGTGACAACAGGGTTTGCCAGTCTCTGATTAATCAGCAGCAACTTTCTGAAGTGGAATCTCGGCTGCCAATGATGTACTGTGAATCTGTGTCTATGGAGGTGTCAACAGTAGCTCCCCAAATCAGTGTATGGAGCCTATTACTAAGCAAATCGTACATGCAATAGTGTAACTTTATCATTGTTACATGCACAAAATTAGAACCAAATTATTAAAACAAAATAATGAACAACCCTGTCAAGAGGGCAGAACTAGACGGCAGGACTCAAAAAGAAATGGACAGACAACGCAGAACTGGGTAGATTTATTGATAATGCTGGTGGAGCTTTGGGCAGGTGGGAACAGAGGGAACCAGAGCAGGCACAGCAGGCAGAGGTGTGATACTGTATACAAGAGAGCGATTAGACTGGGTTCAAAACAGACAGATATTAGCTAAAGTCACTTTGATTTTTCACTCATTGGCATGGTTTTTGGGGGGGGGGGACTGAAGGGCTAGGAACGAATGCAACATCAGAGGAGCAACAGGAGCTCAAGGGAATATCAGAGGTGCAGTTGGTGATTGAGAGTACGTGGGCCAATTTATGTTATGGAGGTCCAAGATCTAAAGGTCTGGGTCCAGTAAATCAGTTCCAGAGTCAGGGGTTTCAAAGGAGAGCAGGTCCAAATAAAGGAGTTGGAGAAAGGGCACTGAGGAAAACAGGTGACAGACTACAGGGGAGTGGAGTAGGTTAAATCATTAAATCGGTCCAAAATATCAAGATCCAATCTCCAGACAAAGAGAGCACTAAGAGACGTCCAGGAAAAGCAGGGTCAGGACCAAATCATCTAAAGATCCTGGATCAAAAGATCCAGGTCAACAAACGAGCAGAAACATAGAACTTACAGAGCGGGGGTTCAGACAGGCAGGGAGATCCAGAGGCAGGTCAGGTTCGTACAGGGCAAGCAAACAGCGCAGGTTCAAAAGGGACTGAATGTAGCTTCACAGGAAGATCAGCAGACAATGTGGAGGTGAGAGAGGCCTTCTTCAGAAAGGCAGAGCACAGGTGCAAATGATCAGGTAATTGCAACATAGGAGGGAGGAGCAGAGCAGAAACAGGCAATGACCAAATAAGGCTAGAAACCAGGAACTCAGGCCAGAGATCTCGACAAACCACAAAATTCAAAGAAATTATTAAAGGGTCCACACATAAAAGAGCACGGTTTTTAAAAGTGTTCTTAAATGCATTCGGATCAATTTCTATGCTGCAAGTATTCCATGCATTGCTGCAATGTTTTTGTGTTGTCTCCCAAAAAATAATCTCAGCAAATGTTAGTTCCAGTATGACAACAGTGGGGTAGTGAAAGGATGATGGCCGGTGGATTTACTTTTTGAACTGCATCACTGCAGTGTGTGTTGTTCTTCCAAGAGCAGTTTTTGTATCATGCGCTGTTTGTACACACAGCTGACAATTCTCCAGTATGATCCTTGTGCCTGAGTGGACCAACAATTTGTTAGCCACATTTTGTAACGTTGCATTTGTGGTGACAAATTATCCAGGCTGTAGAGGCATTTGTGATTGACTTTGATATAGATCCAGAATGACAAGTTGACACATTTCTTCTGGGAGATCTCACAGAATGACACAAAGTCTGAGGATTGAACAGAACAAATTTAGATTGAGTCATCAGAAGAGAGAGAGGAGAGACAGAGAGAGCGAGCGTGGACAGTTTTTGACAGGAACGGCACCAAGGGCAAATTTACCACTGAGAAATAAGATGTAGGTTTCATACACAGCTGCGGGCCTGCTGATAGACGCTGTGAACAAAGCACCTTTTATTGTTTAAAAGCACACGATCGAACAAGTGATGAAGGTAAATCTTCATTTGCGCGTTGCTTTTGGATCACTTGTATGCTGCTGTTCTGTCATTTTCCCTCCCCCCCCCCCCCGCATCATCTTAAGGCGGCGAGACAGCGTGAGTCATCCTTCACCACAGAGAATTTAGCAAAAATCAATTTTCTTCTTTTATTCCTGGCACTGGTGCAGGAGAATAAGCGTGATCGATTCTACAGCTTTTGTCCCCGAGGCTTGTTTCTTCTTCCACAAGTGTGTGCTGTGGTTTTCTGTTTGTTTGCAGAGCTCCAACATTTATTATTGCACTTATGAACCTATGAGCTATGGCCACGTATTGATGCCATAGGACTCAGTGGGAGGCATTTACAGTCCACATATGAATAGAAAATTTTGTTAATAATAAATATTTCTTCAGTGCAGACTAATTGTCATGCATAGATAGACATTTGTACATATTGTAAGCATATGTACACAGACGTAACCTGTGCAGGGCTTATCACGCTGACAGAGTGTCACTGTGCATGTGCTGGACATTGTGTCCCTATGGTTGTGCGTCCGTGTGGATGTGTGCACCAGGTGACAAATAGCTGACAGGCAACGTGTCCAGCAGCAGGTGATGGGTTGGGTGGGTGGGGGGGAGCGGGCTTATAGCGTCCTTGGCTCTCTCATCATATTGATCTCCTTCCATCTTATTTAGCTCCTGCCAAAACTCCCAGCTCCGTATTGACTCGGAGCTTATTACACCTCATTTTTACCCAGCTGCACAACAAAGTCAGAACAAAGCGGCTGCTGGCAGGTGGAATCTGTTCGACTGCCTCCAAAACAAGTGTTTTCATCACAAATTACTCACCCGTCTCGGGAGAATACTGATCACTTGTCTGTGAGGCGGCTGTGAGCTTATAAGCTAAAACTGAATAATTCATTCAGAGGGAAAAACACATTACTGTAATTTTTAGAAAGTGAGATACTGAGCCTTTACATATGTTTGGGGTATTCCTTTGAAAACATGAAGAAACCTCATTAGTTCTGAGTAGCTGGAGATTAATGTTAAGGCTGTGTGGACAGGTTAAAGTAATTATAATTTATATATATTCTTTTTTTTTTTTTTGCTGCTTATTAATAAACCCGAGTTTAATCAAAGTGTTTCATGCGTTTACATTTACTCACTTCACAGATGCTTTTATCCAAAGGGACTTACAACTAAGGATCACACAGCTGACCCTGCAAGTGGGCCAACATAAAAGGAAGTCTGTGAAGTAAGAAAATCAGAAGTCCAGAATAAAAACGCTGCTCTGGAATTTAATGTACAGCAACACTCAACAATCCAAAAGTTTTTCTAAGTTGGAGTTTGCTCATTAACATGTTGGCGGAGGTCAAAGGATGAGCCGAACACAAAAATATTCACTTGTTTAAGCAGAATTTGGCTTTTTTTTTTCCTGTTAGTCCCCTTGAAAACTTGCCACCAGAGGAAGTTATTTGGATGAGTGGTAAAATGATTCAAGGAAGGTCAATGTCCAGCCAACATGACTGAGGTTTCCAGAACCTCATCTGAGACGGTATCTTCCAGCTTCCCATTCATCGAACACACCTGATGAAGGCAATCAGTAGTATGGGAGAAGAAAAGGTTAGGACAGTTGGAACTGAGAACCGGTGACAGCATTGATGGATTAATAAACAGGCGTAGCTGGCACTGCTGGAACCTGGGAAATCAGAGCCTGTGGGCTGTTTTTAAGGTTATCTGGACTTGAATTTATCTTAATGGTTATGGGTTATATGTCACTGGACACTTACAGCATCACGGAGGTGTCATTTTTGCAAAAAGGTGGCTCCATTGGGAATCAAACTTTAACAATGATGATTCCACCACCCTGTAACTACTGCACTTCATAGTCCTGTAATTTGAACCACAGTGGGAAACCAGTATGGCTCGTATGGGGAACTGGTGCCATAAGGAGGAGGAGGTTATCTTTGCTTTATTAAAGAAGTTTCTTTTAAGTATTTCTGTCTTATTAGATGTCACAGTTACGATAATCTCAGGAGTCAAAGACACCTCGTGAGACACAAATCATAATCCAGACATCCACACAAGCCAATCAAAAACACCTGAGCCCACCGAGAAGAAGAGGATATTTCGTTCACAGCTGCTCCGACAGCACACTGTACCTACGGGCTGAGCTGAAAGGTTGGAGCTGACATGCCGTTCAGGTACTAACTCAACCATCTGTTGTTTACACTCTGCTGCCCTCAACAATATCTGACAATGACACAGCTGTCCCTGTCGCGGCGCTGACAGAGACACCAAGACCCTGAGAGTGCTGTCACTGATCGGCTCTGCACTGCTACTCAGCTGCACCGGTCAAACAAAGCAGACGCTGGCTGAAGGTGCGGAGAGAAAAATGACAATGACGATGGTTCTGCAGAAGATTAACTGCTCCGCTGCATCCACATCGGCAGAGGATGGTGTCACGCACAACTGCAAGACAATGCGACAGGAAAGACACTATTATTACTACTATTAATTTAGCATTTTAATATTATCTGCCTGCTACAATTGGGCAGACCTGTGGAGTGGTTTTATTATTTGCTGCAGTTACAAACCCCCAGGCATTATTTCAGTTGTTATGGTTGTTCTATTTTTGCATACTCTACACAATATTCATAGATTTAATACATACAATAATAGAATGATGTGCTGAATGAAGGACATCTCATCCCGTTCACCAAGTCATGAATTACCAGCAGCTCACATGGACAATGCTGTGTCTGAACTACAGTATATACAGACACAATATGTGACCACTTTTCCTCACCTTCATCCACCAATCACAAACCAGCGGCGGCCATGCGACTGCACAGCCTGTGACTCTGACCTGGCGGCTGTTTATGTAACGAGGTCTGACACGAGAATCTGGCTTCCACACTACACATGCAGTTAAAGATGCATCGAACAAGATTGACAGTCCAGTGTGTGGGAAGGCGTGAGAATGGATGAGTCAAGTATTTGGCATGAACGCTGTTGTCACGAATGAACAGGCGACTGGTCAAACTGAGGGGAGAAAAAACATGTATGTAAGAGCAGAGAAATGTTGTGAATCCTGTTTCTTAGGCTAGAGCTTCGTTTGTGCTCAGTGGAAGAAGAATATTATTTACTTTTGAGGATGAGGTTTTTACTCTGAAGTGTGGGTGCTTGTGTATGAGTGGTTCGATTGAATCAGTTCACCGCTCGCTGTCTGGCTTCGCAGGGTTTGTCTATCATGTCCTTGACACAGTTCAAGGCCTGTAGCCACGTGTGGCAAATTCTACCTCTGTGAATAGTGTCCATGTCTCACACACACACACACACACACTTCTCTACCTGCCCATTTTCGTGAAACTGCCGGGTCAACGGCCATTAACGTCCTCTACTCAGTCCCTTCAGAGCAGCACAGTGAAATCAAGAGAGGAGGACAGAAATAGATGTGGCACAATCATCCCTCAGTCGTTCGCCTCAGACTGTTTTGACTAATGAGCCAGTAGAAGGGTTAATTCCCAAGGGTTACATCAGTGCCCATTTCTCCTTGCCCTGCTTTTTTGAGCATGAGTTTGTGCTTGTCTGAGTGTATTTTACCGCGTGTGGATGATATGAACCGTTCAACCCGAGCTGAGCGCAGCTAGTTTTTGGGTCGCAAGAAAAACCTCTAAGGGATGACGAAAAGTGGGATTTTAACCCTTAAAATCACCGGGATGACATCTGGACACTGATAACATTTGCACAGTGAGTTAGTCAACATTATTTTACAAACTTTACAGCTGTTTCAGTCCGTTTTTGTTGACCTAAAGCTTTGAGAAGTGCCTCAAACGAGATGCAGCCATTGAAAAGAAAGCACTTTCCCCCCTTTTTTATTACCACCTTTGCGGTTCATATGAACATGACCTTTAGCCTCCAATTGGTCCATTAGAGCTGTTCAGTGGCTAACTGTTCACATTGTGGTTACGCTGGTGTTAAACGCGTGTTAATGTGTGAGAGTGCCGTCGGGTGTTCCAGGAAAAAGGCATTCATGCCAAACAAGCACATACCCAGGACAAATAAAAGTCATAGAAACAAAACTCCTGTCAGAAAGAGTAAAGGACGATGATGTACATGCACGTTCACCGGTGCTACCGTACGATGGGATACCATTCATCTTGTCTGTCCAAAACGTGTACATACTCAAATGAGTGTCCTTTGTCGTTCAGGTGTAGCAATACTGCTTATTCTGGTCCTGAGGTGTGTCTTCTTCTGTACTGGGTCATCCTCTTGTGTAGAAGCTGTTTGTCTCTCTTGGTTTGAACACTCTCTTGTGTTTACGTGTTTGGTCTCTCCGATGGAGCATCTAAGTGAAGAGGTATTTGGTGTTTTCCGAAAAAGCGTTTTCAGCTTCTCTAAACACTCCAGCCATGTGAGGAATCACCGGCATCGTTTAAGGCACGGTGGCCTTGAGAGGTTGAACTTGCTTGTTGTGGACGCAGCGACAAACAGTAAAGTAGTTTGTAAATTCAGTTACTCGCCCATCAGAGATTCAAAGACAGTCTATATAATGTAATATAATATGTAAGTAGGTAGAAATGTGTTGTGTAACTACTGAGTTCCAAAAATGTGACAAGATTTTGTGACAGGTGTTTTTCTGGTAGTGATTACCTTCTGCATAACAGTTAGCTTTCCAAAAAAATACATGGAATTTCCAGTAAATATAAAAAAAAGGGGCCCATAAAATAAAGTATAAAGCTCTAACATTTCCTTGTGTTTCGTGTGGTTGTATTGGTTTTATAAAAAATGATACATTTTGTCCTGCTGTATAAACTTTTTATTTCAATGTTAAAATGTGTCTATTAACCACAAGATGGCTGCTTTGTCAATCTGTCTGCTGCCACCTACTGTACAGGGAAATAAATGTTCAGACAGATTAATTTTAGTTCCTCCTGAGGGAGCTTTAAACAGCTTTTAATGGGTTCCTCGATAGATAAAACCACATAAATACATGTAAATCATCATAATATTTTTATGTAGTCATCTATTAGCTGTATTTCCACACCTAAAAGCAGTGTTTAATTTGTCTCAGTGTCTCAGACAGTGTCTGTTCCAAAGCCAAAGATATTTAAATCATGGTGCTTAATTCAGGCTGCTAAGCCTATTGACGCCCATTTAAACCGAGTGTTTTCATGACACATTTGCTTTTAATGCTCAGCATACTTATTACTCACCTACATCCTACTCAACCTCTGCCCAAATTCCAGTTACATATTACTTTGAAGTTCCACCCGTGTGTGGAAAAATGCTGAAATATTTACACATTAGTCACTTTCCCACTCAACAAATGATCTCTCCCAGAAATCCTTTTCGCTGGGGCTTAAATCAGTGCCACTTCCTTTGTATTGATTCACGTGCAGAACTTCTGATTTCTTTGGGGTGCGTCCAGAGGTTCATGCTAAAACATACGTCGGCGCTGACAGATAGTCATCAGCGAGTAACGGCTCAGTAGTTTTGCCTTCGTGTGGGGTGCAGAGAAGGACTTACCTCCTAATTCCCTCCACACACACTGTAGTCTGACATTTATCCTTGATGTGTTTCACGCTTTAGTTAGGGCTTAAACTCTCTTCATCACACACACTAGATTTTTAACAGCTCCAATTAAAAGGAGACTGTGTCCAAACTCCTGTCAGAGTAAAATCCCAGCTCTTGGCTGGGCGCCCTTCTCTTCACATGCTGCCAAAAGCCCAAATTTCCTTGCAGTAGAGAGCGTCCCTGCAGAGGAAGGGGAACACGACTGCTGAGGATGACTCGTTGGGAAATAAAATAAGTTCTTCTTTTCTCCCTCTATCCACATTGAGGTCATTCAGAGTGTCACACAAACTCAGGAGCTCTTCAGTTGGAGGAAAACTTGCAGTGAGTCAACATGTTGGTCAATCTTCTCACCAGAATATTCGGGTAACACTCAACAGCACAACCCAAACTGCTCAATCACACAAGTAAATTTTAAAAAGTTGGGATACACACACTTGGGGCTGGGTACTGGTAAAAATGAGATTTTTGACAGTGCTGCTTATAACTCCACCCTAACTGTGATGCTGTAGGACTGTGGAAATAAGACTTTGTTTTAGCTCGCTGTACCTACTGAACTGACAGGTTCTGGTCACTGTGTTCACACATACAGACACAAACTCTCTGGCGTCTCGTGAAGCTGTAGTCTGGATGGTGGCAGCACGTTATGAAGTTACAATAAGCGTTGGATGAAATATAATTTACATGCTAGGAAGCAAATGTTTTCTGATAACACACCAATTAAGGTGGACAGATAAGAAGACGCTAACTGAAAAGATAAAACTCCCAGATTAAAGATCAACTTTGTGAGACCAACGCATTTCCGCTTGTGCCCTTTACCTTGGCCTGGGGGCCACTAGTCAAATTGTGGTGGTCTAACAATGTTGTTCAATAATCCACAGGTACGCGTAGAAGATTGATTAGTTATCAATCAGTAGGCATTACATAAAACAGAGGTAATGCTGAAGTTTTTTTTTTTAATAGTTGCTCTTGATTTTTAAAATCTGTCTGCTCAGCAGTTTGCAAGGCAGTACAACAGGAAGCATCTGCTTGCCAAACCGCTCTCGTTTCCCTTTTCTACATGTGCCAGATCATAATAAAAATATTTGAAGTACTTCAAGCTACAATGTGTAGTTAGTGTAAACATAAGGCTCAAAATCAGTCCACTTTGCTCTACACAGCCCTTCTTCCCTCCCTCTATCTCAGTACTCAAGTTATTGTAATGACATGAAAAGTGGAAATACACAAAAATTTGCTAATCAAACAAACAAAAAAAGAAGTGCTTGAAAGGCTTTAGCCTCAAAAACCTATAACCAAACACCTCTGCAGTCATCTCTCCCTCTATGGCCCAGCTACATTAAAATAACTTAAAAAAAACTACAAAATACCAGAGCATATATACTGTACCATACCAGTCTCCATCACTTCAGATTTAGTCCATGTAAAGTTTATAAGACACCCACTGGGTTAAAGTTTCAGTTGTTAAACAGGTCAAGAAAATCCCCACGTTTCCAGACAAGTTTCTCGTAAAACATTGTACTTTTCTATGTTGTGCTGCAATATGGATGTATTCTGTAGCTATTATTCTAATTTAGTTAATATTTAGTGTAATTGACATTTAAAAAATAAAAGCACTAGAGATACGCAACTTCCTCATATCTAATTTGTTCTGCATTTCAATATGGTTATATTATGAGCAGTTCATTAATAGAGGACTTTCACTAAAAGCAAAAACAAATCCATTTAGTGAAAACCTAATTTCTAATTTGAGTTGCCTGAACAATTTGTAAACTTTTCTTAAATATATGAATGAAAGGGAAGTAATTCTGCACTGAACTTTGAAGCATGATGAAACTAAAGTATCACTTCATAATCAGCCTCTGAATCAAGAAGCCTTAAAGTTACATGGACTTTGACAGCTGCTCGATAGCATTTCTTTAACTATTGAAGTATTTTATTCAACATTCTTAACTTAAATCCTACGGATTAACAAAATTTATAATTAAACCAGAATTCAAACACTACCATTTACCATAAAAGTAGAATGAGCCAATCCCCCTAAAACAGTGGCTTGCAGAAACTAATGCCACTTGACGTGATCAGAAAAGTTGACCAATGGACCTGAATGAGTTTGCTCCCTCTTTAGATTTGTTGGGCACTGCTGCCACCATGTGGCAGTTCTAGTTGTTGCTCCTTTAGCCTGAACACTAAAATATAAAACGTATTACCCACCAGTGTTTTAAAAATTACAGTATGAATAAACCATATCCCAAAGTAAGAAACACTCAATGTTTCTCCAATAATAAAGTGCATTTATTGAACACAAATCATCCCACCTTCATACAAATTCCAAACACACTGTAGTTTTTATAGAAAAGCCTCACATAGTTTCAAGGTGAGAACTTTCACATTAAACACGTTTTACTTAATCTGCCTGACAAAGAAACCCAAAGGGCATTAAAGGTCACCTCGCGTCAGTCTCCTTGGCCCCCTGCTCCTCTCACAGCTGAGTCGTGCGTCCTGACAGGATGACCTGCAAAACGCTCAGACAACAGTGACTGTGGAAAGCACCGCTATTCATCGCAACACATCGTGCCACCAATGACAATGCAGTGCACCGAACATACCCGCTCGGGTTTTTTACCTGGATTTCACAATCCGCGGCCAGAGCGGAGCGGAGCTGAGGTGCGCTTGCTTCGTTCCCCTGGACGGCGCGACACATGGCTCAGGGAACGCTCCCTATGGGCGGGGCAGCGTCCAGTGCGCCGCTGTGAGACAAATAAAGCCCAACCATGAATTATGTGACGCAGAATCACATTGCATGACACGGGCTACGAAAACACACACACACATATATACACACATAAAACATTTACATAACTTTTCACACCTTTATGTCTTTAAAGGAAAGTCAGTGATGGGAAGCACAGGCCGCCAGACCAGTTTCACATGGCCGCGTAGACCAGTTCATTCCAGGGGCCAACACAGGCAAAACGCCTCCTCAAAGTCCCGCTGCTGGAAAGCGAGACTGCTCTCAAAGTCCGTGTCCAGAGCTGCGTACACGCTGCTGGGGGACATCGACTCCCCGTACGGATGTGACGGCGGCGCTAACGCCTGGACGTCCGTGTCCAGGTCTTCGTACGCGTTGTTCATCAGGTACTGCGTGGTGTTCTCCGGCGCCATCGAGCCCGGGTGGTGCCGGTGATCACTCGCCGTCCTGGGCCGTCTCTTGCCCACGACGCCGGGCCTTTGGACACTTTAGCCAGCCGGGCTCCTTTCGACTGGCGGCGGAGGTATTTCCGGATGGTGGCTCGGCACTGCTTGAAGGCCTCCTCCGCCTCCTTCTCCTCCTGTTCCTCCGTGGACACGCGGGGCGGCCTCCACCTCAATGTAGATCCCCGCTTCACGTTTTTAAACACATAGTCTATTTTGGCGTTTTTCGAGTCGGTCTCCATCATCCTCACACACATTTCCCACCGAAAAATGATCGCAGAGGGGGGAAAAAAAAAGTGGACGTCGCCTGAGTGACTCGACAGCTTTCTTATTCTGAAACAAAGAAATTAAAAAATGTATACAAGTTGTCTTTTATGAACAAATAACTTTTACAATAACAAAAAATAGCAACAAAATAAACTTCTTTTGGCTAAATGCTACTACTTTTTAAAAGTACGTCTGTCTAGAAGTTCCCTCCACGCAAAAATACGTTAAACGTGGCGTTCACGTCGCTATTTATGAGACATGATCACCCACAATCCTTTGCGCTTTCAAACAGAACGGCAGGTCTCCACGGCGGCTCTGCCACCTGCTGACGTGGAATGAGACAACCAAAGCTACTGCTAGCTAGCTACTCTTTCATATACATGCAGACAAAGAAAATATGGCTAGGACAATTTTATGTTCATTAGTTATTTTGAATGGAGGTCTATGGGAGTCTTTGATGTCTCCACACATGAAAGACATCAAAGACAGTTTCATATTCATTTCAGGGCTTCCAATCTGAGGTTACTCAATTAGTTTTGAGGGTTGGAAAACTGTAGTTGTGACCATGTTTTTTTCTTCAGTAATTTAAATTATAATGTATTGAACGTTTTAAATCTCACAGCTGCAAACTCTTCAGGGCTTCCAATCTCACAGCAGGGAATGCTGAAAACAGATGTAGCAGCTGGTTTGGAGCAATCACAAGCTTTTTCTATATGAAATGCCGCATTTTTATAAAAATATTATACATATGTACAATATTGTACATTTGCCATCAGCACACAACGTACACAGCCGCCTCTCCTTAATATGCATAACATTTCAGAGTTGGAACTATAATTCTACTTGTAAGAGCAGGAGCCCGCGCACAAAAACGTACGGAATAATAATAATCATAACAGATCTCGTAATTATGAACCAGGGATGTCAGAACTTTCATTATCACGGTAGTTAAGTCACAGTTTTCAATACCTCCAAAAGTCTAACGTAAAATATAATTTGTTCAATTAGCTTTCCAAAATTCAAATTGCAGCATATAGCAAAATATTATGCTCTATGTTTGTTGTATGGCAGGAATTTTAAGGCTAGACTTCAGAACTTACCTGAGAATTGTCCTTTTATAAGTTTTCTTCTGATACGAAGAAATCAATGAGTTGTCTTTACGTCCAATGGTACAAAGCGAAAATGAACCGTCAACTGCTAATCTGGCATGTTTTATATTATACGTTGCTAAGTTGAATCTCAAAGCGCAGGTTTCTGTATCTATGGCAACACGACACTTCCTTTTCATCTTTAAACACTTCAAACACTTTCCAAGATCCGGAGATCAAGATTTGTAAAAAAGTTATAGTGGTTATTGATTTAAACCTCGCTTAATTCTTTTTCTAATACTGAATGCGATCTTAAATATGAATTTGTATTTCATTTTTGAAATAGAATTTTCGAAATTTCGTGTTGCTATGGATACGGATAGTCGCGCAAATTTATTGCCGTTTCCGGAAACTAAGTGCACCGAATTATCTGTCCCCAGCTCTGTTTTATTATAGAGATCAGGAAGAATTGCAAACTGTCAGTAAACTTTTCCTCTGATTTATAGTACAAGAACCTCAAAATTGTCCTCAAAAACACAGTGTGTATATGAAGGGCGACTTTTCAGATCCACACAATGCTGCTTTGTGACGCATTTTATAAATCAAATAAGTTCCCATTTACACATAATTTAAGTTAATGTTTAGTTTCCCTGGACCTAGTGTGACTTAGTTTCACAAAGAAACGCGTGGTATAATTTATTATTATAATTTTATTATTATAAATAATAATTTGGAAGTAACTTACTGAATAGTTGCACTTTTAGGAGAAAGACTTCCAGTAACAAAACAAGTAGGTAGGGACAATATAATTAAACCCAACATTTTAAAGGATACAAAGCTAAATGGACAAAATAAGTCAACACAATCATTTATTAATTATTATGATATGATGTGTTTATAATAAATAGATACATACATAAAATGTACGTGTAACTTGATCCTAGTTTGTTTTAATGCAAAGATTAACTTGAAACGTTTTTTTTTTATGAAAATTTATTGATTTTTAGTTTGGTACCTACAGTATATGCTCTGTATATGCTCTGTCTGTACAGTTTATACATTTCAAGGTTTATCAAGAATAAAAGTCCCACTCAGCCACAGACACTGATGCGTTTTAATCAGACATCCAATAAAATGTAGAAAATCCAAACAATACTGATTTAATAAAATAAATCAGGTAAATGATAAGCTAATGTAACATTTAACATTCAGTGTCATTTTAAGGCAGTAGCCACAGTTCAGTCTATTTTCTTACAAAAACCCGACACATCCTGAAGGAATCGATAATTGAGGAAACATTCCAGTTAGATCACAGTTAATTTAACACTAGATAAAACAGACACACTGCAATTAAAAGAGAGTAAAGTAATTTGTCAATAGATTTTCAATCCAACCTTTATTTAAATGACAGTCTCATCCTTGGGCAGGTTTTCTGTGTAACAGCAGAGGGCAGTGGATGACAGAAAGCTGTTGAACTGGCTCTGGAGATTCACTCTTGGAGGCATCTGTGTCTCTCTACAGTTCTTAAAGGCCCTGAGCGTCTTTGAACAACTTATCTGTTTGCAGTGATCTTAAAATGAGGTTTAGGGACAAAATATTACATAATAATAAAAACATTTATTGAAATGACAAACACACAACTTTATTGTGACATGAAACAAAGAGAACGATGGAGGAACTCTAAATCTAACACTAAGCAAATTAACTCCTTAGGTTTTTCCAAACAGTTAATTACCGATGACACTCTTTGAGTAAGATGTTGAATCTTTATGAGCACCGAGCTCTTAAGCTGAGCCTGTGCTCAGCGGAGGGCAAACTGCCAAAAGATAAATATCACCTACAGGGATGTAAAGAGGTTCTAAGGATTTCAGAGGATTTTTTACATTTCTGAGCAGCTGAACACAGACGCTTAACATTCTCTGTCAAAGCACATCACACTTCATCTCTCGGTCCGGAAATCTAAAAGAAAAAATTAGAAAGCTGTGAAGTTTTTAATATTCTCAAGGGTCTATTGGTTTGTTCTTATTTCAGTGCCTTATAGGCTATGTTACTGGGCACCTTGGGTTGTAAGTAGGTTGGCCGGAAAAAAAACATCATGCACAGGAAGCCCCCGTCAGAAGGATGTTTAAGAGCATTCATTTACAGTTCACCGAACTCGAACCAAAAGACGCAGGTTCAGTATGAGTAAAGGCATCCTTTAAGTTTGTTTTGAGATGTAATATAATTTGCTGACAAAGCCAGAATGACTTATGACTCATATGAAGCATCATGTCAAAATATGTAGCTCAAAATAGATGAAATATACTGACATATATGACATGTGGCAAACATGTTCGCTTTCCCTTTGATTGTTAGACATTACACTGGGTAAATGTCCATCCCCCGAAAACACACATGCTGTTTATGAAATTTAAAAAAAAAAAAAAAAACTATGAAAATGGGCAAAAATCATCTAGGAATTAAATTCCTTACAAAACATATCCTCTTTGTGGTAGGCATCTGCTTCTAGTCAGTTCCACTTCTACAATTGAGCTGTGTGTGACTGATATTCATGGAAACTGGGCACAGTTCAAGTTTCTTCCGCAGTGCGGTGGCTCTGTGGAGAGCGACCGAGAGCAGGGAGAGAGAGCGAGACAGAGCAGGATGACCCCCCCCCGCACACAGACACAGACACGTTTGTCCTCTTACACTTGTGAGGACACTCAGTGACATACTGGAATCCATAGGCCCTTAACCTAACCATCACAACTGAATCCCAAACCCAAACCTAATTCTAACGCTGACCCTAAAACCCGGTCACGACCCTCAAAACGCCTCGATGTTGTGTGACCAGCTAAAATGTCCCCAAAACACCAAAATTTCTTCACAACAATAGTATTGAAACAGAATTTGTCCACAGAAGACTATAAAGACAAGCCCAGACACACTAAACTACCAACAGTTTCAGCAGGTCTACGTGCGTATCATTTTATAACTAACCCTAATATTGAGCCAGACATTTTGCAACTGTTTAATGTAGATTCTGTATGACCTTGAGTGCCAATGAAATCACCACATTATCAATATGGCTTCAATGTTTTTTTCAGAAGGCAGTTCGTTTTAGGGGTGCTGTGTGACCTTCAGCAAGCCCACATAACTCTCACTTCCTCCTCCCAAGCAAATAAGCTTCCTTTAATTGGCCTCTCAGACAGACATCTGTCTGTTTGTGCAATGATGCTGGCCCATAAATTTACAACTTGTTTACACAATGGTGACATTACATTGGTGTCATTTTGTTTATCACCTAGGCAATATCTGATTCGCATGAAAGTCACTTCCTTTGGCTCATTCTGTTCAAACTGGTTTACAGTTTGAACAGAATGAGCCAAAGGAAGTGATGGCTGTTATCACAGATGACTATGGACAACTTTATTGAGACAGTTTGCAGGCTCTGCTTCCTCTTTGTTTATGTTAGTCAGACAGTTACAGACATTTGCCATCTTCAGATTTTTTTTTCGTCGTTGTAGCTTCAGTAAGTGGCACCTTGGCTTACGTCATGGACGTTCATCGGTGCATATGCACAGTCTCCATACATCTTATGTAATAACTGTGGAGGAGACAGACTTTCCTCAGTGGTTGCAGCCAACACCATATTTTCTGATTTTAAAAATCCCTCAGATTGTGAGTGAATTCGCACACAGCTGCATGTAGGTATGTTTTAAACCCATCTACATTATGCTAAATTAAAGTTTTAGAAAACTGTTTATTGGATTGCATTTTTTTAAATTATAGCATAGTATATCATATCAGTGGCTTTCAAATTATGCAGGTCTACCATCATTTACATAGCTGCGCCTTATATGTTTTTACAAATAATCACAAGCTTTTATGGAGATTGCTTACTGTTAAATCATCTTAACATTTGGTTTTGCAGGTCAATCTAAAAGAATAATTAAACTGATTTGATATAACTGCTACAGTTCCTGAAATGAAGACGCATCCTCTGACATTACACACCATAAGTAAACTTTTATTTTGCCACTGGTTTTACTGAAGATCTCTTCACACCTCATCCACATGGGTGTATGGTTATTTAAAGGGTTATTGAATAGAAATAAGCATTCAGTTTCCTGTAGGTGTTGTGGAGTAGCAAGTTATTTTCTCTTTGAAATCAAATACAAATTGAAAAGTGACAGGAATTCAACATGTTTGTTGTTGTTGATAAAATGGGTCTTGCGGTGTTGCAGTGTTTTATTAATGTTTTTAATAGGTTGAGTGAAATTACAGTTCCAACATCACAAATTCCTAGAGGGACTGAAATATGACAACAACTGGTATAGATTTTACACTTCATGACTTGAGTTGTAGTGTTATAGTAAAGTGACTTGGGGGTTTTGGACTGTTGGTTGAAAAATAAGTGACATAAAGACATTGTCTTATGTTTAAGGAGTGTTTTTTTTTTACACACTTTATGAACAAATTTGAGGATGAAGAGCTGTTTCTTCTTTAAGATCTTTCTGTGGAGATTGGATCTAGTGTTATTTTTACAGCTCACTGTGCCAGAAATACGACGTATCCAATGAAGGCTTGTTCTCCAGGTTTGAGTACTTGTTGCCATGTCAACAGAATAATCAGCAGAGGAAAATGTCTCCGACTATTCAGTCTCGAACACGAGGGACATCATCAGCCCCCTTTGTGTCAGCTGCAAGGCAAGAATTACTCCTCCACCTCTTGGGTGTGTGGGTGTTTGTGCGCGGGCACCCTGCGGTTCACTTCCATTCACGCCACCGTGTCTTTATGGCCACGGCAGGCTCGCCCACTCCCTACGCCCACTGGCCACCTGCTGCACCAAATGCATGCTGGGATGTCTCAATGGACAAACTGAACAGATGATCCGCTAAGACTGTGTGCTTCCGTGTGCATGTGTGAACATGTCAAAATGGACTCAGAATATGGATTTGCAGCAATCGCCTGCTTCTGTGAAAAGGAATTCAGTAAAAGATTTCTGTTTTTCGAGCTTGACGTATCTGTGTCCTATTGTACATTCTGTCCCCATGTCCGTTGTGGGCACAGGCGTGCGTGTGTAGTGCACGGCAGTATGTGCGTTCTGCTGGTGTGCGATGACTGCAGTCTCTTAGTGTTCACCTCAGCCCGCTGTGACCCTGCCTCTAGTGAGATGTGTCTAATGAGAGCTATAAATATCTTGGAACAGACCTGGCTGGCACTCGCAAGACTGCAACCTCTGCACACACACACACACACACACACACACACACACACACACCATATTCCCACAGCTCCTCCCACGAGAATGACAAAATAAAGAGGGAGAGAGAGAGACAGACAGAAGGGGGAATAAAAAATGCTTTAGCACAGCCAGACGCAGACCCCCCCTCCTGCTCTCCCACCTACTCGTCTTTACACCCACTTGCCATTATTCTGCAACTCTGCTCGGATCCCTTCCAGCTCCCGAGCTATGCGTCACACAGCTGCATTTGTGGGAGTCAAACATTTTCCATCAATACGTGTGATTGCATTATCAACGACGGTGATTTCACATGGGTGGAGAGGACGGATGCTGCTCATGGGCATGCGTAGCATGCACTGCCACATCCACAAACACACACACACACAGGAGAAGAGTGGGTCTAATTATAATTAATAATCTCTGCAGGTGGTTGGAGTCACACACAAACTGCAGGGAAGCCCTCACACACTAAGCCTGTCACTTTCATCACACTTCACTGCATAACAAAAACCTTTTATTTCCAGATTCGGGGGATTTTACTTTTTTGGCTGTTCCTAGTTCTTTCTCACTGTTTCCTGTTCTATGAGAAACATTTACCACATGTATGTATATAATGTATATAATATAGATTTCAAGTGAATTTAAATGTTACAGACTTCCTGCAAAAACATGCCAAGGATCAGATTCTAGGATTTCAGCTAGAAGTAGAGAGATATTTTAATGGAAGGGAATCAGAGGGAAGTTTAATGGCATTTATGTGCATGTAGCAACCAAGCGAGAATCCGAAGAAGCAAGTTCCATTTAAGTGAAGGCGTCATGTAATCGGGAAAGCTGGTGTGCAAAATCCGGCTATTGGACTGGGGAAAACAGGTGTCCAATCAGCATTCTCCAACTGTGCATGTGTGTAACAAAAGGCAGCAGACATGAACATGGAGCTGAATGAAAGAATAAAGGAAGAATTTATGTGTTTATGACTGAGGTAAACAAATAGCTTTAGTTTTAGTCTGTCAGCATGATTTCACAGAAGTCGACAGGAAAAAAAGCTTTCCGTTTTCTACAGGGCTAGAAAAGTGTTCAAAATGTCGGCTTTCTGAAAAATATATTTTCACGCACTGTGAGTCACAGGAAGTGAGCAAGTCACAATCACTTTGAGTTCAGCAGAAACTGAAGCCACCTGTTTTACTATCCAACGTGTAGTAAGGACTGTGGTGACCTAAATGTAAAAGAAAGGAGTTTGAGCACAGATCACGCGGTGTGTGCATGTGAGTGTCTGTGTTCCCGAAAAAGAATTGTGACCTCTTAGTGAAACTTGAGTCTCCAACTATACTGTGCAATGTCTTACATAAAGAGATAAAAAATAATGTGTGTGGAAAGAAGTTGCCACTAATGTCAATGTTTATGAGCAACATAAAACAAACATCCTGTCATAACAGAAAAGATTCCATGCTCAACATGGTCATGGCCTTTTGACAGTTACATGATAATATAATGATATAATTGGGGAAAGGTCATTTAAAATATCCTCTGGACAATTTTTGGACATTGGTTAGGTAGTAAAGAGCTCAGGCAGATGCTTCCTTTCGCATCTGTGTTTTGTCACCTTCCTTCCAGTCACCCATGCTTTTAATTAAATTAGATATTATGTATAACACCTGCCCACAAGTGGCACTGAGCCATATAATTTAGTCCGATACCAACAGACCTGAATCAGAGGGGCATAAGGAGCAGAGTCGTTTCTTTTGAGGTCTTCTCATTTTAGCTCCCACCCTGTCAGCCCAGCCGTGGCTGAATTTCAACCTTCACCAGACGACTCTTGAATGTAGCTCGCATTCGATATTTGCAGTGAGATTCTGTAAAAACTCAGAAGGGAGATATGGTTATCTATGGGTTTGTCACCAACTGAGTCTTAGCACATTATGTGTAATATTTTAATACATTGTTAATATTAAAATATTAATGGCAGCGGCTTGTACTGATTTATTTGTGGCTTTCCCTCATTAATCCTCCCTTGGTTTGATTTATTTCCCCAGAATAACAGTCTGCTAAATCAGCTCTCTTGAGCTGCAGCCCCTAAATCTTGTCCTGCTCTATTGAAATGGACCACTTGGGCCATCTCCAAACACTCCACCCACCCCTTCAACCCAATTGGCTTCCTTCCCTTGGCGATCTTATATTATGCATTGTGGATGGAAGGAAAATTGGCACTGGAAGAGAGCTACCGTGGATGACAGCGAGTGATAGATGAGAGCTCTTTTCTCTCTGTTTATGTTCTTCTTTTTGAGCAGAAACCTCGAAAACCCCTAACAGGAGATCTCAGACTCGGACCGTACAATAATTAGCTCACAGATTGGATCGTTGGGTTTTCTACTAAGGAATATCTTCGACTTCCCTTTTTTAATAGAGGCTGACAGAGCAGATTCTTCAACAAAGTAGTAGTTTCACTGAGCGAAACATTCCTACGTGCTGCTTGCCTCCCACCGCCTTCCTGTATTTGCCTCCATAATGTCAACACTAGGGAGGACGTTACCGGCAATGTGCCGATTCTGTAGCTTTAAGGAGTGTAGGCCTGTGCCCTAATTGACCCAAGGGTCTGCTGCTGGATGTAATGAGAGCTGACATCAGGCGCCTGTGGGAAAACGTGTTAGCATGTCTCCCCCGGCTACCTCTCTTTGGGTTTGCGTCTGTCCCTCCGCCTCCCCTGTGTATTAGCAGGATGCCAGAGAGCTAAAGCAGAGCCGCTGTGCATGCAGAGGCACGTTTGTGCATATGAAGGGAGTGAGAGCGCTGCCCCATATTAGCAGGGATTATTAAATATTGATGCAAGAGTATGAAAAATGTGAAGACAGAAAACTATTTGATTCCTCCCAGTATTCTTGTGGTGTTACTGGACTAACCAACGCTAAAATACTGCAAATGTTACATATACATTTTTACAGTCATCTGTCATCTTTTTACAGTCATCTCATCTGTAACAGGTGATGTCAATATATCGCACACGTATAATGGCAAATGTGTTGAGCGTTTGCAGATTCCATCTGCATATCCATGCGAACATTTGTCTGCTTTGAAGTGTATCTCATTGTCAAATGTAGCTGAGACCTGCAATCTCTTCCTCAGATCCAAAGACAGCCACATGTAAGATGGTTATACAAAAAGATTCAGCAATTATGAGGCATTCAGACATGCAAAAATACTGGCCAATTTGTACCAAATAACAACAGTTCAGCTGTTATTGTCTTAGAAATTTAGACATGACATTTCTGATGCCTTTGACGCCCAGTTGCAGAACTGTGATGATGATGTAAACTGTTATAAACTGTTCTGGCCGAATGAGCTGGTTGCATTAACTAAGTTAGCTGTGTGGTCTCAGAATTCTGTATCCTCCCTTTGTTGTAAGGGTCAAAATGACCCGCCTTCACTAATACTAAGATAAAGCTGCTAAATTTAATAAAAATTCTCAAATCTATTTTGAATGAAGAAACAACCCCATTATTCATCACAAACCTTGTGAATGTCTTGGTTTTTTCTCCTCAGTGTGCAATATTTTATTAATAGTTGATCAAAGTTAAAGCAGCAGAAAGAAGTTCTAAACGAAAAAGTAGCCAAACTGTAACTACAGTTTTTTGATGTTCTTTCGCAAAAACGTTGGTAAGCTTCATCTGAAGATGAGGAATCATTCTCTGGGTTGTACTCTTCCCCATCTTTTTCTTCACTGTGTGCTTGTGATTTGTCTGTAGTTCTTGTGGTGTAAAACGGACCCCTAATAAAATCTTTTTAACCAAGACTTATGAAAATATGAATATGAAAAAATTGGTAATTTTTTTCCAATGTTTGGGTCATTTGAAGAAAAGTCATCAAGTGTCAAGTTGAAAAAATGTAATTTTTAAAATGGTCATGGGTCATTTTTGACCCTTAAGACAACACAAGGGTTCAACAATCTGCTAATTGACGGACCTGCTTCCGCTTGTTCTCCAGTGGACACAGACGTTCAAGATTTGCCTTTATGGCTCTGCTGCTTCAAAAAGCATGTCACGCTAAAGGTAATTTTCAAAGAAGGTCGGTCAAACCTTTGCCATGTTTTCTGTGTGCTGACGTGAGCACGTTAGATGCACACTAATCATATCGGTGCAGACTGCTGGCCGGAAGATGAGGCAGAGGACTGGAATTTCCCTCTCTGTGTGAGCATTTAGGTGCAGAAATCGAGTAATTGTGTGTGTGTGTGGGTGAGTGCTGTCTGTGCCTGCAACTAAGTGGCCTTAAACTCTGGCCACAGACTCCTTCGGGCGGAGCTGTCAATACATAATAGCAGTGGGCAGCACATCCGAGCACTAAAAAGCCCAGCCCGTATTATTGTGTTAGTATAGACTCTGATGGAAGACAGATTTACTTTAAGTACAAATTTTGCTCATTTGTTTATTTAAGTTGGACATATTGGTGGAAAGAGCCTAAACATTTTTTAAAATAAGGGGGTAAGAACAGAAAATCCCTTTCAGCCAAAGTAAAATTTAGTATGAATGAACCAAAATAAATTACTTCCAAAATAATCAGTGAACATAAGAAAAACGTGAGCTGAAAATGGTTGTTTCTAACAAAGCCTCCACACATTCCTGGAGGCTGAACTCAGGAAAATGGGACTGCTCTTACTCCTACATGAAACCTTCATAAACTGGAGATTGTGTTTTTATTTAGTCTTTTTTTTGACGCTTTGACCCAAACGTGACCAAAGATAAGTGTGAAGGGTATTTGTGGCACGGCTTTGGAAGTCCAGGTTCTGATGCTGTGGGATGACTAACTAGGGGTTGAACCCAAACATGACGCCACAACGTTCTATGAATAACGCAGAGCCATTTTTAAACCACAGTCTGGCAGCTGGTTCTGGCAGTGATCACTGGGAAGGAGCTGTGGGGTGGAGCCAGGTGGTCCAGGTAGAAACTCGGGTCTGAGTGAGTAAACGACATAGGGGTGGGACGAGAGAAAGTGGAGAAACGGGAAGGCAGAAACAATTACACTGATTCGAAGATGGGTAGTCTACAGCCTCTCATCACTGGAGCGGTAAACACACTCTTTTAACCATGTGGGAAACTGTCTTTTCTTTTGTGCCCTCGGTTACTCTTAACTCGGAGCCACCTGATTAAAAACTGGATAAAACAGCCGCACCACAATCAGCCTGACAGACCTGATTGACAAATTGAACTCGCCTGACTAATCCGACACTGAAACCCTGCATTTACCTAAATAATCTAACTAGGGAATTTCTGCTGACGTCTCTGGCAAGGTCAAAGCTGGGAGCAGCCTTATTCTTATTAGGTTAAGAGGCCTCTATTGATTTTCCGCTAAAAGCCTAGCGGAACCCTGCAGTGTATTAAGATGATAAACGGGTCTGCGCAACGACAAGCAGAATCACCTGCGCCGAGCATCAGCGGATCCATAAACAACTAAAAACAGGACAAAGCCAGACAGCATCTCAGTACGTTTTAGACTTGATCATTATAGACTTACAGGAGGTGATCTGGCTGCGCAAAACAGTGTTTAGCGTTGATTCACTGTCCAGTCACAACTCACAGTCTCTTGGAAAAGAAAGCTGTTTACTTTGGTACAGCAGAAGCTAAACATTAAATATGTCTCGCACGCCGCATAAAACATTATATTCAAGGTTATGTGATGTTAATGGGACGTGATTTTAAATTCTGGGCTTGAACCGGCCAACAATTTGAGTGAGATGTGGGTGCACACAGAGGAAACGCACTAAATACTAACCCCTGTGCAAGAGTTGCTATTAAAAGCTTTTTGTATTGCAGTGCAGTGTGTGTGTGTGTGTGTGTGTGTGTGTGTGTGTGTGTGTGTGTGTGTGTGTGTGTGTGTGTGTGTGTGTGTGTGTGAGAAAGAGAGAGAGACCTTCTTAGTCTTCGTTTTACTATTTGATACTTGGTTAACATGTCTGCAATAGATGGCATTACACCGTTTTATGAATATGTTTTATTTGTCAAGGTAGAATCATAAAATATAAAAATGGCCGGATTAAAATATCATCAGCGTTTTGACATCCTGATTGTTGAGCGTGACAAGCCGATGATGATGCTGTAATAAAGCCAGACCTCGTACTCAATCATGGCCTTTTTCAATGAGGCATCACGGAGAATGAATCAGTCCCTGTCAGCTTTTCTTAAAAAAACTAAACCAAAAATTGTGATGGATGTCGCAGTTTATGTTTGAGGTTGTTTAAATTTTTATTCGCAAATTACCCAGGACTGGGCTCTTTGGAATCGAGTGGCTGGGGAAGATGTTTTCCCTCGTTAAGCCCGAGTGACGAGGATCTGAATCAGATGTGCTGAGAGATTTTTAAAAAGATGTCAGTTTCCAAAGATCATATGCACCAGGCTAATGTCTGTCTGTAAACCAGTGGAATTTCTCGTGAATATAGGTGAAAACTACAATAATACTGGCAAGTTTTTCGTTTTTCACAGAGTAGCAAGCAAACAAAAGGCTAAACTATTGTTTAACTTGTTCATAATTGTCTCTTTTTTATGCCTATAAAACTAATGCTTTCTGTAACTCCTTACTTTCCGGCTGCCCCAGTGACTCTCAAAAAAGCCTGTAATTAATCCAAAATGATTACTGACTGGTATTGGTGAGAGCGATCATGTATCGCCTCCATTAGCTTCTCTCCAATGGCTTCCCATTAAATGTAGAATAGAATTACAACCTTCCTCTTTACATACAAGGCACTTAATCCTCATATCATCCTAATAGACCACGTCGGTCTCAGGATGCAGGCCTACTTGTGGTTCCCAGACTGGGAGGCAGAGCCTTTAGCTATCAAGCTCCTCTCCTGTAGAACCAACTCCCAGTCCAGATTCGGGAAGCAGACACGCTCTCTACTTTTAAGACTAGGCTTTAAGCCCTAGTTAAATTAAAATGTCTGAAACAAATATGTCCAAACCATCATATTATTCATATTAATTTAGAGTATCAGTGTGTACATCATCAGATTTTAATGTGCTTAAACAAAAAGCAATCTTGCCGCTTGGATCTAATAATGTGAAGTGTTACTGTCCACAGCTGCCCTCATTTTCATACCCACTATATGATTTCATTGTCGCCGTGTCCAGTGCCATCGTCTCAACATCAACCTCTTCCATTGTTTCCATGGCTTCTGTGGAAAGGGTCACAAGGAGGAAACTACGTGTGCCCTCGCTAACCTTGGTTAACCTTTTACACATAGAAATGGGTCAACTGTGCTGTCACTGTCTTTTTCTACATTTTGATAAACAGCAAGTATATCTGACTTTTGCCTCACGTTCCCACCTGAAGCAGGTGCGAGAGCCACGCACTTCTCTAATTCTGTGTTGGGGATTAAACCAGCAACCTTTCAGTCCCAAGTTCTTTTGGATCTCGACATGTTGGAAATGTGACTTTATAAGTAGAGGAGGCCTATTGCACGCATGACACACACACGCAGATGCACACATACCAAATAAAATAAATCTATCCTCATTAATCTATTATCTATCATCATTTTTTCCTAGTTATCTCTCTTTGTAGGGCGCTGATCATAGAGACTGTGCGAGAACAGTGTGCTGCTTTTGCTGACACATCTTAAAAATTTTATGGCCCAGAAAACAGGCCAAGCAGACGGGGCTGTGGCAAGCAGACGGCTTCACTGATGTAATTTCCCAGGAGCAGAAATATTCAGAACCACTAACCAAACTACAGGGGCAATACGATTGCACAGGAAATGGTACAAGAATCCTAAAGGATTGGGGGCATGGACACATGACAACCAACGCATGAAATTAAATTCTTGTGCAGAACTATTTTTACAGGCACAGAAATGCTTTAATACTGTTTTGAATTGCAGTTGTGATGTTTGTGAACATGTTTGGGCGGGTCATTTGTATGAGATATTAAGATGGCCTGTATGAGCGGACGAGGTGAAAGTCAGGGGAAAGAAAACAGCATCTAACAAATCAGTTATAGTCAGATATATTAACCACATTTACGTCTTTTACCTTTAAAAGTGATAAGCTTGACATGAAATCAACTGTTCGATCAAAAATGAGTCAGTCCTTCAAAATGATTAATGCATCACCCCAAACAATTATTGTGATAGTTAATCTGATAATAATGGCATTGTGAAACTTGATTATTATTCTTGATATTTAACTGCTTGTTAAGGATTTGATTAAAGCATTTTTACAGCCACTATTTGTGCAAAAATGATTAACTTTGGAATTCCCAGTGAAAGACTGCACTAACATTTAGCAGGATTGTCTTTATAAAACAGGCAAAAACGCACAATTCCTCACACTATGGCTTTCACGTTTTTTCTGCCTAAACATTCAGCAGTTCCATGACATTAAGAAACTGCCAAAATGTATTTCCATTTAAATTATGTTAAGTTTGTTATAAACCTAGAATTTGGTACAAAGCTTTGCATTATTTTGAAAAGACAAAGCATTAATCATTTATGATATAATATTTAATTGTACATATACTGTACAAATACAGATTCTCCTTCATCAAAAATGTTATTAAAGTTTTTAGTATGAATTATTATTATTATTCTACTCTAACTGTTTTTCTTTTTTGCCACTTTGGATGATAAATGAACATTTGTTCTAGTTTCACACATTTTTTGCAGTGTGAGATCACAGCTTTGATAGTGTTACGCTCAAACCTCCAACTACTAGTTGCTTAGCATAGTAATGTCCACAAACCCCAACTCATTGTTTTCCTATTTCTATTTCTTTCTCTCCGTAGTAAACCAGCTGTTTCTTCAAGATTCAAACAAGTGTAATAATCCCAGAGGGACTTTGCTCCAAAGAATAAAAACACAAGAGCTGCACCCAGAGAAAGAACAAGACCAAGCAAAAAGGGTTTAGAATAAACCAGGGTGGTGCATAGAACAGTGATTATAAATGATGGAACAACTCCAGTTATGACAACATACTGGTCGTATGTTGTCATAACGCCCTGATTTTCTACTTTCCACTCCCTCTCCCCCTGAGTTGTCCAGTTTAATGGCCACTGGCAGAGTGGATGTCCTGTGGAGCTCTGCGGAGCACTTGGAAGTAATCCGTCCCTGGCTGCATGTGCCGCTCTGACCCAGTGACCAGCCAGCGCACTGTGCCCTGGCTGGGAGGGAGGGACTGTCTAGGACTGAGCGGAATTTCGATGGCCTCCTCCTCCAGCTAAGAGCCGAGTCCCTGCCACACAGCCGCGGACACGTCACAGAAGTCTCAGGTGACGTCACTCAGGATGTTAGGCACAGTGAAATGGGCTAAGTGCTGCTTTCAGTCCATCAGGGCTGCTTTTATGGCCTGGGATTCTCTTCATGCGTCTCTGTACCTTCCTGGTTTTGTTTGGCTGGAGTCTGTTTCCTCTTCCTTCCTTTCCCATCCTGAGCCTGACAGGGAGCTTTCGCTGCAGCCCCTTGACTGTCTTCGTGTCACCTGACCTGAACGCCTCCTTTGATATAATCTGTGATGCAGTCTGTCAGACCACCTATATCCAGTTTTTATGATGGGAGGCTGCCTCTGAACTGAGAGTCTAAACTGCAGGTTGCTTTACGATGACAGTTTACTAAGAAAGCGATCAGAAGGTTGCTGATATATTTACATTTGCCTCCATAGGACTTAATTTCCATTCACGAAAGAATTATTTTGTGCATGACCCACCCTTCTCTTCCCAACATAAACAGGAATTCACAGTTGCTGACCACCATTTTATAATTTTACCCACCGACCACTTCCAACTATATCCAGATTTCTTGGCTGCTGAGCTACGTTTGTTCAGTTTGTTCTAAACAATGAGTGCTTTGATGGAAATGTGTATGAACAGGAGCATTAGAGTGTGAAAATAAAGTTCACACACGTACAGCGCTGAAACTGTCTATATTAACACTAAAGCTGCGATGGCCTCCATGCGGCCATGTCTTTGTTTTGGGGATACGTTCACTACAAAACGTGATGCGAGCTCCTCTGTACGTTGTGTTTGACCGAACAACATGAAGAAGTGAAAACATGCTGCACGGTGTGAATGAGGTTAACCATTACGCATTTTCCATGTAGTTCACTTTCATATCAGTTCACTAGGATGGACAGTTGTTCTGGGAAGATGATAAAATTACATGAATAATACACAAATGTACAGGAGAAGTGTGAATCCAGCAAAATCACAGACAGAAGTGGGTTAAATTTCCTCATCTTGTCCCAGCGCGTCCAACATGTCTGTTCTTCATTCCCTTCACACATTTTCTTTCTGGAAAAATAATGTAAATTAAGAAACACAGCAAGAAGGGGAGCAACTGCAACAGGCAACAGCATCCCCCACATCGTGTTTGTTATTATGAATGAAGTTTTTTCATTTAATTAAATGTTCTCACGTAATTATGTAATTTTTAATAGGAATGCAAATGCAGTTTCTCAAAATGATATACAGCATATATTCTCCCATTTGATACAGAAAACACAAACCTGTGTCCAAATAAAAGAGTGTGTAACTTATGATTGTTCACAATTACTCGTATGCTACGCCTCGCTAAAGGTAGTGATTATATAGCTCTTACATTTTTGCCACAAAAACATAAGTTACGTTGTTTTTTCCAATTTTCAACTTGCTTTCTATGGGTTTAGTTTAGTGTGTAAATATAAATTATTCTGACTTCGCTGTGTTTACATATTTATTTGATTTTATCCCGGTGATGTCATCTGGAGGTGATTTTTTTAATGTAGAGAAGTTGGGGGGTTTATTTACATGCACTACTCAAAACCAGAACCAAAAAGGTTCGGTACCAGTGGAGGCGTCATTTAATGTAAGCTGTAGCAGGAAGTGGCAAAGATTCAGATGGTTTTCTTTGAGGAACAACTACAGTTTTTGTGAACTGAGCTTAGTCCATAAGGAATATTTGTAAAAAAATCAACTTTACTTGTGATTTCTTGGAGATTTAAATGTAATTGGTGTAGTTTGATGTACGTCACGTACGAATGCAATAATTACATCACACATTCACGTCCCTCCTGATAAGACGTCTCAGCCTCGTAGTGGTTCATTTATCATATAATGGAACGCAGGCATGAATCTGAACATAACAGAATTACATTAGATAAAAATCAGTGTACCAAAAAGCACATATACATTAAAAAAATCACCATGCTTACTTGTAACAACACACTATGTCACGTCTCATTCATTCACAATACTGGGCAGCAAAGAAAAAAGGTGCAAACAAGGAAACAGCACAATAAGAAAAACCAATTGGTCTACGACAACTTTTAACTTTAGCTCCAGGTCTGAAAGATCCACATGTAAATGTGAACTGGAAACTATTTTTTAAAATTCATTAAACTGGTCCAACTATATGAAGATCTCTTCAAGTTAGGTTTACATAACATCAGGGGTCATTAATATGCCATAGAGGCCCGTGTTTTTGCCTTTAAACAGCTCATATGCATTGGACATCATCCAGTTTAAGCATAAAGCATTAACTTATCAACACGTTCTGCTCCTTGAGGTTGAGAAGTAGTTTGGATATTAACAATTATGGTGCCATCCATGCACGTTCCATGCAGACTAATCCTTTGTTATGTTACTGACAATATGGCACACATCACGTCTTAAATAACATTGTTTTCTACACACACACACACACACACACACAAAATCAAGTACGTGGTTTATCAAGTACGAAAAAAAAACATCTGTTGTGTCACCGTGAACATTTACAAGTTATTTTTCCCTTGTGCACAAAATAGAACCTAGAACAAATCACAATTATAAAAAGAAACGCAGAGCACAGGCGCAGTTCTTCTGGTGCTCTAATACAACTTAAACAAAACATCAACTGCATGACAAAAAAAAAAAAAAATCATAATTTATCCTTTAAAGGTGCCCAGCATCTAAAGAAAACCATTAAAATGCCACTTAGTGACATCGAGTCTTCTGTCACTACTTCTCTTTAAATCAGCGTCTCCACACTGAGAACACGAGGACAGTGTGAAACTACGTGTCAAAGGGACCACTGTTCCCTTGGCTTGGCACTTGGCAAATATAGTACAATTACCAAGAGACGACTTCCAGCAGCCCCTCTACAGATGCACAACATAAGCCGTTTTCAAATCTAAAGAGCCTCTTTGTGATTAGTCAGTGATAATGACAAATAAAAAGATGAGGTACATACGTGTGATGTTTTTTGTTTTTTGCAGCAAATTCTCCGATTTGATTATGTACGCTTGCAATGTTTCCTCCCCTCAATTCATGGCCACTGAAAAAAGAATTCACATTTATCCTGAAAATCACATTTGGCAAACAAGAACAGTATGTGGACATGAGGGTTTAGTTATTCCCCCCATTTTTAATAAGGGCTAAAATGCAAGTTGGCTAAACATTTGCGCGTAAGACTCTGTTTCTAATGGCTCCTGCGTTACTAAAGCTCTATCTGGCAACAGAGAATGCCAATCAGATGCTCGGTTATAAAGGGCAGGAAAAGGTCTGGTAGCATTTTAATCCATAGTTTGGTGTATTGAGGTAATGCCTTGGAAATAAAAATGTAATATGGGGTAATATCTAGGTAATAGAATGTAATACTGCGTGTGGGTGGGGTGTTTTTGTAAAAACAGGATAATAAGGGTGTAATATTTTCATAATAATTAGATAAGGGAGGGAATATTTTTGTATTATACAAACTAACAGTGTTATTACATTGGGTTAATAGAATATGGTAATATGTAATTACGGTGTTATAACAGTGTAATAGCTGTATAACCAAGGGACGTATCTAGGCAGTAGGTGTCTAAAATTACATGGGTAATAATATGGAACTGAAACACCAAAAGCTACAGTAATTACCTGGAAACACCAATGGTAGTTTCTGTGTCGCTTCCTGTGAAGTGAAGCCAGTACAGATCCTGAACCTGCCGCTGTCTATGGTTTATCTCTTCAGATAGAAGTTACGTTAATTTTAGTTTAAAACGCTTTCAAGGAATCAACAAATGAAAATTTAGAATTTTTTTTTTTAGAAAATTAGCTTTTCTTCCACATGTTGCTTTGCATCCTCTGCTCCTGCGGCATGTGCAATTTTGGCCGTCGATCAAAGCAGTCGGATATAAATGACATCATAAGCGAACATAAAAACAATCCATCTGCAGACAAAACGAGGGTGGGGTTTACGACCTGTACTGCTTCGTTCGATGGAGAGCTGTCATGTCATTCATCTTTAATTTCATCATAATATCTGTAATATTTGTGTGTTTCCATGTAATCACTGCAACTGTTGGTGATTGGATTCCACATTATTGCCCATATGATTTTCATTTCCTATTAGCGAAAATCCATTGATTATACCAAGCTATTACCTGGTTATCACTTCAATAATTACCATAATACTACTAATATTTTAATATTAGCATGTTACCCCATTACCTCCACTATTACTATGCTATTAACTACATATTACCCTTATATTTATATTACATTGTTATTTACAGAATATTACGCCACTTTTATGCTGCTTACTGTGCTACCAAAAACCTTTCCTCCTACTGGCCAGCTTACACACTCTCTCCGTCTGCTTTTTTTTAAAACTTTTCCATTAACTTGCAGTCCGAGTCATCCTACCAGATACCAGGACACCATTATCTCACTGTCGTTCGTCACATGTTGCAAGTCTTTCAGTGCATGTTATTACTCCCCCAGGTCCTCCACTCCTTCTGTCTCTGTTGAACAAAGACTCGGGGGGGGGGGTTGGTCCAGCTGTCCCATTTGTCCCTCAGATACAGTGGTCAGCATAAAAAAAAAATCCCCCACCCATCTAACCCCGTACACTTTCACCTTTTTTAGTCCCAGCTGAAGTGTTCCATTAAAAAACACACACACATCCATGAGCACACACATTTTCAGAAACAAGAGATAAACACATGGAAGGTGTAGGAATGTATGGTTATCGTACAGTGTGTGTGTGTGTGTGTTTCTGTGTTTTTGTGTGTGTAGGAATCTGTCAATGTGTATTCGGTCCCTGATGGTGCTAGTCTGGGTGGAGAACATTCTCTTTAGGAATAAGCTGTTGCGCACATTTCCTCAGAGGTAACAGGTGCCCTGATTCGCTCTCATGCCAAGAAAACAACATTCTTCCATTCATCCAGCAAATGTTGTCATCTACTGCTTTTACTCGACTTCTTGAAGATCTTTAAGTCTTTCCATTCTGAGGGGGGCAATGCCCCACCCTCACACGCAGGGTGCCACTTTTGTGCAGGTGCCAAAGCTGCACAAACTCTTCGGGCATGGCGTGAAACCATTTGTAGGGCAGGATGTTGTCGTAGTAATGATGGCTGACCGGCTGCTCGTCCAGGTCGACGGAGAACGGCCAGAAGCCGTAGGCCGTCACTTCCTCGCACAGCCCCAGGGCCAAGCTGACCAGGAACAGCCCGGTGGAAAGGCGCTTGGCGTGGACGTTGCGAGCTTTCCAGAACTTTCCCACTGTGGCCAAGAACTCGGGGTTCGCAAAGAGCATGGTGAGGTTGGAGGAGGAGTCTGCCAGGGCGTAATACGCCCGCAGGGACGGATCAGTGCCAGGCTTCATGGAGAATGCCGGCATGTAGATGTAGCTAGAGCCGTACACCTTCATTCTGTCCACAAAACTTTTTCTTGACCACAGAAGGTTCTGGAATCTGAGAAGTGAAGCAGATTGCGGGTTAGCTTCGTTGACGGGTTGTTGACTCAAACTGTGTGTGCGCTCCCTCTCCCTTTACTGCCAACAAAATAAATGAGCTTCCTGTGTTTTTACATGTAGAACTACAGCAGCACAACAGATGCTAGATAAGACAAATACTCATTTAATCTGGGTGAAATTTACCATTAATGATTTTTTAAATTGATGTTTTGCAGTTTAATGTAAAGAGCACAAAAAAAATCATAATTTGCCTTTCTCCATTTGAGCTCCTCTTCCTCCTGTCCCTCTACATTATTTTTAAAGGGTCCAAATATGTTTCCCTTTCATTTTGCCTCTTGTTTTTTCTAAACTGTATCTTGAGCCTTGGTGTGATACAAATACTTGCTTTAACTTATGCACATGTATGCTGTTCTGAAAAGCTATTTGTTAAGTCCTATATGACTATTATTTCTAACAAATGTCACATCCATTATTTTTCTTTTGTACTCGGATGTTCAGACTCTCTAATCTTTTGTTATATAAACTCTTATCAGTATCTTTTTATGGGTGATAAATGTGCATTTCGTTAACTTGAGACTGCGTTTCTGGGTTGGTCTGTTTTCCCCAAAATAAAAAAAAAAAGATAAATGACCTTTTCTCTATGATGCTGGGGTTGGCTGTAACCAGATGGGTTCTGGTTCCCACATCCTCCACATATTCCTTTGAGAGCGGTGGAAGGTTGCAGCTAAATTAACAGAACACACATCAGATATATAGTCTTCACCATACACAACATGTACACACAGCATATAGTTGCTTTTAAATTGTGCTTGATGCAGGACACATTGTGTCTGCTGTTGTCCGCTTCCTGCCATCTGTCAGGGCTTATCAGCCATCAGCCTCTTTTTTCTAACTTCCTTCGTCATTTGCCTCTCTCAGTAAACCACTGTCAACTGTACAGAACGTTGATTTGTTGCTGGCACAAATGAGGACAAGACACAATCTTATCGATTTCAGGCTAAAGACGTGCTAATGGGTATTCAGCGATAAACAGTCCATTGCAGACTTAACCTTAACAAATATCAGCGTCATTTGAGGCTAGATCATGTGTTAATATGTGCGAAACCCTGCTGATGTGTAGAGTTTTCATCCTCTTTCTTAACCGTTCTGTGTAAAAACTGACATGACTTTATCTATTATCAGTATTGAAAACGACTTTCAGCACTTTTTAACATTTTTATCTCCAGCAGATGGTTGGGCCTCTCTGCACACCCCTCCCTTCCTCCCTCGTTTCAGTCCGTTGCTATTGTGCTTCCTCACGCTTAACCTCTTTTCTCTCTTGCCCTCTTTGTGGCCCATTTTCCTCGCTCCGTCTTTCTCTCTTGGCCACAGTCGACACCAGCTCGCGCTGCCACTGACGGGTAACGGTGTTTGGCTGCTCTCTTGAGCACAACTGGAGGAGCACTGAAGCAGTTATATTCATGCATATTCAGTTCTGTACTCGCACACGCAGTGCCTGGTTTCTTACCGCATGATAAAGTCGGCCTGGTCAATGTCCCGTCCGCATTTGCTGTGCCGAATGATCCCGCTGTTGCCCACCACTGCGCACTTCTTCAAGGGCAGCTGCAGAGGATTGTCCTGAGCGAAGACAACATAAATTAGGTTCACTTAGGTCCTCAAATTGGAACCCAAAGCAAAGGTCAGGACCTCGAGCTACTGCTAATGTCACCTCATCGTGTAGTGACGGACAAACCGTCAAGCAGACACATTACAGAGCGTCCAGCATTTGTCCATCATTATAATCATTTTTTATGTCATCCTATTATACAATTATGGTATTGGAGGCGTTGAATATTTTGGGTTAAAAACTTGACTGGGACAGGAGACTTTGCCAGGATTTTTAGAGGTCACTCGTGCGATACTGTAGGGTTCAGTGATTGGTTGACAACATAATGATTACATAATAGTTAAATATAAAAAAAAATCAATAGCAATTCTATATAAATCTAATGATATACTAAATTACAAATGCTGTGTGAAATTGTGGGGATCAACTTTTAAACAGCTACTAATTCAATAATTGTGTTACAAAAACTAGCTATTTAAGTCTGGTTACTATGATGATTTAGTGATTTGGTTTATTTTAAAAACAGAGAACAAAGATTATTTTCTGTAGGGGGAGGGGTGTGATTTAGGACATACTTGTAGAAGCTTAGATGTGTTTCTGTTGCTAAGAGGTTATAACTTAATAAATCTTTTTGTCGTCACTATTTTTGTCTGATATGCACCACAACTAGGGCTCAGAGACATAGCCAAAAAAATTAAATCCAACTTATGACCTTGGTTTATGACAAAACTGAACGTGTACTTAAAATCAGGAAACCATGAGTTGGGGCAAAGGTTTCTGGTTTACAACCATGTCTGGCATCGTGGTGGGAGTGTGGAAGAGATTCTACAGTTTCCATCAGTATAAATGTTGTTAAGGAGTCACAGAGAGGTCCTCTTGTAGACGATTGCTGATAGTTAACAATTAAAAGTCCGGGGTTCTGGTTCTAAATGCAAATATGTCAAAAGAAAATGAGTCTTTGTCCATCTATAAATATGAGATTGATTAAGGTTAAGCTACTTTCTAACCACTAGTGGGTAAACTATGATCAGCCGAGTGAAAACTAAATGTGATGTTAACCACAGACTGGGTCATTTTATTTCTCATTTAATAAAGCCCTACCCCTGTCTAACTTTTTGTCAACGATCAAGATCAAATCACGTGCACTGATGCTGCAAATATGCAGTGTAATATCCTGGTTGTTAAATGCGATGAATATCTGACCCTAATTTGCAGGCACAAGCTGGGCGTGTTCATTCATGAAGGACTGGGGGAGGTGAGGCCAGATAAAGAGGGAAGTGAGCATGGTGTGAGACCGTACATATGGGGTTATTAATTTTTGTATCTACACTCTAAATTGAGAATATATTGATAAATACAAATTAGAACTGATGTATTAAATCTACTGAATAGTCAATAGACAGCTTTAATAATGCTGATCCATGGTTAAGTCGAAGTGTTATTATCATAGAATAAAATATTTTTAAACAAAGACAAAATATACCAATATGATAATTTATAATCTCTACTTTTCAAAATATGATATATAATAATATTATATTTTTATATTACATTACATAATAAAATATAATAATTGTCCAAATGGAGTTTTTTTATCTTTTAATAGACCTACATTTTCCATTTTGGACAAAAACGTTTTTCTTTTTCTAACAGGCAGGTAAAACATCTGAACATATGATCTACTAAAACATTTAATGTCAAAGCCTGTTTACCCATCGTTTTTAACACTCAGTTGCACTGATTCTTTTTTTTAAACCATTATTTACTATTAATATTAGCTAGCCAATATTTAAATCCATTTATTCTTCATTTTAGTTTAATGGGTTTTTTAAATTAGGTAATTAGACACTGAATTTCACGCACTCTCAATGGTGACATGAACTGTTCCAGCTGGCAAAAAATAAAGTTTCATACTTTTGTTGTGTGTCTTGTGTTTTTATGTTCACAAAATTGGATGATTTACTCCAGAAGGATTCTCCAACTCCATAGAAACTGGAACACAAGGCAGCACAAGGCAGCACAAGGCAGCACAAGGCAGCCCTTTGTGCTACAAGCACCACTGCTGGTGGAGGCCTATCATCATCTAAATTAAACCCTTGTATGGGACAGTATTAAAGCTGCAGAGGACAGTGACACATCATGCTTCACGAGTCTTTGGCCAAAAATGTCCTTTCTCATTGACTTGGCTGCATTTAAATCAGGGGCATAGAATAAGGGAAACGGCGGAAACAATCGTGCTCATTATTCCCCCGAGTGCACACACTTGAGAATACACACACACACACACACACCTCCTTGCCTCAGGGTCTTTTTTGACCGTGACAGGGAGTAGAGTAAGAGGACAATACCCTGCTTACAGCACATCAAGCCAACACAGGGGAGCCAGTAAGTTGGGAAAACTTGAGAGAGGAAAACTATTAGCACCAGACTTTTTTACAAATTCAGGTCCGGTTTGTTCTACAGCTGCTATTAAGTAAAGATTATTTTGTTGATCACAGCACAAAACTAAAGTATTTGATGATACATGATATCGATTAAAAAAAAACAGCAAATTTGACATTGACAATATTTTGTATATATGTACAAGCTCCAATGTGCTTTTTTTAAACTAACTAACTTTTCTTTATTGAACCACAGTTTTAATCCCATCTGTGTTTGTTATATTATTGTCACAGGAAGGACCATCAGAAACATACTGCACCGTAAGAATTGCACCGTACAGTCCAGTGAGCTCCGTATATAGATGCTCTGTTAGAGCCGACCAGTAATTATCAGTGGAAGCTCTAATTGGCACATTCCCTGGCAGGTGCCCACGTACTGTAGCTGCTGCCAGGCTGGCGTAGCGTGGCGGGTTCTCTGCGTTCAGACGTGCAATCATAGCCCTGCTAGTTGACAAGGCATATTTATGAGAATGAGGATGAGCATGCCCCTTTTGTCAAAGAGACAGTCTTACGACTCTGACTTTTGACCTGATGGACAACATAAAGAAAAACACTATAACGCTAACAACAGTGTGTCTATCTTTACCAACAATATGTGTGTTGCTTGTGGATTCATTTGAAACGGTTTGAGCTTATGTGTAAAATTACTGCAGAAAAAAATGTCTAGAGTGAAACCCATACAGACAAAAGCTAATTGTTAATTGAAACTCTTATAATTCACACACACAAAGTTTTACAATCACGGTGTGTCTTTGAATATAAAAAGACACAGAAGTTCTGGTCTTTCACAAACTGACTAGCTGCTGTCTTTGAATGGACTAAAAAAGACTATAGATGATGGGGATTTATTTGTATAGATGTTGTGTGGTAATGGGTTTTAATTTTTTCAGTGCTTCCACAGACAGAGGTCCTTTTGACGAACCTGTGCAAGTGAAAACACAATTGGTAAAAATATTAATAATAAAATATATACGCTTTAATACATTGTAGTTTTACTTTTTTTTGATACACGTACTATTTTCTAAATCCAGATGATGTATAGAGACAATATCAGATAATTGGGGAGCTGAAGCAACTAGAGGAAGGATGGGAAGAGGATGATGAAAACGTTCACACAGAAGATCAAAATAATGCTCCATGTCCTCCGGATCAAATGAACAGATCCTTGGATTTTTATAACCGCTTTCTATCTGCAGGAGAAAACGCACTCCAGCAATGCGCACAAGCACGTGGGACATGTAGTGACTTTACCCATTCAGGCCTGGGAGTCAGTGACACGGACGAACAATCTGCCTTCCTGAAAATGAAGGGGTGCACGAGCAAGCAGGCCCGTCAGGCTTAATACTGAAAATCAGACAGTCGGTAAGTTTACCAGCCCCTGGTACAACTCCAAACTTTTCCTCCTATTACAGGGTATTTCAAAAAGCTCTTGAAAGAGCGTTAGATATGGCCGAACCGCACACAGAGCACATTGAAGTCAGGGTGAAAGTTTACAGAGTAACCCAGCCGTCATCAGTCGTGAGGCAGCAATGGACAATTTTAGAACTTTTAGACTTGTACAATCTAATTTGGAAATATTGTCGGATCAGAGTATATAATTAGTCATTCAGGTAGTGAGAAACCCCACAGGAATCATTTATGGATTGTGAGATCTTAAACAAACCTGGTGAACAACGCTGATAATCAGATGTGTTTCACAATCAATGTTGCTTATCTGCTAGACCCAAACGTGACTGATTTCCCTGCCTCACAGTGAAGGGCTGCAACCCGCCAAAGCCTCGGGCTGACACCCAACACCAGAGGTGCACTGACGGACATCAGTCAATTTGAAAGAGGTTTAAACTGCAACAGACGGTTTTCATGTTACTGCACCAAGATCATTGCTACAGAATCAAAAATCTAGAAGCTTATGTGAATCGTGGTTTACCGGTTATGACAGGATTGGAGGGAAAGCTTGTTCTGATTACTGTCACCATCCAAAATGCTGCCAACAACCTTCAAATCTAAAGTACTGTGAGTTACGGTGGGGTTGGGCGTGGTGGTCAAAGTCATAAAACGTCCTTATTGTCTCTGTTGTGCTATAAATATGTGTACTGTCACTGCACATCAATTAATTAATTAATTTCAGCAAAAACAAAACTTTCAGTTGATCACACGGGGATGGTGACCGCAAGATGATGTCAGGGTGTGGGTGGGGCCGGACTGGGGAAGTGGTATGGTCAAAGGTCAAAAGTCAAAGCACTGTCCCTTTGACAAAAGGGGCATCCTCATCCTCATTCTCATAAATATGCCTTGTCAACTAGCAGGGCTATGATTGCACGTCTGAACGCAGAGAACCCGCCACGCTACACCAGCCTGGCAGCAGCTACAGTACGTGGGCACCTGCCAGGGAATGTGCCAATTAGAGCTTCCACTGATAATTACTGGTCGGCTCTAACAGAGCATCTATATACGGAGCTCACTGGACTGTACGGTGCAATTCTTACGGTGCAGTATGTTTCTGATGGTCCTTCCTGAGATAATAATATAACAAACACAGATGGGATTAAGAAGAAGAGTGCTTCAATAAATAAGTTTGTTTTTAAGTACACTGGAACTTGTACATGTATACAAAATATTGTTAATTGTAATATGTTCATTTTACTGGTTTTGTCAAATCGTCAAATACTTTGGTTTTGGCCTGTGGTCAACAAAATATTCTTTATTGTTTAGTCTAAAAATAAACAATAGTTGCAGATGTAGAACTAACTAAAGCTTTAATCTCTCAGATTTACCCAATTTACTGGCTCCCCCCTGTTGCCTTGATGTTGGTTCAGGCATAGGAGCATCCTTATTATCTCTATTATGTATGTAAGTGTGAATTTCATCTCTCTCACCTACACTTGGATGCAAATGTTTGTATCTGCTGACTCCAATAATGTTTTCCATCAACATAATATTTACTGCACATTGAGATGGTGCCATTTTTATTTTAGATTAAGTAATCTAAATTATGTAAAAGTTATGTTTTTACAAAAGAAATTTCCTAAAACTTTTATCACAGTCTTCTTGACCATTTTTGTCTCCTGTGAAGATAAAGGATCACGTACAAGCCAGAGAGCACACTTCTAGAGGAAGTGCAAGTGTTTAAGGAAAAGAAAGACAAGTGCCGTGCATATTTTACAGCTTGTTTTCACAAATTTGGTTTTGGTCATGCAAGCCAGTCATGCCCAGTAACATGTAAGAACGTCTGTATGAATTACTTGATGTATGGGCGAGGAGGCAATAAAAAGCAGTTATAACAGTCAACAAGGCAAATTCAACCTCATATAGGTTTAAGTTCAACACCTGCGTCAGAAAAAATTAATCTTCCTTATGGTATCCAAAAACACAAGTTTTGTTGTCTCTGCCACCACCTGAATAATGTAGATTTAGAAACTAGGTCACTGTTTCTGAAGCTGGGTTAAGACATCTTAAAAATTCATAAAATGTATTTAATGCCAAAAAAGACTTAAAAATAGCAAATATTTGACATGCCACAAATTATTGGCATTAATGTCTTGAATTTTTTTCCAAATGATGCATTAATTTTCAAAGTAATTGTAGAATAATTTACTAAATCGATTTAATACATCAACTGTAATTTTTAATAATCAATATAATCAAATTTTAGAGTGTATATACGAAAAATTAAAAACGTCATATGCGTCTAACCCTCCTGCTGGATGTCATTGTCTCACTCCATTCTCACTTCTCTCTTTATTCGGCCTCACCTCCCCCCAATCCTTCATGAATGAACACGCCTAGCTTGTTCCTGCAAATTAGGGTCAGATATTCATCGCAATTAACAACCAGGATATTACACTGCATATTTGCAGCATCAGTGCACGGGATTTGATCTTGATTATTAGCCCCTGGACACCGCTTACACTGAAGCTTTAGGTTTTTGTAGGTTTTTTTTTTTGTTGTTTCTAAGAACAGATGGACACACACACACACAAACACACACACACACACACACACACACACACGCCCACACACACACACACACACAGTAATGTAAAGATAGCCTAGCAGCTCTTATCTGTGTGCACATACACGATGGCACAAATACACACCCGAGGTCAATCGCATCCTGTCCCCTCTCTGTGGACAGGAAGGAGGAAATACGAAGCAGGAAATACAAAGGAGGAAATATAAAGGATGGACACTGGACTGGAAAAAAAGAAAAAAAAGCACAACACGTTCACTGTGTGTAATTTTGCCTGGACCGAAATCTTCTGTACTAGTAGAAGTGAAATGAAAAGTGAAATGTACACGTGGTGACGCCGAACGCACGGAAAAGAAAGAAAATGACAGATTGATTTTTGCTGATGTCTGCAGGGTGTCTCAGGTGTTTGGTTGCCCTGACCCGCTCGTCCGCTCACGTCTTCACTCTGACAACGCTGCACCAGTGATCCTCTCCCCTTCACAGCTCCCACGTCTGCTCCCTCCCTCCCCGCTCCATTACGGATCAATAACGATCCATATTAAAACCCACAGTCCCCCCAGAGAGTGTCGTATTGCGCTGAATGGGACAGAAATCGTTTTCAGTCAGCTGGCCTAAGCTGCTTTTCAAGAGCGCGGCTGCCTCTCTTAAAGTCCAACCATGGATCCACGCACTTTGGAGTCCAAACAAAGACTTTAACCCAAACACAGAGCGACACACTTTTTCCATCCTCCTGAAGAAGGTTATTTGCTCCACATCCTACCTGCACAAACAGCGAGTAGGTCTCGTTGTTGACGACGCGCGAGTGGTAAAACTCGCCGTCGTACCACAGGACCTTCCCCAGTGGCGAGTTCTCCTTGGTTACCGCAAACATCCTCGGCGGATCGCAGCAGTCGGTCAGCAACTTCCTGTGCAGAGAGAAGGTGGAAAAGTACTGGTCTGGTAATGGTTTGACACAAATTGGATTGAACAGCACCACTGGGATTCCAGTTAGAGACGGGCTGGAGGAATTGCCCTCTTAGCCGCAGCCTCAACAAGGAATGGAGGAACCCATCAAATATTTTATGTCTTGAATTCATTAGGTTCATTTATTAATATTAGTCCGTGTGTTGGAACACTGACAAACTGGGACTTCTGCCATCTTTTTTTAAACAATCAGCTCTTACGTCCTTAAAAGAATCTACTGCACAAAAGGACACAAAGCTCATTAAAAGGTCCAGGAACCCGAGCTCCAAGTGAGCATCAGATCTCCCCCGTGTCCCCCCCGTGTCATCTCCTCCAATTGTCCTTTGCCTCAGTCGTCCTGTCAGCTTGAGCGATGCTGCGAGACAAACTAAGCAAAGAATCTCTGTTATTGATATATGATATTTCAGAAGGCTGATGGGGGTTTTCTGCCACATATAAACCCCATCCATTCTTCCTGATATCATGCCCAAAGGCCCAGGGTCTCCAAATATAGACAAAGGAGGTCAGTTCCTCCCAGACTTCCCTTCCCTTTGTCACTCAGTATAACTTCATAAACACTTTATTTCCTTTCCCCCTTGTATAAAATGTGTCCACGGACAAACTTGTGCCCAAATCACCTTTTGACACCTCGGGGGTTTGTGAAAGCAAGTGAGAGCAGCTGTAGGCCGCACTTTGATTAACACACTGTTCTACACACACACACACACATTAAAAAAAGCCCAGAATCTGCAGCCTGAGACGAACCTGAACAAATCGATGCTGGTCTGGTTCTTGCGCCACGCGTCTCCGTGCCTCAGCACTTCTTCCACGATGTCTTTGTCCCGGGGGAGCCTGTAGACGGGGAACACGTAGAACCAGCAGAGCACCAGCACGCACAGTCCGGCCCACACGGACAGTTTGCTCCGGTAGCATCGCGCCAACATCTTTCTCCCCCCCCCCGCCGCCCGCCCGCCGCCCCTGCGCGTCCCGCTTTGGACTCTCGCACGGCTCAATCCAGCCGGTCCTGGCGCATCGACGGCGGTGCGGTAAAAGGCGTGTGTCCGTCCCCGGGTCTCCGTCTCATCCCGCAGGAATCCGTTACCCGCATCGGGGTTGGAGGAGGAGGAGGAGGAGGAGGAGGAGGAGGAGGGGGAGGCGGCGGCGGCTCTGGCGGTGATGTGGGGCAGCGTCTATCCCTGCAGCGGGGGGTCACGCTCGGCTGCGGGCTTGTGGTGCAGTGTGTCGGGCTCCGCGGGGGGAAGTTCTCCGCTCATCACCGCCGACGGTGCGGCCGGACTGTGAGGTCCCCGCCCGGCGTCACGCTGCATCCCAGTCCCCCCCAAACCCGGTCCGCCGTGGTCTGCGCGGTCCTCGTCCTGCGAACCGGACCAGTCCAACTGAGTCTCCCTCCGACCCCCCCGGTTCCTCTCGTCGACCCCCCCTTCGTCTCCGAGACAAAGTGCCTCTTGTGCTGCCGGGACCGCTAAATAGCTGCGGACAGACCGGAAGTAGGATTTCAAATTAAAAGGATTTGGATTTGGGAATTTCTGCAACAGTCCTCACTATTCACCATGTCAATTTATGCTCATTTTAATAATCATGACAACAACAACACTAATAATATTAACAATACATCTTTATTAAATGTACAGAACTTACTTTATAATTAAATAATCATCACAATTTCTTTACAAAATTCATATTTTCAAATTAGTTTCTTTATGAAAACAGTGTCATCATATGTGAATGTATAGCACAGCAGAGCAACTTGCATTGTATCAAGTAAAAATGAAATGTAGGTTGCCCTAGAGCCCTAATCATTAGTAAATTAATTCAATGTTTTATGATAAAAAAACAGCAACTATTCTCTAATTAAAATGATTCAAGAAATAATTGGCAGGTAGTTTAATTAAGAAAGTAACTGTTAATTGTGGCTCTGATGAAAACTTTGTCAAACCAAATGCGTCTCCGGAAAACTAAAGGCCATCCGTCTTTGTTGGGCTTGAAGAATTTGAAAAAGTGACAAAAAGTGAATATGAAGCTCCTGGTTTTATGGCTGGTCTTGTTTACATTTTATTAAATGCTGAAAATCAGTCAGTGTGCTCCACTGTCTTAGTGGACATTATACACACAGCATCTTATGCTTAATGCATAATAATAATGAGGTACATGTTTACGTTTATTCTCTATTTCCTTGATTCTCAGGAAGCCATTTCCTGTTGTATTGAAGTTGTTTTTCAATTTATTTAGTCTTATTTTGAAGGGCAGCTACTGTTTGGAATCACTCTGATTTGGCAGCTGAGGTTTTTTTTTTTTTTTTTTTGGGGGGATGTGAAGAGCTGCTGCCTCCTGCTGGAGAAAGTCTTCTGTTTTCAGTGCAGGCAAAAATGATTGAGAGGCTGCTGCCAGTGACAGAATCAGCACCACACCCCAGCTCTCCACTGAAGCCACCTGTGATCCTTTTCTTTTAACCCGCACATGCTCCACAAAATGCAGATTTCTATCAATAGAAGCAAACGAGTGACGTTCTGCTCAAAAAATTAAGATTATTTTCATCTTTATTCTGAATTTATTGCATCGCAGCAGCAACAGCAGCAGCAGCCCACCATGTAAAATAAAAGTCTGCTGACCTCCTGTGGACAAAGTGAGCTTTGTTGTCCTGTTGTTCCCAGGCTGCATTTAAGAATAGCCCTTAAAACCCCAGGCAGAGAATTACATTACATTACAAGACCTCACCCGCCCTTCTTGTCTGGATATGTAGGTCAATTAAAAGGTAGCTGAGTAATGCCGGCTACTCAGGGAACCCTGCTGGGAATCTTGGAGGGCAGTACCAAGGTTAGACAGCAGGCAGAAAGATGCCACTTGGCTGAAGTCATGTGTCAGCTGCCACTGCGAAGATCTGCAGAGGATCCAAAATGTGCAAGGAGACAGGCAGGCAGGGGTGCACAGAAATGAAAAGATGAAATTAAAAATTCATTCCACTGGTTATATAATGATACTGCATCTTCCTGGTATAAACAGAAAAGTATTTATTAGTTACGAATGGCCTCCTTACTCTAGGTTTCATCTCTCTTAAATAATTTCATCTTAAAGGTTAGCTTTTTTCCAGTTTTGGATATAAATTTATGTTAATATATCACATATACTACTATTACTAATGCTTTGATGTTTAAACAGCTTTTTTAATGTAATAGTGGCTCATAATAGAGATATTTTTTATATATTTGTGTGTTAAAATTGAATCTTATAATGTAAATGGTTAACAACTTAATGCATCTTGATGTAAAGAAGATGACAGGATGCCGTCCAGAATGCTTCAGGTGAGATGCTTCTGTTTGCACGAGCATTGTTCAGTGCACATTTTGAATAGTACAAAATAGTTTGAAGTGACCCCGAGTCACGTTACGCTTGGGTCGTGACCACGAGTTCAAATAAATTAGTGATGACTGACAAACACTTGGGACTAAAATGACGCCCACCAACAGGCTGCAGGTGATGTCATCCTTTTCTAAAGGCTCGACAATGTTTAGATTAAAGACCACATGAATAGAACAATGAGCTGCCACCTAACTATTTGTGACAGCAAACATACCAAGGTCTCAGTTGTTTTTTTTTTCTTTTATATGTATGTGTCTGTGTGGAGATGCAAGGGAGTTGGGTTGCATCAGAAATAGCGCTCCCACCTGCTGGGGATCACTGAAGAGTATGATGGCAGAACATTTGTTGTCCCCCACGTCTTCGTCCAGTCAACGCCTGTCACTGCACATTGAAGTATTGTCTCTTAAGCTCCTGCTCGTGTGTAAGCGACAGAAACCAGGATTCATTACATTTGTTTTGTGGGATTGATTAAACTCTGTAGTACAGGAGTTGTTCACATTGAAAATACAGAAAACACATTGTGTACACACGGTTTCCGCCTCATCTTGTGTATTTTCACTACGGTTTCTAGTTCCTAAGAAGCCCCACTGAGAGCAAATGTTCAACATCGATTCTCTGTGATTCACGCAGCTCGTTCGGAAGCTGTGTCCTTGGAGCAAATGCTCGCTTTACCAAACACATCTTAGCACTTGCATCAGCTTTGTTCCACTATAAGCTGGCGAAAAGAGGAGAACCTTGATTTGATTTGCAAGAAGTTTCAAGTCAAGATTAGCACATGTGCTCTGAAACCTTGACAAATTCAGGCCAAGGAGTTGTTGGAAAATACAAAGACTCATGTACAACAAGCGCATGAGGTCAAGGGGCCCATTGAGCAGAGCCTCTGAAGTTGCTCTTCATATGATCACAGAGAGATACACAACAACCACAAAAAGATGCAAACCAATACAAATTATGAATAATGCCATAACAAACCATAAGAAGTGCAGAAATGACCCCTATATGTCCAAAAATAGATGCAAAATGACCAACAACAGGCACAAACATCTAAAAATAGGCATGAAATTATCATAAACAGACACAAAACATCCATAAATAGACCTAAATAATTAAACACAGATATCGAAAGACTAAAAACCCTCAGACACTAAATAAATATAAATATAAAAAGTTGGAGGCCTTGCCTTTGTCTATGTGAGGGGCTCTTTGTCCTCTCTGATTCTGCTGGACTGTGAAATAATGACATTGTCAAATAAACAAGATTAACAGGATTAGTTTATTCAAAAATACAATTTTTCCTGGTTTCAGTTTCTGTCTGTTTACTAGTAACAACCAGAACAGGCCACAGTGCAGCTCATTGAGTTATAAACAAATGAGAAGTGATTAAACACACTTTTCATCCCGGAAATCTGCTTTACATCCTCCTAATGAGACTGTTGGGACAATGTTCATCCTGCTCCAAACCAAGTGGATGTAATTTCTAATGTAGTAGTGACTTATTATTTCCACTGTCTCTTGTGTTTTAACTGTTCTCTTCACGTTCCATTCATCAATATTAAACTGCTCATCCTGTTGTGGGTCGTGGGGGGGCTGAAGGTCTACAGTCGATCTCATTTCAACACGAACACGTTCTACCTCATTTTTATTTTATTATCATTGCTAATCTTTCTCATGGGGGCAGAACCAACCTCGTATTTCTTTTCCTTGTGTCTAGAACCCTGAGCCAATGGCAAAAAGTGGAAAAACCTCTGGTTGTTTTGAGGCACAAAATAAATTACATCAACAAGTATTAAAATAACGGATGAGAATGGTTCAAATGTCACGGGAGATAATTGCTGTTATTTAAGCTCAACTGTGTCACTCAACACGTTTACCTGGGGCAGCAGCGCTGACATAGCCGTCATTCATCGCACACCAATCACACAGATTCACATGTATGGTCTTCATGTGATTAACCTTTGTACTTGATGACACTTCTGACCAAAAACCCAGAAACAGTCAGAAAGAGAACAATAAGTTATTGTGAAATGTGATATTGTGCCTCTTACAACTTTTTTAATAATGTTTCTTCTTCTTAATACTTTAACACATTAACGTCATTAGATTATGTCTAAGAAACGTTTGGACATGTTGTTTCTTGTTGGGAAGTAATAAGCAACTTGACTTAGTTTAGCGTAAAAACACAAACTCAATTAAAAAATTGCACGTGATTGAGGAGGAATCACACCACTCAGTAAGACATTTTCTGTCCTAATCAAATCATAATCATAGTTCAGTAGGTGACCTTCTAACACCTAGTAGGTTCAGCAGGTCCTTATGACTTCAAACAAGCGTGAAACCATTTCACAAGCTTCAACAGGTTCTTATTGTGTCTCTAACAATTGCTTCTGTGTTTGCAAAATAATTACAGAGCTACAGTGTTTTTAGTATTATTTACTTTATTAATTTAGTGACTTGTCCACCAACACTACAGTCATCCTGTAATCTGATGCCAACTAAGTAAATGAACAAAATGCAGAGCTCTTTTCAAATCTTAATATTAATAATACTATTCATATATTGTTTATAAGAATTGTATATCCCATTTTAAGTTAACCCGGGACATTAAATCCCTTAATAAGAGCCAATATCTGGACAACGCCATTAAAGTAAAGCTCCTGACTTATTATTACACTTCCCTTGTGTTGTCATAGCGTCAGGGGAGGTGATATTTCACGCTTGGTCTCAGGCCAGCGCATTCTTGGGAGCAGACATTATATCTGCTGTGCACTCAGCACCCCACCCCCACATAAAAGGCTGCCCTGTGTCTTCAGCAGTTGCTGTCTGACTCTCTCTACACCTCATCAGACGCCCCTTCACAGGTAAATCAACTGGTCGTGTTTAAGGCTTGCAGTGCATTTTGCAGACGTACTAAGTATTAAGTGAACTGATTAGTATTTTCAGTTATTTCATTGTGTCTTGTGAAAAAAGGTTTTATGACAGTTCATCAAAAGACAAGACTGTATTTTTAGCAGTTTTACTGAGAAACAATATATGTGTATTGATAATGAGAATGAGTCTTTTTTTTTCATTGTAGTTTTAAAAAGATGTTCATGTCATAGCCAGGATCCTCCTCTAGTCAAAGATATTGATGACTCGTGCTATGCGTCGCCTTCAGGGGTCAAACGACAGGACATTGTGGTTTGGTTGGGGGGCAGGTTATCGTTAAACTGCAGCTCTGTTTCTCTCAGGTCGTTTGATTTGGTGAAAACCATTCATGCAGTGACAAAAAGCTCCTATATTTTTGAGTAATGGACTTTTCTAGTACCTCTGTTATTCACAAACCTAATTATGATGGCCCACAGCATCACCAGCCTCTTTTGTCCCTGTTTGCTGTTTCAGGAGCCTGACAGACCCACAGCGATGAATCCCAGAGATAAGGTGAGCCAGCTATATTACGCAGTGTTAATCCTCCATGCATGGAGAGGGGTCACATTGTCCGAACGCACATAGCAAAGATCTGGCACTGGGAATCTGTCAGAGTTGTTATCAGCATCCCTGAGAGTTTTCCCCTTGACTTCATCCTAATAATAACACATTATCTTCCCACATGTGGCTGCAGTAAGTGCTTGTTCCCCAGCCTGTGCTGATCACCATGTACTGTACATCCCGGTCGAATGGGCAGCAGTTATTGGCTATTCCTCTTTATCAGCATAAAAACCCGGAATTTGCCTCTTTGTCATGTTTAGAAATTAATTTAATGAAAGACGTTGTTGCAACTCAATTTTCTTCATAGTTTTACATCAGGGGGATTGAAATGGAGAATTGGCTTCGCTTTTGGAAGTGGAAAAACAATTAGTCCAGTTAAAATATAAGAATATATAAAATAAGTAAAAACAAGTTTAGGAATTAGACAAAAAATTAAATAATCCAGAATTTGTAAAAATGAACAAAGCTAAATTAAATATAAACCATATATAATATGGAACTAATTGGTAAAAGGCAAATCATTCAGGGGCACCAGGTGCTTTTGGACTAGACTTTTTGCAGTTCTTAGAACTTTTTATTTGTTTTTACATTTTTTTTCCTTTTTGTGTCCTAACCAAAAGAAGTATGAACTGTTTTTGTATTGTTTTATAACAACATTTTGTGAATTAATCATTGATTTATTTAAATAAAACAAAGCTTTCATATTAAACTTTTAAAATTTCTACCCAGTGCACCATGTTTTTTTTTAGCCTCATATGTGATGAATGATTGACATGGTGACAGACAAACACTCTGTCCATGACAGCATTGTCAGTTATTGTAAAATAATAAATATAGAAAGTTGCTTATGGTTCTTTTGTCGGTCAAAGAAGCTGAACACACGCTTTAGGACATTCTTTAACACAGACGGCCGCAATGATTTCTGGAGTGACAGAGAAGCGATGAAATGACAGACAGGAAACAAACCCTCTGTGTTTTTCTGCACCATCCCATGCCTCACCTCTAACAACAGGCCTTTCAGCCCTCAAGATAATGAACCCAGTCACGCTATTGGTCAGTCTCACTTAACAGGTGTTGACAAGCAGTCATCAAACCAGGGGGAAGTGAAGTTAGTTTAAAGACAGTTAAGAAAATAAAAGCATAAAACGTGCAAATAAAAAAATTGTGAAACAGTTCAAATCATGCAACAGATAAAAACAAAATTAAAATGCAAACGTATCCGACCCATGACAGGAATGTAACAAGATGCACCTTTGTGGTGACATGAACTGATGAATTTCTCCTTCTCTGCAGCCGAAGTCGAAGATTTCAGCTTCTCGCAAGCTGTCGCTGAAGGTCAGTCTAAAACTAAAATGTTTTCATGCAACTGAACATTAACATGTAGGTCACCACTTGAATTTATCCATTAGATTTTTTTAACTGGTATCACACACTCATTTAAAATGGCCTACATGGTGTTTATGTGTTAAAGCTGACTCCATAAATATATATATATATATACACAATATTTCCCTTATGCCATATTACACACTGTATCGTGACACATTGCACTGAACATACTAGAAGCCTCACATTGACATAAATTCAAGGTAGAAAATGTGGGAGCACGTTTATAAGGCCGGACTTTCTTGGCCTGTTTTAATTTGACTAAGTGCCTTGAAATGACTTTGTCGTGAACTGGCGCTAATTAAATAAAGTTGAATAGAAACAAAATCTTTTTGATCCAATCAGATGCTTCTCCTCACAAGAGCCTGTGAGGATTTAGAGCGGGAGCGACAGGAGAGGGAGGAGGAGAAGGTGCGCTACTTGAATGAGAAGTTGCCCCCTTTGCAACTGTCTGGATTGTCACTAGGGGAGCTACAAGTAAGGATCATTATTTAAAAAACTAGGAGAAAAGTGGGAAATGTATGTATGTGTATGCATGTTAAAAAAATATTTATTTTGTTGTATTTTAGAATCTATGCAAGCAGCTTCATGCACAAATTGATGTTGTGGATGAGGAGCGATATGACTGTGAATCCAAAGTGAGCAAGCACAACAAAGATGTAAGTCTCCCTTAGTTTCTTCCCAAACTTATTATTATCCTGCACAGTTCAGACTTTTTGCATATTTGGACTCTTTATACAGACGTGGAAAGTACAAACAGGAATAAGCACAAGGAGCATTCTGTGTTTTTCTGTGGTTCCAGTTGTTTTCTGTCCTATGTTTTAGATCCACGAGCTGAAGATGAAGGTACAGGACCTTGGAGGCAAGTTCAAAAAACCAGCCCTGAGAAAGGTGAGGGTGTCGGCAGATGAGATGATGAGAGCTCTCCTGGGCTCCAAGCACAAGGGCTCGATGGACCTCAGAGCCAACCTCAAGTCCGTGAAGAAGGAGGACGTCAAACAAGACAAGGTAACTGATTCGAGACTAAACCTCTGGTGTGGATCGAATTGGTTATTAAATATGTGGATGTTTTCAAGTGTGCAGAATTGCTTGACTGGTTTGGATTTGGATTCTCAGAAAGAGAATGTTTTCATGGGGACATTTCCATTTTAATTCCAGGTGCTCACTAGTGAAGTGGGTGACTGGCGTAAGAACGTGGAGGCCATGTCAGGCATGGAGGGCCGCAAGAAGATGTTTGATACAGGTGGTGCCGCCCAGTGAGATGATGAAGATTTAAAAGCAAGGAAAAAGGAAGCTGTCTAGATATTTGTCTGAAGGCTAACAGATTTGAAAGCTGTAGAAATTAAGGTC